>OZ012707.1:4036572-5366886 GCA_963942595.1 Cylloceria caligata | reverse complement strand
GGGTATAAATTCAGAGCATAGATCAAGAGAGCAAAACGCGATAGAGAAGCGTCCTCGTGATGATTTATTTGACGCCACGGGTCAGAAGCGGACGAGATGGAAAAATGTAGGAACGTGGGAGTGGATCGTCGAAAGTAGAAAAGAAGAAAGAGGAAAACGTGAAAAGAATATAGGCGCACTCAGCTCAGCTGCATATCCGACATGATAAGGGCTTCGCGGACTACGAAAACCCCGGATTTTCCTGTCGTGTACTCGACGTGCTCACCGATCCTGCCAAACGGGCGCAACGTTACAATCCTGACACTTTTCACCGGAAAGTCGTCGTTCGAACGTAAATTTCGAGCAACTTGTATACAAATGTATATTCAACTTTGCATAGACCGTGCTCCTCGTTGAACACACTTGAAAGGACAAGCTTCACAAGAGAGAATCATTATATTGACGTTCTTGCACGTCAAAGAATCTCGTTCTATGTCTAAGCTTTTGGGAAGTCTCTCTATACTATTCTTGGAATTCTGCACTTACTACCTGATCGTTTGTACGTGTTTTTTTTTATTATTTATCACTTAGCTACAATTTTTTAAATTTATTTCTCACTTTTTAGTGAAATATAACATTTCTATAATATATATTATTTTGATAAACGCCTTTTTAGATATTTTTTTCCATTTGATATCAATTATTTTTCGAAAATATTCATATTTCCTTTACACCCAAATAACTTTTGTGCATAAGCGGCTCCAAGATAAGACCATTTTCGGTTAAATGCGAAATTTTGTATTCGCGTAATCTTTAATAAATGAACAAATCTTATCGTCGATTGTCCATCATCGGGAGGATAAAAAAAGGGCAATAGAAAAAAAAAAGAATTATATAATAGTTTCGATCCTGTAGAGAACATCTAATATTTTATTCGTAATCGAAGCCATGAAATCACGAGCAAATAATTTGTGGTTTGGCGACCTCACGTTTTTCGTTTGAGCTGCGGCGAGACGCGGGCGACCAACAGCGCTCGCTCGCACGCTGACTCGAACGCGATTGCCGTACATTTGGGCAAAGATCCGCAAACTCGACAATTTATCGCCTTGGAGAGGTTTTGGCGGATTTGCGTCAGGCAAATATGACCGTCGAGCGAATACAAGCGTGACGTTAGCTCGCGCTCCAAGACCTCGGTGATGGAAAAAAATATAATCGTTCAGTCAGAGCGAACGGGGACGAAAGCGTGAAAGCGGACCAAACGCTTCGACGCACGACAGAACAATGAAAAACTTTTTGCACGAACAAACAACACGAATTCGAATATCGAATCTGACAAGATTTCACGAAAAAACAGTTTTCCCAATGGTTCTTGGCTGCCGTTCGCTTCGGAGTACGAAGTGGTCGACTGTCGTGTAATCTATATCCTTAAACTTTTCTTTTAAAGTTGCCGTTGAGATCCTACCGTGTGCATCGATTGACTAAAATAAATTTATTTCTCATCAAATTTATGCAGAAATTACAAGTATTGATAAAAATGGTTATCAACTATAAGGATAAACAAGGATGGAAAGTCAAACCTTGCGCATTACTTGTTCAGTATTTTCTATTTTTAACAGAGCCACCTCAGTGAGGAAGTATGTTGATAAGTTTTAGCTTTCTCTTGGAGAAAGCTACATGAAAAATGGAAAATAATGAGGAGAAAGCTGTACTTTGCATACTTTTTTTTACAAAAGAATTGTAGGAAGTGAAATCTAACGATATTTGTGTTATCGAGAAATTAAAAAATTTCAACATCCTCTAAAATCTCATCGCTTCGTTATATTTTTATGAAAATTTTAGTCAACAACAAGAACGTACCGCATAACTGATGCAACACATTTGAGATCAAATGCTCGAAAGATTTACGAGTTACAGGTAATTTATGTTTCCATACCTCGGTTATCGTGACATTAAAAATGCAATGTTTTATAAGATTGATTACGTTATTACGTCGTGATTCTCGCCAACCTACAGATTCTTCTGTACGGGGAATGGTTATCTCAATTCTGGTTTCCTCATAGAGGAAGTGGTATTAAAATTTTCAATAAAATTGAAAATTTGGTAAAATTGCAAATTTCATAAAGTTTAAACTCCTTAATCGATTCTCACAAAATAAAAAACCAAGTATCCTTGTACCCTAGCTAATTTGTATGCTAAGTTTTAGTTTGGTAAATAAAAATTTACAAAGGTTAGAGAAAAAAAAAAGATTTTTTTGAAAAAATTACAAAGATTTATCGTTCAATAAAATCTGAGCACCTTGATCGACTCATGCCAAACTCAATACCGAACAATCTTGTCCCCTGGCCTATTATCTATAAAGTTTTAACTCAATATTTAAAAATTTACGAAAGCTAGAGAGCGTACCTCCTTTTTTTGAAAAATTTTAACAACTGTAAAATGAGACACCCGATAGTAATTTGAACGAAAATTGCAACAAACTAACGTGAGTTGCGATCCGTGTGCTAAGTTTCAGGATGATCGAATTACCCGTTCTCGAGATACATCCATTGCAATTTTGCAAGCTCATCACTCTCTCTCTCTCTCTCCCCACACACACACAAAGAGGCGCGCGCAGTCATTTTTTTCTAAACACGTTTTCTAGACGTTTTAGGACTTTTTAAGTACTCTGACATCAAAATGTTGAGAAATTTTTTTACACGACAACATTAATCATAAACACAGGAAGCAGAAATGAATAAAAATTTCGATTCGTAATAAATGTACGAATGGAAAAAAAACATTTTGTTATTCTGCCAAATCGTGTTTTGCTGATCCAGCAGCAAAAAAATGCTACACACGTGTAATTTATGATTATGCAATCACTGTACAACAGCGATTTATTTCGACTACGCTAGTTGCTAGAGCAAGCGAATAAAGAATTAAAAAAAAGAATGTTAGTATATTTAATTGCAGAACAAAGACGTTTCGTTATTGCAACAAACTATTTTATTAATGTAACAAAGTATATTTTATTGTGATAGCAAATTTTATCGGTTAAAATTTTTTTGCTACTGGTACCAAGCTAATTTTGTTTTCGTTATTTAATATAATGACAACAAAAGTTATCTTCACTGCAATGGAACACACGTGAGTACAATTATCATTACGTTGTAATGAGCGTTTAGTCGATCCTCGTGAAAAAATTTGAATGCACCGAGTGACTGCACCCTGACCGAAATATAAAATGAGAGTATTCTTAGAGTGCGCAGAGTCAACAGAGTGTAAAAAAAAATCCACAGGTTAACTCGAGAGTTGCACGAACGTGTACAAACTTTTCGCATTTGCACTGTAAATTGTCTGGTTGGTGCGTGGGTAGACTCGCATCGATCGAGGATAAGGGGTCAAGGAACGGTCGATCACTACGAGCCAACGCTACAGTTGAAAAAAAAAAATGCATAATTTGTCTGCAACTCCTCGAAAATGAGGTGAAATCAAGGATGATAACTGTTTTGGCCTTTCGCACGATGCGACTTTTACTAAAGAAAAAAATCCACCGAAAACTTTTGAGCTCATTGCAGCAATGGAGAAATAAATCCTCTTCGTGTACGAGTCAAGTCAGTCACGTCGCCGCGAAATGATGTGAATTATCACATTATTCGTTAAATCGTCTTCAAACTCACATATACATAACAGTATTTCTTCTACACTCTTTGCGCTACACGTGCTTTGCGCTTTCGCAAATAAAACAAAATGTATAATACCTCCTTGAATTCAAACCGGTAATGCGCGTTTATTACGCTATATCTACAGTACTATATAGTAGATATCTATTGAATGTGCGGTGGCGCCGTAGGAGATTATGAGAGCCACGTATAATCGTTCGCGAAATAATAATAAACACAATAAGCATAAATCGCTTGGAAAACGGAAGGGGTCAAGGAACGTTTGGTATTAAACGAGCGCATCGCAGGTTTCAAACTCCGCGACCTTATCGAGCACAGTTGTCGACCCACGACCGAGAAACGAGTCCTCTATTTAGTATTAATTAAATACAAATCCGAGGGAAAATATACTCGGCGGTGTATATCAAAATACTTAATATTATTTATAAATTCAGATAATTCGTATACTATGGAAAGATAATTATGCAGCACGATTATTGTCAATTATTAACACTCGGTCGAATCACATCAATTACGAACGCCTGAAGCATCCGGGTATGAAGCTACAAGTATGTATTACCATACAGGGCGCACGTAATAATTGTATTCAAGAAGGCAGCCAGATGAAAATTCATAATCAGCTAAATCGTTGATTAGAATATTCACAACTCATCCACCTCGATGGTTTCATGTCACTGCGCCTCGGTGGTATATTTAAATGATTTTAAACATACAGTTCATACGGGTGAGTGAAATTACCACAGGACATTGTGGGGTGGATACCGGGCAATCAGTTTTCGTTGACCCCCCTTCTCCGCCCTCGCTCACCATCGATCGTTCGTCAATTCGAGAGAGTCAAGCTTTATTAATCGTATACCGTACACGCAATGCCGATGTATAAAATTTCAGGAATACCGAGAGCGTACTCTATTCGTACTCTATTACCAAAATTAATCATTGAACTCGGCCAGAGAAACGGTGAAAAAATTGAAAGATCACTTACACGATGTTCTGGAAAATCTCGCATCGTAGGCATAAATAATCGTGCTCGTTAATAATACTAATAATGAATAGAGAATTACTAACGGACTTTGATCGTAATCAACCAGCAAAAAATTATACGTAAATAATTTTTTTTTTAAATTAAATCGGAAGAATATGACATTTTTTAAACTGATCACATCGATTGCAACTTGCTTATTGTTTTAGTGATTTCTCTTCTCGGATTATTAATTATTTATTAAACTTTTATTAAATACATATTCGTTTTCAATTAATCAACATTTTGCAATGTTAAAATTGTTGTTGGAAATTCTTCGAAAATTGATAAAGGTAGAATTTCATGATAATTAGCTCTTTAACATGGACGTCAAGCTGTGAATAAAATTTCCATGTTGTAGATGCAGAGATTGAAGCTGCATTCCGTAATTATATGGAATTCTATTGACAGAATTTGAACATTTGACAATATTATGTCGTAAAATGAAAATAGTATAAATATTCGAGCATTCCAATCCCCCCCCCCCCCCCGATTAGATTATATTTTTTCGAGAAAAATTGCAATGCTCGCTTGTGCAGTGTGTACGATATAATAAAGAATATATTAATACCACATGAGCGTTAATGTCATTAACGATATGCGTAATAAAGAAAAAAAGCGCAAAAATAAATGACATTGCAAGAGTTAATAATCAAAGATTGTCAGCTGTATGTTTAAAGCCGTGGATAAGTAGGTGGACGAGTGTGAGAATACGCGCGCACGGCCCGAACCTCGACTACGTCGCTTAGTAAACGCCATTCTTCGACTTCGTTCCCCTAATGAGCGGCCAGCTGCTCTTGAACGCAGCTGATAAATAATAAATAATTAATATTTCCTCAGCCTCTGCGGATAACGGGCATCAAGCTCGTACAATCACAACATAGGGTAGCGATGTGTTACATTTTTATTTTATATTTTAAATACTTTGTCGTTACGTTGCTTCTGCTATTTCTTAGAAGAATGCAAAGGGTCGTTCAATTTAATTGTCTAAAGTAAGTTACTTTAGACTTATCAATTAATATAATGTAAGTTACGACCCAGGATTCAGCTGGAATCATAAAAAGATGCTTATTTTGGGGAATCCTCGACATATCCTGACTGAGATTTTACTAAAAGGTTAAATTTAAGATTGTTCGTCTACGTTAACCACAAAAAAATCTGGATCCGCCTAGGATCCTGGGAGGATTTCGTTTTTACGACTTTCCAAACAAATCATAATTAGCATTTTACCGTGTGCTAGGACTCTCAGACCGATTTCTGCATCCTAGTACTAGATCATAGACTGAGATGTAGGTGAATGGTGCGTTTCGGCAAGAGATTGTTGAGGTTGAGTTATCCATGTGTTATTTTGAGTGTTCAAATAAGTTTTTACTGTGACACATTGTTCAGTACCAAAAAGGTGGGCCTAGGCTCGGGTCCAGACTTCCGATTTGGGGGGAGGGCCACGATCGCATCAGAGTACAGATGAACCGAATTAGACCAACGTTTTCAAGAACTCGGTTAACGTTTTTCTAGCCGTGGGGAAGGGGAGGGTCATGATCTCTATGAACTCTCCGCCCCCCCTAGATCCGCGCTTGAGTGGGCTATAATTAAAAATATATTGCATTTGATGTAGGATTATGTTCGGCAATTGGAAATTATTGAAACAGCATGTGTCCCGAGACCATCTAAACGATGCCGCAAAGACTGAAGAGGTTCGATTTTAGAACATTTCATTGTAAATATATATTAGGTTTTTGAACTGTCACTCTTTACATGAACGATGTTAAGAAACAAAAATACTCTTTTCACTGCTTATCGTGTATTCTTCCGTGCATCGCAGACTTGTCAGTATTATATGAGCCGTCGATTCATGCGTGTTGTAGATCAACACACGTAAAAACGTGTAAAAAATGACTACATGTCCAATGAAAGTTAAGTGTGTTGAGAAAACGGATGTAATCCCTATTGGAAACTTTGTGTATTGATTGTGAAACAGCACATTGAAACTGTGCAAAAAGTGGCTTACACAAAGTGTACAAGTACATTCGTATATAAATGACAATCTACGTCACTCAACGAATCAACAAACTAGAATCACGTTCAGGCTGTAATTCCTTCCGGATGACCATGAGGACATCACGAGTGCTGAAAATATTTGATAAAAAGTTAAAAGGTCTTCAGCTACTCCCCAACTAAGTGATCTGAGCATTTCTTGGCACTTTTTTAAGCAAATTTCATCAGACTATTTATAGCTATCAAGAGAAGTGTCGTCAGGGCTCATCGGGAAGCATGCAAACAACAACTGTTGGGAATAATGAGAGGAAAAAAGAGCGCGAGCTTGTATGAAATGTTTTGAAAAAGTTTTAAAGTCAGCAAAAATCCGTCCAAATCTCGCGGTTGGTACTGGTATCATAGCTTCCCACGAGTTCTCGAGTCGCAAGAGAGATGCTGATGCGACATGTTCACGGTGCGTGTTTCTCAGGCTGATATCAGTCCAGAGTGGAGTCGTCCAATCGGCGAACGTCCCCGACCCCACGGGGCAAAGGTCGCTCGTGCCGAGTCCACTACATCACTGGCCCATCGTCACGAATCACCTCCAGTCTTCGTCAACGGTCGCATTAGCGACAAGCAACCAACTAAGTGGCAGACGCATCAGTTTTCCGGAAACCGTGAGAGCGCGCACGCAAGCCGCCCGTTTCATCCGCGACAGTTTCACGACCGGACAGAAACGTCAATGTATCACGACGAGTCATTATTGGCGATCTAACAGTCGTGTTGCATTCCGGTAAAACTTTATTCTTTATCTGAAAAGAATAGAACAGCATTGAGTAACAAAAAAGACATATACTGACGGCATCATCTACAAGAGTTATGACATTCTTCTAAGGAGAAAACAAGAATAATATTTGTAAAGAAGACTAAAAGTATTAATTTTCGATGAGGAAAGTTCTAAATACGTTGTCCAGAGTTCTAGTGCTCTTTTGATCCAATTTCGTTTATAAATAACCAAGTTGTCGACTTCTGGTGTAAATAGAAACGGAAGTAAAGGAAATTCCAAAATAAAAAATGCGTTGGGACCTGGCTCTCTTGTTGCTTCTGCTGGGTTACGGTAGCGTGGGAGGCTCCTGGCCCGGTATGGTGGACCCCCTGCAGAGCGTTTGGTCCTCGTTCTACCCAGCGAACAATAAGCCAACGACGAGTGGAACCAATGTCGGAAGTAGTAGCAGTGGCAGCAGCGAGGAATGCTCCGATTGTGTTCAAAATCGGATTGTTCCGTCGTCGAGTATCGATCCAGATCCAATACTCACTGAGCTTCGTGTCGAATACGTCAAGCAACAGATTCTCAAGAAACTGAGACTCTCGAAGCCTCCCGAGGTCTCGATCTCGCTCTCGACCCTACCAAAGCCATTGATAAACGGCCACGTGCTAGAACTTCGACCCGGCGCTCCCCTCGAGCCGGAAAAACAAGCGGAAAGCTTTTACGGAAAAACCGATCAGATTGTCGTATTTCCCAACGAAGGTAAGCAGCAGTTGTCGTATATTATTAATTCAATGCCTTCGTCGATATTAATAGCAGGCCGATGGATTAAAATTTCCTTGTATCGACAATTATGTGTTTTCATGCTCTTTAAATAAAATCGTTGACCTAACTTCTTGTCCAATTCAATTATTTCTACCGCAAAGTATATCTTAACTTAAATATTTACAACGTAAGTGTAAGAATAAACTTGCCAGATCTTCACCAATTTTTTTTTTGCTTTTGCGAAATGAGCCTAAAAGTGACAAATTCAATCTCTGAAACCATGGGCCGCTGCAATTTATTTTAAAAATTCGATAAATTGACTCTAAACTCAAGATAATTATAAATCTACTTGAGAAAACTCCATCGATATCCAATATCCAATTATCACAATCAAATCTGATGTCCTTAATACCTCAAGTACCAAATAATTAATGCAATCATTAAGAGATGTGGTTGCATCATTGTTGACCATCGTGAATTGTACAAGAACTTTGTTCCCGGTATATTGCATGATGAAATATGGTCAACGAAGAGTGAACGTGCGATATATCAATTAAATTTTTATTCGATGAAAGCAAAGTGCATCGTCAGAACTGCATATTGAGTTGCAACAAGATTTTTTGTTTACTTTGAGTGATACGTTCCAACAGGTAGATCTAACAGGTTGAAGAACCTTAAACGATCATAGTGCTGAAGCGATAGAATTCCAGGAGAATAAGAGGTACGGAGGTGCAAGAGAGGCGGACGTGGACAATGTCGGCAAGTTTTAGTGGCACCCGTTAATTGAACACGCGGTATATACAGATATACGAGCTTTGAATAGTGGATGCTCGGAGGAATAGAGCTATGTATGGTACAGTATAGACGAATGACGCGACGGACCCTTAATTGGCACCAGCTCTAATTGCACCTCTAGCCCACAAAACTTTGATCTATATTCACGCATACTACTGCAGCGCAGTTCACCTACTGTTAAACACATTCAACTTCAACAGCCGAGAGATGTCAGCCGTTTTTGCAAGCGTTTACCACTTCGTTCCTGTCCTCGTCGTTTTCGATGAGCCGCTCCAGTCTACGCTGAAAAGCAAGAAAAACGAGAAGTTTATGGCTCGAAAACTGAATTTATCTCACCGGTAAACTCACCCTCTATAATCCTCTTCGGCACTTTTTCTGTCTGCATTTATCTCCCTCGCTTTCTCGGTTCGTGGACACGAACAAATTTTATTTCGCGTTCTTATGCACCCCTCCTGTACACACTGTCATCCAATCCCTACAAATCACCTCGTTATTACATCCTTCGTATAAAAATATAGAGTCCATTGAGTTTACTCATCTAAACACATTCTTTTTATTGCTACCTTTTAATGTCCATTCGAATGGAAACCGTTATTGTTATTGATAGAGAGAGATTAAGCAATGGTTTATATACCAAAAATTGTAAAAAAGTATAAATGAATCTATAAATTAGGCTACAGCTCGAGAGTCATAATTAATAATAATACTTATAAACTAGAGCGAACTATAAAAATTGTCGAGCAACCCCCCTTCGCCGTGCTCGTCACGATTATTCAAATAGCACTTCGAAAGTTAAATAATTGAGATTTGAAATAAGCTTCAAACAACTGTTTTTGATCGAGGAAGCTTTTTTTTATGTAAAAATATTTTTTTTTTTAGGTTTTAGTGTCAAGATACTTAAAACTATCTGACTGCGCGAACACATGCGCGTGTGCGTGTGTGTATTGTGTATGGAGGCGGGTGCCATAGATAAAAATAAATCTTTTATAACTAGAGAACAGATTGACCTATCGGGTGAATTTATTGATATAAATGCGCAAACAAATGCAAATTTCAAGCTGACGAAGTGTAACGTTCATTACGAGTGTAGTTACGACTAGGAATGGTTAATGTTGCGTTTGATCAGAATCGACAAAGAAGTTGACATTTGTGACATTTTATTACATGCATTAAATTATTACATTCGTATATGACTATAGTTATATTCAATTGAACACTTATAACTTGATAATGGCTTGACGTATTGAACTAAAATTTAGCAAGACAGTTAATCAGTAACTACCCGACTATCTTGGTGAAATTAATAAAAATCACCAAAGTAATTATAACTTTATGAGATTAAATTTTGTTAAAAAATACTAAACAACGTATACGCGCGTATCTTGTGGAAGTCGGGTATCAAAAATTATAAAATTTATCATCTTTGAAGAATAATTGATCCGCTGACTTACAAATATCGAGCAGAAAAACTAGTGTAACACAATATTAGGTGCGCAACTAAGTTCCTGCTGTTTTTCAAGAGATGGCTCCAGTAGTAAGTGCTGGTCGATTGGGACATAACCAAAACGTCATGAACCAAGCTTAGACATATGGTAAACAAACCGCTTTGGCACATTAGTGATTTTGTTTTTCCGTCATATACTTTTGGTTGTGTGAAAATGTCTGATTTTGTGCCAAATAATCGTCATTTGCGGGAAGTGCTGCTTTTCTTCTTTCATTCGAAGAAAACGGCAGCTGATGCGCATCGAGAACCCCAAAAAGTTTACGGAGATGCTGCTCTAAGTGAAACAACATGCCGTGATTGGTTCCGTCGCTTCAAAGACGGTGATTTTGATGTTGACAACCGTTCGCGTGAAGGAAGGCCAAAAACCTTCGAAGACGCTGAATTGGAGGCATTGCTCGATGAGGATCCGTGCCAAACGCAAAAAGAGCTTGCTTCAGCATTGGGAGTTACCCGCCAAGCCATTTCCAAGCGATTGCATGCGTTGGGAATGATTCAAAAACAAGGAACTTGGGTTCCTTATGATTTGAAGCCATGAGACGTTGAGCGTCGTTTTTCCGCCTATGAACACCTGCTCCAGCGGCAAAAAAAGAAGGGTTTTCTTCATCGCATCGTTACGGTTGATGAAAAATGGATTCACTACAACAACCCAAAGAGAACGAAATTATGCGGACTGCCCGGTCATGCTTCTACGTCGTCGGCTCGGCCGAATATTCACACTGCGAAGATTTTGCTGTGTATTTGGTGGGACCAGGGCGGTGTTATTTATTATGAGCTGTTGAAACCGAACGAAACCATCACTGGGGAACGGTATCGAACTCAATTGATGCAATTGAGCCGAGCACTGCGCGAAAAGCGGCCACAATACGAGCAGAGGCACGAAAAAGTGATTCCACAGCATGACAACGCTCGGCCTCACGTTGCCAAACCCGTTAAAACCTACTTAGAAACGCTCAAATGGAGAGTCCTATCCCACCCGCCATATTCCTCAGATATTGCGCCGTCCGATTATAACTTGTTCGGTTCGATGGCACATGGTCTGTCTAATCAGCAGTTCAGCTCATATGAAGACATCTCAAAATGGCTTGATTCGTGGATAGCCTCAAAAGACGAACACTTCTACCGTGACGGTATTCGAGCTCTGCCAAAAAGATAAGAAAAAATTGTCGCTAGCGATGGGCAATATTTTGAATGATTCATTTGTAAACATTTTTTCACAATAAAGTTGCATTTTCATAAAAAAAAAAAAACACCGGGAACTTAGTTGCGCACCTAATAACTAGTAACACAGTATTTAAACAAATCTGCGACGTAGAATCTTGCACATTACTTCTTAACAATGTTTTTCGTCTTTCATCAATCTTCTTCTACGAGGAATCCGAAATTAATCAAAGTATCTTTGTCAGAAACGTTGCTTTATGAAAGATAAAAAAATAATGAGGAAGCAACGTGCAAAGCTCTATTTCAAAGACTTTTTTTTAATCATTCACGGGAAAAATTAAAACAGTACTCGAAAGTATCCCGTGCCCATCGCTGATTCGTTATTTTTATACATCCAGGCATATCCTCTTGTAAAAAAAAGAGAACTAAATAGAGTCAAGTACTGTAACCAAATAGACGCCCAATTCATAATAATTCACATTAATTTCCCTTCGCTGGGGCAGCAAGATGAAAGTTCTGGTCCACTCAAAATGCAGTGGCTGCGTGGAACGAAAATATGATTTTAGAATGGGCATTCGTGTACGAGATCTGGCACGCGATTCAGTATTCAAACGCTGAATGCGAAACGTCAAAAGCAAACGTTCGGGCTCTGTGAAGTATAAGTGAAGTATATACGCGTCTAATTTTGCAACGGACACGCCACCGCGGTAACAGCCCGGATATTAATGGCGCTCAGGGTTGGTTACCCTGACTTCCGTTGAACAAAATTATCTCATCGCTTTTACAGCTTCCTCGCGCGTGACGCTCCTTGAAATATTGTTATTAACTCAAACATTTTCCGGAGATTCACTCAGTTTCCTCGAATCCTAGAAAATCACCAAGACAATTATCATTATACAGTCGTCGAATGATATTCATCCGATGATGTAAAAAACGAATGATGCGATATGTCAGCTATAATCTGGTGAAATTATCTCGGTTCCATCTTTTAAATTCCAAAGAAATTATGACACCGAAGAGCGTGAAAATTCGATTCAATAAAGTGATTTCCCAAGAGCCAGTGGTCAAACGAATAGTTTAATAATATGCGACCGAAAATGAAAACGAAAACGACGATGATGCGATACGTCGATGACGAATTCAACAGCTCTATACTAAATCATTCGTTTTCTATCATCAGCAGCATTCCATTTGACTATTCGTTTGATTATACTGGTCCTAAACTCTTGAGAAATGGATTATAGTGTTGTATCACGGTGGTGGTCGCATACGGACCGATACGCATAGACATCGATTGTAAGTCGCTTAACTATTACGAGGCTCATTATATACGAAGCACGTTGTATATTTAGTACTGCTAAGGTACAAAATGTATTATTATTTGGAGACGTATAATTGGTACAACGCACTTACTATATGTATCGTGTGTTGCTCCAACACGCTTAACAATAACAATTGTTTTTAACGTGTAATCCGCATTGCAGTCCTTATGCGCCTGTAGAACGGCGCGAAAGCAATGCAACATAATTGCACAAATAGCGCGTCTTCGCAACATTAATACCGTTATGATCACACGAATAATAATGACGATATTATATCTAATTGAAGGAAAACATTAATTTATAAAGTTGTATAATCATTAAGTAACATATTAACAGTCAGTTGATTTAAAAAAAAAAAGTAATCTCTGATTTAATCGATTAAGCCAGTGTATTGTTGTCTAGAGCGCTGTTTTGGAGATAATTTTTAGGATAAAATAACTTTTAAACTGTTTGAGTTTTCTTTCTAACATTTTTTACACGTATTAATTGATCTTTCAAGAATATGTACAAATTTTGTAAAAACAAATATATATATATTATCATGTACTTTTGTACGTTTGATTGCAACGGTGCGTGGAAAACGCCTGCAATTGGCAGCCATTGTTGTGGATGTTGTATGTACCTGACAAAATAAAACCAAACATATTCTTAATCTATACGAGTGTTGTTATGGTTGGCAATAGTTTCAACAAAGAGCCCAACTTATTTAACGTTTTGGTTCAGGATCATTAATCCCTTCAAATATTTTTCAAAATTAAAAACGTAAGAATAATGTGAAAATAATAATAATGAATAATGTAGATTGTTGACGAGAATTTTTTTATGCTCTTTATTAAGATTATGTTTTAAATAATTATATGAATTACTACAAATGATAGTAGTTACAACGTCATCGTAATTTTTACATAGGCTACTACCAGCGCAATAGGATACGACTGCGCTACAAATAATTGCTCGTGATATTCAGAAGTAACTATTACTATCAACGAAAATAGTTAAAGCCTGTATCCCAAGTGAAAACAGCTTTTTCGTTTGGCCTTGATGAAAATAGAAGATTATCAGGGTAAAACTTTGAAGTGAGATTAAGGGAATTTCCAAGAGAGTGCGAGTGGAAAAAGCAAAGAAGGGGAGCGAGACTGAGAGCACAGCGGGGCAGAAAAAGTGAGAGAAAAAGTAGTGTGGGAAGAGGAATAACGTGGAGTAGGCAGAAAAGTCAAATTGGCAATTACGCTCGCGACAGCCCTTATTAGCTTATACATACTACTACGGTTAATATTTCTATCTGCGTAACTTCGGGGCAAATGATCGTCGTGATATTAAGCTCCATCGAGCCGTTATGTAATCGGTTTTACGAATCAAGATTCTCATCGTGATTTGTTGCCTGTATCATTCGTTTGGTGGATACTTTGCGCGGATAGAGAGGTACGAAGTTGTCGAAAAATATCAAACGACGCTCTCGAGCAAGTGGTACAACCCCCGTATACGTCGGACGAACTCGTATACCGTATGTATCGGTAAGACGACGATCGGGCTCGCCGGAACGAGATATTGGCTCGGATATCGAATAAGCTCAGGATTCTCGTTATGACCGATCGAGCGAGAAACTCTTGAATTACAAAAATATTATTCGTTTCCAACGTCACGTAATACCAACGAAAAAATTGTTATTATCTTTATCTATTATACAAATCTATAAGCTCACGAGTATATTGTATATTATTCTATGTTTTAGGTGTAGCAGATCTGA
This sequence comes from Cylloceria caligata, assembly GCA_963942595.1. Taxonomy (NCBI): domain Eukaryota; kingdom Metazoa; phylum Arthropoda; class Insecta; order Hymenoptera; family Ichneumonidae; genus Cylloceria; species Cylloceria caligata. The sequence goes on along the minus strand of OZ012707.1, from coordinate 5,352,196 downwards.
AAAACTGTCGTCAAAGCTCCAACCACTTGACCGGCTTCAATCCAGCCGCTTGCTTCACGTTTTATCTACCAAATGAGATTCTCTTCGTGGACGTTACCTCGGCTGAGCTATGGTTCTACAAGGAAACTGACGAAAACGATTTTTTTAATCAAACATTCGTACTCTCCGAACTCGACCACTGGGATCAAGGTGGAAGCTTTGAAAAAAATACCGTTATGGGAATTTTCGAAACTTCTATTGGAGGTAAACTAATGCTTGTCAAAGTATTTTTATTACAGTATGTCCGCCGCCTACAGCGGTGGTTTTCATCAAACTTTTTACTTCAAAGTATCAAAGCTCTTTCATCAAAATAAATCAACAAATGTCACTGAATTCATAGAATCACCGCAAATATAATATCTCATATCGTAATAATATTCGTCTATGTTTACATCCATGAAAATTTTCCATACGGTTCAGCGTAAAGCATACGCCATAAAAAGCTGAGTCCATAAAAACCCGATGTACAGCAAAAAAAAACATTTAAAAAATAAATATGAAAAGAAAGGTTGTTTGGTACGCGGTGAGGGCTTTCGCGGGCTCGACGCGATGTTTACAAGAGCGCGGTATGACTGTAATATCCATCACTCAATTATCTCGACATGCCAAGTCCACTAGACAATGGGATAACATAGCACAAATATATTATGTGACCGTCTATGCTCCGAGAGAGTGATAGACAGAGAGAGTAAACTTCGGTGTCACCTCATTCACGTGTAGCCTTAATTTACGATAACGGTGGATACCAGTGGAGTTGTAAGTCTCGAGAGTATAAATTACGGAAAGCTGATATTTTTCGTCAAAAGTATAACGCTATGTTGGATCGTGTGACCATGTCCATTTAAATTATACATTTTCAATAGAATCATGATAACCCAGTGGAACCTTCCATGTTTTTGTTTGGTCTGCTATTTCATGACCAATAATAGTTGATTCTTTGACTTAAATGCACTTCTTGAATTTACTTATAATTCCAAATAATAAACTTAGTGCGTAAGTTATAAACTTACTGTGTAGAATTGCTCGCCAATTTACTTAGCCGCTCTCCGCAATCAGAAAACCACGAAAGCGACCTTGAGCGATTCGTTCGTTTCGCTTCGATGATTTAAAAAATTCGCCGTGCTGTGCACCGAAAAATTAAGACGACAATAAAATTGGGTCAACCGATAGAGCGAAAAAAGCTTTTAATGAGATCTCTGATGAAATGACGAATTTTTTAAAGCTATCGAAACTGTATCGATGGATAATAATTTGCTCTTTTTGTTTGCGATTGATTTTTAGAGGGTTGGGTCAAGACGGATGTGGGTTTTACACTGAGAAAATGGGTTAACCGACGTCGTTTGAACCATGCGATGCAAATAGCCTGTAGCACCTGCTCGATAGACAGAGAAACTGCACCGGTGTCAATGGAATTGACCCTCAAGCCCTTCCTCGTCATTCACACTTCCCCACTTCCACAGAAAAATCGTCCTAAACGCAACTCGAACTGTCTTCCCGAGATGAAGGAATGCTGTCGCGACGACTTGTATATAAGCTTTGAAGATATTGGCTGGAGCGACTGGATACTTCATCCAAGCGGTTATCACGCTTACTTCTGTCGTGGTTCATGCTCCACAGCCGCTTCATTGACAATAAGTGCGTCGCCGTACAACAATGTTATAAGGGTTCGTAAATATTTAAACATAAAAAAAATATGCATTAGCTCAGATATTACTTTAACATTTTTTAATTCTTTAAAATTAAAAACATTAAAATTATTTTAGCAATTTAAAATCTTCTTCTGCTAAATTGTAAATAATGAAAAAATCTTTCTAGGTAGATCTTTGCAAATTATTTTCTGATAATAATCTCAATTCGATACGGAGGAGCGCGTGCGCATGGTCCCTCTCGTAAATGTTTTTCTTCGTAAACAGATTGCCATTGAAAAACAAAAGTTGCCGCCGTCACAAAATTTTCTCTGAGAGGAAGCAAAATATATGCATTCAGCGTTTTTACTTTAAATTCATGGAAATTCAGATGTTGAACTTCTTTTTTTTTTTATCAAAAATGTTACAGAGATTGTTAACGACAAAAGGCAGTTCGCATCACAGAAGAAGCGTTATCGTTCCATGCTGTTCGCCGACTCAATTATCACCGATTCAATTGCTCTACGTCGATTCGAACAATACGATAACGCAGAAGACCCTACCGAACATGGTTGTCGAAGCTTGTGGCTGTATGTAAAGCGAATGCCTTCGGAAAATTAATGGAATCAATCGAAAACCGGCGCATTGCTCTGTAGGTACATATGTGCGAGGCAGATGGGAGCATTTCTTGTCTCACAGGTTCCTCGAAGAGTCGACTGAGGAAAAAAAGCTCAACGCGACCCTCAACTGACATAACACGATATAATATTAATAATAATAATAACAAAAGTAATAACAATAATAACAATAATAATATCTGATGATCATCTCTGCCTGTCGGCAACATGTCGACTCATTGGCGGATGCAGAAGGCGGTTATCCTGGGTTCTCTCCGTTTACTTAAGTCACACGATTCCTGATTGACCTGATTGCTTACCTCCGGGTTGGAGGAACAGTCAGACAGAATGATTTTTTGACACCGGGCCGCCCGTTTCGTAGGTGAGTCGGAGCCCTACAGAACCGGTCAGGTGCAATTGTAAATAATAATAATATGTAATAATATATAGAGGCATGACGTGACGTAGAACCGAGACAGTATTCCCCCCTCCCCCTTTCGCCATTGATGCTCATGATGAAACGAAGATGCTTCCAACGATCTTAGAACGTCGCCTTAAGGCGTTAGCATTCAACTGAGTCAATTATATAATAGAATAATGCTGTAATAAGATATAACTATACATCATTAATTTATAGTAAAGTGCTTTAGTAGCTATGGAGGGCAAACGATAGTGCTGACCCCAAGACTCTCTACACAAATCTCTATTTTTCCATTTCTTTATCTATCATTCGATTTATTTATAATACCAAATAATATAAATGCTTTTTTTTTTTTAATTCGTCACATTTGCATCAATTTTACGTAGTTGCCGGAGCGACCCTTTCTCTCACTTAGGAATTTAACCTCGAACACCAGGAATACGAAGAATTACCGTAAACCGGTCGATAAGATAAGCACGGAGATATTGTAGAAATTCTCCGCGAGAAACTTTCCAAAGGCTTGCCCGACAATAGCGAACGAGCTTACCGACCCGGAATACGTGACAAGGCGCGCTAGCATGTCTGACTGATATGTCTGAAGCTGGTACCGAACGGGTAGAGGAAGGGGAGTAGCGTAGTAACGTTATCTTCTTCTAATTAAAATTGTCCGGGAGCAATCGCAACATTGCTAGCACGTTCGTCACCGGGAGACGACACTTTGCTTTATCGCTCGGGGACCGAGAGGTGAACGAGCTACTGTGCGATAAGCTGCACAAGCCGATAGATTACCCTGATAGGTATGTACCGAGTTCCTGAATCCTTTTGAGCGTCTAATTAATTACGCAGAGACGCCGATGTGGAAGCCGAAAGCCAGCAACACGCGTAGAAGCTCGGTCGATGAGTGCATTTGTATAATAATGTTTTGTTTTGCTTAACGTAGCATATTGTATTATTGAATTAATTTGTTGTTGTTGTTTTTTTTTTTTTAATAGATACGATGATTTAAATAATTTTTGAATGAATATGAAAAATTCCGTTTTCGAGAAATTTTCAAGGATGTTATTTAAAAAATTTGTCCTGAAATTTCTTACGCGTAACATAGATACCTTTTGACAAAAATATATTTTTAATTCGCGACTGTTGAAACGTTTCTTAAAATTACAAAATTATTTGAGCATTGTTTAAAAAATTTCAGTGTGTGAAAAAAATCAACAAATTCAATTTATAAGACGTAAAATACATTTTTTTGAAGTTCTGTTGAACATTTATTAATTGAAAATAATGTACTAACCAATATTTATGATTAATATTATTTTTTAAATGAACATAATTTAAACTTTCATCGATTAGAACTTTTCATTGGGAATGTATACGCGAAGCATCCTTCGGTTGGGCATCGTTTATTTAGCATGAAATAAATTTCTGAACTCTGACGTGTGTCTAGCTACTATTGGACATTTTGTCTACGATTTGTTCGGGTGTTAATAGAATGCAAATTAAACTTATTTAAGCGTACGTTCGTTTACCGTATACCTTTATTCGTTTGTGAAAACATGTCGTTGTGGTGTGAATGATTGCGTGTACATATTTAATGCTCACGAACGCGCAAGCGTTACCGATAATTATTTATACATTTTTTATTGTAATAGCGTAATGGCACACATACACATATATACGAGCCATGAAAATACTCGTCAAACACTTCAATTATCCCACTGATTGAGGTGACGATCGAATAAATTAATTAATCGCTCTTTGCTCTACGTGTCGTTTTCGCTGTTTGACTTTTACATCCTTTTTCTGTCGATTTTGCTACGATTTGGAATAAGGTTGGATGCTAACTACAAATGTACACATCGTTTTTGCGACACGTTTTCAATGCGCGGGAGCTAGAGGAAACAATGCTCCCTCTGACGTGTTTCTCTTTCGATCTCTGTTCCGCTCAAGAATGCAAAAACGATTTGCGCCACACTGAGAATCCAGGGTAACCCTCTGCCTTCTTGTTTACGTGTATCAAGCTTAGACGGGAAAACCGAATTTTGTAATGAGCTTTGCCTGATATACCACTTCACTTCACTTTATTCGTAAACATGCTCAACGATGCTCTCGTAGCGCAATGTGCATTGTTAAAACCACACGCTGAACATCGTTTGTGTGAGGGAGCCCACGCGTCAACAATATTTCACTCCAAAGTCCGCGACCGATTATTTTAATTAAGCATGTGATTGCTCCAGAAAAAAATCAAAACAATACATGTGCCACGGTACGTGGAAATGATAAAAATATTATATATGACACGAAATTTGCGATATCGCCGTTCAACAACGACCTTTAGCGTTAATCCCGAAGACTTTTGTCACTCCAGAGATTTTTTTTTCATTGCCTCAATGGCAGATGTTTTATTTATTTTCCGAGATGAGTGTAGTTAAATATTTGTTTACTCTACGATATCTATATACTTTATCCGTAAATAATTATGTATTTAAATCTTCACGTCGTTATTTCATCTTGAAGTAGATAATGATAATTCTCTAAATTGCATTTGAAATTTATATTTATATTTTTTCAAACGTTTTTATTTTCTTATTCTACCAATTCACCTCATTACCGGGTAATAAGTAATTAGATAGTAGTGTCCCCCCTCCTTGACTCTGCCATAAGAACGCGTTACCCGCCCTTTTGGTCGTCTTTAATGACAATAGCGGTCAATTTTAGATCGTCTAACACTGAAAATCTGGAACAAGAATCGCAATTTCGGTCGACAGAAACAAAGGGCCAAGCATGTAGCAGAAAACAAATATTTATAACAGCAGCCTTTGTATAAATACGTGATATTCCCTCGTTGCAATTATTAAATCATATCAGTTTGGTCCAAATAACCTTACAGCCACGAGTAAGTCTCCTTATTGGAAAGCGTTCACGATCTAGAGCAGGGGTCTCCAAACTACGGCCCGAGGGCCACATTCGGCCCGCGGACAGATTTTCGACTATTTCACTTTTTACCACCGGCAACAATGATAATATGGTTTTGGCCCTCGGAACTTACTGGAGTAATCAGTATGGCCCTAAGGCTGGAAAGTTTGGAGACCCCTGATCTAGAGTCCACTGATTGGCAATCGCTCAAACAATCGCCTTGTGGTAAGCTTAATTCGATCAAAAACCTTTTACCTTTTCATAAATTCGTCCTCGTGTTTTAATTAACCTAGAACCAACTGAAAACCGATGGTCGGGTGGTACACAATTCCTAACTCTGATCCAACGAATTTTAGGATAATCAAATGGTCGGATTAAAGGTGCAATCGCACACCTCAGTCAGTAACTAAAACATAATCTCAGCTGGGTCAGAGAGAATATAGATTTAAAAATGCAGCTATCTCTCTCTCTCTCTCTCTCTTACTCATAGCATTTCGCACGTGTCATTTCTCCTCTGGACGATATGCTACATGTCGTCAATCTCTCTTAGATCGCTGTACAAGCGAGAGAGATAGCAGAATTTCCCAACGCGAATTTCGCCGTCACGATCGATCTGTCGAATAAAAGCCGAGAACAGTGCCCTCCGTCTGACAACTGTGCAGAACACTGTTCTTTTATCCGAGAGATAATCCGTGAAGAAAAAATTTGGGATGGGAAATTTATTTCTATCTCACTTGCATCTATACGTGTTACGCATCGTCTTAAGGTGAAGCTCGATACCGACGGTTCACCTCAAAACTTTTAATACATTTTTCTCGAACACAGATTTTTGTAGAGACGTCAGAAGATTTCGGTTCACTGCGCGAATTTGGTAAGCTGTAGAGCCCAACAAATCCGACATTTATCAGAAACTCTGGGCCAGAGAAAAATGTGTTAGACATTTTTAGCTCTGTCCCTCTCGCACTTGAGGATTCTCAAGCCATAGTAATTCAGGCGTGCTGAGAATCTCCTTAAGAGGATACTGGAGCAGATCTTTTTACCGACTTTGGTCGGTAAAAAAGGGATATTTCATTGTATACTTTGTGTATTGTCGATATGATGCGGATATGCTTGAAATTGTACAGGAGTTTAAACTTAGGTGAACAAAAACGCTTCGACATCCGGTCGAATTGCGATTGAAAACGTTCCAAAAATTATAATAATCGTATATTAATGACCCTTCAAAAATCGAATATGGCCGCTCGAAATGTCAACAACATCAGTTTTGTAGAATATAAACCTTTCTGGAACTCGCATACGTAAAACCTGACTAGACGTCGATTCTTTGAGGTTTCCGAAACATTTGAATATCGTGAAAAAGTCAATCACACAAAATAAATTAACGTAAGAAATTAGCGCATCGCCTTAAAGGGAGGCGAAACATGTACCATGCAGCACACGAGTGCAAGAGAGATAGCTGCTAAAGTTTCAGACCATGCCATTCAGAAGCTATTGCTATTTCAGGAAAAAGCAAAGTTTAACACAATGCGCAGTACATCAGGCTATTGTGTAAAGCTCATATTTTTCCTGAAACTTCTACGGTATATAAACACCATGGGTTACAGTTTTTGTTACTGACTGAATAGATTTCGCCTACCCCTAAGTCAACTAACCTAAATCCGCGTTTGCGTCTGTATATGCATATGCATCTATATACATCATTCGAAACGTCGACGTATACGTCACGCAACGATAATAATCGAAACCCAGAATTGATCCAAATTGCAGGACCGACCTGCAAACCAATTTGACTATTCGACATTCGAGTGTCTGTAAAAATCCCGAATGTGTGTATATACACGACAGTGTGGGTATACACATTCGGAATTTTTACCGTTTAGGATTTTGACCGTTCGGGATTTTGACAGACATCCCGACATGCAATGGACTATCTGTCCGCCAAGGTGATGAGTAAATTACGTATATTTTGATTATTTAAATTATACTCTTACTATATGCAGTTGGTCCACACTTGAAGGTATCTTCGAGAGGTCTGGTAGGTACCTTAAGGATTATAATCAACTGTCGATTAAACTTTACGACATACTGTCCAAACAACTACGTATTACCAGCGAACAGAATCTCTGTTCGCTGATACTACTCGAAAAAACCAGCAGCGACGGGTGAGTATCAAAGTCTCGAAGTCTCAAACTCTCGAATTACTTTTGACCGACAGGAATGAACGAATGTTCGGTACGCCGTAGGAGGACGCTGATAGCGAAAAACCATATATATAGTGTTCTGACAGGATCGTAGCTTATAAAACATTAATTGGGAGTGACCGGTGGGGGCCCTAAATAAATAAATAAATAATAATTTTTAGTTAGCTCGAGAGCTTTGCACCAGTGATGATAACGTCGCCGGTTTCGCGTAGGGTCGAAACTAGACGACCGGGATGACCTGCGACTTTACTGACCATAGGTATAAAAATTACGAGAATTAATGTTTATTCGAACTATTTAGACAGTATTTTCACGATCGACAGCACCTTCTTATTGTCCTCGTGCAGCCTGAAATAATATAAAAATAAATCAAATAAATGTAAATACCTAAATAGTTCGTACTCGTAATTTGTATACCTCTATTGTCCTTTATTGTCGTATGCAGAAGGTATCATCACTTAAAATGCACTACCTTATATATAACAAAGTCAGCACCGGGATGACCTGGTCAGTAAAGTCGCAGGTCATCCCGGTGCTGACTTTGTTAGCTTAGCCGGCCAGTGTTCCTCGTCGTCCAGGTGTTCCGTCAGACTGTTCTCGAGGTCCAGCTTGACAGGAAAGTATATAATGATAGTTTATAAATATAAAAATATTTTATATATAAGGTAGTGCATTTTAAGTGATGATACCTTCTGCACACAACAATAAAGGACAATAAAGGTGTACAAATTACGAGTACGAACTATTTAGGTATTTACATTTATTTTATTTATTTTTATATTATTTCAGGCTGCACGAGGACAATAAGAAGGTGCTGTCGATCGTGAAAATACTGTCTAAATAGTTCGAATGAACCTTAATTCTCGTAAATTTTATACCTTTATTGTCCTTTATTGTCGTGTGCAGAAGGTATCATCACTTAAAATGCATTACCTTATGTATAAAATATTTTAATATTTATAAACTATCATTATATACTTTCCTGTCAAGCTGGACCTCGAGAACAGTCTGACGGAACACCTGGACGACAAGGAACACTTAACCGGCCAAGCTAACAAAGTCAGCACCGGGATGACTTGGTCAGTAAAGTCGCAGGTCATCCCGGTCGTCTAGTTTTGACCCTACGCGAAACCGGCGACGTTATCATCACCGGTGCAAAGCTCTCGAGCTAGCTGAAAATTATTATTTATTTATTTATTTAGGGCCCCCACCGGTCACTCTCAATTAATATTATATAAGCTACAATCCTGTCAGAACGCTATATATATGGTTTTTTGCTATCAGCGTCCTCCTACGGCGTAACGAACATTCGTTCATTCCTGTCGGTCAAAAGTAATTCGAGAGTTTAAGACTTCGAGACTTTGATACTCACCCGCAGCGACTGAGCATTCCTTTGGTAAAGCTAACACCGTTGCCATCTGTTGGTTTACACCGGAAGCTCTCAAGTGTCAATAACGACAAGGCCAGATGTAACAGTGTACCTACGACTGCACACGTACATTAAAATAAAATAAAGTCGAACGAATAAAGCATCGTTAGGCGAATGCCATTACAGAACAAGCCTCACTAAACTTTTTTTTTTAGCTAAAATACAACAAAAAAAAGGAACCTATATTCGATAAATAAATCTACGGTGTTCATACATAACGAGTGACCAGCAATCGGTTTACAAGCATTCTAAAGCGCCGGTTGGCATTACTCGATGATTACTTAGCGAGCGCTTAACCATCATTGGTGTACACCGCTATTGCAGCTCAGTCGGAATCGTAATAATACAATTGTTTAGCTCTACCCTCTCGCCGACGATCGAACGACTATTCATTCAACAAATCGTTGAACCAAAATTATTGAACAGCAACCAGCAACGTATGCACAAACAGTGCGCGCAAACCTGCTATATATCACTTCCGAAAATCTCGATAGTTTCTCAACGTAATAATTAAAGGATTGAAAAAAAAAAAGATTTTTATTCATGTGATTTATTGGGACTTTTATCGCTAATAATTTTAACCGGATTATAAACCACCGAGTCATAAGGAATACGAGGTAAGAGTCGAAACATTATTTTCATATGACAATTATAATATGCGCCAATGATTTATGTATCACCATCGTTATGCTTAGATATTTCTACTGCAGATTGAAAAAATGGTAGTGCTCAGTAACTTTTTGGCACCGCAAGAAGGTGTAAGACACGAAGAACCCAACACAACTGTTTATATTAATGACAGAGAAGTTGGTAAAGGGATCCTTTATATAACGGAAAGGTCAGTGACGATTATGCATATATTCTTCAGCTAGATAAAATATTATTTGTCACTTATAAAATTACTTCCTTCGTAGCATGCTCTCATGGGTCAACAGTGGTTCGCAACAAGGCTTTTCACTGGAATATCCGCACATATCCTTGCACGCTATCTCGAGAGACCAACAGGTACATCCACGACAATGTCTCTACATAATGGTCGATGCCAAAGTGGACCTCCCTGGTAGGTAAACAATAAGGAAAAAAAAAGTTTGCGAATAAAATTTGACACATCGTAGCTTCCCATGTTTTTCTTTATAAAAGAAAATGAAACAAAATCTTTGCTCTTACTAAAGTTGCGATCATGAGCAAGCCAAAGGTGCAGAGAAATTATTGCTTGATAAGGAAATTGAATTTGTATTTTCGTTTCAGAAGTTCAACTGAACCAGAATAACGATAATAGTTCAGGAGAGGAGGATGTAGAGTCCGAAACCCCGATGACAGAGATGAGATTCGCTCCGGACAATACCAACAATCTTGACCCAATGTTTCAAGCTATGAATCAATGTCAAGCGTTGCATCCTGATCCGCAAGACAGTTTTTCCGATGGTACCAATCGCATATTGACAATACTCTGTAAAATAGATTTTTAATTTGCAGAAATTGGAGGGTTTATGATAATTTAAATTTTAGCTGAAGAAGATATCTATGAGGATGCCGAAGAAGATGATTTTGAGTATTACGAAGTTGGAGCTGGGGATGCACCATACATTATACCAGCAGGTAGTAATAATTATAAATCTTCTCGTATGAAGAAAAAGGTTGCAGAGTTAAAAGTTGCACATGGCTTACTTATTATTTTTTATCTTTCACAAAATAGCTTCTATGAGAAAGTAAACCTTCATGGATTTTACCTTTCACATTGAGTAATGTTGTGAAAAGGTTCTTTATGCATTTCAACATACTTGTACAGGAAAAATGTCTGCATAAACTGATATATCTTAATATACCAAAGTATATTAAGATTCATGTATAGTGTTAAAAGCTGTTGATAAGAAATAGTAATGGGAACAAGCGATTACGAATCTCGTAAATTACAATTAGTATACAAATATGATGTAAAGTTAATGAATGATAGAGAAAAAAATATTTTAAATACGTGTTTAATATACAAATACTTTGGTATTGCTTTACAATTTTATATTATACTTAATATACTGATTTATCTATAAATATATATATTATATATTGATTTTCCAAATATTTTAAACACTGTAGTTTTCTAAAAAGTAGAAAATAGTAATGAGGGTGCAATGCGCAGGGTTTGAATTTGCAGGCTCATCTAAATACTGCATAAACTATCTTAACTGTTAAAAATTTCAATATCTCAAGATTTAGTTTCTTCGAAAACTTTATAGTCATTTTTCATATTATTTGAAACATTCGTAATCGCAAAATTCGTACGGTTCCAACGTTTATCACTATATTCGATGCTAATTGTCACTTCAATCCCTTGAAAATTTGTGCAATACTTTTATCTTGATTCAGTTTGCGCAGGAACTTTATAGTAATTGTTCATAAAATAAAAAAAATCTAGATAATGAACATGGTGCGCCTTAACATTTGTCACTAGATGAGATCCTAGTAGTAATTACAATCTCTTGATACTTTGTGCTTGATAACACAAGATTTACTCGACTCTGGAACTTTTTTGAAGTGATTTGTCATAAGATTTAAAGAAAAATCCAAAAGTGCATGAAATTTAAGGTAACGCGACAGTACTCGATCGGTAACAATAACTGTAATGAAAATTTTTCTGCCACCATCAATAATTCGAATGAAAGATAAAAATGGTGAACTTACAATTCTACAGTTCACTGTAAAGGTCACTCATTTTTCATGATAAAGATAAATCTTATCGGAGAAATTCGCGATGGGAAAGTTCCACTATCTTTCTCGCACGCGTGACGATCTGAGAATGAAAGACGACATGTGACACATCGTCTTAAACGGTTCGATCTATATCTATCGTCTATTTGTTGCAGAACTATTCTATGTCGATAGCTCACAAATTCTAAGAGTTAGCGAGCGAACAGACATTATTGAAAAAATTGAAAAATGTGTGAAATCTTAACAATCACAAACATTTCGACGAAAATTAGAGTAAACCACTTTAACTTGTTAGCCCAATGCGTTCTCGAAAGGTTCGCACGGACATTTTTTTCGGATTATGACTAGATAAATATTTTGGAACATTTTAAACACGATCGCATGAAAATCTAAAAAAAATGTTTTCATGAAAACACGGTTCTCTGTGATGAAACAAAATAATTAATTGATACTCAAAAAAGAATATATTACGTAAAAACGACATTATTACTATTATTACAGAACAAGTGGCAAGTCACAACGGCGCAGAAATGGAAGAAGCCATGGACGTAGAAGCTGGTCAATTCGAAGATGCGGAGGAGGATCCATAAGTTATCGGAAACAGAGCTCTGGACACGGTTACTGGCACTTGTGCATTTAGTTTTGATTATTATTCAAATCCCACCGTCTCCGTATCTCTTCGTAGGCGGTAATTCTCTTACATCACCGGTTGTTGCGGCAAACCGCGTATCCAAATGTCAAGTTACCCTCCATGCACGAACTTTTATTTATATTCATTTTGTACGTGGTCAATAATTTTTTAGCATCAAATAAATAGTACACTAATTATCACAAGAGCATTCCGGGTATGTCGATTAAGTATTTCTGCTCTAATGAATGTAACTCATGTCGAAATATCAATGCTTGAAAAGTCAATTCGTCATGCTCAATTGAAGTACGAAAAAATATATATTCAATGGGAAAAGAAAATAAGACACGCAACTACATTTAAAAACTGCGCAATTACTAAATTCATTAACGTTTATTTAAATAAATTTGTTTTCATGTCAATGTAACAGTGTAAACGTCGGTGTTATTGAAAAATTTCGTCGCGATTATCGGCTAAGCCGAATACAATGATACAATGAAATATCACGAATATTTCCTCACTTTCCACAGTTTCAATAACTAATAGGATAACGAGGTACTCGACGAGTCTAGAGAGATTGCATCGCGTCGGTACTTCGTATTTATTTTACACGACAGGACGAAAAGAAAAAGTAATTACAATTCTTTCAGAAACAAATAATCGTCGCTGCCTGACCGGGGGTCGATGGTGCATTATTATTATCATTATAAACTTTTTGTTATAAAAAGGAACAAATTGTACGTGGACTTTCATCGTATCTTCTTAGGGCCGAAAATAAGATCCGCGTCAGGAGCCCCTTTAGGATGATTGTACTTTTGTCTTCGTTCTCTGTTCAAGTTGACTGTTACGGGTCTCGTACCCTGGTTGATAGTTTCCTGATAGTCCTCCTCTTCCTGCCTCTCAGTTATATTGAGCGTCAGACGTTTTACTCTTTCTTTTTCTTCCTTCTGCTCCTGTTCTCTATTTCTCAAATTGAGCGCGAGTTCGGATGACACCGGAACAGCCAAGTTCTTGTATTGCTGCTTATTCCCTTTTCTCAGCATCAGTACAAAGTCTACGGTTGTACTATCCGACGGTCCCTCCTGCAATTGTTCATAAGTTTTCTTCGTACTTTTCACGTGCAACGGAACGCTTATATCGACTTGCTGAGGCTTCACGGAGTCCCGCATGCGATCCTGAATATTATCCGAAACTATTTTATCGAGCGCCGAAAGGAAGTCGTCATCCTCCGGGCAGCTGACTCTCTTCGGGCCGGAGGGCAACGCCGCGTCTATCTCCGAAGCATCCATTATAACGCCCTCGTTGCATCCCTGCGAAAGGCTGTGATCGCCCTGAGTATTATCCTGTGTGCCCAAATTTTCGTCTCTCTCACCGTCACCGAACCAATCCTCGTCAGACTGCGCTTCGGAGTAGTCCTCGGGTTCCTCAAAGTGCAGTTCAGCCATTCCTTTCGCATCTCCGCTCCCATTCCCCGTCGAACCCACGACTTCTTCTTCCACTTCTGGTATAACTCCCATCTCGGACTCACCCTCCGTGCGCTCGCTGTTTCCATCCTCTTTTAAAAAATGTCCCAAAGTTGGATACAGACTGTTGCGCAATTTGTCTATGGCACATTGCGACTCTTTGTAACTCTGGAAGAGCTGCATCTTCGGTCTGAGCATTGTCAGAGTGTCGCGGTACATGTAGTCGATACCAATCGGGAATGGATTCTCCACTGACCACACGGGATCCGAGTACTTGAACCAGTAGTAATTTTGAAAAAATATCAAGAAGTAATCGAGCTTCTTCTTGCTCGAACCCCCACTAAAGTATTGCCCACACGTTTCCAGCAGCGTGCAAACCAGTCTTATACGGAAAAGATGCTCGGGTGGATCCAGTATACTCGATACCCCCTGTTCCATGCTTACTCCGAATGTAATCAAAAGATAGAGAGTACGAAATATATCTCCGCTCTCAACCATTCGGTAGTTGTAGAGTTCACCCAAATACTTGACCATGGCTATACGACGCTGATTGTATTTTGGTAAATTGACTTCCATGCAGAGTCTTATGTCCTCGAGAACACCATCGACGACGTACGGTCCAACGGCCTCATAATGAGCAACGAGACCTGCGAGTAAGCTCCCAACGCACCGAATATTTAGAAATTTAACGTTGTAAGCGGCAGTTAAGCATTTTATAGCGTAGGAAGCTATACTTTCATCCTCCCAATCTAACTTTCGCATCCACTTGAGTACCTTATCGGTGTTTGTCTTTGAGAGATCCTGATAAAGTAATTTTCTAATGAATTCGTGAATGGGCGGTCTCTCTTTCTTTGACATACCACCCGTGGACTCTGGCGGATTGACGAAGTAATAAGCATTCTCGATAATCGTAACGTATCGGGAATCAAGTGCGGTGACGGCTTTCTTTCGCATCATCTGCTCGAGATATACTTTTGTACGCTGATGAGAATCCGGTGAGCAAAATAAATATCTACCGCAAGTTTCCAATAAATTGCACGTCATCTCGATATGATGGTGCGTGAAATCGTGTAGCAAAACTTTGAGACAGTAGAGGGCTTCAATTTTTGAGTAGAGCTTGAACTTTACGAGCTCACCGATGTAACGCACGACCTTCACCTTCGACTCGATGTTTATCTGATCTTTCTTTCTTACGTGATACTTGAAATCGTGTTTCAGCATCGAGCAGAGGTCATTACCGACGTCAGGCATTACCGGGTAGAGAATAGCGGCCAGACGCGAATAAAACGGTAGTAAATCTAGACGAATTCGCGAGACACCGAAAAGCGCTTTGATCAATTTTTTTTTATTGTGCTTTGTATTAAGATTCATTAAAAAATCGACTGCCGCGTTGTCTATCATCTCGCGATTAACGCAATTCGGCAAATGAGTGAGAAACGCGTCAAGCATTATTTTGTTACTGATATTGGCGACTTGCGGCTCTTCGACCTCGGGCTCCGGTTCCTCGACTTTCTCAATCTCCTCCAATTCGTCGAAGACTATCTCCTCGTCCAGCGCCTCCTCGGTAATAGGAGCGTCGCTCTTCGGCGCTACTTCCTTCTGATATGAGCCTGGCAAGAAAACTGTTAGATCAGGTAGTACCTCGTAGAATCGCCGAGTCTCGTCGTCACCCCACATATCCTCCATTATACTATTCTCTTCCCCTTCGCTTATCATTTTCAACGTTTCCTCAGCCTCTGCCTTTACCTCAGCGTCCACGGGAAGATCCGGCATGGTCTCGTCCAGCGTGTCCGCGAAATTCTGTACGCTCGTCACGAGACGCTCGTACGAAAGCTGCAACGCCTCCAGCTTCTCTTTCCTTTCCGAACTGAGTTCCCCTCGTGTCTGCAGTATTTTCCTGTTTTGCTTCTCAAACGCTTGCAGCTCCTTGTGCTCTTTTAGCAGGTGTTTGCACAACGAGTTGTAGTAATCCCTCAGCAGACTTCTAACATTTTGTTGCTTGTCCGACGACAACAATTTGCTCTTTGGCAGAGGAATGTCGAGCTTCTCTGACAATTCTCTGATTCTCCTAGGTACCAAGCCTGCATAATCTTCGCCGCAGTGTCTGCAGAAGCTTAATATTATGCTGGCATTGTTGTGCTCTTCCTTATCCATATTTATGAGCACCGTCAACACCGATCCCAGTAACGAGAGACCCTGCTTGTGCGTGAATATCCCGGCGTTCACGAGCTCTGCGTAAAATCGCAAATCTACTCTAAGCTTGCTCGGATTAGCAATTTTCTCGCCAACCTTGAGAGTCAGAGCTCGCTGCCAATTCTCAAAGAAGTGTGTTGAAAATTCGGTATAAGTCTGATGCATAAAGCTGCAGGCTTTTACCGCAGGATTGACATCGGTCATTTTTAATTTCGCATCTACCAGAGCAATGGCAATTTCACTGACGTACTTGGTAAGATTTAAGTTGGCCATGTCTTTGAGGAACATATCAAGCTGCGTGGCACTAAAATTTTTCAATTTTTTCACAAGCGTGGTGTTCTTCTTGAGATTCGAGTCCAATTTGCTGAAATGCGAATCCGGGGGCCGGGTGACATTGAGGTTAGATGCCCGAATTTCTTCCTTTGCTGCGAGTCTCTGATCCGCTTCTTTCACGTAGTCCAAGATACATTGTCGGTCTTCGTCCGAAGGATTTTCGGACTCTGGCTCGCCGACTGCCTCGCCTTCAACCTCGGCGACAGTCTCATCGCCTTCCGTCATTTTCAGACTTTTCATTCCCTCGCGACAACGCTCAGGATTAGGTTAGGTTTGTTTGACACTCACTTGGCGGCCGCAAAACACTGCATCGCTGTTTCAACCTATCGTATTACCGATGTTTTATCTATCAGTCCTTTATTCAATGCAACACTTCAAACTAGATAATATTAGTTCACTCATTACTACTGCGACCAACGAGTTTTGCCATTTTTATTGTTGTTGTGCGCCATGGAGACTATAGTAGGAGTCCAATATTACGGAAGCCGGGAAGGGACAAAGACATACTGTGGCACTTTATACCGAAATCGCTTCATGCAGGCATATTTTTATCGATATAGATTTGTACAATCATGCACTGTCGGTATATCAGTTATTGCGTTGTTGTTACATACCGATGAAGCTCCCGTGTGAGACTCAGTCGGTATAAATCTGCTTCCCCTATTTCATCAGAAATCGTTCATTTTTTGAGTAAAAGCAAAAATTATGCCCACGCACAGAATGACTAGACGCATCCGAACGTAATTTGCTTTCGTTTGGTCGTTGAGAAAATAGAAAATCTATAATTTTATGACTTAGCGTATCATACCGACCTTAGAGTAATGTGCTACCCCTCCGTCGGTAACAGATACTGTAATGAAAATTTCTCTGTCACGATTGATCTTTTAAATGAATAAAAGAAGTACAGTGAATTACGTTTTACAATTCTACAGTTCACCTTCTTCCTTTTTTATCCGAATGATCATTCGTGGCGTAAAAATTCGCTATGGGAAAATCCTGCTATCTCTCTCCCATGCATGGCGATCTGAGAGAGAACGACGACATGTAGCACACCGTCTTAAAACTCATTATCCTCGTGCTCTCGTTTCTAACGAGATACAAATAAAGTAAATCTCAAGTTCAATTTGTTCTGTTTACTCATATGAACTACGCATTTTTATTGTTTTTTTTGTGTTTGGTGCACGGACTTGCTTGGTATAAGACCTATGAATCCTGCAAAGGAGTTTTTAAACAGAGATTATTATAAGCAAAGATACTCTTACTATTGACAGAATACGTCCGCATTGAATTTATATACTGGCAGAGGATATTTGCATTTTACTCCCATACCAAAAGAGTATTTCTGTGTCGAACCGATATACCGGCGGACAATATCTGCATTTTACTTCTATGCTGACAGAGCATGTCTATATAACGACAGAGTACGCGCGCATATTCAAACGTATGTACCGACGATGTACGTATATACGAATCTATATATTGAGAGAGTGCGTTGTCTGCATGGAGAGATTTCGATATACGAAGTGTCACGGTATGTCTGTGTCCCACCCCAGCTTCCTTCCAATCCTCATACCGAACACACAGAAAATTATCCGTGTTACGGTGAGATTTAAAAGTTCAAGGTATCGGGTTTCTCTTACCGAACTAATTCTAACAATACAGTGATAGAAACCGGTCAGCACGCGGTGATAGTAACAGTGTGCGACAGACGGAGGCTTATCTGCTTTTCCATAAACGTGGATCGGAGCTTATACTAGCTAGGAATTCAGTCTGAATTCGTTGACTCTGGTTACCCTACGTTATAACTAGGTAAAATAAAATTGATCCAGGTTTAAACCGCATTGATGGAACAGGGCCTTGGATATTTACCTTTTTTTTTTATTAGAAAAAACGTCAGATTTGCGTCTCCGATAAAACCCGAGGCCATCTCATTTTTAAAACGAACATACGTGTCGGGTGCGTTTTTTATTGATTTCGATTCAGCACAAGAGCTTCAATTCGAAATTCTTATACTCGAACCGGATCAAATCTTCATGCGAGTAGGATAAAATCTTGCAAAGCCGATTTAGTCTATCTGTGCAACCTGAACATTGCGACAAGTTGAAAATAGAAAAAAAAAATTCGTCGATTTCAATAGTCGTCGATCAACTTGAATGCGTTTAATGCCTTTTGCCTGTACGAAGTGAATTTTCGAATACGTTATTTTAATCTACTTATTTTTACTTATCCTTTGAACCTAGTTAGTACATGCGTACTATTCAATATTATCCGTTATTAAATAATACAGAAAAGATTCGTTGCGCACTCAGAGGCGAACGCGTGCCGTGCTTGCTTATTACAAGCCGACAGTGCATGCGTCCCCTTTCGCAGTACTGCGTTTCCCTGCCTTTAGAATATCGTGAACCCTCGATAATTTCGGTATTTATAGGATCAAAATCTCCGAGGTATGACCGATACAGATGGGTTTTCGATAGATCGAATCCAGCTGTCTGTGTGACACGAGCCCCGCGTCGCTAATCCGCTTATGTTAATGTACAATTTTTGCTCTTTTTTGGAAAGAGCTATAATCCGACAGGAACAGGGATTGATCCTCGATAATTTTGCTTGTATACAGACGAGTGATCGATATAAAAACGGTCGTGCCCCCCCCCCCCCCCCCACGATTTATATTTATGCCCTTCGATTTTAAATTGTACAATAATTATGTTCGTTACCTTTTGCTTAACATTCATTTTATTAACTCGAATGGACGAACTGTATTTTTTAGTTTAAACGATCGATCTATCTTCATTCTCAGTACATACGTATAAATCGTTTACTATTTTTTACTGAGTTCAATGTGACTTCCGCATCTATATATCCGGAAGGAAAATGCGTGGCGTCCAATGTCGTCTTCTGCACCTTGACGAGTTCAAAATTGCTAATAAATATTAAAGCGCTTTTAACACTGAAAAAAAAAGTAATTAATTCAATAAATCTATCATCGGCTACCATAAACGTATGTTATTGTGTTTTTAAAGCTATTTATAAATCTTACAATCAGGTATGAGATTAAAACAACAATATATTCTCTTGGAATTTTTTTAAGTTATTTCATATCGAATTGTATGAGTCGAAGTAAATGTGAAATTACAAATTATGTTTGTTACAGCCCGTGATAGAATTGTTATTGAATCAATGACATTTTTTCAGTGTATTGATAAGTAGAGCAATGATGATTCTCGTTGATAAGGAAAGGTGTAAATCTTCATTTCTGATGCTGTGCGTTGACGGTATGAAAGAACAAATAATAGGAACACTACATTATAATAATTGTCATCATCATCCATTTAAAAACAACATATCCGTGTTATTGTTATTACTATTATTATTATTATTATTGGCATGTAATATTTCAATTACAGCGTTCATTCTGTCTTTGTACAGAATGTATTCGAATAGAAATAGTTCAAGATATATGCTCGTTTGCCCGAGATTGACATTGCAACGGTTTCTCGCGGATATTATTGCGTCCTACACGCATAATTCTGAGTTATTTGTTACGAAGCGTTTGTGGAGAGATTACAAGTTACAAATTAGACTCATATATCGTGGGATTAGAACCGGTAATATTTTTCGAGCGGGCAACAGAATCGAAGCCTGTGTAAATAACACACGGGCTCAGTTGAAAGGTTAAATGGCATTCGTGAAAAGTATGCGTGATCGACCGACGTATGTTGCGAATGGGTCCGATGCCCGTAATTCAAAAGATTGTAGCTTACGTAGCGAACGACAAGTGAGAACTCAAAGACTTTATCTTTGCGCGCCAACTGTATCGGTCATTTTTGCTAGTTCGATTGTATACGATGTAGTAGTAGTAGTAGTAGTAGTAGTAGTAGTAGTAGTAGTAGTAGTAGTAGTAAATAATAATAATAATAATAATAATAATAATAATAATAATAATAATAATAATAATAATAATAATAATAATAATAATAATAATAATAATAATAATAATAATAATAATAATAATAATAATAATAATAATAATAATAATAATAATAATAATAATAATAATAATAATAATAATAATAATAATAATAATAATAACAACAACAACAACAACAACAACAACAACAACAACAACAACAACAACAACAACAACAACAACAACAACAACAACAACAACAACAACAACAACAACAATAATATCGAGTTTGTGGCAATACTGTCGAAATATTATTTGTCAAATAGTTTCTAAGAATCATACGATTTCATGGCGATGGCAGTGTAAGTACGATTCCGCACTATTATATAATTATTAACAATTGCCAATCAAATACAAAAGATCGGAGGATCGATTGTTGGAACACCAGTGTGAAACTTTGTTATAGCTCTTCAGACAAAGTAGACGCAACTAACGTCAAGCACGTCCGGCAA
Source organism: Cylloceria caligata (assembly GCA_963942595.1). Lineage (NCBI taxonomy): Eukaryota > Metazoa > Arthropoda > Insecta > Hymenoptera > Ichneumonidae > Cylloceria > Cylloceria caligata. Next base: position 5,331,209 of record OZ012707.1, on the reverse strand, counting down.
TCTATTGACAGATAAGTGAGTTACGATTTATTTCACAGACGCTGAAATTCTATTGCGAAGAAAGAAAAAACATATTTACGATGACACGCGACGTCGCACGCGGCCCGGATATTACATTAACCATAGTCAAATATATAGGATGTAATATGGATTCGTCATAGCAGGTTCGTCTGACTATACGTACTCGGCTTCTCGTCTCTTAGTTCAATGCAACGCGGCTGGACAATGAAGTCCTAAATATTACGATACAGTTTATTCGAATTTAACGAAGAGTTGTTTCATCGTTGTAGCAATTTTAACGATTAATTACAGTCTTATGCGTCAATTACAATGATTCGATAATGAATAATACTTTTTTTTTAAACACAATATTTAATGACATTTTACTAAGCAAACCAGTGTAGAATGATAGAATTCGTAGCGAAATGCTATAACTAAAGGGGTAGCTGCCGCCCTTCTTTAACTATCATTTAGAGTGAGACTGGGACCTTTTTATCTCTCGTGTCGCCGTATGATGCGTTACGTGTATTTGTCGTACGTACTACACGACGAAGAGAGAGAGAGAGAGAGAGAGAGAGAGAGAGAGAGAGAGAGAGAGAGAGAGAGAGAGAGAGAGAGAGAGAGAGAGAGAGAGAGAGAGAGAGAGAGAGGGAGGGCGCAAAAACGACTCGGAGACATCCACCCGTCGGCGGGGCCATATAGTAATTTATCGCGAACTAGGCTTTCCGTGACTAAAACGGCGTCCCTAATACCGAGGTCCCTCTTCTCAACGACGAGCTTCGACTACACAACAACGGAGTACTCGAGAGATATAAAAGCGAGAGCGTCTCTCTGTCATTCGAGTTTACGTTGGCAACAGGGGGCTTACACAGCGCTGCAATATTGTCAACTCTTACAGCGATTCGATTCGCGTTAAAGTGACTGAAGCGACGTTCGTAGTCGGAATACATGTTTCTTGTCGTCTCTCACATACAGTCATCGACTTGAGTAGAGCATTCGAAATCGTTTTTGCACTAGTCATGAATCATAGAAATAGTATAATTCAATTGATAATTATTAAGTTTTTATTATTATTTGACAATTTAAAAAAATAATTTACCGCGACTGAAAAAATTTCAAATATATTGGAATAATAGATTTAACTAGACATTTTTGTTTGCTTATCAAAGGCTGTTTTAGCGACTAAAACGAATTTTTTAAAATCCAATTCAAATATCAATTCTTTATAAATTTCCTATTCGCAGCTCACAAGCCGTTTCCTGCACTGAATCAGCGATTTTTATTGAAATTATTTGATTGAAAGTAAACAGTGGAATATTGCGATTAGAGGTCTTCTTGGTAATCCTCCCCTTTCTCATCCTCATGGAAAAAGAATATCTCCAAAAATATATACGTCAGATAAAACTGTTCGACGATTTATACATAAAAATACGTTTTAAGTATGTTTTGGATACGTCGTTGGGATCCTATAAAGTTTATTTTATAATTAACTCAACGCAGTCGGGACCGAATTTCCGTGCTACTAGAGAGAGAGAGAGAGAGAGAGAGAGAGAGAGAGAGAGAGAGAGAGAGAGAGAGAGAGAGAGAGAGGCCTACTAAAGGTAGTCCCCACTGATGCTGTTTGAGGCACGAGAAACGGTTAGTTTGGTTGTAAATTTCAAACGTGATATCTATCTCGTGAAAGTTAATATGTACTTCTTGTTCTATAGACAAACTTTAATTGCGTTGCATCGGATACACACTTACTATGTATTGCTTATCACAGGACGATGAAAGCTTTTCTCTTCTTGGTTTCTCCCACACGTAGTATTTTGTTAAATTGTTTCAGACCATTAGAACAAAATTTTCCGGTAGGTGAATTTTGAAGTTAAAAACGAAATCCAGCAGGAGTACGAGTGAGCTTGCGACTTATAAATAGAAGCGAGTAGCAACCACTCCGTTCAGGCTTTTCTTACAGAGAGAATCGAGGGGAAATGTGCTAGTAGAGAGCGTTGAGTTAGAGGGAGTCGACAGTAGTTCCTTTAACCAACTGGTTAATTGGCATTTTGCTAAATATTCCGCTTATTTTTCGGGATCCCGTTTATCAGTTCTCACAAATACTTTTTTTTCTTGCAGCGTTAATAATCGAATCACCATCGGGCGCAACTCACGTGTGTCAGTTTAAAATAAAATAATTTATTTATCACAGCGTTGAGGCCGCAAATTCGATGCAAAATCTTTGAATTTAATTCTCCTGTTCAATCGCGTACTTTGCTTATTACTCGAAACGATATATCATTCCTCTCGGTGTATCTCTGTCGTGGCCAACTCGAGAGTTGAGCCAGACGATAACAGATTCTACCGCGACAAAGCCCCGAGGTGAATTGTACCCGGTTATTCTTTATTTATCTTGTGATAAGCTCGCAGCTTCCGCCGAACTGTGTGAAATATACATGTAGGGAGTAGAACTTCCATGACAATCCTTTTATCCGCGTTGTGCGCATGCCATGCAAAGTTTCACTTCAAAGCGTCGCCGTTTCTTCAAAGTGGCACTCAGCAAAATTATCGGCTCGCTTTGTTCCCAATTACGATTACAAGCCCAGTAAACATCGTAATGTACCAGCAATGTAACAGAAAGTAACAAGAAATATTATCCGTATATTTATCAGCGTGGGGCGCATGCCATACAAAGTTTTACTTTAAAGCGTCACAGTTTCTTCGAACAAAGTGTCACTTTGCAAAATTCACGACTCGTTTAGTACGCAATTACGATTACAAACCCAGTAAACATTGTAATGTACAAGCAATGTAACAAGAAGCAACAAGAAATATTATCCGAATATTACATGGAACTTTCGGGCAAAGTGTTTTTCCCCACGGCACTCATCAATATCACATTTTTACATAATATTTCCAAGTTACGAATACTTAATTGTTGTACTTTTTGCTACATTGTATTGACATTATACAACGAAATTGCAACATAACCGAAATGTAACATGTTGTATAACCGTTACATTTTATTAGTGTTGTCTGCTGTAACTGCAACGAAGAAGCACAATAGTTTATTACATGTTACTTCAATGTTATATGTCCGTTACGTATCACGTTGATAGCATTATTATATAATATGTAAAACGTATTTATTGGAAATATTCAATATTTCCACCTGCTATCAAACGTAGCTTTGTAATAATAATTTTTATTTGCAGGTAATTGACTGTAGTTTTAAATGATAAAACGTGCATACGATGATTAATATCGTTCACGTATAAATTACGGTTGAGTTTACGAGTTAAACCACATGGAAAGTCGAATGAACTGTAAACGCATCATGAAACAGCTATAAATAGTCAATACTTACTTAAAACCCACATCATCTGTAATATCACACGACAATTCAGCGACAAAAGCGCAACAAATTTATATGCTAAAAGAAAAATGAATAATTGAGGAAAAAACGTGCAATATGAATGAATCAGCAACACGCGAGCCCATTAAATAGCATTGGCGATACGTGAATACCCTATCACGGGCCATTGACCAATTCCTCGTCGTCGTATTTCCGCGTTGGCGTTTTTGTTGGAAATCGATGGAAATTCGTTGCTTCTGGGCGGTGTAGATCGGTTTGTATTAACCGAATGCCTCGAGGGTCTTTAATCTGTTGTGCGCTACACCCCGAGAGAGACGGGGCGAGCCTGTACGAACAGGGGAAAAAGAACAACGCTGAAATACACCGCGAAGCGAACACGAAAACCAGAAGCACCTGGAAAAACGTGTAACGTCGCGCGAGGCTCCGGCGATCACTCGGTTGGAAAATTGCCGTAAAATTGACGCCAGAGCGATATTTTATATTCTTTTCAGAATGTTGGAACCCCGTCGCACACGCGATAGTTCACTCGTTCGAGATGTTTATGGGATTTTATAGACTCAAGGGATACATAGCTATATACACGGTATACATACACGTAATGTACCTGGAATTATGTATAAAAGCTCGAACGACTAAATCGTGTCATGCAAAATTCATTTACGAGTCGATAAAATTCACCGTCGGGTTTTCTACTTTTTTTTTAATACACCGGCGAGACGTCGTCGCCGAATAAGAGGCAACCACCGGGGAAGGGGATGATGAATCGGAGAAATTAGAGAATCTACGATGTCGACGACGTCCGAATTGAAGGACCACGAGGGTCTCCTTAATAAGGAGGCGTTGCGGTATTTGTTATACGGCACGTGACCGCTTCCTGCCAGGCTGTGTGCCTGTATCAAGACTAACTCCGCAACGTTTCTCTACTTTACACCCTGTAACGACGTTAGGTCGTAATTTTGAGCCATTGTATCGTCGTTGACGATGCGAATCAAGCTTTGACTGCTAACGGGTCGCTTCAGATTTTTACAATATTTATTATACCGTTAATTCATTGCTTTAAGGACGCTTCACTGTCACTAGCCAAACGTGAGAAATTAAATTACTTTGCGATAAGATAAAAATCTTGTAAAATAATCAAACGTATCGAAGATACTTAAGAACATTGATTTCGAATTGTAAAAATGTCAAACATTTGCCAAAAAAATTGTTTAATTCGGAAAACTGATTTTTTCTTTAGCGTTTCTTCTAGCGACTTTGAAATGTTTGTTTTCAACATTTTTTAAAAGAGGTTTATATAAAACAGTTCGTTCAATGATTCTAATACTTTTTACCTTTGAAATAAAAACTTTTCATGAAAACATATTCCAAATTCGCGGCTCTTAAACGTCAAACCGTTCTCCAAATGTGAAAAAAAAACAAACAAACACGAAAAACACTAGAAAAACCGTTAAAAAAATCATGTTTTTTGTAACAAGTCAACGTATTTATTTTATAAGACAAAACGGAAGGTTTCCACAAATATTTATACAATTTATTATTAAAAACTATTATATTAATAGCTTTTTGACATTATTATTAATCAATATCACTTAGTGTTCTCAATATGATTGATTTTTAAGATACTTTTCTCTCCTCGTTAGGTTCTATCATTCGATCGAATAAATCTTTTAGTTGACAATGTTTATGCAGACAATCCTGAGACATATTTCAATGTAAAATTTCGAATTTAAACACGAAAGTGTTAGATTTCTCCACAATTTTCCCATGGATCCTGATGACTTTATAAACTGTACGGTAATAGAGCTTGGGCCTTGTTCGTTCCAGACGAAAAGGGTGTCCAAGGTTTAGTTGCTCGTCATCCTTAGTTCATTTTTCCTTTGCTTAAACACGATCGCGCGAAAACCAGTTGATACAACTAAAGCGCCATAGTAGTAATCCACAATACAAGAGGTATAATGTACGAAAGGGCAGATTCTCCGGCCCATAGAAAATATAGATCGAGGGTCCGCAAGGGCATTGCAGCCAATTCTACGTACGCATCCCACAAATGAATATTTATTACTGGCTCGTTACTTTCATTTTACGATGATTAATCGAAACGAAAATTGCTGCGTTATGCGTTCGGATCATCTTTGACGGCAAGGAAACCATGAAAACAGTGTCGATTTCAGACATTACAACGCCCTGCGACCCTGATGCAAATAGGCTCCTTTGGCGTCTTCCTCCTTTTCACTGTAATTTTTAAGCCATCGTTAGAACATCGCCCCAAGGCAGTCGTCTCACTTGTTTACTCTCTGAAGCCGGCACTGCAAAAAAAAAAAAAAAAAAAAAAAATAGGTACGTCATAACGTATCGTCGGTAAAATATGAAAAAGAATTTTTTTTCAATTTCAAGAGTATTGTTCACATAAAGTATATTGTTCAAGGCTATGGTGAAGAAAATGCGCTTATATTCTTATATTCTTATACGCTTATAGAGATTTTCGTGCCGAGTGACTAGCCATCGAGATTTCTAACGTTTCACGGACGAATCATTCGCCGTTCTGTAATATTCTCATGGCTGTAATGCGTCGGACGTTCAAGCGGTTCTCGAAGTCCTTATAGAATGCTGCTGTTCACGTAGCGGGTGCAGAATCCGTGTGTCTGATTCACTGTGGTTAACAAGCCGTGGGGTATCCATATACCGACTATACGCATAGGCCTCTTACGCGCGTGTCAAAACACAAAATAGCTCTCTCGAGTGCCTCAAGCGTGCAACGGGCAAGCCGGGTACACTATGTCCTATATAGCATGGCCACTAGTCGGCGCATAACTCCGAAATTACCGAATGATCTACGCTACGATGATCCTCGTCGTGTGCGCAGTGTACGGCGGTTCCTCCTGCTACTGCTACTGCTTCTAGTTATTGTTGCGAACAATACCGGGGGAAACAACGAATCCTATCCCCAACAAAAGGCCATCTACACCGCTAGCATTATTATTCTCATCTCAAAATTGAGTCTCCGGTACGCAGCGAGTTCGCAACTTCCCAGTAACGAGATACATACCCTTATTTTATTTTTTTGCAAATTTATTATATAGATATGGGCACTGATACGATCATATAGTATGATGGTATCGGTCCCCTTAAAAATATCCTGAAACAAAATATCCCGATATTAGAATATATAACTTTTTCAAATATATCACCATTTTTTTTTTTTTGAGATTCTCATGTTTTTGTGTTCCAAATGTGCTAAAAATGTCCAACAAACATATTTTTGGATAAAAATACCTGGACGCGTTTGTGCATGCGTAATGGCACTGCAAAAGTCAAACTGTCTGTCAAATTTGACAGACAAATAACGTAGCACGATCTCTTTATTTACAGAATTTTTTTCAATAATTCGTATATAAGTTCAGATTTTATGGTATTTTGAATTTTTCGGAAAACGTCTATAAGCGATGTCGCAAATTTTGAGATATCTGGATAAATATTTGTTGATAAATATAGTTATGTACATCAAGGGCGGGTGGTATTGAATTTTTTTTAAAGATATTCAGATATTATGAAGATTTTGGTAGTTTCGAAAAAAAAGTTATCATTCTAATTTGCGTGAACTTTGATCGATTTAATTGAATTTCTTTTTAGAATTATAAAGTAATATTCAGCGGTATTCGATATTTAGTTTGGAATAAATCGATAGAAGGTTTTGGATTTTGTGGTATTTTTGAATTTTCAACTTTGTCATTGCAATAAATTTGAAATAAGTTTAAGAAATCGAGCTAAAACTTTGTACACATATGTAAGGATATTAAGAAAATCTCGTGAAGATAAAGTTTAACAAATATAGGTATTAAGGGACATTTGATGTCAAATTTAATCAAAATCGATGAAGGCATTGAAATATTTATAGAACATTAAATTACTGATTTGAAGATTGCTATAGCTTTCCAAAATGAAATGCCTAAAATTTGAGAATGACTTGAGCAATCGTTCTAAAATTTGTCACTTTAGTTACGCAATAAATAATCATTATTGTCTAATATTTTCGTCACATTATATTAACGCAATGAGATTTTAGAGCGATTTGAATTTGTTTATTTTTTTTTACCGTTCAATGTTCGTCAATATTTAGTTTTTATAATTACTAATAGAATGTGATACAGTACAACCCTGATTAACCGGGATGTACGAGACCAGAGAATGATGGATAACTGAAATCATGGTTAAACCGAATCAAATGTCATGACATTTTATTTCAACCAGTACAATTGTAATACAGACGTACAAACACATACTCAATTAATATTCTACTATACTGGAATATAAAGCTCTCTCACTTCTTTTATATATTGCGTTATACTTTTCTCATATTTTTTTAAATAGTACTTGGTCAATTTTGTTTGTATTTGGCTTATCCTTCGATTCTCTTCTATCATACGTTTAATGGTTCGGAGAATTAAATAATCGATTGAATGCTGCCTTCTTGTTGTTCGAAATAATTCAGTACGATTTCAATCGCTTTCCCAGCTTCTTTGTAAGTTACCGGTCGGACCGTGTTTTTATCATACTCGGGATCATCTTCCTCTTGATTCACTTCCGCGGACGATTTACCGTGTTTTTGCATAACTTCCCTCACCGTCTCTTAATCCGTGAGGCGGATCGCGCACCGGAGGCGCAAAAGCGCTCAAGAGTGGCAACGTAAATCCGCTACTCGGATAACCCGACACCGGTAAATCGAAATTCTACCGTAGCTCATGCGCTTCCTCATTATTTTCTATATTTTAGACTAAGCTTACTCTGCGAGAAAGTTAAAAATAATCAGCATTTACTTCATCATATAGGTAACTTAGTAAAAAAGTGGAAAATAATGAGGAAGCGATGTGCAACATTTTGCTCGTTTAACCTTCGAGATCTGTCATAATGGAGAATGATTAATTGAAAGTAACGAGAGAAAACCATCTTTGATACAAATGATCGTATACCAAAGGAAAAAAATGTTGATATAATCGATCTGATGCTTTATCAATTCTAACTCGACTCGACTTCTTGTCGGCTTCGAGATCAAACTTTAGCTCTTAGCGTCACGAAGTTTGCACTTTGACGAGAAAAGTCAATACCTGTTCGAAGAGTTTCTCGATGTACTTATTGAATCATACACTACGGGGCTTTACGTTCATTGGGTATCCAAACGGAAAAAAGAACTGAGAGAAAACAAGTTTTCGAATAGCTCCGTGCGAACTGTACGGAAGTTTTATTTTTCACCATTTTCGAAACATATACAAAAGTCCGTGTCGAAATGTTTTACGAATAAAAGAATAATCAAAGTTGTTTTCCTCTGATATCATTTTATCTTGTATCGAATATGGGGAGACCTAAGTTTCTCGCAACCAAAAGTCGTAGATTATCGAACTTTTACGGATCACGGAATTCGTGTAAAAAAAGAGGGCTGGGCAAAGGGGATGCCGCGAGTTCGCGTCAAGCAGGATACCTCACGGTTCTGGAACCCAAGATTCGATAGTCTTGATAAGATAAAATACTCAAAGTACTTCAGTATATCGAAGATTCTGCATTGAAACGGAATAAGAGGGTATAAGTTTCGATCAGTTCCGAAGACAATAAGCATTTTCTTGACGAACATGAAAAGGTTGTCTATCGCCAAGTAGCCTTTCAATGGTCCAGAGACGCGACCCGCGAGATACTCAACGGAACGGAGATCGATGTCAAGACCTCGATATCTTTGTTAACGACAATAAAGCGACCACGTTCCGCGAGAGAAAGGATATTCGCGACACCCCCTGTTTTACCTACAGTCTCTTTTGCTCGCGTCCAGCTCTGAAACCCTTTCCACGCAGCGATGTATCCTTGTTCGCCTTTTATTCTTCGAATTTTTTTCTACTCTATCCAATATCGAAACTACGTGACCCGTATACATGCGAGCTACAGAATTATTTGCTCAGAGTGCGTGAAGCATAGAGTTTGAAAATCGTATTTGCCATTCCCATGATTATTTCTAGCTCCGTCGCTATAGCTCCTTTATGGCTGACCGGTGGCGTGGGTTGTACTCACTCAATAGGATTTCTGTTCTTCTTTGTATCCCTGAGGCAAACTCGTCTCGGCTTCTTCCAGAATGCACTTTTCTCCTGAAGCGGTGAAATGAGCCGAGCTAATTTCTCCGAGAGCTAGGCCATTCTGAATGGGATCTAGGAAAAGGAGTAAAGCGTAGATTTTCTACCTCATATTGTACATACGTCAGGACTTTATGTGCGACTTGTATCTTTTTCTCTCTCTCTCTCTCTCTATATATATATATATATATATATTTTTTTTACAACACTCAAGTGGCCAAGGGCCATGCACTGTTTAGGTACGGATTTAATCTTTCCTCTTTGGATCAACGAAAACACGTGAATCACGAAATACAAGTCATTTGAGAAATACGCAGTCGAGACTTATAGATTCAAAAACTCTTGTTTAAACTTGAGGCAAATTCGAGCTTACTTTTCAAAGTTTCCGAGCCTTTAATTACTTTCAGAATTCACAGTTTTATCATCGTAGTAATATTATAGCTAATATTAATTCTTTAATACATGTAATCTTTCAAATCTACAACTTTTCATATTTAATTCTTGTATCAAAAGCTAAGAAGACCATTTTTCCTGTTAGATACATTTAACCAATGCTACAACAAATAATACATTTTTTAATGCATTTAATCTGTGGATCGGCAACTTTTCATTTTTTATTTTCATACGATAAGTTAAGGAGACAATTTTTCCTGTTAAATACATTCAACCAATGCTACAACAAATAATACATTTTGAATGCACATAATCTTTCAAATCCGCAACTCTTCATTTATAATTCTTGTATCAAAAGTTAAGACGTCTAATTTCTCGGTTAAAAACATTTGACCAATGCTACAACAAGTAATACATTTTTTTAATACATATAATCTTTCAAATTTAAATCTGCAACTCTTCATTGTTGATTCTTGTATTAAAAACTAAGAAGACAATTTTTTTCTGTTAAAAACATTTAACCAATACTTCTACAAACAATAAACTTTTGAATACATATAATTTTTGAAATCTGCAACTTTTCATTTTTAATTCTTTTATCAAAAGCTAAGATATAACAATTTACATTCTTTAACGCATATATTCTTTCAAATCTGCAATTCTTCGTTGTTAATTTCTGTATTAAAAACTAAGAAGACGATTTTTTATGTTAAAAACATTTAACCAATGCTACAACAAATAATAGCTCTTTTAATGCTTATAATCTTTAAAATCATCAACCCTTCATTTCTTTATTTTTGAATATATAAAGTTCAAAAGCTGCTGAATGAAATATCATTGAAAAAATAAAATTATTAATTCCAAAAATATTTAAACCATTACGACTTTGCAAGAATGTTTCAAATTAAATTGCCGACGTATTTGATGCAATTATAGTTCTTTCTTCTTCTGCAATGATCGTTTTAAAGGGATCAAGTTAACCTTATAGTAAAAGTTAGTCTTGTAGTTAACATATCACCTTTTCTCTTATGCAATATTTCCTAAAGTTTGTACGCAGACATGGCGGTACTATTTCTCGTGCACTTGCTTGGCCGCCGAAAAATTATACCAACTTTTCACCGACTACAAAGTTGGTCGTGAGTTTACCGTGTGCCGACTTCAGTCATGACGGAAATTCTCCTGACAGTCACGACGGAAATTCAATAAGACGACATAACTCGCATTCACGCTACCTTTAACAACTCTGTCGGTCTTTCTCGTAGATACCATGAAAATATAAAAATAATATATTTAAGACATATTAAAAAATATCTCATTTTTTATGAAAATATTCTTCATAAATGTTACATATTTTGCATAAATTATTAAAAATACACGAAAATATATTTTCCAGAGTACATCCGTCAAATACATTTGAAAATATATGTAAAATATAGAATTTTCCATGAAATATATGTTTGATATACATGGAAATATATTTCTGCATTTACTTTTATTTCTAATTGATGTATTTTCGTCTTATTTTACGTTACCGAAACACCAACTCTGTTATCATAAACGAGTTTTATATAAATATCACGTTTTATGAACGTGCGCGTTACCTTCTCTTTTATTTCTCAAACCCCAAAGGATGGGAATTAAACCTCTGACTCTGTGTTGCGGCTATCCACTGTATTTACATCGTGAGAATATTCCCCTCGGGAAAACTTGAAATTTCACTTTTGTAAGTAACTAAACTTATATTATATTCTCAATAAATAGAAGCTACAGAATCCTATATTTAGATGGTAACGGTAGATGCATCCACCTTCGTATTGTATATAAAATGATGTCTAAGCAGGAGGGTGGGGAGTAGGTACATAAGAGCAGGATGCACAGCAGGAGCAGATTTTTCTTCACCCCTAAAGTATTATAAAGTGACCACGCCCCAGCAGGAGATACCAGCCAATGAGGTTGATATTTCCACTAGAATGGGTCTAGAGCCGAAATTGAAATAGTATCCCTTAGCAGGCGTGTTGTACGTGGAATACGCACAGTAATAATGCAACGAACTGTATATGCGCGTGTGGTTAAAGTGGGGAGAACAGGCCGGGGTTAAGTTGCCCGGTCGTCAGAATCCCCACCGATGCTTCGATGATGTTCTTCGGCTACCCTTGGAAGAACACTCGTCGTATTTATTATGTCCGAAGGGCATATGCTCCCTGTGGCCCCCCTGAATTATTTAGAGACCCACGTTTCAGATAACGTTACCATGATTTTTAATGCATTGACGCAAGGCTGGCTGGTTCTCGAAGCCCGGGAAGGGTAATATTCTAATGGGATTACTCGTGTTATTAGGGATTTCGAATAACACTCGTGCACGCTTCGCCGCATCGATAGTTTTAGGATCATTATAATATTGGACTTTCATGTATATCTACAAAATATTGTAATAAAAAAAAATTTGTGTAATCGGAGTGCTCCGTTTCGCGGAAATAATTTTGTTAATTAAAGGTAAATCCGTCTGTTAATTTTTAACATGAATTCATTTGTCATTTACCATTTTATTGTTATACCAGTGAAGTGGAAGTATATAAAAATTGGTTAATTTGTCAAATTTACTAACTATTTTCGACTACATTTTTCACCAACTTTTAACGTAAAATATTTATTATTTTCACACTAAAAATTATCATGTTAACAAGAAAAATATTCGCAGAGAGACAGGATTACGTCATGATTCGAAATATACTGTAACTGCTCGGGCAACACTTATGATCGACTCGACAATAACTGTATATTGCGAGAACTACATGTACATATGAGGCTAAACATTTTAAGCTGGTCATCACATTTTTTTACGTCACCAAAAATTGTTTATTATTTATTTATAAAGTTGTCCTAGTCGAACAAAACATTTACAAATTTTTTAAACCTATTTTTAATTGCGTGTTTCATAAATAATGTAAATTATCATCGCTCATTTTTACTCCCGACTTCCCGTCGAATAAATAGAAGGGTGTATGCGTTTCATCAGCGCGAATACGCCAGTTTCTCATGTCGAATGTTTTTTTAAATATGAAAACTATATACAACGAAAAATCGAAATAACTTAAAATTTTAAACGTACACTTTAATAACATTTTTTGTCGTTGCGTAATCCTCCGAAAGCTTTTTATATTATTTTCGAATAGAATATTAAAGTTATCATATTTTTTCCTCAGAAACAGCGTTTCTTATTTGTCTTAAATGTTTATATATTTTTTACTTGATATATTTACATCAGTCTATTAAAATTTTGACGTGATGTTTCTTTATTTCGTATATTAATGAATAAATATACAATCCACTGCTTCTGTTTGTCGTGTTATCAACATTTTTTTTCTTGATACTGTCGTTTGTATAACTAGAACCAAACGGTTCAATCGTAATATGAAAAACAATAAAAATTTATAAACGTTTGTGGACAAAATACTTTATGAAATTTACAAACATTTTATAATTCTTACTACTATTACGTTAAGTAATAGATTTCACACCATTTCACTTCATTGTGTAGTTTTTATATATTAAAAAATGTTATTTAAATTATTTTCCAAGTAATGTTGAATTACTAATTTGTTGATTCACACGACCAACAAATTACCCGAAGAATATATTTGACTGTTTCGTTACTTACCCCAAACTAAGCCGTTTACCGAGTGCATCTATCTACATTTTTATTATAACTGGACGATCGGAGCTGGCCATTTGGATCGATTTTATTATTCCATTTATTTTCAGTAAAATTTTTTCATGTCCCAACAGACGAACAGGTGCAAATAAATTACGTAACCAAAAACGCATCGGAAGGCTTCATGCGCTAAACGTCAATTTTCCGGCTCGTGAGTATAATACTGAGGGAATTAATTTTAAAAACAACAAATGCAGACCTTGCAATCATCGGACTTCAACACCTGCTGAAATAACGGTTTACCACACAACCGGTTAACTCTACACGGTATTATAACTGCAGCACTTTTCACTCAGAACAAAATGCACCCTTGCTGCTGTTGTCGTTCGTATTTCACTCGGCTACGGTAATCGAATATTCGTCAATAACGCGGCTGTCAATTGTACGCTGCTATTTCCATGAAGCGGGATCGCTACGAAATTACGAGAATGGAAATTTTTAAGGCCAGAGGCATTCACTGTAACGACCATAACATTGATTCTTTTGAATTAAACTATACACGCAGGCTCCAATTATTTTTGAAATTGAATATTCAATTAATATATATTTCAAACATTTATCTGCTGCTCGTTTCTCGAGTAAAATAATTTATGATTCATCGACTGCTGATACGTTGACGCTTTAACCTAAGTTTATTAATTTATAAACAAATAAATTATGCGAATTTCCGGAGTTGATTTAACCGCTTGATGAATTAAGGAGATTATTCGGTTAGATCGCAGAGGACTGAGATGGATGAGCCAGTTTACTTTATCCAATTAAACACTCGAAATTCTACAACTGTGAAAGCGCTTTTCACCCGACTGTTTGCTCGTTTCGTATATTTAATTTTCTGCTTGAGACTCTGACTCCGTCAAACGCCATTATTTCACCCTACGTGATCGTTAAATCTCTCGTGGAGCGTGCTATAATTACGTAAGATATGGATATACGAAAGTCGGTGATGACACTCAGACAGCTCCTCGATCTTCCACCTACATAAACCGACATCCGATATATATATATATATATCATTGTCGGCTGTATGTTTAAAACTTGGCGTGGAAACGCTACCGTATCTCTTGATACAAATGTATAACTTCGGCTTCTCTCTGAACTGTTCTTATCTCGATGGTTGTCGTGAATTCTGCTTCGGCACGTTCTTGATAAAATTTAAGAATTAAATAAAAGTATATATACGACCTCGACGTCGCAAGGCTGGAGGTTTTCCTTGAGAACCTTTATTACATCCCTCGTTGAACGTAACGAACTGGATGATGTTTATCTCGATAACGAAAATTGGCTTTAATAAAAATTGTGATTTAATCTTGATAGACAATCGCGGCTATTGAATAATTCACACCTCCCGATGGCAACTCAATTTTTTTATTATAACGAACCGACAGGATCCTTGATTTGTTGTTCTTGTTGTTTTTCTTTTTCTTATAATACGAAAAATTAATTTACCTAGGACTCGTATTCGTTGGAAATTTGTTTCAATACTGATGGGAGGGTGGTAAACTGTGTTCCCGAAGAAAGATTTGTAATGTAGCTTGGCCACCCGATGAATTAGCCCCTCGGTGAGTGGCCTACTCCCTGCTCTCGAAGCTGCCTATCCCTTGAGAGTCTAGGAAAGGTCGGGGCACCCTATAAAGGGCGTTTCCATGGACAAAGGCCCCCCTAAGAAGAGCCAACCCCTGGGTGGAGTTAACACTCTGTATATATTTGGGGTACCGTACCCCATAGCTCGCAGAACTCGGTGAAACGCCGAGCAGTCGAGATCCACGATCCTCGTCAACATTAAAATACGAAAAACTTGCAATAAATTTATCTACAACGTCATTTTTGTAATTGTGTCTATCTCGGTGGAAGGACAAGTGTCACGTACCGTGGGATTACTGTGCGGCATAAACTGTGAAATAAACAAGATCAGTGGAACGATTGTATTCCTCTAGCAAAGTGCCTCTTACGATATTATTGTTCTGAAGAGAAAGACGTCAAGATGTCGAGGAGCTTTTTGGTGGACTCGCTTATCGGCAACAACAACACACCACCCACGTACCCACTTCCGGCTTACTATGGCAATCAACTGCCAAATTATATGTTCAATCTCTTCAATCTTGGATTGGGATATCAACCTGTGAGACCCGTGCCCAGGGCTCCGAGATTGCCTCTTCCGCCGGTGCCTATCAGCCCACCAGCCATGGTTGGACTTCACATTCCATGCGGGCACAGTCCTCCGTCGCCGCTCAACACTTCTACCGGCAAATTATCAGGTAAATAACATTTTTTAATTACACGAATAGAATTTTCTATATATAAAGAGACCAAATGTTATTTGTTTGGTAACGAACAATTTAAAGTTGGAGCTGAAATTCGGAAACTGTATTCCTGAAATACTCATGATTCGTTTCATTTTTTTATTGCAGAAGTCTCGACGAATAACGGTTCAATCTCAAGAAACAGTACGCCGACACCACCACCAAAGTCGCCGAATTCTCTGACGAACAGTTCTAAGAGAATACGCACCGCCTTCACAAGCACTCAATTACTGGAGCTTGAGCGGGAATTTGCTGCGAATATGTATCTCTCGCGTCTGCGAAGAATCGAAATCGCGAAGAATCTTCAGCTTTCTGAGAAACAGGTGAAGATATGGTTCCAGAATCGTCGTGTCAAGTACAAGAAGGAGGATCTGCCCGGTGGTCAGAGCCCAAAATGTTGTTGTTTGAGGACCTGCGGAAAGAGGAAAGAAGGATGCGGCGATGAGGCTCGAAAGTGCGTCGAAAATGAAGACAACGCCAAATCCCAGGAGATCGAGCGGGAAGAACGACTCAGTGACGCTCACGAGGGAAATTCGCTGGATAAATTAATGTCGAGCGATGATACGAAAGATCCGGAGATCCTCAAGGACAGCGGAGCAACGCCAGTAGTGGACAATAATTACGCAATGCATCATTCCACTTTCTACGAATATACAAAGCAATTGAGAGAGTCCGAGCAATCGACCAGAGGTCGCAAAAGGCCATTAGAAAGTTACGACGAGCCTGAAGATGTTAAGGGCCGAATTCTCATGGTCGATCCATACGCCACGAGTCTATCGGAAAAACCAGTCTTAAGGACACTCAAATGCACCAAACACACTGTCGAACATATCGTCAACTCGTAGAAATAACGAAGTTAGTGCCAAGGAATATACTTTGCCAATGCGTATCCAAAATAGAAAATTTGCAATTGAAACGATGACCAGTGAACACCAGTTTTGTTAGTAACAAAAAAAAAAATGCCTTGACTCGATTCACTGTAAATATATTGTACAAAGAATATTTTTTTATATAACACACTTGCATCGAGGCCGATGACTGTACATTTACGATAATTTATTTTAGATTTATCAATAATAAAATAATAAATTTAAATATTGAAGAGTATTTTACATGTTATTTTCTTTAGTTTCCTTAATTCCTCGTATTTTTAAATTTAAACGATGTGGGAAAAGTCCGGCAATTTCAGTAAAAAATGATTTTTCTTTGTTTTATTTCGTAAAAAAAAATTGTATCAAAATCCCATACGATTGATTGTTCGTAACGGTATTTCGAACAAGTGAAAAAATTCGCCGCTACAAATATAACCAATCATAGAAGTAATTTCAAATATGTTTCATATTGAAAATAATATTGAATTAAAAAAAATGAAACTCGTACAATTCGTAATTGGATCTAGGAATTTTTTTCTCGAACAATCAATTGCATGGAATTTTTTTAACAATTTTTTTTAACGATGGAGGATTAGAATTTTGTTCATTAAAATCGGTGGAACCCATCCCCCTTTGCTCATCTACTTCCACCCCCCCCCCCCCCCACTACTGTACACTTAAAAAAAGAAATTAAAATATAAGGATAATATGCAGAATATTATTTGTGATTTTTGTTCAATGTCCACGTGGGAAAAAGATTTGGTTAAGTTAAATAAATGGATACATTGAAATTATTTTTTTTTTTTGTTAACTTCATATTTATTTATATAAATATTAGATTTTTATTTCACTGCAATCAAATTTTTATTTAATCGCTCAATCGCTAAACATCTTGTCACATTGTAAAAAAAATGAATTAATATTTTTGGAAAAAACAGAACGAACCAAAACAAATATTTAATAATATTTATTAGAACGAACATTAGTACCGGAAAAAAAAAGAAATAATAGTGTTCGAACAACTTAAAAGAATGAGAGAAATAGAAAAATTGTAGAGAATGCTTTGTTGATGACGAACCAAAATAATGAGCAAGCAACGCAAGATTCTACTTTGCAACTTTTTTTATTTACTTCTTAAGGGGAGGCGAAACTTACGTGAGTACAAAAGGAATAGAACTTATATGGCGCTCACGATTAAATGAAAGAGAAGCAGCACATCTGTGTAAGCATGGAGGTTTCGCCGCCCCTTAAAGGGCAAGTTCTTTCAGATTCTCTACAAACGATGTAAACAAAAATTAAATCTTATAATATCTAATCGTTCATATTAATTTTAACGAGAATGACAATGAATAGCTTTAAGAGATTTACTTGTGTGTTTAATCCTAGTTCTATTGATTCATCGATTCTTAATCCACAAGTTTTGATTATTGCAAATAAGAGCAATATCGAAAAAAAAAAATTCAAAATGTCACAACATTTCTATCGTTATATTGATTTCGGACAAATATTATACCAACAATTCTTGAACGTTATCAGATGCGTGCACAAACTTTTAGTTCATTGCCTTTTAATTTTCGGAAGGAAAGTAAGAGCAATCGCAAATGAAAAAAATCAAGTTCCAATAAAATATGAATCGCTTTACTGATTTTTACTAAACTCTGTACCAAAAATCACTGATTGGTAGTTCGTTTATGAAGAAAGGTTTAGGTAATTAAGTCAAAGTTTTGTGGGAATTGTTGCGATAATGTCAATTTAAAAAAAAATTCAATTTCCATAAAATTTTATCTCTACCGGACGTTTTTTCGGAAAAATATTAGGATAACTTTCTCTCTCTATTTATTTGGAAACTATTAAGGCTGTAATCAGCAACAGGATTTATTCACCTTTAATTTAAAAGTTAATGAATCAGACTATTATGAGCTGGGCCGTACAGAAATGTTATTCAATTTGTCAAAATATTTCGTTATATTTAAATGTCGAATGTTTAAGAAATTAAACATTCTTCATTGATAATCTTATTTATTTTATATCATAAAGAAAATTGCTGCATGATAATATTATTTTATTGGTCACAGCATGATTGCTCGATTTAGTAAAAATCGTAAATGTCAAAGGTAAATTTTGAAATATTTTCGTTGAATTGACATGGTATTGCTCAATATATAATTGAATTAATTGTTGGTATTTTTTAAATGTGTGAACTCAGGCGACAGAGGGTATAATTGACACTCGGCATAGCTCCCACTTACAATGCAGTGTATTTCAAGCTGCTTTATTCGATCAATTGATGCCGTCGGGACTGGCTGGACATTCAAATTCGCCTCTCGGAAAGGTCGATTGTAATGACACAAAATTTATCTTTCCCATTCTACGAATCCTTGGAGATTGGGTCAGAAATATTTGACTGGTTCTCCTCCCCCACACGGTATCCATCTATGGAACAAAAACAGGGGAGCCTCCGGTGCGGTGTTTACGGACAAATTTTCCGCTAGCGAAGGCCGATCGTGGGGTACAGCGGCTGCACGAGCGGCCTTATAGAAAAATCTGTCACGTGAAACGAACCTCGCTGGCACGTACGTATATACGCTTAGCCTGTAATACACATAGCGTGTATGGTGAGGATACAGATGGATACATAGGAGTTCGAAAGATCCGTTCACCGGCATTATGCGCGTCGAAGCGTTCGAAAGAGGGCTGTAAATTCTCAAAAATTTGTCAAGAGGGCCCCCACTTTGGACCAAATTTAAGGTAAAACGTAGTTAATGGTGTTAAGGAGCAAAGTCGGACAATGCGTGGCTCTCGACGAGCCACAATGGCACACTTGTGACGCGAAAGACCCAGCGGGTGTGCGTCGCGGCTGTGGTACCTTTTTTTTTTCCTCTCCGATGGTCTCTCTTCGCGTCCACCCTCCGCGCGCCAGCACGACTTCTCCTGTTCGGCTGACTCCACACCGGCCATTCACACAGTGGCGAGAGTCAGAAGCCCCTCGAGTACAGAGGCATCCTAACTCCATTCACTAGATTTGCCGATGAATGAAAGAGACCGCGTTGACTCTCTCCCTCTACGTGAAAGAAACGGAAAATTGTCACCTTCCGAAAAACTCTCGTACTTCTTGCGCCTACCCCGGGGACTATAGGGTAACGCGCGCGCGGTCGGTTCTGTTTGATACACCACCCGCTTTTCTCCCTCCCCAATTGTACACTTAAAGGACGTTTAGCGATCTCCGTGTCACGCGGTTACAACGTATACAATTCATGAGAATCGAACCGTGCTCCATCATCATTTTGGTTAACTGCTACGGGCTATATGCTATAATTCTTTGAATGTTAAACTTCCAAACGCGTTTACTCCATCATCGATTGGCGAATGTATTTACTTCTCTTGTTAAATTAATATTTTTATTAGAAAATATTGATTTTTTATTCCATAAAAACCAATTTCTAAAGTGAACTTTGAAAGCTCCTGCACGCACACACACACACACACACACAAATGCGTGCGCCCGCGTGGACTTGTACACGGACATTTTCTAGTTGAATGTTTTCATCTTCCAGCAAAAACTATTAAAGATCATGGTAATTTCTGCAACAGTAAAAATTACGATAACATATGGTACAACTTCTTTAGTTTTATAAGAATTTGTATAAAGAATATTATTTCAGTGGCCTCACTACTTTTTTTTCGTGTATGTACATTTGTTTTTGGTTTCAAGTTAAGCGGAAGGTCTCGATCTTCCTATTAAAGTTACCATAAAAATTCATATTAATATTAATATTAATGTTTGCTAGAATGTTGATATTGTTATTATGGTATATTTGTACACGACATATGATAATATTCATCAGATCCTTCTCTCCAGGTATTATTATAAATTCTACTACCAGTACAGTAGTACTATGTTACAACAGTAGTTGTATGTTGCTCAATCAGTAGACTTTTCGCTGGTCATTATATTTCGTTTAATAGCTGATGGCAATGATTTAGGTGAAACGTACCGTTTCACGTATTCGCACATTCATGCACATCCATTTATAGGGATTACCGTACTTAAGTAGCTCTGAGCTTAAGCGGACCATCGCGAGTGCGGCATTGTCTATACACTCGTCGTAATTCCATAATAATGCTCTTAGAGATGCAATTTGATAATTTACGCATTTACGTGGTATAACTATTAGCAATAACACCCATTTGATGAATTCTCTGTTTTTAAATGGCATTCAATGATAAAAAGACTCATATAGGTTAAATTTACTCGAGAATTCCATTCCCGGATGGCTTGTCAAAGGTTATCGTGATGCGAATCGAGCCAGACGATAGTGAATAAAAGAGAGATTTGTTACTTGGACTGCAAAGCTTTGCGTGATCAACTATATCATGAAATGTTTTACTTAAAAGAAATGTGATAGAATCGCGACAAAGAAATATGCTTGATGCGTGAAAAGAAAGGGCGAGGGGGAGAGGGAGGACTTGGAAACGAAATCAGCAGTTACGCATTAGTAAACGTAAAATAAAAAATTGTCGACATGTCGGCTTGACATAATATTAATGACCCCCATATATTTATCAAGTAATTATATTTGAAAAATATACCTAATTAAAATGTGCAAAAAATATTATTTTTCGTGAAATATATATTTGATAAATACATTTCGTTAATTATATTTGAAAAAAATATTCAAAATATGCAAAAAATCTTATTTTTCGTGAAATATATATTTGAAATACGTGAAAATATATTCTCGCATATTTGTCCTTTATGGGAAGAATTTCACGCTTCAACTGAGTTGCTTGATAACGCATATCTGGCGACAAGTTTTGAGTTAATTAATACCGTTATTTTAGTTTCAAGGAAATCGCTGATACAATTCCGAATCTACGTCTCGTAAACCTGAGTTTCAACATATCGCAGATTCAACGCGAGGATTAATTAGGCCTCTCACTCCACATCTATCCTTCTGCAAAGTTTATACGACGTAGGTATAACTAAATGGATATCGACTAACGAGCTAAAGCAACTTGCATCCAAAGGTACAAGTCGTAGTCCATTTAAATTTCAAAATTAATCAAGCGCACAAGCGAGAGCTTCTGTATTATGCGCACGTTGGGGATCTATTCTTGTGCATTCCACAGCGCATTAGCCACGCTTCGTTACGTTTCCTGCACAAATGCGCATGTACATTCGGACCGATTTTCCTCATTCGGGTGATACACGTGGATCAAAATATACACTCGCGCACACGGGTTGAGTAATTTTCCGCTGACACTATTCGGAAAAGACGGAAAATGTAGTAAATCATAATGATATTAATATAAAATGTATCAAAACATTAAATCGGATGATAATTCCATTGGAAATATTTTATTTCATTATTAAAAGCAGTTTCTATGAATATAAAATAATTTGCTATCGACTAGTGGGTATTTTTTAAGTAGAAAAATTATTGGCATAATTATAAATGTTGAGAGTAACTATTTAACTTTCAATAGTTCAATTAATTTTCGATAAATTAATTTTTCTAAAAAAATGTGGTTAGGTCGCAATAATTGCACAAAAAACGAGTATTTCGATTTTAAGAATTCTGATATTCGTGAGGTAAGCTTAATTTATCCGAGAGTACAGGAGAGAACCCTGAAGCTGACTATAAAGAAGTTCTGTGTATGTAGTTCAATGTGTTGAGAGTGGAGCGTACAAGAGAAACGACTTGTCACTCAAAAACCGCGGTACCTTGTACGATACGGTATAGAGCAAATGTTAGTGCCAGGTCCAACGGTTGAGCAAGAAGAAAATGTCAAAAGCGCAAAAGTAGGTAGGAGCGAAGTACTAGAAAGTAGAAAAGGGGGATAGTTTGAGTGAAACGTATGAGTGTGTAAAGAGATATACAAAAGTATATATATCTATGAACCAAAGTGAAGCCACAGCGTGTATTTTTCTCTGTTGGTCGCTCGTATTTTCCCCCTTTCTCCCGTTATACTCCTCTCGTCGCATTAATTCATGTCCTCTTATGCACTCTGGAGAGGCGCTCGATCAAAACTGGTAAAAAGCCGGGCGGACAGGCGGGTCAGGGGAAGAGGAGAGGGGGGCACACTCGAGAAGTGCCCGGGTGTTCGGGCACTCGAAAGTCGAAACCGTTTTCTCGCTACCGACAATGCCGCAAAAACGTCACACCGCCATTACGGTTGATGCTCACGTGGGCTTTTGCTATTCCAGAAAATCCGTGAAATTCGAATATATTCGACGACTCGTCGGCAACACAATGGAAACAAAGTCGCCAAACTGGCCAGTTTTTTCGTTTCAAATCGTTTTTCCGTCAAGAATCGACGATACCTCGAGCTCGAGTACCAACGCCGCCTTCATCATTGTCATTCATTGGGCAAGAACGTTACGATTTCTCGTGTTTTACTGCGTTATAATGAATTTTCTGCCACGTACCGTCATTATCTACATATTTTCTTCATGAATTTGTTTATATTTTTTTTGTAATAATAAAATTTACATAAATGTTAGGTTCATCCGAAACCAAAGACCGATTTTTGTGCAAAATAATGAACGAAATTTAAAAACTCGAAACTTTTTTTCTAGTCTTTCGTTAAACGATGTTGTTCTCTTATTTTTATTTATAAGTTTGCTGTATGTAGAGAAAAACTGGGTAATACCGAACACCAAAGCGTAAATCAAGAGTGATCGAAATAAAAAAAAACCAATCATATGACCAGCCTTATAAGCGCACGGAATTTATTTATTGATTGCTCCAACCAACTGCACGGTTAAATACGCTCCAGGTGATTAATTTAGTTGGTCTAACACAGGGGTCTCCAAACTTTCCAGCCTTAGGGCCATACTGATTACTCCAGTAAGTTCCGAGGCCCAAAACCATATTATCATTGTTGCCGGTGGTAAAAAGTGAAATAGTCCAAAATCTGTCCGCGGGCCGAATGTGGCCCGCGGGCCGTAGTTTGGAGACCCCTGGTCTAACAAATGAATCGATTGCAACAAATGAATTGGCTGCTAACCAATTTAATCTCCTGAAAAGTATTGAACCTTGCAGTTCGTTGGAGCAACAAATCCTTTTTCTCGATACACAAATTCACTGCTTTGTATATTTTCTTTGGCTCATCTACAAAATTTGTCGATACACTAGCTTTAAATTATTATTTTCGGTATTTGCAATAATAAGTTTCAATGTAAGGCATTACCTCCACCATCGACGTAATTGCAAACGTGCTCTAAATATACGCAAGCGGAAGAAAGTATACGTCGATACATACATATATACGAGATATGTAACTTTTGGCCGCAAAATATATTTAATATATATCTTGAAATATTTATATATCTAGCAGATATATAAAAGATATATAGAGCAACTTTTTATTGTTATATATAAAATATGTAAATTATCTATTCTCAAGTGTACTTCATTTTCATGAGGGTAATCATAAGTTATTCATGCGGAAACAGATAAAATGATTCTTCATTCCCATCGAGTAGTGGCCTACCTTAAAATTTTGGACCAGAAATTTGAATCTGAAAACTCAAAACTATATTTCAGTATATTGTCCCATGCAGCGTCGTGATAGGATTGCTTCGCTGCTTGTCGAATCAGTTCATGACGCTTTATTCGTCGTTTGTTTATTCTTTAAGAGTGAACAACAAATAGAGCAATACATTTCAATGAAGTCACAAGGTTTTTTAGAATAGAATAAATCCTTATTTCCAAGACAGTGCATCTTAAATAATGAATTGACAAAAAATGTAAACACGTTAAAATAATGTATAATTGAGGAATGGGAAAACACTAAAAAATTATCCTTACGGAAAAATATTAAGGGAATCGCGACAATACTAATAAACATTTATGAGGAGCTATTGCTTTCATCACAATAAGGGTTTCATCAGATTTTATGAGTGTTTTCGCGATTCCATTAATGTTTTTCCGTACTAATCGCGTATTTTAAACAGGGTAATGATATCGTTATCAGAGATTATCATTACGTATTTAATTATTGGTGTATTCGAGCTGATATTTACATTTATTCCCGTTCTCCCCTACAACGAAATGAAAGCACGACACAAAGCTTTCAAAGTTTTTGTGAATAACTTAAAGTTACGAGTGCTCTAACAGAAACAAAGTGGGGCTTGAAAGTTTTTATAATTTTTAGGCCTAGTTTCTTTAATATCAGATGTTCTCTCATGCACGCCATACCGCTACGTTTTGGGGTCAACAAGCTTCAGGTGCATGTGATAAGCTGTGGCCCGTGCGCGATAATTGCACACGCGATATCAGTCGAGGTACTGGCGTCCCGTTTATTTTTCTTAATTTCATTCCCACACGTTGTACGTAAGTTGCCTCTGGTGTCCTTATTAGCATTCTGTCTCAAGCTCCACCGTTTATTTATAATTCAAGCACTTCGTGTTTAAACAAAACTGCTCTCGATTGTCAGAGACCTCAATCTACATCAATCACAGATAGATAATTTCTTTCAAGTTTCTAGATCTGTGCATGTACCAATCAAATTTTAGTTTCACCGACTCATTACACGATCGTTACGTTGCTGCAGGTGGCGTCACGTTAGTTATACGTTTCGCACATCTGGTGTTTGTTGGAGCATTTTAATTAAATGAAAACCGCATCTGCTGGCTGGATCTCCGTAATTTCGGGAAATTGTTTTCCCTGACAATTTTTGGTTATTGACATTAATATTGTTTTAAAATATTCACAAATTCATAAAACTTAATTAATTGATTTATACAAATATACTTGATGAAAACAAAAAAATCAATTTTTTTTATTTATCGTTCATCTGTTTTATAATTGTTTTTAAATATTAATTTGTATTACATTACAATAATAATAATAATAATATATTTATTTTCTTTTTCGTATCTAGGTGTTTTGCATGTTTCAATCGCGAAGTTACACATAGAAACATGGTACATTGATCGCAAGTACAAATTTATAAAGATTCATTGTGTGACAATGTTTGTTCAACGACGTCTCGATATTATTCACATTTCGACATGCTTTGCCTCACCTGTCGCACAGGCTTGACTAGTGTGTTAAAGCTAGCAGTATCCGTGGAACCTTATACCACAACGACAAACTTCATTAGAGGACGGACGGCGCGAAACCATTTGTGTACATCATACGTATAATCGTGTAGGCGACTAACGTTGGTGAGCCGAAAGGATTTTACATAAATTTAAATAAATCATGGCACAGCTCGCTACAACATTGTAGCTATTCTTCATTAACTAATTCTTATCAAGTATGTGCAATGTGCATCCACCAGTTAATATCTGGGGCATAAATGAAGACGCAGTAGCGTAACATATGCTGGAAATCTGTCAGTAGTTATTAAAAAGTCATTAGTTTTTTTTATCGTAAAACGCAATTTAAAAGAATTACAATAAAGGAGAAAAATTGAAATCTATTATCCACGGATTCTATAAAGTTGATAAAAGGTTAAAAAAAAATTTTTTAGTTAAAAATTTAAAAAAATTGGGCTCAGCCGGGATTTGAACCCGGGACCTCTCGCACCCAAAGCGAGAATCATACCCCTAGACCACTGAGCCTCTTGTTTTTAAAATTTATGATACGAACTTTTCTATCGCTGCACGTTTTTACTTAAATAATACAAAATTTTCTAATGAGAAATTTTTTTTTGTTTTCAATTTTTCGAAGCATGTAGGAATGAAGACGATGTCAATGCTCTAACTCAGTTGACAACAATATTGCGTAGTGAATATTGGTGAAATATAATAATTCCACTGTAATTCATGGCGACTAAGGAGGTTGTTAGGTGACGCGATGCCAGCCCACACGTCACTGGACCAAAGCGGTGTTTTCATCACAGGCGGTTCTGTGCGGTGGCTTGTACTAGTATATCTATATGCATTACCGAGAGGCTGCGGTAGACAAGGAAATTGGCCCGCGTTCCATTAAGGTAGGGTTGTTACACTGTTACGCAACAAACAGCAGACCCAAGAACCCCTTTAGTATGTGTTGAGGTCGATCTTGAATACAGTAAACTTTCTGGTCATTCTACCAACTTGTCATTTCGTCCTTATTTCATTCCCAGAATAATACTCGGCTGGCCATAAATGAATAGATTGGAAGACACGTAGAATTTTGGACCAACGAATGGATTACACCGCAGATATTGCTCTCACGAGGCATCAATATTACTCACACGAACATTTATAGGGTTCAACGGATCTATTCATGCTTCAGGTTCGTGTGGTGGTTACTGTCGAAGTTTCGAGTTCTGATATCAGCGGCAACGGGCCATGAAGTACTCTTCCTCTCTCTCTCTCTCTTTCTTTCTTTTTACACCACCTCCATGGCCCTCTACCATATATACAAATATACTATTCTAGAGGTATGACATACTTCTGAAGAACTTGGGATCAATAGTTGCAGTAACTTCGGAATATACATGGGTTTAACTATTTCAGAGCCAGAATAATCTCGAATGTACAAAATGCATTTCAATCCTTCTGTGAAATCTCGTAGAATGGACATATTCTGGTGCTGATGCATTGTTAGGTCCAATTTCAATGGGAATTAATCAAAATACCGTTTTAAAGAATTTTCTTCGTTTAAAATAGTATTACATACGAATTTTCTGCATAATGGATATAATAAATGATACATTTTTTAATAATAGAATATAATTAAAAAAAATAATATTCCGTATAATCAAATCATTGATTAATGAACCACTATTTAATGTGAAGAACTCTTTCTATCATTGAAAGTCAATTCAAGTAATCACGAAGTCACTGTAATTATAATATTTTTTTAGGATTTCGTTTTGACTGTACATTGAGAGAAAAAAATTGTAGTGTTAACTATCGAAAGTGACAACTATTGATTTTTTACGCATGCAACTATTGTTCTAGTTACCGTAACTATGCCGGACTCTTTTCTAAAATCCAAGCGGGACTCGAAAATCTCTCCCGAACTCCATCCCAAACTCTTTTCCAAAATAGTCCCGGAAGTCATTATAATTAATGACTTATTATAATTAATGAGTTGCGCATTAATGCGACTATTTCTTTATTATATTTATTTACGATTATTTTACATCGCAATAACCGACAGAATGACGTGAAAAAACGAGTTTACTGTAGCCAAGTGTCACGACTGATCCCTATAGTCGAGCACGAATAACGTGCACAGCTTGTCTCGTGAGTCTAATTGCACTTCACTGCCACTTATTCGCATCACAATCAGCGGTGTAAAATCATCGCTTAATTCCCTGGCTTTATACCCTTCCCAGCGAAAAGTTTACAGTCGTAGAAAGTACGGCTTTCCTTCTATGAATAGCGTGAGCAAGATGACATCTGCGATAAAAAAGGGTCAACAACGTCAGAGTTTCCATTAAGACGTTCGCGCGCGAGCCGAGTATTTTAAACTCGAATTGCACAGGTCAGGTACGCGACGCATCCTCGACTGAACTCTTTAAGATGAAAGGTTTATCGTCTACGATTATCGGCTAAACGATTACTTTGAGAAATTGGCAACCAGGCACAGACAAAAATTTAAGCAGCTTATTATCGTTACTTAACTTTTTCAATAATTACTAACTTACCCAATTGCAGAATAATTCATAGCAATAATTGAATGATTCAATTACTTTATTTAATGAGTTGCTTGCAATGTATTTATCGATATTACATAAATTCAATGTTCATTCGGATATTTTGCCTCGTGTATCCCAGACTCATCGATGGCTCCTCAATGCGCTTTGAAAAATCAAGAAAGCGTCTATTCTTCACAACAAAACGGGTGTCAAAGGCGATTCTATCGTTCGAGAATCTCCCTTTTGAAGAATGCCCTCCTGCCAACTGAACTATTAGCCGGACTCTCTCTCTCTCTCTCTCTCTCTCTCTCTCTCTCTCTCTCTCTCTCTCTCTCTCTCTCTCTCTCTCTCTCTCTCTCTCTCTCTCCCTCTCCCTCTCTCTCTCTCTCTCTCTCTCTCCCTCTCTCTCTTTCGACGTCGGAACTTAAATGATTAAGATGCAATCATGATGACGCCTTGGACGTGGCAAAGAGTGAAGCAGGTTGCCTCTCGGTCAACCTTTTAACGGCAGGTTAACTCACTCGATACCGATCTAACGTCTCGTTCGATGACAACCCGAAGTGACGCGTTAGATCGGTCAAGGAAATTAAGAAAAATCTTATCGAGTCCCGGGACTCCTTCTCTTCAGGCAGGCGATCTTTCCGCTTTTGACAAGATGCCGAGCAGAGCATATTACCAGTGGCCAGCGTGTATTTTTTTCTCAACTTTGTGGCCTTCTCTCTTCGTTTCTCTCTTCCCGTGAGTATCGAATTTGATAAACTCGACTGAAGAGAACGATGAGATGTGCGACAGTTTTCAAAGTCTGCACGTAGCTAGCAGCAAAACAGAGTTCACTATCCCCGCTTCTTTCCTTTCTTTCTACCAAGTCTTGCCGAGTCATCGAGCTAATCCTTATTTAACCCGAGTTTATCTACGATCGGTGACCGGGATTAACTTAAATCTTTTAGCTCACGGGCCTTCGCGAAGCCAGAGTCTCTTCGTACATGAATATAGTGAGACATCACTTAGCCCGCCCCGTGATGTATATCGAGACGATATCCGATCTCCATTCGTCAACCGCGTAAAAAGTTTTCGGATTTTCTCTCACCGCTCGATCTTTATCTTCACCTCTTTATAACGCAATGCCTTCTGACATCTCCATTCATTCTCATACGCTGACCCCTGCATTTTTCTCGAACTAGACGTCTCGTAATGATAAATGAGTGATTGGAAAATTGAAAAGCGAAACTGCCTCGTAGCGTATGAGTTTGTCAGCAACGGTGAAAGCGCAATTTTTCTCATGACGCGATACAACTATTCTATTGATCCATTCTACCGCTATCGTCGATAACTGTGCAGACGTTTCTCCAAAATATAAGACACAGCTGCCGAAACACATTTTCTCTTCTCAAAGTAACCAACAGCTTGACAGACGACAGTCCTCTTGGACACTGAGCGTTATTGAAAAATCAAACATCCAGTTTTGCGTCTAAAAATCCTTTCATATAAAACGTAAGTTTCTGATTTATAAATAAATAAATAAATAAATAAAAATCTACAGTAATGAAATTTTGTAATCAAATAATTGAGGTTGACAAATTTAATTTAACTTTATTTTCAGATAATATCATTAAAAATTGTAGTATAAAAGTCGAAAATTGCTTTATTTATTTGCAAAAACGCGTTTATACTTGAAACATAAAATAATACCGATTCACATTGTTATTGCGTGTTGCTTACATTTTTTCGAGAGAGTAGCTTGTGCCTGTCATAAAGGGAGAGGGTGAGACAGCAGAGCAAGACCATAAATCGAGCGAGAAACGCGGTGACGGGTGGGGTTTCGTGTAGCAGCCGTATGTTGTTTGGCTTAGGTGCCTCCCAAATGGTAGATGGTAATTTTCGAGAGAGCGACGAATGGGGTATCTACCGCTTGCTTCGCGAGTGTGCTGCCCCTATCTTTGGGTCGTTCGGCAGGGTCGTTAATGAGATATTTGCATAACTTTTCGACAACCCTCGGAGAAATTCGACGGATCGATGCTTACCAGGGACGGAACAGCGCGACAATGAGAAAGAAAGAAAGAAAGACAGAGAGGGGGAGAGAGAGAGAGAGAGAGAGAGAGAGAGAGAGAGAGAGAGAGAGAGAGAGAGAGAGAGAGAGAGAGAGATATGATATGATATGTCGCCGCTGAGCTTCCATAAAAAATCGTCACCACTTATGTCTATGCTAATTTTATCTCATGGCGAAACCAATTGGAATACTAAATCAGCGGGTTCGTCATTTTCGAGGAACTAAATATTAATTAGCGTCGATTATTGTCCTGATCAGCGACCGTGACACTTTGTGCTTTAATTTGCTCGAAAAATTAATGGGATGATACGAAGCAGCTTGCCTTACGTCACCTTGCATTAGCTGATGTACTCGCATAAAAACAGTTGCGTGTAAAATCACAATCAATTGGCTGACATTCGTTGGATCATTATAATATCAGGCAATAAATATTTTTCTCTTTCATCTCTCACGTAAACCAACACGCGGAGGAAGAGAAATTCCCATATTCCACCAATTTCTATTACATTATATTCGAATATCCATTGATCGTGCGCGCCGTGATACAATCAGAAATTGTTATTATGTAATCTGCTTTGATCTACCAAGCTGAAAATACATAGTCATATCGAAGGGTAAAACCCCGACATTTTCCCTATTTTTCATTCAATTGTATGCAACGATAAAAATTTAACGGTGCTTTCATTTTTTCTTTAATTGTCTCCCAACTCTCTATTTCATGCAATTTTTGAGATATTGAATTAAGCAGTTCTACACAAATGGGCTAATATCGATCGATTACCGTTATTAGTTTTGACGAAAATCGAACAAACCGTTTACATTTTAGTAGATTTTGTATTTTTCCGAATTTATTTGTCTTTTTTTTTTTTTAATTTGTCGAGCTGTCGACAAAAATCCATCTTCTCAGTGCAACATATGAGAATTAAAAAAAAAAACTGTATTGTTATTTAACTTTAGAATTTCCATGACAATTATAATAAATAATAAATCGTGAAATAAAAACAGAATTTTGTTTTTCATGAGTTATTCAGTTTTATTTTTAAGTCATTAAAATGTCTATTGTTTCAATTATTGCCTTCAATTGTTTACAACTTTTTAATTGGCACATAGGGTGTGTCAGCCTGTCAAGGGGCTGCAGTTAATAAAGAGGAGCAGATATGTCATTGGGCGACGTGTGGAGGGGGGGCATCCGTGGTTGGCCTACATTTGCATGAATCCCGTAACGGGACACGGAAACACCGGTCGCGAGTTTTGTGCTGCTGACGAGAACGCGAATTGACGACCAAGCGGCCTACGTGCCAGGGCAATGCCACTTTATCGATCGTTGCTCAATCCGTGAAACGGAGTCATAACGTTTTACATTAGAATTGTACTCCTGCTCGCTTTCAAGATACAATGAGAAACGTCGATTATGCGGCTTCGCGGTTAGCGAACTATCAACACAAATAACAATTTTGTATCTTTATTTATCGAATCGATTTTAACTTTAATGCAAGCATTACGTATTTGTCTCTTTTTAAACTTGAAATTTAAAATATTTGAAAAATTAAATGATTTTCCGTGTCTTATTAATTATAAAGAAGTAATTCCAATTTCGAATTTGAATCATCTATCTTATTTATAAATTATCGTGTAAGAACTAATGTAACTGTAGTTAACTGTACAATAACGTTTTTAATTTTTTTACTTACTCATGGAGTAAACTTTGTTTTTATGGAACTTTTGTTTATCGAGATTTTCATGTCAGGATATTCAAGATGATCTAAAACGTCCAAAATAGAATTTTTTTTTAATGTCTACATGGAGTTCTAGGATGTTCGGTATTGAATTTCATTGAAATCGTTTCGGATTTCATATTATTTTGACATTTTTTACGGAGAATTGACGTCCTTGTAACTCACGTAAACCTTCATAAGTTGAATTCAAATTTTCTATAGAAAAAAAAAGTAATATTCAGTGATGCCTAAGTTTTGTTTTTACTTTTGAAACCTTTGACGAAACGAGCTAAAAATATTGACAAGTAAGTTATATTGTTCAGGGATATTTGGTACAAAATTCATTGAAAATTCAATAGAGAACTTTGAATTTTATAGAATATTGCATTTTTATATTTACAATTGAATAGAGCATTTGAAAAAAATAATATTCCCGCGTATAATCAATTATTTGAGCAATTGATCTAAAATTAGTTACATAAGTTACGCGGTAAATTCCCATTATTGGTTATAATTTACATTGAAATATGTTAAAGAAATGCAATTTTATATTACGTTGAATTTTTTAACTTCTTTATCATTGAAATTTTGTTGAATCGAAGTTTCTAAAATTTTTTTTAAAGAACAATGCAAAGTTCAACCTCGCACATTGCTGTCACATTTTTTTCCATTTCTTCTTTGTACAACTTCCACTATAAGTAAGCCAAAATTGATCAACATACTTCTTCATAGAGGTAGCTTTGCGAAATAATAAAAACTAATGAGGTTGTGCTAGATCCTACTTTACATTCTTTTAAACATTTTTTTTTAGGAATATATTCTTCATGACAGACGAGGTCATCCTTTTTCCCTTGACAAGCACTTGGTTGCAGCAATCTTGTGCTTTACAAAACTTTTCTAGTCGTATATATATGTATATATAAGGAAGGACTGCTGAAATTATATTTGCACGTAGCTAGAAACTTGTTTTGAGAGAGAACACGACGGAAGTCATTCCGAGTAGGCGGTCTCACGTTACATTGCAAACGGTATATAGTTTGGAATCCTTTCCAAAGTGGTTCTTTAATTTGGGTAATGTGACGCGAACGTAAATGAACGGTTCGCTGAGTTTGTTATAAAAGGGTAATCAACGGAGGTAACGTCTATTATTGTTATAAACAATATAAAATATGTCAGAGCACATATACATTTTGTTGGGACATTATCGTCACAGTAGAAATGTCACGTAGCTGATTTAAATACGAGTGTCTCTTTGTTTGAATCCAAGTTTACGACGACTCACTTTGCATCGTTGATTTCATAGTAGACTCGGCACTTTGTTACCCGACAAGCGAAGCGTTATAAGCGTTCGAGTATGCTTGTAGATCAAGTGGTACTATATCAACGAGTGAATCAATTCTTCTGAGCGATATCGAAAGACCTCGTGACCATTTTTATACACTCGAACGTTAACCAAGAGGCTATAGAAACAAAAAAGCGGCATTAGTATTTTATTTTACGACGGAAGTGATATCGAAAGAAGATAAAAGTGGTTCGATCGGGTTTAAGAAAGTTACTTCAACATTAAAATCGATTTTAATCGAATAATTTGTAAAGACGTTTATTGAAGAATCTAATCGATAATTCGTTTAATTAATGATTGACACAATTGACGAACAATGATAGCCACGAATGACGCAAGCGGAAGATAAACAAGGTAGTTGAGATTGTGAGCATTGGTACTTGTTAGGGATTTAGTAAACCACACAGGATTCAGTCCAGTTAGTTTGTACGAGCGTTACAATGAATGTGACATCGGCAAACCGCATCCAATGTGCTTTAGGTCTCTTGTCTGTAGTGCTGCTATTGACGCGTGCAGCATAAACCTCTAATCCATGCTCACGAAGTCGCATTTATTCTTTTGTATCTGGCCGATCTCTCTTGGATCATTTTCCCTCAGGATATTTGTGCACGACCCCGACTAGATGTAAACTTTTGTCACTGTAAAACTGTAAGCGGGAACACAAATGTCTTGGTTTCGTTCGATCGCTAACCGATCTTTCCAACGGTAGATCATAGAAACGCTCTTATGGGCTAAATAGATCGAGAAGATTGGTGATTTCCTTGACTCGTTCATCGAATCGAACGAGAGATCGCTCCAGGACTCGAAAATGGTACGAGTATGCATCCCCTTTGTTTTTTTTTTTTTTTTATATGAATAAAGAAAATCCTTATTTATTTATTTCTTCTGTTTGCAGATGTCTTTAAGAAAGATCGGTGCCGACGATTGCCATCAATATTCTCTACTCCGACGCAAAAGAAACGTTCAAAAGTAAAGGAACCAGAAAATTTTCTGAATGCTTTTTAAACGTATTGGAAGATTCACCTATATTAGCCACTCGATAGAAGGATAATAACTCAACTTAATATTTCGTGTACTTTCCTTTGTGCACTAAGTATACATAATATTCTTCACGGGTCAAACGAGATTCGTAGTTAGCCTACGGCTATCGAAATACGGTTATAATAATTCAACCATACAATGGAGAAGCCTCTCCGTACATATAAGCGTGGGCAAATGTAACACATGTAAGCACTATAGAACCCATAATATAAACTTTGCAACTAACTTAATTCATAAGTAAGAGCGGTATAGTTGGTATATGCACTGGCTCTGCTATTGCTATATTCATACATCCGCAAAAAAGTGTCCGTGACCGAGTGAACGACCTAAGTAAACTCGGCACAACTCGGTGAAAAGCTTCGTCGGGGCAATAATAACGTCGAGAACGGTTTCGTCGGGTATCCCGTTTCAGGAAGACGATCGGGTGACGCGGGATCAACGCGCGGCAATACCAAGGGAAAAGAGAAGCCAGAGAAAAGGCAAGAGTGTGTGTAATATCTGTAGAAAAATTGTTGCTCTCGTCGCGAGTTCGATCGATCGGTTGGTATTGTCAGCAATTTTCGTTTCAACAGACTAACGGGACAATAACGTCGCTCTGTATTACGGTTATAGAGTACACACATACAGAGACTACTATGAGAGCCAGAGAACGAGACGTGGGGTCTCTCCATTGTAGACCGGTAGCCGGAGATGTCTATCCCCCGATGTGTGCCCAAGTACTTAGACTCAATAACGCAATATAAAGATACCGTCGGGAAATTCACGGTACGTGAACTGCCCTGAAGCGGCACCCGGCTTGTTTCGCCATAGGCAGCGGCTAAATATCGCTATTGAATTCATCAATTAATAAGCGTTGAGATTAATGTTAACCAGGGTTACGGAGTTCCGCGACTTGGCTTCGCGATGAAGGATTAAATAATTGCAATCGATCCTCTTGAGATCCTTTCTCCAATGTGTACCCTTACGTTGATAGGCTTGTAGCGGCTGAGCAGAGTTGAGTGCAATTTTAAAAAACGACAGTCCCGAAAGTGCAATTTTAAAAGCTGACAATCCCAAAGTCTAATTAATTTTATAATATACGCAATATCGTCGAAAACTTTGTCAACGTTATCCGAGAAATTCGAAGATTTGAGTCGTGATAGTATCCAAACATCGTTGCAAATTTTTTTCTTTTTAAAAATATACTCTTGCTGTTTTGTTTAGACGTTTTTGAGAATTTTTATATTCCCTGCTGCAGTTTAACGCGAAACTCTGCAGGTTCACTGAAATATGAACGTGCACTATAGTGAGTGCGGTCATAACTTTCAGCGCCCCGTATATGCCCTGAGGGTTTTACAAGAAACACGCGTACTGAATGTAACTCATCTGCGAAAATATTTATAGCTTAGTGTCTACGTGTGTCATGTTTGTCTATATAAATGTTCTCGTGGAAGTAAAGCTCGGAAAGTCTTGAGGATAACGCTGTAAAATAGAGCTGGAGGAGCGAAAAACATGAGTAACGTTTTATATTATGCCTTTTTATCACCATTGCGAAAGATTAACTATACCGTATACCAAGGTTTAGTTAAAGCTGTTAAATTTGTCATAAAATTTAACGTATTATTTAGGAATTCAACGATTACTTCAATTTTTAATGAATTTTTACAGAGCATTGTGAAAATTATTGCACCATATATGCAATTTATGGTGCAATAATTTGTACAGCAAAAGGAATATTCAGATATAATTTTTATTGATATATTTATGATGGTATTTGCTCATTGTTGAGGGTTGTCCTAAACGAAAATTGATGTATGTGATAAATGTACGTAAAAAATAACATTATGCATACATGTTATACAAATGTAAAATTTAGATAACTTTTAGCTTATATTATTATATAAAAAGTATTTATTTGAAGATAAACTGGCAGACTCGGTTGTCAAATATATTGTATACAGGGTGGCCGATTTATCTGAAGACATTGAACTCACGTAAAACAAGCACCCCGATGGTGAGAGGCAAGGGGACTCACCTAAAACAAGGACCCCGATGGGAACAAAAACTACTACGTCCACGTCGTTGTTCCTGGGTAACGCTAAAAGTAGTTGTTAACTTATTGATAAACGAATACATGCTTTCGATTGCAGCGCCATGTGTGAGAAAATTTTATATCAACAATAAAGTCAAATCAATGGATTTTGTCATGGAAAACCAGGAAAAAAATAGGGTTTTCCAATCACAATTTTAAAGCAATTTCCATTTTCACCTCAATGAGGTAGGGATGGGGGGAGGGTGGATCGAGTTTCGTATCGCTGAATAGCTTTTTGAAAAATTAAACATGGCTTTTTTCTTTTTTCGATCCGATGTGTAATTTCTCGAGATATTCGCAAAAATCAGGTTTCTTGCGATTACAGCGCCATCTATCACGCATCAAAAAAAAATGTTTCAGATAAAAGTTACTTATTTTTTTATGGGGAATCCGAATCTGCAATAAAAAATAGGGGTTCCCATTTACGATTTCAAAGTTGCCCCCACCCCCACCCCAGGGGGTAAGGGTGAGGGGTCGAATATGGTATCAATGGATGACCCCCTTCCAGGCGAACGAATTTTATTCAGAACTTTTTTTGATCCGATGCGTAGTTTTCGAAATATTTCAATGTCTTCAGATAAATCGGCCACCTTGTATATCTGAGAAATATTTGGGTACTCGAATATATTATACAGGGTGAGTTTTTTTTATCTTGAGACATCTAAATATCCCAAGAAATACGCATCGCACAAAAAATGTCCGGAATAAAAACTTTTTGATCTCGAAGGGGAAAACTGACCTCATGAAAATCAACCCCCACCCTAAATCTTGAGAGCGGGAGGGGCGGTAACATTGCAATTTTTAATGGGAACCCCTTTCTTTATTGCTGATTCGAATTCACACTTATGTTATATATTTATGGTTATGGTGAGAGGGGACTCACCGAAAACAAGCTCGCCGAAGGGAACAGAAAACTACTACGCCCACGTCGTTGTTCCTGTGTAGTTCGTTGTTCCAATGAAACAATTATTCTTAGCGCTACACAGGAACATCGACGTGAACGTAGTAGTTCCCTTCGAGGTGCTTGTTTTCGGTGAGCCCCTTCGCCCCTCATCATCGGGGTGCTTGTTTTGGGTGAATCCCCTCGACTCTCACAATAACCATAAATATATAACATAAATGTGAATCTGAACTTGTAATAAAAAATAGGTTCCCATTAAAAATTTCAAAGTTACTACTCCTTCCGGCCTCAGGAGTTAGAGTAGGGGGTTGATTTTTATGAGGTCAGTTTTCCTTTTTGAAATGAAAAAGCTTTTATTCCGGAACTCACCCTGTATAAATATATATTATACAATCCCGCTGATAAAAATGACATATTTATCATATATATGTCATTTACACTGCGACGCATGATGTCAGTCAACGTCCCACCAACGTAGATGCGATTTCCGTCAAAGATGTTGTCCTTCCCACCAAATATCAATGACGACAGCGATAACCTATTAGAAGCTAGTAATACTAAATTAAATATAGCGATGAAGCGTATTTCTCGTGGTTATCAGACACACAAGTTACCTCAATAATATAAAATTAATTCTCAGAAGTAAAGTAACGTAAGAGACTTGAACCAGAGAGGAAATACGACAAACGTTTAGAGAAACGTCAAGTTGACGATTCTTCCCACTCTTATCGACACTGCACACAGTCACAAATAAAATTTATTACGTTGTTCAAGGTGAATGGAGATAATCCATATCACGCGAAGAGGTTTCACGATGGTCTTTACGGTGATGGTCTGTCGAATCATGACTCGAGATAATCTAGATATCGAGTTATAAAAATGAATGATGCAGCACTACCCGATACCTACGTGAAATGTACTGTAATAAATAATTTGATATCTTTCTGCATTATAAAAATATCCCGTCGCTGCCGTTTAAGAGTGAATAGATTCATACAACACTCGCGTTGATACTCACAAACACTCGTGCAACACTCGCAAACCCAATCTAAGTCCCCCTAGGAGCTACTTCCCTTTCCCAGGTCCGGGTTATTCTAAGTCTCCATCTACCGTGAGGGATATAACATAGCTTAATCGTAGCCTGATGGCTCGAACAGTATTTTAGTTACGGGAGATTGAATTTTCAAAGTCCACTCGAAAGAAAAGTCGAAACCACTTTTCTCAATGTTTTCAACCATTTTGAGTATCTTAACATGAAAATGTCGAAATGAAAAGTTTTTTTCATCAACTCGAAGCTTCCTCTAATATGAGGAAGTGAAATAAAAGATTTGGCTGGATTAATTGAATATACGGTAACAACGACGTAGTCCTTTACAATTTTTCCGAGATTGCGACTTCCGACTAATCATTGCATCGAGCTTGTGTCGACTCTTGTGGGAATTCAAAGACAGAATTCTATTACGTTTGAGAATGTGAAATTCGGTTTATTTATCTTCTTTTCTATTGCACGATAACAAGAGCGACAGAGGCAACGAAAGTGGAACCGGTATACCCGGTGTAGGTCTTAGAAAATGCTAATATTACGGATGTTCGAGTACATTATCGTTCAAGCTTCCTCGACGTAATTAACGAACTGGTTGGTGATCGGCTCTCTTTCAGATAAACCAGTCGCACGGAGGAAATGGTAAAACTGGACAAAATGATCTTTTCGTCGGACGTGGCTCACGCTGGGATGAGTTATTCAGACGATAAGCCGATTATAAATGGTACCATACGTGAGTTACATACTAATGATGAACTATCGTTGGTCCGTTGTACTTCTCTGAAGAGCTGGCAATCAACAATTTTTATTTGCTAGTTATCCAAGTAAATTGCAATATCGTGCGTTTGAATTCTTCTCGTATTTCCTCATCAACTTTGTTAACTTATTCGCGCAAATTGCATCCTAAAGCGCAATTATTTTTGGCAATAGGTACGTCCAGTGACGAGACCTGCCGACGATCGACAATCACTAATGAAGAGTTACGTTTTTCTAAAATCTAAGGTCGTGCCTCATTTAATAATCGATTTTATGCTTCCGTTTTTATGTCAAAAACACAAACTTCCTCGTGTAGATTATCGCGAGATATTACGTCAAGATATTTAAGTTCTTGTGTAATTCGCCTTCTATGAAGATCGACAAAATGTTTCATGAAAAAGTTCATTGATTATCTCTTTATTTTATTTTATTTACGTGTTACAGGAAGACGTCTAAAAGATACAAATTTTAATAATTTTCCTTGCCTTACGTTAAATGGAACGCGTGTTCCATTTATTCATTAATTATAAGACCGACCTATACCCAATTGTGGCTCCCATACTTCCATAGTTCAGACCCCTGTAATAACACAATAGTATGAATTTTGTTAGCTATGTAACGACTATTAAGAGAGTTACAAGAGCCATATTTATTACATAGGTCTTCAAGTGTGAAAGAAAGGCATTTGGAATATCGTTGCAGGAAAAGCTGTGAAACATTAATTAATATTGAAATTCGATTAAACGATAATTATTTTCATGAAGTGGATAACGTACTTATAGAATTTCGCTCAGGCTCGTGAAATGCAACTAATTCCCTAGTTAGAGTTGCTCATATGAACAATAATTCATAATTAATCTTTTATTTTTTCAATATAATTTATGAAATTATATTGAAAAGTAGTCCCGAGAAAACTTTTGATAGCAAAATAAATAAATTTCTATCGCTCCCAATCACCGTGATTAATAGATCCACTCGTATTTAGGTTCACGATTAGTTTTAATTCGAACCTGTTCCCTAGTGAAAGACTAACGATACAATTTTAAATATATTTTTTATTGGATTGTAAACATTACAATTAATTTCTATATCTGGCCCAAAATGTCGTATTTCTATATATTAGGTTCTTCCTAGTAGACACGAAAGGACATTTAAAAGTTGAATAAGATTTTTTCTTGTTAAAACTAACTATACAGTTTTATATATTTTTCATTGGATTATAAACATTACATTTGATTCTCATATCAGGCTCAAAATGTCGTATTTCTGTGTATTGAGTTCCTAGTAGATCCGAGAGGACATTTAAATGTTATACCAAAGTTTTACATATTGGAAATAGCGCCGATAGTTCGTATCAAGGGAATGCCGTGCTCATCGCTTGGTACAATGGTCCTCAGAAACTTGTTTGATTTAGCACCACATTTCCATATTAAATAGAATAATACAGTGCGATAAAGCACTATAAACAAAAATAAAAATATCTTGCAATTTATCGAATTACGTTTTTCGGTGACAGGAAGGAGAGCTCATCGTTCGAATAAAATAATCGATTCTACTGTTTTTTTATTGTTGGAATTATATAAATAAAGAAACACGAAATACGCCTATCGAGGTAATTAAATTGTTAATTCCGTATGAATGTTAATATACAAAGAAAATTGTCGGAAAATCAGTGAGATAAGAAAAAAATAAACGAACTCTAACTAGTAATATTGTCATGAGGTCACCACACCAATTGTAAATAATGTCTTCAGGTTTAAAATCATCATTAAAATTCAAAGTGGCAAAATAATATATTTAATCTTTTAATTAAAAAATATAAAATGTTTTTAATTCCAAGGTACTCGAAGTATCGAGATCTTCCAAGCAGGCTAGTTTCGTGTCCCGAGGGTCAAAATCGACACGCAGCGTAGAATAGTCTCAACGAGGTTTGCACACTGATGAAATTACGTCACGCCCTGGCCAGGTATCAGCCAGGTGGTGTAAGCCTGACGAGTTACAGGTCGGTATAGAACTTCTAGAGGCCCAACAGTGACGATTCCT
Organism: Cylloceria caligata; assembly: GCA_963942595.1. Lineage (NCBI taxonomy): Eukaryota > Metazoa > Arthropoda > Insecta > Hymenoptera > Ichneumonidae > Cylloceria > Cylloceria caligata. The sequence goes on along the minus strand of OZ012707.1, from coordinate 5,289,926 downwards.
ACAAGCATGACCATGCCCCATTACGATTTTTCCGGTTATTCAGATCGTGCCCCATGCAGTGGGGCTTCTTGCCTTCGTGCTCTTCGAGTTCCACGCCACCGCTCTTACGACTTGGCTTTGTCGGTGCGAACCTATTTGCCAGTTTCTGACAAATTAGAGGAGGATGGGACAAGGGAAACGACTGGTATAATACTACTACACTATTATGTACTCTGTAGTACGCCAACACAAATTCTTCTTTCTCTCGACTCTTCAGACTCTCAACGCATCTCTTCCAGGTGGTCCAGTGATCGCCGAACGATACACTCTCGACGGTCATCCGTCTCTCATTCATGATCCTCTCCGCATACTTTTCACCTATTGCACTCTATACTTCTCAGTCTATTACTACAGAATTTTCAGAGACCTTACTCGAAACTCAAAAGGTGAAGTAGCTGTATACCCACAATTTAACAAATCTCAAGTTCCTGCATCTACGATCTTAAACGTCTGTCACCCATTTTTCATTTTTTGTCTTAAATTATTCTTCTGTTAGCTTGTAGTATAGTAACTGTACAACCATTTGTGTATTGTCGTAGATATTTGTACAAGCAACAGTTGGCTTTAACGCTGCTGGAAAGTTCAACCCCACCCCTCCACCCGTTTGGAATTATCGCGTAGTTACGAGTTGTCTCGTTTAATATTATATATAGGAGAATGTGAGGCAAAGTGGCCTACTTAAGTCTATTATCGAGTGTTATCGGTTTATAAATGGTCTTTTAACTATTCTTAAATCTCAAAACTGATTTGCCATTCTCATTTCCCGTATCTTGTCTAAACAAATTTATGATGCAAAATGAACTCCTCCTCGGATGCAGTAAAAATAAATTATTGACAATTCTGAATAATTAGCGATACAGATGTTGTAATTGAACTGTTCTTGAATAAAATATCACCTGCGCGATCCGTTCAAAGTTTCGTGAATAAAGCGCAGTTATCGCAAGCCCGTCATATCGAGCCGAATTACCGAGCAACAAACCGCGGACCCCGCCAAATTCTCGTCCTCGGAGAACGTTTCCTGCATTTTTTTCGATCAAATCTATTCGTCGTCGTTCGAAGACCGAATCTGCTGTATGTCATGCCAAAACTAGGCTTACACCTTGTGCGCAGGTGTCGATGACCATGATATCTGTTATCAATGCGATTTTTGTAAATAGTGTGAATAAAATAATCATCTCTCAACAATTTATACATTGATTCCTACCCTCAGCCGTAAGTTTCTCCAAAAATAAGGACATTTTTCATTTTATTATTTTACGGTCTCCACGTTTTCTGCTCATAATCTTGAGTTTATTGTTCAATAGCGTGTGAAACCTTACAAGAATGGTAAGAACATGGTATGAGTTCGAAGTAACAATTTTATAAATTTGATAAAAGTTTTCGGACGAGACCACTTTGCTCTACATTTCCCTACACTTTACTAATAAATATTTTTTAAGGGAATAATGTTTTACCATATTTCTTCTTCAGCCTAAGATCTTCAAATCGAAATTAATATACTGGGATCGGACAGAGTTATCTTAAAAAGAGAATGATATCTTGCTAAGTAAATTTGGTTCGTCGCTGCAACTCCAAGATGAGTTGAAAATAGAAAAAAAGTATTTGCACCGTGATGAACTGAGCTGCAAAAAAAAATGTTAATTTGTGAAAATATTCATTTTTTTACTCATCAAGAGATCATTTCCTTATTAAGCTGCAGGATTTCGTGTGTGTAGTTGTAAACCAATTTATTTTTTATGATTATTGGGCGACTGGGCTTCTTTAATGGGATAATAAATTAATAAGAATAACATTTTCAGTTAAAAGATCTCGAGGATATAAAAGTGTCGTCGATCACCGTCAAACGACCGCACGATTTATCCGCGATTTATGGCAGTGCTTAACCGCAGCTGCAGTTTATATAATACTTCAGGATCTGTATTCGGCACTTTACACACAACAATAAAAAAAGATCGTTTCTCAACACTCTCTAGAATCCTTCACGAGGGACATTTCACGTGCCGGGATTGTACAGCGAGCCCCTATGGATTCGTCACGTGATTCTCGAGAGTCCAAGTCCCTGAAACGATTTCATGCTCCTTGAGAAAAATTTCCGGCCGATTCTACATCGTACACTAAAGATTTGCGGCTGTGCAGACTCGAGTGGTGGATCCTCAATGAAACTGTTTGTAACTGGGTGCGTTAATACGGAAAAAAAGTACTTGACGAAGAAGAAATTTTGAAAGTTCACGCGAAACGACAATTTGCGTGAAATTCATAAGAAGGCAAACGCGCAGATGCTCGGCTTTGGGGCCGCACGCATGATTTAACATCGAACGGCCATCTTTCATTCTTAAACTCGATTTTTCGTCGACAGAATAGTTCTAGTCAATGAAAATTATGCATCGTGCGTCTCTTGATATTTAATATTTATTCACTTGCGTATAAAGTACACAGCGCGTACTCCTGTCAATATCAACCATCGACCTGCGAGAACCGAAAACTGGACTGGAGTTGTTAATATTTCAAGATGATAGAGTCATATAAAAGTCATCAACGATGAACTGGGCTACAAAAAAGAATATTTCACTTAAGAAAAAAATATATTTTTGTGCTTTTCAAGTAATATTTTTAAGGGCGGGGTACGGTCTATTCGGTGAAAAAAAGACACTTTTTCAAACATTTTTTTTTACAAGATACGGGCAATGTATTTTAAATTAAATGATTACAGTATTGTAGAATAACATTTCAAGAATATTTTCTGAAAATTTCAGCGGTAAATATTAAAAACTAAGCCGTTGGCAACAAATCTCCGGAGACGTATACAAAAAAAGTTATTTTGCGGTGGAGGTTGTAACTCATCACGCGATCATCGGAAATCAAAAAATCAAATTGATTTTATTAGTTTATGAGTTTTCCCAGGTAACGCTGTCGAGTTTTCTTTTTTTTTTATTGATTTTTCAATTTTTGGTAACACTGGAAACTCAAAAAACGCGATTTTCGCTAAAAAAACCGGTAAATTTGTTATTGTAAAATAAAAGATAACAACAAATTTTTTAAAAATCGACAGCGTTACCTCATGAATTATACAGAGAAAGAGTGTACCAAACTTTGAAAAGGATCGGTGAAATAGATTTTAAACTACAGCCGCCACCGACTTTGAAAACGTGAAGTGTGGGAAAATCGCTTTAAAATTTCGCAAAGGAGCGGAGCGACTCAGAGCCTCGGATAGTTAAAATTCCATATCTCCGTTAGTTTTGCCTCAATTGCTCTAAAAATTTGATACAACATTCTTGAGATGTTGTGCATTCATAAAATAAAATAAATAATAAATGGAGAAAAAAAATTTCAAGACCATACCCCGCCCTAATGGAATTATAAGTTCATATGTGCAATTGCAACACAATTAAATTTTTATAATTTCCATGAGACCCAGACTTCTTAATAGAATTAATTTAAAAAAAACAATTAATCATTTCAAGCCGACACGGTTGATTCCAATCAGGAATGGAATTCCGATACTAAAAGTGTATAAATACTCGTTTCGTACTATTCCTCGAGCTCTCATTGTCACCTACGTGCATTGAATAATCGAAACTCGTTTACTCGTTACTCGCTCACCCTAATTGACGTACACTCACGCGAAACTTCGCGCAACGCGAACGGTGGATTATACGACACTTGCTGACGAAGTACTACACACGAGTAATAGGAAATCGATAATTGCTAGCAGATACGGTACACAGCACTCGCACCGGATAACGCGACCACTCGTCACTTTGCTTCGCTCTTTGGATCCAGAAATCAGCGACATTTTTTTTTTTAGAAATGTAAAAAAACTATTTGTTTCATTCCAAGATCAAACTTATTACAATTTCTTCTTTTATCTTGCAGATCGCGTCAACTCCAATATTTGATAATTAATGGATTCTGGCATTTTTACATACGCTTTCCCTTAATCGGTTTGATTGTACAAAAACACGAAACCATTTCATTCCTAATTTAATAACTGCTGAGGGAGGTTATAATTTTTTCCCCTTGATATGTACATTCTGCACCTTTTCATGATCTCTTCATTTACATATAAAGTTCGACAGTAACTTTATTATATTTAAAAAAAAACCTCAAGATTGGTTAATTCGAGGTTTTAATATTTATTTTTCGGATGATTACAATCCTCGAGACGTGGAAGGACAATAAAACGAATTCGATAATGGTACGTTTGACTACGAGATTCTACCTACGCAGGAGATATTAAGATTATGAACTTGGACGTCTGGGAAATTCGAGAGTTTTGTTGCAAATAATTTACAACTTATATCGACAATAGAACTTTATTGTCAATAAATCGTTTTTATGACGACAAATAATGCTATGTAAATAAGAACGACGATAAATTAGTATTATTCACCCTCGCTTAGATTCGATGAATAATCGACAATCGTTTGTAAATTATTGCGAAGGCGAGGTCAAATCCTTCGAATCCATAGTTATATATAAACGAGTAGTAGACTGCGGTGTATTAATAAGAAATCGATAAAAGTTCTAGGTGGATTCCCCAGTAGATGGGATGCACGTATAGCTGGCGCGACGATGCGTATGGTTTGAACTCTCTGTCTCTGTCGCTCTGGAGTTTAGCTATGCTGGGTAACACGTGCGCGCGTAAAGTCGATCAGCTTTCTCGGTCCCGGAGAGTCTTTAGATTGCTCGATAGGTAGAGATATTTATCTTTCTCTCTCTCTCTCTCTCTTGCGTTCTTTCTCTTTCGTTCTTTCTCTTTCTTTTGACTGTACTACGCGACGAGTGAGAGTTCCATAAACCACCATAAAGCAACGAAGGAAGATTCCCGGGCGGACAACGATCCTACGTATAACTATTCGGGGCTCCATTCAACTCGTAGTAAAGTGAGCTGACCAGATGTTTCAAAGGCAATACGACCCCGTAGTATGAATTTCATTCACAAAGTCCGGCACTTGAAGAAGTCACATTGTCACTGGAGTACCTGTAACCTAGCGGAGTCCCGTGCCCCGTGCTACGATCCTTCTGCACTTCTGTAGTATTACTATCCCATAGTAATACTACAACTAGTATTTTGCAGCGTTGCAATGAATCCTCTCTCAGTGCTGGCGAGTCAACCACCCCTTCCCAAAAATGTAGCTGGTCCCTTGCTGGTCGTTCAATGCTTCTAAACGTAAAATTCAAATTTCTCAGTCCCCAAGGCAAAGGCGCGTCGGATCCTCGTTGAGTCTGAGATCTGCCAGTAAGCCACCGAATATACAATGACAAAACGGCCGTGACACCCTCTCGAGAGTTTTACGTACCTTCTGCTTCTTCTTCTTCTTCTTCTTTTTGCGTCCATTGACAGAAAAGACAGAGAGTGGCCAGTGCATTCTCAAGATGTTTTTCTCCTTGGTATACATGGACGAAGGACCTCCGGCTAGCCGCTAGTTTCATTCAAGTCTTCGGGTTACTTGAATGGCATAGCTCTCGACTCGAGTTCACAAACTATTCGCGTAGGCGTTCGCTCGAGTAATGCCCAGTCTCAGCTGGATGTCGATATGGCTGTTTTTACAAAAGGAAAACGATTGTTGAGTCGCATTCGTGTATACGAAAAGTTCCGAGGTAGAACGCTATTAGAAACACGGGGTGTGCATAAGGTGGCTGAGGATATAACGCGAAGCGTGTACAAGGTGCCGGAGAAAAGTGAGATGGATAACGGAGTTAAGGGAAATTGCTGTCTGAACAGCAAATTCTACGGGTAGAGAGGCTGTTGAGTAGTTGTGGCTGCGTAACGATGTTGCCGATACGACGACCAAGCTAAATTCGATTGGGGCGTGGTTTCCGTCATCCGGACAACCAGAAGGAATTACTTTCTTCTTCCCATTCGATCACCGAGAAACATCATCGTGAAATATCTGACTTTTTTTATTCCATCTTCTTTCCTAAGCTGGCTGATATCTGAAATTGCTTCGGAAAAAATTGTCTTTTATTTTGTTTCGTGAAGATTCGAGCCGAAAGCAACTGATATATATTCTCCTGGTACTAATTATATAAGGAATATCTCTCACTCTGACTGTGTAACACAACAGGGAGGTCGCCGCTTTTACGCGTCTAAGCATTCTGTGTAAAGTGTCCGCGTCTACGAAGCGACATCTCGCTTCCTGTTGGATTCAACAAGCGTAATGTTAATAACTTCTGCTTCAAAGCCCCTGCGTTGTGTCGAAAACTAACGATGTATCTGTCAACAAGTGCATCGAGAAATAACAAGCCCATGTCTGGGGTACAAAACTGGTGATTATTGCACGAGCAAATACATTTCCTTGAAAAGCAGACACTGCGAATCCTTTGATGCTAATTATAACCCAAATGCTCCATTGACCTAACAGGTGCTCGAGCGATCCCATTTCATTTAATTTGAATGCCGTTGGTTCGCGTGTTGCGAGCTTTATGAGCCTCGCAGCGTTCCCGTCTCCTCACAAAGCATTTAAAACCTCTAAATTCGCAAAACATGCCCCTCGGGAATACGAACGAGTTTGTACAGAAGTTCGCAAAAAACGTAAGACGTTCGGTCGAAAAGTCTAAAATTCTTGTCTAAGATCGCAGCGTTTATTCGTAACCATTGACCGTATACGAAACACGAATGTCCGAATACAAAAGGAGAATATATTGACAAAAATATGATATATATATATATAACGCTATACATTTTTTGTTGTAACGATTTTATTCGGATATCGGAGATTCGTAACCGACGATTTATGAGAAGAGTGAAACGATTATCGAATAACGTCCGATTTGACGAATATGATTTTTTATTGGCTGGTAGCTGAATTGATTGCGAATCGTAGGGACTCACTGGGACATACTACCGACGCTCTGACAGTTTCGCGAACGTTCGTAACTAATTTTAGTCGTTCATTCGTGAGTTCTTGGTACACTGCTCATTCGTAGTATACTCGTGCTATATCTCTGTGCAGGGACAAATATCATGTGCGTGGGTGCACATAAGAGTTCTGCACAGATGTTACCGAGGTGTTGAATGTTTACTCTCGACTCGAAGCAACCCAAGAGACTATATCTCGAACGTCACCCGCTTTGACATTGTCATTTACCTTCAACCCTGATGTACTGTGCATCAAAATATGCACAACATACAGACATATAAATAAATATCGTTACCATCGAGCGAAGAAAAACACCTCGAGACTTCATATTTACGAATAATAATGTAATAATATGATTGAATTGATTCAATAAAATATACATAAACTATAAATATTATTCTAAATTTTTATTCTATTGGACAATTTCTTTGTTAATTCAGAAACTTTTTTTTCCTCATTCTCTCAAGTAGATATTTCGCATAATTGGATAAATTTTATTGTTACTCGAGACTACTTTTAGGACATTTTTTCAGATTTATTTCCTCAAAAATCTAGCAATTACATTTTTCGTTAATTATCGTTGCACATTATTACTAAATAATTTAAACAACTAATTTTGCATTCGAATGTTTATATAAAATATACATTTTTTATACTGTAGCTTTGTTGTTTGATTTATTTCGTCTAAGAGAAACTCGATTGGTAGTTAAATCGCTTAATTATAAGAAGCATTTTCGAGGGTCAGATAAACGTTGTTCAATTTATAAAGTTATGTCCCCGATAAGGAATTTTCAATTATAAATCTCAGAACGAGATTTAAGTGCGTCGTTATGAAGGGTTTCAACAATACAAAATAAGCTAATACCTTCAAACCCCAGAAGCAACCCAGGCTATAGTCGCTCGTAACTTGACTTGTCGCTCGTAGCTTGACTTGCGTGACTGAAATGGTCGCCTGAATAACTGGCATACCACGATTTTTACAAAGCCATTAAGCTCGGACTCGCGCAATACCCGATTCTCTTTTATATTGCTCCATCGAAATATCAAGAAATACCGTTCTGCGGTTTAAATTAAAAAATATCTTTGCCGGAATTTAATACTTGTTGTCTCCTATCGATATTATAATGAAGACAAAAAAAATTCTTTCAAGTCCTACTTCTATAAGCTATTTTCTATAAAATCGTATAACGATTTATTTTTAAATTTATATACAACAATTTATTTATAAGCGAGGTAAAAAGCTGGGAAAGAAAAGAGTTATAGATAAGGAAAGGAATACACGTTACCATTATGCATTTGAGAGTTTCGGTATCGTCGGCAAGGTGTCGCGAAGTATTCAGAGCTGACGCGCTACCTGTAATCCATTCTTGAGTCTCGAATGGAAGTCTCTTTTGCTCTGTACAGCTTTGCTTAACCACCGTAGGGCGCATCAGTACGAGGGTGTACATCCAGTTAGCTGATACATCGAAGAAAGGGAGCCCCCCCCCCCAACCGCGCGTATCCACCAAGCCGCCCTAGGGGTATTCTACGTCGACAAATCGAGATTTATGAACGAGAAAGCGGGACGCTCTGCCTGCCTCTGCAGTTTCTGCTTCTCAAAGATAAATGAAGGTACTACTAAGAAAGAAGCATTGCGAGAAACCCTTTTCAGTTTTATAGAATACATATGTATATCAATATATAATAACAGATCGATTCACGCCTCTTCTTATTATTTAGTAATTTAAAGTAATTTAAATATTCACCGATTTTATTTCATCGGTTTCTAATTTAGAATGAACTGATGAGTATCTCATGCACGGAATAATTCCATTGAAATATAATAGAAATGCGGGTTTTATCTGGCGCATTGTGTCGAAATTGTTTAATTGATTTTTTATTTAATATTCGGCATCCCGCGGTGCATCTGCATATGCTTTATAGACGAAAGTGCAACGTCATTAAGAACATTGTACTTGCTTATTTAAGGTCGCACACCTTGATAACTAATAGCCAGTTGCAGGCAACGTTCTTGGTCAGCGGGGTTTCCTACAGGAGCATTAATCTTGACTCCCTCGAGTAATTTCATGTCTAAACAGGACACGGTCAAACGCCCGTGATGCAATAGTTCCAACGTTACGAGGCAGACTTATTGTTCTCTAAGACAATTTACCGAGTAAGTTTTATTAGATTACAGCACTCATGTATTTCTAGTCAAACCTATTGACATTCCGAATTAATTAAATCGTCACCTTTTTCACAACAACGAAATAACTCTTACTTTTTTTTTGTTTCTGGGTAAATACGAAGGATACAAACAGAGAAAGTATTGTAATCAAAAGAAAACAATTTGACACTACGATTATAGTGTAAATATATTTTTTTAGTGCCCAAGAGTACGACAGAAGCATTGTTGCAATCATGTACGTATGTCTGTATATCTGTACCGTCCGAAAACACAATAACTTTTGAAAGAGACTGCGGTTCATGACCAAGTTTGGCATTCATACTCAACTAACAAGGCCGAGCTTTCGTGTTGCATCGCAGTACAATCGCAAAACTCTATCTAACACTTTACCTGAAATAACTAAAATAAAGAATTGGTTTAAATTCTTGGACTCGTTCTGTTATGCATCCACTCATATAGGATTATAATCATAACAAATTATTCAGCAGAGATAGGAATATGAAGTTAAACGTTGTTCACTGCTTCCAAGAGCTGCGAACAATATACTTTTCACTCGCTTGATCCTTTTTACTTCTTAAAAAGAGAAAGGTGTAAAACGTTTAATTGAATTCATACAAATAATGGACAATGAAAAAGTTATCCTAAATTTTATAACCAAATCTATGAAATATATATTTTTTGTTGGCCTGTTTGTGATTAAACGCGTGTGAAACAACGACATAACGATATCATTTCACATTCTCGTACAACAAACATCATCGCAATCGCATCATTGCCATCGACTCATCATTTTTCATTCAAATGTATTATTTGTTTCTCTTGTATAATGAATCACGTAATTTTTTTTCCTACCATTAATGACATTTGTAATAAAGTAAACAGTCGAATTCGCGTTAAGTTGGATTTTTATTACAGGCGCGTAGCTCTTTTGCACCACGTTTTCGATGAGTCGGAACGAGAGAAAAACGGAAGCTCCTTCGTCCAATTTTCTGTTGCATTTTGTTCTACGCATGAGCGCAAAAGCGCTCTTAGGAAAACAATGAATATCTAGGATTAGACTCAAACGCAGAAATGCAAATGAAAGTGGCAAAGTGTGGTGACGCGTGGAACTATATCTATAAATCTATTTACTTAGATGTTGTACCACGCGTCACCGTCAGAGAGCAGGACTCTCTAGTTATCTAGTGACAGAATACAGATAAATTCAAAACTATTGGCTGCGTGCATTACCTCAATTTGAGTACTTCGGTAGATCATAAGATAACTTGTAGTTTCACGGGAATAAGAAATATGATGAGAAAGTAACGAGGCGTCAACACCAGGAATATTTCATTCAGGAATATTTTATTAATTGTATATATTCTTTCTAGGAAACTCCATAAAGATTTTATCGAGCACTCATCGATCACGCGAGTTGTTATTTTTAAGACTCGTTTATTCAATAAATTCATTGACCGATTAATTTTTTCTGTCGTCGATTAGAGAATAAAAAAATAGATCAATTACACGGGACAACCACGCGTCGTCAAAGTTACCTAAGTAGGCGGAAAGGGCAAAAAAATATATTGGTAGCATCTGCGATATCTGCGAGAAGCCAAGAGCGCGCGCGCGATACATCATAATTTTACTAAGGGATTTGTAAAGCAGCTTACACTCGAGTATTCATGAGTCGACAATGGTTCGTCGAACCTGCATCGTTGAAAGAGTGCAGCCAAGTGAGAGACTGGGTGGAGTCACAAGAGCGACATTTCGCCCAATACTAGACACCCCTTCCTTATTATTATTGATGAGACCCGAGAGAGCCAACCGAAAGATAACCGAGTGAACCATAAGGAAAGGTAGTTGCTTCGAGTATTTTTGAGGAGAATATTCTGATAAGACGATGTGGAAAAAACACGGGAGTGAAAAAAACTCCATCAGTGTAACAAGGGTAAAAGATTTTAAAAGTTAGGTTCAGTCGCTCCCTTTAATAAAATTTATAAATTAATTTACACTCAAAAAATTATACAGAATATCGCTTATTGATAATTGTCTATTCGATAATTTTCGAAATTAAATCACCATACAGTTGGTTTTTTTGTTAGAAAAATCAATGGTAACACCATAGAAATAAAATATACTCGGGATATATCCTTTATATATTATTTCTATATTTGCCGATTATGCTTTAAAAGATATACAGATATATCCTAAGAGATATATCCTAAGAGATATATCCTAAGATATCTCGCAATATGTTTTAAATGTATATAATATATTACGCCGTAAAAAATTCTCAGATATATTTTTTCTTGGTATCTGTATTGTTATGAAAGTGCCAATTCATTCTTCAAATAATTAGGTATAGATGCAAAAATAAGGGTTCGTTTATTCAATAGTTACGACGATTATAATGCATTCCTCTCGTCATCAAGAAATCAAATATTTAATTAAATCCGAATGTAGATTTCGATTCGTTTCACGGACAGTTTGTCATTACGGGGTTGTTCGAAGCACACCTGCGTATCATTATTCGAGGACAGGCATTCCCGCCCTGCAAAAATCTTCGGAGCACGATGGTGCCCGAGTATATACTAAACAAATATGTGTGCCCCCCCCCCCGCCGACCCCTTGGCGCAACATGCTCGACCCCTAAACTATCGAATTAAAAAAGAGAGACGACATCGTGAATTCATGACACAACTATGATTCACCGGCGTAGCGATCTCTTTATTTTCAAGCGGATGAAAATAACACAACCAAGAGATGTTATGAACGAGAAAATATTTTTTTTCCGAAACTCGTCAAGGATTAAAAATATTCTTTTCACACGTTTTTTCCAAGTCATTAACGGGTAAGAAGCACATATACTGTACAAACTTATAATTGATCGAATACAGACTTAAAATTATATTAAACTTTCCAAATGGAATAAACATAGTGAAAAATGTATTACAGATAGAACTCAAGTTTCATTTGTAATGCTGCACGTTTTCTGCGTACATTTGTAATTTCACTCGTGACTCGAGTACGCCAATGCATCTTGAGCAAAGAGCGAGATACCGCACGGGGTTGATCTCACCCTCTACAACGTGTTACGGATGTCACAGAGTGAACACGTGCGCTGCTGGACGTTTCGTCACGGCCCCCGGACCTAGTTACACGCTACATTGGCAAAGCGTTAACGCACGTTGTATGCGCTTGTGTACGTCAATATAGCCTTGATATTAGATACCACCAACTATTATGCCCACTTCAACCAGCATCAGTCACCCAAACGGCGCATCGTCTCCTTTGAAATAATTACCACGCGTACAGAGACAACAATCAGCAAACTTGAATTATACTCGACCGTTTGCGATTATCAAGGAGTGGCTGGTGGTCGTTAAGGTTCTTTCGACTAATCCAATTCACAATTATTCTCAATGGTTTAATATTAATATTGCAATACTTGAAACGATTTTTGAGCTGTTGATCTAACATTCTGGGGAAATTCACTTGTAGAAAAAATTGTTTTTTTTTAAAAATAAAAATGTTAAATAGTTCACAAATTTAATTAAATTAACAAAGATTTTTAACAAACGTTTCTTTATGTTTCTTACAGTTTGGCCGCTAAGAGACAGTGAGAATCACGATCGTATTTCCGTAGGAGATAGCAGCATCCGTGTAATATCCGACGAAGTGATATCCGTAGGATATGATATCGAAGCCATTTAAAACGTTATTTCCGCAATCTTTCATATTTTACGGGCCCTAAATATTTTTGCTAGGACCACCAGTATTCAACTTTTTTGTTTTATAATTGCATAACATATATATGCAATGATTTTCCTTCCTCAGAGAGGGAATCCTTGTTGTCATGATTCGTTTTGTTCGTCATTTATAACTTAGAAAAAATATTTTCGACGTGTTCGCGTGCGCGTGCGCGCGTGTTGGTGTGTTTTAATTCCTCGACAAAAATTCAACCTCTGTATCCGAAGCATAACTTGAATTATAGAACTAAAATCATGCCACATAAATAAAGCAAAGGTACTTTGTTTGGTTTAGATTTTCTTAAAAAAAATATGCACAGCTTCGAATGTTAAGACAACTTATATTATCGAAATTGTTGCTACCTCTTTGTTGCAGTGGAAAAATATTGCGACAGTCGGATCCATCATAGAAGTACCCAGACAACTTTGAAGACGATCATACCGTTCGGATTATTCGTCTCGAGCGAGGGGATTTTTCTTGTGCTGAAACGAGATATCATCGAGCATGAATGCCACTCGAACCCTTTGTTATCGGATCTATCGTAGTTACAAAAAAAAAAAAACGCGCATGATGTAGTATCTAGATTCATAACGGGTACTGTAGAGGAAAGAAACGCTTTAAGTCGTTTCGGATCAATCGATCTATCGACTGGTTGAGAAGAAGAACCGTATTCTCCATACGGCGCGTCAGACACAATAGTTCTTGAGAGGAGAAAAAGAGAGCAGATTGGCAACGCTACAATAGAATACACATGTAGACGTGTATATTCACTGGCACGCAAAAAAGAAAAACCATGTTTACATGGGACAGTAAAAAAGTCCCTGAAGATCATTACGAATGAAAAAAAAACAAGCTCAATAGTTATTCATCGATTTTATGAGCACAGTAGAAAATACGTAATGAAAAAAGTGGGTGGCGACGGGACGTGCTTACCACGTCCCGTTGCCATGCACGGGATGCAAAGAAGTTTACTGCTGCTGCTACTGCTGCTACTGCTGCAGCCGGAAATGAAATCGTCATCAATAACGTTGGACAAATTCGTATTAATGACCAAGCAACTTTGGCGTTTTTACGTTTCCGCGGACTCATCCCAAGGGTGCTAGCCATGCAACGCACAAAGACGTAACAGTTGGTACGAGACCTCGCTGGCTTTACCGATGAGTTTCTCGCATTGTCAACGCGGAATTGAACATCGGGGGTTGATCGGCCACGGCGAGACGCGATATTGATATGTTTCGTAATTGTCGGCCGGTATCAATTCCCTAAATTTCAGGGAGGTCTGTTGGACTCGAGCCAATCGAATTAGTTAGAAACGTAGTAACGGAGACGATCGTGACTCATAGCGTTCATCTGTCTATGTTAATATATTTGTGAAAAACTATTTAGCCCGATGAATGAAAACATTCCGTGCGTATACAGATATTTTTGACAAAATTTGAAACCGCGTGAAATCTTAACCGCTGCATACATTTCGTCTCGAACTGGTAAAAGTAATGAAAAATTATCCCTCTATCTGTGTCAGAAAGAATTTTAAAAAAATATCATTTTCCTGAATTTTTTCATGACAACAAAGCTGAAATGACTACTAAGATCGAATATTGTAAGACAAGGTGTAGGCGTTTCACGAAATTTTCAATTACGCGTATTATAGGTTAACATTTTTGTATTAAAAAAAAAATGTCACGAGATACGAAGTGGTTTGTGCACGTATGTGTCACGGGTTTTTCTATTGAATTTATTTAACCATGAACAGGTTAAACTACATAGGTTTGAAATTTAACACGTAATTGGAGATATCATTTGCTTTTTTCTTTTGACAATAAGGTTGAAAATATGGTTGATTCGACAACAATTACAAATCTTACGCAGATAATCTGGTGTATGAAGTATACAAGGAAGTCTGTAAAGTAATATCTTGTACACTGCTTTCTCATTATTTTCCGCTTTTCACAAAGTTTCCTCTATGAGGAATCCAAAGTTGATCGACTAATTTCCTCATTGAGGTTGTTTAGTTAAAGGCAAAAAGTAATGAGGAAGTAATGTGCGCAAGCTTCTTTATATTTACATTAATGTTTCCAACTGTCACCGTAAATAAACGTGAAAATGATTAATACAAATATAAAAATAGTCACATGGACTGAAAATTATTAATCGTGTTTCAATAGTTGGCAGGCTTACAACGATTTTTTGTAGTATAACTTATATGCAAAGTTACGTAATTATCATTAAAGTATATACCTTTCGCATACACTTTAATATCCAGCTAACTGCCAAAGTTTATAATCTTCATCAGCATATAACAATAACTTAGCTTTATGCAACTACTCATCAAATATGTATGAAAATTCATATGAGTTTTTGCGCAAGGGTGTTTTGCTTGTATCCGGTTCGTCGGTCAATAACTATTACCCATTGCTATCATTATTATTTGCCTTATTATAATAATGCGTCTGCATGACGTTTCAAGTGGTCGTTCCCGTGGGATGTTCACGGTGCGGTCGGCGCACGAGTCTTCACCCTCGCTGCACAGACAAGGATTCCTCGTTACAGTCGGTAGGGCTATATTTCCCGGGTTGGACAGTCAATGAGAACCGATTCTGTAAACAAGTAGCATATTGTCGACGCTAAATCGTCCATCCGCGTAATTCGATATGGCGCTGTATTTCTACAGCCCACACATCAGGAGGGTTTCACAGTTCATAGTCATAGTGAAATGCCATAATCCTGATTCGCGTGCGCGTTTGTCGAATCAAACAAGCTTGATAACGAAAGCTTTGAGGCTCCATTGCTCTGCATGATTGAATCCAGCACTCTCAATGATTATTCCTGAATATTGGAAGTACGATATCTGTGCCCAACGTTCTGTTTAATTCGCGAAATGGCTACAAATCACAGAGAGACATGTTCCCGCAATGCCCGAGCATCGATTTTCCGCATTCGAACGAGCCGCTTTAGCGCAGTATGTAGAACCCAATGCCACAATCGACTCCAAAGTACCTCTCGCGTTTTTTTCTCACGTGCCGGTGCCGCAAAGCGTGATACAGACATCGATAAGTTGTACCCGTGTTGGTCGGTGATCACGAACGATTCAGGATAAACGGGGTCAATGGCTTTTCACCGTAATAACATCGCGACCGAAGCCCCATTTCGCGTTGCTGTTGCAGAACCACTTGGCTATCTCTCTAGCAAAGTGCAATCATCGCACGAGAATGCCTTCCCACAAGCCTACACAGAGATAAGTGCTTGGTCGGAATAATCAAGTGCTTAGTTAAATACGCTTCAATCAAATACTCGTTAAGTTCGAACATGTAATTTTTTAGGCAACCGAGTACTTGGAAGTAATAACCAATAACAGGGTCAGGTTTACCGAATAGTTGGTCCGATAAATATTTAACCGAGTGCTTGGATGCCCCCAAAAAAGCTCTTTTCTCCGTGTATTGAGAATCTCGAGACTGGAAATCACACACTACCGAACCGTCAAAGGAATACACCAGGGTGTATCGATCCTTGCGGAGCTCGAGTAGTGTGATTGCGTGCCAGAAAATGTAATCATTTGTCGTAAAGACATAAGCTATAGTTTCCATTGTCGATATCCGGTGCTGTTATTGGTCAAGCTATACGTGAATATAGCTATGCACGTGGTAACTGTTATTCGTCAAGGTTACCTGCCACCACAATGGTCTGGTATCGACAAGCCACGATGTTGATCGTATAATGGAGCTATACGTGCGTAGGAATTAGTACCGTGCATGGACAAATGTGCGCCCTCGAAAAAATATAATGACGATGCGCTTATATTCGTCTCGCAGATACCTTGCGTCTGACTGGAAGGTCGGACCTCGTCTCGGATAAGTAACCTGGCAATTTTCCAAGACATCGATTCCCAATAACGAGAACTAGTCTGGAGAGTAAAAGGGAGTCGGCTTGGCTTTAGCGCTCGCCAATCTCACCACGCGAGGAACATCCCTGGCCTTTACGCTGCTTCTGCTTCTACTTTGGCTGCTGGTTCTGCTGAGGGTAGACCAAGAAATATTTGACACCGTCGTTCACTCACTCTCTTTGCCACCTATCGTTTTTTCTTCTCTTTCTTTCTTTTCTTCTTTTCGCGGAAGCTGTATTATCGGGCTTCTTTTTCTCTTTCTCTCTGAATGACCGAGAGTAATCTACACTCCTTGACACTTTTCTTCCTTTTTCTTATTCACAGCTCGTTCTCTTCGCTGACTCTCTACGAGCGATCATACAGATCACGATACTCTCCATCACCCGCACGCTTTTCGGACCAACATGTTCCAACACCTAAAGAATTACTTGGGATATTGTATGAACCTTTTTTTTTTGCTTTCTTTGCTCGACTGTGTGCGTTCGATCTCATAGTTCTCGTGTCGGGAGCAAAAGCCCACCGGCGCGTGGTCAATTCTTATTAATGACCCTCCGATGTAACAGTGGTACTATGGTCACCACTTACACGTGACTTTTCAACATATATCTCGTTATTTTATTACTACTGGCTAGGAGGCTGGCAGATGTCCCCGTGTCAGATGTTTAGCCAAGTCGAATTTTTTGTACCTTAAATGCATTTCCTTTCTACAGCAAATACAAATTGCAGTTACCTCGAATAAATACTTATAATATTATTATAAAATGTATATAAATACATCGGTAATACATTGTTTATACAGTTTCCAACTGAACGCATAGTCGACTCTATACATTTAACTGTACACGAAGTTTTACAAATATATAAAATTGCAACACGACGATGGAGTGCACTTAATCGACTTAACACAACCCACCACGATTTAGTATTCCGAATTCGACACAGTAAAAACATGAACATGCCCCAAACTTGATGCAGACAAACTCTCCAAGGCACAAGTTTCCTAAGGGACTTAATTACTAATTAACTAATTTTACATGCATTCGCTGCAAATGGCTTGAGAGCAATGTCATTTTGCACGAATCAACATCCCACAATTGTACGCAGTTCCAACTCAACATACGAACAACTCTCGACGCTAACCCATAAATCACACCGGTATACGAAAAAAAAAAAAAACGGAGTTGTGAAAACTGATAAATGGGTTCCTTCAATCGATCGTAACAGTTCGTGCACCACCGACTACTCAATTGTTTAAAGGATCTATAACGCTGCTGGTAAAATATCAGCTGTCACAGTAAACAATTATTGATTGCAGCATCAGCTCATATTCATAATATAATTTTCTAATTTACAGCCTGATGCCGGAATTGGAGAAAAAAAAGTAACGTTAATTTAAGTCCTAAAGTTATTTTCAATTAAATAATTAAATTCCGGAGTGAGTTGACGAACGCCTAAATCACTTAATCCCTAAATCACTATGACTAAATCTAAAAAAAAAAAATGAAAAAGATTGTGAAACGCTGGTCATTGAAAAAAAGGGTTTTTCGGTATTTTTGTTTACGCTTCGTGATTGCACGTGCAGCCTAATAATTGATTAACGATAGGCTCAAACTGATGGCCAGGATAATTTTGCTCCTATTTATCTGCGAAGCCTCTCGTATGTAGCTCGCTAAATCACAGAGTAAATATACAATATACAATACAACGAGAATCGCGTGTACGTACCGTGGTAGACCACTCTTCCGTCGAGTGCCGCGGAGTGGTTCTTCTTCAAATATCGAGAGTGTATGTCTCATCTCATGCGTGTGTCAAGGAAACTCGCGAGGTGTACATGGGTCCACGCACGTGGTTCTCCGCACGTGCCATTCCAACTCTATTGTGAACCCTTCACGTTGAAGTCCACCTACCATCCCATACCACTAACATGCACTCTCTAATCCCTGTTTGACACAACTCCGATAACCTTCACCGGTACAGCTATAAGGGGCTTACCAATCTGCCACAATGAACTTGCGGGCTAAGCAGCGCACGCTCTATCGATCTCTACCTCTTGTCCGTTGCCACGGTCCTTTGACTTTGATAATAGACGAAGGTACTGCTGGACGGTCCGATTATACGTCATTTTCCGACTACGATGAAACAATCATGGAGACACCCGAACAGTCGAGCTCAACGATATATAACGTATATGGTTTCTAGTATTAATTTTACGACCGGAGGCAACCCCAGTTTGCCTGGAATTGTTGGGGCTTCGCTATATCCATGACAATTAATTTTTGTGATTGAAGTCATTACCGTTGCCGTTGTTGCCTTTCCGAAGCTCTCTTATCCATCTTGATTCCTAAGGGAATTACAATTGATCACCGCGTAAGGTATTTGTAATTTCTCGCTAATCAATATACCGAAGCTCGTATTAGCACAACGAAATTCAACGTAGACGATGATTGTTGAGTCTATACATAGGGTTTGTACGTTCAAAGCCTGTGTAAAAGTCTTTTACTCGAACATTACTTCTTCGGGATGTAATATACCGGAACGATAAAACGGCACAAAGATACAAAAATTACAATGAAAATTTGGCAACTATGTACCACTATCTACTAAAAAGATAACAAATTTAATGATATTGTTTTAAATAAATGTAGTATTTTATGATCTAAGGATTCAGAGTTAATCGAACAGAGAGAGAGAGAGAGGGAGAGAGAGACTAAGAGAAAATTAATTGAAGGTAATAAGCAAGAAAATAATAGTAATAGAACGTATCGCGCTATTACTCATTTTAAAACTTTGGAACAAGAAAGCTAATCGATTGACCGACACCGACGATCGCTCTCTTCTCTTTTAAATACGCGAATCGAGACGGACGTCGCGTTGAAGAGCCCTCACATCCATACGTCTTTCTACACAGAAAACTATAAATAAGGAATTTGATGTTTATCATTATAGTAAACCATCTATTTCCTCTACAACATCGTAAAATCAAGCAGAGTTCTTATCCTATGGATAGTTTTTATCCAAAAGTTTTCACGAACGTATCACAAGAAAAAACTTTATTAATTGAAAATAATATATATTACAATTAAATCTCTATCTCTGTCCGCATATTAAAAGTAATTATTTAAGATTATTTCCTCAATTAAATGTTCTTCTTCACTTTTTTATTTATATATTTTTCAAATTCAAATTTGCACGTTTTGCTATATATGAATTTGTTTTTGTTCTTAATGATAATTTAGCAGGAAAATAAATTTATAAGCATTTATATATTATTTCATTATGAATATAATAGGAATTCCTCGTTCTCTGATGTTCTTTTGTTTTCATTTTATTTATATTCTGCAATATCTCGCCTCGAGAGCTAACATAATATTGAAGTTGGAGGCTCACAATATTCAATACATAAATTCAATTGAAAATTTTCACCTTCGCATAAAATGTAGAAAAAATACTATAAAAATGGATTTGCATTAATAAAAATATAACGATGGAGAATTTCAATGTTTCATTGTCTTCCACCGCAAAGATAAATCTTCCTGAATATTGGTTACGACGCAAGATAATAATATTCCCACGTATTATTGAAAATTCATGATATTGGCAGATACGACGTTCTTATATGTTCCACGGACCATAGAAATAAATTTAGTAATTTATAATTTATGGTTCGATTATTTTCCCGTCACGATGGTTCTATGGAACGAGACCTCTTCTCGTGACCTCAGGGTGAAATATATATTTATCGGGTCCCAATGTCATGTAGTGCTGATAAATTTATCGACGTCTCTGGCGCACAGTGTTAAGCTCTTTTCGCAAGGATCGTATAGACACACACCAGTCACTGCTATACAGCGGGAGCACACTTGAGGAGAAACCACCCTTAAAAGACTGCGACCGCACCAATCGATAGATTCAAAGTTAAGAGAATTTATCGAGGACATAGGTTTCTGCACGAAGCAAATCGACGTCTACTATGGTTTGACACGTACGCGTGGTAAACGTAAATTTATTATTTTTAATATCGTGAAATGACGAAAGTAAATTTGCGGTGGAAATTTCCGACGATTCTTTAATTCATTAATTTGATTATCCACAAGTTTGTCAGTGTATCGATCTAGGAGTAATTTTTATAAACGAATACTAAAGATGTATCAAAATCACGATGAGGGAAAGTACTGCAATGTACATCAGGAATCGCAATGACGGACTCGAATAACAATTTCATAAATTAAGTTGCAGTATAAATTTCAACTCTTGCCTAATACAGATAATGGATATTAATTAATATTCGCTCTCTGAACAATAAATCTTAATGAACAAATACAATGATAATCGGTAATATTTTTATAATAAACTATACATTTTAAGATGTCAAAGTATTGTAAAGTTCGTCAAATTTTACGAAGAATTATGCGTTGAAACTACAATGGAAATTTCTTTAACTCGATACAATAAATTGTAAATTTATAATTCAGAATACGAGTATAAGTTTCGCCATAATTTACAATTAATCATGAACCTCAATTTCGAATATATCAGAATAATTCTCGTGAGTAACGCACGAACCGTTCTCAATCTAGCATCGTAACACGAGAAAAGCATCCGTATTGTCGATATCAAATTATCGCAAATTGTACAGCACGTCAACTGTCATACACACGCACACCCACATCCTCCCACTCACCCACACACACACGAATACACACGTACGCATGCACGCGCCCACGCACACACATACAATACAAGGGCAACTCACATCTTCATCGACATCTATATACGAGTTAGTATTACTCGGGCAAGGCGGATATTGGTTTAAAAATATTTCTTTCACTTCCGATTTATTAATAAATGTTTGCGCATAAATAATAATATGAAAACGAGATTATATGTCGCTCACGAGTGTTATAAAACGAATAAACAAAATTAATATTACACGGATACTGTCATACGAGAGCGCGTAATACTTTGTACTCGAATTATTCTTAAAATATTCGAATAAAAAAATATACTTACGAGAGAACGTGTAACGGACATTTAATAAGTGAGACTAGAATTACGAGAAATATTATTGTAATGGTCTTGTAGCGACTTCATTGTTCGCCCACCGAATGTTCTATATGAATTCAGATGCATCGAATTAAGTGGATGGCCACGTGGCACATTTAGTATAAATCATGATTTTTAAACTAAATTATCAAATTAGTCGTCGTACGATTTAGAGACTTACAAAATCCTAGTTAAACAAAATATAAATCTCATACTTTCTATTATATGCGAGGATATACTAGTTCTACAAATTTTATGTTACAAAATAAGTTTGTTCTTACGGGAATTAAATGAAATATGGATCTCATGAAAATAAGTTAACCCGAGTGTCACTGATGCATATATCGATAAATGTATGCGTCAATATCGATATATCGAGACTGAAGGGGTTGCGATCGAGACAGAAATATCACTGTGCGGTCAATTGACGAGTATAGTCGGCAGCTGTCAATGGACAAGCGGGAGGAGGGCTCTCATTCGTTGCGGATTCTCGTGGTACACGTATCGAAACAATTCGATGTAAGTATCGTTACCGCGGTAACGTCGGTCACAGCGGATCCTACTAGCTCGTGCATTGGTGAGTATACCTGGGTCTTCGATCATGATCCAACAGCAATATCATAGTAATTGCATCACTCACCGCCAGATGGTTCTGGTAGGATGTTACTGAAACACGAAACTTCATTTAGTTCCATCGATAAAGAGGATGTGACAGTTTTCCTGAAATTGTACAATTCCAGACATTCGGTATAGAAATAAGAATACAGGGTGAGAGGTATGATAAATTATTTTAAAGAAACATTAGCAAATAATAAAAAATTGTAAGACATCGGGCGACCTTTAAATATATTTTGACTGGAGTTTTCGTTAGGTCTTTAAAGCTTGAAGCTACAAATCACGATAAGCAACGCCACGTTACATGATACGATGGAGCGAGAGCCATATCTTATGGTCCTGAGTCATTATGCGCAGCTGTTTAATTAAAGCTCTAAAGCATCATAAGGATCTGGGTGATTATAATAGACTAACCATTTGTGATCTCTATGGGATCTCCGTCATGCAACTATCGACGTTCGATAGCCGTTTGATCTACAAGCGAATCTCTATGCAACTGTCATACAACTATTAGTTAAATGGATCTGCCAGGGTAACTTTTCAATTTCGTCTGGAATTGCTTAATATATACAACGAGGTTCAACATTTCTCTTGTCAACATTTTTGCTTGTCTTGACTCGAGAGTCGACACAATTCTGATCTCAAGACATAACATTTTCTGCCTTGACGGAATCACTTAAACTAAATATTTTCTCATCTTACATATTATTCTTGTATTTATCGCCGTCATACTTCCACGTGACATTGCTAAAAATGATACTTGATTTGAGTTCAGCAGCGTCTCAAGTCTTTCAGATGAGCGATTCAGTCGGCACATGTCGATGTCTAGCGGTACTTTAAAAAACTGTCTTGACAGAATACAAATAATCGAGGCTGGCGTTCGTCTATCGTTCGAGTAAGTAAATTAATTTAACTTGATTTCAAATACAATATACCGATAAAATTATAATTCATGTACTATCAAGTGTACAGAGTATTGTCTGAACAGATGCTTAGATTTTTTCTTCAGATCAATTGAATGGTTGATTAATGAATACAACGAACGTTAAAAATATAAACCTTTTATCTGTACAATTGGTTGCGTACGTTATCTTTCTTCTTTATGCCAGAATAAACAGACACGTGTGATAGGAACGAAGTTTAAGAGGCCGCAAAGTTGTAACGATTTCGATTTCGCACAGCAATGTTTTCGCATATTAGAACGTCTTCCAAAGAATCTACGAATCTACACGCTTTTTATTATTTAAAAGAATGTTTACTTATTGAGAAATCATTGTTGTTGCAGATAAGAATAATATCCTTGCATTAAAAAATAAATAAAAATTTCAGCTGCAGCCATCGCGAAGCATAAATTGTTCACGGAAACGAAAATCTTACGAGGTTTCTATGAATCTTAGAAATTATTTTATTAGTAAAAGAGACTTCGCTTCTTTCTAAACTGTCGTTGTTTCAGAGAACAAGTTTGTGATTTATCCGGAAAACGAAATATTATCATATTTGTTGAGATCCAATAGTGCACTATGATACGAACATTCAATTGCTGGAGGAGAAAACTCAAAAAGACGATTCAATTTTGCAACGTTTTAAACTTTATCTCTGTAGAGGGTTGATCGCGAGAAAATTCATGGCGTGTAGCCGAGATAAGCTGCCGAGTGGCCGACTCTCGAAGGGCCCTTTGATAATTTTCTTGACAATTGAGTTTGTATACGTCCATGGAATTCAAAGTTTAATTGCCATTGTCGGGAATACCATTTGTTAACTTAGTTTAAATCTCGAATTGGTAAACGTAATAGAGATTCAAGGGTCAATTACTTGCTTACTCGATTTTGGAGAAACAATACTCGTCAACGACCCATCGAGAATCAAATATTTTTAATTCCATTATACGTGTGCGCGTTAAATTAATAGTCTTCTGTATTCCCCGTTTGTCATATTTATAACTTTATTATTCATTTTCTGACATTATTTACTAACCGGAATTTATATGTATATACCGTGTGAATAGGTAGGGATTTTATAAATTATAACCGTAATCATTTTTATATTTACGTAACACATTTTCCAACCGTAGACTAACTCGATGTTCGGTCTTCCGACCATTATGTCAGTTATTTCTTTTCTTTACTCAATTAGTTATTTACTCAATTCTGGAGAAATAATTCCTGGAACGATCCAGCAAGAATGAAGGACTTTTAGTTCCATTATACGTGCGTGTGTCAAATTAATGGTCTTTCATTACTCCTTAATTGGCATATTTATAACTTTATCATTCATTTACTAACCGGAATTTATATGTACCCGTGTGAATAGGTAAGGATTTTATAAATTACAACTACAATCATTTTTATATTTATGTAACGAATTTCACAACGATGGACCAACTTAGTATTAAGTCGTCCGTCCATTATGTCAGTTCTTTCTCTTCTTTACTCTCGATTATGCGTCACCAGTCTATATCGTCACATCATCGTCTGTTAACACATGACATATGAAAAGTTGCGTCTCCCTTTCAACCCTTTCTATTCTAATCCACTCGAGCATACATCGAAAGACGATTTGTGTCCGACACGCCCATCGAGAGTGAGTCCCATACACGTGTGAAGCGACCAAACTGGATTTGTGTAGTTGTCTGAGTTGCCTCATGGGTTTGGCTTAAGACCGCAACACTCCCATTGTTACCGGCAAATTACAAACGCTGTGGATGTAACGTTTTTCTTCTCGGCGACCATAGCGGACATTCCGGAATTCCAAACTCGTGTAACGCTTAACGAAACTACAGTTTATTGTAAACGAAGCAGAGTAGAATAATGTTAGCATTAAGACATGAAACCACAATAACAGCCGGAAAAGCAGGGCTATTTTCGTCAATTTCTTTTAAACAAATGATAAAAGTTAATTAATTTATTCCTTCGTGTGGTTAACACACGAGTTGAAGGTGCGTGAGAGAAACTTCGCTTCATTTTATCACTTCATTACCGGTATAAGCTCTTCGCAAAATTGTGAAAAAACGAAGAAACTGTTAGTTTGAAATTAGAAAAAGAAACAAGAATAATTAGAAACTAGAAGTTTACGGCTATGAAAGCGCGTAGGGAATTTTTTTTATTAAGCGTTTCTTTTTTTTTCAAAAATATAATTAAAAAATATCTATAAAGTGTGAAATAAAAATTCGGCATTAAACCATTTTGTTATCTTTTGAGAAATTTCCTTCTTCCTAAGTTGTGTAAACTTACAAAAAAACCTCAACTTGACTAGCACGTAGCAGTACAATTATCTTAAGGTAGTCATTCTTCAAGATTAGGTACATACGTCGTATAAAACATTAAGAAGAATTCTCTTTATTTTTTAAATCAGTTTACAAATTAACTAAATAAACTAAATAAGTTTTGTTGCTCATTTGAGTCATTCCGATTCGCCTGATTCATCGATTTCTGCAAAGATCTCTCATTCTATCGTCAAAATTACAAAATTCACATTCAAAATATCCCGTAAGTCACATTTTTAACGTTTGCGTCGGATTCCTCATAATTCGATTTACAGCTTGCGTTTTTATTTTTAACGTTAACTAAATGAAAAAAAAAAGAAATTAAATTCCGTAACACGCTTTCGTTTCATCAACTATCTCGTACGACACAATGTTGATTTTATTATTATTTAGTCGAAATTTCTTGTTGAAACAATTAGCAAGGCACTAAATCATTTTATCAGTGCAAAGCTACTGGCTTAATTCAAAATATATATCAGATTTAACCGTTTATCAAATACCTGTGGAACCTGAATAATATTGACAGCAAGCATTATACAGTCGTGTTTGACATATATATTCCAACACGAAGATGTAATCAAGGGATTACAGCGACCCCGCTATACAACGATCTACTCCAAGTGCGTAATTCGATTTGACGTGAGTTTAACCCTCCCATTATTATTATTCGAAAAGTTACAATCTACATTTAGTTCTCCTTCCGAACACTCTGTTATGACTCGCTCTACTGTGTTGCCAACATGCTCTTTGGCAGATGCAAGATTTAATGATAAATCGCATTCACGTTGATGCATACGGTCCACGTTACGAAGCTTCAAACTTCACAGTCCATTGTTGATCCTATGTTGTACCGTGAGTGATATTAACACATTTTCATTGATCCGAAATATGAAATTACTATATTCACAGATGTTTATCTAAATCCACTTTTAAATTACAGCCTGATACAGATACAATAAATAAATATTATAGAGACTCAGTCAATTTTCCTAGAGTTTAACTTGAGGTGGTTAGAATTTTCACGGAATATTATTGAAAATTTTCTCCCCGATTAGTAAATATTAATTTATAATCAAACAGAAGGAGACAGCCGAGATAATCCTGCCTTTGGCAAGTCAATTCAAATTTCTATGAAAACGAATGATTACTAAAAATGTATCGAAATTAATGTTAACGATAGAATAGAGATGTGGATCTTTGATAAAAGGGATCAGCAGTTAAAATGTAGCTGCGCTGTTAAAAATGCTCCCTCTTGCATATTACATTTAAATTACAGAGTTTAAGTTCAATTGCGATTAAAGACGAAAGTGTACACATTCGTAAAATAATATTACGGTACCATTCGCGAGCAAAGGTCTGGCGACCCTTCAGTAAGAGCCACCACGTACACACTTTACGCTCATGACCATCAAACGAATGGCTAGGGAACTCGAAGCCGCTTCCGTTTATATCGACGCGATAACTGTATAGTTATCGCGTTGATTCTACTGGTCACGCTGTATAGCGTGACCAGTAGAATCAGATCAGCGTGTACATCGCCTGGTAATGTGACACCGTTACTGATAGCATCACCCCAATCTCATGATCGGATTCACGCAAATGGTCCTATCTACGCTTCTGTAATGAGAAGGCTTAGCGAATTCGCTCCACGTTGTTCGCTAAAGCGACACTTAGCTTTCCTTGGATAAAATCTATTCATGGCCGACAGTCGTGTGGCCAATATTCAACTTAGATATAAATAGCGTGGACAATATTTAACGATGCTGAAATGAGCGTAGCTACCTTTCAACTTGGCTGTAATTAAAGTGATCGATATTCAGCGTCGTTCAAAGTAGCATAATCAATACTCAACATGGTTGAAAATAGCGTGGTTAATATTATATTCAGTACAAATTAGCGTGGCCATTTTCCTAATTATCTAAAAGTAGTATTTGTAATATTAAACGCGCTCGATAATCGCGTGGTTTATAGTATGTCTGGTATATTCGAAAGTACCGTACTAATATTTAAAGTGATACAAAAATTATTAGACTAGAGTCGAGGTACGTGGAATTAATATTAATAAAGTTTAACTTATTTGCAAGTTTGTCACATTGACAATATGCAATATAACAGCTATTTAAGAAGGCGCTTTTTTTTTAGTTTCATGTTACACGGGAGATTGTAAACAGCTTTTCAAATTAACGTATACCATCGGTACGTGGCCCATAGTAAACGTTAGGCAAAATTACGTAGGCCATTCTCGACTTTGTTAATGGTAATTTCACAAGTACTATGACAATCTAATAATTATAAATAAATAACAAGTAAATCATTCATCATAGTGTTAAAAATTGTGTTAAATAAATAACGTGACAAACCGTTACATGGTCAATCGTTGAATGTGGTAGATTTTGTACGTAGACAACAATTTTCGTGGCTAATCGTTAATTCGCTAAATATTTTACAATCCGAATTAGTTTTCGAGATTTTTTCTACACTATTCCGATAAATGTTATGTGTCGTAATAAACGGAAGAGATGAAAGATGTTTTCGAGATTTTTTACATACCATTTCGATAAATGCAATGCTTCGAGATAAACGGAAAAGATAAAATATTCAAGTACCATATAACGGTCTTTATGGGAAACTGTCGCTATCTACTGCAAGACATCGGACGCCGCGATTCGTTAAAACTTCTACAACTGAGCTAATATTGAACATTTTTACATTCACCATGGCTTAAATTATTTTTAAGACTTCGAATTATAGAAACATGACAACAAATTAGATTTTCCGAAAATTTCAAGTTGGTATAATGCCTTAAAGCGATTATTATCGCTCCATAGCTGTGACGTGGGTGTCATTTCGATTGTTTTTTTTTTTGTAACAGATAAAATAAAGATGATTACATGAATTTACGTCCCAGCACTTAACTGTGCGATTTGTAGGAAGCGTTAGCAGCAACACTCATATGTCTGTATGCACAGAGTCGTCATTTTTTAATAGGAAGGCTCGAGAAAAATAAATGTTCTTTGGCTCAAATATATCGAGACATTATCGTACGTGATGCTTATTTTATATCACGACATTCAATTTTTTTTTTATTTATAGCCAACGACTCAAAAAATTCGTATACAAAGGATATAGGTCGCATAGTAAGGATAAAGACTGCAGTGATATAGATCAAAGGCATTCATCTTCCGCTCTCATGTATTAAACCGTTTGATACAGGAATCGTGCCGACTAATCTTTAGCTAGACTTATCGTAAAAATGTGTAAAATATGTAAAATCCAACAGACAAAGAGGGTAAACAAATATTTGAATATTGTGAAATAATTTAAATGATTAAAAATAAATAAATAAATAGTTTCGCAATATTAAAAATATATTTCCCACCAGAGAAGGCGCCCAGTTACTCATACGCGCGTACATTTATCGAGCGCAATGCTCGTATAGAATTTCAATATCTGTCACAACAGAGTCCGCCACTCGAGGCAACAATTAAAGGTTTCTATCGCTTAGGGTTTCGGGCTGTGCATTCTTCGTCCTCGGTGAACCCTTTCCACAGTGCGGCGTATGGGTGACACGACTAGCCGCTATCGTGTCGCGTGACACTATTCTCGCTCGAATTACGGTACGTCCGCACAAAAAGTTTCGTCAAGTGTCAACTAATGCAGCGGTAAAACGTACGATGCAACGCGACCACTCGAATTACGAGAAAGGAAATCCGAGGCTTCGAGTCGAAGGGCTCGACCCTCCGGAGATTCAATGACCTGCCAGCGTGACTTTTTTTTTCTATTTCAATTCTCTAGCCATACGACTTGGTCAAATCATAATTTGGTTAAGGTGTATTCCAGCGTGAATTAAGTCAAGTGACTTGAAAATGGTAATGACTAACGGGTGCATTATGCTGTTTTGTTTAGGAACGTTCAATGAGAAACTTTCGAGCTCGAGATATAAAGCTGTGCCGTATCTCGCGTGGGTACCGTCTCGTACTCTCGGGACCAAACAGAATAAAGAAGAAAAAAAAAGGTACGCACAACAACCGCCGTCTTTATCCCCATCATCCAAAGCCCGCTATACCGACATCGGGCTCCAGCCTCGATGCGACAACTCGCGTGTACTTTGTCGTATACGATGTATACATACTGTACATGTATATTGTACTGTATTCTAGGATAAGCTTACGGGAGAAAGTTTCAAAACGGAGGTTAAACAAGTTGTCAGAAGCAAGAGGCCCGTACGACCAGCGAGGCTACGGTCATTTGCATTTAGATCGAATTTTAGATTTTTTTCAAAAGTACTGACTACGTTGGAGTCGTGATTTTTCTTTGAGCCTCACGCGAATACGTATCTGGCTCTCGAATTTACAGTTTAGTTTCGGAACTCTGTGGAATACTAAATAATGAAAGTAAATATTCTATTTGTTATATTTTAATATCACGAATTTTCTATTTCAATCGTAAAATGATTTATTCGATTAATCTTCTATAAGTAAAATTGGAAATTTAACTAACGAGAAGCTGTACTCACCTTTGTATCTTCAATTTTGCTTTATCAATAAAAAAAAGCTTTGTTTTCATGATAAAAAAAATCGAAATTTTCATGATAGAATATTTAAATTTATTCGGAACGTACAGTAATTATGTTTGGATTAATGAATGGATGGAGGTATGTGTGTGTGTGTCAAGCTTAAACCTTAGCAACTCAAAAAAGACTTTATCAAAAGGGTCAAAATCTGATATGCGAATAGAGCATTAGTCGTCTCTTATTTCCCGTTGATCGTCAATGATCGCAGCTAGATGTATCCTCTGCAACATTTTAATAAACTCACACAGTATCTTTTTACTTGGGACGGTTAGTCCCAATTCACAAATCATAACGTTTGCCTTATACAAAATCGGAGAATAAAGCTTGCATGAGGAAAAAAAAATGTATAAAAATATACAAAGATTGCGTAGCGAAAAATTTAGAATAACGGGTAAAATTTTTGCAAGGTTTCACTTCGCAGGCTTGGTATTATCTTATTCAACCAAATAAAATTTTTTACTAAAGTATTTTCGTTTATTTTACACTCTTAGATGATAACGAATCTTTCATAAGGGAAGCTTGACCATGAAGCACCAGGATTAAATCGATAGTTCATAGTTTAAATATTACCGAGGGACTAAAACTTTATCGAGTTTCACGATAGTTAATTATTATGATCCTGATCGATGAATGAGCATGTCGAGGCACCTGGCCAAAAACAATCCATAATTAGGAATGCGTATACAAATTGAATGCTAATGTACTCCACAGTGTTCATTGAGGGCACTTACATATGTAGATTTAATTTACTTCGGGGTGGGGGGGGGGGGGGGATCGGGTCATCCTAAGGGGGTCAGTGCGCGAAGCGCGTAGGAGGGTAAAGCTCCCGTAGTACATTCTAATGTTTGAACCATTTCTTCTTATCCTATGCAGCTGGCAGTGAGTCCGGATTTTTTCGACAAGGTAGTAAATTACAATAAACCAAGATGATAACATCGCTTACGAAATTATGGACATCGAACGACAAACACAAAGATTTGTAAGTTACTCACGATTATTAAAATGTCTTTTTGTTTAGAAGTTTAGAGAACAATTGTCAATTATTTTTTAGAGAGACACTTTTATCTGGAAATATAAATATGCATTACGAACTGGATCTAAATTCTTTATGTAAGTTCTCCACTTTATAGTACTATTAGTATTTAAGAGAATTTCATCGCAGAATTTTTCGCAGTTTACCCTGCAGCGATGACCCAGATGCCATTCTTCCATAGAATAATAGAATAATAATGATTATAATTTTATTTCAAGTCCATCTACGTTGGTCAAAAGAATATTCATTTTATTTTCTTTCCAAGAAAATGAGCATATATTATAATTAATAATGGCATAGTCGACACATAATACAATTCACATCATAATAGCGAACATACGATTAATTAACATATTCATTTCAGACCGAATAGACAATTTGTCAATCAGACAAGCGTATATCTACTGCATACTATAAATAAGAACGTTCGATCCTGATTCATAATCAGTTCCATCCATATTCACAAATTCTCAAACACGAACATCATATGGATATTGAATACATGGTACATTAGAAGATGTGACAAGATCTTTTCTGGACGAATCGATATTATAACAACTTCGACAAATTCAACAAATGATTTTAATTGGTATCCCGATGCGGATACAAGTAACGGTAATAATTTTCTTTGAGTATTCTTATCCCGACATCAACATCTCGTTTCGGAATGTATGACAACAGGCGGATTATAGATAGTTCCGTGCGACATAATAGAATTCGTCTTCTGTAGACATAAGTTTCAAATCTATACGTAAAAACTGTTAGCCGTCGGCATTCATGTGACCGATTTATAAACGCCTTTGTGCCAGATAGCTAACGAATATTCTGTGAGATGATTTCAAATTAACAGCTATGAATAATGATTAACCATAAAGATCTAGATATATATATAATACACATACATATATCATGATATATATATATATATATCTACATGGAGGATCAAGCGTGTTAGGCGCGATACAGAATTTCCGCGAATTATTTTTTAAACATTATGATTTTATAATTAACGTTAAGACTTAGCTGCGGGCGCGTTGCTTCACGTCGACGAATCTTCGATGCTCAGGAGGCCAGGGGGTCGTGCGTGGATGCTAGGCTCGCGTGGATCGTTGATATTCCTCTCCTCAAGAGCAGCCTTATGCATCTTACACCCTATTTTCCCAAAATTGTCCTCTTTCTGGAGTTTGAGTAGGTCCGATGAGTGATCGAGTAACAGGCGATGAAGGCCTCCTTTAGGCCATGTCTGATTGCCGATGATACCACGTTGCATGAGCTATATGTCTTTATATAACCATTTGAAATGATATGACACTCGATTAATTATGTGCGTTCATTCCGACAAGCTTTCGTCCGCGTGGCTTCAAATAGTATTGACTTTATAAAAGTCGTTTTGATTTCTCCTTCAAGAAAGTAATTCACGCCAAGATTGCATTGATACACATCGAAATATACACGTACATATACAACCGTTGAAATGAGAATTGATTCTTCGAAATACCGGTATACTGGGCGTACGCGAAAGAGAATGAGCGCGCTGCTCGGTTGCTACGCAGCGACTAATTATAATGACTGCTCTTGGGAGCTTACTACCTACAATCTACATACAATTATATCTCTGTACTCATTATAATGTATTTTGATACGTTTGAACGTCGTACGGTCCGTCGACGGGTGTCACACGGGTATTGGAATGGATGAAGGGTGGGAGTCGATAGAGTATTATATATATATATATATGTATCGCTAGCTGTTCTCTAAACGAGCGGTTACAAGAGAAAATGCGCTCTCTGGGATGATAAATTGTGCGAAACCCAGATATGCAAAGAAGCCGGTATGATCGATAAATACAATGACACACTGGACTACATTTCCTTCGCGGCTTCTGACGATTGCCTTTGGACAGGTAATAGTCAAAAGTATTAATCAATCGATTGACCCTTGCACTATCTTTTATAAGCACGTTTGCGGTGGATGGATAGCGAATCATCCGGTACCCAAAGGACCGGGTTAGTCACGAGTCAATTCCAAGTTCTTGAGATAAAATTACAGGAGCAGCCTAGGGGTTTATTTTAAAACCTTCGATTGCATAATAATTCTTAAAACCATTAATAATTATTTGCATTTATGAGTATTATTATTATTATTTGTGCACTCATGTTTAATTGTAGAAATGCTGTGAAATAATGAAATATCGGTTAATGGGACGCGGCGTAAAGTTATAGATTACTAGTATCGTACCCGGCTTCGCCCAGGTTTATTTTTAGTATTGTTACCTTAAATAATACCAAATGCTATGATTTTCAAATAGAATTTGTATTTATTGAACGTTTAAACATTATCATTGAAGTATAGTTTACCAAAGTCAATCCTTCAACACCTGTGCATAAACAATATTTTTTGTTGATTTATTTTGCTACGTAGAATTCAATAATGCTCTCAGAAAATTCAAATGTCCGTGACTCCTTAAGGACTCAACTTGAAGAGCTGAAAATAGTTGCGTTGACCTAGAAATCAGGAGACCTTTCCAAAATGTCCAAGATCACCTTCCTAGCACGCTCCGTCTAGGAGGAGTTTAAGGGACGGAAATCCAAACTTTAAGAATTATAGTATAGATTACCGTTCCTGCGAAGATTTGGGTAAATATTTCGATACAATATTCTACACAGGGTTTTTACCGACACAGATATAGAATCCAATCCCGTATACAAATCAGAAAATGCGGGACATTTTCAATCTCGGTCTTAAAAATCGTAAAGAATACGTGATCAATGACGACGAAGAGTAAGTGGCCAATATTGAATAACTTAACGCAGTGTTTGGCGTAATGTTATTTTTTCTAATCTAATACTCCAATTTCATTTTAGGGTTTTTTTTATATTAACGACCATAAGATGTACCTATAGGCTTATCATATGCTTATGCGCGAGAATATGTTATCAAAAATATTTCACAATCTGTAAGGTCGCTTAACAATTATACTGGGATCTGTTTGATGTCTTAATTATTTCAAAAAGTCTTTTTTAACACGTTTTACTATTGAAAGGTGATCGGCATGGCATCCCAGATTGTCGAGGAAACGAACCAACTGTTTGACCAATCCACGTGGATGGTTGATGAAACGAAATTCCGGTTCAGAAAAAAAATCAACGATATGATGATATTTATCCGATTTCCCAACTTCTATAACCATTCGAGGAAATTTAATGAATTTTACAATAAGGTGAGGCTACAAATAAAATCTTTACGCTGACACGTTCTACAACTTTAATTAGAAATATAATGTAACGAATATGACGAGTATAGCATCGGAATGGGTAATACTGATCACGAATTGACAGTTCACGCATTAAAAACTTGACAAAAATTGTATTGACAAAGGAGCCTTGACCAGAACGTCATAGAGTATGGACGTATGAAGTTTCTCGATCGGAAATAAATTATAAGAGCCGTTATTATAAATAATAATATGCTTTCCAAAACCAAATACGTCTGTTGTTCATTACGCTCGATCATTATACATATATAACAATCAATTTATATTGTAACTAGGGTGGGTTTCGCCCTAATGCGAACCTCGCGCGGTACCCTTTCGTCCACATTCCGTCTTGCCGCCACCGTGTAAGAGAACCCGTAGAACCTAAAAAAAACTTAAAGAATCTAAAAAAACTTAGAGTCCTTTAAGAATCTAAAAAACTTGGAAAATCAGTGTCTAGTCTCCCTCCCCTCTCCGTAACACTTTTCAATTATCCTACACAGCGGCGGCAGCAGCGGCGGTATATTTATTATAATATGAAAAACTAACATTTTCGTCCGATTTTATGCAGCCGGTGGTTTGCCCCGTATTTCGAAAACGTTGTAAATTAAAATAGATTCAGGACAACAATATTACTCAAATAATTACGGAAGCATTACGGCAGATACGAGGCTGGATAAGTGGTTCACGAGTATTAATAACTTTCACGGTAAATATAAATATTTGAGAATAATTGTCAATTAATTATTAGACCGGACTTTGTATCCATGGAAATAAATGCGTATAAGGATCTACGTCTAAATATGATAAGCAAGTCCCCTAATTCATATAAATTATTATCATTTTAAAAGATTTTATTTCAGAGCTTTACATAGATTTTTTTGTAGCGGTGCTGCTGATGCCGCAATTCTATTCTGAGATACCGACGTAAGAAATACGCTAAAACAGCTCTCATGATTACAATTATTATTCTCTTATCAGCAGTATTCGTACTGTAGTAAATTTATGAATTGTAATAAATTTTGTTCTTACGTATATAACAAACTCGTTTGAAATTCCTTTGATCTATCGAGTATACTCAATTATAATAGATTTATTTTCACGTAGAGACTTCTCATAAGCCGTTTCATTAAACATCGACACTTTCAACTAGTATAGTCTTTGTTGTCGTTCTATATCTAGGGCACGACTGAGTTGAAATTCTTATCACCCATACATTCGAATAATGATTCCAAGATATAATAACTCTAACTAATATTATTACCTAAACCAACGAAACACATTCATTCACAATATTTAATAAATACAAATCAATCTATCAAACGATCGATATTCAGACCATACACTAGAATACGATGATTATTATGCTTTATATCTGTTACAATAATGAGAATTATCAAATCACGCGAACTTACCACGTTTCCAGCATCGTGGATTATTGGCAAGCGTATTGCTTAACACCAACAAATAGTTACGCAAGAAATATTAATTGTGCGACAATTTCTACGAACTGGCATATAGGCATATATATCCTACATTATTATCGATAGATACATACATTGATGGATAGAAGTAAGTAAGCGACTTAGCTATAAACACGTTATTGCCAGGCTCGATCCCCGCACGTACGGGGGGAAGGGTCGGACGCAGGAGTCGCGTTGTCCCTATGACCGACGGTCTGGTTCGTGTACGGCCCCCACAACGTCAAACTCGTATTCGGTTATGGTTTCTCCCATGGATATTCCCCGACATTAATTTC
Organism: Cylloceria caligata; assembly: GCA_963942595.1. Lineage (NCBI taxonomy): Eukaryota > Metazoa > Arthropoda > Insecta > Hymenoptera > Ichneumonidae > Cylloceria > Cylloceria caligata. The sequence goes on along the minus strand of OZ012707.1, from coordinate 5,253,707 downwards.
TTTGAAAATTCCTCAATATGATTTGGCGAAGACATGCGGCCTATATTGACGCCCAGCCACTGGAACCCCTACAACGACAATATTTAAGTTGTTGTAGCCCCCATAATTGAGGAATGACATGCAATGCCCAGATCACAAGCGTTAAATAATAGCTTATAAATACCTGATTTCGCCGAATTCACTTTTTCTCTCTCCAGTACGGTTTCTTTTAACTATATAAACTGCCTTTCCTCGGCATGTGATTACAATATAAATGATAGCGATATTCCATGTATTATTTTAAGATACTTGCATGGTTACGGTCGCAAAGACGGCTCTTCAGCGACTGGGAAGAATTATTGGGGGGCACGCGATCCGTCGCCCAAATCGTACGATACAGAGTGTGCGCACACCGCAATTGTAGTTACCGTACACAGTACGGGTACAAAGTCCGCACAGAGGCCCTACGGTATATACTACCACTGATATATATCCACAGCGATCGAGTTCGATGTGCGATTTAGCCGACGCTTAGTAATTATCTCGTATGGTAACATTGACTTCGCGATTTATCAACGAGTACGAGGATCACTTCGTTACAGTACATTTGTTTGATTTTAATCATCGTCATTAGATACGCTTTACATTTAGCCGGCAGCTGTAAATTAATACAGTCGAATGCTTTGCATTTCACTATATTATGCACAATCAGTATACTCAGCTATTCAAATATCAGCAAATATTTGGATATTTTTCTCTTTGTCAAATAGGACACGTTTATCGTTTGAGCGCTCCAGGATTAAGACCATCCAATCCAGACTATAGTAGGTCGTTGATCATCGCACGTTTCTCATCGTCCCACAAGAACGGCGATAGTCTTCAGGATGCGGTATTTAAAACTTTTAAATTTCGATCTCGCGCAAGTCCATCATTAAGTTCTAACTCGTGTAATCGTATTAAAGTAAAACGCTTGGCATAATATTGTTTTAACTTTATCATCAGGTTATTCTTGATCTTTCTGGGCACATTGTGTATCATTTGCGCAAATTATGTACCGATTCGGGATAATAACAAAAAATACAAATTGTGCAGATCCCGGATATGCACGGAAGCTGGTACGATGGACGTTTGTTATGATATATTGCTCAGTTTATTTTTTTTTCTCGTTATATGTGAATATCGGTTTTGAACAGGTTATGAAATGATTAAGAGTCTTGACCAATCGATCGATCCATGCGATAATTTTTATAATCACGCGTGCGGTGGATGGGTAAAGAATCATCCAGTACCAGAAGGTCAGTACATCGTAACTCAATTTGATCTTGTTGAGACGAGATTACGGGAGCAACTAAAAGGTTTGTTACAAGGCCATTAATTTCATTTTTTAAATTGGTACATTTATAAATATCTGCTATTATTAGTATTTGTATACCCATATTCAATTGCAGAAATACTGCAGAAAAATGAAATGTCGGCTAGTGAGACACTACATAAAATGAGAGAATACTACCGTTCGTGTCTAGACTTGGGTAACATATCGTTAAAGTATTCCGCGTAATGTTTTAATTGAAACACTCGATGTAATCTGACGATTTTTGCGAAGCTGCAATCAACGCAAGGGGTTTATCTCCTCTGGAATCGATCGTCATGGACAATGGAGGTTGGCCTCTGACTCTTCCATCGGACATGTGGCGTTTTGACAATACGAACTTGACTTTGCAAAAAATTCACGAAAATTATTTCAAAGTAGTCGGTACTTCTGCTCTATTTGTCATCGAGGTTGTTCCTCACACGTCGATGTCCACAATTAATTTATTGGTGGTCAGATTCTATAAAATTCTTGAAAATGTTATTTAATATTATTTCTTCTGTCAAAATATCTCACTAATTTAATGATAATAATTTCTTTTTTAGTTGAAACCACCTATATCCCCATTAAACCGACAAAATGCCTTCTTACGACGAAGGAAAAAGAAAGATACTAAAAGTTTCACTTACGACCAATTTACCCTGACAATCGCTGCAGAGTTTGCTAGATTGCGAGGATTCAATGTATCCGCTGGCAGTATAAATGAAGATTTGAAGCACTTATACGAATTCGAATTTTTGTTAAACGTAGATCCATTCATGCACATGAAATCTAATCGAATAATCAAAATATAGAAATAAATAAATAACAAAAATTGTATTTTTCCAATTAAAGCAATTGTACTCGAGTGTGGCGACAGATGACTTCGACGATGGCAAAATCTATCAATTAATGACAATCGCCGAACTTCAGAAAACATGGGACAGAGTCATCTCACGCCGTGAATATAACGTAATGCGATTGTATATCGATCAAATCGTTTATTAAATAGTCACACGTTTATTTTCTTATCAGATCAACTGGTTAGAAACTATCCAAAGTGCTTTTGATGAAACGGGTATCGAGATTGATGCAACGCAAGAGATTTCAGTCCCACGCGAGAATGTTGAGAATCTTGCTTATTTATTGGAAACATCTCCACTGCGAACTGTTGGTAATTATAAGAACAATGAATTCGAATCTTAGCTCAGATTAAGATTATATACTAACTATGGTTAAATTAGTACGAGTGAGATAGCGCTATTGGCAATCTTGGTAGATCACACTCGTTTTTCTTTTATTTGCAGTGAATTACGTTCATTGGCACGCGATAGATCGTCTAGTATTATTTACAAATATAGAAATGCAGGAAATTAGCAATGTCATGTATAAAATTCGTTATGGACACGCAAACAATGACGATCAACGGTAAGTGCCCTGCAATAAATTACTTTAGGGAGCTATTTCATGCAATGTTTCTTTTTTCAATCCGCGGGTACAATTTTGTTTTAGATATATCGTCTGTATTGACAACCACATTATGCCTGAAGCCTTATCCTACGCCTGGGTGAAAGAATATTTTGACAAAAATATGTCATTGGCTGTAAATTTCCTTTACATTTATACTAAAATCGGTTTGATTTTTTGGTAAACTTGAATAATTGTTACAAACACATTTTTTGTTGAAAGATTATGGGCATAGTATCCCAGATCCAAGCGGAAATGAAGCGACAATTTGATCTATCTACGTGGATGGACGATGAAGCAAAATTGAGATCGAAACAAAAAATTACGAATATGATGAAGTATATCGGATATCCAAGCTGGTACGATGATCCTGGTAAAATTGACGAATACTATAATAAGGTGAGATCGAAGATTTCATATTTCTGCTGCCATAACTTTCAACATATATATTTCTATATATTATACAAAAAATGTCGCCGCCACCATGCCACGGTGTACAAGAATCGAGACTCGATCTTATCCGATATTACTCTAAGATATTTTTAAGAGGCCTGGGTTATTCCCAGATCCTTGAGTTATCCCCAGATCCCTGAGTTATCCCCAGCAATATGGAATTTCTCCAGCGATGTGGATTTGTCCTATAACCACACATTACCGGGGGATTCCCCAGATTTTTTGAGGTTCCCCTGGTGAGTCCACCAGTGACACCCCACGAAGCTTTGATTATTCTGAGTCTCCTTCCAAGTCTGGATCATACCAAGTCGCCGTTTGAACCTCTCCCCCCCCCCGCCCCTGGTAAAAAAATCGTGGCATATATGGCATTTCATGTCAAATGTTAAAAATGTACAAGGCTTTTCCATGTCAAGTGTCAAAAATAAAGAGGACATCAATGTCGAGTTACAAAAAAATCAAAAAATGTATAGAGATTTCCATGTCAGAAACGTACAGGACATTTCCTATATAGTTTGGGAATTGCACAGAACATTCCATGTCGAGTGTGGTAGAAATTTTAGACATTCGAAGAAAGATTGCGAGTGTCAAACTGTACGAAACTTTAGTATAACTTTATGCTAACAATTTCTTCTTATCTTATGCAGCAAACAGTCGGTCCCAATTTTTTCGAAAACATGGTAAATTATAATAGATTCAAGACGATAACAGCGATGACAAAATTATCGATGCGTAACGTCAGACATGAGGATGTGTAAGTCGCTCATGATTATTTATAATATTTTGAGTATAAAAAAAAGTGGAAAATATTTGTCAATTATTCTTCAGACAAAGCCATCTATCTGGGAATGTAAATACATATTACAGTCCGGATCTAAATTCTTTAAGTAAGTTTACAAATTCATTATTACTATTATTATTTGAGAAGATTTTATAAGAGAACTTTTTGCAGTTTATCCTGCAGTGATGTTCCAGGTGCCTTTCTTCCACATTGACAGACCTCTGTAAGAAACACGCTGTAGTTGCTCTTGTTATCGTTTTAGTTCTCAGATTAGCAGGAAATTAATTCCATACGTTTGTGCAATTATAGGATATTGAACTATGGCCATGTGGGTACGGTAGTCGGCCATGAGATTGCTCATGGGTTTGGCATCAAAGGTGATTTTATTGGACTCAGACTTTCGACATATCGATACGACCTAACGATACTTTCTTCTTAATTTATTTGCTTATTTGCTTACTTGAAAAGAAAGCTATGTTTTCATGAAAAATTCGAGATTTTTATGTCAGTATAATCTGAAACGTCGAAAAAAGTTGTTTTATAAAAATGTCTGAATGTGTATGAGGAGGGGGGGGCAGACATGTAAAATTCACGCCTCCGTATCTCAAAAATAACTTTATCAATTGAGCAGATTAATTAATTCACACGTCAATAGAACAGTTAGGCTCTTTTGGTTGTTGCAATTTAAGCAACAATTGGAAAGCCTGTTTGAATTTGATCACATTTTAAAAATTTTTCTTTGCAGTTGAACTAAAATGTTGTATAGAAACGAACGAATGTTCAGAGATGTTATATATTCAATTTTGTGAAGATCGATGAAAATGTTTAGATTTTATATGAATTAAAATTTGTTTAATTTACGACTTATTCTAATTCCGAATCTGACGAATCAAGGTACCATTTTATTTTATTGTTATAATATTTTCCAACTTAAACAAATTATTCTCCGTGTGAAAGTCAAAATCGATAATAAACTTCTTCAAAGAGGTAGATTTGTTAGAAGTGAGGAAAAATGATGATGCTGCGTGCAAGGTTCGGCTTTGCATTCAATTTTTTAATCAAAATCCATTGTAAGCAGGCATAAATTATGACGAAGTCGGTATCCAGAAGAAATGGTGGTCGGACTCGACGATTGCTCGACACACCGACAAAGTCCAGTGTTTAATCGATCAGTATAGTACTTATACACTATTCGAACATGATATATATGAAACAATTAAGGTGAGTATTCGATGACTTTCATAATTATCTCTTATAAATTTTCGTGTATCGAAAATCTCACTCCGTTTTAGATCAATGGTACGAAAACTGTAGAAGAAAATGTTGCCGACAATGTCGGTTTTACGATAGCTCTCAAAGCTTATCTATCCTACCAGAAAAATCACAGTCTGGAGGATATTAGAATACCGGTGTTGCAAAATTATACAGACGAGATGATTTTCTTCTACTCGTTGAGCAATGCAAGTCTAAACTCTCTCAATAACTCGATATTTCCCATATTCAGTACTAAGCAAATAATCTCTGTTTTTTCCGTTATGCAGACGTATTGCGCATCAGAGCACCCTGAAGCTGCAGAGAAAATATGGTTCAATTCATTCTACAGTCCTTACGCAAAAAGAATTAACGGAGCATTGTCGAATATGCCTGAATTTTCGAAAGCCTTCAACTGTCCCAGAGGAAGTCCGATGAATCCAGTGAAAAAATGCACTATCTGGGATGATAAGTTGTGCGAAACTCAGATATGCGAAGAAGCTGGTATGATCGATGAATACAATAAAATTCTACACTACTTTTCTGTCGCAGCTTCTGATAATTGTCTTTCAACAGGTAATGAAATAGTCAAAAGTATTGATCAATCGATTGACCCGTGCAATAATTTTTTTGAGCACGCTTGCGGTGGATGGATAGCGAATCATCCGATACCCGAAGGGCAGATAGCCACGAGTCAATTCGGAGTCGTTGAAATAAAATTACAGGAGCAACTGAAAGGTTCGTTTAACGATCAATCATTATGTACCAATTTTAAGAGCATTAATATTTATGTACATTTACGATTATTTCAATTATTATTTGTGTACTTATATTAAAATACAGCAATACTGAGGAAAAATGAAACGTCGGACAGTGAGACACTGCGTAAAGTTAAAGATTATTATCGTTCCTGCGAAGATTTGGGTAATATTTAGTTAGAGCATTCTGCATGATGCTTTTAGTGATGTATTCGATGTAACTTTAAGTTTTGTGCGAAGCTGCGATTGATGCCAGAGGTTTATCTCCGCTGAAACCAATCGTGTCAGCCAATGGAGGTTGGCCCATCGGCTTACGGTGGAATAATTCGCATCAGGAAAACCAAAATTTGACACTGCAAAAGATTCACGACAATTACGCTAAAGTAACCGGTTCGTCTGCCCTTTTTGTCATCTCGGTTGTTCCTTACTCGTCGATAACCGGCAAACATTTATTGAAGGTAATATTCTATTCAATCTTTGAGTCATTATTTTGTATTATTTTTCTATGAAAATCTCTCTACAGCTTACGGATAACCATTTTTTTCCAGTTGAAACCACCCGTGTCCCTAATAAATCAACATCACTTGTTCGTATTACGAGGACAAAACAAATGCACTCCGCCATACGCTTACGACCCTCTTGCATCGGCAGTAGTTACAGATCTTGCTAAATTGCAAGGATTCGAAGTGCCATCTGCCAATATACAAAATGTTTTAGACAATATCTACGAATTCGGATGTTTGCTAAATGTAAGTCAATTGATTCTCGTGAAATATAGTCGACTAATCATAATATAAAATAGAGAAAATCAATAATACTAATGATGTTATCATATCATTCGAAGAAATTGTATTCAAGTGTGCCAAGAAATGACTTCGATAATGGAACGTTCTATCGAGTGGCGACGATCGCTGAAGTTCAGAACATGTGGAACGAAGCTGTCTCAAGCCATGATTATGAGGTAATGTAATAGCATACCGATGAAATTGATTATTGGAATTCTCGCGCGTTTTATTTTTGTTCAGATCGACTGGTTGAAACATATTCGAAGTGAATTTGACGGAACGGGTATCATGATTGAAGCAACGGAAGAAATTCAAATTCCGAGAGAAAACATTCTTGAAGAACTCGCTCACTTATTGGAATCATATCACGACCGAACAGTTGGTAATTATGATCTCAATGAATTTGAAAGTTTTTTAAATTAATCACGATTACATTAATTTTTCTTCTACTTCCAGTTAATTATATTCATTGGCATGCGATAAAACGGCTAGTGTCGTATACAAATAAGAAAATGCGAGAAACTAATGGCTTTTTCAAAAATCATGACGACCCGAACAATGACGACCAACGGTAGTATTTGGAATTAAATTATTTTAAGGCTTTAGAGAATTAATGTCATGTTTTCTTTTAATCTGAGAGTGTAATTTCGTTTAGGTCTACCTTTTGTATCAACAACCACATTATGCCTGAAGGTTTATTCTATGCTTGGTTGCAAGAATATATGGGTGAACATATTACGCCGACCGTAAATTCGCTTTACATTTCTACCGCTATCCGTTTGACGTTGTAATGATTTTTATAAATTTTTGTGATACATTTTTCTCTTAAAAGATTATAGACATGGTATCCCAAATCCAAGAGGAAATGAATCGCCAGTTTGACCGATCCACATGGATGGACGATGAAACGAAATTTCGGTTCAAAGACAAAATCGACAATCTGAGGATGTTTGCCGGATATCCCAACTACCATAACGAACCGAGAGCTATTGACGAAATTTACAGTGAGGTAAGACTAAAAATGTTATCTTTGTATCGATACACGTTCTACAACTTTAATCAGATTTTTTAATACATATTTATACGTTTTTATAACAATTTTATCGGACCTCACGCAGCTGGTAGTCGGCCCCAATTATTTCGAAAACGTAATTAATTACAATAGATTCAGAAAGATAAAATTGCTGAGAAAATTAAGGAAGCCTTACGACAGATATGATGCCAGGTAAGTAATTCACGATTACGACTAATTTTTAAGATGACAAAATAGAAGAATAATCGCGAATTATTCATTAGACGGAACGATTTATCTATACAAATGGATGTGTCTAACTATTTTGAACAAAATTCTAAAAGTAAGTATTTTCCTTGATGAAAGATGTTATTAATAAAAAAGATTTTATATAAGAATTGTTTTTAGATTTTCCTGCAATGATGTTCCAGATGCCTTTCTTTCAGGCTGGAAAACCCATGTAAGGAACAAGCTCTTCTATTTCTCTCAATAGTTGTCACTCTGATAATGTATTGAATCCATATTTTATTGAAATTATAGGGCTTTACAGTATGGCAGTATGGGTGCCGCAATCGGATATGATATTACTCGAAGACTTGGTATCCAAGGTGATTTTTTTTATACTTACGAGGGAAGATCCCCAGGTGTATCACTGTTTTCTATTCAAAACCTGCACGGAAATGTTGTGGATGATGCTAATAACACATTTTGACAATTATAGCTCCAGCCTCTTCGTTAAAAAAAAATGGCTGCATATGGTAAATACAGCATATAAGTAATAACTACATACATGTGGTGCGCCGCCGTATCTAACTACAACAAATACTCTCCTTTATTCTCATACGGGCTTAGGACTGTTGTTAATGGCAAAGTTCATGTTTATATTTCGTTTATTTTTAGAGATTAAATTTTTTTTTGTTTTTAATTCTTTTTCAAATAAGCTTAAAGTCTTTTTAATTAATGCTGGTATATTTTTAACAAAAAATGCTCAAGAATAGTACATTGTTGCAGTGAGCACAACTAATAAAAACTTGGTTTTCGCATTGGCAACAACTATCGGAAGTATTGGTATTAACAAAACATTTTTGCCGGACATTCTTGAATTCAACCGGGTCAGGGGTTTTATAACCATTTTTAAACCATGTATATTGCAACATTGGAGTGAAAACATTTGAAGTAAATTGGTTCTGGATCAATGAATGAAAGTTGATTACAAAATCTCTATCGTAATTCTGATCCACTCCATATAACATTGATCGTAAATTGCCGTGACAAATATTTTATATTGACGAAAGAAATAAATGTCTAATGCTTGACAAACTACCGTCCTTCCAGCTGGGAATGTCATTACTTTTGGTTAGTCAAGAATAAGATTTCATGGCTGAATTAGATTTTTGGTATTTAAAAAAAATTTATTATTATACAGCCATTTTTTTTAACGAAGAGGATCTATAACTTTCAGAATGTGTTATTAGCATCATCTACAACATTTTTGTGCAGGATTTGGGTAGAAGACGGCGACACACTGGGGGATCTTCCCTTGTTAGCTATTTAACGTATTTAAGTGACCACATAATATTTTTATTTCTATGTAGGCGTTTAATTATTTAAAACAATTGATTTATTCGTAGTTGAAATGCACGAGAACGTCGAAGACAAAAAGAAAATGTGGCTAAATAGAACAATTGCTAAATACAACGAGAAAACGAAGTGTTTTGTTGATCAGTATAGTAATTATACGTTGAGCGAGGAACTTAAATTCGGACTAAATAACGTGAGTATTCGATGATTGCCATTATCATTAAGAAACATTTCTTGCTTCCTCATAAGGAAAGCTAAGTTTTCGTGAAAAAAAAATGTTCTTGAGATTTTTATGTGAGAGTACTTGAACCTCCATCCCAAAACATCGAAAAATCATATTTAGTAAAAATAATCTTAATCGTAGGGTTGTATCATAATTTATATTACCCGTTAATCTTTAAAGATCAGTGAGGTGCATATTCTGTAGGATTTGTTTGACCGCTCCCCGTATCCTTTTAACGTGAGACTATCTTATAAAAATTATCAGTAAACATTAACTTTTGTCATTTTCAAGCTTGAATGCTGAAATTCTACTTTTATGTTTGGTACGGTTGATCTATCAGAGAGAGAGAGAGAGCTAGAGAGAGAGATGATGATAATGATGATGATGATGATAGTCGTTTATTAGCGTCAATAGCTACAAAAGCAGTTTGCTTATACATTACATCAATATTACAATAATAAATAACTGAAATTAATAATTCTAAAAGTATTCTACTAAACACAACTCTATTATATATTATATATTTGCTCCCCTCTCTCGTATCTGAATATGATTTGCTAACATTCTTCTGAAATTTGGCAATCTGTCTTCTATTTTTATTTCGTCGAGAGAGAGAGAGAGAGAGAGAGAGAGAGAGGTGTGGAACTTGCGGTTCAAGGATGCTTCAGGCCTGAGCTAAGCCTGAAATTTCTCGCATCGATTTACATGCATCCCGTAACGCTCAACCTGAAGGGTCACTAAATTACGAATAGTCGTTAGCTTTTAATGTATGGGACATGCAAAGTTAAAACACTGAAGATAAGGGCACTCGGCCGACCTCCTGTATTAAATCAAATTTGTGGGATTTGAAGACAAAACAGTAAACTTAAGATGATTTTAAAGATATACGAGTGCAAGAGAGATAAAAGTAATTTTTCAAGCCCGAAATTTTCGGTCACGGTTGATCCATCGGATAAAAGACGAGAACCCTGTAGAATTGTTACACGAAGGGCAAAGTTCTTGGCTTTTATTCAACAGATTCATTAAGATTACAGGTTTTGTTAGCGAGTGAGTGTGTTTCACATCGTCTTAAGGGAAGGCGAAACAGACTCAATGATTAAGAAAAAAACTGTGTCATTCAGAGACTGTTGACATTTCGCGAAAAAGGAAAGCATTAAGGGGACGTCGAATTTAATTGCATGAGAGAGAGAGAGAGAGAGAGAGAGAGAGAGAGAGAGAGAGAGAGAGAGAGAGAGAGAGAGAGAGAGAGAGAGAGACAGAGAGAAAGAGGAAGGTAAAATTGATCAACATGTTTCCGCACAAACGTTTCTTTGCAAAATGTGCAAAATAATGAGGAAGCAATTTCCAAGTTTCCACTTTGTAGCCTTGTTTTTAATTTCCATGGACCCTTTCAAATTCAGATCGATGATGAGAAAATCTTTCAACAAAATATTGCCGATAATAACGGTTTCGCAATACCCATTAGAGCTTATCTTTCCTACAAGAAAAAGTATAATTTCGAGGACATTAAGATACCAGCGTTGCAAAGTTATACGGACGAGAAGCTTTTTTTCTACTCGTTGAGTAATGTAAGTCTTAATTAATTGTCGCATTATTTTTTATTTCAAATGCTTAGTACTCAGAAAACGGCCTCTGTTCTTGTTTTTCGTGTCCACAGTATTATTGCATGTCAGAGAGACAAGAGGTGGTGCAGCTTTTGTCGTACGACAAAATGCATCGTCCCGCTGCAGTTACAATCAACGGAGCAGTATCGAATATGCGAGAATTTTCCGAAGCCTTCAACTGTCCTATTGGAAGTCCAATGAATCCAGTGAAGAAATGCATTCTGTGGGATGATAATTTGTGCGAATCCAAGATATGCGAAGAAGCTGGTATGATCGATGGATGCAATGACATACCGGACTACTTTACTTTCGTGCCTTCTAATAATCATCTTTTAACAGGTAATGAAATAGTCAAAAGTATTGATCAATCGGTCGACCCGTGCAATAACTTTTATGAGCACGCTTGCGGTGGATGGATAGCGAATCATCCGATACCCGAAGGGCAGATAGCCACGAGTCAATTCGAAGTCAATAATATAAAATTACAGGAGCAACTGAGAGGTTCGTTTTACGGCTAAACATTACGTACCAATTTGAAGAGCATTAATAATTATGTATTATGCATTTACGATTATTTTTATTATTATTACCGTACTTATATTTAAATGTAGAAATACTGAGGAAAAATGAAACGTCGGACCGTGAAACGCTGCGTAAAGTTAAAGATTATTACCGTTCCTGTGAAGATTTAGGTAATATTTAGTTAGTGAGTTCTGCATAATGCTTTTAGCGATGCACTCGATATAACTTTAATTTTTTTGCGTAGCTGCAATCGACGCCAGAGGTTTATCTCCGCTGGAATCGATCGTATTAGCAAATGGAGGTTGGCCTCTCACTGTTCCATTGAATAATTGGAGTCTTGCGGATCAGAACTTGACGTTGCAAAAAATTCACGAAGATTACGGCAAAGTATCCGGTTCATCAGCTCTTTTTTACTTTAAAGTTGTTCCTTCCACGTTGAAAACCGGCATAAATATATTAAAGGTTAGTTTCCGATAATTTCTTCAATAATTTCGGAGTATTGTTGCTTAGTTTTACTCTTCACTTTACTGTTTAATACTATTTTACTGGACAATGTCTCACCAGTTTAAGGATAATCCTTGCTTCTTCAGTTGAAACCACCCGTGACCCCAACGAATCGACAAGGTTCGTCCATTTCACAAAGGAAAAAACGATATTTACGGACTACTTATTACGACAATTATGCCTTGACAGTGGCTAATGATTTTGCTGAATTGAGAGGATTCAATGTGTCCTCGGACGATATATTTAACGATGTATTACAAATCTTCCAATTCGAATATTCGTTAATTGTAGGTCAATTAGTTCACATTAAATATAATCGTATAATCAAAGTATATAATAGCAACGAATATGAATTCAAACTGTGAAATTCCATTTGAAGAACTTGGACTATGGAACGCAATATCGAGTAACGACGATTGCTGAAGTGCAGAATACGTGGAACACAGTAATCTCAGGGCGTCCCGAGTATGCGGTAATGCAATATTGTACCGACAAAAGCGCTTATTCGATGCTTACATCTTTGGTTTTTCTTTCAGATTGACTGGTTGGAAACTATCCGCAGTGCTTTTGACGGAACGGGTATTGTGATTAATGCAACGGAGCAAATTCAAGTCCCAGGAGCAAACTTTCTTGAGAAGCTTGGTGTTTTATTAAAAGCATATCCGTTGCGATCTGTTGGTAACTATGAAGTCAACAAATTCGGTCAACAAATTCGTTATTTAGGTCAATGGCTATAGCGCTCGTTTTTCTTCAATTTGCAGTAAATTACGTTCATTGGCACGCGATAGATAGCCTAGTGTCATATACAAATAAGAAAATGCGGGATCTTTCCAATATATTGTTTGCAAGTCGTAATGAATATGTGTACAATGATAACCAACGGTAAGTGACTAGAATTAATAACTTAAATTCCTGATTGATGTAACATTTTTTGTCTAATGTGACACTGTTCTTACACTTTAGGTCTACCTTCTGTATTGACCAACACACTATGCGTCTAGGCTTATCATATGCCTACGTACGAGAATATTTTGGCAAAAATAGTTTACAAACTGTAAGAACGTTTCCGATTTCTACTGCAATCTGCCTGATATTTTAATCATATTGGGTCGTTCTTTTCAACTCCTTTCTTTCTTTAAAGATTATCAACATGGTGTACCAGATTCAAGAGGAAATGAGTCACCAATTTTACAAATCTGGGTGGATAGATGGTGAAACTAAATTCCGGTTAGAAAAAAGACTCAGAAATATGACTGTGTTGGTCGGGTATCCCAACTACTATGACGAACCGGGAAAAATTGACGAATTTTACAATAAGGTAAAACCAATAAGTTTAATTATTTATGCCGACACACTTTCTGCAACTTTAAATAGATATATATTGTAAAATATATTCAGAGCATAGCGTACGACTGACCGATACTGCTCACGAATTGACAGATCGCGAACGATCGTCTTGTCCCGAAATAAATGTGAATAGTCATTATAATAATCAATTATGTCTGTCCGAATACCAATACACTTTTTGCTCATATCACTCGATCGTTACACAATATCTCTCTTTTGTATAAAAATATCTCGCCGCCGCCGCAGCCCCCGCCATCTAGGATTATCAGGGGGGGGGGGGGGGGGGAAGATAGTCAATAAGGGCAGGAGGAGCACAGGACATCGCCCCCTGTCCGCCTCGCGACCTCCAGGTCCCCTGGGAAAACTCCGGGTTTCGGAAAAAATCAGGGCTCAAAAGAAACACCAAAGTAAGATCGGGTCTCGATTCTCCTATACAGCGGCAACAGCGGCGAGATATATTGATAATGTAGAGCGACATATTTCAAATCTACATACTTTCATATAACAATTTCGTCCGATCTTATGCAGCTGGTAGTCGGTCCCGATTATTTCGAAAACATAGTAAACTACAATAAATTTAGTACGATAACGTTGCTGAAAGAGTTACGGGAACCCTACGACGAATATGATATCGGGTAAGTGGTTAACAATTATGAATCATTTTCAAGAAAATCGAAGCATCAAATAATCTTTTTTAACTATTTACTAGATTGGATTTTCTTCCTACGCAACTAAATATGCTTAGCGATTTGGATTTAAATATTATAAGTGAGTTCTCTACTGCATGAAAATTATTATTATTATTTTAAAAGATTTTATTTAAGGATTTTTCACAGGTTTTCCTGCAGCGATTCTCCAGATGCCTAATTTCCATGCTGAGAGACCCATGTAAGAAAAATACTGTAACTCCTCTTGTATTCCTCTTAATTGTTGCTACGTCGATAACTAATTAAATCCTTACGTTTGTCAAATTATAGGGTTTTGAATTATGGCAGTATCGGTGCGGCAATTGGGTATGAGATTTCTAATGCACTTGTCATCGAAGGTGATTTTATTATACTTACAATTAGTCATTCAACACATTTAGACGACATGATAATATTTTATTTACTATTTATGTGCTTAATCATTTAAATAATTATTTATTCACAGATCGAATAAACACTAAGTTCTATAAAAACAAAAAATCATTGACAAATCCAACAATGGCTTTATATCATGAGAGAGCGAAGTGCTTTGTTGATCAGTACAGTAATTATACTCTAAGTGACAATTCAGAATTCGGATCAACTCACGTGAGTATACGACGACTGTCATTAGTCATTATCACTTACAAAGATTCTCTAAATTTTGATCAAACCTTTCGATTTCAGATCAATGGAGAGATCACCCTAGAACAAAATATTGCCGATAACACCGGCTTCGCGATAGCTCTGAAAGTTTATCTTTCCTACAAGAAGAAATATAATTTCGAGGACATTAAGATACCAGCGTTGCAGAGTTATACGGACGAGAAGCTTTTTTTCTACTCGTTGAGCAATGTAAGTCTAAACTCTTCCAATAATTTATTACTTCGAATGTTCCATATTCAGAAAATAATTTCTGTCCTTTTTGTTCTTCTCTTCAGTATTATTGCACTTCAGAGATGCCCGCATTTGTGGAGTATTTGTGGTTCGATAGAAAACATTGCCCTGCCGCAGTGAGAGTGAACGGTGTACTGTCGAATATGCCAGAGTTTTCCGAAACCTTCAACTGTCCAATTGGAAGTCCGATGAATCCAGTGAAGAAATGCGTTTTCTGGAACTAAAATGTTCAGAAATATAGTAAATATTCTACACGTATTATTTACAGAATAAAAGCAGAATTGCCGTATGATTATTAATTAACCGGAACGCTAGTATCGTAATCGCAGTCAAGAAAATGCTCAACATTTGTACATTTTAGACGGCTGTCTTTAATCCGAAAATCAACAACAACGCAAGAAAATTAAGCAATATTGCACATGAATGTTATTTAACAAATACGAATCTGTCTTCTGCCTATCTTCATCTTCCCAAAGGGATGTATTTTGCGATAAAACCAAACTACATTTAGGAAACTACATTGAGTTTACTTAGCTATGATGCATCGTCTAACAATTGAATAGAGGTCAGTAATAAGAGGCTCTTGTTTCTACAAGAAACCGGCCACCGCTATCTAATACGATTTTGCGCCGTTTTACTGTTGTTTAAAATGTAATTAAGACACTTTGTTATTATATAGTCGCGAATTCTAATTCAATTCCGGCAAACACATTTCAATGTCAACAAGATAAACCATTTACATTGCAAAATACAAATATGTTTTATAAACAAACTCTATTAAAATATATCAATTGCGCGCAAGGATTACTACAAGTCCTATTATATTTCTCTATAGTGATTGCATTGGATAGGATAGTTGATTCGGCTTTCTAATAACTGAATAAACATTTGAACTATACATCAATGATATCGTATTATCGAAGAAAATGTTTATTGGTAGGCATATAATATGAATAAGATGAATGTATAACATATAATACACAAATGTAGTTAAATGTCACAATATTTTTATTACCACCAATTGAGACCTCACATTCGTTTACCACAGAATATGTGTGCACATGAAACTAATATAATTTTGGATCACTTTGGTTACTGTTTAACTCGTTGCGTTAAATATTCCATCTCTTCGACAAATCGACGTATCCGGTAGTGTTACACATTTATGATCCTAATCGTCCACACTTTTCACATATTTTTTGTTGTTTTTTAAAAAAATTTCTCTTACCCACACCATTGATTCAACATATAATCTATAATTCTAGTATAATACATAGAGATCTTTGCGGTCTCGCTTATAGTTTACGATATTACGTCATTGGACTTTCCACGAATGACAATACAATTTGGCTCGTTTATTAAAGCGGCACCCGCGATCTAAGCGGTGTATACGCAATTTACACAAAGCACTTGATGAGCTTTCTGTGGCCAGACATAGTATAATAGCTTTATACTTTTTAGATAAGTAGGTTCCTAGTGAAATACTTAGTTTTTCTTTCTTTCCTTCAAAGTCCATATTCGCTTTATCTGCCGTTATCTCTTCGCAAATGCACTCGACTGCGATCGAGGAGTGTGCATTCCGTCGACATGTGGTCCACGATTACAAAAACCCGTAAAAATCAATCTTCATCAATCGACTGAATTCGAGTTTGAAAAGTGTGATATGGTTCCTTTGGACTGATAGTTTAATTTCGTTTTTTTCAGAATTATCTTGACACGGCGTTAATTAAAATACAATGTCTAATGTGCGTTACACCCTTAATATTGCGTGAACGCGCGTAATTTTTTTGCGTGCATCGAATTTGTTTCACTATAGGTAGAGTAAATAGCAATATATAAACTATTTCGGCAGATTAAGAGGTATGCAATTGGACCCATATCTTGTGTGTGGCATGTGTGTGGCATATATATATATATATATGCCACATATATATATATATATATATGCCACACACATGCCACACACAAGATATATATATATATATATATATGTGTGTGTGTGTGTGTGTGTGTGTGTGTGTGTGTGTGTGTGTGTGTGTGTGTGTGTGTGTGTGTGTGTGTGTGTGTGTGTGTGTGTGTGTGTGTGTGTGTGTGTGTGTGTGTGTGTGTGTGTGTGTGTGTGTGTGTGTGTGTGTGTGTGTGTGTGTGTGTGTGTGTGTGTGAGTGAGTGAGTGAGTGAGTGAGTGAGTGAGTGAGTGAGTGAGTGAGTGTGTGTGTGTGTGAGTGAGTGAGTGAGTGAGTGCGTGCGTGCGTGCGTGCGCGCCCGTACATGTTTTATCCACGGAGGAGGGAAATGCTCTATGCACTCTAAGGAAGGACGAACTTCCCCGTGTGCCAGACTGGAGTTCCCCACCGGCTAAAACCCTACTTCCATGACTTCTTTGGACTTTTCGGTGTCTTGCGAAACCTACACTCTCCCGCGGGAGCGCCGTTAGGCACTACGTCGCGGAGGAGGTCTCACCCGTAGCTATTCCTCATTTTTCGTGGGTTACCGTGCTTTCCCCGTCCTCATTATGGTGGTGTATATGATATTTGGGATTCTTGTCACTTCTTCACTCGTCGTGTTTCGTTTCTCTTTCTTTCTTCTCATCGCAGTTCCTTAAGGACTTCCGCACACTGAGATCACCTTGTTATTAACGTGCCGTTCCCGCCTCTCGGCCTACGACACGGCTCCCGCGAGCGTGGGGCCGAGATACGCTCGGCCAACGCGCCCCCCCGACTTGCATCGGGGCGGGCTACCAATCCCCGCTCGGTTTTACCCGAGTGTTTCCTCTTGGTCTGAGGGGGAACACTATCCATCAACTCCCTATTGACGCGTTGGCGTTTTTAAAAACCGTATGCCCGACAGAGTCCAACCCATTTAAAGGTTGTACACGGCAAAGCCGTGAGGCTGCAACAACCTCCCCATCTCCCAATTAGTCCGAAGACTTAACGTCTCGCTTGGTAAGCACCCGAGCCTACACCATGGCGGGGTTGCTAACTCCCGTACAGATAAGACGTTCACCCAGGGCAAGCAACCGAAGTTGCAATCTGGGTGGGCACAGTCCATCCGCGTGCGCCGGGAAGGACTTCCGCACAGAAGGAGCTAGCTGCTTCCCAGCCTTTACTCGTTGCCAGCATTTCTTTGACCAGATTATCTGGTATTATGCTAGTTTTAAGCGCAGCCTCCAGTTCGGTGCAGGGCGCGCTGAAACATGGGCATTTGAAGAACACGTGTTCCGCATTTTCGTCTGCGCCACGGCAGTTCGGGCACTCCGGTGAATCCTCATATTTGTATTTATGAAGATATGCTCAAAAGCATCCGTGTCCCGACAGCAGCTGTGTTATGTAATAGTTGACTTCCCCGTGGGTTCGGTTCACCCAACCGTTTACCAGCCGTATTAGCCGATGAGTCCACCTTCCTTCCGTTGAGGTGCCAGTATCTCTTCGGTAACATTCTTCTACCAGTATCTCGATCAGTAAAATTCCTGCGATAACCCATACGGCATCCTGGGATACCGTGCGAAATGCGCATGCTATCCTCAAGGCGCTGAGTCGTTGGATTGCAGCTGCCTGCTTCGATACTCCGGTATTTCCATTGCGTCTGCCCAGATGGCTATGGCATATGTGAGCACCGAAGTGATCACCGACGCCAGTAGTATTCTTCTCTTCTGTCTCGGGCCGCCTATTTTCGGCATAAGCCGCGACAACACCACCGTCACATTAGCCTCTTTGGTACTAGCGTGCTCTACGTGCTGTTTGAAACTCATCCTTGCATCTATCATTACCCCGAGGTACCTGATATAGGGCTGCGATGTGATTGTGTGTTCGCCCACGGCGAGTGTGATGGTTTCCCTGAGGTTCCTACTTGTTATTAGTACCGCTTCTGTCTTGTGTTCAGCAAGCTGGAGGCCGACTGAACTCATCCAGCGTTGGATGTCCCTCAGTGTATCCTCGAAGATGCTTCGCTCCTTCTGGTATTCTTAGCTTCAATAGTCCGTCATACATAATGTTCCAAAGCAGTGGTCCCAGCACCGAGCCCTGTGGGACTCCCCCTGTGACTTTGTACTCTTTTGGGCCACTCTCCGTGTCATACATGAGGACTCTGTTACTCAGGTAGTTCATGAATATCCTCTTCAGGTACCATGGCACGCTTAATCGGTTCAGCGCTTCTCAGATACAGTCCCACCTTACAGAGTTGAAGGCGTTCTTGATGTCGAGGGTGGCAACTAAGCAGTATTTCCTCGTTCCCCTTTTCCATCGTTCTCCTGATATGGCTTCCCTGGCAGTGTTTACCACTAGGTTTATCGCGTCAAGTGTCGATCGAGACTTTCTGAGGCCGTATTGGTTATCTGCTTGAGAGTTCTCAATAGCAGCTTCGATTCTGTTATGCACAAGGCCATCCAGGATTTTGCCGGCTGTATCCAGCATGCAAAGTGAATGATACGATGATGGTTCGTTCGGCGGTTTCTTCCGTTTCGGGAGTAGCACGAGCCTCTGCCGTTTCCATGGTCCAAAGAAGATTCCTTCTCTTAGGCATGCACTATCTTTCTTTCGTTCCTTTACTCCACTGGGGAGCATAGGTCCTCTACAAACGCCCGCCAACGAACTCTATTTATCGCCTGAGTTTTCAGGAGACGCCACTCTGTCCTCTGGGATCTTGCTTCCTCTTCTATTGTCCTTTTCCATGTTCTACTAGGACGACCGACTCGCCGGCTCCCTTGTGGGTTCCAATCAAGTGCTTGCTTGGTGATGTCATTTGCCAGTTTTCTTTAAGTGTGGCCAATCCAGCTCCACTTACGCCGTCTGATGATCATCGCGATTTCTTTCTGCTGCGTAACTCTCCACAAATCTTTGTTGGTGATTGTTTTCGGCCATTTTACTCTCAGTATCCGCCTTAAACACTTATTGACGAACACTTGGAGACGTGTCGCGATTGAATGTGTGACTTTCCAAGTTTCGCAGCCATACAAGAGTACTGAAAGAATATTAAATCTGAAGATCGTAAGCTTCAGGTTCCGAGAGATTTGTGAAGAGTTCCAGATGTTGTTTAGCATACTGTAAGTGAGTCGCGCCTTGTTCCCACGAGAGCGCACATCGGTATCAGCGCCACCATCTTTTGACATCTAGCTGCCCAAATAGCAAAACTTTTCGACTTCCTCTATCTGTTGTCCATCGATCGAAAGATCATATGCTCCACTAGCATTGACCCGCAGAAGTTTTGTTTTGCTAACGTTAATTTTCAAACCCACTTGATTAGCGTGGAATTCTAGTGAGTTTAATTTGCGCTCCATGTCACCTAACGATTGTAATAGAAGACAGATATCATCAGCATAGTCTAGGTCTTCCAAGCGGTGGAAAATGTTCCATGGCAAACCAGAGGGAGTACGGGTTACTTGGTTCATCACCCAGTCAATGACGATTATGAAGAGCAACGGCGAGAGTGTACAACCTTGCTTTACCCCCGAGTAGATGTTGAATTGGAGGCCAAGATTTCCGTTATGAATGACATGGCATGTAGAGTCGCGGTACAGCTCCTTTATGATGTTAATGAGCCTTACAGGAACACCATAGCTAGACAGAATCTGCCACATCATGTTTCGTTTCACACTGTCAAATACGCGTTCAAAATCCACGAATACCATATACAGAGGAGTACGGTACTCAACCGATTGCTCGATGATAATACGCAGGGTGTTAATTTGATCAGTACAGGAACGGTTAGGTCAAAATCCTGCTTGTGAGCCTCTCAGAACAGGTTCGAGAGCGTTCTGTAAACGTCTAGCTATTATTGAAGATATGATTTTGTTTATACTGTTCAGCAGGGTGATTCCTCTCCAGTTCTCGCAGTTACTTAAATGACCTTTCTTGGGGAGTTTGACCATTAAGCCTTCTTTTATCGACGATGGAATGGTTTCGGGTTCCCAGATATCTCGATATATTGCATGCAGTGTTCGCGTAGTTAACTCGACATCAGCTTGAAGGAGCTCTGCGTAGACGTTGTCATTACCTACTGCTTTACCTGATTTCAGTAAACGAATTGATGTTCTTATCTCATCTAAAGTGGGAGTTGCGACGCTCATGTTAAGTAACCTATGTGGGTGCATAGGCAGGCTGATGGACGTGCTAGGTGAAGTACAGTTCAAAACACTTGTAAAATGTTCTGTCCAACGGGTAAGCTATTGTTCTTCCATGAGGATCAATGCACCGTCTATTGCCTTAACAGGATAGTTGATATGGTGTTTCTTGTTGGCGAGCTTACGAGCGAGTTGGTAGAGTGTGCTGTATTGTCTGTTATCAGCGGCTTGCTGTGCTAGTGTCGCAAGGTCGCTTAACCATGCTCGTTTGTCATTTCTAGCTGAAAGGCCAACTTGCCAGTTCAGATCTTTGTACTTCTGCGCTAATGTGGTGCGTATGACACCCGAGGCTGCATTTAGCTCCACTTTGATGGATTGGCGTTCACGAATGAAATTCCATGTGCTATCTGATATCCACTTCTTTCTCATTTTGTCAGGATAACCTAGAATGGTTGAGGCTGCTTCCGTATAAGCATTCACTGTTTCCTCCTATTTTGATGTTACGGTGTGGGTTTCAATCTCAGTAAGTGACTGTCGTATACGGGACACAAATTGCAGTTTCACTTCTGGATCCTTCAGTGATGCTACAGTTGGCTTACGCATTGTTTGACGATGCGTGGCTGTGGGGACCACGAACTTCAATCGCATACTGCCAACCACAAGGTAGTGATCGCTATACCATAGACGTCGGCTGCCCTATGGCTGCTAACATCCAGCAGTGACGTTCTCCACCTGCGGCTTATAGCAATGTGGTCGATCTGGTTGTTATACATGCGATCAGGAGAGGTCCAGGTGGCCTTGTGGATGTTTTTGTGGGGGAAATTTGTACCTCCGATAACAAGGTTGCGATCAAAACATAGATCTGCGAACCTTTCTCCATTATCGTTCATTGAGCCAAGACCATGCTTGTCCATGACATGCTCCCAATCACTGTTGTCGCTGCCTACTTTTTCGTTAAGGTCACCCATAAAAATTACGATGTTACTCTTCCGAAGATGGTCTAAAGAATTATTAAGTCCCAGGTAAAAAGCGTCTTTTTCGTCAGTTGTGGCTTGTTCCGCTGGTGCGTACACTTGAACAAACACGACCTGCCGGACAGCAGATTTAAACCATGCTATAACAATTCTATCGGATATTGCTTGCCAGTTCAGCAACGACTTTCTCGCGTTTTTAGAAAGGAGGAACCCCACTCCATTTGCATGATGTTCTCCTGCAGGCTTTCCCGAAAAAATTAAAAATTCGCCGGTAGATGTTCGTATTTCTCCGACTCCAGGCCATCTCACCTCACTGAGACCGAGAATTTCAAGATGGTATTTACGAAATTCTTTTGCCAATTGTGAAAGCGTGGTTGTCTTGACGAGCGTTCTAATGTTCCAAGTTCCAAATCGTGTCCTTTTCCGTAGTCCAAGGGTCATTGTTGATAAATCCGGTCCGCATCCGAGGCTTGTATTGGTTTCAGGAATCAATTGTTTCAGTTGGGTGGTGATTGGGCAACCGCAACCTGGGTTCGACAAGAAGCGCCGCCGACCAAGGCAAGTCCCCTTTCTCATTTAGACCCGACCCAAGTTACTACAAATCGGGTTGGTTACCGGAATCGTTCACTTGATTTGGTCGAGTTTTCAGTGACACGACGTGGACGTATGAGATAGGAGTTGTGATGAGAGAGGCTAAGGACATAACTGTCTATAGTCGCTTCATCATCACTATTTGCCACTGAGGCATATATTATACACATCTAAAAATACCTCTGGCACTTTAATGACTGCCGTCTTCGGAGCGGCGTTCGGTATGCCATCTAGTCCAGACGCTTTACTGGTTTTGGCTTTACTCGCAGTCTTGACCAGCTCCTCCAGTGTAACAGGTGGGATATTATGTTCTTCTATCCCGTCTGCTTGATATACGTATTCCGGTTGTTGTGGAAAAAGTGTCGCGACTATTTTCCGAAGCGATTGGGGATCAGTAGGGGTTAACATTGGTTGGCTGAGTCGGGTCATGACCACCTTGTATGGTCTACCCCACGGGTCGTCGTCCACCATGCTGAGCAGCTCGTCCCAATACTGCCTTTTGCTGCGTTTGATAGCTTTGCTCAGCTTGCAGCTTGCCTCCTTGTGCTTCTTTTCCAATGCAACGTGTGTGCTTTTACCACGGGCACGTTGGGCCAGCCTCCTAGCCTCATGCCTTTTCGAACGGAGCGTGGCTATCGTATCATTCCACCAGTACACATCAGGGTGATGGTTGTTTTCTCGTTTCCTTGGCATGCTAGCATCGCATGCATAAACAACCTTCGCTATTAGCGATTCCATCTTCTCCGATGCATCCCGTGTTCAATGCTTGTATCTTCCATGGCTACGTAAAACACGTTTTCATCAAAGTTGCCTGGTTTCCAGCCATTGGCACTCAATTTTTATTCGCTGGTAGTTCATGCCGCCCAATGCTGCATCAGATTTCCCATGAAATAGCGCGATGATCACTAAGCGTGCAAAGATCTGTCACCTTCCAGCTAGCGCTATCCCTTGCCAGGCAGCTACTGACAAATGTCAGGTCTACTATAGAGCTTGCCTCGCCCTTGTTGAATGTGAGCGGTGTACCACTATTGAACAGAATCAGGTCCACAGAGGAGAGGGCCTCCAGGATGGCTCGCCCTCTTCTGTCCGTCCTTACACTATCCCAGTCGACTGCCCAGGCATTAAAGTCTCCGGCTATTGCGATGGGACTCCAACCCCGGATATCTCTGACAAGGCTGTCGAGCAAGTCTTTGAATTCCTCTATTTTGAGGCTTGGCGGGGCATAGCAGCTGTATACGTGTACGCCGCTTACCTTAGCCCGCACAAAGCCCGATTCGGACTCCATTGTCTCTTAAAACTGACATTTACTGCACGACCAGATGGCGGCTTTGCCCGTTGTGTCCGCAGCCCAGGGTAATCTATCGATCTGCCTATATTGCTCACATATGATCACAACGTCTGGTCCTAACTCTTGCACCGTCTGCATGAGCAGATCTTGTGCAGCCTCACAGTGGTTGAGGTTTATTTGTAGTGCTTTCATCGTCGTTGTTGGATTAGCGCCTGATGAGTCTGCGTATAGGGTGTGCATCTGCCGCTGCCGGCTATGTGTCCGCAATTCTTGCTACCTCTCTCCGCACACAGTACGTAGTGGGCCTCTCCATGACACTTTTCGACTTTGTGTCCTGACTTTCCTCATTTCATGCAGTCATTTGATCTATTGATCTTACTTCTGCAGTTTTGCGCCAGATGGCCATACTTCCAACACTTGTAGCACTTGGTGGGCTTCAGCTGCTCTCGAACACGGCACACTACCCATCCAATGCGTATCTTTCCTGTTTCTACCACTCTCTTCGCAAGATCCGCGGGTAGTTTTACGACCGCCGTATTTGTATTTCCATAGGCTTTGCGGATGGTCTTGATTGAGTCGGTCCCTATCGCCTTCTCAGCACCAATCTCTTCAACGCGTCTATTACAGATCTCCTCCTTCGTGGTTATTCCGTCGAGATCCTTGATTTCGATGAGTGTCTCCTGCACCCTGCTCCTGACAGCGGCTTCTTGACCAAGTACTTCCTCGATCGATAAGCGCAGTTCCGCCGTTTCTTCTGGGCTCCCTTTGTCGAGGATGAACATTAGCTCTCCACTCCCCGTCTTGCGGATCTTGCTCACTCGCTTTCCGATTTCCGCGAGCTTGGAATCACTTTTGACCTTGCTCAAAATTTCGGCGTAGGTCACCTTATTATCTTTATTCTTGATTACCAAGGCGTTCGGGAGTACAGGCTTCTTCCGCTATGTGCGGGGCTTTCTATGCTTCTCTTGCCATCCCTGGAAGGTATCCTTCAATTTCGGCGGTCCCTCGCTCTGCTTCAGAATCTTGTTCTGTTCCAGTTGGATGTCCTGCAGGGTGTTCTGCTCCCTTCTTTTGTTTTTCTTGGCCGACTTAGAGTCCCGCGATGGTGGAGTGCGAGTTTTCCTCTTCTTGTCTCGTGTACGTTGATGAACAGGCGTCACCTTTTCTTTATGTATACAAGTCTTCTTCTGCAGGCGTTTGAAAGAGGACGTCGTCTGCGTCCCTCCCGTTACAATTTCTAGTAGGGGTCCTGTCCCTTCTGACCGCTTGGTGCTATCCCGCTCGAGCTGGTATAGCCTGGTGAAGGCGCTCTTCGTGGCCGCCGCCATCTTCTTCGTCTTATGGTGAATGTCTTTTCTTCTCCCTGATGAACTCACAGAGTTTTGTTATCTGCTCTCCGAGTCTTTCAAGAGCACGAGACTTCTCGGTATCATTACTGTGCGTTAGAGCTTGCGCCGCTGTGGTCTGCGCACTCTGTGTGCACTCGGCAGCATCTTTTGTTTTTCCAAGCTCCATCAGTTCTTGAATTTCTTGAATATGGATTGTCTATCCATCTTCTTTTTTCTTGTTTTTTTCTAGGTTATTTGCGTTTGTTTTCAAATTTTCGTTCATATTGTTCCCACGAATACCTGGAGAAAGTGGATCCGCCCCAGCAGAGCCCCGGTTGCTGGGGTAAGGTCACTAAATACACCTGGGGTTGGACCTGTTGTACCCAGGGGAACCGTTTGTGACATCTATCCCAGATACCATGCAGCTCTCGACACCGTGTCTAACGTCTTAACTTGGGTATGTGTTTGGTCCGCGGGGGCTATTTTATTTCACCCCTACTCGCCGACTTCTGTACGGTGAGCACTCCCCTATCTGCTACCTGGGGACGCACCATTGGCAGTATCACCTCTGCTCAATGGTGTATGTGTGTACGCGCGTGTGTTTTATATTATAGAGGAGGTTCCGAGAAAAATGCATTTCTCGGCCAAATGGCAATACCCCCTAAAACGTTCCTCCTCTCGGCTGGTTGTATCCCCTCCACGGGAACCGCCACAAGACATTACTTCGCGGGGGCCAGTCTACGCCTCAGCAGGCCATCCTAGCTCTTATTCAAGATTTCTCTCTTCAGCTCTTCTGATGGTATTGAGCTTCTCGACCATGGACGTGGCAAGTGTTATCACCGCGTCTCACCCGTTCTGTGAGGCAAGCATGATCTTCCCCATGTCCTCGGGAATCGGGGGGCCTCCTGAGGCCCGATAGCGTTCCCGTTCCTCCAAGAATTTTGGGCAATGAAAGAGCGCATGTTCCACGTCTTCGTCGACACCAGGGCATGTTGGGCATTCCGCGCTTTAGTAAACGCGGATACGGTGTAAATAGCTGCGGAAGCAGCCGTGCCCGGTAAGCACCTGCATCAGATGAAAATTGACGAATCCGAGTTTCCTGCTCGTCCAGTCCATCACGTTTGGGATGATGCGATGGGTCCACCGACCCTCGCCTGCTGAATTTCATCGGCGTTGATATTCATCTGTGGTCCTTCTGGACCATTGGCTGCGCACCTGGTCGATGGCGTCTCATCCTGTAGGCCTTCCTTCACGGTACTTTTCGGCTCTCTCTGTTGCCAACAAGTCTATGGGGAGAAGTCCCGCGACCCCAAAGAGAGCGATGTCAGACACAGTGCGGTAGGCACAGGCCACCCTTAGCACGGCTGCCCTGCAGGCCCGTCGGCAAGTGGCTCCGTAGCTCGCGTTGCTCCTCATGGCCTCAGCCCAGATTGGATCATCCTAAAGAATTACGGAACTCACAACCAAAAAGAGAAGGGATCGTCGTGGTTGTTTGGACCCCCCTATGTTGGGCATGATTTCCGCGAGCGCACGGGCCACATTTGATGCTTTTGAGCCGGCGTTCAAAACGTGATTTTTGAAAGACAGACGTGCGTCTATAGTGACCCCGAGGTACTTGATGGTGTCCACCGTCTTGATCTTCGAGCCTTCAACCGTGAAGGTGGCGTACATCCTCTTTTTTGTAGGAGAGATGAGCACCGCCTCGGTTTTTTCTGCCGCCAGCTTTAGCCCGTGATCGCTCAGCCAGTCAGCTGCTACCTCGATTGCGTCATCTCCAAGATGTTGCAACTCGTCAATACTCTTCGCAACGACGATAAGTGCAACATCGTCCGCGAATGCCACCATTGACTCTCCGTCTGGAAGCGATTGCCTAAGCAGCCCGTCGTACAGGACGTTCCAGAGCGGGGGTCCCAGAACCGAGCCCGCCCGTGATGTTGTGGAAGTGCGTGCCATCGGCGGTGTCATAGAGCAGGGTTCGGTCTATCAGGTAGCTCGAGATGGCCCTTCGCAGGTAGAGCGGCACTTTAAGGTATTCCAGCGCCTCCCTGATTTGGTCCTATCTGGCCGAATTGAACGCATTTCTGATATCCAATGCGATAACGGCACACATGCGCCTGGTGTTCCGGCTGCCCCTGATAGCGTTCATGGCTAGTGCCACAACTCGGCTAATGGCGTCTACTATTGAGCGACCTTTCCGAAAGCCGAACTGGTTATCAGAGAAATCTCCGGCCAGTTGTATGGCTGCCTGACACATATCACCCGCTCGAAAAATTTGCCTGCGATATCCAGCATGCACAGCGGTCGGTATGAGGATGGCTCATCCGGGGGTTTATTCCCTTTGGGGAGGGGTACCAACCTTTGTACTTTTTATTATGACGGAAAGGTTTTTTCCCGCAAACATGCGCTAAATTTATCCCCGAATATATCGGGGGCATTTACCGCAGCGTTCTTTATGGCCAGGCCAGTAACTCCGTCCAGCTCGGAGGCCTTCCTGATAAAGATCCTTTTGGCAGCCATCTTCAGCTCAGCTTCGGTGATGACTGGCGGCTCGGCCACATTATCGTTTGCCATCAAGCCAGTGTCAGACCGCCTTTCCCGGTGTTTTGGGAAAAGATGGCGGACGACTCTGTCGAGGAAGGCAGGACAGGATGGGCCGCTGTTACCCCTGGGTGTGATCTTATTCATAACCCTTTTGTACGGTCGTCCCCAGGGTTCGCGGTCCACTTCTGCACAGAAGTTCTGCCAGCACTTCCTCCTAGCTGCCTTGATGCCAGTCTTGAGTTCTTTCCTTTTTGCTTCATAGGCCGCGCTTAGCTGTTGGTATTGCGGCCTATGGACTTTTCTTTGATACGGCCTCCGGGCCCGAAGGCTCTCTCGTCTGATTTCTCGTCTCCTGGTTGAAGGTGGAGGGTGCCCATCTCTCTTTCCTGCACTGACGTTACGCATGAGTTGTTCTGCTGGTCAGCTGGAGCTAGTACACCAGAGCGTGGTGATCGCTGCCAGTGTATGCTAGCCAGATTGCTAACCCTCCATTTCAACTCTTCCCCCATCAATCTGGGCTCGACGAAGGTCAGTTCGACTATGCAGGGCTTGCCGCTCTTGGTGTAAGTGGGCGTCGTTCTGGTATTCGCGATGTCCAGCTCAAGTGTCGCAAAGGCCTCCAGGAGGGCGCGACCGCGATTGTTGGTTTTCGCGCTGCCCCACTCTTAATGTCGTCTATGCGTTAAAGTCCCCCCCGATAACGACTGGTAGGCGAGAGGTCCTTGCACTGGCGACGATGGCATCCAGGGATCCTAGGAACTGATCGATGGTATCGCTGGACGGAAGATAGCAGCTGTATAATCTAATGCCAGCCACTTTCACCCAGGTGAAACCGGGCAGGGGAGCTGCCATCTTATGGGATATGAAGAGAGGTCCGCATACCCAGATAGCAGCCTTGTTGGTAGTGTCGGCTACCCAGTTTGGTTCGTTAAGATCTTTATACTCCTCGCTGATGATGGCGATGCCGGCCTTCACCTCTCTGACCAGCTGGAACAGCAGATCTTGGGCCACCACGCAGTGGTTCTTGTTTAATTGGAGTACCTTAGCCATTGCTGTTCGGTGGTTCAACCTGCTGCGGTACTCGTTTGCCTGTGGTCGTGCAGTCCACGGCTTTGTGGCCCTCCTTTCCGCACTAAAAGCACTGCCCTGACCGGTCGATTGCGCTCTTACGAGATGCTCGATCTCATGGCATTTAAACCAGCGCGAGGATGCTTCACTTTTAATCTCCGATCATTCGTTACCAGGTGGTAGATTTTCTCAATCATTTCTGGTATGGTGACCTCATTTGGACGACCTGGACGGTTATCGTCACAAATACTTGTACGGCCGGATTTAAATTCAGCTTTCCAATATTTTATGGTTGCAAACGACGGTGCAGGGTCCCCATAAACTGCGTTTAATTTCACTAATATTTCATAATTCGTTTTCTATTTTAATAACACGAATTTTATCAACGTTCGATACTCAAATTTTTTCATTTTTGTGAAAATATAATACAAAAGTCGTTCGCTTTTGTTGAAAAAAAAGGGTAATGAAACGATGGTGAAGTCGAGTTTTATTTGTGCTCTCTTATAAAGATGTTATATTTACATGACAGACCTTGAAGCCGTTCGAGCGCACTGTGAGCCGCTTCGCACGAGAGTCGAAACTTATCAATTCGCTCGCTCGTGACTGTACAGTGACACTCAACCTAGTACAGTGATGCTCAATCATACGTTCAATCACACAAGTATGACCAAGCTAAATTTACTTTATTTCCAATAGCTTTCAATGACTGTCAAACAAAACTAGATGACGCAGCTTGCTGAAAATTGTACCGTAGACATTTGAAGGCTGACACTTACGAAAAAAGCATTGATTTAATTTTAATGGCGCAATCTCTTGCCGAGGCCAGGTACTTATCATACAACCCTGGTATTTCTTTGATCCCGACAAAGCGTTTACTATTAATATAAAAAATAATACATTCGCGATACCAAAATATTTTACTAGTTGAAATACTTCTTTTTTTCTTTTCATGAAACACTATTAAGGAGATATCCCAGTGTAACCAACGTCGTAACAGGCCAATTTTTGGTAATTTATTTCGGCAAAACTACAAATGCAATATTTTTAATTTTCGAATATGTTTTTATTTACAACTTAAGGAGTATGTATACAAATTTTCATTAAAAAATATTTAAATTTTCACACATTATTCTTCTTTGCGTCGGCTGATGTTTTGCGTGCGCGATCGGTCAGTGTACATGATTTTGCAAAAATAGCTGGTTT
This sequence comes from Cylloceria caligata, assembly GCA_963942595.1. Classification (NCBI taxonomy): domain Eukaryota; kingdom Metazoa; phylum Arthropoda; class Insecta; order Hymenoptera; family Ichneumonidae; genus Cylloceria; species Cylloceria caligata. Next base: position 5,223,463 of record OZ012707.1, on the reverse strand, counting down.
GAAACAAAAAAAAATCCTCATTAACTACATGGTATTAGCTATGGCGTGACGGAGAGGTTTTTCTTTTTTCATCCTAGGTTACGAGAAAAAAATTCCTGAACTTTGTCGCAATTTTTAGAGCAATGTATGCGTGTTCTTATTATTAATATATATTGCAAAAAAAAAAAACGTATTGACAAAATCGTCCGTCGCGTCGAAACGTGCATTTCTCTGAACATGTGTACCGAATTTCAAGTCGATTCATCAATCACAGCCTAAGATATCGTGTACACCGTTTTAAAAAACGTAGATTCGAGAAAAACGCGTTTAAAGTTTGAGCACTAGTTTTTTTCTGAGAAATCAATCAATTTACAGAAAGAACTTTTTACAATAAGATCAATAACTTTTCCCGTGTAATGGTCGATCAAAGTTGTGACCCCTTGTAACGACGAGAACCCTCGTTTTCTCCACGTTCCATCTCCCGAAACTATGAGGCCCGGTTCGGCTACATTTTCTGCAATCGCATTCAACTGTTTCTCTTCAGCAGCGGCCTCGGAAAAAAGAGAATTGTCGACTGCTTTTGACGCACAAAGAATATTCTCAATTATACTGTCATAGACGTTTTCGTTGAAAACTTTAGGGAGGTCCATTACACCGCAAAATTTTGTGAGACCTTCATAACCAACACCAAGAAGCCTCATAGCGAAAACAATAGTCTGTTGATTTCGTAGGCGGTTTTATCAACGGGCAAGAGTTGATATAACGTGGTTCACAGTTATTACCATTGACGACCAACTTGAAACCAAGTCCACGAATACTTAATTCACTAAACGTTAGATTTCCATCGCACTCTTTGCATTTAGCCATTCCACTTAGCATTGAAAAAAGTGACACACAGTTTATCAAGCGAAATTCGTGACCTGCACTCATTGGCACTTCCACCGAACGTGTTTAATTTTTTCGCGGAGGTACATGTTGATTCAGTTTCTCGCTCGAATGAATGTCGGTTGGGTATCGCTGGTCTTTTTTTGCTTCGACAATGCCGTCCATAACTTGTACGCCCACCCTTCTTATCACGGAACGTTCGAAACATTGTAAGCAATTTGGGATTCTATGAAAAAATGTGTACTGTGGCACAGTAAAGACGAACTGACTGTTTGACTGCCGAGAATACTATTCAGACGACAAAACTGTTTTGGATGACTCATTTCTATAGGGCATATTCAAAAACCTAACCGTTATTCGCAGATATTCTATACAAGGACGGGATCTCGCTGCCCGACGTTCTGCGTAACCAGACGGACAGGTTCGGTCGTCTACCTGCGCGTCAAATTCTTCCTTCGCTATAAACGCTATAACTCACAAAGTACTACGAATATCTACATGGGACCTTTTGCATATTATTTTAAACACTTCAAAGTATTTTTTAAAGAAAAAAAAACCAAATTTGATTTTTCGAAAATTTTACACTAGGATATCCCCTTAAGCAGAACCCCATCGCGATGAATTAATATATATACGGTGCATTTGAGACGGGTGAAGAAAACTGCGCCATTCACTTCCAAGCGACTTTTCTCGTCAATCTTACATCCGCAATTCACTCGGATGAAGGGCGCCGGCGATAACATTTTCACGTATCTACGAGTATGTAATACGTCAGCGATATCCCTCGACTTATGAGCGCACTGTAAATTCAAGTGGGTTACCAAGTATGCAGTGCCTGATCCTTTCTCTATTATTCTGAATTTTTACACATTTAAAGTGTGTTACTTTTACACGGACAAAATTGAGGAAAAATGTGAAAAATTTGCCGAATCAACTTTGGTGTAAAAAAATTAACGATTATTAAATGAATCATAGAATTATAAAATTATTCATAAAAACTTTTTATAGAAATTCTTTTTAAATTCCATAAAGTTCATTTTTACAGTGTGGTTTAAAGCTAACCTCGCCGTACTTACCATAAGTAGAAGTTTTGAAATAAGGCAATTGAACGATTTTCATATCGACATAGCGGTGTGGACGCTTAGACGAAATCACTTTTGTCAAGGCAGTATTGCTTTTACCATAAAGAGTACTTTTGCGATAAATTAAAGAACCCGTCATATTCAGTTAAACTCATGTCAATTTTAATATATTTTTTTATAAAAATGAATATACCTCTGTTCAAAGCAGTTATTCATAAGCCGTAACTTAAATACCAAGCACACGTATGTTCAGGATCAGAGTTACCGTGTATAAAAAGAATTGTTGACCAGGGGATCGTTGTGGTTCATCCAAGGATTAGTAACTTTTTAACGTGTCTATAGACAATATCTATTTACTATTGTGTTCAAAAAGTAAGGTGAATTTTTAATTTAAACTTCCCACGTTATCCGAATCGGACAAATGAATTTTTTTTCAAGTTGGTAGGACTGTTAGTGATATCTGTGACAAATTACATGTCAATATCATCATTAGTTTTTAGTTTACGCTTGGTTTTGTGAACAAAGAAAAGTGAATTTGGCGATTTTTACGATGTCGAATTTTGTTGAGCAAAGAAGTGCTATTCAATTTTGCTTGCGGAATGAAATTTCCGCCGCTGAAACGTATTGAATGTTACAAAAGGCCTTCGGTGACGAGACTATGTCACAGAAAAATGTTTACAAGTGGTACAAAGACTTCAAAGAAGGCAGAGAACGTGTTGATGATTTGGAACGCTCTGGACGACCATCGACGTCAATTGATGAGCAACACATCAAGAAAATCAAGGAATGGTGCTCGAAAATCGTCGATTAACAATTCGAGACCTTGCCGACATGCTTGGAATATCAATTGGATCAGTGCAAGCAATTTTGAAGGATCATTTGTGCCTCAGAAGAGTCAAATCGCGTTTGGTGCCAAAATTTGCGTTTGGTTCTTCGTGAGTTTTTCGCCAAAAACTCCACTCATGTCGCTCCACAACCACTGTATTCGCCTGATTTAGCACCGTGTGACTTCTGGCTGTTCCCAAAGCTCAAGAGACCACTCCGGGGAAATCGTTTTAAGTCGATTGAAGAGATCAAACGTGAATCGCTACGTGCATTGAAGGCTATACCTGAGGACGACTTTTTAGCATGCTTCAAAAATTGGAAAAAACGTTAGCATAAGTGTATTGTAGCTGGGGGGGATTATTTTGAGGGGAACGAAATCGATTTGGAAGAATAAATAAAAAATTTTAATTTTAAAACAAAATTCACCTTACTTTTTGAACACAATAGTAAACGTGTTCAAAATTATAACGTCAGAAGAGGTCTGCAAAAGCTTGGAGTCCAAAAAGCTGGTCGATATTAAATAATTTTTTCTGATAAAAGTATTTTGGATGACGAAGTCGCACTTTTGCTGCAAACATGACGTTACTGTTTTGCGATTATTAACTGCATCATAACATCACGACGTAATGTTATTCCTCAATTGCTATGCTGTTACGGAAGGCCGCACCGCTGCAGGTATTGTACCTTAATTCAGAATTACCAAAATGCAGAAATCAACGTCGTAGCGTCATGCTGTGCAGTGTTTTGCCGACAAGTTGCCGCTTCTGTGCTGTCATCCATAGTTTTCACAACGCGTTTGTCTCACTGGAGAGATGCATTTTCCGTATGATTTTAATGAACGCATCCAGTATCTTCTCAACTGAAACTAACTAGGTGACAAATATAATTAAACCTTATCATTTGTGAATTATAGGCTTGGATGTTCAAGTTTTTTATTTATTTTTGCAACGGTCGATGTGCTGGAGATACAAGCTAAGAAGAAATCTTCCACGAAGAAGCCAAAATGTATAAAAATACTTGAATACAAACGTGGCGTAGAAAAAAGTGCAAAATAACGAGGAAGCAATTTGGAAGGTTTCACTTTACAGGCTTCTCAATATTTTATTCTACCAAATAAAATTTCATACAAACGTATTCTTCTTATTTATATATATACAAAAAAAAATTTTTACGATGGATGATTGAGAACAATTTACAAGGTAATTTACTGTAATAAATATATTAGTCGCGCTATGTTACTCGTATCTTGCTTGTAAACATTGTTTTAATATGTGTAACCGAAATATTTTAATAATTCGGGAAATGTCATAAATTCAATCGCAAAGGCATTTGTGTAATGTAAGAGCTTATCTTATCAATAAATGTACAGAAATATTCGTAGAATCGTTAGATTCTTATCACCGACGTTACACGTGATTTACCTTCAATCGGATTAGCATTCTTTTAATATGCTTCAGCTGCGCCGAGCTTCGAAATAGTATAGAATAGTAGTAAGAGAATAGCTCGTGATTAGACGTTGTTCTCTTCGTCAAATAAAATACACGTATCGTTTTAACACCTGAATTTTTAGACGATCCACTTGAGACTACAGTAGACAGTCAATCGTTGAAAGCCCCGCGTCGCACATTGTCGCGATAGCGATATTCTTTGAAATGCGACATGGTGAATTTTGTAATTTCGCTTCAATAATGTAAGTCTATTATTAAATTATTATTGAAATAACCGTATTCGTACGAAACGCTTGATGAACTTTGCTTCAACTAAACTCTTAGGTTAATCGTGGCCGTTTTGAGCACACTGGGCATCACTTGCGGACATTATGTGCCAACTCGGAATAATGATATCAATTACGAATTGTGCACATCCCAGATATGCGAGGAGGCTGGTACGAACGACGATTATAATATTATATTGCACTGAATAATTTTTTTTATATGTCTGATTATGGTATTCCAAAAGGCAAGGAAATGATTGAGAATCTTGACCAATCGGTCGCACCATGCGATAACTTTTACGGGCACGCATGCGGTGGGTGGATGAAGAATCATCCAGTTGGCGAGAAACATGTCGTCGTGAGTCAATTCGAAGTTATTGAAATGAAATTACAGGAGCAACTGAGGGGTTTGTTTCAAAACCGTCAATTTTATTACCAAATTTTAAACATTATTAATATAATTATTTTTATTATTATTTGTGTGCTTATCTTGAATTGCAGAAATACTGCAAAAAAATGAAACGTCGGATACCGAGACGCTGCGTAAAGTTAGAGATTATTACCGTTCGTGTCTAGATTTGGGTAATATTTAATTAGAGTATTGTGCGTAAAGTTTTGACCGAAACATTCGATGTAATTTGACAATTTTTGCGAAGCTGCAATCGACTCTAGAGGTTTATCTCCACTGGAATCGATCGTATTAGCCAATGGAGGTTGGCCTCTCACACTTCCAGCGAACATTTGGCGTCTTGAGAATACAAATTTGACATTGCAAAAAATTCATGAAAATTACGCTAAAGTAGTGGGTTCTTCGGCTCTCTTTGTAATCGCGGTTGCTCCTCAAAAGTCGATATACGGAATCAATTTATTGAAGGTAAGCCTATCAAATTCTTCAATTCGATTGTTTAGTATCATTTTTCTGTAAAAAAGGTCTCACCATTTTCAGGATAATTATTTCCACTTCAGTTGACAGCACCGATAGTCCCATCCAACCGAAGCCGTTGGTTCACACCACGAAGAAAAAAAAGATATAGTCACATTTTTGCTTACGACAACTTTGCCCTGGCAGTGGCTGAAGAGTTCGCTAAATTGCGAGAATTCAATGTGTCCGCTGACAATATAAATGAAGATTTGAAGCACATGTATGAATTCGAATTTTCGTTAAACGTACGTCCATTAATGCACATGAATCGTAATCGAATAATCAAAATATAGAAATAAATACATAACAAAAATCGTATTATTTCGATTAAAGCAAATATATTCGAGTGTGGCGACAGATGCCTACGACGATGAACCGATCGATAGAATAACGACGATTGCTGAAGTGCAGAATAGGTGGGACAAGGCTGTTTCAGAGCATCCTGAATATGAGGTAATGTATCGATATACTGATGAAATCGATAAATCGGTCCTGACACGGTTCATTTTCATTTAGATCGACTGGTTGGAAACTATCCGCAGTGCTTTCGATGGAACGGGTATCGTGATTAATGCGACGCAAAAAATTTCAATCCCACGAGACGACATTATTGCGCATCTCGCTGATTTGCTAAAAACATATCCGCTACGTACTGTTGGTAATTATGAGGACAATCATTTCGGATATTAATTCGAATGAACAGTGATTATGAGCGTTTTTCTTCTCCTTGCAGTGAATTACGTTCATTGGCACGCGGTAGATCGTCTAGTGTTGTATACGAATAAAAAAATGCGGGAAATTAGCAATGTCATGTTTAAAACTCGTTATGGATACGTGAACAATGACGATGAAAGGTCAGTGCCGGGTATTAAATTACTTTTGGGCATTGGTTAGCGTAATATGTATTTTCTTCAATCACGCAATTTAATTTAATTTTAGGTCTATCTTCTGTATTGACAACCACATTATGCCTGAAGGCTTATCTTACGCCTGGGTGCAAGAATATTTTACCAAAAATATTTCGCTGAATGTAAATTTGCTTCACATTTCTACTGCAATCTGTTTGGCATTTGAACCATGTAAGATCCGTTTCATTAATACGCTCTTCTTTTCAAAGGTTATGGCCATGGTATCCGAGATTCAAGAGGAAATGAAGCGACAGATTGACCAATCTACGTGGATGGACGATGAAGCGAAATTTCGGTCGAAAAAAAAAATTAATGACATGGTGAAGTATATTGGGTATCCCAGCTGGTACGATGACTACAGGAAAATTGACCAATACTATGATAAGGTGAGACTAATATCTTTCTACTCCTAGTGCCTGGGGTAAAGGGGAGGAACCCTTGGGTTTCTCCAGAACCCAGGCTCTCGAAGGGTGCGCGAAGCGCCTGAGAAGGTGCAGCGATTCTAGTATATATTATAAAAATATCTCGCCACCAGCGCAACCTCTGCTACCGTGTAAGAGTGTGGAGGGGGGGGGGGGGGGGAGAGAGGGTTATCCTAAGGGGGTCAGTGGGCGAAGCGCGTAGGAGGGCAAAGCTTCCGTAGTACATACTAATGTTCGAATATTTTCTTCTTATCCTATGCAGCTGGCAGTGGGTCCCGATTTTTTCGAAAATGTAGTAAATTATAATAAATTCAAGACGATAACATCGCTTAAAAAATTATGGACATTGAACGACAAACATAGAGATTTGTAAGTTGCTCCCGATTATTGAATTTTTTGTTTTTTTAGAAGTTTGGAGAACAATTGTCATTTATTTTTTAGCGAGACACTTTTATCTGGAAATATAAATATGCATTACGCACTGGATCTAAATTCTTTATGTAAGTTCTCCACTTTATAGTATTATTAGTATTTAAGAGAATTTCATCGCAGAATTTTTTGCAGTTTACCCTGCAGCAATGACCCAGATGCCATTCTTCCATGCTGAGAGACCCTTGTAAGAAACACGCTGTAGCGGCTCTTGTTATTTTCTTAATTGTCACATATTTGCAGCGATTTAAATTAATACTTTTGTGCAATTATAGAGTATTGAATTATGGCCACGTGGGCACCATGATCGGGCATGAGATTGCTCATGCATTTGGCATCGAAGGTGATTTTACTATACTCATTGTCAGTCTTTCAACATATTTAGACGACTCAATGATATTTTGATTTTTATTTCTCTGCTTCATTTTTATTAAAATTCATTAATCGCAGGAATACAGTACGACGAGGTCGGTAACAAGAAGAAATGGTGGTCGGAGTCGACGATTGCTGGATACACCGAGAGAGCACAATGTTTTATCGATCAGTACAGTAATTATACGCTACACGAAAATGATATATACGGAAGAATTAAGGTGTGTATTCGATGTCTGTCGGTATAAGTTAAAATGTTTTTTAATCGAAAATTCCTCAGATCAATGGTATGAGAACTGCAGGAGAAAATATTGCCGACAATGTCGGGTTCGCGATAGCTCTGAAAGCGTATCTTTCCTACAAGAAACAGCATAAACTCGAGGACATTAGGATACCAGCGTTGCAAGATTATACGGACGAAATGCTCTTTTTCTACTCGTTCAGCAATGCAAGTCTAAACTATTCCGATAATTAAACATTTCGCATATATACTACAAAGCAATGAATCGATGGTTGTTCTCGTCTGCAGACCTATTGCTCATCCCAGAAGCCGGAAGCTGCGGTTATCGAATGGTACGATTCTGATTACAGTCCTTACGCAAATAGAATTAACGGGGTAGTGTCAAATATGCCGGAATTTTCGAAAGCCTTCAACTGCCCCCGTGGAAGTCCGATGAATCCAGTGAAAAAATGCGCTATCTGGGATGATAAATTGTGCGAAACCCAGATATGCAAGGAAGCCGGTATGATCGATGAATACAATGACACACTGCACTACATTTCCTTTGCGGCTTCTGACAATTGTCTTTGGACAGGTAATGAAATAGTCAAAAGTATTGATCAATCGATCGACCCGTGCAATAACTTTTATGAGCACGCTTGCGGTGGATGGATAGCGAATCATCCGGTACCCAAAGGGCAGTTGGCCATAAGTCAATTCCAAGTTCTTGAGATAAAATTACAACAGCAGCTGAGGGGTTTGTTTTACTACCTTCGATTACATAATAATTTTCAAAACCATTCCTAGTTATCTGCATTTATGAGTATTATTATTATTATTATTATTATTATTTGTGTGCTTATATTGAATTGCAGGAATATTACAAAAAAATGAAACGTCGAATAGCGAAACGCTGCGTAAAGTTAGAGATTATTACCGTTCGTGCCTAGATTTGGGTAATATTTAATTAGAGTATTGTGCGTAATGTCTTGACCGAAACATTCCATATAATTTGACAATTTTTACGAAGCTGCCATCGACGCTAGAGGTTTATCTCCACTGGAATCGATCGTATTAGCCAATGGAGGTTGGCCTCTCACACTTCCATCCAACTTTTGGCGTCTTGAGAATACGAACTTGACGTTGCAAAAAATTCATGAAAATTACGCCAAAGTAGTGGGTTCTTCTGCTCTCTTTGGAATTGCCGTTGCTCCTCATAAGTCGATATACGCAATCAATTTATTGAAAGTAAGATCCTATCAAATTCTTCAATTCGATTGTGTAGTATCATTTTTCTGTAAAAAAGGTCTCACCATTTTGAGGATAATTAATCCACTTCAGTTGACAGCACCGATAAGCCCATCCAACCGAAGCCGTTGGTTCACACCACGAAGAAAAAAAAGATATAGTCACATTTTTGCTTACGACAACTTTGCCCTGGCAGTGGCTGAAGAGTTCGCCAAATTGCGAGGATTCAATGTGTCCGCTGACAATATAAATGAAGATTTGAAGCACGTATATGAATTCGAATTTTCGTTAAACGTACGTCCATTAATACACATGAATCGTAATCGAATAATCAAAATATAGAAATAAATACATAACAAAAATCGTATTATTTCGATTAAAGCAAATATATTCGAGTGTGGCGACAGATGCCTACGACGATGAACCGATCGATAGAATAACGACGATTGCTGAAGTGCAGAATACGTGGGACAAGGCTGTTTCAGAGCATCCTGAATATGAGGTAATGTATTGATATAATGATGAAATCGATAAATCGGTCCTGACACGGTTCATTTTCATTTAGATCGACTGGTTGGAAACTATCCGCAGTGCTTTCGATGGAACGGGTATCGTGATTAATGCGACGCAAAAAATTTCAATCCCACGAGACGACATTATTGCGCATCTCGCTGATTTGCTAAAAACATATCCGTTACGTACTGTTGGTAATTATGAGGACAATCATTTCGGATATTAATTCGAATGAACAGTGATTATGAGCGTTTTTCTTCTCCTTGCAGTGAATTACGTTCATTGGCACGCGGTAGATCGTCTAGTGTTGTATACGAATAAAAAAATGCGGGAAATTAGCAATGTCATGTTTAAAACTCGTTATGGATACGTGAACAATGACGATGAAAGGTCAGTGCCGGGTATTAAATTACTTTTGGGCATTGGTTAGCGTAATATGTATTTTCTTCAATCACGCAATTTAATTTAATTTTAGGTCTATCTTCTGTATTGACAACCACATTATGTCTGAAGGCTTATCTTACGCCTGGGTGCAAGAATATTTTACCAAAAATATTTCGCTGAATGTAAATTTGCTTCACATTTCTACTGCAATCTGTTTGGTATTTGAACCATGTAAGATCCGTTTCATTAATACGCTCTTCTTTTCAAAGGTTATGGCCATGGTATCCGAGATTCAAGAGGAAATGAAGCGACGGATTGACCAATCTACGTGGATGGACGATGAAGCGAAATTTCGGTCGAAAAAAAAAATTAATAACATGGTGAAGTATATTGGGTATCCCAGCTGGTACGATGACTACAGGAAAATTGACCAATACTATGATAAGGTGAGACTAATATCTTTCTACTCCTAGCGCCTGGGGTAGAGGGGCAGAACTCTTGGGTTTCTCCAGAGCCCAGGCTCTCTAAGGGTGCGCGAAACGCCCAGGAAGGTCGAGCGATTCTGTTATCCTGAGGGGGTCAGTGCGCGTAGAGCGTAGGAGGGCAAAGCTCCCGTAGTACATACTAATGTTCGAATATTTTCTTCTTATCCTATGCAGCTGGCAGTGGGTCCCGATTTCTTCGAAAATGTAGTAAATTATAATAAATTCAAGACGATAACATCGCTTAGGAAATTCTGGACGTTGAACGACAAACATAGAGATTTGTAAGTTGTCCCCGATTATTGAATTTTTTGTTTTTTTAGAAGTTTGGAGAACAATTGTCAATTATTTTTTAGAGAGACACTTTTATCTGGAAATATAAATTTGCATTATGGACTGGATCTAAATTCTTTATGTAAGTTCTCCACTTTATAGTATTATAAGTATTTAAGAGAATTTCATCGCAGAATTTTTCGCAGTTTACCTTGCAGAGATGACCCAGATGCCATTCTTCCATGCTGAGAGACCCTTGTGAGAAACACGCTGTAGCGACTCTTGTTATTTTCTTAATTGTCACATATTTGCAGAAATTTAAATCAATACTTTTGTGCAATTATAGAGTATTGAATTATGGCCACGTGGGCACCATGATCGGGCATGAGATTGCTCATGCATTTGGCATCGAAGGTGATTTTACTATACTCATTGTCAGTCTTTCAACATATTTAGACGACTCAATGATATTTTGATTTTTATTTATCAGCTTCATTTTTATTAAAATTCATTAATCGCAGGAATACAGTACGACGAGGTCGGTAACGAGAAGAAATGGTGGTCGGAGTCGACGATTGCTGGATACACCGAGAGAGCACAATGTTTTATCGATCAGTACAGTAATTATACGCTACACGAAAATGATATATACGGAAGAATTAAGGTGTGTATTCGATGTCTGTCGGTATCAGTCAAAATGTTTTTTAATCGAAAATTCCTCAGATCAATGGTATGAGAACTGCAGAAGAAAATATTGCCGACAATGTCGGGTTCGCGATAGCTCTGAAAGCGTATCTTTCCTACAAGAAACAGCATAAACTCGAAGACATTAGGATACCAGCGTTGCAAGATTATACGGACGAAATGCTCTTTTTCTACTCGTTCAGCAATGCAAGTCTAAACTATTCCGATAATTAAACATTTCGCATAAATACTACAAAGCAATGAATCGATGGTTGTTCTCGTCTGCAGACCTATTGCTCATCCGAGAAGCCGGAAGCTGCGGTTATCGAACGGTACAATTCTCTTTACAGTCGTTATGCAAATAGAATTAACGGGGTAGTGTCAAATATGCCGGAATTTTCGAAAGCCTTCAACTGCCCCCGTGGAAGTCCGATGAATCCAGTGAAAAAATGCGCTATCTGGGATGATAAATTGTGCGAAACCCAGATATGCAAGGAAGCCGGTATGATCGATGAATACAAAGACACACTGCACTACATTTCCTTTGCGGCTTCTGACAATTGTTTTTGGACAGGTAATGAAATAGTCAAAAGTATTGATCAATCGATCGACCCGTGCAATAACTTTTATGAGCACGCTTGCGGTGGATGGATAGCGAATCATCCGGTACCCAAAGGGCAGTTGGCCACGAGTCAATTCCAAGTTCTTGCGATAAAATTACAGCAGCAGCTGAGGGGTTTGTTTTAATACCTTCGATTACATAATAATTTTCAAGACCATTCCTAGTTATCTGCATTTATGAGTATTATTATTATTATTATTATTATTATTTGTGTGCTTATATTGAATTGCAGGAATATTACAAAAAAATGAAACGTCGAATAGCGAAACGCTGCGTAAAGTTAGAGATTATTACCGTTCCTGTTATGATTTAGGTAATATTTAGTTAGTGTGTTCTGTATAATGCTTTTTGCGATGCACTCGATATAACTTTAAGTTTTTTGCGAAGCTGCAATCGACGCCAGAGGTTTATCTCCGCTGGAATCAATCGTATTAGCAAATGGAGGTTGGCCTCTCACTGTTCCATTGAGTAATTGGAGTCTTGCGGATCAGAACCTAACGTTGCAAAAAATTCATGAAAATTACGGCAAAGTATCCGGTTCATCAGCTCTTTTTGACTTTAAAGTTGTTCCTTCAACGTTGAAAACCGGCACAAATTTATTGAAGGTGAGTTTCCGATAATTTCTACAATAATTTTGGAGTATTGTTGCTTAGTTTTACTCTTCACTTTACTGTTTAATACTATTATATTTCCTGACTCGTTCTCCGAGATTACAACGTAGCACTGCCTGTTACCGTTAGATTTCACCACGTTTTAAAGACTAAAACAGAAAATTCACTGGCAATTGCTCGCCGGGTCGCGCCGTTATCTTCATATTGTTTCTGGTGCGTCCAATAGTAACCACGCAAAATTTGCTTTTTAAATTGTCAATAGTTTTCAATAATATTTACGACGAGAAACAGGAATTATGAGTCGTTCGAAGAGTAGGTCTCGTTCGAAAGATCGAGATAAGGAGAAGAAGAAAGAAGATCTCCAAAAAAGATGCGGGATCTCGAATTGAATTCAAAACGTGTGTTGAAACAGCAGGACGAGAAAAATGAAAAAGATGCGTCGAAAAATAACGGTAAGATGACAAAGGAAATTTTTTTTCCTTTCATTTATTTTGAGGAAACTATGCCTGCTGGTAGCACAGGATGTCTCTCTCTTTAACTGGTCGAACTCGAATTTTTACGTGGCACCCAGTTAATTTTCTCGAGGTTTTTCTCGCGTTTTTTCCTAAAAAAAACAAAGGAACCTTCAACAAAGAAGAATCGACTCAACGATGAAGTGGAGATCTCGTTCGAGGAGCCTTCGAGTATCTCAAATCGCTCTCTATTAGCTACGCAGAATCAGTTTTTGCCTAGCGATACACAGATTAGTTCTGCGGATAGCTTTCCTTCATCACAGGCAGCGGATGGAGGCGCATCTGGGAAAATGACTGTTCCGGAGACTACACCAAGTGTTTCTTCATTGGACGAAGAAACTTTGAAGATTCTGGGTGATAACCCAGATAATGAGGAGTCACAACCTTTTGCGCTACAACAAGATTTAGCGCAACGTTGAAAAGGTTGAATTTCGTCTGGCATAAAAAAGGCTACATGCTCGAAGAGCTGTTGAAAAAATATGGTCGTTCAGGTAACTGTCACTTGAATGCACCAAAGTTAAACCCCGAGATTGAGGCAGCTCCCTCGGAGATTAAAGCAAAGACATATTAACGCTTCGTGCAATCTCAAAAAATTATTGGCTCGGCCTTGGGCACAGCCATTACTTCGTTGTTAGTGAATAACGAGGAAGGAATCGACTGACTACAGCTCATTAAAAATCTCTGTGGTTGCGGGAAGTTGTTAGCTGCAGCGCATTTTGAAGAATCGCATGTGAAAAGAGTCTTTATTTGTCAGGGAATAAATAAACCGTTGAGGTGTATGTTGAACGAGTCAAAACCGGACAGTTTCTATCGTTAAAGTCGGAGATAACTTGAAGACAAATCCACCTCCGAAGCAACTGAAAATCTGAAAAATCTGCAGGAAAAAATGTAAACTCCAAAGGTTCACGTACCCAAACGCAGAATTACACGCCGGTAGGCGATCGTCAAAATTACCAACTGAGACGTCGTTTCCAGTACAAGAATCAGTCGAATTCTCAAGGGATTACGCTCAGTGACGTAAGATTACGTCAGATCGATTTATTTTAAAAACGGTTGAGGGTTTCTTTTACTGAAGAATATCCTGAACCTTTGTCTCTAGCGAAATCTCAGTGATCAGTGGGAGAATTGAAAAAAATTGAGACTTGCGATTGAAAAACTTTTATCGATTGGGGTGATAGAGCCTTGCGTTGATGCTGTGGATCAATTTTGATCACCATATTTTCTTGTTCCGAAACCGGATGGTTCTTTCAGATTTATTTTTTATTTGAAACGTCTCAATCAGGTTATAAGTACCGATCACTTTAAAATTAAGACCTAAGAACGGCTACAAATTTAATGTCACCAAATTAATTTTTAGCTACAATAGACTTAAAGGTTTGCCTACTTTCTTGTCCCTTTGCACAAAGACAGTAGAAGATTTCTTCGATTTCTCTTTTAGTCTTTAAGACGTGGTGAAATCTAGTGGTAGCAGACAGTACTACGTTGTAATCATCTCGAACGAGCCTTTTATATAATTACAATTGAACGTTACTTACAGGTAAGTTCGTTTGATTTTTAATTTTACTGTAAAATGTCTCACCAGCTTAATGATAAACCTTGATTCTTCAGTTGAAACCACCCGTGACCCCAGCAAATCGACAAGGTTCGTCCATTCCACAAAGGAAAAAACGATATTCACGGACTAATTATTACGACGATTATGCCTTGACAGTGGCTAAAGATTTTGCTGAATTGAGAGGATTCAATGTGTCCTCGGACAATATATTTAACGATGTATTACGAATCTTCCAAATCGAATTTTCGTTAATTGTAGGTCAATTAGTTCACATTAAATATAATCGTATAATCAAAGTATATAATAGCAACGAATATGAATTCAAACTGTAAAATTCCATTTGAAGAACTTGGACTATGGAACGCAATATCGAGTAACGACGATTGCTGAAGTGCAGAATACGTGGAACACAGTAATCTCAGGGCGTCCTGAGTATGCGGTAATGCAATATTGTACCGACAAAAGCGCTTATTCGATGCTTACATCTTTGGTTTTTCTTTCAGATTGACTGGTTGGAAACTATCCGCAGTGCTTTTGACGGAACGGGTATTGTGATTAATGCAACGGAGCAAATTCAAGTCCCAGGAGAAAACTTTCCTAAGAAGCTTGGTGTTTTATTAAAAGCATATCCGTTGCGATCTGTTGGTAACTATAAAGTCAACAAATTCGGTTAACAAATTCGTTATTTAGGTCAATGGCTATAGCGCTCGTTTTTCTTTAATTTGCAGTAAATTATGTTCATTGGCACGCGATAGATAGCCTAGTGTCATATACAAATAAGAAAATGCGGGATCTTTCCAATATATTGTCTGCAAGTCGTAATGAATATGTGTACAATGATGACCAACGGTAAGTGACTAGAATTAATAACTTAAATTCCTGATTGATGTAACATTTTTTATCTAATGTGACACTGTTCTTACACTTTAGGTCTACCTTCTGTATTGACCAACACACTATGCGTCTAGGCTTATCATATGCCTACGTACGAGAATATTTTGGCAAAAATAGTTCACAAACTGTAAGAACGTTTCCGATTTCTACTGCAATCTGCCTGCTATTTTGATCATATTGGATCGTTCTTTTCAACACCTTTTTTTCTTTAAAGATTATCAACATGGTGTACCAGATTCAAGAGGAAATGAGCCACCAATTTAACAAATCTGGGTGGATAGATGTTGAAACTAAATTTCGGTTAGAAAAAAGACTCAGAAATATGACTATGTTGGTCGGGTATCCCAACTACTATGACGAACCGGGAAAAATTGACGAATTTTACAATAAGGTGAAACCGATAAGTTTAATTATTTATGCTGACACACTTTCTGCAACTTTAAATAGATACATATTGTAAAGTATATTCATAGCATCGCGTACGAATGACCGATACTGCTCGCGAATTGACAGATCGCCGGGAATAAATGTGAATAATCATTATAATAATCAATTACATATGTCTATCCGAATACCTATACACTTTTGGTCATATCGTTCGATCGTTACAAAATATCTCTCTTTTATATAAAAATATCTCGCCACCGCCGCAGCTCCCGCCATCTATGATAATCGAGAAGGGGTGGCAGAAAGAGGGTCAAGAAGAACAGGGGAAGCGCAGGAAATCGCGCCCTGTCCGCCCCGCATCCTCCAGGTCCCCTGGGAAAACTCCGGGTTTCGGAAAAACTCAGGGCTCGAAGGAAACCCCAGAGTAAGATCGGGTCTCGATTCTCCTATACGGCGGCAACAACGGCGAGATATTTTGATAATGTAGAGAGACATATTTCAAATATACATACTTTCATATAACAATTTCATCCAATCTTATGCAGCTGGTAGTCGGTCCCGATTATTTCGAAAACATAGTAAATTACAATAAATTCAGTACGATAACGTTGCTGAAAGAGTTACGGGAACCCTACGACGAATATAATATCGGGTAAGTGGTTAACAATTATGAATAATTTTCAAGAAAAATGGAAGCATCAAATAATCATTTTTAACTATTTACTAGATTGGATTTTTTTCCTACGCAACTAAATATACTTAGCGATTTGGATTTAAATATTATAAGTGAGTTCTCTACTGCATGAAAATTATTATTATTTTTTTTTAAAGATTTTATTTAAGGATTTTTCACAGGGTTTCCTGCAGCGATTCTCCAGATGCCTAATTTCCATGCTGAGAGACCCATGTAAGAAAAATACTGTAACTCCTCTTGTATTCCTCTTAATTGTTGCTACGTCGATAACTAATTAAATCCTTACGTTTGTCAAATTATAGGGTTTTGAATTATGGCAGTATCGGTGCGGCAATCGGGTATGAGATTTCTAATGCACTTGTCATCCAAGGTGATTTTATTATACTTACAATTACTTATTCAACACATTTAGACGACATGATAATATTTGATTTACTATTTGTGTGCTTAATCATTAAAATAATTATTTATTCACAGATCGAATAAACACTAACGTTTATAGGAACAACAAATGGTGGATAAATCCACTAATTATTAAATATCATGAGAGAGCGATGTGCTTTATTGATCAGTACAGTAATTATACTCACGTGAGTATCCGACGACAGTCATTAGTCATTATCACTTACAAAGTTACTTAAAATTTTGATCGAACCTTTCGATTTCAGATCAATGAACAGATCAGCCTAAAACAAAATATTGCCGAAAACACCGGCTTCGCGATAGCTCTGAAAGCTTATCTTTCCTACAAGAAAAAATATAATTTTGAGAACATTAAGATACCAGGGTTGCAAAGTTATACGGACGACAAGCTTTTTTTCTACTCGTTGAGCAATGTAAGTCTAAACTCTCCCAATAATTTATTACTTCGAATGTTCCGTATTCAGAAAATAATTTCTGTTCTTTTTGTTCTTCTCTTCAGTATTATTGCGCTTCAGAAGCACACGAATTTGCGGATTATTTGTTGTTCAACAAAAAACAATACCCTGCCGCAGTGAGAGTGAACGGTGTACTGTCGAATATGCCAGAGTTTTCCGAAACCTTCAACTGTCCAATTGGAAGTCCGATGAATCCAGTGAAGAAATGCGTTTTCTGGGACTGAAATGCACATATATCGTACTTGCAATGAAAAAAATGCTCAACATTTGTACCTTTCAGACGGCTTTCTTTAACCCGAAAAACAAATAGAATAAGGATGATTAGTATATTTTTTCATGTAAAGTATTTCGGTAATTTTTGAAGGCCAAGTACATAGGAACTCGATTGATTCGTTTATAATACTGTGCAATAATCTACAATAGGAAGTTTTCAACGTTGATATAATATAATAACCGATACATTTAGTAAAACAAATTGTGGCGTCAAAACCATAAATAAAAGGTGTGAAAATTAGAAATTTTTATTTTGCGTCCTCGTGCTTCTCAATTTTAACTTCCTCATAGTGGAATTGAAATTTCCATTACAATTAAAAATTTGGTCACATTTCAAACTTCACAAAGTAGATATCCATCACTGGATCCTCGTCAAATTTAATGTCAAGTATCCTTGTACCTTAACCAATGTGTATGCCAAGTTTCAGCTTGATAGATGAAAATTTACAAAAGTTAGAGCAAAAATAATTTTTTTCGATAAATTACAAAAGTGTATGCTTCAATCAAATCTGAACGCTTTGATCGATTCATACCCAACTTAATACCAACCAACCTTGTCCTCTGGCCAATTCTTGTAGAAAGTTTTAACTGGATATCTATAAATTTATGAAAGCTAAAGAGCGGTCCTCCTTTATTCGAAAAATTCAAACAATCATAAAATGTGACATCCGTTAACGATTTTATTTCAGGATGATCGAGTAACTCGTTTTCAAGATACCATCCATTGCAATTTTGCAAGCTAATCACACACCACACACAGATACGCATGCGCACGTGCGCGCGGATATTTTTTCTAAATATGATTTCTCGAGGTTGTGGAACGTTTTAAGAGCCATGCCATCAAAATCTCGATATAAGTTGTTTTTACGAAAACATAGCTTCCCCTATGAGAAAGCAATAAAAGTATAACGAGCTTGTTTCTTTAGTCAGAGTTGTCGATTGTCGATACGTGTCGTCAAACGTACAAATGATCGATGATGAATGTCTTTTGAAATGACATTTGCACGACAATGTTGAAAGATTGATAGAAGAAATTTGAGAAGAATACGCAGATAAAGGAATCTTCTTGGATAGATGACGGAGCGAAAGCTATGGTAATAGAAAGTATCGATAACACGAATAAATTTGCTGATTATCCAGAGTGGTACGATGATCCGACAAAACTATTTTCGGTACCGTAAATGTAACTGCTCGGGACCGAAGTTGCACTTTTTGAGATCGTGCTCACACCACCTACCGCTCCATTCATAGTGTAGTCGGTGTCACTATTCGCAATCTCATTACCGTATATCACCGCCTGTAATCACTGTTAGCAAGTCCTGGCTAAAGCTTTATCACATGGCACCACCTCGGCTCTACGGATCCAATTTTTACACAAGCCAATCTCGACTACAACTACACGAATAGTTGTACACGGTTTTTACGGCACACACCCAATTCAGCAAGACGAAATAGTACATGGCACGAACGAGTACCATATACGAGGCAACATCCTCGTAATTTGACAGAGACTTATTTCTCTGTGTAAAGATCCGTGTAGAGTTGAGTCTGTGTCGAATCAAGGCGGAGTACAGATGCATGGTGTATTGGTTTATCCAAGTTGTGTACGATGCATAATTTTGTCGTGACCGTTGCTTCTCCGAACAGCTTTTGTATGTTGAATTAATTATCGGTGGATTCTTGTCCTGTATTGGATTTGACGGTTGATTGGAAATTGGAAATTGACGGTGTTACTGTTTGGCCCTGCTCAATGAGTGACGTGTATCGGAAGACAATTATTGTCAACATAATGCAAATCTAAATGATTTCACAACCGACATAATACCATCAATTACGAATTTCGAGGATCCACATTGAAAAAGTCGTAGTTCAATCCGGCGAAATTCATTGTAGAATTTTGAGCCAATCGCATCGTAGTTGATTTAACTATACATGTTTGATTCGACACTTTACTTTAATTGTGTAAAATTAACGATTTATCATTAGCTATAAAAAATTTGTTAGTTAATATTAAGCAATATTGCACATAAATATTATTTAACAAATACGAATCTGTCTTCTTCCCAAAAGATTGTACTCCGCGATAAAACCAAATTTCATTTGGGAAACTGCTTGTCCGTTACCTGCGTTGTCCCGATTAAATTTACCTAGCTGGGATGCATTGTCTAATGATTGAATAGAGGTCAGTAATAATAGTTTCCTGTTTCTACAAGAAACCGCCCACGGCTATCTAATACGATTTTGCGCTCTTCTATTATTGCTTAAAATGTAATCAAGATACTTTGTTATTAATTGCAAATTCTAATTTAATTCGTGTATGAATATTTTGATGTCTGCAAGATTAACCATTTACGTTATCAACATACAAATTTGTTTCTAAAAAAAACTATATTAAAATAGATCAATTTCGGGGCAAGGATTACTTCAAGTTCTATTATATTTCTCTATGGTGAATGCTTTGGATAGGATAGTTGATTAGGCTTTTTAATAACTGAATAACCATTTAAACCATACATCAATGATAACGTGTCATCGAAGAAAATTTTTATTGGTAGACATACAATACGTATATACTGAATGTACAACATATAATACACAAATGTACATTGATCGATGTTCGGTCACAATCGTGACACAAATAGATGACACAATATTTTTATTACCACCACATCATACCTCACATTCATTTACCACTTAATATGTGTATACATAAAACTGATATAATTTCGGATAACTTTGGTTACTCTTCAACTGGTTGCGTTAAATATTCCATCTCTTCGATAAATCGACGTACACGGTAGTGTAACACATTTCTGATCATAATCGTCCATACATTTCACATATGTTTTTTTTTTTTTGGTTTTTTTGTTGTTTTTTTTTCTTATTTCCTATTACACACACCATTGATTCAACATATAATCTATAATTCTAGTACAATACACAGAGATATTTGCGGTCTCGCTTATAGTTTACGATATTACGTCGATGGACTTTCCACAAAATTCCTATTTTCGATGACAATACAATTTGGCTCGATTGTTAAAGCGGCATCCGGGATCTAAGAGGTGTATACACGATTTACACAAATTTCTTGATGAGCTTTATGTGGCCAGACATAGCATAATAGTTTTAAACTCTTTAGATAAGTAGGTTCTTAGAGAAATACTTTGTTTTCCTTTCTTTTCTTCAAAGTACACATTCGCTTTATCTACCGTTATCTCTTCGCAAATACTCTCGACCGCGATCAATGAGTGTGCATTCCGTCGATATGTGCTCCACGATTACACAAATCGTTAAAAAATTAATGTTTGAATCCGAATTTGAAAAGTGTGATATGGTTCGTTTGGACTGATATTTTAATTAATTTTTTTCAGAATTAACTTGACCCGGCGTCAATTAAAATACAATGTCTAATCTGCGTTGCGCGCTTAATGTTGAGTGTACGCGCGTGATTGTTTCCGTGTATTGAATGTGTTTTACTATAGGTAGAGAAAATAGCGATATATAAACCATTTCGGTAGATTGAGAGGTATGCGATTGGACCCTTATCTCGTGAATGATGTGTGTTTGTGTGCGTGTGTGTGTATGTGTGTGTATGTGTGATTTAGTTAATATTCATTCTTTCGAAAAATGATATATCATTGAATAACATGTACAAAGTTTTTCCAATGTAAATGGAAAATCAATTACGATGACCCTGCGTCATTGGACCATATGAATTATAGCTGCGAACCGCGCTTAGGATACGTTGGAAGTATATTTTTCATTTTTATTATTTTCTTTTTTTGTTAACGTCGTTCCGTCACATCCCACCTTTTTCTTTCCTATTCAGACGGAATGTTGGAGAAAGCTTGTCGATCATCGACCATTGATTCGAGGCGCCGAAAATGGATAATAATCCTTCATAAATCAGCGAAACTCTACATTAAAGCCCGGACCACAATGTCGCGCCTCCTGCGCCTGAGCGTTAGCCCAAAAAGCTTGACGCTTTGAGGGCTCCTCACTGTTTTTCTTAGCCTAAGGTAATACAACACGGTAAAACATCGCTAGACACTCAATTACCGATTAAACATGGATTTATAATCGAGAATAAGTAAATAATAAAGGATAACACTTCTATAAACATCAAGAACATCATTTTTGTCTTTTTCTCAGGACAAAATTACCAACATTGCCGATAAACCAGCACCGTCAATTATTCTCTTTTCTTCTCTGTACAAAAATAATTAAACTCTCTATATCATGAAATTCAACGATGCGATAAAGTAATTTACGAGACGAAAACTCTCCAGCGACCATAATCTCAAGCCTATCATACGCAGTCGCAACGGACGTGGATGGACGCTCAAATTTCTTTCAAACGAGTACGTAAATTTTCTTCTTTCTTCATTATATAGTTTCTTTCTAATAAATAGCACCTAGTTCGGGAATTTTCTAACTTTTCAGGTACAGGCCTAATATACAACGTTTATCGTTTTTGTAACAATTTTCTCCGTCTTCTTCGTTCGTCCAGCTACATCACGGGCTTTACAGGCATTAATATGACTATTGTGTCTACAAATATATATTATATTCATCTAATTTCTCTACTTAGGCATTTTTTCTCGTCTTAGGGACTCGACGTACCATTTTTTGTCTCTTTTCGTTGCAGAAAAATATGCCACACCGAGCTAAATCTTCTTAGCTGGAGCTAACTTGAATTCAATTTATTTAATTTCGATATAGTTGAATCAACCTCACGGTGAGATTAGATACAGCGGAACTCATGATGAATTTGCGCCACTTTTGTCGTGCAGTTTTACTGTATTGAATGATCCCGAACAGAAAATCAATAGAGTTACATCAGGCGTAAATTAGACACTCCCATAATGTCGTGTTAAGAATAATTTCTACCCTGACTGGGTCTTGACAGTCCCTGATTGACTACTCGGAATCACGCAGTTGAGCTAACTGAATATAGCTTGGATGGCTCGAGCCACCCATGTCAAGCGTTTGAACCGAGTTTAGTTGGTTCAACTTCATGATCCTGAGTAGAAAATCCGCAGCGTTACATCCGGCGCGAATTGGGCACTGTTAAGATGCTGTTAAGAGCCATACCTGCTCTGACAAGGCATTAGCAATACCGGCTTCGTCGACTGTAATACAACAAATTTTCTACTCGAGATATGCTTCAGTCTGGTTCACCGTGAGTTTTGTCGTATTTAACATCACCGTAAAGATGAGCTTACTAAATCAAATGAAACCCACTGAATTCCGTTCGATCTATCTAAAAAGTTTTCACACGGTGCAGTTACGCTTTCTATCATTTTATAATGAAAACTACATGGATCACACGTACATAGTATTTCTCTGATCGTGACAAAGCGTTCACTATTAATACAAAATATAATATATTTGCAATACAAAAATATTTTACTAGTTGAAATGCTTTTTTTTTTCTTTTCATCAAACTCTTTTAAGCAGAACTTTGTAATATCTTTTTTATGTGTTGTCTGAGAATATAATTTTTTGGTCGTCACGACGAAGTAATACATATACGGTGCAAATGCGACTGGCGAAGAAAACTGCGCCATTCACTTCCAAGCGGCTTTTCTCGTTAATCTTAAATCCGCAATTCACTCGAATAAAGGGCGCCGGCGATACCATTTTCACGTATCTACGTGATACGTCAGCGATATCCCTCGACTTACGGGTGCACTGTAAATCCAAGTGGGTTACCAAGTATGCAATTCCTTACCCTTTCTCTATTGCTCTGACTTTTTACACGTTTCAAGTATGTTACTTTTACACGCACAAAATAGTTGAAAAATGTGAAAAATTTGCCGAACCAACTTCGGTATCAAAAGACTAACGATAGTTAAGTGAATCATAAAATCATAAAATTATTCATAAAAACTTTCTATACAAATACTTTTTAATTTCCATAAAGAACATTTTCACAGTGTGGCTTAAGTACATTACATGATTGGCTCAACTTTACTTTTGCATCGTATCCAAACTCCTATGCGCAATCAAGCTAACCTTACCGTACTTAAGCCTCACTCGTTTTTACTCACTACCACCCATCGTCTTAATCTTGTATCCGATCGCTATACCGTGGCAATTGTTGAGCTTGAAAGTACTTGGTTCAACGACGAGAACTACGGTCCCACGTGCAATTGAAAGAAGCTGCTTGCAAGACTCATTCGGCTGTACGAAACCCGCTCATATATATATCTATATATATTTTTTTTTGCGATAAAATTTCTACAGGTTTTAAGGTTACGAACAATCGATCTAAGATACGATTTAGAGATTAATGTATTGCACGTAATGGGCACACAAATTTGTTTGTCTCAAACATTGTTATTGAATTACATGTAGTTATGTCCATTGAAATTTGTTAATTAAAATTCGTGGTATTTCCATCAAGAATATATTATGAGGAACATATAGGGCTGTGTACAAGTAGCCTCCATCGAGTATTCGCACATTTTTAGTTAAATTCGAAAGATTGTTTAATTATTTACTGCTTTCTTCCTTAACGAGTCACGAAATTCGATGAACGAACTTTAAGCGTAGCAATCTGAAATTGTCGTCATCGTTTATATTAAACAATGTCTTCCTAATAAATTTCTGGTCCGTACAGACGGTTGTCCACATATTTGAGCATGCACCATCAAGTAACACCATCGTCATAAATCTTTAAATAATTTATATTGATTCGCCAAGTCTAAGAAAATTGGTAAAATTTTGTTAAAGCTGCCAAAATAGAATCAGAGCTTCGCTACAAATTCTTTAATGTCAATCGGAACATCAAATTTGGTAAATTTTTCTATTTTTACACGCGACAATCGTGAACTCGAAATAATAATAACTCTCGATTGTTTGAGCCAAGTATTTATTTATTCCCGAAATTATTTTTTCATGTACGTCATATTTTTTTTAAGCGTTTTGACGAACTAAAATGATTACTCGTTAATCGTCGACGACTTGGTCACGTCTTTACGCGTTTTAATTAAATATTATACGGACACACGTATTTAATTACACGAAGAAATGGACAAATACATGTAGTGTTACGAGACTCGTTATTATACGTATCGAGTGGCTGTGGAGACACACAGTTTCAAATGATTACGTTTGCAATCGGGGACGTTATTACATTTATTTAATTGACTCTCTTATTTCGTAACCGACATGTTTTTTTGCTGCAAGTACGCTACAAAGAACGATTCTTTGTCGACACAAAAAATTATCTACGCTCAATTTATCAGATAAATTAATTATCTGTTCCTCGATCGGATCGTGCATCTCTAAACAGCAACGCGTCAATTCAATTCAATTCAAAAATACTGACTTCAGATTCATTATCGTCCTTTCTTCCTTCGTCTTTTTATTTATTTCTTTATTTCTTTCTTTCTTTCTTTCTTTCTTTCTCTTTTCTATAAATTAACATCATTTATTACACATACACAGAGAAAACTAGATATTGCCAGAAACAATTTTGGCGCAATTTATTTGTTGGGCCAACTATCTTATTTCTTCGTTCAACCAATCTGTTGGCTCGTTTAACTATTATAATCTTTGCCCGGTGTAGTCCCGGTGAGTTTACGACACTGTTATAGCAATATTATGACTAATTCTCGTATGATTTCCGAGTTAAATTAGCGTTTGAGTAATGTTCGAGAAGGACGGCGGCTTTCGATATAGTCAACGATATGATAATGTCATTATCATAGAATGTTTTATATCGAAAAAAAGCAGTAGTGCGAGGCTATTGCGATAACAAAGGAAAAATAAAATTACATCTTCCTTTCACGAGAGCTCTTGAAACAATGTATTGTTCCAATCAATAAATTATTCAATCGAGAAACGTAAAACTATTAAAATTCGTAAATATTTTATAGCAAATATGTTACTTACCTCGATCGGTTTCAAGATGCTAGTGCACTCGGATCAATCGTAGTAGCTCTGGCAACTATTAAGTGCACTGTTAAAAATATTATTAAGCACATGTTCAATGTACAATGTCATATGATATATAAAAACTAGCTATATCAAATTATAATTCATTTAAATTGAATTGGAAATTCAGACTTTCATTCATTATTTGTATATTGAAATTTACGTGGATCGCAATGAAAATTAACTGTCTCGTGTACCAAGATAATGTGCTTTGCAATTGAAAAAGAGATATTTGTTATGTGAATTGTCATATACTGTAACCATAAAAATAGTCGCATGGACTGACAATTAAAAGTTGTCATTTTTAATAGTTGCCAGTATAATATTTTTCTCTTAATACGGTGGAATACATATTTATATTCTCGCGATTTCGCAATATTTCAATTTGCATGTAATTGCATGTAATGTAATTTCTTTTCTCTCGTTTCTTCAGTAATTTTCATTGTTTTTTTCCGTTTGTTTTTTTTTTTCTAATGCTTTCAGGAATATCTTCACCCTCGTTCTCAACTGCCCTTGCTGTGACAATACCTTAATGATCTTTACGAATTTGCTGCGCGCTCAGTTCATAAATTTCCGGTTCAAAAAACTTCTTCGACACTAGTTTCATGCCTCGTCAAGTTGCAATTACACTTGAATTATATCCGAATCACGAAACTTCGGTTTAGTGGTATACTTGACTTCTTGAACAACCTGATCGACCCACCGGACCTCTCGCAACCCTTTGATTATTTCTCCCGAACTTATTTCGATCTCTTCTTCATCCTCCTCGTCATCATCGTCCCCTTCGTCATCTCCATCAGCCTCGTCCTCTTCGACATCTCCATCAACTTCGTCCTCTTCATCATCTTCGTCAGCTTCGTCCTCTTCATTCTCGTTCAGCTCTTCTAGAACTATATCATCAACGGAGATTTTCTCGCGAGCCCTTGTGGTAACGTACGCTTTTCTCTGACCAACATATTCCTTCAGGCAAAAGGACCTTGATGGTTATTTGTACCTAGCCAACAAACGAGACGTCTAGGTGTTATACGTATAATCCTCTCAACTACGGACACGTGTCTCTTAGTTTTCCGGAAAGTTTTCAGTTTTTTAAACTGAATTTGCCTGACGGCGTACAAACAAGATTTCTCAGTATGTACCCTACGCTGCTCAAAGCTCTAGTTCACCCACTGAATACATTCATTTACCTTTCAAGCTATTTGTCTTAAGTAAATTGCATTAGTTCACGTACAAAAATTCTTGATTTACCCTTTAAACTTTTCATTTTAAGAAAAATCCATTTTTTTATAAATAATTTTAAGTTTTCGTAACCAATAAATGCATTTTCTGGATATATTTTCATATCAAATGAATGAAATTAAATTAATGAATATAAAGTTGCTTTTTCTAGCCAGTGGAGTGAACTACCAATTTTGAGTTACGCTTTTTTTTCTCTCTTTTTTGATAATATATGTACTCGGTGCGTATCAGCATAGATAAATGCATTCTGCACAAAAAGGTTGGCAAAATGTATTTTAATGGCAGCAAGCACTTTTCGTTTGGTGAATGATTCAAAAGACGCTTGGGTGTTGCACGTAGTCTCCCGAGCTACGTACACGTGTCTCGTAGTTTTCCGAGGAGTGTTTAGTTTTCGAAAACTAGATTAGCTTAATGGCGTGCAACGTGCAAACAAGATTTTCCAGTCTGTACTCTACGCTGCTCGAAGCTCTAGTTCACTCACTGAATACATTAATTTACCTTTCGAATGATTCCTCTTAAATAAATTGAATTTATTTATAAAAATAACGTAACTCTCGGAATCTAAAATAAAATTTACCGCATTCCTTAAGGTCAGATATATTAAAAATCACCATCCCGATGGCAAGATAATAAATATTGAAGTTAGATATTTTAACACGAGTTTTATGCAGCAAGAGATGCTTCTTGATAAATTATTTAAGCTCACAGAAAATCTATTGCAAAAAGTATATTTATAAAACATACTAATGGAAAGAGGAAACTCAAAGGAAAGCATACATTAAAAAATAAACGCGATTTACAGTGTAGTTTCGAAGATATCGCGAGTGAAAAGAGAATTTCCGAGTTCCATCTCTGACTTTGTCGTTCTATTTTGCGGACACAACGCGTTCGTGTATTCGCTGCCTGTGTTCTGTAATTGCCGCGCGCTACTAAGCCTAACTTTACCATGCTCTAACGAGCGAACTGCTAAGCCTAGCCCAACTGTGCACCACTAAGCCTATCACCACCATGCTTTAACAATCGTATTTCAGCATAGATGAAAGTAACTCGCATACAAAAGGCTTGGCAAAAGGAATTTTTTATGTAAGAAAATACTTTTCGTTTGGTGAATGACTTGAGAGACGTCTGGGTATTACGCGTATAAACCCCCGAGCGACGTATACGTATTTCTCAGTTATCCGGGGAACTTTCAGTTTTCGAAAATTAAATCTGCCTGAAGGCCTCGCATGGAAATTTGTGAATGTGGAATATATGAAAAATAAAATATCCCAGACTGTGTCGGTATTCTGCGTTTCTCAAATTTCTACCTAACACACAGATAACATGAGTTCTCTCTTCAATCTATTTCTCTTAAGAAAAATCTAAACGTTGATAAAAATAAGAATTTCTTGTGGTGTATAAATACATTTTTCTGTAAATATTGACATGTTAAACTGATAAAAATGAATTTATAAGTAAAAACAGTTTTCTTAGCCGGTAGAGCAAAGTACCTTTTACACTTTTAACAATATATTTACTTAACGTGTTTGATCATGGATAAATGCATACTGCACGAAAAGGTTGATAGAACTCGTTTTTGTGACAAAATTCAATTTTCATTTGGTCGATGACTCGAAAGGATGCGGTTGAATGCTGTACTGTGTGGTTTCCACATTTATGGAGAGTGTATCGTTGCATCTAACAAGTCAAATATAAGTTGGTTTACCAACGATTTAAAACGAAAACTTGCAGAAGATAACGTAAAAATTATTATTTCATTCCATACATTGCCATACGATCTTTCTTATATCATCGATTAGCTACAACAAGACGTATCACGTATTAATTATAATCGGATCATCTGTAAAATTTTAGAGAGATTTATCATTCCAAAATTCAAATAATTACTATTGAAATCACCGCTTATTACATTCATAAACTATGCCGAACGCATCCTAATGTTCTGCTTTGTATTACCATTTTTAAACGATTCCTAAGGTTATCATGAAACAGAAAAGACGTTGATAAACCATTACCCGGACATACAATAAAAATTTCATCATCATTTATAATCTCCTTTGATAATATTATGAGTAAAATCCGTTAGCTCCCGTTTGTAGCTCAAATTTCTCTCGATTCATGCATGTCGCACTCACCGACTGCGACCGCTATAAAGTTTTCACTTATTCCCCGTTCCCGCTCACACGATACTACCGCAAACTTCCAGCTGTAAATCTGCTCCGTGATAAGAAAACATAGCTAGACTCTCTCTTTCCCATGAAGGATTAATATCGTGCCTGACTGTTGTGTTACAATATTTGCAGCTGCGCCAGAATCGAATATAGGTCAATCAAGTTATTATCTTCGTAGAATTATTTGTTTCAAAATTTCTTAAAACTTAACGTATAACTGAAAGTATAATCCTAACATGTGTGCTATTTAAACAAGATTTATCGATTTTTACAATTGAAGTTTACACGATTGGCATCTCCTATTAGATAAGGCGCATAAACGTCACGTTTTTATTCCACCGTCTGACTGAGATTTGATAATTAAACAAGAATCGAGAATATTTTAAAGCAGCATAAAACGAATATATGCTATAATAATTATTAATTGGCTTACCATTCATTTTTCGAGATATCGTCGGTTAAATTGAAATTCGGTAGCACGTCAATGGCCCACATAAACCCTCTGTGCGCATAGTATACTCCCGCATTACCCATAATCATAGGTAATACCAGTCCAATGTGGCTGTTACTTTGAATTTTGTATTCGTCGTAATTTTTTTGAAATAAATCTTAAATTTAATTCAAAATATTTGGATTTTCTTTTAAGTGGCTGGTACATGCTAATTACCTCCTACCAAGCCCTATCAGTTCTAACGAAACCACCACACTTCCCTGAATAAATTATTTTTACACTTATGTTACATAGCGTAATTTTATATAATATGTCGTGTAAATATTACCTGATGGGCAGAGAGCATTATAACTTACTCACCTTTCAAACCATGGGCAGGCGAAATATCTTGCAATGGCCAGGACAATTGCAGTGATAATATTTGCAATAATAGCAGCGTAAACGATGCCGAGGTGTACGAGTGAGAATATATAAAGTTTCTTGTCGCACCAGAGATCGGGATCGAATCTTTTGGGCTCGTAGTCCGGCCACTTTATGTGCAAAATCCAATAGTTGCCTAAACATGATGAGAACAGAGAAACGATGTATCGGTTAGACCCGCTTACAAGTTTTAAAAAAAGCCGTGGGAGTAAAATCCTTGTGCGATGCGAAACAGTTGAGTGGCGTAGGATGGACAGAGGATTGATGAGAGAAACCGATACGAATGAGAATGACATAGGAAGTTGGAACTAACGTAACGTTCTTTAGAGATATCGCGTCTCACCTAGCACGAACCAAATTGATAGGAAGAGCGAGAGAACTGCAGTGATCAATTGCATTGGCGAAATGTGGGGTTTCTCGTTCGGTACGCTTATGACCTGCAGTCTACGTGAGCGAATTTGCGAATATAATGCCCAGAACATCCTCAAGCTGCCCAAGGACCCACCGACCGCCATGTATATCGGTATGTTAGTCTCTTTCGGACAATCCTTAATAAACTGCAAACCTTAACACACAGATATTTCAAAGCCATAAGTCATAGCGATTTTTAGTTTATATATCAATGTCAATTACTGTAGAAAAATTATTGTCCGTAGATACAAAATTCTACAATTGAATAAAAACATCGCAAGATTGACGAAATTGATAAGATGGAAGAAAATTAGTAAACAAAATGGAATATAGGAAGCATTTATTGTCAATTGGACTATTGTTTGTTTGCTGATTCACTCTGATATATTTCAATATCTGCCAGTTTGTTGTGCTAGTTTAGAAAAACTTCTGTAAATTATTAAACATTTTTAAATGCATCTGTTTGGAATTTGCATTTTTTCAAAGGTATATCGCGAAAATAAAATAATATTGAAGAATATTTTATTATTTATTTTCACACACTTTCCAATAAACTTTTAGTCGATTTTACGGACCATGAAAAACACATTTAATTTAAAAAATACATCTTAATTGGTCTTTTTTATCTTCTAATTTAATCTAAACACCAATTTTACAGCATGATCTGTGATTAGGGCAGAATCTACAAAAAAATCAATAACCTTGCGATGATAACATAGCAAATTTGTATCTTGCGGAATCCCATTAAAGGAACGTAGAATGTTGATGAAAGTTTTCAATTATATAGTGCACGCATTTCATGCTGGCGATCTTTGTTGTTATAGAATCTATATAAATCACCGATCATCCTGTTCAATTTGTAGCTGAATAGAATGTGTCTTTCATATTTATCGGCTAAAATGTTATTTTCATGGCCAGCAAAATGAAAGTTGATTGTGTAATGTAATTATTTCATTTAAACGCTTCAAATTTTTTCATCAACCGATAGCCTCACGATACACCGACTCAAAAATAAATGCTTATCCTTAACACGTGCATTTAAAAATCTTTAAAAAAATACAGAAGCTCTTCTCAACTGGCACTACAGATTGGCAGGTATTTAAAAAATATATATCAAAGATGTCATACAAAAATAATGACCCGGTTGACAAAGAATGCTTCATGTCATAGATTGAAGATTGCAAAAACGAGTATTTAATTAAATCTGAACCGTTTATTAGATTGAAAGTGCTCTCTTGCATCGACCCATCTATCCGACATCTGCATCAAGATGAAAGGATCTTGTAAAACGCTGTTTTAGACTCCAAAGCAAATGATAATTGAATGAAATTTGTTAAAAGTACATGTTCCCTTCTCCCGATAATCTCATTGGGTTGATACCAATCTCGTGCCTCGAACTTTGATGCAAGTCAAGTGGTATTCTCCATTAGAAGAATTATTTCCACAGGTTTTGTATCAGTCATTTACGACGTTGAGCAATGATTTTGGTGATCATCGATCGCAATTAAAACTTTTTTATCTTGTACATGCACAATTTTTCTTTCGAGCACGCGTTCGATCATTCAGGCTGACCCTGCTGTTGAAAAATGCCAAAGCATGTTACGAGTGATTAATCGCAGCATGGAAAGCTCTCCTTCAAACTTTTATATTTTTTCTCTTTCATTTCGATTGCATGTTTGTTCATTAAGGCTGGGTATTGAGTTTGTTTTTTGATTTTACTACTAGAACGTTAACGCGCAATGAAGTTTAAACTTAACTTTGACATATGTGAGCTTTAGCTTGTACGTTTACCTTGCACAATCATCATACACAATTTATACTGTATGAACCAACGAGAAACCAAAGTTTGCACTGAAATCAAATATTTAACCGTTTATGAGTCAAGAATATTCTCCCTCTTCGGATCTACCGTAGCAACGCCTTAATCATATAGAAAAGAAGTTTATGTCGATATATCTATAAGAGATATAGAACTTTTTGCCGCTAAATATATTTATGATATATCTTCAAATATTTTATACATCTGCATGAGATATATCTGTTTAAATTATATCCAGAGAATATAGAAAATATAAATAGAGGATTATAAACATTTTTCCCGTTATATTTGACGAATATACATTATTTATCCTCGAGTTTACTTTATTTTCATAATGGTGGGGTACTAGAGTCGGTGTAATTGCTTCCACTTTATTCCCAAAAGTTCGACTCTAGTACGGCTTCGGATAATGTGACGATTAATTCAGTGCAGCGTGAGTTATTTTTAAGAAAAGAAAAAAGTATAATAAGTATTCAGTAAATATGTATTTACATGTACGCATGTGTACATGCGCGCTTCAAACCTAAATGCACGAAAAGAACCTCTATTTTCTCTCTAGTAATACTTCCAGTCGAGAGGTACAAAGCATCAGCAGGACGATTTATACATTTTGTTTTCTTGTTTATTCAATTTATCGGGAAACTGCCATTGCCCGTAAATGTCAGAATTCTAAAGCAAACGAACGTTAACGGTTCGTCGATAAACTGGCGTTGACTGCGCCTGTATTAAGAGGACAAATAGTTGTTCGTTGTTCCTAAAAGATAAACACGACCTTGGGTAAATCCAGAATTCGAATAAATGTTAAGCGATCAGCTTGCAGTATTTTATACTCCAACACATATTTTGAGATGCGGATATCAAACCTACGTTTCTTATTTGATGGAAAAGCAGTGTTTAGTAAATAAATATTCTGCTTTACGAATTCGTCTTGAATCAGAACTTTTTGAAGTCATCCCTTATGAAAATCAAATATATTCTACAAATATACTTTTAATATATAATAAAATTGAAACCTTCTTTCCGACTTCGACCAAATGGATTACCAAACGTCCTTGAATGTTACATCATATATGACGATCGAGATAACGGAATTGCTGATAATTTGATAATTTGCTGATAATTTGATTTCAAAACGGCATCAAATCTCACATTCTGTTGAAAATTGTGATAATCGAAGAGGGGCTACTATTTCATTTACGTATAGAAACTCAGAGGATACACACACATGTCCGGACCTTTTTTTTTTTTCTAATCTACTTTTCTTCGCGTGTCAGACAATTTTGAGTATTCTGACATAAAAATCTTATAAACAAAAAGTTTTTCTAAAAGCAAAAAATTCTCAATAAGGAAGGAAAATATCCAATTTTTCGTTAAAAAGTATACTTACTTTAGTATATATATATAATATATTTTAATATATAATTCATAATTTATGTAAATTTACGTAGATTATGAAAGATACGTGAATATACAAATATATTTTCCAGTATATATCCATAAGATATATCTAAATGTATATTATATACTTAAAAAAAAAATTTTTTTCATAAGGGATGCCAGGGTGGCATATATGTCGTCTAATGGCGCTTTGGTGAAACCTAATATAAATCACAGGTCATGGAAACCCCGCTTTAAATTTTCAAACATGTGGTTCTTAAGTAATTTTGGCGAAACGAAACGTCCGGCCAAATGCATCATTCAGCCTTCATTGGCCGACTTAAATTCAGCGGAGAGCCGGCCGTAGATAGTACAACGTCTATCTAAGGATAGCCTGACATGCGATCGTGTGTAACGAGAAAGCTCTCAAGCTCTAAAAACACTATTCGCGAAAGTAATGGACAACCCAACCAGTCGTTATCCTTACACGGATATTTCGCTACCAGTCTTTTGTTAATATATTCAATTTATCACTGAACCCCGTTATTTTAATCGGATAAGTTAAAATTCTTAGGTTTTTTTATTGTTGTGTCTAGAGCCATCAATGTATTGATTTCTAGCTACGAGGTAGAATAAATTAAGTGTTGTTGCATGTATCAGAAAGGTGTGGTTAGGTGACGCTACTTCATAATCGAGCAGCACGAATAGTTGATGAAATATTTTCGTATCTCCGAAACATTTCTGCATCATTACGATCAATCTTATCATGTTTTGAATAATTCACGTTAATTAAATAATGACAACTTGGTAATTACTCTGTATACAAATTTTCAAAAATTAATCAGCGTTTAAACAAACCAGCAGTTTGACGACAGAATGTGTCGATTAAAAAACTAAATATTATATGAAATGAATCTTTTGAATTGAAATACAATTTTTTAAATTGAAATTATATGAATAAAAATTGAGTGTATGATTATATTTTATAGCTCACCCATGATGAGCATAATGATTGGCAACGCGGATAAGCAACCGAGACACACGGTCACGACCATCGTCTTGCTGACGACCCTCATAGCACGGAACACGAAGTCACAAGTGCTGGTTGCCTCGCGGTGAGCGTCTTTGAGCTGAAAGATCAAGGTTCCGTAGGTGGCAACCCCCAAAGGTCCGGATACAGAGGTACTCTTCTCCGCGGAATTAACGACACCTCCGCAAAGCTGACGGGACTCGTCTCCTGAAAACTAAAGCAGACATCGTGCGGTATGTGGTTCGGTACGGCCAGCTTCCTAATCGATAATTCCGCATCAATTTGTCCTCCGGAGTGTCGTCACACCCTAGTTGATTTCCCTATCCTACCCTGGAGATTTCATTCTTCGGCACGATCCGCGCTTTACTTTTTTCTCTTCCGTTCAGACGCATTCTTCTATCTTCGATCAATATTACCGTTCACGTTTTTTTTTCCTCCAGCATTTTGTCTCTAATTACTGATGCAAACGGTTCCGAGAATGCGCAGTAAAAAAAATATTAATTAAACAAAATTTCTTTAATTTTAGGAAAATATTTTTGTTCGTTTCTGAAAAGATACATTTTTTATTTCCATTAATGACAAAATAAGCAAGACAGGTACCTGTTAAATTTGATTTCCAGTGCCAATTCAGAGGTTCGAATAAACGATTTGTTTACTCCAACAGAATATTTATTTCGCCATATCCAACTTTACCATTTGTTAACGGTTAACAAATCCTGGCGCCTATAAATAAACTCTTTCCTCAGTGCGTAATTACACGATTTAAAGTCAAACTTCAAAAATGAAGTGACAAATATTTTCTTTTGATGGGCACGCCTAGTGTGTCGTGAATATACAACCCACCAGTAAGTTACCTCTGCCTTTACTGACACCAGTTCAGGCATAAAAAGCGTGATACACAAGACATACCGGACAAAAGCAAAGTGGGATTCAGTGCCCCTTAAAAAACGTTCACCTCCCGAACAACTATACAATAAGAAGACGCTGTACCCTGATGACTCTTTCGAGCTTTGTCGTTTAAATCTTCGTACAAACGTGCTTCTAGTTCTCATATTTTTAAACATTTTTTATAAATCGTGTAATCCTAGTTACGTTTAATTAGTTGCTCGAGTAATAATGATAGTCGACAGTGACTCGAAAATAAATAAAAATAAGACAGATCTCCTGAAACGAGTATCATCTATTACCGCGTGAAATACGAATTCCGCCAAGTGACTATGGATTTATTCTCACGTTTTTGCTGCACTGAAGAGGCAATTACAGCATGGACGAATATAATTGCATCTCGACTCGAGACGAGAGCAATCGTTTTTAACGATGGAGAAAACTTCTCAGTGCTATCACTGCGTATATTTGTTGGTTCCTCTTTAATTATACGTTATGTAAATAGGTAGCCTGGCTATGCATATTCGTAAGGTTCATATTTTCAGATGATCTTTTCCATAAATATGCAATTTACGTTGTACAATTGTTGTACAAAATGTTTTGATGCACAATCGAATTACCAAACCACGTAAACTTTGTTCGTAACGCGTAAAATAAGAAAATTCTTAATGAATTAATAGAAAGATAATTTCAAATTACAAGTACAAGCTTAGAAAGTTGAATTTGTTTGTTGTGTTTAAACGAAAGGGGTTTCTTCGCTACGTACACCTGTGGTGAATCTTAAGTAAAATATTTTGTCCAATTACACTCGGATGGTATATAATTTGAAAAGTTTTGCAATATTATTCTCACCTGGGAAATCGAACTGCTAGCCCTTCGAGAGTCTGGGCAAGCGTGGGTTCCGTATCCCAGATTTGTCTGACGGCCAGTATATGCGGCTAGCCTTCCGGCTCCCGAAGTTATCTCTCGCTGTCGATATGGCGAGTAGTATCGGATGGTCGTTATACCTGCAATTCATATGTTTAGAGTGTGCACGCTAATAACAATTTTCTCGGTACTTAATCTTTTAACCACGTACAAGTAAAATTCTATCGACAGATGAAAAACTTAGTATAAGCTATTAAGAGGGCTGCATTACTAGAAATCATCAAAATGAAACGGCTATTATACGAAAGAAATGTTACAACTTCATAAAAAATATCACTTGAAAGACACTAACAAAAAAGAATATTTTCATAAACAAAACATTTTTTGTAGCTTATTTCATTGTTGTACATTTTTTTTCTCTATTTTTAACTTCTAACGTTCAGGTTGCAGCGATAGACAAAATTAGTTTTTCAAGGTCTCGTTCTCTTTGTGCATCGAATCTCTCTGTTTCAAGTACGGGAACTTTCATTTTGAATCTCTCGAGTCGAAGACTTACTCACTTCAGTAGAAAAATTATCTTTACGAAGCAATTTCTTCTCTGTTATTTCCTCCGTAACATCTGCGTAAGGACTTTAGAGGGCAATTTCTGTTCTCGGACTGAACAGAATCTTCTTACAAAGAGACCCTTGAAAGTAAATTTGTTTCATCGGTGCAACCTGAACACTACAGGTTAAAAAAAATTGCACCGATAAAAAATTGCACTGGGCTACGAAAAGAATATTTCACTTATGAAAATATTTCGTTTTTTTTTGTACTTCGCGTGGTATTTTTTTTATCAAGTGTCAACATTTCATACGTGCAGTTGCAAATCAATAAAAGAAATTATATAATTTAGGTCTTTCGGACCCTTTGAGTACACGAAGAACAAAATATATAATAATATGTTAAAAAAATCGTGATGGTCCTGATAATCAATAAGTGAAACTATCGTTAGTCTATGCGACTATTATTACTTCCGGTTGCTTGTAGAGCAATAGAAAGGGAGTATGCGTTTCACTGGCATGGTGCTAAAATGCCAGTTTCTATGTGTCCGAAGTTTTCCAAATCGGTTAAAGATGTCTTAACAGAACTGGTTAAACAGATTCTGTCTACCGTAACCTCCAATTTTGTTTTAGAATGTGAGATTAGGTGCGATTTCAGAAAGATAAAAACGTTTCAAAAAAAGTATAACAAGCACGTTTGTATATATCGAAAAGCCACAAGATGGCCGGCATTCCTACTAAAATCGTTGATCTGTACCTAACTTCAGAGTGCTCACGGTAGAGTGAGGGAAAGAGCACCGGGGCCGTTTAGACAAT
Source organism: Cylloceria caligata (assembly GCA_963942595.1). Lineage (NCBI taxonomy): Eukaryota > Metazoa > Arthropoda > Insecta > Hymenoptera > Ichneumonidae > Cylloceria > Cylloceria caligata. The sequence goes on along the minus strand of OZ012707.1, from coordinate 5,185,723 downwards.
GTTTGTATACATATTTTATTCAACAGTATGTCAATTTTAATAAGTTCGTTGCACATCAGAGATATTGTTGACAACTAGAAATTAATAAAAACGCAACGCAATTTTGTAATTGAATTTGTTAATTTAAGTCTAAATACACGAGTGCAAAAATTATTGAGTGATAGAATATAGATAAAATATTTAAAATTATGACCACTTTATACTTTTCTAATTACCTTTGTTGCTGTAATTCTAAATACAAAAGTGCAAAAATGATTGAGCTATTAAATAAAATAGAGTTATCAAGAATGATTTAGCTATTTTAGTTTCAAAGAAAATATTAACTATAAAAATATATAGCAATTGTAAAAATGCTGCAGAAAGTCAAATTAACCTAGCTTTTGAAAATATGAAATAGAAGAGAAAAAAAATTATTTAAACTCCCGACTGCAAAAAACTATAATAAACAGGGCTTTAACTTTAAATAGTTTTCATATGCAAATAAATCTAAAAAGGATTAAACAACTTCCGATACCATTTTAGTTAACTTCATATTTAAATTACAATAATTCGTTTACCGTGATTACTACAGTCGGGAGACATCTCCTTAACATTCTAACTTTCTCCTACATATCAAAAAACATACTAGCGTCTAGACTCTAATCTAAAAGAAAAATTATATACGACAGTTGTTTCATTCTTCTTAGATTAATATTCATATGAAAACATTTTAAAGTTAAAGTCCAGTTTATTATAGTTTTTTGCAGTAGTTTTTGTAATGTGTTATTTACAAAATTATATTTGCATTAACCATTTAAATGATTAGCTACTATAACAAAAGAAAAAGTTAATATAAATATCAAAATAGTTGTCACTTAATATAGTTGCCAGAGCCACCACGTTTTCTCTGAGTTTAAAATGATAATAACATTATATTAAGATAATAACAAGGAAGAGTCCTTTCATGATAATGAATATTACCTGAATTTGTTAATGTTTAATATGCAGTAATAGCAGTAAGTGACATATTTACAAAAATAAAAGCAGGTGCGAGGTTATACTTAATAAGAAATAAATTATCCTAAAGTCATGAGTTTCAACATTGGTATCTTACGGGAATATAGCAATGGTTGATAGTTCAACGAATAATACATGTACTTACCGATTCATAAATACATAATTAATATTCTAAAGTTTTCCCCGATGTTTCCTTGATTTCATAGTTACCTCGAAAAGGAGCGTTTACCGAATATTTTCCTTTGATACATAAAGTAATATCACTAATGGATGTAATCGAATATCGTATTTGTCATATGTACGCCATAAAAATGGCGATGAGGATGAAAAAAATCGAGTCCAACATAATATTTTTTTAATTAGTAAATAATTCCATATGATTAATTCATGCGATTAAAATAATATTTTATATCGTTACAATTATTGACATATCGCATAATAGATTTATTTTTAATTGTCTCATGATAAACTATAATTTAACTAGGTGCTGCGAAAGGACTGCGTTGAAACTGGTACTCCGTACGATTATAATAATTCATTCAAGATGGAAAATGTGTAATAAAGAAGTTTTAATATTGAGTAAAATTAAATTCTGAATAAAAGTTTAACTAAAGTACGAAGTTTAGGTTAACACAAATCGATGGCTAACGCCAAAAAGGCGTGTAAGCATAGCTTGTACACACACGATACGTCCTTTTAACTTTAGGACATTGAAATGTAGATTTTACCGTTGAAAGTAAAAATTATTTTTATTTTTGTCATGATAACAAGAATATTAATATTTTTAAAAATTTTTACATAAATTCTTTGACCTTTATACATTCTCGTTAACGTCTACCTATCGGACACTTTTTTTCGACATTCGAGAAGTATGACATGGGGTAAGGTCGGTGAGCAGCGACTACACCGTATCCCGTGCCTCCTTATCTTCAACGATCGCGACTCAATCACGCTCCCCAGGGGTGGCGGCTAAAGATATGGTCTAACGAGTCACGTTTCAACATTACGACACCGAAACACGAGTGACGCGTGAAAAATCTCACTTGCAAAGCAATTGAGCTCGTTCTCTTTCAATTTACATTCTCTCTGGCATCTAATATACAGACAATTATCTAATATACAGTAATGGATAGCATATAACTTTGCTATAATTATTAACATTATCAAACATAACGAGTTTACTACGAATTGACCAAATTCCCCCTTTGGAAATGAAGTATACTCGAGACAAAACGGCAAAACGTTATTTAGGTTCTATATATCTTGCAAATGTCTCATATAATATATTTTATGGCAACAAATTCTATATCTTGTGTATATCTCGTATATATCTGTCGTAATACTTCTTTTCCATATAGATCATTCTGGCGAAATGCACATTATAAATATTAATTATCTTTTGAAAGCATAGGTAACGATTTTTAGACCAATCCCTAAAATCTGATAGACTAATCCCTTGAATAATCTGATTTATGATAAATTGAATTTACTATAAATTGTAATAAATAAAATGGTTATAGAAAATAAGTTAATAATAAATTGTTTACGATGTTTTGGTATTGATTTACCTTGATCGGCGGAAGCCCTTCGGGGATGCTGCGGCGAAAATGATCGTGATCGCCGTTCCTGTCCCCCGAGACTTCCTCTGGGGCTTCGATCGATATCCAGTCCAATGCTGCCGCGAGGACTCCTATACTTTGCCTGATCCATATCTCCTTGACCACCGAGCGACCATCGGGGGGTTCTATCGAAATCCGGCTGGCCAACGGAACCTCTCGGTGATCTGTTGAGCTCATGGGGTCCTATGGAACCTCGAGGACTTCGGGTACCATCGAGGCATATTGAACCATGGGGCGATCGATTCGGATCGGCCGCTATAGATCCCCTCGATGATCTGCCAGGATCCGGCATTATCGATCCATGCGAGCTCTGATTATGATACTCGGGGATTACGTATCCTCTTGCGGTTCTGTCCATCTCAATAGCTGCGTTGCTTCCTCTCGGATACCTTGTGGATTTCGACCCACGTGGATTTCTGTCGAATTCCATGTTCGACATGCTGCCTCGTGGGCTCATCGACCCTTCGGGCAGCAACGAGTGTGTTGAACTTCGGGTACTTCCATTCTCAGTTGGTATCGACAAATTTGGCGAGTGGCCCAAGCCTCCTGGGACGAAACTGTTTCTCGGACTTCTGTTGTAGCCCGAATCAGGCGGCTCCAGAGAGCCTCTCGGACTTCGACAGTAATCATCGGGTATCAGAGAGTTCCGGGGGCTTCGATTCCCCCCAGGCATCAAACCTCTCGTTGAGTTTATAAAGTCTGGATCCGGCAACAGCCTCCTGGCCGGTGGCTGCAAATGGTAAAAGATCTTTGTGAGGGTCGTAATACTCTTTTTTACTTCCAAACCGATCACGAGAAGCGAAGTCAAGCGCATTTTCGCTCTCGGTGGAAGCAAAACTTTAATACTCTATTCTAAAAAAAAAAAACGAGAAATTTATATTGATGTACTACCTCATCCGGCATACCATCATCGATGTCAAGAGCGATATTTGGAATTATACTGCCACGAGGGGACCGTTGCCTGTCCGTTGCATGTCCGTCAATTGGCATTTGGCCCCAGGCCTTTTCTGTAGCGACGGAAGCCCTCCGACCCCTCGACAGGGCCAGCGGCGGCGCAACTACACTTCCGGCGTAGCCTTGCGGCGAGCCTCCGGCGTTCTCCGGTGCCCTGATACGTCGGGTCGACTTGCTTCCTACCGACATCACGGGAAACCTTTAAACCTGCAACACGGTAGTAAAATTTATTCGTTCTGTCACATTTCATTCTAATTTCTTTGTGCTTATCAAAACATTCACCGCTATAGCAATATTTTATTCACATCCTTATTCTCTAAATTCTCACTACGATTTTCACCAAATTACGAATTTACAGACCATTAAGGTCCGGTTCGCGACAACCTACATGCACGTGATCTTATTATTTCGCAATTTTTTGACAAACTTAAACAAAGCTGGAGCGTAAAAGCCATCGGATCGGCTAAGTTACAAAACTTATTAAAAGTTAAAAAGTTCATATGTTGATCATTTATTGGTTAATTAGAAATTCTATTCAACGATGGTTCGTTGAATGATTAATATATTCTACTCACAATTGTACTCGTGTGCCGTTGACAAAACGATATTTCTAAGTTATATCTCTAAGTTATATTCAACGTTGCTTTAGTGTGGAGACAAGTACGTTCGGAATTCAAGAATACTGTAAGATGCACTAGGGGAAACCTACGTTTTCGTCAGATTTTACGAAGTTTCGGAAGAGCGTAGACCATGCAATAAAAGTTGGAATGAGTGATCGTAAGGAATCAGTGGAAGGAAATGAAAAATATGAAAGCAGTCTAACGATGAACGGTCTACATAGTTGAACTTTCTCAGTCTTGTTTCAGCACGAACTGTCCATCGTAGCTCGCTGCCCGCCCCTTTAGTTTTTCTTTTCTCCGCTGCTCGCAACTAACTCACCCTCGAGGCCAACAATGATCTCTCTCAATCTATCCGAGATATTCTTTCTGGAGTATCAGAAGTAAAGTTATTACTTCTTTGCCCTTTTGTTAAAAGTGTATTACAAAAAAAAATCGTGTAAGATCGCTTCCGTCGCTCGTCCCTCCGACGAATTTTCGCTAGCGGATCATGGACAAAGAACCCATTAATATATCATCCGACGCCTCACGTCATGTAGAAAGTATCGAGAATTTACGTCTCAAAATAATAAAGTTCGCAGGATAAAAGAAGATTATCTCTGCTGCACAAGAATCACTCGAGTTTCTGATAAATAATTGACGGATTAAATTCGTTTTGCTCGTCAATGATTTTAATACGAAAATAATATTTTACCTCCATCGCTTCCGAAATATTGACATTCGTTTTCTCTGAGGGACTGCAATAACGAAATATTTAGACTAAATATATATTATTATTATTATTATTATTATTATTATTATTGCTTATTGCATGAATTGTGCTACTTTGTGCCAAAGCTTCGCGTTCATGTCAATCAAATGGTGTACGAGAGCTCGGCATTTAAACACAACATTCCGTCCGTTACTCAATTAAACAACGAGAATTAAAGGACGGACAATAGCGCCACTATACTGTTATACCATTCATTCTGCTTTCACTAAAACTGGTAGTAATGCCTCTGACGAATGCTCAGTTTTACATTGAATTTATATCCAGCAGGAAGCTGATATGGAACAATCCCTTCTATGATTGAAGCTTGCTACGAGAGCAACTTCAAAAGCTCTACAGTATGCATCTGCATTGATACGATTATAGAAGAAAGTTCTCAAGCAATAAATTGCTCCTGGCGTTATATATTTATGGTACGTAAATTATGTTAGTTGTTAAATTTTAATTATTTCTCGAAATGCTTGAGGGAAACTATACAGCGATATTTCTAGACGTTTCATTTGGAGCTGCTTGAGTCGTGGGAAGTGTAGGGGTTGGAGGGCGTTGATACTGCCAACAGTTTTTCTGAATACAGAGGGACAGCATACATTTTCTCCGCAGCTATAATTCATGTTAGAAATGCTCTAAATGAAATATAGATCGCACAACGCTGTACCATGCCTTACATCCCAAGCATAAATTTATTCAGTCTGCCTGATGTCAGATCAGGACCATTTCAGGTATCAGTAAGGTACGACTGAACAGGCTCATCACCGAATGTCAGCAGGATCTATGCCAAATCTGATATCGACACACCTTGCCTGATCAGGCTCGCCATAGTGTTTTCAAAACGAGTCCGCGTTGGCTATGGCCTCGTTACGTCCTGTCTGGACAAGCAATGCAGATTTACGTATGTGTAATCGTGTATAAACGCATACAGTCGTTACTTATAAAACCTCTACCTCTCTATATGTACTTATTACACTTTAACAACGATTCTTCAACGTTTTCTACTGAGACAAAAATAATCGATTGACTTAAGACGCAGCGGCTCAAATCTACGGTTTACATTGTATCAGGATCCAATCACGGCAGCTTGTCTTTTATGAATTATAAGGTAAGGTACATAGTGTACGTCAGAACCTTTAAACTCTACAATAGTGCTTGCAAAATGACAAATTTCAATTTATTTTAACGTAAAATATCATTTTCTTGTACAATTAATTTGTTTATAAGCATTGTGGGATACATTAATTGATATATGCAAAGATATATTCTGATCGAACAAGCATTATAAATAATCAAGTAAATTATAAAAAGGATCAAGTAAATTAGAAGAGGATCATACCTATGTAACCGCAAAGACGGTAGAAGGATTAATTCTATAATCTTTATTTATAACTCCTGCTTTGCTCCACGCGCGCATTCTATTTATCATTATTTTTACTTTTTTGAGCGGCTTGATCACAGTGTCATCTTCCAATCTCGAAAGCCAAATTTTGGACGTGGATAAAGAGACAATGTGACTTACGGAAAAATTTTCCATCCAGTGAAGGTTTCAACCTTCACTGGATGGAATTCATTCCTCGTCGATTGCCTCGCGAATGCGAATATTTTGAAAATTTCATCATGAAAGATAATCCGCTCAAAGTCCAGGACTCGTTAATGTATTTTATCAAACTAATCAATAAAAATCCCTTTTTTTTAGGCGTGCGTGGCATGTACGCTGTATCGTTGTTTCTCACGAGGCACGAACGATGTGTTGTGTGGAAACTCGATCGACAATGGAGAAGAGAAAAAAACACCGTAACAAGCGCAGAAATTAGAATATAAACCAACAACCGTGGTTTATGTACACCGTACGTTGCAATGCGTTCCGTAGGTTAAGGGTTAATCCACGATCAGTGAACCGTAGATAAAACTCTTTTATTCCTTTGTCGACAATAATGACCGGAGATCTATATTCAGAGTTGCTTGAAACAGAATCAACGGTGAATTGCGCGTCCCAGAAAGAAATTCGTGAAATTGAAACTTAGATCATTTTTTTTCTCCTCCATCAGTATGTTCGGTATTAACGATCACTTTAGAGGTGCAAAACTTCATCCATTCCCTCTCTTCCCTAGGTTCCAAATAACTGAAGAAAAAATAATATTCAACGATCTAAGTAAAACAAATAATAATTTCGAGTGAAAGAAAATAAAAATGAATAAATCCTCTTGAAACCAATGCGACTATGTCATTTAATTTTATATTCCACCGCTCGTCAACTATTTACACATTCATTTAGGGCGAGCAAACCAACGTTCCAATTTTATTTTATTTTCAAATGGACTAATTGACACGGTGATTACTACTTCGCTGACCAACGCTTGTGCTTCGTGCATCCGTCTTTGAGCTACTCAGCAGCGTTTTATGAATGATTAATTGATTATCAATCAAAATCCAAACGAAAAATTATTCCTATTGGCAAATATTACGAGATATTTGTTTTACCTTCAGTACATCGCTAATGAAAGTTTGTTTCAGGGTGATGCGCGTGTTTGGACAGAATGACTTTCTATTTACAGTAAAAGGACCTGTGTTTCACAGGTTAATCGATTTCTCCAGCGATAAAGCGAAAGTGCCCTTACACTGATGAGTTTATATGCGGTAGAATTTAATTAATTTCTCTATTTAAAACAAAAACTGTTCCTGCTTACAAACGGTAGAATCCGTATACAGAACGGAAGATGATGTGTGCAGGGAATTTTCGTAAGCCATAAACAGGCATCAAATTAATTGAAATTCTGAGGTTCACGATGAAAAATTTCGTATATTCTCATAATTTTGATTAATTTATAGCGCACATATATCGTACAGTGTACTTTGTAAAGTTTACAATATTTAACGATTGTTGGTTATAATTGAGTTGCTTCATAATTGAGATAAACAACATATTTGTAAATCAACAATGTATTAATAACTGTTAATTTACAATCGTCGAGTATTGATTGACAGTTGAATAATAAACTTCAACACACTGCATTGTACATTTTGTACGCATACACCTTTTACATAATGAATAATAAATTAAAAATTGTTAATAAATTTTAACGTATAGTGAAAAGTTAAGAAATCGATTAACAATCGCACAATAGTGCTTACGTCTAAACAAAATACACTAAAACACCATTAACAATTATACACTAAAAACATTGTAAATATCAAACGAATTGTTTGCTAACATTTGAATTCAATAGTTTTTTTACAATTTTTTGCCGGTTGAATTATTTATAATTAATTAACAATTATTAAATTAGATAATAAGACCACAGCACCCAAAATCTATCAACGACCTGCTGAATGAAATAGGATTGAATATATTTTTCAATCTACAATTTTTGAGAAAACGCCTTGTGGGTTATAAGTAAAGTTCTAGTTTAAAATGTGTAGAATTTATTGAAGTTTACTGTGTAATCCTCGACAAAACCTTAACAGGGTTTCCGTAAAGAATCCTTACTATGGAAAACATTGTATATACAGGATATATATACAGGTAGGGCTTGACGATTGGCGGAATTGGTTGGACCGGCTCCGGGTGTCATTTCAGGGTCAACACTGACCCAGTATTTTACCAGCACCTACCCAGCTTCCGATGTCAACGATGTCCCAGCGTTGGGTACATCTCGCGAAACAGCACTGATGTAAATAGTGGTTGCAACATTCCAAACTAATAATTCTAAATTAAAGAAGTTTGAATGAGGATAGGAAAAAAAATGACGAACAAGAAATAGTTAATTACTAAAATTATCAAAGCAACAAAATAAATAACAAAATGTAAAATTGAGCGACTGGGTGTCTGCTTAATCTACCGTGATCACGGTCACCTGCGCCAGACCGCTTACTGGTTCTTGATAAAATTGTTTTGTTATTTTGTTTGTAAGTCCTCGTAATGCGAAAATGGAAGAAATCGAATATTCTTAGATTTTCGCATCTTCAATAATGATGTGAGAATGACTAGGTTACGATCGACGAGATTGGGGTATAAATATTATTGAGAAAGCCCAACATCCTGACGATATTTTACGTTTTTTAAAATCAGTCCTGCTGCCGAATCCTTAAAACATATTCGTATCCAGTTTCTTAGATAAAAAACTGTGCTTTTTAACTCGAAATTTTCTTGAACGTGTACTCGACATTTTTTAACGTTGCAACGTAAACATATTCATATAATAACGTCTGCTACAATCCAACAAAGCACTGGGCCACCATCGTCAACACAGTATTGGCCTAATGCATTATCGAAGCTTTCGCCCAACGCTAGGATGATATAACGGCCAGCTACGGCCCGAGATAAGAAACCAACGTCGGCCTTCCGACATCGGGCCAGTGCGGTGCCATATTTCCAGCATCGGCAAACCCTACCTAGGTACCATCACCGGCGCTCGGCTATATTACAGGGCGAGAGGTTTGAAGTTCGTATAAACTGCGGTTAAGAGGTTAATTCAGTCTGCAATATCAACAAATATTTGCGAAAGAACGCTGCATTTTCCTATTTACAGTACAATCGCTGTTCCGTGAGAGCTGCATGCATTATGTTCACATTAAAGAGAAAGGTGTCAAGAGCTATTTGTGAAGAGATTACGCTCTACATACAATCTCCAAAGATTTATCTATGAAAAGAACACTATCGAAGTCTATTATCCGGAACCAATTTGTTGCGTGGTTTAATCTCCTTCTAGATGGCATTTAGCCGATCGCTTGCTACTGAATTGGCTCTGGCAGCAATTTAGATCGAATTACATTTGTTTTTACTTTATTCTCTCTGTAGAGTTACAGATGATTACAATGATACCGTTAGTCACTTTATCACCAACTATTATTTGCATTACAAAAAGAAAAAATATGTTTGTATCAAATCGCAGGGCAAAGCTACCATTTGGATAGCTTTGACGTTTTGTTGAAATTACAAATATTAATCGTATTCTACGAGGGGTTAGTATTTCACAAGTGAATTGAACAGAATTCCGATAAAAATGATTAAACACATTTAATATTAATGTTTACAATTAGACAATCGTTAATAAATAATTAGTTAATAATTTTTGTCTATGAAATATTAATAATTATTTAATAAATATTAATAACTAATGAGTAATAAATAATGGCAACAACAACATTGAATAATTGTTTATTAATAGATGGTTAACAATTGTCAATTGATAATAAATATTAATCGCGTTCTTCGAGGAATCAATATTATAAAAAGCGAATTAAACGTATTTCCGTGAAAAATAATTGAACGTACTATATTCAACAGTTTGGCTATCCATTGGATGAACAATTGATTTATCATTCGCGTTAATGAAATGATTATAATTAGGTAATTGTTAATAGATAATAAGTTAACGACAACAGCACGTTTGTGCCTTTCAAAATCTATCAGCAAAAGCTCCAGAAAAAGATAGAGTTGATTATGTAAGTCTAACATTTTTAGGGGAATCCATGTAAGTTCGAGCTTAAGTTTCAAATCCCTACAGTGGCATTTTCAAGAAAAATTAAACAAGGACCCAGTGAGTAATTCTTACTGTGGCCTCTGTGGTTCGCCCTATTTCTGCCTACAATGTTAACAGAGCAGCCTTCATTTGTACACATCATGATCCTAGTTCCAAATTTCTATTGTAGAAATCCTGTGAAAATCCAACAAGGCCCATTACATAATCGTAGCGGCCTGACTAAATTCCCGCACGGGATCTCACCCGTCTGTGACGTAACATCAATTTTTAAGTATCATGGAAATGATCATCTCTAGAAGTTTACATTGCACAGAACGTATATTGTGGTATTAATTATTACAAATGTAATCGTTAATCAAAAGTAATCAAAATCACAACTAATAAATTGTATTCATATAATCCGAGCAATATATTTTATTGTTTCGTATTAGGTGTACAACTTTGCTTCCGCCGTTTATGTTGACAGATGCCTAAGTTTATTGCGTGACGTCTATGATCTATTTATTTCGATCAATACTTACCGCTCAAGCCATCTATAGGAAAAAGGTGAAAGCAAAGTTGTACACCTAATAATTCAAAGGCGAGAAATAAAATCAATGAGGTTCAATTTAACTGGGTGATGGATTAAAGTCTTGTTGCATTATTACCGATGTGCTGTGTAATAAAAGGGGAAATAGCGCGAGGTATTTCCCGAATGCCTATACGGTAATAAAACGCGTTGGGTTATTTTCTGGCGTTACTCACAAGTGTAGCATTTAGTGTAACATTTGTCAGTGTTGCATTTATCGTTATATAGTCTTCTGTCACGCTTATCAGTGCATTTTTTTCTATCCGTTATGGTACACTCGTTTAATATAACAATTTTTTAAACGTGTTTGCTTACAAATTAAATAAAGATCACGATTGAGAATAGAGGGCCATGAATAAAGTTACATTCGTTGAAAGGTGTAGGATTGATATTTGTATATGATTTAGAAACGTTCGTGGTGTACTTGCAGTAGAAAGAGAAAAGAACCCATGTGTGCGACAGTATACGGACAAGGTGCAAATTCAAATTCCTGGGTAATCAGGCAGACTGCACCTTCTGCGGTTTGACGCAAGCTGCTTTTGCAGCGGCTGAGCTTACCGCGCGATGAAGAGACAGTTCCGACACCTCTGTGGCACAAGGGTTTACGACCAGGAGACGCAATTTTCCCGGAAGGCAATAGCGTCTGTGATCTTGTACCTCGATATTATACGCTGAATGAGGTTTGCACGGCGACAGCAATTTCTGCGGTTTTGCGAAAATTCCAATCGTCGCGACGTCGACAATCATGATGTGTTGAGTTTATTTATATATTTTTTCTTGGTGCGTATTTTATCCAATAAAAACTTGAAACACATCACATACGGAACTCTTTTAGTTAAGTGACTTGGTATATTTTTTAGTAATCCTTCATTCAATAATATATCTTTCAATTATTAATTTTTCGTGAATAAAATTCAAAGAAATCTGCTACCGTAGATTTAAGCTATTCTATGGTATTCATCGACTTATCCTTTGTACTTTTTCATATTTGTATTATTAGTGTTAGTGCATAGCACGTTAAAAAGTCGTCCGTTACTGAGAATTATACCATTTGCAAAATGTAATCTGAACTTATCATAAGCTGCCTACTGTAGGTATAGAAAATGCATATATCATCGTTAAACTCCGAGAATAATCGCAGCATGTGGCAATTAACAAATAGACGGATCAGCTCTATACATATCCAGATCAAAATTTCTATATGTGAAATATAAAAGATTTTAGCGCATAAAAAAATGTTAGATATATTTTCCATTTCAATTAAATTTCAATCAAACGTTTCATTATATTTAAAAAATATTTTCCACATGTCCTCTATATATGACACGTATGTAAAATATATTTTACGGTCCAAAATCTTTTATTTTTTCACATATATGTATTTTACAAATATTAATGTCCGTTCGAGCATCCACAATTTATGAGAGTTAGATGGTTCGAGATATTACAGATCCAGTCCAACCAAGAAGCTACAAATTTGGAACATAATGTGATGATCGGATGGAAAATTTGGGGAAGTGTGTAGAATAGTAGTGACGATGGCATGCTAAAGTATCGAACAGAGAATATATATAAAGGGTGTCCCAGCAAGAGCGCCGGATTTAAATTTGCTGCGATTTTGTTAATACGAGTTGTACGGGGATTTTTTTTTTTACATTTCTCACGTTCAGACCACGCGATTTAAGAATGTGGAGAAGTATTCAAACCAACAACGTTTAATTATTGTAAAAACACATTACAAAAATGGTGAAAGTCTTGTAAAAACAGTTTGCCAATTACGTCAAGTTTTTGGTCGCAATAATGCGCCAAATGAATCGACAGTGAGGCGTTTAATTACAAAATTTGAGACCAAATTTACGCTGATGGATCAGAAGATCATTGTTCGTCGTCGTCCTTATCGGTCACTCGAAAATATAGCCATAGTAACGGAATCTGTGGCCGAGAATCCAGGAACTTCCATTCGGCATCGTGGTCAACAATTAAACATTTCCAGTAGCACTATGCAACGAATTTTGGTAAAAGATCTGCATTTGCACGCGTACAAGGTTCAATTGGTGCAAGAAATCAAGCCAAGGGACCATGCGCAGCGCCGTGAATTTGATGATTGGGTGTTGGAACATCATCAAATTAATGCGGATTGTTGACCACGATGCCGAATGGAAGTTCCTGGATTCTCGGCCACAGATTCCGTTACTGTGGCTATATTTTCGAGTGACCGGCAAGGACGACGACGAACAATAATCTTCTGATCCATCAGCGTAAATTTGGTCTCAAATTTTGTAATTAAACGCCTTACTGTCGATTCATTTGGCGCATTATTGCGACCAAAAACTTGACGTAATTGGCGAACTCTTTCGCAAAACTTTCACCATTTTTGTAATGTGTTTTTACAATAATTAAACGTTGTTGGTTTGAATACTTCTCCATATTCTTAAATCGCGTGGTCTGTATGTGACAAATGTAAAAAAAAATCACCGTACAACTCGTATTAACAAAATGGCGGCAAATTTAAATCCGGCGCTCTTGCTGGGACACCCTTTACATAGTGATCACCGGGGATCGAACCCGGATTGATCTGGTACCGAGTAACATCGCTAACCACTGCGCTGATGTCACCCAGATGTTCCTGTCATTCGAATCGTCTAGTTATATGCAAGGCAAGCATCGTTAAAATAACATACTTACATGCCAGTACCGTTGTTTGTACAGTAATGTAAACGTGGAAAATTTAACAAGGACTCGTAACTCGCTACCGAACGATGCGTATTTTTGTTACTGAAATATTCCGGCGGAATAATGTCAAATGTATTGTATCATAGGCAACACATCTAGGTACGCTTCATCCTTCTAACAAACATAACTCTTTTATCTTTCCCATAATTTATTTGGGATTAATTCATCTATAAATATATATTTCAGAAAGTTGTTTGTTTATTTGTTTGCTTGTCTTGGACCAGAGTCAGTACTCAGATGGGTAATCGCCCCTTAACTGTACTCCCATAACAGTACCTCTTGATTATTCCAAGTTCCCAACCGTAGCATGAAAGAACAAAAATTCTGAATTATATAAAGGATAAGGATGTCTACCCACACTCCATAAACCAAACCAATCTAAAGAAACTTCAAAGCCTAGCTTCTGAACAAAGAATTCCAAATTTGCTACATGAGGGTTCTTACGCTCGAGCTGCTACCATCCTAACAGATCATCCTCAATAGTCTTAATAATTGGGATTTGAATTAAGTTAATTGGATTAAAACATCCAAGCCGCGATAACTTGCTAGTATAAATATATTACGGAACGTTGTTTGTTCGTTTGTTTGTTTGTATCGGGACCTAATGAAGGAAGAGAGCCTGAAAACCTAAATGACCACCCCAATGATACCTAAAGAGGAAGCAGTCTGTGCGTGAAGGGAGGCTGCGAATTTTAAAGCCACAGCGAGCGCGAAGAGCGAAAACCAATAAAACTTATTATAGAAAAGGTAAAGTTGTCTGTCCACACCGTAGCAACCGACAGAAGTTGGGTTCTCAATTGAAGTTCAAAACCAAGAATATCACACTAGATACACGCATCCTAACAAATCATCCTCAATAGTTTTAATAATTGGGATTTGAATTAAGTTAATTGTGTCAAAACATCCAAGCCGCAATAACTTGCTAGTATAAATATATTACGGAACGTTGTTTGTTTGTATCGGGACCTACTGAAGGAAGAGAGTCTGAGAGCCTAAATGACCACCCCAATGATACCTAAATAGGAAACAGTGTGTGCGTGAAGGGAGGTTGCGAATTTCAAAGCCACAGCGAGCGCGAAGAGCGCAAACCAACAAAACCTATTATAGAAAAGGGAAAGTTGCCTGTCCACACCGCAGCAACCGACAGTAGCTGGGTTCTAAATTGAAGTTCAAACCCGAGAATATCACACTAGATACACGCATCCTAACAGATCATCCTCAATAGTTTTAATAATTGGGATTTGAATTAAGTTAATTGCATCAAAACATCCAAGCCGCGATAACTTGCTAGTATAAATATATTACGGAACGTTGTTTGTTCGTTTGTTTGTTTGTATCGGGACCTAATGAAGGAAGAGAGCCTGAGAACCTAAATGACTACCCCAATGATACCTAAAGAGGAAACAGTCTGTGCGTGAAAGGAGGCTGCGAATTTTAAAGCCACAGCGAGCGCGAAGAGCACAAACCAACAAAACCTATTATAGAAAAGGGAAAGTTCCCTGTCTACACCGCAGCAACCGATAGAAACTGGGTTCTAAATTGAAGTTCACACTAGATACACGCATCCTAACAGATCATCTTCAATAGTTTTAATAATTGGGATTTGAATTAAGTTAATTGCATCAAAACATCCAAGCCGCGATAACTTGCTAGTATAAATATATTACGGAACGTTGTTTGTTCGTTTGTTTGTTTGCATCGGGACCTAATGAAGGAAGAGAGCCTGAGAACCTAAATGACCACCCCAATGATACCTAAAGAGGAAGCAGTCTGTGCGTGAAGGGAGGCTGCGAATTTTAAAGCCACAGCGAGCGCGAAGAGCACAAACCAACAAAACCTATTATAGAAAAGGGAAAGTTGCCTGTCCACACCGCAGCAACCGACAGAAACTAGGTTCTAAATTGAAGTTCTAAACCGAGAATATTACACTAGCTACGCGATGAGCTATTGCGCCCAAGCCACTATCAGCCCAATAAGCCACGCTGTACAGTTCCAATAATAAAAATTTGAATTAATTTTATACCATTGAAGCATGATTTCCTGTGTAAATCTCCAACGTAGCTACGTAAAGGCGCAAAACGCCGTAGACACGATAACCTAGCTAATTTTTTATATAAGAGCCAAAGTTGTCTGTCCACGCTTGAATAAACTAAAGAGCCTAAAAAACCTAAACTTCGAGAACTGATGTTCTGAATTATGGCTTTGAGCTGAGAATCTCACACTGATTACACAAAGGCGACAAAAATGTGCGAGTTAATAGATAAAAGCACATGAGTTTGTTACTCAGTTAGAGTAAACTTTAATACTTAATACATTTTTAAACAAATAAACAAATAATTATAGAAGTTACTATTGTTACAAATAAGAATACAATTAAATAAATCGAGAGATACATTAGCAGCGAGAGGTGTCCAGCACTGAATCTTATACCAATAAACATTGTCTTTTCATTAATAATAATTAAAAAACTATTATCACAAACTGTTTCCATCATGGCGATCAAATATTGTAGCCTGTATTAGATGGTTTGTAAAAAAACGATGCTGCTAGCACCGTGTAAAAATCGAAAATGAGGTAAAGAATAGAAACATCGTCAAAAGGGTCTTAATTCACACTTCGGTAAATCTCGTAGGTACATTACACAAAGAATAAACTTGTTGAATCGATATAGCAGACGTCGGTCGACTACAGATTGAGCACTTGGTTTCGAATGGAATCTTCGGGTAACGATACATCGTCGGCACGCCGGAAGTACGTATGTGTTATGATCTATATACCTTAGCACACATAGATTTATATGTAACAAGAGTAAAATAGAAAACCCGGTGAAGAACGGTGAGCGACCAACAGCCCCGTGCATCGATCGAGGGCAACGTAGACTTTGCAAGTTTGCACGGTGTTAACCCGCGGGCGCGGAAGAGCTTGTGTATACCCGGCACTCGGATACGTAAAACGTCTAAGCTGCACGCGAGAAGTAGAAAATGCCGGATATTACCTACCTGACCGCAGCGTAACGAGCTCGACGCGCCCCAGTTAGTCCGCGATACTCTACCTATGCTCCTGGGCAAATTCTAAGTACAATTTCGAGGAAGAAGATTCGAAGGGCCGAGTTTCTTCCAAGCCCGGTGAAGTATTCTCACGTTCCCCTTTGTAAAATGCCACGTAGAGTTAAAGTCACGTTGAGGGTAACCGTCGTTTCTGGAATCTCTGTCGAGAGAAGAAGAAGAAGAAGAGAAAGAAAAAGAAGTAAAAATGAAATGAAACTGGAAAGGCTGTACATAGCACACCCTTACGAGACTATGATGCGCATCCTGCTCTTTTCAATCACTGAAAGCTCATGTTCTGAATACACCACTCTTGAGTATTAATACATCATTCAAACTTTTTCTTTTCCTTCTTTTGATTTTAAAGGCGGTAGTCTCTTCTCGGAAGCATTTTCTTTCACTACGTAAGCTATGGAAACTATATGTTCGCTCAATTTTCTCCTAACGATGCACTTGCAATATGGATTTCACTTGTGTGCAACTTATTTCTCCATTTCTTACCAGACACCTTCAAACGTATTTACTTTAATTGGATTGCTCTGCTACTCAAAGTGTCGAGTATCTCTCGTTCTTGGATCTCGTTAATGGAGAAGTTTCTACAAAACAACAATTACGTCATTCATAAACGAAATCTCTTGCGCAACACTCATAGATTAATAATGCACGAAAAGAAAACGAATCTTTCTTTGATATTTTATTAAAACAGATAGCTAGGAAAAATTTTTCAACACAATCGTGGAATTAAACGTACGATATATGTTTGAATCTTCCAATTAAGGAAGAATTTTGACGGAAACGGCAAGCACTCTTCAATGAAGTAGAGTTACAAGGAGTTGTCAATTACCTATATAATTGTTTAACATTACACGGACCCAAGCCTAAAATTACTGTGATAAAGTTACAATAGTTTCGTGGAATACTGACTCGTATTGCCTGAAAATAAATCCGTTATTTCTATGATGAAATATTGTAGCAACTACATTATTGACGGGCACTCCGTATTACGATGATATACCATGGTATACCGACTATATCAGCTCTCGAATTTTCTACACTGAATGAAAAATCACTTTTTCGACAGCTGGCAGTATAATAAAAATTGCTATGTAGCATAGGGACTACCTTAACTTTCTGCATTCTACAGCAGTATTGATTTCTTTTTTTGTTGTAGATATTTTTTAGCGTTAAACATAAGGAACGGCAGTATTATATAGACATTAAAATAATTTAATTCATAAAATGAACATTTTGTCACATAAATTTGTTCCAATTTTGAGTAAAATTTGTATTAAAATAAAAGATGAGATTTAAACAATAAATACAAAAATTCTAAGTGAATATTATTATTGTTACAATCTCATATGGAATTGTAAGAATTGGAAGTAGAATTGAAGATATTCATCACATTTTAGTGGCTAAATGTATTTCAATCAACGAATTAAATTTATTTCAAATATATCGACTCAGACAAATGTATCCGAACGTTTCATCCACCCTGAGGAATCTACAGAAAATTACGTGTCTCATACTAAAAAAAATGGTGTACCTTCTACATATTTTTATAGTAATAGACATGATTCATTAGATATTACTTAAGGGGCTGAAGTGACATGAAAAACACTTTAAAAAGTATTAAAGTTGACTCCACCTGACATCAATTTCAAAATACCTTAACTTCAACGCATATTGAACATTCGTTCTGTCATAAAATAAGTGTTAACCCGTTCATTGTAGTTCGTAAGTATGATGCCCGGTAGGCGATGAAGACTTCGTGAGGATCTATCCGGGCAAGATGTTTATTCACGCGTAAGATTAAAACGATAAGTTGATAAACGCGTAAAACCTTTATTTTTCCTTCCTCAATAATTTCCAACGTTATAATAAATAGATAGACGTAACGAAGAACCAAAGTAAAACAGTGTGAGCATCTTCCGAAAAAAAAATCAAATAATACCTCGGTTGGGGGTTCGTTTGTTCAAGCAGATTATTTTTCACCAAGCACTTTCTTCTACAATATACGTGGGTACACAGTAAGCAGGGGGCTTAAGACAGTCTACAGAGAATCAACCCTTCGCATTGGTTGATGTTAAACATACCCACCGCCTACGTTTATTCAAAAATTCTTCTCAAAGTAAAAATGTATTATAAGTACTACAAGATGAGAATATTTTCAACAAAAAATATTTATTTAGTTGCAATACCTCCTATTGCGACTAAAAAATAATTTCAGCGGTGTTTCCCACCGCTGAAAGAGAATTTATTTGCAGATGAAACGCGCCATATATATCTCTTGCAAATATGAATCGGCTTAATAAGCTACTCACCGCAAGCTTCTTCAAACAGTTTGATATTTATTCGCGTAATGGACTGATGCACGGATGAAAATATTCAGGGTCAGCCATGTTATAATTATAATGATTTTTCTCAATTCAACTAATTGTTTTACATTTTTTTTATACGAGCAAAGCTCTTTTCTCCGTACGACTTTTGAAGACGAAAATACGGATTAATTAATCAGACTGGAATGCATCCCGTATCAGGTTTTCACTAGAATTATATCAGATACTGATCCGGCTAATCTGCCTGGCTCGGATCATGTATCTGACGCTATTGTACGTATGATCTAGACTCGGGCCTGGATTACAATCTGCGTTATTTTAACAAATATGTAAAACGATTGTTTGACGAAAATTTAACTGATTCAACTGTAACGAATCGATTTTACAAAGAGTTTTACGCCTACTCCTAATTATGATTTCAATAGTTAATCAAGAGATACTAAAAAAACTGTCGCTTGTTAGTTATTAGTTGACAATTTTTTATTAACAATTACTCTTGACAACGTAAATTTACCCCTAAAAGGATACATTTCATTCTTCAAACTCCATCCTGATAACATTTTTATTCGTTTATTCAATTGGCCTGATTCGCTTTCAATGTGTCGAGCCTCATCAGGAAAGACGTAACGACGTTACATCTGGCCAAGATCCGCTTTAAATCTAGTGAAACTGATTAGAAAGAAGCTTTACTGATACCCTGATATGACTCTGATCTAACATCAGGCAATCTAAATAAATATATGCTCGGTTATTAAGTTGCCGAACTAACTGAGCCGTATTGATGTTAGATCTAGCCCAGACGTGGTTTAAACATGATGAGCCTGATCAGGGAAGACATACCAATGTCAGATCCGGACAAGACTATCGGCGAGTCGGATCAGGTAAGATACGACGATGCTAGGTCTGGCCCAAATCCAGTTTCAACCTACGCCGAACCTCATTACGCAAGAAATATGGATATCAGATCTATTCCAGATCCGGTTTCAAGCTAGTGAGCATGATCAAGTGTGCCTTACTCATATCATAAATGGCACTGATACAACCTATTTGAATAGGTGCCTGAATATAATCAGAAATATTCAACAAAGGTTTTTCAAATTTCTCCTCGAATGTATCTTTTTCAGAAAAGTCATCAGGTTGTTTCAAATGAAAAATGTGTTTGTATTAATATTTTTAGATGTTAAATACATTATGTCGGGATGTTTTAACTGTTGCCATCTCGAATTTCATTTCATGCGCTTTTTTATAAGCCGGTCATAGGCAAGCAAGTTTAAAAAAATTCTGTCGTCTAACCCAGCGAAATGAAAATCGTTAATTAGCTGAAAGGTTGAGTGGATGAGACTTTGCAATATCGTCAATGCGTATAAAACACAAAGCCAAAAGTTTTCATTAAACGTTGAAGACGCTCGTGAACTGAGAAAATATAGCCCAGATACGAGAGATATTTGTCTCTCTCTCTCGCTCTCTCTGTCTCTGGATTGATATTAACTTTCTAATCAAATGAAAGTTTTGCAACGTTTGCGCAACCTTAAATGTCAGCAAATATAAATTATACAGATAGTTCAATAAAACATTTTCAAAGTTACTATCCATCCGGTGTACGCATCGTTTCCCGAAAGAAAAAAATCTTAAAAGACTTAAAAATAACAACTGCAATTGTTATTCTCTTACTTTGTACTGGCACAAACAAGTGAAAAAAGTTTTTTTTGAATGTCAATTACTCGCTGCAGCAATTGATTAATTTGATTATAAATTATCGATTGATTGTAGCTACTATTTTTTTCTTCGCATAATATATAATATTTTTAACCGATGCAAGATCTCTTTCTAGAATTTTAATAATATGAATAAGATTATGCTGATGTGATTGAAGGTTTTCTTATCAACGAGTTATAAAAGGTTCACCGGAAGACGAGGGTATTGCGAGGTAGCAATGTATTTCTTGTGAAAAATCAGTTTTACTCTCCCCTGTAGTATCAAACAAAGAATAATCCGATTGGCTTGAGTTACGTTTGCGCAATTTTACTTCACATTATTTTTTTACTCGAAATTCTTTCTGCCCGGTTCCGAGTTCCTTGAATTTCTTTGCAAATTGTAAAAGTACAGAGACGCGTGCAAAGATAATTAATTTTAAAAGACTGACGTCAAGGTCGAATAATATAAATCTTATTCCAGAATTATTAAATAAGATTATACGCGTAGCGTTAGATTAAATTATTCAACCGAAATAAAAGCAGATTTTTTTCTTCGTAGAATCGTGACAACATGCAATAATAAATATTATCAAAACATCCTTTGAGCTTTTATATATTTTTAACTTGCTCGTGTTTTAAATAATTAATTGTATGGCACATAAATTATTTAGCTAATCATTTCTTTCCCCTCATCAATGGAGTTATTTTTTCTTTCTTTGATTCTTCGTATTAAAAATTTAGAGAAAAAACATTTATTTTAGAAAAAAAGTACTCACCACATTGCAAAATGATGATGGCTAACCACAAGAACAATGGTAAAAATAGTTGGAGAATCGTGTGGCAATCGAGCGCCGGTCTATCGAGAATTTTCTTACATGCCGTTAGAATATCGAGAATAAAAGTATGACATCGTTGAATTTAAATTTGCGCGTGACAAAAACCAGTTTGAATTAATGAACGGATTTAAAGAATCTCACTGGTTTGCAGAGAAATAAAAAAGATCGCGCAACTTTAGCCTTCGAAAAAATGTAAACGGCAGCAGCAGAAGCAGCGAGGCAGGTAAACGCGCGACGAGTTACCCCATTCACGGTTCCGTTGATACTGAGTGCTGGAACGGAGCGCTCAACTGAGATATAGGGGAGCTTCGGCGCATGAATTTCCACCCCCGCGTACACAAGGTAGCGCGCGGAGTTTTGCGGTTTGAACTGTCGTGCAAAGCCGGACTGTTCGGAGAGTAGTTGTAAACAATGTTAGAACTTTAAGCTTTAAGAATAAATTATACGTTTTAGTCTTGAATTTGAATGAAATTGAAGTGAAAATACTTATTTTATTATCTACAATAATGGATTTAATGGTTTTATATATTAAGGAGCGAGTTAAATCTACACGGAGAAAAAGGCTTCGTTGTTTAAACCAAGCTGCGTAGTTAAATACGCTTTAGGTAATTTATTTGTTTGCCAGACTAAATAAATCGTCTGAAGCGTATTTAATTAGTTCATTCGTTAGAGGAATAAATAATTTCTTTCTGTGTGGAGTTCTCAAAAAAATCATTATTTTTGGGAATTACTTTTACACCAAAATATCAAACGTAACATTTTTTAATCGTACTGATTTGTTTATGTTTTTATTTGTATCATGGGACGTTAATAGAATTTTTATATAATTCTGGAAGATAAATAATGACTGTTGGAAGCATATTCACTCAAATATCTCCACAAAATGTTTAGATTGCTGATAGGAAGGTGGAGGAATCGATAAGACCGCTCCAGGGCAACTGATACAAAAAAAAATGAAACGGTATTTTCTTCTGTATGAACGTGGTTTTTGTACGAATCACAGCATGAAAAAAAATAATAAATTGAAAATATTTCAAGGGCTTGAAGTTGAGGTATTGATTTTTCATCAAAATTAATTACTTTTTTTTATGAATAAAAAGAAAACACGTAATCCACTTTATAATTTTCATAGATCATATAGAACGATGGAAAGCTCATATTAAGAAGAAAAATATAGAACTACGACTAAAATATCAGAAGATGTATTGGCTAATAGGCAGACACTCGCAAATGTCTACTAGTAACAAACTATTGCTATACAAGCAAATTCTAAAACCTGTGTGGACCTACGGAATTCAGCTGTGGGGCTGCCCCAAACAAAGCAACATCGATATAATATAAAGATTTCAAAATAAAGTTCTACGAGATATTGTAGATGCGCCTTGGTTTATTAGAAACAGCGACCTCCATAGGAATTTGAAGGCTAAATCAGTTGCGGAGATACAACTTTAATGTAGAGAGACAATACAAATATATTTCACGTTTATTTTAAGATCTTGAAGAAATACACATCGTCATTTCCGAACATCATATAGAAACCAGGTTCATATCTAATAAGAAACCGTTACATTTATATTTTTTAGATGCTTTGGAACAGAGCGACGAGGGTTCGTGGCAATAATTAGTTGACACGCAAACATATATAAAAAATTCTGTAGCATTTAAAAACATGATGTTTTAAGAGCATTGCGGCGTCTTGAAACATTATGTTTTAAGAGCATTGCGGCGTCTTGAAACATTATGTTTTAAGCATTAACGGAAGCATGACGGAAGATCAATATCATCCGAAAGAAAAAACTAACGAGACAGTGCGATAACTCAGATGATAACTTTCATTTATCTACGGCCTGCGACAACTTACTTGAAGGGTTTTCTTTCAAAGCTCGCGAAATATCCAAGAAGGCGCAGATCTCACAGCCTGTAATTATACACTCGAGTAATTTATAGACCCTTGATATTCGTTTAACTCAACAATCCGTAAATGTGTATTTTCGGCAATTTAAATTAAGGTGAATAAATGAGCCGTAAAATTGTTAACTCGATGACAACGTTCAATTGGATAGAGGATCATTTTTCAAAGAATAAATTATACTTTAGAATCAATTTTAATAAAACGTCGTTAGAGATTAACAAATATTTCGCTTCACATCGATAAATTATTCGAAATTATGTTTCTTTTTTTTTACGTTGAGTGACAACTCTAACGTTCTTTTTTCTCAGTGGATTCCAAGGATGCGTCGCAAACTTATTAATTATCTCTCGAATGCAATTCCAAACGAAGATACGTAACATTCCAGTGGCACAAACTGTGATATTCTTTTGCACGGTATTCAGCGAGCTTATCGATCTCACGTGCCTTTCTCGCAACCAAGTCTCCGAAGGATGTCTCTCATGGCATTTTTCTTATCTACCATGTCAAATAATATATATATATGTGTGATATATTCGAATTTAAGCCAGTACGATATCTAGGAGTAGCATTTACGATTCGTTTCGATATAAATGTCATTTATTTCCATTTATCAACGGTTACGGGGGGTGACAAAAGATCGTGACGAAAATGTGTTGTACTAAAGTACGTTATAGGATGAAATATTTACGGGACCCTAGTGAAAATATTGCGAGAAATATGTGTAAGTTAGAACATATTGGAGCGAGTACGAGTGCTTATCATTATCAACGACTAAGGGATGCACTGTACAATTTATTCAGAATCGACAGCTTTTAAGCAATACATTTTTTGCAACTCTCACTCTGTCCAAGTATTGATTTGTACTTAAGAAAAAATGTTCACGAAAGGGAAGAATCGGAAAAAGATTGCAAGGGGTGCTTCACTCGACTTTAATACTTGAAATGCCACATCACCATTTATGTTTAATTGCTGGCAATTCCCTTTCGCGTCGTGTTTTTTGAAGTAGAAAAAAAACATTTTCATCTAGTAGAAGTTCCACTTTTAAATGATAGCGATACATGATGTTTCTTTTAAGGGTAAAAGTAAATTATTTCAAAGTTGAAAACATTTATTATACAAAAGTTGTTGGGTTTCACACACCAGGGAAAAGGGTTTGGTTAGGACTTTAACCAACCGCTTGGTTAAATATAGCGCCGGCGTATTAATTCGTTAGATAAGCCAAGTAATTGGTTACCAAGTGCTCTGTAAGAAAACCAAATACTTGGTCACGTTAACCATTACCTTGATTGGTCTAAAAAATCAATCGGTTTGCGAATATTTGACCAAGCGCTTGGTTGTCCTAACCAAGCCCTTTTTCTATGGAGAGGACGTACGATGGTCACATGGACAATTTCGTCGATAGAGGGGTTGAGGTTAGCTAAAGGTCACCTTAAAATTTATTTTAGTGTCCCCATAGCGTTTGTCACATAAAACTCTAGTCGAGACGAATCTAATGGGGAAAAAATGCTCTACCTTTAGAATCGCCGAAGATATAGCCCTTTAAAGTATAAAAGTTCAAAGGGCTGTAATTTCGATGTGTTTAAATCTAAAGGATGTTAACGATTCCATAAAACTTCCTAAAAATTCCTAAAAACGTGGAAAAACTGCACACACTAATGTGCAGATCCACAACGGTACATTCTTATCTGTTTCTCTATAGAATGTATTCCCCATAGAAAAAAAATATATATCAGACGTATAGAACTTTTCGTTGATTTATATTATCAAAAATACAATTCAAATATATTTTTTATATGTCCCAGATAAAGTTTTCGTTTGCATATATTTGTAGCGAATTTTAGCACTCGGAACAACCGCCAGACTTGTGGGACTTGTGGGACATGCGAAGGTATCCGAAGTAAACCACGAAGTAAGTTCCGAGTACGCAACTTCTCGATCGACATTCTAACCGATTTAGAACACTTCTCATCGTACCGTTCAACTAGATGCTCCTGTCTGGTTAGACCACCTCAGTATTATTTAACGATAGTTCGATTTTGTTTCCTCTATCTTTGTGTGTGCTAGTGTGTGACGTGAGCGATGCTGAGTTATCGACGCGAGTCCTTCAGTATTATTTTTTTCTTTTATATGTCAAGTATCGATTTTCAACAATAACAACAAATTACTTTAGTATATTAAGCGTAATATATGAAACGTTGTTTGGGTAAAATATTTATGGGGAAGGACATCATTTGCGTAGGTAGAATTAGAGGTATGTTGTACTGTTACTTATTCGTATGTTTATTTAACTAAAGCTCATTTTTTGTCTCCTCTATCTTTCATACAAGAGTTTCTCAATTATACTTGGAGCGCCCAAATTGTTATTTATTATAAAATTAACAGTATTAATTGTAATTCGTATCAATGTTCCACGGATAATATCAACACTCGGGAGAGGTAATGATGGAATTTATATATCTTTAAGAAAGATGAGTAATTCATATGTTTTTACATACGTATATAACATGTAAAATTGTATTTGGAATTTGACGGGTTCGTCAATGAGAAGAACTTGATTGAATTATCACTAATTTAGTTCGGCGAGAAAATAGATTCACAATTATATATTGAAGTTACGTGTATATTTTTTTTAATTCATTGAATAGTGTGAATTGGATGAATGGATGCATGGATACGATAATAATATATAGATTATTGATAATTATTTTTGAAACTTCATGATTGACCAATGGATGCAGATATTTAAAAATTATGATAATTAAATAGTGTTGCAATGTAATTGGTGTTATACATTTTATTGTTGATTAACATGCCCGAGATTATAGTTATTCGCGTTCCCATAATTTTCGTGATAATCCTAATTTTTTCATATAGTTATAGCGTGTCCGATCAGCAGGATGGATATTATTTTGCGAAACACAACTCAGGGTGCGAGATGCGTGGTCGCAATTCTGAGCGCGTAAATGAGAAGCTTGATTCAATTTTATCACAGTTCCTTTGTTAAAGAATTGTCGAATTTGGTTGCTTAATCAATTTTAATTAAATTGTTTTGATCAATTAGATCCGATATTTATAATGATTCGCAAATGCGGAATTTGAATAAGGCTTCTCATACCCGCAATTAGAATCGCGATCACGTATCTCGCACTCTGAGTTGTGTTTCACAATAATATCCATCCTACTGATCGGACATAGACGCAATATCTATATGAAAATTATTATTTTGTTTAAATTCCATTTAAGTTTGAAAATGAATTTTTTATTCGAATTCAATGACAGGAAATAATTTACAATAAAAATAAAATACAGATAAATTGTGGGAAAATAAAAGAAATCGTGAAAATTAGAAATACGACTTTTAATAAGAAAAAAATCATTATATATTTCATATAAATTTGTTGAAATATATCTGATATACTTGATATGTTATGTATATTACTTTATTGCAGTGAAAGCTCACCGTCGAGAATAATAAATGTAATGAGGATGATAAAAATAATAATATGCTTCCGGCGTTTACCGTCATTTCTCAGTATAACGTTAAGTTGGTTATTCTCAGACTCGCTTGCAAATAATCCTTTGAAGCGTCGTCCTTCAACGCAAAAGTGAAAAGATTTCTGCCGCACGTGCGAGTGATATTAAACTTTGTCAATAGCGAGAACGAGAGTACATCGAATGTTGCTACTTGCGACTCGCGAATGTCATATAGTTGCGATTCGAATCGTCTGCGAAAATAATATTATAACTTCTCTTAATTAGCCTGTTGAAATGAAAGTTTAGAACCCGAAAGCACAACCTTCACTCACGAAATTGCACAGAAAGCCTCGAGTTTTAGAAGTTTGCCGTTTCGAAAAGTTAAACTCGGTGCGAAAATGTCTTTTCTCATCGTATCTCGCGAATACTCGACGACAGAGGAATAATCGATACTGGTTGATCATTAATTATGTTCTATTATTATTGTTATTGTTGATGTTGTTGTTGTTATATCCGAATATACATTATTAACGATGAAACGCTGATTATTTACTCCAATTAGCACTAATTAGACTGCTAGGAAAAATCCCATGAAAGAATATTTTGCAGCCAGTAATAAATTCAGTTGACATGACAGTGCAAATACAATTTAATTACTATGAAAAAAAATCTTATCAGCCGTAATACAAGGTTTGCGAAACCACAACCTTTGTGAGTTTTATTTTCTCTTTTTTTTTTTTTTTAGTTTTACTAATCGCTAATAAATATGCTGAACATTGTCCCTTTAAGATTATGCAATTAATTTAATTATCGAATAACTTCATATTGTCTGAGTTGTATTTTAAAGCACTGCAAAAAATGTTATGAGTCGTATAATGCAAGATTCTTCGCACGCTGATCCTTAAGCTTTGCAGGAGCTCTCTATACAATTAAACTCCTGCTGCTAAGCGAAATAGACTGCTGAGCGAATTAGGGCATACACCATAAAAAATAATGAATCCAAGTTATTTCATCGCATGCGTTGCCACGATAAACGCATTATACATATAATGTATAATGCAATGTAATGTATAGTTAAAAATATGAGAAATATCGTTTATTCTCTCTATGTATAATATTTACTTTATAATATTTTCTTCAAGTATATAGGCTATCGTTTTGAAAAGAGAGATTCCGTCGTTAAATCTCTTCTGGTCATGAATGATATAAAGAAGATAAATATGTTTATGTATGCTGGTATATGCAATGTGTTTTATCGAAAGGATTACTCAACCCGAACTGCTATGGAATTTTCAAACAGAATTTTCGCCTATCGAGGAGCAGCTTGGTGTTAGCGCAGACGCGATATTTTTCTTACAAATTCTCTCGAATATCGTTTGTTGTATTTGAAATATGCTGGAGGATAGACACGTGCCGAATTCACAGAAATGAAGAAAAAGGACGGTGAATATTTATAGTAGCGACGTGATGCCAATACGTTAGCCGATTTACTTCCCAAAGGCGATTAGATAGAAGCTGATCCTAGCTGCAAACCATCAAAAAAGAATTTTCTTGAAGCTGTGAGACATTTTTTATTTTATTATTTCGTTTTATTATTAAGTACATTTTTTACAAGTTTTTTTTTCTCAGTAGTTATGTTATTCTTTGCTTTCCGTTAAATAAAATTTTTAATACTTTTTAATTCACTTGTCATTATTGATTTTAGTTTTAGAATAAATTATTCGATTATCCTAGTAACTTTGTTGTTGCTTCCTTATACAGAAAACGTTGTTTTCATAGCAGGATGCTGAAACTGATTTGAAACATCCAGAATTGTGGTTTCCATAAAATGTACTCGCGCGTACATTACTCTAGCAAAAGCTAAGGAAAATGTGAAGACGAGTATCTCTCGAAACGTGACGGAACATTTCATTGTTTCTTGGTGACTCATAGGGAGCAAATCGATATACACAACAGTGCAAAGTACCATTTGTTATACGCGTCACCTTGGTGAAATAAAGAAGTCATTTTAGTAGCCTGGAGCTACACAGCTTACAGTTTTTCTCTTGACTCGGTCGAAGGTGGAATCGGTTATAGATGAAATGATCGAAGCGACATACGTAGGTCCCGAGCTTTTATTAATTACGGATACCAATCACTATTGCTGGTAATTGAGAGAATGAAGGTCGTCTCTGGGAGAATATCGACGCAAGGAAGAAAGTGTTTTACCATCATACTCCGAGAAAAGCTTACTATAGATTCATTGCTCCTTTCACGCATATATATATATATAAAACCAAGTATCTTTGGTGGTGGTAAACATACTGCGGACTCTGATTTTCCTTCACTCTCGTAGCGCACGCGATGAAAAGAGATTAAAGGAGATATTCCATTGTAATCATTGTCACATTAGGTTATCGCGACTCGACAGTATCCGTAACGATAGACAGATTGAGAATTAGTAGTAGTGGTTTTATTATTACGTCATTTTTTACACGCTTTGGTGTATAATTACTTGTTCTAAGGAATGTGTGATCGTGTGTGAAGCGAGCGATGCTCGGTCGTCGACGTGAGACCTTCAGCCCCTTTTTTTCTTGTCTGGTGTCGTGCTGTATTATTTTTTGTTTTATATATTAGGTATCGACATTGAACAATAACAACAAATTACTTTAGTATCTTAAGCTCAACGTATGAAACGTAGTTTGGGTAAAAAGTTATGGAGGAGGACATCATTTGCGTAGGTAGAATTAGACGTATATTGTACTGTTACTTATTCGTTTGTTTATCGGCTGTTATTGTTTATATCGTTTACGTTGTTCTTTAATTTACTAAAAGCTTCTAGCATTGTCTATTCTGAGTACAATTCCTAATTAATTACCAATTTTTCATAATTTTTTTTTTTTTTTTTTTTTTTTTTTTTTTTTTTTAGTTTCTAAACCGTTTAACGACGTCTTTTGTGACTTGAGATACGTTGTGTAAAAAATAATATTATTAAATATTAGTTGTTTTAGAATTTAAATGAAATGAATTAATATTTTTAAAAAGTATAATAAGAGTTATAAATTATTTAGCACTTTAATTATAAATTATTAGTACACTTTGCAAGCAATAGACGTATGTCCCCTCTTCGTAAATACTGTCGTAAATTGACAATATTATTTGCAATGGCAGATAAGCCAGACGTGTATAACGTTAACGAAATTATTTATATCAACAGCTACATGTGGTGGTATTGTAGGTTTAAGAAAAAAACCACTTTAATCGAACTTTCGTGGATCTGAAACCATTTGGTAAATCACAACAGACGTATTTTCTAAATGATGATAAACTCGAGTGTCTCTATTATTTTTCACCGGAAAGCTATTTATCTTCAGATAAGAATATTCCAGCGGTGTTCTCTTCTCCGCGTCATAATATTTTTCAATATTATCAAATAGCTTGGAAACATCTTAAATTTCGAAGATGTGCCGAGTAATATTATCACTTTACTTTCACTCGGGTTGACAATATTCATAAATCCATTAGAGTGTTCGTGCAGTATATATAATAGCTTAGGATACGCGTATGGTATACGTTGATACCGTTCATTCATTTCACTGTTACATCGTTGTATTAATAGAATATAAAAAATAAAGAAGTAAACACGTTTCTTGAGTGAGGAAATGGCAAATCATATTTTCGCCAAAGTTTTGTATACCGCGACCGTTACGTTCTTAACATTAATCCAGGTTACTGCGTTTATCATCGATAAATTTTTTAAAGATTGAAATTTACAGAGCACAACTCGTGTCGTTAGGACACAATTGTTAGATTCTCAAAACGCGGGAACGGCGAGCCCATTGCAATTCTTGCGAATACGAATCCTTGCAAATGTAGATTCTAATTTATTAGATTGATTAGTTGAATTGATCAACCGATCAGAGTCGATGAGTTTAAAATCAAAGAAACTGTAAAAAAAAATATTGCTACGAGCCAGTTGTTGTTAAATTACGGTTAATTGGTAACGTACACGCCGCAGTTGGGCTTTCCATTATCACGATTTAAAAATATAGCGATCCCGTGTTCACGTCCCGAGTTGTGTTTCGCAAATTTGCTTCTTTAGGAAATAGAGACGAGCACAGAAACCATATTTTCTATACATTTCGGTTCTGCACAGAATTGGTTTAATACGATCTACACGGTTACATTCTACACGCACTCTTTCACCACAAATACAATTGTACACCCTCGCAATACGGTTTTTCTACACAGAAATTTATATTACACCATATCCATCTACGCAATTTCGATTCGACACATAGCGATTGTGCACAAATGCAACATTGTACCTATAATGCGTTGCATTATAGATAAATAATTTGTGTAGATAGGTATTGTACGATACTTGATTATGTGTAAGAATAGCGCATTGCAAGCGTGTAGAACAGAATTTGAGGAGAATAACCGAGACTTTAGTTGTGTAGAATCGATAATATGTAGAAAAAATGTGTATCGTTGTGATCTCAATATTAACCTTAAATTAATCTTAACGAATTTATTCGATTTATTTCATTATTTATTTGTTCACTTCAATTTAATATAATTTTTTTAATTTTACATATTAAATGAATGTTATATACATACACCGGCAGCAAAATATACTTTCTGTATGGAACGTGGATAAGCACGTAGGTATATCCAGAGCTTATTGCAAGAAGAGGTGTGGCAAAGGAATCGAGTAAGAGCTGCTCGTAGCGTGAAATTACGAAATTCTAAAAAAGATTGCTTTGCTCTGATATAGTGAACGGTAGCGCGTAAGGAGAAGAGAATAAGGGCAAAGCCGGAAGTCTAAGGATCTACTTGCGAGACTCCCCTCTATGCTCTTTTGGTTTGACGACATTTTCACTGGTAAACGCCGTGTGTGTCTTGAGGTGTTATATCTCCGCAAGTTTCTACGGTAAAGACATTCCCAAACCATAGAATTGAAGTTTTGAAACGTTGTAAAGGTTAAAACGTGTTTGTGAGATCCCGACTTCCGTGAAAATCAAAGAAATCTCTACACACGGAGCAGTAATGGATCCAACCGAAGATGATAATTTCTCGGAGCAAATGCAATAATTACGGTTTCTGTTTGAAAGAAAAAATGTTCTACATAATGTAAATAATTATAAGATGTTTTGGAAGATTTTCTATGGAAAATCGATCGCTTTCCCACTTTTGGTATTTGTTAGCGACATGGTCTTTTTTTATGATGCAAAGAGACTCGTGACACTACAATGACGATGGCTTCTAAAGAAGAAAACTTTCCTTTATATAGTTGAAAAAATGTAGACCCAGAAATGTTCATGCGGTGATCAATCCCCGTCGGTTGGGCAGTAATCACCGATAATAATTTTATTTTTATTTCACTATTTATATATATTTTTATTCATTTATTTCTTATTCAGAAACCATTGTTGTTGGAAGGAACAACGATGTCCTTGTATTAAATAAAACTATTAACTTTCAGTAGCGAACATAACTACCAAAGTAATATAATTTTTCGCTGAAACAAACGCATTCCAGAAAATCTCTGAAACTATTTATGCAAAGGCAAGTATTCTCCTTCAAAAATTCTCTTTGTTGCGAAGAATAAGAGTCTCTCTGCAATAGAAAATAAATATAAATCCCCACGGTGGTTACAGTCGAATCACCAAAGGGATAACGATTTTTCGTTGAAACGAAAAAGACAAAATGAGCGCTCCAAACAATGTGAAATTATCGTCGAATTTATCGAATATATAATCAAACAAATGGCGAAATATTGTGAATAGACGGCCTTCAATTATCAAAGCATCGCGATCAAATACTTTGCGGTCCTCGCCATTGAAAATACATAACTTAATTTCACATATCATGCCTCACCGAAATGATATGGTTGTCTCAACCAATAAAAATTCTGATTAAAAAAAAAAAATTCTGTTTAATCCAGCATCATCTAGTCATCTATTTAATATAATTTTTTTTAAAACACATCTTGCAAACACTCAGAACAATTTAGTCCTGGCAGAGTTATGAGCCTCTGTGAAATACCATCCTCCTGGCTTCACGATCAGTTAAAACCGCTTGCACGCGTTGTTGTGTATGCCTATGCCATCAAAAGCCACTTGAGACTGGCGCATAGCCTCGTCTCCATAGGGACGCCAAGCCAAAACACGAAGCCACCACCGGAACGATAAGCCCAGCGTACTTTCATTAAATTGATCAAAGGCTACATTCCCTTTAATCGCACAAAAATAGGGCGTATATCAATTATAATCATATGCCAATTATTGAGGCAAAGAGCAACATTTACTGTCATTAAATACGTGTTAACAGCTTGTAAATAATAATAATTAAAAATTATTCTTTAATAAATAAAGTAGAATTAATAGCAAATAAAAAAAATATATCCTTCTCCTTACTGCAAATATTTTTTTTAATGCATTCCTTCAAAGTCCATGAAATTCTACGGTAAGAAGAATTTATAGACAATCTACAAAGCTCGTCAAATACTCGGTGAGTTATATACATAAAACATACTTTGGGGGCAACGGTGAGCTGAATTTCTTTCTCCTTTTTTTGTTACAATTTTCAGCTACGCCCACTTTTAGCTCTTTTATTTGTCAGAGACTCGACCGTATTACCAACTAAAATAAACGTGAAAACACGATTTTAAAAAACTTTGAAATTATTGTATTATCAACCGACAGTTAGTTTCACATCTTTTCAACTGTACTTCCGGGTACTTTATCACGTACACTGATAGATGTGTATTTATCACATACACAAATAAAAATATAATAGATCTATGAATTGTAGAGAATTAAACAGCCCTGTTTGCTTTATTTTGTCGCAGTGGATCAAGTTACATATATTCACACCTACACAAAGCCAGAAAATCATCTGAAATCCGTCGACGGATCTCTTTTAATACGGATTTGCATAGATATTGCAAGGCGTTTAACTCAATGGCCCGATCTGGTATACCCTACTGCTCACTCTTGCGCTCGCTTTTCGCATTATGCACAGAAACCTTCTCGAGTTTGTCTCTGGAATCGACAAAGAAATTGTGTTCACTTGAGTAACTGTTCGTTTTCATTCACCCCAACACTCTGCGTAAGTATATCCCATCGAGAATTCACCAGATATTCCATCAACTCGATTCGATTGTTTTGTAAAAAAATATAATGTTTCGCTCTGAGACGAAATTGTTCTTTTTATTTAAATGAAACGTAATACGCTATTTCGCTGTACACGTTAATTATTAACAGATACGATATTTGATACTGGTGTAGGATTTTATAATTGTACGACAAGTGTGATGGTCTTTTATGTGTTTTTAAACGTTTTATTATTATAATCTTTAGGTTCTTTCTTTGGTGAAAATAATTATTTCATATTTAGTTAGGAGATTGACATAAAATTGGATTAATTTGTAAGTAAATTAATGTTTTCAGATGATTACAATGAAATTATGATTTTAATGTCGATGTGTTTGGTTCGTTTGAACCCTCTTTTGGTATTTTATGATATAATTGAGTAACAATATTACTTTCTTTAAGTGGATTAACTCAAACCTTTGCCTCCGGTGCACAGAAATTGAAAGAAAATTGTGTTGATTAGATCATTTTGATTTCTTTAGTTACTGTAGAATTAGCTGCAAAAAATTCCTATGTTGCAAGTAAAAGTGTAAAGTATTAACAAAAATATATCTAGAAGAGCATCGGTCGACGACATTTTCTCCACCGATGTTATTCGTCCTTTGCCCGACTGTTTGATATATCTCTATCAAGATCGTCGTTATGTTCCCAACAAAAAGAAAACCACGCATTTTGACGCTCATGGACCCTTCTGTCGTCATGTCGCCCGAGACTCGAAGCTTCGATAAATGTAAGATGGAACGCGCCCCCATAGAATCCGATCGATCGTCTATTCGCTACTTTTGCGCAGAGGGTACAAACCGAATCTGCCAGATGTTATCTGATGGGCTGTAAAAAAAATACGAAGAACAGAACGTGGGACGCGACGATAAAACGCAATCGGCTATTGCTTAGTCTTCACCAGCCATTGCCTCTACCGTAAAAAGTCAAACGCAAAAAGAAAATCAAAGAGAGGTCATCGTGTCTAGTAATCGCGTGTCTGGGATAAAAAGTGCGCATTCTACTTTGACGATGTCGAGTCACCGATTTCAATATATTCAAGTAATCGAACTTCTGCTCTTTTTGACTAGCAAAACGTTTTTTTTTTTTGTAATTAAAAAAGTAATAAATGCATCGATAAGAGTGAAACACTTTCATTCGTTTAACGTTAGCTAAAGTTGACGAGTTCAAAAGTTTTCATCTGACGTATAATTCCCGAGTGCTCGCGAACATGACACGCTCCTCTGCTCTATGCGTGGCTTCTCGATGAATAATGTCTCTCTTGAGCAACATAAAAAAATGTACCTCGATTTCACTGAGATTCAAGCACTAGACATCTATAATAGCGACATATTACTTATGTTTTAAAGTTCTTCTCTGACAAAATTATAAATGCGAACGCAACGATACAATGTGACGAAGTCATGTCCTTAATAAATAATACTTTACTTTAGGGGAAAGCTATGAAAATGTGTTTTTAGAGGGAAGCTATGAAAATATGCAGCAGAAAGAACTTGATTTGAGGCAAAAGTCGTAGTTTTCCATAATCTTTTCAATGGAATTTTTAACATATTTATAATAGTTTTGTAAAATCGTTTTTTTCACTCGTATTAACTTAAAGATTTTTTTACTCATCGTTACTTCAAGAATTTTTGTAATCTCAAACTTTTCGAGATAATTGAAAAAAAGTAAGAGATTTTAGGATTTTCATTTATTTTATCTGAGTTGATTTTTTTTTTTAGTCCAAAACCCTAAATTGTCTCAGTCTGACGATAAATCCAAATTTTCTAAATTTAATCGAAGATTTAGTAAATTTCGTAGCAAAATAAATATGTTTATTGAACAATATATTTATTTTATTTGTTTCTTAGCTAAATATCGAGTTTACATGGCTGATAATATTGTGATAAAAATTTTATCTAAAAGTAAAAATTGAAACCCTTGTAAGAAAAACCACGGCATGTTTGTCTTTGGAGGAAAAAAATCGATAGCAAAGCAATGATAAACGAATATAAAATTGTGTTTTTTCTTTTAAAAACTCCCGACTGCAAAAAACTATAATAAACAAGACTTTAACGTTAAAAAATTTTCATATGAAAATGAATCTAAAAAGGATATAATAACAATTTATATAGATATAGCGTCTACTTCCGGTCAGTAGGATGGATAATCTTGCGAAACACAACTCAGGGTGCAAGATACATGATCGCGATTCTAAGCGCGGGAATAACTGCTTCAACCAATTCAATAAAATTTATTAAGCAACCAGATTCGACAATTCTTTAACAAATTGAATATAAAAAAATTGTACCACGAGCCGAGTTTGAACTGGGAACACCCAGAATTCCAGCCTGGTACGTTATCAATTACACTACCGTGGTCCTTAATCTCACATTTCTCTATTATTCTATAGACAATTGTTATTAATCACAGTAATTCTAGGCAAACGACCATGTAAGTTTAACATTTGATTCAGGCTTCTCATTTTCTCGCTTAGAATCGCA
Organism: Cylloceria caligata; assembly: GCA_963942595.1. NCBI lineage: Eukaryota > Metazoa > Arthropoda > Insecta > Hymenoptera > Ichneumonidae > Cylloceria > Cylloceria caligata. Next base: position 5,149,072 of record OZ012707.1, on the reverse strand, counting down.
ATTACGTATCTTGCACCGTGAGTTGACGCTGTATCTACAATATACACAACAATATATACAATCACTTTTGTCCGAAACATTTGTTCAATTAAAGTCTTAATTTTCGACATATTTGAGCATATTATTTAAAATGGGATATCCTGATTATACAAATATTTACTTAACCCCACGTGCTCTTAAGATCACTCCACAATGACCGCTCTGAAGTTAGGCACAGATGAACGAGTATAACAGAAATTACGGTCATCTTGTGCCTTTTCGATATATACAACGGTGCTTCTCATAGATTTTTTAAAACGCTTTTATCTTTCTGAAATCTTACCTAATATATACAATCTAGGACAAAAAAGAAGATTACGATGCACAGAATCTGTGTACCACATTCTGTTGAGACAGCTTTAACCGATTCGGAGAACATTCCGCACGAAACACTGGCATATTCGCGCCATGCCAGTGAAACTCATACTCTTTTCTTTTTGCCTTACGAGCAGTTGAAATTAAAAAGAGAAATTAATGTAAGTTTCTTTTCCTCTTTATACTAAACATCACAGGGTTTAATCAATAGAACAAAAATCACAATTATTATATTTTTATATTTCGTTCGTATGGAAGAGTCGCAAAAGTTTTATAGAGCACGTTCGATAGGATATTTCGGTATTACCGAGCCGTTGGTACGACATCAAAATAGAAAGTAAGTTGACATAGCAACGTCTGTAAAATAATATCTCAATGCCTCGCTATGGTCGCAATTTTTAATTTCCATGGACTTAGGTGAAGCGACGAGGGTTCTGCTCTTAGTATTCAAACGACATAATAATCAGTCTTGCAGTTGGCTTAGTTGTTGATTCAGTGTACGTATCTACGCATTTCAGTCTGATATTACAGGGGAGTTACGTGTTTCTGGTTCGTTGGTGCGATTTAGGAAATTATCATTATGGGTTTATATAAGCACGAGCTCATTTCCGCAAAGAGAAATCTCCTGCTATTCATGCTCAAACTAATAAACTCGCCAAAGACCACATTGATCACTATGAGCAACGAATTTCAACCGAGCATTCCACAGAATCAAATAAGCTACCGAGTTATAAAAACTGTAATAAAACAGTATTAAAAATGTTTTTATTTATAAAAATAAATCTAAAAAAATATCTCCGACTTCTTCGACAAACATCATTAGCAATTCTGGGTATAATTAAAAACAAAATTCATCGAAAAAACAATGCCTATTCAAATAATATTCAGGTTCGGTGTGTTTATATATTCCCTTCTAAAGGGGAAAAAATAACTTATAACAAAGAGGAGGAGGGTACAAGCTTGTTTCGTTGAATGTGTTCATATACATTATGAAAACAAATAAATTTACAAACTTGGCTTCGGCTAATTAGAAATCGTACACACAAATCGTTATCAGTACATTTCAACTTCCCAACAATTAAATAATGAAATAATATTTGAAATTAATATTTTCTGAGACGAACGTGGATACAAATGTTGAGAAATATTGAATTGACACAAAATTATTTAAATTAATTCTTCTTATTATTGCAAATAGTCATTTTCCAATTCTATTTTGAACTTTCTGCAATAATCATCTGATAACCGTCAATAATATCAGCATTCGACAATAAAATAAGATGAACGATTTATAGAAGTAACCGGAATATTTCAGAAGCACGTTACGTACATGCATTTTGCAATAGTAGCTCACAGCTAGTCTTTCTCAAGTAATAAAAAGACACGAAGTCTCTAAAGGTCAAAGTTCGATCGCAAATCGCTCGCGTGGTTTATTACCCAAAGTTGCTGTAGCCATACTCTACGTATTTTATTGATTATACATGCGGCCCGTGACTTACACAACTATTACCTACAATCGTACCGAGCGACCCAGAGAATAATGTGTCCCTATTCGGTCTCGTATCAGTGGACGTGCACAAACGACCAACGAACTCCGCTATAATAAAAAATATATGCCAAGGATTGTTTAAAATTTGATGGGCGTATGGCAGAGCGGTCGGGGGGGGGGGGGGTTTAAACAGCCAATTTGCCTCAGAACGAGCCTCAGGGCATTGTAATTTCTGAAATTGATCTAGAAGCAAAGGATGAAATTCTTGGTGTTGAACGAGTTGAAATACCGGTACTGCTGATGGCATAGAACTGAAAAAGGACGTCCAGCGGACTGACGCTTTTGAGGTTTGGCGGGCTGTTCGACTGACGAGAGGGGACGCTTGAAACCCGCAGTGGGAAAAAGGGCGAAGAAAAAGCTTTCATACATTTTCATCACACGTTCACGGCGCAGTCCCAAACAGAGAAAAACGAAATGCGGTTGGGTCGGTTCGGAGCAAACCGATTCTTTGCAAGCTCTCACCGCTATACCTGCGCTAGATATACATTCTCGTTGTTAAGGTGTTACCGTCGATAACGAATATGTATATAGCGGACATGGCTTTCGATGGATATACCTGATCCACGACAAAGTCTCGCAATATCGTATTCCAGGTCAAACGCGTGCTCGGATCAGAAGAAACCCTTTCGAAGAAATGAAATGGACCCTTGTTACAGGAGTGTACCGACACCTTATTTTCTTACACTGCAGATACTCTTGCCAAAGTACTCAGAAAGTGGACAGCTGAGAAAAGTCTCCTTTTTCACAAGCATAGAAATGTTATTAAAAGGCTGGAGTCGGATTAAAATCTCTGATGTTTATAAAGAAATATCTTACTTGTTTAGCTACTAGTTAAGTAAGAAAAAATATATGACATGGACCCTTGAACAAAGATTTTATTTCCCATCTGGCAAGAGTTCCCATCTTTACCATATAATCTAATGCAAATTACGTGTCATCATATTTTGCATAGTTTGACGGAGGAACCGATGGTCAAATATTCCCAAAAAAATGCTTAGTTGCGCGTAAAACGTATCCTCCGAAAATAATTGTAACTTGTTTTTCTTTCTTAAAATTGGTAAAGTTATGAATAATGCATGAAAATAACTATTTAAAAAACCGTTGTTCAAGTGTGCAATAAATTTAAAGAAAAATACAGATGCTACGATCATTTTGGAAGGATACAATTTATGCACAATTGGGAATTTTTTAGAAATTTTTTTATTACCCGTTCTTCCGTGGCTGTATGCGGAATGTAAAAAGAATTTATTTAATTTTTACTATCAACAAAAGCTAGATGCTTGTGTCAAATGGCAAAAGATTCTTTGTCTCAAGGGTCAACGGTATCTATTTTTTCTTATAATATCAACAGCCAAACAAGTAAGATATTGATCGTTCGTGTCCACGATTTTAACCTCACTGCCTTCCTTTAAGAGCACTGTCACGTAGAAACCGACTGGAAACGTAGAAACCGAATAGCTAAATTACATTCAACGACAAATGTGTTCTGTATTCTACCTATTTAAAATAATTCTAAGGAAATTTCAACCTCCGGTACAATGAATAACTCGTTAATTAACGTTCAATTCTCAAATTACTTTATATTCTCGTTAATAATAATACTAGAGAATCGTTGAACAAAAAAAACTAACATACTAGTAATTAATTTTAATTGGAAAAGTTGCGTAACTGCAGGTTTTACGTATATCGAATGCGCAAACAAACGTATTATTCACTTAGTGTTAGGGAAAAAAAACAGCAAGTTGCAGGATGAAAACGCAGTTCGTTGACTAACTTCTGATCAATGTGGTTCGTTTCGACATTGCATTCTCTTTTAATTACAAACAAAATCCCAAAAGTGTCGAATAATCTCGTGGTACAGACGGTCATTCAGAAATTTTGATTATGGCTGGCTTTAGTCCCACGCTCTGAAACATCCTTAGATTACGTTAAACTTTTTTTTATCTACCTGTGCAGTTTCATTAATATACCAATATTTCGCAGATGTTACAGTCTGCATCATCTGAGCTGTGAACTCCGATACTGGAGTCTCTTGGGTTTAGAACGGATCTTGTGTATCCGTGATTAGTGGTGCAGAACATTGCCCCATCCAAACAAATTTTTAATTAATCATCTGATGAATTAAAAAGCATAGCAGGGCAACAGATTGATCCACTCGGTATTCACTGTCTCTATCAAAACTATCTGAAGGTTTTAAAATCTCTAATACTTCGTGTTGCTTATTAAAGAAGCAATCATCTCAGTTTTATCGTATTTAAATGTACCTTCATTACCTACTCGCATGGGCATCCTATTTTGTACACGACTGGGCTACTCATATCCGGTCTTGGGTATTTGAAGATTGTTCGAATCTTGTGTTTCAGCAAAAATTCACTAATCAGATCTTGTAATACAATAATGTATTGTAATAATAATTTACGAATTGTCTTGCCTTGGATGGATGGTACAAGAAATTCCAATGTTTTCTCGCTGCCACTTTTTCCCCAGTGTCCTGGATATTTTTGTCTTGAATTTCACCAGTAGGCAAAGAAAATGCAACGAGATGATGGGTAAGAGGAGCTACATCGAGAAGACGAGAACTCTGATGGATCACCCTTCTACATACAAAGAGTTAAGACGTGACCAAATAAGCGGGGTAGAATGGAAAACGACGACCCTCCTGAAAAACTCAAACCTTGACGCCTACATCATCAAATACCTTACGCTGAATCCTGTCCAATGAGACTCTATGGACTGCCGAAAAGTCACAAATCTAATGTCACTCTACGTTCTGTTGTCAGTTACATCGGTAGACTCGCCAAGCCAATGCCAAGTTTCTAACTAAACCTCTACGTAGATTGACCAAAACCAGCCATCGTCACATTGAGAATTCAGTGGACTTTGCACGTAAGATCATAACCCAACTAAGAAGACATACTATTCAGAATCACTATTCACAATGACTTGGTATTTGAAACACTCTAAATAATAAAGTAAACCGACCGTCTGACCCAGAATTTACTCCCTCCGGTAAATAACTGCCACGTATCAACCTATTTTCAATTTGGAGGAGAGTTCTAATGATTAAACTTATTCTGAATCAACACTGGTTGCAGACGAGACATACAGCTTGATACGATACATGGAAAATAAATGCTTGCTCCCATGGATTCTTCGGTAGAAAAATCCACGAAGCTCTAGAGATCTTGAAACATTAAGATAATCTTAACGTAGATAGTGGATATCGAATGAACCCAATCCAGCATATCGTGTACTCCCGGTTTATGTAATTTACCCAGCTGATCGATGAAAAATATGATTAACTACGCCAATATTCCACACAACTAACCACGGATATATAAAAACCATTTTCAATTAAAAAACTTCCAGTTTCGGATTTCCTAGTTCAAATGACGCATACTGTAACATTTGTAAAATGTCGGCGTATTACTGAAATTAGTTAGACGAATTTTATCCAGAAGTAAAAAACCTTAACATTCACAATCACACGAAAGGTTTAAACAAAAAATCCTTGGATTACGTTAAAGCTGCTGCGCGGAGATGGTTTCATTCACGAGGTTTCCACAAACGTGCAAGATCAACCGAACGAATTCTTTACTTATATCTACTTTAATATATATATATAAGTTAAAGTAGATATAGCAATAGAATTACTTCGATTTAAGTATATTGGAGTAGATATAGCGACAGCATTCATCCTGTGTATATATATACATCGGTCCAGTGAAAATGTGCCACAGCACTCCCGATGGAAATACTACGTGGGAAAATCAACAGCTTGGGCGGATATTTCGCTCTCGCCGTTTTGAACGCCGAACCTCACGAGAGTTTGAGGGCAGCGAGAATATAGTAGCGAAACAGGGCTAAAAGGTAACAAAGAAAGGACAGATAGAGAGAGAGAGAGAGAGAGTGAAGAGAAGAGAAAGGGCGAGGGTGTGAAAACGAAGAGAAAGAAGCTGAAACGTTGGAATATCTGGCACAAGCTTCCGTATCATTGTAGGCGGCTTACAATTCACTCTATTTGTCGTTTGTTTCTACTTTTTTTTTTTTTTTTTTTTTTACTGACACAAAACTCGACTATGAGCCAGATTGCGGTTTCTCAATAGTCGTCGATGAATCATTGATTTTTCATAAAGGTTTCAAAAGGCATATAGCAACACGAATATCCGTCCCATGAATAAATGATTATTTCAGGCTTTAAAAAGAATTTTTTACAATTCTTTCAACATCTTTTTTACGTTCTGTAAATTCGAGCTCGTAATCCGCGCAAAATTTCCCGGAAAGGATTTTACTAGTGGTAAGCTTGGATAAATCTACGATTTTATTCAATCTCTCTCGGAAATATGATTTATAAATTACACATTATCTTATTGGAATATAATATTATTCAAGAATTCTGTGACACGGACTCAGAATTTTTTTTTCAAATTTGCCGTAGAATTTTTATGGTTTTATTGTCTTATATGCAAACACCTGCATAATTGGGGCCTGTTAAACCTACGTACACTAGAATGATTCCGCACTATATACTTCACGAACACTTTTATCGTTAGTAATTTTTTTTTTCGTACTTAGCCGTGCGCTGATTGACAGGGCAAGTGGAAGAAAAGGGCAGGAGGGTGAAATGAGATTCTGGCGGAATCATTCGTGATACTCAGCCAATTTAATTGGGTGAACAAGGTTAGAGAGGACGTACACGTGTAAGAAACTAACGTTTCTTACAGACGACCGCAGCGATAGAGATGAAGGTCCCGGCGGGTAAAGGGATTTCGTAAATTCCGAAGAAGCTGAACCGACGTCGCCTCGGAAAGCCCTTGGTTGATCTAAAAGACGAAATCGGTACATAATAGAGATTTCTATCGTCGGAGATTGAAAAAGTCTACTTCACAAAAATCTCTTCAAATCTTCCACTACCAATATCCCACAATCAGTCTTATCAATGCTACGATATTCGAGTGCTTCTAGTCATTACGTTCTACGATATTTCCTATCCTTCGTATCTTCACTGAAGCTGCCATTTGTCATAGACCCTGCACCGCCCGTGAAGATACTCGATAGATCAAAGAGGTATCGACGTCTCGAGCACCCTCTCCGCAAATCCTCTGATTCAGAATATACCATTCGATTTAACGAATAAACCTCATCGGTCGAGGAAGATACAATTAATATGGAATTACTATTGAAATTGTTGCAGTGGTGGTACAAAATGTGCAAGAAAATTCAATAAATTAAGAAATTATCATTCAAATTTTATCGAGCGAGTCCGTGCGGACACAACATCGTATGCTCGTGAGTATATTCGAACAACCCTCGTGACCTACTCGTATGATATTACTGTCAACTGTATGTTGTGACACAAGCTGTGACAAAAGCTGAAAAAGCAATCCACTAATAGCTGGTTATAATTAAAGTCGATAATAATATAAATACACAGAAGAGGATAATCGATTAATTGAAATGGCCATCAAAACGTCTCCTCGAATCATACATGTTCCAACAGTTATAATATGATTATTCCCTTCAAATATACAACCCTGTCAGATGAGAGAGGTACAATTTGTACAGAATTATCGTTGAAATGATAGTGGATGTTATGGAAAGTTCGGTAAAATTGAATAGATCGTTACAGTAAAGGGATCATTCCGCTGTAAAGTTTCGAAAAACTGAAGTTTTTTTTATTTAAATGTATAAATATTATAAAATGTAATTGGCACAGGTTCTTGGCCTGATTTGATTAACTTTGGCTTCTACAACCGAAATTTACAGAGAAGGCGGAGTGCCCGGCGTAGCGCGCCAGTACCTTTAACCTCGATTTTGTCAAATGTCATTTTTTCAACTTGCGTAGGTTATTGCAAGATAACTATTTGACCCATCTGTCCGAAATTTTACACGTTATTCAGCATCTCAGGTGATATCGTAGTGACTATGAAAACATTTTGTTTATTAACAATTTCGTACTTTTTAACGTAAAAAATTATTTTTTATTTACCAATTTTCGGAATTGAAAATTTGAACCTACGCCGTTTTAGACATTTTTCATTAATCAATATAATACTGGTCACGATGATAACGGCAGTACTGATTTGAAAACCTTTTTCAATTTTATGCTTCAGATGTATACTTTGACAGGTAATCATCTAGGATATCAGTCCATCGCCATTCAAGAGCTTACAATTCAGTGTTAAAAGTATGAAAAAAACAATTTAAAAATGAAAAAAAAAATTATTATCGTGCTCTCAAAGTGTGTATCAATAAATATACAAAATTCCAATTACGTTCAATAATAGATTCGCTAAAAGAAAATTCCCAAAAAGTGACATTTTTTCAATATTTTTCAATTTTTGCAATGTTTCACACAGTGGAGTGTGTGTGGAGTGGATGTTCCCTTGAACCTTTATTCAGACATTTTCGATATAGTCGCATCCAACAGCCAAGGTTACTAAGGAGCAATTTCCAAAATCGAGTATTCCGGTTGAAAATGGATTGACACCTGCCATCAACAGATAATTGCACTACATCTGAATAATTCAGTGACCATCGACTCTCCATCAAATTTAGCGAATATGGATAACAATGAAAGGTCACGCATCTAATTCCACACGTCAATTTGGTCTACTTCCACTAAATTGGGAAACAATTCAACGAAAAACGTCATTGACCGTCGTCAGTTTCAACGATTCGCACTTACTACATCGTTGCTCGTCTAAAAATAATTCTTAAGTCGATGTATCGGTGAAGTTTCTGCACAGCGAGGACAGAAATACGCGGTATAGCCTTGAATCGATAATGCAGTACACATAATCCGATACGTTCTGTGTTTTTTGTACCTTATTAAAGCAATTACTCTAGTGGATTGTCGTGTAATTGTATTTTTCCAATGGATTCACACTGGGAAATTAATGGCTGTAATATACCATTTTTTTTACTTTCTTATTACATCCGAATTATGTAAAAGACAAAGTATTGTAACCCGAAAAAAAATAAACGACTATCAGATAATGGTGCCAATATATCTTCCGGAAACACAATAACTTTTTTGCGAGACTCCGTGTCGCAGTCAAATTTTCTATGTTTTTTCTGTGCATAAAATGTACTTTTGATTATTCAAATTGGCCACCATTACCTTACTCGAAACGTAAAACAAAAAAAAAACTTATAGGTCCTCGAACTGATAAACAAATTACTATGCTTTGGTTTGAAACGTACGGACAGACTTACATTTCAAATAGTCGATAGAAAATGAGTGATTCGATACAGAGCTGTCTTCGTTAAATTACGCAGTGTATCCGAATAAAATAAGAAGAAGCCATCGGTTAAAAAAAATGTGCATCATCGACTGAAATATGGATGATGTCGTAGATCTCCTAATAAAAAAATATATATTGTCAGAGAGTAAATGATTTTAAGGGATTTTCGATGAGTATTATACCGATAATTATTCACACCGAATGTTAAACTCGAAAAATTGTGTATCGACAGAACATATTTCACTTTGAGTTGCATTGCTATTATAAAAACTTATAGTCTTCACTTATAGCCTTCACTTAAAGTTTTCTTCAATTATTCGCTTAGTCTTTATCGTTGGTATAACATTTTATGAAAATACTTCGTGAACGTATTTGAAATCCTCTCATCCAGCTGTGGCCTAAGAATCCATACGCACCAAATCTTACATAAACTTTGATATTTAAAGTACTGAGAAGTAAATCCAACCTGTCAAACTATCGAAGTAGCCGTTCGAAGAAGAGCCTTCGATTATAATAATACGGCCAAGAAGAAAAGCAGTCAGTCGATAAAACTCATTTCACGCAACGCTATCTCGTGATCGCGTTTCGTAGCTTTACGCTATGGCTGGAAATTGCAATAATTAAGGCAACAGTTTTACACCGATTCAAATGTCTTAAGAAAGTCACGAGTTGCGATTACATCTATCGCAATTTTTTTAAAGGTTTTCTTTAAGCTGACATGTTTTTTTCACTTTCAGCCGAATATTTTCTAAAACATTCGTACACCGGTATTTTTAATTACCAATAATTTTTCTACTCATTCGGGAAGTTTACTAAATTGTAATGCTCTTCCCTTAAGGAGAGACTGTAGTACAAGCGCAACTATAGAGCATGTGACTCGACAGATGTAAAAAGTTCAATAATTTCTATCGATTCCTCTTAATTAGAGTGTAGTGCACGATATATTAGGACGAGCTTGCTCATTGACATCGCTAGTTGGATCCCTCGTAAAAACTCTCGAGGTGATATTCCACACACACACACGACGTTTATATCTGCGCGTGGAAAAGGTGAGAATTCGCTCAGACGCCCATTCTACTCTCTGATTTGGCACGAAAGCCAAGAACGTAAAATTCTTTACTGGCTGCTGCTGGTGATGGTACCAGTGGGTGCCGGATTCATCGGAACGAGAGGAACGGGATTGAATTGAAATCCCAGTTGGACACAAAACTACTATGCCCTCCCATATAAGCTTCGTTCTACTGTAAAACGAATCCCCTGAAGATTTATCGAGTAACACGTTTTGCAATATCGCCACTCGATATTTTTTGATCGAGTTGCTTCTTCGCTCTTTCATAGAATACATCCCAACACTGTTTTCGATATATTCGCCACGAACATATTATATTGAATTATAATGATATTACACGAAGAACAAAAAACTAAATTTGATGTATTCCTCGCGATAAAAACTTTCCTCACGTTTAAATTAAAGTTTACAAAGTCAATTCGTATCAATTATAAAGTGCATGAGAGTTTCGAGGCTATACTTTGATATACACGCTTAATTAACGTTCCGGTTCACCGGTGACGTTATCGCACATAAACCAGATTTTCTGCTCAGATGATGATTGGAGCCAAAACCATGTTAGAGCTGCTCCCTTTAAATTTGACATTACTCTACATTATAATTACTAATCCTGTCATCGTTGTATGTCTATTATGTCATATAAAAACCAACGATCGTTTAATTAACAATTCAATTAACATTGAAATATAATTTTTATTCATTTATCTTGATGTAAAAAGATTTTTATTTTTGTTAATTAAGGCAGATACATCTATGCTAAGTTATTCCATTCATTAATTGACTTGTTATTAACATAATGTCATTATTATTATTATTATTGCCCATTACTCATTTTTTTTCTCTAGCATTCATTCCTCGCATTTTGCTGTTCTGATTGTTTTTTTTTTTTGTTTACTTCTCTAGTACATAACAGCATAGCTTCTACGTTTACATGGCACTCATATATTTATATTGCACATGCAAGATGACTTGGCCGCTCCAGCACGCATGTACACATATACATCAATATTTCAAGCATCGTTCGATCGATTTGCTTCGTTTCTTCGTACGGGTATAATATCAACAAGCAAACCCTCTTTTCAGATTGTTTCTCGAATCTTTGTAAATAAATGAGACAGATGAATATGTAATTTGCGTTGAGATTTTTATCATTTGAAAATACTAACCATGACGTTGAAAACCTATACGTCACTACATTTTTCATTTGTTTATCTTTGCTACGATAATCGCTGTGATATAGGAAATACATCGACGACGTTACTACCAATTAAGATCCTTGAGAAATTATATCATATAAACCTCGTGTTTTAACGTCAAGATAGAATAAGTTGACTATACCAAACATACAACGATTCCTACCATCATGATATGAGATATCACGATTGAGAATTAAATACGCAATAAAATAATATAGTTCATAAATGTTACAAAGAAGACGTGTAAATTTGAAATTTGCACATTGCTTCCTCATGATTCTCGCCACTTCACGTATTTTTCTCTATGGAGAATGGTTATCTCAATTTTGGCTTCCTCAAAGAGAAAGTAGTAGCAACGTTTTCGATAAAATTGAAAATTTGGTATAATTGAAAATTTCATCAAATTTAAATCCCTTGATCGATTCTCATGAAATTCAAGACCGAGTATTCTCGTACCCTAGCAAATTTGTAAACCAAGTTTCAGTTCGATAGATGAAGATTTACAAAAGTTAGAGGAAAAATATCTTTTTTTTTTTTCAAAAAATTACAAAAATTCATGATTTCATAAAATCTGAACGCCTCGATCGATTCATGCCAAGCTCAATACCGAATAACCTTATCCTTTGGCATATTCGTGTAGAAAGTTTTAACTCGATAGCTATAAATTTACGAAAGCTAGAGAAAGTACGTATCTTTTTCGAAAAAATCAAACAACCTTAAAATGAGACACCCGCTAGCCATCCAGTCGAAAATTGCAGCAAGCTGATGGGAGTTGCGACCCGACTCGTGTACAAAGTTTTAAGCTAATCGCGCAACCCGTTTTCGAGATATATCTATTACAAGTTTGCAAGCTACACACACCCACACCCACCCACACCATCCAACCACACCGCCCACCCACACGCCCACGCCCAAAGACACACGCGCGCGCACGCGCACCCGTACAATTTTTTTCTACATATGGATTTTCGACGAATATAATTTGGGACTTTTTAAGTACATGAAAATTCTCAAGAACATTTTTTTTTCATGGAGCAAAAGTTAAGTTTTTACGTTTGAAAATAATTTTTCATAAATTATTTCGATTTTTTTATCTGAGCATAACCAAATTCGTGATCAGCGAAAAAATTTCGATCGTATAGCTCGTAAAAGAGTCAAGAAGATAATTTTTTTTTCTTCCTTGTGTTGAATTTATCGAAGTTAAAAAAAAACTAAATTTTCGAAAATTTCGATTTGCCATCAATTTGTTCATAGACATTTTTGTAGATTCGCAATCAGAAGTCAATTGGCGATAAGATAACGATCAAGTTCTAAAGTACGTACATGTATTTTAAGTACTTTTGTATCAGGATATCGTTCTTCGCACATTGTTGCGTTCGAAAGATAAAAATCTTTCGATATTTCAACCGATTCCCGACACTTGAAATAGTATATTGTGTGGCTAGAGGTGAAACAAGACGATTTCAGACGAGTGTGAAGTTAGCTGAACGAGCTGAAAGCGAGGGCTGACATCACACGAAGTCTGAAATCGTGTTTTATCCCATACCACACACTTTTTTTTTATAATACCTGTATTGAAACTGTCAGATTGATTGATTGTTACAATGACTTAAATATTCAGAGGCTTACGATAAACCAATGTGATTCTGACACGGATGAAATGATAACTTCATCTTTCTGAAAACGTCAACTTTATGTCCGCTGAATCGCATTTGTCTAAAATTGATTCGTGTCGACTGGCTAAACAGACATTGAAACTCATTGTTTCATGCATATAATATGAAAAATTCGTTTTTATCTACTTTAACGTACTTGTAGCGTTGCATCTGATCATAAATTATCTGCTGAATGTGAAAACTTTGAATGTACAAAAATTTCTATAAAAAAAAAGGACGTTTTATTAGATTTCAAAAAGTCCAAAATAGGACGGAAATTATGTCGTCTTTTTCACTTTTAAATACATCTACTTAAAGTACTTTTGTAATTACATGTATTCAAAGGATTTATTAATTTAATTAATTTGTACTTTCCTTACTTTTTATAAATCTGATCGCTCCAAAAATAAAAATAAATGAATAACTATTTAAATGATATATCGTAGCACTGCTGACGAATTTAATTTGTTATTTTGCAATAACAACGAATGTATCGTGCTATAATGAAATGATCTTGAATAACTTAATCAATAGTACTTGGCGTAATGTTATTTCTACTTCCATTTCACAATTTCGTCGGTAAATCGATTGGTTATAGAGTAGTAGTTATAGAGGTCCGAGTGTTTGTAAATGAAATTGCTGAATCCGCATTCGATATATGGTGCACGCGAGGTGGAAATGCGAAGCGTTAATAATTCGAGAGATCGGGGGTATGGTCAGGGTTTGCCAAAGTTTTCCGAATCGCCCCCAGTAGCCGAGGCAACGCCATTTGACATGTTCGGGTGTCGCGATATCTAAGAGCCATAGAGCTCTCACGCGTGTTACGCTCTCTGGATACTCGAGGTCGTTTCCATAGAAACTTGATAAATCGAGGCGAGCTTCCTGGCTGCTCAACCACGCGCTTTTTTCTTTTCTTTTTTTTGTTATCCTATTGGGCTAGGGCTTTTCCCAATGGTGCTTACCACACATTGGGCCTTTCACTCCATTTCCCGGTGATAATGGCGACGACGCCTGACGCCTCGCTGTCGCTCATCCCGTTAGAGTTCAAAACCAACTTGTGGCTGGAACAGAGACACGCGAGTGTTATCAGCCTACGCATCACGACGTCCACGTGTACCTCGTGATGTACTCCATTAAATCGAATTCGTCAACTTTAACAGCCGCATACGGGTTAATCCAAGTATAAAAAAGTTTCTTGACACGTCAATTTCCCACAGCATAGAATCTACTCTATTGTTCCAAGACCTACAAAACTGATATAAATTTTGTAAAACAAAAGTTATTTGAAGAAAGTAATCAGTATAAAGATAAAAGGCTCCAATGATTGGATTGAAATAAAATTGTCCACAATAATTCTAAGTAAAAAAGAATTATCGTTATAACAATAATTCACATAGTGTCAACAATGATATTAACAATAATAAATAATTGGGAATAAACAAATTATCGCCGCACGAATAAAAAATTATTTTTCTTTTTTTCAGAACCGATTTTATTAAACGAAGTTTTATAAAAATAAAATGAAAAGAAGAAATCATTGCTTCAATGGCAATAAACGATGCGTCATTAACTTCAGTATTCATGTTACTTTCGCGTATAGTCAGGTCAAAAGGATTTGTTAAGACAAAAAGAAGAAGAAGGAGCAAGGGTCCCGAAGAAAATTGGCAGAATTTACATAGGACGATGGAGAGATATATCTCCGTGGGCGCTTAGGTCGCATGGGCACTTTACATCGCAACGAAAGACTGAGAAAAACACGCGCATCTCGTTGAATGTACTATACAAGGTTGGGGCGTGACGCGAAAAGAGTGCGTTGCTGTTGGGAAAAGGCGTTCGGATTATAGTACCCTCGGGGAAAGAAGAAACCTCCATTATCCTTACAGCTTTCATCGTCCGAGTTATTCACGTGAAGGAGTATAAAAGTACTCAGTGGGGACGTGCCACGACTATTATCATTATTATCAATTTAAAAATGAATGGTCTACCGTGATTAACCTATTAACCATCGAGTGTGCGTAATTTTTGCTTCCGCATAGAGGAAAATATGTTTCTTATCTTTAGAAACTATCTCGAGTTACTTTAATGACTAAGCATCACATTAAAATTTATCATTTTTCTGTAACGTGTATCACTGCATGAAAAAAAAAGAGTTGCTCTGAGTAAGTTAAGTAAATGAAGCAAGTTATTTCAATAAATATTTCACGAATTTATATTTTTTCAGTTATTTTTATTTATTTCTTTGGTGAATAAAATATCTATCTGAAATAAATGTAAAAAGTTACTAACGTTGACCTTGTCGATATTTTGAAATATTATTACCGGTGAAAGAAAATGTGACAGGAAGGTTGAAAGAAGAATGCTTTTTATCATGTAAATAATTATTGTAATAAATATTTTACATAGTTATTCGTTCAGGGTTAGAATTTTATATTTTTATAACGAAAATATCGAATTTTCATATAGAAGAAATAAAATGAGAACGAAAGGATAACCTCTGACATTTCATAGATTGTTGTTTCAAGTAACTTTATCCAATTTAGGTACAAACGTGACTACATACTGGATATATGTACAAAATACTTACAATTCGTATAAGTTTTCAACTACTTTTACAACGTATAGAGAGCATCCGAAGGGTGGCTACAACTAGGGGTTTGTATAGCCACAACTGGTGCCTTCTTCAAATCCACCCATCAAGTACAAGCTCTATGTCGTTTATAAAGGGGCTTTCCTGGACTAGTGTCCATGGTCGATACAGCATAAACATATTGCTTTCTCCAAACGCTGAGACTGAGACAATACGCTGCGCGAGATCCCTATGCGTGAAGAACTAATCGATTCTAATAAAATTCAGTGAGATACCCAACCAATTTTACTTATGGCGAAGAATAGAAACAATTACTACTTTTTAATAAAATGTATGTTTTAATTAAACGTCGTAATAATTTGATTAGTGACGATCGACTAAAATGAGAAACGAAATACCGCGCTTCCCTAATTTAATTAATTAGCTGTTTCAGTGCTACTTGTCCAGGTATCTTTGACCAATTTCCATGCAAACTTTGACAAAGTATTCAAACGATATATACAACAATTCGTATAAGGTTTGAATTACTTCGAAAACGTAGAAAATAGCTCGATATCCCTAGGGTCGCCACACCTAGGGGGTATGGCCACCTTCTTCAAATACCAAAGAGGTATGTTATCTTCTTCAAATCCACCCTTCAAGTACAGAGTCCGTATCGTCTATGAAAGGACTTTCCTGTCCTTTCGGCCGTATGGTCGATGCTACGTAGACATATTGCTTTAACCGAAAATAAAACATTACTACTTAAAAAAAATTTAAGTTTCAACTGTACATGATAATTATTTGATCAGTGATGGCCTAAAATGAGCAGCGAAATACCGCATATCCCTAAATTAGTTGAGAAGCTGTTCCCATGCTACTTTTCCAGATGCCTTTAACCAATTTTCTGTGCAAGCTTTGAATTACTTCGAAAAAGTAGAAAATAGTACTCCGTCCGAAGGATGGCCATACCTAGGGGGTATGGCCACCTCCTTCAAATACCTAGGAATTATGTTATCTTCTTTAAATCCACCCTTCAAGTACAGAGTCCGTATCGTCTATGAAAGGACTTTCCTGTCCTCTCGGCCGTATGGTCGATGCTACGTAGACATACTGCTTTAACCGAAAATAAAACATTACTACTTAAAAAAAATTTAAGTTTCAACTGTACATGATAATTATTTGATCAGTGATGGCCTAAAATGAGCAGCGAAATACCGCATATCCCTAAATTAGTTGAGAAGCTGTTGCCGTGCTACTGTTTCAGATCCTTTTAACCAATTTCGTAGAAACAATTCGTAGAAACATTGAATAACTTCGAAAACGATCAAAGCATTAGGAAACATCGGAAAGGTTGTCATAACCAGGTGTTATAGCTGCAATTGGTACATCTACTCTATTTATAATTTCCGATATCAAATTTTTACCAAGAGAAAGTTTCACGTAAACGATCGAAAAGTTTCTCCATTAAAAACTGAAGCGTAGTGGAAGTTTGAGTTTTTTTTAACGCTTATACCGGTTCTTCTTATTTTTGTATATATTGATAAAAAGATAGTCTACCGCAAGTTCGCGACTATGTCAATAAAGGGAAAAAAATCGAGTGGGAACTTTAGGATACCGAAGTGTGATTCGTCCAACCTGAGTTTCCCGAAGCCCGAAGTATGGAAGGCGCGGACGAGAGAAAAGCTTCGATGGAATATCCTAGAGCTTCCGCTTCGTTAATACTTATCGCGAATAGGCGAAGGAGCCTTGAATGCAGATCTCTCCGGAGATAGGCAAGCCTTGTGATGGATGACGATAGCGATCCACTCGAGTTTATTCACGTAGAAGCCAAGCTAGTGCGATGGTTTCTACGTCGTGACCTACCTGTTTCCATACGCTACGTTTATATTCAAATACTTTGATGTAAAACCAATTAAGTCTAGTGTCTAAGCTTTCACAAACAAGAACTGATGTTAATTCCTTTGTGAACGTCACGTCTCGTCAATCTTATTCACTTCACATCTACTGGAAATAATTAAAAAATTTAAATTAAACAAAATAATATCAAAATGAAGACTAAAAGACTCTCGATGTTCATTTTTTTCTACAATTTTTAATTAACAAAACTACTTCTTCTCTAGTCTTCTCACGGAATCTAACAAAATTAATATTAATTCGATAAGGCAGTGGAATATTAAAGATAAAAGAGAAAATTTATTAATATGTCTAAGTACCCTTTCGACGCTCGATACTTTTTTTTATATAAATATACATTTTTAACCCTTTCAGTACAAAGTTCATTTCCGAAATGAAGAAGCTTTTATATCCTAGCAGATGTGCTGGTCCTTGCAGCGTAGACATATTGCTTTCATCAAAAGCTGAGCATGAGACAGTTCGCTGCACGAGATCTCCGTACGATAAGGATTAATAATTTCTAATTAAACTCAGTGATATATATAACCAACAAATTTTATTTATGGTGTAAAATAAACGAAATTGCTACACTAAAAACAATTTTAAGTTTTCATTATACGTGATAAATAGTGACGAAAAATAATTTTTTATTTTAATTATACGTGATAAATAGTGACGATCTAATAAAATGAGCAACGTATTATGGTCTATCCCGAAATTATTTAAATAGTTGTTCCCATACTGCTATCTATGTCAAGGTCCTAATTCATTCTCCATTCTCTCTTCGAATTCTGTCTATCATTCAACAGACAGGGAGCTTATGGCGTATTTAATGTAGAAAATAGTAACAGAGGCGTAGAGAGCCACGTCAAGGGGATACACGCGCAAAGAGTATTAGTAATCTGTTTTGGTAGAATCCGACATCTCGTATCACTGGCAAATGCACTCAGGTGCACGAGTGGGTGAGTGAAGATTGTTCGAATTTAGAAACGCGTACGTTCTATCGTGACAATGAATCTCGAGACTGTACGAAAGCTTATATCCTGCGTTCATCTTCTTCGCGGTTAAACGGAAATGAAAGCAATTGATCTTTCTCGACGTGAGCACATATGCTGCGTCGCAACATATTGAGTGAGATATGTTGAGCTGAAGTAGTCAATATCCATTCTAATCAGACATAACTACAGCATAGTATATTTAGCGAGTATTACGGTCTAACGTAACTTCACGTTATTAGTTTCGGCCTCTTGGAAAAAGATCAATTTAAGATCTTTTTATTCAACCAAAATATTCGAAGCGTTTATTTTTGTTCGACGGAAAAAAAGTTAATTAAGGGTAAGAAGAACGATATTTGCAATTTCGCACAAACGGAGCAACGGGTAATAAAAAAAGAACAAAATGTAATGGTCAGGTATCCTGCTGACCGGCTAACGAGGAACTTAAGAGTCCTCAGGGAAAATAAATCCCGTTAAGGAGATGCTGAAGTAGGTGCTTTTACCGACGAAAGTCGGTAAAAATAGGCTATTTCGTAGTATACGGATATGCTTAACATTATACAGGAGTGCAATATGAACGTAAACGTTTCGTCGTCCGGTCGAATTTCAGTTGAAAACGTATAGAAAATAAAAATAATTATGTATTACCGACTATTCGGAAGATCAAGATGCCCGATCGAAATGTCGACAGTATCTCTTTTGTACGATAAATACCTTTTTGGAACTCACATACGTCAAAGCGGAATGGACGCCGATTCTTCGAGGTTCTCTGAACACTTCAGTATCGTTGGAAAGTCGATTACACAAAAGAAATTCACGTAAAGTGTATACCGCGTTCGCGTAGTCCGTCTCTATTCTCGTTGTCGTAATCCCTTGTCGTAACCAGCCAAACTCGCGAACGTGGTACACACTTCACGTTAATTCCTATTGTGCCACCGACTTTGTGACGATAATAAAATATTTGAAAAACCTCAAAGAATCGACTTTCGGTCCGGATTAACGTTTGTGAGTTCCAATAATGTTTATATTCTACAAAACTGATGTTGTTGACATTACGAGCGGCTATATTTAATTATTGAAGAGTCAGTAACAGACGATTCAATCGGACGTCGAAGCGTATTTGTTCACATTAAAGTCCTTTACAATCTCAAGTGTATCCGCAGCATAATGACGATGCACAGAGTACACTACGAAATAGCCTATTTTTAACAACCAAGTTAATAAAAAAATCTACTTTAGCATTCCCTTTAGAAGAGGCGAAACCTGTACCACGAAATCCCTAACTCTCGCTCCTTTGCGATTCCATAAACGCCAAGTCGATCGGTAACAAACCTTTCCATGCAATTTTTTTTCAGGGTCTCGAGACTTTACAGATAACAGAAAAGCTTTAGGTGATGCACAGCAGATCAGGCAATCGGTTAAAGTTCGTTTTTTGTTGTTATTGAAAATTCAATCAACACTAAAACAGTTACACGGAAAGGTTTTTTACGGAGTATGTTTCGCCTCCCTTAACAAATGTCCTCTAACGTCAGCGTCCAGCAACATTTTTCTCCAATTTAAATTCAATACATTGAAAATGTAAGATTCGATAACGTGCTCGCGACTTTAATGATTTCTCGTCGTGTGTGGTAAAAAGAGAGTTTATTTTCCTTTACCATAATACCAGAGAGCTTACGCTGAAACGCTCGCAAACGTCAAATTTATCGCTAGCATAAAATCTGTCACGAATTTAACGTAACAAACGTTTTCATTCATTTTTCTCATTTCGCAATACTCGCCAGACCGGAAATCGATATGAGTTTCTCTAAAACTACTCTCTGTTTAAACATAACTGACACGAGGCAAAAAATAACCAATCTGTACTTGCCTGGTACATGTCACGGCCAGAGAAGATAATCGGATATTCCCATATTAAATCTGGACATAAAGTCCGATCTCCCACCGTGACCACTGTCAAAACGCCTACGCATATCCACGTGAACGTGAACGTGGATATGAGTAAATTTTCTCGTACCCACAAACCTGACAGCATTTCAAGGTCTGTATGTACAGTGATGATATATCTGTGCATACTCTGTACATTAAATATCATTCGTACATCCATATATGAAAATGTATGCACATATATCATATACATAGAATACGCTACAACATCCCAGAACTCTTGGCTTCGAGCCTCATATATTTGTAATCCCTTCAATCACTAATTATGCCGTTGGACAGTAAAAAAGTGCACAAAAATTTATCCAATGCGTACAAATTATATTTTTCCGATATTATAGACTTTTAATGCCAAAACATTTCTTATTTTGATATGCGGATACGTTCCAACCAACACTTTAATGTTCTTCAATAAAGATGAAAATGCCAAACTAATTTACAAAAAAAAATCTCACAATTTGTGTAGAAAATGTTACCTCGCGATGCATTAAAATATTTTAATTGCACTCAAAGAAATCGTGATGTTTCTGGCAACTATCAACCCTTTGTGGATTTCTGGAAATAGGCTTTTTCAATGATTTCTTCGTAAATTTTGAGAGTTGTCACGCAAAAGGTATATATATTGCGAGAATGAAACCAAAATGATATAAAACATAAAATAACTTAAACCCAATGAACATAGAATATACCCCCTTCCAGTTTCAGCCGTATATGATTTTAACTTCGTTATTTATTTTTTCTAGGTAATGTACGTATGTACGTATGTATGTATGTATGTATGTATGTATGTATGTATGTATGTATGTATGTATGTATGTATGTATGTATGTATGTATGTATGTATGTATGTATGTATGTATGTATGTATGTATGTATGTATGTATGTATGTATGTATGTATGTATGTATGTATGTATGTATGTATGTATGTATGTATGTATGTATGTATGTATGTATGTATGTATGTATGTATGTATGTATGTATGTATGTATGTATGTATGTATGTATGTATGTATGTTGTAACGTTGTGGAATATTCAATATATAAAGACAATTCGGATTAAGTGTGGCAACCTGGCGTAGTTCAGTGGTGAGAGTTGTCGACTAACCGTCGGAAGATCCCAGGTTCAAATCCCGGCCCAGACGCCCCCCATTTTTATCGGATTCCTCCTCATGTGTTCCACTGTTTCTGGGTTACAATGTATACGTTTCTATAGATATAAGGATATACGTGAATAATTGTGATTTGCAGTCACAGAGTTGTCAAGGTATTAATTTTTATTCAACGTGTGTTCCATTCGCAAGTGTTTTATGTGCTGACAGCAAATTATAAGATACATTTGCAAATAACCTGAGAAAAAGATGTGTGTATCGATAGCAACATATAGGTTGCCGATCAAATCCTATTTGTTCTACCAACAAAACTTCTATGCATCGCTAACAAAACATTTGTTACGTCAGCAAATCCTCTGCTCCATCAGCAAATCTTTTATTATCGTGCATCTTTTGCCTTCATAACAAATATGTGTTTGCTACCGGTATATAATTTTTGCCACACAAACATTTCGAATTGCTGCTACAGCATGTATTCGATTAGAGAATGGACTTTTGCTGTTATGACATATGGATTTCTCTTCGTGCGGGACATAAATGTGGGTTACTTGCGCACATGGGTACTCTACATTGTTCCCTATCTTGTTCCGAGAAATCATATCGTTTGAACAAGTAGGTAAATAGGTAGCAATACATATTTCTTGTGTGTGTTAAAGGCTTGAAAAACTTTTTTTCAGAATCCTATCGTTACCGTCATTTTTTTTTTGTAAAAATTTTACAATCTCTTACATAAATTAATCTGAAAAAAACTACTGATTTCGTTAATAATCTGAATATATCGTGTAATCAAATCAACAACAAAAATTATCAAATTTCATTATTCATTTGTCCAGAAACATTGTGAATTGTGAGAAAGTGGCCTGAAAAGTGTCATCACTTTCAAAGTATCTTTTTATGATAAAAGTAATGAAATGTTGATACGGTAATTATAAAATCAGTCGCATGGACTTACGCTTGTCACCTTTGATAGTTGCTTGTACCACTTTTCTCTCTCTCTCTCTCTCTCTCTCTCTCTCTCTCTCTCCGTGGAATAACAAATTAAATATGAGGTTAATTGACAAAAATTGCTGTGGAACGGTACGCCCCGTCTACCCCATTGATATAAATATCAGTGAATCAAATTTGCTACGGATTCATTAAATATAAAGAGAACGTGCAGTCTTGGATTGAGTACGTCATCGCAAGAATGCAGCGAGCGTATAGCGATAAGTATATCTGATGAATGGAGCGTGAGGAGAACATATGAATGAGGTAACGAGAAAACTCGAGTACACTTAGGTTCGTCTGATCGTCAAGACTGCCATCATCACTGCATTATATACTGCGTCTCAACACGCTCAACCGAGCTACTACACGGCGGGCAGTATATTTTACATCTCTACCAGTTATAACTCTACCCTATTGAACCATCGGTACTCTACCGGAAGACGTTCTCTGAGTTTTACCCAGGATTTAATTGTTTAATAATGTAAAAAAAAAAGGATGTGATTATTAAATAGTGTCTATCATTGGAATAAAAATAGTTAAATGGTTGTTTCAATAAAAATGTAAACTATTTATTTGTTGTACCCAATTTTATTCGGGAGAAAGTGAACGCCGGAAGCTTGTATTCCGGTAGAATAGTAACTGTCCGTAGAGTTGTAAGCCGCTGTTCGATCTGGTAGATTTGTGAGCGGCCGTTAAAACGAATGGAGTGGTTATCTGGTAGAGCTATTATTCGATAGAGTTATCTGGTAGCGTTCTTATCTAACGGAATTTTTATCTGGTAGAGCTGTAATATGGTATAGCTTGGTCAGAGACTTGTATTCTTGTAGAGTTCTCATTTGACGGCGTTATAACTGACTTTTACAGATGTAAATGTCCCCGGGGAAGCTCATCATTCCGTAAGAACCGAAAGCAAGAAGTGTCGCGACTCGGGGCTTATCAAATTGGAACGTAGAGAATAGAGAGTGAAGAAAAAGAAGTACGCGATGTCGGCTATGAGCTGGTGTAAAGTAGTGCTGTGACTTGGGATGTGGAGGATAGATTGACTCCCGATACGGGTGTAGCACATCCCCACGTACACTTTTGTTATTCAACTATCCATTGTTCTCCTACGTTATCATCTCCCTCGAACAAAATCGTTGGTATTCAGTTATTTTACTCGCAAAAGATATAAAGGATGGCTGATATGCCACCGTCGTGAAACGAAGAGAGGCTCGTAAGATCAACGACGTTGACCTCTTCACTTTGAATCCCAGTTTGGAGTGAGCTAACACGACCCACGACCTTTGGAAATGTTCTCTTTGCGGTCTGGCGTCGGGCAGACTCCGCACAAGTTTTATTCTATGGACCATGACTCTCCCTATGGGATGCAAATAATTTTATCAGTTAAAACGTCACATTCGATGAAAATACTTTTTTTTTTTCTTCGCAATGAATCAGACCTTTCAATGATGCTGTACACGTTTCTCTATCATAACTTTTTGATTTTTTGCAAATTTTTTAAATCAGCCAATACATTTTTTAAACATTTTTACAAACTGGCATTTTTTTTTGCCGTTTTACTAAACTCTCTCGTGTCTTGAAAAATAAAGATGTCGGTAAAGGTGGAACTGGTATTTGTTTATCTATTTCAGATCTTTCGGACGCTAAAAAAATTCAAATCGGTCAGATCGTTACAAAGTTATGGCCACTTGGAACTTTCGAAGGATTCTTTAAAAAAACGGTGATCCTGAATTAAGATCTTCTTTATAAAGGTCGCGCTATCTTTAATAGATATCGCAAAAAACATGGAAAGCCGTTTTGACGACGTGTAACTTGGACTTTCGAATAGACATATGCTTTCGCAGTCATTCAATACTCCTTAGCATCGTCACTTACTCCATTAGCTCCTTCTGCAAAGCAGTGGAGTTTAAACACAGCAATGGCTTAGTACTATATTTATTTTTGTATAGTTTTTAAACTTACAAGTTCCAATTCTATCGGGAAATACTTATGGTACACGCGACCGATAGATTTATTAGAATTTCATACTCAGATCTGCACCTCAGAAGCACCGCTTCGATATCGGCGGGAATTTATATTCAATTGTAATCGCTAAGTTCAATTAGTGTAACGTTATCATTCAATAATTTACACTAGTCGGTACATTTAGTGGTCGCTTAGTGTACATTTTAGAAATAATTGACTCCGTAATTTAAAAGCTACAAATACTCGGTATAGCTTTAGATTCGTTAACTTATTAAATCAATTATTAATTACTGAGTCGTCTTGTACGTAATCGACTTTAGTAAACCATAATAGACTCACGTAATATTTCTAATAATTTTCAGACTTTGGGGTATATATCGATGGCTTAAGCCGATATCAAATAATTAATCCACGTGTAGACTCAGGATCTTGAGATACGGATATGAAGGTTAATGCCAAGAGAAGTCGAGGCACGTACCAGTTGAACTTTGAACAACAAGTTGACCGAGCATATATAGTTCCGGAACGAGTTTATATCTCGTAAGCTCCGATATACTCCTCGGGCTAAACTTGCCATCCTATAACTCCTTAACAGTTTCGAGATCCAACATCTCAAATATTATGCAAGTGTTCTGGTACACGCTGCCGGGAATGTATCATTGATGGATCGAACATCTTGTGCAGTCAGGGAGTACTAATTGGTAGAAATTCTTACCAATTCAAATGCAATTAGAGAATTTAATACCACCTAACGTAATCTACGCGTGATAAGAGTCAATTAAGAATTAACGATTCTGCTCTAATAAAAAATGTTTTGGCTATCAAACAATGTTTATTTTGTTTCTATATCTAAATTAAAAAAATTGTGATAAATAGATTTATACCAATTGCTAAAAAGTTACATTTTAGTTAAATTCAATCTTTGATTCTCAAATTTTATCTCCAACTTGTTAGATTTGTCTAACATGCGAACGAGTTTGAAATTTATGAACATTGAGTAAACAAATAACTTAAGGGAGACTAGAGTTTTTATTGCATGAGGACTGATACTTTTATACAAGATAATTCCATTCGCTTCTTACTGACTATGCCGCAAATTTTTTTGTAATTGTATCAGGATACAAAAGAAAAAATAATGCAGACAATTCAGTATTTTCATTAATCCTAGCAGAGATCGCTGCGAGAGAAATGAAACTTAATTTTCGCTTTATTTACAACGTCTCGCGGCAATCACTTCCATATCAATTGAATTGTCCTCGTAAATGGAAACTCAGTTAAAAAGCAATAGAAAGGAACGGTTGCTTCGTACAAATTGTAACCTGGAACTAAAGTGAATCTGATTTAAACAATTTTACATTATTGTCACTGTGCCTGCCACCAGATGCCTTCGAGAATAAAGCTGACCCTGAGATTCCTCCCAATTGGTTTGATATCTGGTAGTTTACTATATAAGAATCTAACTTCAATTGTAACGCACATTGCTGAACGGTTATTATACCGCCCGTCTATGCAACAAACCAAAAGAAGTTCAAGCTAGCTATATTCTTCGCCTTTCATAATCCTTCGTAATTGAATGTAAATTTTTATTCTTTATTTTTTCAAGCCGTGCATAACTTCAGACATTCTTGTTTAGCCCGAGATTAAGACCACGAGTACGGCTTGTGATATTCATGTTTGAACCGAAATATCAATTACGAGCCATACTCGTGATATTCACGGTTGACATGAAATTAAACAACGAGCCTAACTCGTGATATTCAAGTTTGGCCTAAAATTTTCATCGAGAGTCAGACTCGGGAAAATAGTGCAAAGGGTAAGAATCTGCTAAGGAATACCGAATCGATTTCCGTACAACTTGTCATTGTAGTTGTAACACGTGTCCGTTAGCATCGAAACACTCTTTATAAACAAATTGAATGCTTCATACAGATAGTTGATAATTATTTCATTCGAATCACACTTACCCGAAGGACGTGGACCTCGCACTTCTTCCCATTCGCGCAGGCGAATCTCAGGCTGTTGTCAATAATGAAAAAAAAAAAGAATTAACATTCGATAGTATCGGGACAGGTTAATCGAGTTATAGAGAGAGAACCGTCTCACCACGCGGCCGATACTTGACTGAACAACTCTCCTTCAACCAAGGGTTGTGCGTCCGCGCATTACGTGACACACTGACAGACTACTGGCTACCTAGAAAAAGAAAAAAAGAGCCACTCGCCTGTGTTCTTTGCCTTGTTCTCTTTTCAAAACTCTGCAGCGAATAACGATTAAGAGCTTTTTTATCCCCGAATGTCTGCGAACACTAAAATATTCACATACGCTTTAATCCCGCGATCGAATTCAAATCACGTTCCATAAATTCAATTAAGAAATGCATAAGTTCATGAATTAAAATAAATTTAAGAAATAACAGTTGGATCGTCAAATTTCTGGATTAAAGTATTTTTTAATGTGCGCATCAATTTATCAAACACATTTACTCATTTGCTCTGATCAATTAATGAGAATCCCTTAAGTCCATTGACCAATCACCACGCTCAGTCGAATATGCTTTAAGCACTCATTATGCAACTATAACGAATAAAGTATTTTCCTGCCTAAAAAAAAATAAAATAAATACTTGGTTCGCTTTGAGAAGTAACCCTCGCGTCAAAGATACTCCATCGATATCACAGGGACAGTTAAAGAGCTTTAGTGCCAATCAGAAGCTTCTGATGGATCCGCGAGCATGATGGATGTACCGTCTCCTTTTGCTATCGGGTAACGCACTTAAGTAGACCGACGCATTGCGACTTTGGAGCATGCACGCGAAATCGCGTGATACACATAATACTCGTAATGGGAGCACAGTGAGAGTTCCATCTCCTTATCAACCTACATCGATCGTTACAGAATTTCGAAATCCTATTCGACCAATAAATCAACAAAGGATATTAATCCTTGGGGTAGCATTGATGGTATGTGGTGTTGATATCGTCAATGCTTAGACACAATTCTACCGCCGGAGGGATTTAATCGAATTACATTTGATAGAGTCACTGAATAAAAGAAATCATTGTCGTATCATTGAATAAAAGAAATCATTGTCATCTATTCGGACAGTTTAAATTATATAAATATACGTTGCTAATTGTACAATTGGCATTTCACGCTGGGAGGACCTGAACTTTAAATCGAATACACGGATCTGTTCGTATCCATCTATGTTGCACGGTCTTTACGAACAAGTTGCGATTCAATCCAACTTGCTACGTATACATTAGAGCAAGTTAGGAAAAAAAACCGATTCGCAGGATTCTTATGTTCATTTTTATTTGGATAACTCGTTGCCAAAAATTATTCCTCACGAAATCAGAGACCCGTATGATAATATTTAATACTTGATCATCGATCGAATAGTCCCAGAATTAAAAAAAAAAAAATCATTAAGAGCTCTTAGTTCGTGGTATATCGATTATCTTGAACCCAAAGGCACGCATGAATAAAGTAGACATATGCAGTCAATGGGCTGAAAATAATGTTATCGTTCTAGTTATTTCATTATTTTATTCTCGAAAAGTCTAACAGAAACGTTTTCGTATAAATTTATAATAGAAAATCAGTTGAACTCGTAGAACTTCACGTGTTTATAATCCTTGATACTACTCACTAATTTATTAATTGACAAAAGTGATGACAAATCTTAACTAACAAATGTGATGAACACGTACATCTTCCTTTATTGAAAAAAAAATTACTAAATAGAGATCAATGAGAAAATTGATGAGCGTTTCGATATTGGAACATAAAAATAGTCGAAAATGGCAATTTGACAATAACTTTCGCAATATGCGGTAATATTAAATGTTACCGTACAATCCTATGATTTCACGAGAAATAATTTTTTAGTAACAGACATAAATAAGTAAATATGATTATCTGAAATTCACGGTTTTTTTTAATCATCGTGGTTCGTTTGAACCACCGAATCATGGTCTTTAAATACGCACGCAGCTGTGCTGTAACTTCGGTCGTAGTTTTCGTTAAGTGCTGAAAGTTTCCTCATGAATTTTCAAACCTGAACATTCGTTCCGCTCTCGTGATTTAAATTGTCTCTCTGCCTCGTATTATTTCTAAACTTCGTCAGGAAATCGTGGTAGCTTACAGTCATTTTCGCCTGAGAAAATATCGAGCGAGTCAGCCATTCGAAAGAATAGAATTCAAATCGCATTTCACTGTTGCCTCGTGAACTGAAAAAAAAATGAAATTATCGGAGCTCACATGTTTTGAAAAAATACGACTTTTATAATAAATTATACGTAACGCATATTCGCTTTCTATAATCCCTCGAATATGTTGCCGGTAGCAACGGCATCGATGCAATATTACAGTGAAATTCGTAACGATTTTATGTCTGATGTCTAAATTCCAGGCTCGTTTGTGCGATGAATCGAAATACACCTGAAAGAGCCTGTATCGTAAAATGCATCAACGAACTCGATATAACGTGTGGGAAGACCATAAAATTCAGCTTCAGAAGTTCTGAAGTCATAGTTATTTTCATTGAAGATTCGGAGTTATTGATTCTGCAGGAAACTCTACTAGGACAAATTCATTGTCGAGACATTGGCGATGCCATGAAAATTAAATATATTCATTCGCTTGAATTCGGCTAAATTCGATGCTAAAGCCTCAGATACAATGGACGTCGGGTAGTCTCTACTTTAAAAATGTAATAGGACATGAAAAAAAGGATTAAAATAATGGACGTATTTAATCGTATTCAATCATCTCTATCTAGTTAAAGTTAAAGGAAAAGAAAGATTAACATCCAATATCATTAATATTTTCACAAGTTTTATCTCGTAGATATAGCGTCCATAGTAGGGAATGAGAAGTCCTTAAATTACTTCAACAATTAGTTCCCTACTATCAGACATAAAACGGTATTTAATTATCTCTATCTAGTCAAAGTTAAAGTTTAAATAGGATTTCCATGTAATGTCATCAAAATCTATGAATCTTTATTCTTTAACCTACACCTATACATCTATACACCTTTTACGTATTTTAACATAATCAGTTATCTTTGACCTACACCTATATGTATTTTTAAAAGTTTTATCCCGCAGATATTGAGCCCATTATAGGGAACGAGAACTGTTTAATTTAGTGGAACGGTTAGTTCCCCACGATCAGGCATAAAACAGTCAACAAGATAAAAACAATATACATGTTCAATCGTATTCAATTATCTCTATCTAATTAAAAATAAAATTGAAATAAAGTTTCTATCTAATGTGACCAGAATCTATCAATTTTCTATCTTTAATCTACACCTATATGTACTTTTACAAGTTTTATCTCGCCGATATTGAGTCCATGGTGGAAAACGAATACTGCTTAATGTACTGGAACGATTAGTTCCCCTCTATCGGGTATAAAACAGTCAACAAGAAATGATGAAAACAATAGACGGTTTAATCGTATTCAATTATTTATATGTAGTTAAAGTTAAAATAAAAATAAAGTTTCTATCTAATATGACCAGAATTTTAAAAAAATCTTCTATCGCTAACCTATACCTATATGTATTTTTATATAATCAGTATAACCATCTATAAACTAGAATTTACGCTCTAATGTAAAGATGACTGCCAGGTCTATAAATATGAAAGCGGAACTTTTGTATAGAAAATACACGATTATTGTATGAAAATGATAAAAAATATTTTATTCGAAATATTGCCCATCACTAGCTATACATTTTTCCCACCTGTCTTACAATTTGTGGATTCCACGCCAAAAAAACTGTTGCTCTTTTGAAGCAAACCAGTCATCGAGCCATTTTCGTACATTTTCATAAGAAGTAAAGCGCTGCTAAGCAAGTGCGTGTCCCATCGATGCAAATAAGTAGTAATCGGACGGAGCCAAGTCTGGTGAGTAAGCCGCATGCGAAAGTATTTCCTAACTAAACGCCTCAATCGTTTCCTTGATCAATTTTGCTGTGTGTGATGGTGCATTATCATGAAGCAAAATCACTTTGTGTTGCCTTTTTTGATATTCTGGTCGTTTTTCACGCAAAGCTTGATTCAAATCGATCATTTGTTGTCGGTAGCGTTCAGTATTAACGGTTTCGCCAGGTTTTAGCAGCTCATAATAAATCACACCCTTCTGATCCCACCAAACACAGAGTATTGTCTTCCGTCCATAGCGATTTGGCCTTGCAGTCGATGTCGATGGTTCGCCTGAAGTTACCCATGATCTTTTACGCTTAGTATTCTCAAAATATATCCACTTTTCATCGCCAGTCACAATTCAATGGAGAAATGACCTTCTTTTGTACCTGGCGAGTAGCATTTCGCAAGTGATTTTTCGGTTTTCCTGCTGTCTTTCATTCAGTTCATGTGGAACCCATTTTCCCATCTTCTGGATCTTTCCCATGGCTTTCAAACGTATGAAGACGGCTTCTTGTATCACATTTAATTGATCCGCGAGTTGTTGTTGCGTTTGAGCGTCATCCTCATCCAACAATGCTTGCAATTCGCTGTCTTCAAACTTTTTCGGTGGTCTTCCACGTTCTTCGTTTCTCACGTCAAAATCGCCACTTTTGAATTTTTTAAACCACTCAAAGCACTGTGATTTACCAAGAGCATGCTCACCGTAAGCTTCGACAAGCATTCGATGCGATTCTGCAGCAGTTTTCTTCAATTCAGAGGAACAAAACTTGTTCGAATCGCGCCAATTTAACATGAATGTGTTAAATTGGAGTGCATTCGGCTATGAATAATAACTATACTAATCAATGGGCGAATAAATTTAAAAAAAATAATTTTCATTAATAAATTAGCTCTCGTAGTAAATAATAGATAACGACAGTTTTTCTATAAAGAAAATCAGGTTACGTATCCGATAATTACAAACTTACACGATTGTATTCGATAGATTTTATTTCCTGTAAGAATGTATCGAATTTCCTTAAGGTGGATGCTCAAGCATCCTCATTATTTCCAAATATCCTCTGAAACTTTATTGCCAATTAATTGTAAAGTAGACCTGAAATAGGTAAAACTTTTTAGTAATGAAAAATAAACATAAAGCGTTAAGATAGTAAATCCAATTTCAAGTATTATGTGGAGTTGGTGTACGTGCGATTGCAATAAACAAGAGTAAGAAAAGACTAGCGAGACGACCGGGAAGACGTAGAGAATAAAGTGAATGAAAGCGAGAATAAATCCACACTTCAGGTTCGTGACGAACGGGTAAACATTGCCTCGGCTTTCGTAGGAGGAAAAGCTCCCTGATTGGCTTGCCAACGACTCGGTTGATCTTTTTTTCCTTCGCAGCTTCGTCGCTCTTTCACATCAGCTTCAATCTTCCAACAAAGCTGTATAGAAAGTCGGGCGGGGAGATGATTGCACGTGTGCAACAAAGTCTGGAAAAGGAATGGGGGTATTTTTATGATTTTTCTCATATCGTCAAGCTAAGTAGCAAGAAACTTTATTCGCAACTTCAAGACTCGATTAATTTTGAAAAGCGTTCACGTGGCATCTCTCGTACCTTATAGATTACTCTCGGGTAGAGAAGCTCCTACTCTCGTGGGAAATGCAACTTCGAAATTGCGGCTTTGACATTATTATCTATGTATGCGACGGCACTTTTGCCAGATGACAAGATCCAACCAATTAAACGTTGGGGTCCCTTGAGCATTAACACAGGCCCCAAACATGTAGACAGTGTAGGCCCATACCTTAGTCTTTAAAGAGACGCAGAATCAATTTTATTATTCGTACCAACGCAACGAGTAGTTACAGCTTACGTTAGTGTTATTTCTATCGCGTGGTATCGTTTCTACTCGTTGCTTCGACTCTGCCGACGTAGAATCTACAAAGATACATTGGTTTCCGTGGTACGACTCCTTCGACGAATCCCGGTAATGTCACCGAGGAAAAAAGTCACCGGAATAAGTCCCGGTATAAATTTCCGCGGAAAAACGATCACCGTAAGAAAGACACCCGATAGTTTTATCTCGGAGGCATTGAATCCAAGGTGTGGAACGCTAAATGCTGAATTTACTGAAACGATTAGTGGGGAACCCGACTATCAGGAAGAAAACCGTTAACAAACCAGACATTGTCGTCTTCAATTACATTTTTAAGGAGAATATTCGCAGGTTTGTCTTGCCAGAAAATATTTTGCATATTAAAATACAAGTCCTTGAATCATTACATACGATGTACAAGTAGCGACTTTATTATTTGAATCGTGTAGTCACAAACAGTGTTAATCGTCGGACTGTTGAGAAAACCGTTTTCCCGTCAGACGTCCCATTAAGATTTTTGCATTGAGATTTCTTGTAATGAACAAAAGTTGGTTAACCGTGTTGAAATTTAACAAAAGCAAAGATTGGCACTCAATTTATGTCAAATTTCAAATTGAAGACTTTATCTAATAGTAGGTGGATCTGGTCGACCGCCTTAAGGGGATACAAAGCCTCCATACCTACGCAGATGTGCTGCTTCTCTTTCATTCCACCGCGAGGGCCATACAAGTTTTATCTCTTTCGCACTTATGGGTGATGTATGGAGGTTTCGTCTCCCATTGAGTTAAAAATTATGATATTTTATTACAAAATTACACGATTACCCGATAATTCATATTTTTTAAATAATAAGTTGCACAATCAAATATTTTTTTTGTTCATTAAATTTCAAGCTCTTCGATGATTACTGAAAATCCTAAAATGTCGGGTGAGGGAATGTTGAAATGACATTTTCTTTAACGTTCGTAGGTAAAATAGTATGAAAATGTAATTGTATCTCTGCATGACCGACGTGCGCACTAATGAAACTACCGTATCATCGAAATATACGAAAAATCGACAAAGTAGCTTTACAAAACTAATTGAAAATCAAAAAATTATTATGCTCAAATATCAAAGAAAAATGCAATTTATCGTGACGAGTCAGCGCTTTTTACCGGTAAAACTGAGCGCACGTTTTAATATGCAAAGATATAGAAGATGTATGCCCTGAATGTATACTCATGAGTTCCTCTTTGGGTATAGTCACTTGAGTCAAAGAAATGACTCAATTCCGAGACAAGAAATATCCAAATTCTTCATAAACAAATAGATACACGTGTTACAATGAGACTCTAAATTGATAGGAACGCATATAAATATTTTTCATGTTATAATAAGTTCATACAACATTTTTTCAAACTTGACATAAAAATAGTGTTTCGCTTAACTTATCGGCCATAAGAACAACCTCAAGAGCACATTGGAACTTCAATTATCGCTAATGTTTATTTGTTACCTGTATCAAAATGTACGACAAATATATCTTCGTCGCACTTGAGGTCTACGAAGAATAACTCGATATTCCATTTTCAATCTTCGAACAATCCGCCGTCACGTTGTCTTTGAGTATCGTGGTTTCTTAAATCGAGATATACGCGTTCGACGAAAATCACATTTCTGCCGGAAGCTCAAATTTATCACCGACAATGTCATTAACCCCGACGTTCATTAAATAATATATTTGCTCGATGAGTAATCGATCGTCCAAAGCCAATCCTTTGTGGTAACTTCTCATTATTTATTTCTGACTGGTATGGCGACTTGTCGAGACTAACATACAGACGATACGTCGTGTACAGATGCATATTTAACAAAGCGGTGGAGGGTTCTACGATCGCATTAAAGTAGACCATGTCTGCAAAGAATTGGTTTTTTTTTTTTGTTTTTTTTCTTTCATTTCTACACTTGCCAGTTAATGTATTTGCATCAATCACGTTTAAACATACTAAACGTCATTAAACGCAACGCCGTCTTAACACAATATTTACATTTTTTTAAATGATAGTTGACAACTACACTTAAATATGTGTATTAT
Organism: Cylloceria caligata; assembly: GCA_963942595.1. Taxonomy (NCBI): domain Eukaryota; kingdom Metazoa; phylum Arthropoda; class Insecta; order Hymenoptera; family Ichneumonidae; genus Cylloceria; species Cylloceria caligata. The sequence goes on along the minus strand of OZ012707.1, from coordinate 5,114,659 downwards.
GTAATGCAACGATCTTGGCGGGGACAATTGAATGATAAGACTAATAAAAATATCAGTAGAAAGTCCTTGTCGAAGTTGAATTGCTTATGATAGAGAATTAGCAGGAAATAATACGCTATCGTGTCGTTTAAAGGCCTATATTACAAGAAAACGATTAAGATTGAACAAAATTTTAAAAAAAACAATAGAATACGAATATTTTGTTTCTTGTGGTAATATAGCTCTTTTATCCCATTTGAATTCAAAATAAATTTCTAAAATCTACACAAATAAAAAGTTAATCACATACTTGAATTTCGAATAATTGAATTAAATGTTAATGGTTCCGTTTTGCAATTTTTCAGCCAGTTAACCAAGCTGTATAAACGTTCAACGCTCCTGATTCGTTCACTCCAACGAGTATAATTTTGTCATTTATTTACGGGTGAATGCATTTTTGTTTTATGTATAAAAAGTATATCTTTCTTTTACACCACGGGCTCTGAGCTGTGGAAATGGTGGTTAAACGTTTGGTGCTATATTCAATCGCTGTTGTTACCTCCTCCTCCTCTGTCAGAGCTAGAATGTCGAGAACCAACGTCACTTCCAGAAACTGATTTTCGCGATACCGGAGAAGCCGAGCTGTAATAAAAATTTTAAAAAAAATTTACACATCAGTAACAATAATATTTTTAACTATTACAATTTTTAGTATTTTGCATCTTTTTTTACATTGAATAGTCGAAGGCTGGCAAAGATAAAATACCTGTAACTCGTAAGTGACATTAGCAATTGATCCAAAATTTGTTACACTAGTTACGCAATAAGTCGTAGTAGACTCTCTACTCGACTAAATTCTACTTTTTTTCTGTTTGCAATAACTTTTTTAGAGTGAATTACATACCGCGCCGAGCCGCTTGCACTCCTACTGCGGGAGCCGCTCTTCGATCTCGACCGCGACCTTGATCTGCTCTTGCTTCTCGACCTAGACTTGGATCTGGACGCAGATCGTGATTTAGATCGCGACCCGCTCTTGCTTCTCGACCTTCTTCCCTCAGAGCCGGATCGAGACTTGCTCCTGGACCTCGAGCGTGATCCGCTTTTTCTCGAGCCACTCTTCGACCTTGACCTCGACCTCGACCTCGATCGCGAGCCACTCTTCCTCGATCCAGACCTCGAGCCACTTCTTCTCGAGCCACTTCCGGACCTCGACCTCGAACGACCCTTCCTCGATCCACTCGCGGATCTGGAACTCGAACGCGATCCACTGCGAGATTTCGAAGCACTCCTGGAACGCGATCCCGATCTGGAGCGCGAACGGGACGAATTTCTCGAACGACTGCGGGACTTTGACTTTGAACGGGAGCGAGATCGAGAACCTCGAGATCCCTCGGATCCCGACATAATTCTCTTCTTCCCGCGAGATGCTTGGTCTTCTCCTTCATCGCTGCAACGAGAAAATATGGAACTGTTTAATAATCACCAGTAGCGAGACGCATAGAGAAATTCCTTATTATTATAATAATAATTCTAACGTTGTCATATATATTTAAAAATAGACTTACCCGCCCTTTGCGTTTTTGTCACCGTCGCTCTCCGATTCGCTCGTCGATATAGTTTCTTTAGAAATGAACCGCGCGTTGCTCTTCGAATGCTCGGGAACGCTCTTGCGCAAAGATTTGTCCTTTTTGCCACCTCCAAGTTTCCTTCCACGTTTTGCTTTGGGTCTGTCGCTCTCGGATCCTGCAAAAGAAAACAAAAAACAGAATTTACCATTGGTCAGAGAATTCATCGGGTCTATATTATAAGATTATAATAATCCGATTGGTATAAAATAATTACCCGATCTATCGTCATTCTTTCTCCTGACCCTCCCTTTGTTCTTCCTCTCCCTTCCCTCACCGCTTGCCTTCCTCTTTCTCTTCTTCTCCCTAGGAGCGTCCTCGCGTCGTCCCTCATCGTTGCCCGATCCACCACTGTCGCTGACGTACTGTTCGGTCCTAACTTTCTTTCCACCCTTCCTGCCGCCCTTCTCGTTAGGCATGTCACCGAATACCAAAACATTTTTAGTCTTCTCCACATACTCCTGACGTTTCTGCAGCATTGCCTCTTCCTTCTGCCGGCGTATCTCTTCCTGCTTTTTCTGTTCCTCAGTCTGTCGCATCTTAAACGCCTGTCTCTCCTCCTCCTGTTTCCTTCTCAGCATCTTTTCTTCCTCGTCGAGTCTCCTCGCTCTCGCGACATGATACTGTGCTTGAGACAGAAGATCCTGACATCTTCGAGCCTCCGTTTCCGCTAATTGTTCCATCCTATCTCCGTGCGTTGCCAAATATTGGAAATACTTGTGTGACAGTCCCAACTCGTGAACCGCTTGCAATACCGTCGTCAGTGTTGATTTCTCGTCCTTGAGAATTTGCGTCGCGAGCCTTTGGAGCACGAGGGCAATATTGTACAAAAGCACTGAATCCTGAGGCGCGACCCTCCGCGCTTTGAGAAGCGTCATCTTCGCCTCCTTTAACTTTCCAGCCTTGAAATACGCTCTCGCGAGATACTGAAGAACCTCCACGTGATGATACTTGTAAAATTTTCGCAAACAATTCTCGTACATCTGTATTGCGCTTACGTACTGTTTCTGCTCTACGTATATGTGTGCGATGTTTAGCCAGACATCGCAAAACTCCGCTGTTGCTTCGCGCACCTGAGCGAATATGTCTCGAGCCTCGATGACGCAGCCTTTGTGCGCGAGAACCGCGCCTATGCCGTTTGCCGCCCAAATGTTCTTTGGATCATTCCTCAGGACTTGTTTGTACATAGCTAACGCGCGATCCTGGTGTCGTTTCTCTCTGTCCTTGTCCTTACCACTCTGATGCAACGTCTGCAGCCATATATTGCCTAATGCGATCAGAGAATAGGCATCGGTGCTCGTGGTAGGATTTTTGAGAATTCTCTCGAACTTCTTCTGTCCCGGTCCCCACTCCATTTTTGCTAAATGCAGATTACCGATGAGCGACCACGCGTCTGGGTGCTCATTGTTGATTCGCAGCGCCTCTTTGAACCAATCGGAGGCCTCGTAAATTTGTCCACGATCTCTCGCCATACAACCGAGCCTTAGGTAACAATCCATGTAGTTAGGATGTTCCTTCAATATATTCTTGTACAATTTTTCTGCTCGATCGAAAACGCACAAAGCTTCGTTGAGACGTCCTAAATTGTAGGTAGTCGTGACGGCTATCGAATTATAATAAACGGGATCGTGCAGGGCATCGTGCTTCGAGCGATCCAACGACTCTTCCAAGTTGCTCCTTGCCTCCTCGAGATTTCCCAACCGATAATGCAGCGCCCCAACGTTGTTTAGAATCTCCGGTGGGATATCCGCCTCGACTTTGTCCTTCAGCATTTTTGTCGCTGTTCCGTAAGCGCTCAGAGCAGCCACCAAGTCGCTCTGCTCTAATATCTGCGCCAATTCAATCCAGGCTTCGACATCGTCGGGAAATTGTTCTGTTACTTTTCTCAAGTGATTCTTGGCAATGTCTCGTTTGGACTGCGAACTCGAATTTGCGTACAATGAGCCAAGGATCTTCATAGTCTCGTAATTTCCGGGCTGCGCCTTCAGAACTTTCTCGAAACATTGTGCCGCCTTTAAATTTGAAATAAATTCGAATCAATGAATGATAACTCAAATTTCTTGGATAATTATCTTTTCGTTCTTACGTTTTCGGAATCTCCACGGTAAACGTACATCTGGCCCAAACCAAAGTGAGGTAAGACGAATACTGCAGGCGCGAACTGTGTGGCCTGATAATAGTATTGAAAAGCCTGATCGTAGTCGCCCTGAAACGAATTAATAATAAATTATAATTGAATGTTTTTTTTAAAATGAAAATTAGTTTTTGCGATAGTAAATTTATCAAATAATATTCATAATTGTAGGCAACGATATTTACTTGAACGTGAAAAGCTCGAGCGAGTTGATAACAACTCTCGGCTCGCATCGCTTCGTTCTCAGTGTTGTGAAAAGCGTGCAACGCGAGATGTTGCACTTTGTTGTAATCTTTTTTAAAGAAAAAATGATTCGCTAGATGATTGAGAACCATAGGATTAGTGGAATCGATCGTGTAAGCCTTTGACAACATCTGGACTCCGGTCCTTATGCTGTCGGGTTGTTGCTGATTCAATTTCAAGATTGAAAGCCCCACCAAAGCACCGACACACTTGCCGTCCAACTGAAGGGCCCTCTCAAAGGATAGTCGAGCTTTTTCTTGATTGTTCAGCTTCATGAAACAGTGACCCATTCCAAGTCTCACAGCCGCTGGACAATTTGGATTTGTCCTCAGTGCTTTCTTGTAAAATGCAAGTGCACCTCTGTAGTCCTTTTTATTAAAGGCTATGCATGCTTTTCCAAGAAGCGAAGGAATATTATTCGGCGACTGATTAAGCACAAAATTAAATTGAGCATCAGCTTGCTCCATCTTGTCTCCTTCCAGCAGGCAAAAATACGCTCGCCCGAGTAAATGGTTCTGCGGAAAAATCACTCATGCTTATTCTCAAATTCATTTAGCATTTTAGAATTTTTCAAAACATAAGATTTTCAAAGAAAATCATAATAATTTTATACATACCTGGTCGTACATAATGATCTTATCCGCGGTAGTATACAGAAGTGTTGCTTTTGTAAAAAGATCCCGTTTCTTGTCCTTGTTCTTCTCTCTATTCGCTTCTTGTATATAATAAGCGGCGAGCATATCCAATGCTCGCATCTGATCTTTCTCATAGTCACGGTAATTGATATTTGCATTGGTACGCGACGATTCGAGAATTTTGATAAAATCCTCAATCTTCTGTTGCTTGTGATATTCGAGCTGTTGAAAATTGTGGAATTAAGTATCACAGATAAAACTGAATGGTTTTAAATAGTGAAAAAAAATAACTTTAATGTACGTACGGCCAAATTGACCCAGATATTGAGTTGGGCATGTTCCTGCTGCAATATACCGAGGACTTCATCGCCCTCTGGTAGCTGATCTAGATGCAACTCTATCACCTATACACAAATAAAATATTTTGTTATTTGTAAATAAAAACTAGTCCTTCGTTCGTATTGCAGTTTAATCGGAAGGTGGTAAAGCCTTCCCGATAGAACAGATATGTATTTTTATTACCGTCGCATTTCTCAAAGTTTGGCGTTTTCATGTATCTCACATCAAGAAGTAGCACAAGCACATCGACAAGGTACAATAATTAAATTCTATTTTATCTTATCAAATTTAACAAACTGCCAGACTGCAATCTGGATCATATTGAATAATAATAATATTGTCATGCAATATGATACGAATGATAAAGATAAAAATATGTGAGTCCAAGAAGAGAAAAAACACAATCGCTTACCGTCTACAACTTCTAAATGATTATATTTAAATTAACGAAGAAAAAAATGATATCGTGTATCCGTAAATATATTAAATACCAAAATTTAGCACAATGTCGTTTATTTGTATACAAAAAATTCGTTATGTTTGCGAGAATATAGTTCAGCACATCGTTTTTTTGAGGTTAGAATCATTCGAATTATGTTTGAAAGCGACAAGCATTGAGCCGAATGTGTAAAAAAGTAAGACATTACTTAAATAGTAAATTAAAGGTTTAATAATTATTTTGGTGTAGAGGAAAAACTCACCTCGTTTTCGTCACTAAGCGGTATCTCTATAGTAGACCCCGCCATTGCGGCACTGCACTATTCTTCTTCTTTCTCCCTGCAGCGGCAGCCTGCAGTTCGGCCAGAGAATCCAGAGATTCGGCTGATCTCACGGATAGAGCAGCCTGCGGCCACTGAAAAATATCCTAGACGCGATGCCAATTCACGCTTTAGCTTTACCTTTATTCGTCACTGCAGTGACGAATGGCGCTGCATAATGTAAACAGTACGGATACGCCAATGCGGTTGCCAAAGAGTGAAGGAATCCTGTCAAACCTTAAAACGAGCAAATAAAAATCCCCCGGCGGCATATTATTCTGTCAATCTAGCAATATTGCTGTCAAGACGCCGAGCGTTTGAAACACGGTAATCAATAAATCATAATACAAAATGGAAAACAATCTTATCGCAAGATATTATACGACTGTCAAGTCTAGGGCGGGGGGTTTCCGAACCTTACTGTATACCCAGAAAGAAAATCGTGCTATCACGACCGACGCGTTATGCCGACAGAAAGTAGATTTCAATGACCGGTTCCGACGACATTGTGCCGCCACGGCCCGTACCGAATGCCGGTACTGTAGCCCGATTCTCTCGATTTTTATCGGAGTTTAAACTCTGATTATCCTAAGTTTAAAAACAAAAATTGAACTAGATTTAAACCACGTCGATGGTAAAGGAGGTATGTACACAATTTTTCAGCATTTCGTGAACTGCCACAGCGTGCTGGAAATGCACAAGCAAAGTGCTGGCATTTACAAGACGCCGTGACGCACACTTCTGTCAAATGTGGTCATAGAAGACTGCGTTCTACCGCGTGCAGAGTATTCTTGTCATTACGAGTCTATTCGGGTAATATCGTGGTATACAATGACAAAGGTATAATTACCAGAAGTAATTATCTACGGATAAACAGTATTACAAACATTCCGTGAGATGCCACGAATATAGTTTTTATTATTGTTGGTATTGTAATAGTTTTTTGGAATTGGAAGCCCTTACAAATGCCACGCGGCGAGAAGCTTCCCTTCTCGCCAATTCGTACCGCGCGTAAGTCCGATCGGCTCGATTTGACGACTCGTTCTTGTATTATCTTGAAATTGAGTATCTTTTTCTTTATTGCTGTTATTCGATTGTGTAAGATGTCGTAAAATTCGATCACGTTATGTTCGAATAGTATTTCTAGGTTCGGTTTACGAAGCTAAAACGTGCGACGCTTCCCGTCAACGCGAATAATTATTTTTTGTTATATCGAAGCATAAGTGCCCCCTGACACCAATGTCAAGTAAATAATTTATTGTGATTGCAGAATGAGTTTGACGATGAATATCATGCAATTTCTTTCTCATATTAAAATTATGTCGGATACACAGAATTAGTTTTCAAAGTTATTTTTAAGACTCTCTCTCTCTCTCTCTCTCTCTCTCTCTCTCTCTCTCTCTCGCCCCCAACTTCCTCTTTGAGTTTCTCGTTATCGTAATGATTACGCGAAATTTATCTACCGCATCAACCCGTTATGTCATGGAAGCAATATTACGTTCACAACCTCTGAGATGGTAGCTTCCACATATTCCGCACTTTTATGATGGCGTTGTGTATTTATTTTGATACGCTCGATAATATGAAGAGATAACGACGTATCAGACTCTACGTAAAGAATAGGAAAGGTACAGCTATTATGGATTGTTATTTTTTAAAATGTATGGCGTTAATTAAGTTATTCAATTATCTAATTTATTCCAAAAGTATTAGTATAAAGTTGGATAAATCGATGAGTTTGTGCACAAAACAATCGACGGCAATGCATTGTCAGAGGCAAGAAGAATGTGCCCCCCATCTTCGATAAACAGCAGATCATCTCGACGTCCTTATCATACCTTCAAAAATTACTATAAACCTTTAATTATAATAGAAATATCAATAGAAATAATATAAATTATGTAAAAAAATATAGTTTTCGAAAACTCTTTAAAATATTTTACAAATAAAGTTGAGCGAGCTCATCACAGTTGACTGCGCAAAGCAAACAAACGTCATCAGCCACAATAATTTCTAAATTGACCGTTTAACCAAAATCTTTTTCTTTCAATTCACTCAACTGGAATTTCCTAAAGGTTAATTAACAACTGAGATTTCTCAGTTGAGAGAAACCGAAATAGATTTAATTTTGAGAAATCTCGATTCAGCTTATAGCACAAAATCTTCTTTTTTTACTCCGTTCTACTGAAATTTCCGAAAATTTGAAATTTAAAAATTTTAAAAATTGTGTTATCTGCTCAACTGAGAAACGACACTTAAGAGATGTTGAAATTTCTCAGTTTAGAGAAACTTTGAACTTAAGAGTAATTCGAGTTAAGCGGATAATACAATTTTTTTTTGACATCTTCACCTCTTAAACTGAAATTTCGAAAAATTACCAAATGTCTCGAAAACTTAAAGATCTTAGTTGAGCGAATTAAAAAAAAAAATTTGTGTTGTTCACTTGATTACAAAATCCAACTTGTGAGAAATTGAGATATTTCAATTTCAGGACAACTCGATTAAGCGAATAATTCACTTAACGTTGACCTAGTACACAGGATACGGGAAATCACACGGAGGACAGATTATTAATAAACTAACAAATTTGGCACGTCATTCATACAAATACTCTTTACAACCATCACTGGGTGTAAACTCGATGTGTGATTTTCAAAAAATCACAGTTCAATTGAATAAATTAATTAATTAACATAAATTACGATAGTTTGAATAATTATAACGTTAATTAATTAACGTACGAAAATTGAATAGTGGACATATTGCAATGTCATTCCAATAACCCTATAGATACATAACTACATTACTATATCGTTTTACAAGCTTTATTAGAAAAACGTTATTGTTATTAATCAGTACTTATCGTTGATATACATTTTTCATTTTTTCTGCTCCATTCGAGAGGTCTCGGGGTCGATTGGTCGTCTGCTGTTCAACGAAACTCTACATTTACGTCTCTAGGCAGTCGTTCTATTTAATAAGTTTATATATCAACAGGCAAATTCCCCATCGCCGTTAGCAATTCTCTGGTGTATCACACAATTCTTAATTATCATTTTTTTTTTAATGCTCACCGCCAGGATTGATTTTATTTTCTATTTTTGAATCAGCGAACGAGCTGTGGTATACGTGACGGAAGTCGAACGATTCCGCGATATCGTGTCATCAGAATTCAGATATATGAGAATATATCGTAGATTATACGTCGCAGGGTCGTTCATTGGCAATCATTGGAGTCGCTTGATATCTATAAATTCGCCTGGCTACCGTAGAAGGACGTAAAGGCCGTGTCGGAACTGACGCTCAGGGGTAAACTCGTTGCTTCCATCGTCTCGCGTTCACTCCCGAGCGTCGAAGCTTTTATATCGAGAGTACCGCTAACCGCTGACATTCCTGAACTCGTTGCCATCTCCACTTCACCAACATCGGGATGAGACATGCGTCTTAAAATGACGTCACTTTATAGTCCAAGATCGATCAAAACGATGGCCAATTACATGAAAGCAATTTTTTTTTCTTTCAATTTAACGATAATTTTCACTTTTATTTCATGCAATATAGAAATAAAATAATAGTCCAGGCTGCAATTACTATGACTTAGTTATGAAATATTATCTTTTTCATTGCCACCCGAATAATTTAGACTTTTAAAACAATTCCTTAATACAATTAAATAAACAATTAACAGTATGTAGCAACATTAATTAAGTATTAACCCCTTGAGTGTCGATATATCGATATTGAAGTATATATTTGTCGATTTATGCTTCAGTAACATTCAAGAAAGTAATTAAGTGTATGAAACATTTTTTAAAAACAAAATTCTTAACCTTTTTAAGGGTAAGGTTACCTGTAATCTGGAACAGGAGCGTCGATTTGGTGCCTTCGTGAATTCGATGACATCGGTGTCCTCTTGATCGCGTAAATAAATATTCCAGTCATAGTTAATGTGTAAGAGAGGAAGTAGAGCGTGTGAAACTGAAATTAACCAACATTCGAATGTTTAATATGCTTTGAAAATGGATTTATTATTCCATATGCTGTTATTAGTTGTTTTCTTACTCTGTACTGATGCGTCAGCATTCCAATCAAGACGTTGAAGAAATCGGCAGTCAAGAGCGCCAATTGTAGAGCCGTGGCCCCGGATTCGAAAAGTATCACGGGCACGAGGGAGAAGAATACAAATTGTGTGATACAGTAGAAAATTAAAGCTGAGATTATGACTGGCGCAGCAGCACCCCAGGAAGCTGATTCGATTTGAAGTCTCTCAAGGACGGATCTTAAATTAGTTAAATAATATTTGTACAAATTACACAAACGAAAAAATACTAACGGAATGGCCCTCGATAGTTCCTCGTAAGAATTGATTAGTATTTTGACAATTTCATTGGTATTTTTCCGCAAGGGAAGTCAGACATTGGGTCTTAAAATTAGATGACAATTACATCTGAATGCAGCTGAGAATTGTTCCAAAGAAACCGATCATTCCGAGGTATTCAATGATGTCGACCGTTTTCACAGCGAGTTCCTGAAGCACCGTGATAACGCTAAAGAGTACCGCGCCTCCCAAACACAGCATATCGCCGACTAATTGATTTTTGCCTGACGACAGAATCGACATTGTTAATAAAAACAAAATTCTTCTTTAATAAATTGTCAAAGAAACGAACTTTGTGGCATAATTTAACTCTTTTAACTTGCCATTAGCACTGAGATCCTTATTGTCGTCAATTCCAGCCCAAACGAGGCAACCGACTCCCATGAGACAAACGGAAATACCAACGATGTGGACCATTCGATATCGTACTCCGAGAACCAGACAGGAAAGCGCCAAAGCTACAGGTATAGCGACACAGTCCAATAGCTTAAAAAGAAAACCCTCATTATTATAATTAATTTAAATAAATGCGATTTCAGTGAAGAATCTTAATTAGTCGCACCTGTATACTAGCGAGACTGGTAAATCGATGGGACGAAGTAATTAGCGTATTAGCCTCGACGTCTATCAACGCGAGAAGCAGATATCGCCAGCCTCGTGCTTTTATTACAGACAAAAGTCCGTTTCCCGCTCCTCTGCAGGACATCCAAGTCGTATAAACAAGACACATCATCGCGTAGTGCGGCAGATTTTGACCTGTTGACAGACCGATAATGATAATGATAATTAATATTTAATATCCGCTGGAAAAATTCTCGAGAAAAATAGAGATATACCTGTTGGTAAACCGAGCTTGGATACTGTGTTTATGTGATGATTTAACTGCGTCATCGAGTAAAGGACTATCGACAGGAATTGGCCGAGTATTATAGTCCTCCATACCGACCTATAGTCACGAGAAATCATGGGATAATGAGTAATGTGTAACATAGAAAACGTTAAAAGTAAAATATCTCAATAATTCGCTCGTTAAAATCCTCATCGCTTAATTCAATTATTAGCATTTGTCGATCTTTAAAAGTCGAGCTTCGAATGTACTTCAAGCCATTTCCGGCAATAATGCCGGCTCCAATAAAATACTGAGAAATAAAAATTAAAAAAATTATTTTCCAGATTTTTCTGTCAGCTCGCACAGTTACGTGAAAATAAAATTTGTGAATAAATAAACTTGCTGTTCTGTAACACGCGATTCAGTTATTTCTGTACTCGCTGCTATGCGATACGTCGTTGACATAAAACAGCGTAGTAAACACCCGCCACTTTGACCCGGGAACCACCCCTCTGGACGCCGGATGCACGCCGAAACGCAACGCCTCCAGCCTCGTAAAAAATACTCCGATTCTACATAACTCACTCACCACTGACTCAGCTCGGATATGTAATTCTCGATTTTGTCGCATATCCCGTTTCTCGGTTGCATATTAGAATTATGATTACAATAGCGACCGCCCGCTGACACTCCCATGCAATGGTGCATTTTCACCCAGACGTACGGCGGGACTTTAAAGCGCTTGCGCGACCCCGTTTTTTCTCTATCCAAACGAGACGTGAACCACCCCTTCGGACGCGAGGCACTTGAACCATCGTAACCCACCCCACCGTCCGCGTAGCTTTTTTCCGTCGATCGTCTATCTGCGTCTCAATGAACTTGCGGCCTCAGTTTTTTCAACCCCGGAAGAATCGTCCTTCTTCAAGATTTTTTTTCTCTTATCTCAGCAAATTATTGATGGAATGCTCTGGAGCTTGGCAGATGTTAAGATTAAAGCAAACTTTAAACACAGAACGAATGGATCTAATAAGTTTAAATATCTTTGTTGTCTTCCCTTAATAATTTCTTCGTTATTTTATTTTGCATTTAGTTTAGAAATTTTTTTTTTCTTCACTTTTGAAACATAAATCATTAGCTCTGTGTTAAAAGATCAAAATAATTTACGCATTCAATTTGTATGGAGTAGTCCTGCCGAAGAGTTTTATTTACAATGTATTGACATTTCTCAGATGATATATTATGGGTAAACTCAGTCGACGATATTAATATGATCAAACAATTTTACAATGGAAGCGGAACGTTTCGCATCTCATATAAACTTTCGATATACTTAACTTAAATATATATATATACTGATAATAATATATATAATTTATTTGACATTATCTTCACTTGTTTGTCAAGATTTTCTTGAGTCAATATTAATTTAACGATTTATACAAAGTGTATCTCCAGCAGTCAGACATAGAGGGATATAGAGACGTGTAAAGTTCACAATGTTATCAACGATAAACGCTCCAACAAAAAAGCTAGCAAGCCTTGACAAGATTTTTCATTAATGTATCCCAGAGTTAAGGTGCATTTTTAAAAGAAGAAACCTCCGTCGATACTGATAACTTGGTTAACGCTACAATACTTTGTTCCCTCCGTTTTATTTTTATAGAGATACACGCTGTAGATAAATTTGTGCATTCAACGTTGTTTTCTTTTCTTCGAATAATATTACAATAAGATATCTCCTATGTATAGTTGGAAGAAAGTCGTGTTGTCTTCGATTTGTTTGATTTTTATTTGTAATTCGCTATTATCGTTAAATCTGTGAGCGATGTGAAAACCCCTAATCGATTTTCGTAAGTGATTCACCGTTATAAAGTTGGAAAAATAGGTAAATTTTTATTATTTTTCGGTTTGTTTGCTTTTTTTCTTACAACGAGGATAGAACAAGATATCATCCTCGTTATATCGACGATTAAAATTGATAACCCGCAATTTTTTTATTTTCTTAAAAAAAAAAACAAATCGCGTTACGTGTAACAAGGAGATTTCGCTAACTATACAGTCTATGCGATCGAGTAGATCCGGTTGCGGAACTGCAAAAGTAATAATCAATCGCAGAATATATATATATATATATATATATATATATATACGTTTGATTGCCGAAGGAAATTTTTTTTCTATATTACGTCTAAACCTCGAAGTACTTGCTGTATAACATGATAAAAAATCTAGAGTTTTAAAAATCTTGATTTTAATGCGAACGACGAATGCGGTCTTTCGTCAGCTTCGTCTGGAAGCTTTCTTTTTTGTTTTTTACTCTTTCAGATGCTCTTCTTGCGATCAATCGAGTATCACGAGAAATAAATCTAAGCCTCTACCGCCTCGTTCTGTTTTCTGAAGCAGTCACCAACTGGGAAGAAATCCCACATTCGCTGCTGGTACATATTCCACACATAAGTTTCTTGACCGGTGTACTCGGTGTCGGGTTTATTGATTAGATGCATGAGGAAGAACCTGAATAAATAAAATATAATTTTATAAGTCGATAAATGTTCATATTTACCGCAATAACAATCTGACATGAGGGATTTAAAAAACAGAGGTTTGGACTTTTTGAGCTCTTAACACATACATACGCACGCACGCACGCAAACACACATACATACACGCACACACACAACCAGACATTGTTTCTAAACAATATTTCTTGGACCATTTTTAGTATCCCGCAATGAAAAAAAATGTTTTCATAAAAATAAAGTTTCCTCAATGAGAACACAAAAGCAAGTGGTTTGGAAATTGAGAAACTGAGAAAATCTTAGAATTCAGTTAAGTCATCCAACTCTGGTGAGGGCATTTGTCTTTTTATGTCACTTGTTTCTTAATTTTTAAAAAAAATTTACAAAATATTTGTCAAAATGTGAGAATTATTTTAATACAAAGAACCAAAGTTTCGAGAGATTCGACTAACTTTGAGAAAATCGATGTTAATTTTGAGAAACTATGAAAAATGTTGCTATTGGAGAATATCGTGGTTTCTTATTAATATTTCAAGGAAAAAAAATCTGAGACTTTTCCGACAACTTTCGAAATAGAACGTAAACATTTTGAAACTGAAATCTAAGGATGATGTCTGAGAAGTCCTTAGAAACAGTTTCGCCAAGGTGAATGTTATATTAAAAGATTAAAGAATCAAAGAATTTGGAAAACATTTCTTTGACAGATCACAAGATAAATTGCAAAATCAATTGAAATTTCCATTTTATGAACTATATTGCATCTGAGATCGGCTTCCGAAACTTACATGTAATTCGCCAGATTATGTTCTTTCTGAACGTGCGTGTCGAACCCGTGAGGCACCGTATCTAACGTTTCTTTACCCAGTCCACATATAAAGCACTTGCTCTCCATGTCCGTTTTAACACTCTCTAATTGATCACGAAGCTCTCCGAATGCATCGATAATCAAACCTGAAAGATTATTGCACGTTATAATTGTGGCATTATCGTTCTCGATTATAAAAAGATCTCACCGCCCCCGCCGCCGTGTAGGATAATTAAAAACAATCTCCGAGGTCTGAGAGACCCCCAAGCCTTAATTTTCCAGGTTCTTTATGTTCATCAGGTTCTCATACACGGCGACGACGCCATATTTGTATAATTTGTAATGTAGAGTCAATGCTCGAAGCGTGCACAGGGCAAAGCTCCCCGTATCGATTACAATATATTCTCCTTTACCTTGAATGATGGCAAGAAGAATGACGATAACGAAGAAGAAGAATGTGATGTCGAACATAATCCGATAAACTTCATAATCATCACCGTCGGGTTCACCGATCTCGTCACCGATACCACCGCCAGCTCTCACACCCTTGTACAGATGAAACACGAAACACTGGGGAAATTAAATCATTAGAACTTTCTGATATTTGTAACATTTCACAATTTAAAAAATAAAAATAAAATAAAGTCCAACCGTCGCCATGTCGTGACACTTTTTGTCGACGTCGTCGTCCTCTTCCTGGATGTAAAATTTCCGGAAAAAGTTGAAGGCTATGACCGTATATATGTACACGATAATGGTCAACAGCATCACCGTGAGAACGAGCTGTTTACCGTTGTGCGTTACCGACTGCAATATCGTTCTCAGTGTCTTAAAACCAACCGCTACGTCAAGAAGATGAGCAGCGAAGAAGAAGTTGTTGTAATTTCCCATTACCGAGAACGTGAAGTACCACAGACTGTACAAGAAAGACTGAGAGGAAAATCGATTTATCAGAACATTAAATTATTTTTTCAAACATCAATCGTGATCACAGTTGAAATTATTTTTTTTTTATTTGACCATTTCTAATTGTAAAAAAAAGTGTGCAATACGTTTTCGTTGATTTAAAAAAAAAATAGAATACATTTAAACATTTTCTTATGGATTTTTCTTCTACAATTATTTCTAACTGTGTAAGCAACGAGTGGTTCACTTACGTTATCTGTTATGGTGACACCGGCTTTCCAAACTTGATACCTCCAATCAATGTTCATGATGCTATAAACGAAAGAAACAAAGATGAAGAATTTATTATTACAACTTTAACGCGTTGCCGATTTTTGTTTATGAATAAAAAGGTAAATTTTTCCTTACAAGTGTACAAGACCAGAGCCCTCGTCTTCCTGTTGACTGAATGAAGTCTTTTCCATACCCAGAAGGTTGCTTATGTAATCAAAGTCATAAGCCTCGCTATACTTTTGTCGAACTTTTTTCTTAACAAATTTATCCCAGTAATTGACGGGAAAGGTCTTTGCCGATATAACCATTTTGTCCCAATGAGCTTTTATGTCATCCTCTTCAGGCGTTTCGGAAATGTAGAGTCCATCGAATTCGACGCGACGTGCTACTTCCTTTTCGCGCTTGAAGATAGCCAATGGAACCTAAATAAAAAAAAAAAAAATAGAAAATCGATTCATTGAATTTTAATATTCTAAGCAAGTCAATGGTGGAATTTACAAATTATCAATCGCTAGAAAAAAATTGAATTGCCTTGAGATGATAATACGCAACGAGCATCGCCAACGAGACGATAGAATGAAGCGCGGCCATTAGCCTCATTACATGGGCCATGTAATAAAAATCTTCGGATACTTCGACAAATTCAGGAGGATCTTCTTCCTCTTCGGACCCTTCGCTTTCTCCTCCGCTTCCTAGTTCAATTCCACCACCTCCTGAACCAGAGCCAGAACCAGAGCCAGAAATTCCTTCGCCAGACATCTCGCTGAGCAAATCGGTAATCGATTCTCCGCTATCGCCGTTATCCGACTCGTCGGCATAGGACGTTACCTGAACACAAATTGAAATGTAAATAACGCTGAAACAAAAACGATTTACTTTGTTAAACAAAGAGAATCGGTTTACCTTATAAAAGAGAAGCATGAAGTTTATACAGAAAGCAAGAACCAGTGCGACGTATTTTAGATTGTAAAAGTTTCTGGCTAGGAAGGAAACGATACGATGCGTGTACTGGGAGACATCGAAGTTGGATCCTGATGAGGGTTCAGCGATGATTTCCTGCTTAGCCTCGGCCTCTACAGCAGCCATCGCAGCTTGTTGAGCCGCTGCAGCTTCGGCAGAAGCCACAGCTTGAGCTCTTGCCTGTTCACCTCTGCAAAAATAATTGCAATGTACAAATCATTGAAATTCATTCAACAATGAGAAGCAATTTGCCTTTCGTTACTTTAAAGGAGACATTCTTCGCTAATCAACGAGCGTCTCTTTAAAAATAACGAAAGGTGGCCATTTTTGTGCAACAAAATATTGTGTGTGCCAACAGTAAGGGTAAAGCATACCCCAGTAAGTCGGCTAACGTTACAGGTTCCGTTTCACCGGAAACACCATCGCCTCGTGCCATTTCTTCCGCGGTTCCTTCCTCGGGTGTACTCTCGCCGGTTTCTTCGATACTCGATTGTGGAGTCGACGCTGCCGATTCGTGTGGCGCTATTTTTATCTGACCTCCTTCTTCTTTAGTTATATCCATACCAAAAGCTTGAACCTTGGAAAAAAAACAAAAAGAAATCAAAAAATTTAGCGCGATGATGTGATAAAAACAAATGCTAAAAATTCATTTTACTTGTAGATTCGATTCGTCAGGTGTCGGTGGAAGAGCTGGCAAATGTCGCAATGGTTTCTCCTCCTCTTCCTTGACTTCAACAATCGGTTCTTCCAAGTTCGGTCCCCTCATGAGCGTCAACAGCAGTCTCATGAAGTAATTGATAACGCAACCGACCCCAAAGCCAGAATAGTAAAAAGCGTAGAATATCATTTTGAAAAATCCAACGAATAACTCGGGTATTGTCATTTGCTGCATCTCTAGAATTTTATTTTTTATATTGGTTGGCGAAAACATCGAGAAGAAGAAGTAAACGCCATCCTTGGAGGCTTGAATGCCTCTTCTGATTGGATCTTTGTTTCTTTCCTCGTCATCCTCGCTCATGTAAGTATAAGAAGATTCTCTAGCTTTGCCGATACCACCGCTTTCCTCAACCGCCATTAATGCACTGGCGTGCTGCATCTCAAAGATCGCATCCTCGCAAAAATTTATGAAAGTCTCGAGCTTTTCCTTCTCGCCAGCCTCGACAACGGTGTTGTAGAAATATGTTCTCTTGGATTCTTTAATTTGAGGCTTTTCCCATTGCTCTATGTTCGATTCTTTGATCTCGAAGTAAACACGCTCGATTTTATTGTTACCACCGAGAATCTCGATTCTTCCGAGGAATGGCTCGAAGTAATTGAGCACCGAACTGGCTGTCTCGTTGAATCTCGCGATTCTCGGTTCATTCGGCATGTGTTCCGTTAGATTGGTCAGCAGCACAGCAAGATTGAAGCCAATTTCCTTCGCCGGTTCGTGAAAACGATCCATAAACGCTACGTAGTCGATCTTTCCGTCGTGATTAATCTCGCAACAGGCCAATAGAAATTCGATTTCCTCGCTACCAAATCAGATCGATGAAACAATTAACATACAATTAATGATCTACATACAAATAATCTCAAGATGAAATTGCAATTAGTTTACTTTACCTCGTGTAACTCTTCTGCTGTTCCATCTTTTCCTTAAAATCTTTGGGATATACCCAACCGTCGCTGTTCAAATCCACTTCAAGGAAACTCGGTGACGATACCAGATCTTTCAACTTGAGGAACATGTCGAAGTACTTAAGAATAAGCTCGACATTGCTTGCGGATTCGACCAACGTATCGACCATTTGTTTACCGATAGTTCCATTTACAACGTTGCCTAAATTAAATCATAAAAATCCCAATGTATTCAGTGCACTTACATTGATATTTTTAGCTTATGTTGTTCGAATAAACTCTACCTTCGAGCATAGACAGCATCATCGTTATCATATCCTTCTGAAGATTGAGCAATTCCTTCAACAGATCTACTTGACTCGAATGCTTTGACAATTTATCCTGCATATGCGAGAAGAGGAACAAGAATCCACCTACGGCATCCCACAATCTCGAATGCGCTAACGCCTGCTGATTTTGAGCACAGGGACCTTGAATTACTTCGGTAAGAGTGTTAAACACCTGACTGGCAACGCCAATAGCTTTAAAGAAATTGGCTTTTCCAGCTGGATCTATCAATTCCTTGCTCGAATAGTGCCAGTAAAAGTCCATGATCGATTCTTGCAATCTCAAAAGATAATCAACGGTGCATATTACGACGTTTACCGTTGTCGTGTTACCAGCTTGTGTTCTAAGATAATTCTGCCAATCTATCAACAAAAGGATAAATTATCGGTATTGTCATTAACAATTACTTGAGTAAATATATACTTTTTTAATTGTATTTAAAACTTACCGAGATTGTGACCTTCGCAGGTAAGCTGAATAAACCTGAAGAGCGCGCAAGTGAATTCAGCATCGTGCATATTTTTTTCACCAGCTGCTCCCTCGGATCCTACTCCGAGACCTTCGGCTTTTGTGTTTCTCTCGAATGCATCGAGATCAAGTACACTGCAAGAGTTCATTAGACCCGCTATAGATGTGAAGAAACCAACGTCCTTCTTCTCCTTTAGATGATTCAGCATCCCACGTTGGATCTCAATGTTTCCACCTCGTAAAATTGATATTCCAAGCTCCAGTGTCTTCATCACCATCTCGCTAGGTACTCCTTTGCAAGCTGATATGTGAAGAAGCACCATTTCGGCTACTCCACGATTCGCCAAACGCGCTTGATGGAACAGAAGTTTTTGCTTCTCCATCTCTTGCTCCTGCACATCAAACGAAATTAACGTTACGTGCTAAAACCTATTGGAATTCATTCAGGAGCTCCTGTCACTACAGACTCGCGACAATGGAAAATTATCAAATTAAATTATTGATTAAATTAAAAATAGAATTTGTTGAAAGAATATTTATAATCATATTAACTTTTCTAGTAAAAAAAAACTGTACCGACAGGACCTCCTCCAATGGTAAATTTGTTTTAGGAAACACAATTTAAGAGAGATAAAACTTACCACGAGTTTGTGCATCGGCCTCTTTAGATTTTAAGATAAGCATGAAAGAGCACACTCGGTTACAACTACAATAACTTATACGGACGTGATAGAAGCGCGTATGGTTAATTTTTATCAGAGTGAGTTAATTGGATGGACGCGAAACGCCAATGAAATAAATTTACCGGAAATGACCGTGTTTATTGTAATATGAATCAAATTGCTCGTGAGAACGTAAGGTGCTGACTAATTGATCTTACCAATATTAGTTTATGCGTCGGCTGCGGACCGATTAGTAAGATAGAAAGATAAAGAAACACAGGACGTGCATTAATACGTACGTCGACGATAGACGTTTGGAAAAATTTAAGAAAATTTTCGCGATATTTAACAATTGTTAGTCAGACAAAATTATTTATCACGAAGAAAACTACTGAGAGACTTACATGAATCGATGCACCACCCTCTTCCTCGCCTCCACCACCACCTTCTTCGTCTTCACCTTCCTCCTCCTCCTCACCGCAAGATTTCGATATTATTTGAGCGTAACTCATGAAAAGTGGATCTTCCTGAAGTGCACCTGAACGCTCGGTCATTGCACCACGACAGAAAGTCGTCACTAGTTGCGTCAATGGATCTGGCTTTCCTTCGTCCTCCGACTTGTCCATCTTCTTTCTTTCAGCGTCTTCGAATGATTGCTATTCACCACCGATTCAATAGATTCTTTATTATTATTATTATTACAAATATTAATTCGTACATTACAAAAAATTATTTGTTTGTTTGGTATCAATTGATTTTGATAATTCGTTCAGTAAATCGATCCATTAAATCATTGAGTTACCGTAAGATCTTCGATCATTATTTCTTGTCCAACATTCTCATCTTGCAGCCAAAGCTCGTAATACGTTCTCGCAAAGATGTTGATCGCTCTGTGCCTAAAATTTATTTGAGTTAGCATCTTACTACAGGAACAGAAAAATCTATAGAATTGTTAGACGAAAATACATTTTCAAAAGCTTCATTATTAATTCCTACATCTTATATGTATTTTTTAATATAAATTCAATAACATTTTTCATATTACCTTCTCAACTTGTAGAGCGGTTCGCTACGCAAACATGCAATGGCTGCTCTTTTTCTTGCTGCGCATAAAACGCGGTTCCATCCGTCTCGAGATGGTTGAGGCTTTGTTGCCTGTTATCAGCATGCACACACACACACACAAAACCTAATTTCATTAACGATGTTCAGAAAAGCAAAAACAAGGAAGTTTTTTGCAAAACGATAATCGTTCAATGTTGGAAGACAATTGATATCGATAAAGCTGTAATCTTCTGTGGAACAATATCATTTTAACAATGTTAGACCGCACTTTGTGGTTAAAACGAATTCACTGGAATAATAAGAAAATAAGAAAACAAAACGAGCTACCTGGGCAAGGAATGTAAGGAAAGCTGACGGAAACAAGCTATAACGGCTCGTTTTCGCTGAATTGATACAACGGATCTGTAAATATTCCTGCTCTGCTGCTGGGGATGATCTATCTACTCGACAGAAAATAAATAAAGATTGAAAAAAAAATGAATTGTAAACATAACAGAAGTTTTTAAAAATTAAATATGAAGGAAAGTGCAAGTTGATGTTAAAAAAATGGAAAGAAATCATTAAAGTTCGTTTACTCCGGATTTTCTTCGGCAATGAGAACTCACCATGTGCAAACCGTACAAGACCTTTGCCATGTCCGTAATTCTCACAACGACGTCCTCAAGCTGTTGCGCCTTGACAGGCTCCATAGAATCCTTCTTCTGTCCTAACTTGGAGTATAGATAATGCTGCCAGGACATTTCATCACCGGGATCGATCTTGTCCGGCAAGGTCAGCTGTATCTTCGCAAACTCGGCAATATCGGACTCGGGAAATTTCTTGAGATATCGATCTTTGCAATGTTGAACGAGTTCTTGCTCACGTCCAGCAAACAAGTTGAGGCCAACCGGTAGTAATCGCTTCAAGCACGCTACCATCAACGAAGCCTGAACTTCTTTGTCCTTGTCCCTCTTCTTGTCTCGATGTTTTTTCTTCTTCTGCAAGTTTATCACAAAATGAAGTTAAAATAAAAAAGGCAACCATTGGACCGATTTCAACAAAAATCACACAACACGAACCGAAGATTCACTGTTATTTTAATGTTATAATTTCAGCTTCAACTAATTCTTTGTCGAATTCGATATATCGCTTGATAAATTAATTTTCGTAATAAATTCGCATTAAAAAAAAGTACCTTTCCGCCGCCAGCTGGTGCGCCGCCGTCGGTGACCGTGACGGTTCTTCGGGTAGCAGTCGGCATTATCAATATCATATTATCAATCTCGTTCGCCGAAATGAAGTTCTGTTCTTCGCGAAGGAAGTACTGTGACTTGGACCAGGTGTTAAATATAGCAGCGACGTTGTTGTAGAGGTCTTCAGCCTCTGGTATGTTATTTCGTAGCCAATGGTTACGTTGAAGGTCGACGTATTTTATGAGCAGTGGATAGAACGAGTAAATATCGCGAACGAGAAGTTGCCAATCTTCTTGGATCTGCGCCTCGACTTGCGAAGTGTCATCGGTGCTGGACTTGATAAAACCGCGGAGAGATTCCTCCTTGTGGAACATATTGTCCGTTCGTTTTCGCACTCTTTCTGCTAAAGGCAAAAACGGATCCTTGAGAAGCTCCTCGGACGAATTAATGATGATCTGCTGTGTGTAAGCAGCGATTCGGGTCATCCACGGTGCATTCTCGTTGCCTATATTTTTCTTTATTAACTTCAGGACATTTTTGAGCAATTGATTCATGTGATCGCTCGTGACCATGCTCACGTAAGTTCCTTCAGTAGGAGTGACGTTGTCTGGTCCCTGAGCCCACCAGAATGGAAGGTAAGAGCAGAGTAATGGCAATATAACGTCGACTATATGTGGCTCATCGTTGTAAGTTTTTTCCGACTCGACGAATTGATCTACGTCCGTCAAGATAGCATCGAGCGTTGGCATACTCGACTCCATTCTCGTCATAATATCCTGAGCTTCCAGAGAATGATCAGCTATTCTGTTCAAAAGCGAAAACTGATTGTGCTTATTGAGATGTGGTTCTAGGAAGGCGACGGGAAAGCAGCTGGAGAAAGCTCCAAGGCAGGAACCCAAATTTGGTTTATTTCTCTCGATCTCGGTCTTTAGATACTTTCGATCGTGAGTCAAAGTTGCGTCGACTCCAAGGGTGTAAAGGGAAGCGAGCATCTTGTACGAGGCTACTTGGATTTCATCGACTGCAAGAAAATGGTAAATATTAAATGAACGCCGACGTTTTGCCGATATTTAGTTACACTGCGAAATGTAGGCTAATTAAAACATTATTTTCAATGATATATAATTCAATTAAATTGAAAAAAATATGAAAACTCACGTAAAAGATCGTTTCCGTACTCGCAAGCAGCCAAATGATCGAACATGGCTGTAAGTACCGGCAATACCACACTATTGACGTAAGAAAGTGAGGTAGATGTCTTTAAATGCGTTCCTCTGAGATGACTGTACTTTCCTTCTTGCAAATTGAGGATAGTGTGACCAAGATCGTCAGCAGTATTATTGAAAAAAGTAAGCATCGACGTTCTGATGAACTCGGGACAGTTCTTCACCAAAGACTTGGCGTCGATACCCTTCACCAACACTTGCAAGCATCTTACAGTAATCTTGACGTCAGCACCAAAAGCAGCGAGTCTTGAGCGCAACAAGCTTGCGAGTTTGCAGAAAAGGGCGGCAACCATCTCCTTCTCTTTGAGGGAAGCAGCTCCGACGTTGTTGGTAGCTGTGGCAACGGCGATAAAGTAATTTCTGTGAGTACTGAAGTACTTTTCCATCAGAGGCAGCACGACTTTGCTGAAAAACTTGATGTCTCGCGTGGATGTCTTGAAACTGTTGCGGCGACTGTAGGTATCCGAAGGCTTCAATAATTTCATATTTATCGTTGCTTTGTCCAAATAGGCAATCAACTTTTCTAAGAGCGAGTAGGCGAAACGAAGTTCCACCGCTGCACCGGTACCCGCTACTTCCGTTTCCGCTCCGCCGCGATTTGGCTTGTGCAACTTGTAGCCTTGATACTGAAGGTATTTTAGGAACTCCTGGGAACGCTCGCGGTCCTTTCGCTTTTCCTTGTCGGTAAGAAGATCATAGGGGACTAACTGTGGATGAATTCCACCGCCTGCAAACAAAAGTAAAACTTGGTTTAATTAGTAAACGGCAAATGATATCCCATCGAATAGAATATATTGTACTTTCAAAAATAATGCCGACATAGTTTCATCCAGATATTTTAATTCTTGTGACTATGAAAGCACTTGCCATTAACGATGAGCTCCTCTTTCTTTTTCTTTGCCCAGATATCGTGAGCATTGTCAGCCAATCTTTCCGCCATGTTTTGCATTTCTCTGCTGAGAGTGAGGTTAGTCATGTCTACCGGATGAGGGTTGTAGTTGAAGGGAGTAGAAGAATCACCCTAGGAAAGAAAATAAAAATTATTCGAAAAGTTCTCTTTGAATATTCGGAAGAAAAAAAAATTCTACCCCAAACAACGACTGTCGTTGATTAACCTGGCTCTTGGAAGATCTCCTAAGTGAGCTACGACTCGTCGATGGAACATCGACATCCGCGTGCTCCACACTCCATCCTATTGCCAGCAGAGCCTTTAAACTTTCCCTGACCGGTTCTTTGTAACGTTCTCTTTCATAATCGGTCAACATGTTGTACGGTTTTAAACGAGGATGCGTCTTATTCGAGTCCGACCACTGGTCACCGTACTGCCAACCGTTCTCCAACTTTCGGTTCGCCCACGCGTCGTGATAATGCTCTGAGAACTTTTGGACTATTTGATTCAGATCGTTGTTGAGGACAACGCTGTAAAAAAATACAGAAAAATATTACTTTAATTAATAATTAAATAATAATATTTCTATTTTATCAATGGTCATTCGATAGATCATTTTTTTAAAATACATTTTATTTTATATTAATAGCTCAAGATGGCAGTGTCATTATTTTAACTTACCTTGAAGTATTGATGGGCTGAGGATTATAGGGACCGTCAGGTGATTGAGTCGAAGCAGATTTGCTCCCGTACCACTCATCGTCATAATTTTTTGACAGTGAGTAATCGGGAGGCAAGGCACAACCGATAGCGGTAAGACAAGGTAACGCTTTGCCAAACAATTCTGGATCGTAATCCATTTTCGAGAGAGAATCGAATATGTTGCTGAAGAGGACCATAGTCAATCGCTTTTCTTCGTCACTGGATGCTCCATACGCTCCCTGACCACCAGTTGACCCGTAGTACTTGCCGCAGCGCTCGTAATGCAGAGTCAATAGCTGAAAATAATCACGAAAGTTCGAGAAGTTTCATTAAATCCTGAGAAATTCGTTAAAAAGTTACGAATTTTTTTTTTCTGTTACATACTCTCAAAGCTACAGTAGTGTACTCAGATAACTTCGAAACATCGACTGTCAATTTACGTAGGAGCTTAAGAAGCATGTTGGGCTGCATTTGACTAAAAAAAACAGAATTATTTAATAATTTCAAAGCTTTATAATAAATTCGTAGTAGAGCTAGTGACCGCTTTCATTTAATATTTGGAATGAATTATTTTTTAATAAGCTCACCTGGTTAAAGCTACCAAAAAGTCGGAAACAGCTTCGCGCTGTCCTTTTGTCAACATTCTATTTTTACTGAGACGATAGACCGTGTGAAGTGTCGCGTCCAACAAACTCGCGTAATTGTCCGCTTCATTGTAAAACTTAGAGTGTTGGATAAGTAGTGGGAGAATACTGACGCCGATATACCTGTTCATAGCCAGTGCCATGTCGGATTCGTATCCGTCATTCTGAAGGAGAAAATGTTGAATATGTCAATGTAAATTGAATTTCTTAAAAGTACTTCGCAATGTTTACCCTGTCCAGCATTGTAGCTGCTCTCAGATCAGGCAGGAAAGCTTCCTCCAGTAATTTGAAGAAAAGCTCCTGCGTTTCGATGCCGTAAACGCGTTCGAGAAAGAGCACGATACTTTGCTTGTGTCCTGGTATTAATCCAGAAGGAGTATCGCTCTTTGGTCTTTCCTGACCAGCTGCAGGATTCAAAAGGGTAAATCGTAGTGAGAGAACTCCTTGAAGATCATCCAGTGGTACCAAGGATCGTAGAATAGCTCTGGCTCTGAGAGACTCGTTCTTTCCTGTAGAATTGAAGTGAATTTAAAGTTTGAATCCAAGAAAGAAATGAAGAAATATAAAGAATTTTCACCTTGTTCGATAACGGAAGAATCCGGAGCGCAACGACCCAACAAATCGACCAGTGTACAGTAGAAATTAAGAATAGCCGCACCGGTGTCAATGTAATCTTCGTCGTCGTCAGATTCCGGTAATGGATGCTCGAATTGTGCTACAATGGCGTTTCCCTCAGCCTCGTCGTGTACCTGTTTAAAGAGCTGAATTGATGATCCATTAGTGCGAGGTTTCTAACATGCTAGGATGACGTCTAGCATTCGATTAATGATCGAACAAGAGGATAAAACGGAAAATAAAATTTAGGTGTATTTCACAGACAACACAGATAAGATAAAGGATCTATAAAGGTCTTTCTGTGATGTAAGAAAGCTCTACACAAAATTCTGACGCTGGTAATAAATTAACGGACACCTGTTCATGCCTCATGACAAAATAGTACATTCGACTCCTAGTAGTTTAAAACCAACTAATAATTAGAATACGTGATGCATTCACAAAAAAAAAACGAAAATCCCTCGCGATATATCGACAAAATAATTGAAAAAATCAGTCACGACTAGTTCTTTACTCACGGGATCTGTTCCACCCGATTTATCGATGGAGCATCGTTACCAACTTACGCTTCGTTATCGAACTTACTTTACGACGATCGGCGATGCGCTCGGACATTTTATTCGCTTCCATTATTGCTCTGAGTAGACCCTCTCCCTCACCACGAAGAGCCGGTCCCAGACACTCCGGTCTTCGGATGAGCAATCGTATCACCAAATTTGCATTTTCCTCGACACTTTCACCTAGCAAAATACAAATATAGTTTTATTCAGTAGATGATACCAATATTTTCTCATAG
Source organism: Cylloceria caligata (assembly GCA_963942595.1). Taxonomy (NCBI): domain Eukaryota; kingdom Metazoa; phylum Arthropoda; class Insecta; order Hymenoptera; family Ichneumonidae; genus Cylloceria; species Cylloceria caligata. The sequence continues at coordinate 5,088,090 of OZ012707.1, read as the reverse complement.
AATTAGCTAATGAAATGATACAGACCATTGACCCATACGCAGAAGCGCAAAAAGTCGAGGTAACGTTCACCTTCGACTGGATCCCAACCAAGATCTGGATAACCTTTCTCAATAAGCTCTGAATTAGACTGCAGTCCGCAACGAGACAGATAAACCGCTATCTTTTCCAGATAATGTTCTCTCAAGGCAAGTGCCAGCTCGGTGTTCTCCATTAATGATGAATAGGCGACGTCCAGGGGTGTCGAACCTCTGAGCGAAGGTCTAGCAAGAAGGATGTTGCTGTTCTCCAGTAGAAAGTCAAAATGATCGAACATCGCTTTCTGATTTTGCCGAGAGGTTCTACAGAAGTAACAGAGAAATCTGCAACAGGCCACGACCATCTCGTGAGAGGTGTCCTTCTCCTTGGAAGAAGCTTCGCCACCTTCGGTCACTTGAGCCTGCGTCTGAGCGTCTGATTGCGCCTGAGCTCGTCTTCCTAAAGTGTTCATCATAATAGCCATCACGTTCTCGTGAATTCTCAACACTCTGATGAGATCCGGATGCTGGAAGAACGTATGATTGTTGACTAATTTCCACAATCGCTCTCTCACGAGTTCTTCTTCCTCCTGCGACATCTGGACTGGCAGCAAGGCTCGAATTTGGCTCAAACCAACCCACATCTGAGCGACGTCCTCTTTTGTCTTGCTGTTCGTTACGTATGTTTTCTCAAGAGCTCTTATCAACTCGCCCACCGTATCGTACTGACGTACCAGAAGGCTGAACATCTCGCGAACTAACTTTGGCGTCTCTATCTGACTCTCTTCCGCCCATTTTACGATCGTAGCTATGAGAACCTTCCTGAATACCTCTGCAAAGCAAATGCGAATTATTTATTTAAAAATGTACGTGAAACCTTTAATCATTAAAAAATTTACATGAAAATTGCAATAATCTAAAAATTAAATTTAATAAATCATTTTACCCTCCGGTGTCTTCTTCTTCTCCGGTTCGGGCTCCGGTTTTGATTCTTCCTCGAATTCTTTGACGGCGTTGATGAAATTGAACAGTCGTTTCATTGCTCCGGGTTTTTCAATCTCAACAACTTCATTGGCAGCATCTGCAGCTTCTTGAAGAGCGTGCAATGAAACGTAAGACATAAGATCACTGTGGAATTCATTCATCTTCGTGATGAGATCTTCTCCGCATGGAATATTGTCGGGATCGTCATCCTCCAAGTTTTTGAAGCTCAATATAGCGTTCATCTGTTCGCGAGGGGGACAACGGAACTCTCGAGTTTTTTTGGCGGCAACGGCTGACGGCAAATCCGATTGTTTTATGTCGACGTAACGACGCAATTGGTCGGCTTGAAGATCACCAACAAAATCGTGGCTGAACGCTATGATGGACTCGACGCGGTGACGAAGCTGAATGTCATTGAGGTGATGCAGCAGGTAACACATTTGCAGCTTTGCACCTTCAGCCATCTTCATATGCAGCAAACCCTTCTTGTGCTCGTCCTTGCCCTCTGACAATTATACAATTTATTATATTAAAAGTGCAATGAGATACATTTTATTTCAATAAACTAAATGAAAAATCAATTAAACCAAACTAACCTTTGTCGAAAGTCGGATCCCAAGTTTCAGGATTTATCATAATGAGTAATTTGAATATATCCTCATTCCTTAGCATACCAACTAAAAGCAATCGATCTACAAGCTTGATGAGGGGCCTGAAAATTTTTTAATCAATATTTTATATTACAATTCGTTGAAATCTTCGTAATCATCACTTTCTTTTATGCAGCGATTTGAAGCTGTTGCGAGTAAATTGCAGCGCGTGCTATCTACGAATCGCAAAACATACAGAAACAGATTTTCGTTGCTTCCTCCGATGGGATCACGATTGTGTACTTGATTGACCTCTACAGCTTCGTTGAGCGCCATCATTACGTAGTCCCGTACGATATCCAGCGGAAAATACGGGCTGTATAGACTTCTGATATTCTCGATGCTTTGATTCTCACTGGAAGGAAGAATCCTTGATGCCGGCTGATTAGTTTGGGGTCACATCTACTTAGGAAACAAAGCACTTACTTTATGTCTGTCATTTTCATCTGTGGACGCACGGACTCGGTCTCCAAGTATCTAAGACTGTGTCGCATTTCCACGTCTTCGTACAGATCTCTCAGCTCTTGACCTAAAATTAAATCGTCAATAAATATCAAATGAAATAGAAAATTCAATAAGTACAGTTGCTTTTTTCTTATATCCGTACCTAAAGGAATAATGTACTCGTTGGTGCATACTTCCATCGTGGTAGCATGAGACTCAAGATGCAAAGCAATGAGAAGATCGTAAAATCCTTGACGAAGTGGTCCAGACATATATTCAGCTCGAATCGCGTATAGCAATTGTTTTTGATCTACGTGAAGACACAAGGCGTGGGCTGCTCTGTAGTTGGATTGATAACAGAGGGCTGCATACAACGTCAACGTATGGGCGTGAAAGCTACGCAATTAATATGAACAAAATTAATTACACATTCAAACAGCGTTAGAATTTACAGGTTTTTTTGTTCTATAAACTGGATAAATATACCTCAAGACCTTGTCCATCTCAATAAGCTCGAGAATATCGATGCATCTATCCTCCTCTGGAATATGAAGTGCCAGCATCGATATTGCATCTTCACAGAGCATTGACCAACCCCTGATATCCGAAAGTTTCAAAGCATGAACTTGAAGCGATTGATTGGGTACCCTGGCCCATTGATGAGGCTTCAGGCATTGAACCTTTAGTCTCGGTGGAAATTGGGGAATAACGTGGCGCTCGGAATTCTGGAGTACCGCTGCAGACAGCGGTAAAGTCGTCGATGTTCTTCCCAGCTCGATCTGAAGAATCTCTTTGCTCGTAGCTTCCACGAATATCGCGGGAAATAACTTAGTGTCGGGTTCCATCTTAAACTTGTGGCTAGTTTCTTTGCCTTCGCAGGTAAAGGATACCCAACCGGTGGCGGTATCGACGAAACATCCGACGAACATTCCTTGCGATGCACCTTTGCCCGAAGCGTCTTGCGTTACCTCGTTGTAAAGCTCGTCGGCTCTTACCATGTAGCAACTCTGTCTGTCAACCCTTGATAGCAGATACAAAAAAACATTTAACTCTGGTGCATAAATGTATATTAGTGCTTTTGGCAAAAAGATAAAAAATTCCTTGGAATATATGAAATTATTCATCGAATAACATTAATGTTCACTTACTGATCAACAGGACGTTCGTAATCATCGACGATAACGACGGAAGCTTTTCGCACGCGAGAAGGATTAAAATCTTTCGTGTGCTGATGATATTGCGAGGTTACCCAGCCAACGTAAACGTGAGTTGGATCTTGACCAGGGAATACTCTCACTCCATAGAAATATTCATTCATTAGCTTGAGACAATCAGGATCAAATATCTCATTCCCTATTGCTTCAACGCCGGTACCGGTGAGGTTCACTGACATTGCTTTCGGAGCATTGCGCTCCGGAATTTGAGGAGGTATGACTTTAAGATCAGTCTGTGACCAAGAAAATATTTAATTAAAATGCGTCTTTGCAACCTGGCATAATAAAATAAAATGGCGAATTTGATATACCGTCGAGACTCTGACTTGAGCTGGTCTGGACGATAGTCGTCCAGCGGGCATGTTCTTCCCATTATCAGAGACATCGGAACGTACAGGTGGCTCGGGAGTTTTGGATTTCGCATCAGGAGATTTTGCTTTGCGCGAAAAGAATCTGGAGAAAAATCGTATTATGAATATTTCCAATCACAGGTTATTGTAAAAAAGTGATTAAAGCTGCAGAATGATCGGCAAAGCTACCGAAAAAAAAATCTACGCAAAAAGGAAGAAACTGTATTTACGAATTCCAATGAGATTCTGTTAAGGAACAACTTACGGCGCATCCTCCATCTCTTTGCTAAGCTTACTGACAAAATAGAATTCTAGTAGTTATTATCGATCAGCGACGTTAAGAACTAAAGCTTTTATTCGTTAATTATTAACGAAGGATCTCTGTCACTCACCGAAAGGGAGATCTGCCGCGTTTCTTCTTGTCGTCTTTCGCGTCACCGTTCATTTCGCCGTAGCCGTTAATCTCGGCTTCGCTTGTTGCATGATCCAGAGCACCGGCATCCGAACCGTAGAGCGAATTCTTTCGCGGTGGTCGCGAAGGTCTGTTCCTCTGCATCGGTAAAGGCGATTCCTTCATCATTTCAACCGCATCCTCAACCGCGTCTTCTGAATAATTTCTCTGCAATCCTGCAACGGGTATGTCAGCAGATTATTTTCTTATTCATTTATTTATATATACCGATAGAATCAAGTGCTACAATATTTTGCTTAAAGCTCACCTTTGATGTCACTCATGCTAAAACCAGATTTCATTATCTGTTCCATATGCGCTGAAGGTGCGCTGTGTAAAGTCTGCTCAATCTGTTCAGCCATCAATCTATTTTGTCTCATTTTGATTTCTTGCCATCTGTGCATCTTCTCATTCTCCGATACGAAACTCGATAGGCAAATTACTGGTAACGAGAGTCGTAAGAACTCCCAATTAGCTTTCTCCATCGTCTCGAATGTATTGTGCGAAATTTTCAAACAGGGAGGTGTGTCGGATCCTGCGGGGATCCTCGCCACGTCGATTCTCGTATCTGCCATATCGTCGGTATTTTCAAAGATCGGTTGATCTTTCGTGTACCAAAAAGTCACGTGTCGATTCATATTTCTGAATAAAATAATAAAAGTAACATATACAGACGGTAACTTAATGAATTATTTAAAGAAATACGTTAATGAACTTGAATTCTTACACGCAGAATGGTTCGTAGCCTTCCTGAAGTCCACACGTTGTAAAATACTGCAAAGTATTGACATCCTGACCAAAAGTTAACTTTGCCTTTTGTCCCACTCCAAGTGTAAATGCCGGGACGAACGATTCACCCTGAACATCAGCGAACGACGTCTCTCCGCCAAGAGCGTCCATCAGTAGTTCTCCGTTCAACGAAAAACCTATATACGAATGTTAAATTATTAATCCGCTTGTATAGAACTTAGAAAAAGTTGTAACGAAAGTTTATCATCCACCGTTGACAATTTATTTCATAAGAAATGTTAATAATCGTCAAAAGCAACAGTTAAATCCACAATACTAAATTCGAACAGCAGAGGAACAACTTTCGTTATCTTCACATTAAACATAAGACCAAAGACAATAGATAAGCGTATTATTACATGTACACACAGGCGTTTGATATTATTATACAAAAAGCCAAGTGCAGGCACTAAGAGACACGAGAGTGCCACGTATTTTTGTATGTCATAAATAAATGACAGCATCAGCGCGATAGAAAGAAAAAACAATGCAATAAGCTTATTATTAAAATAATGAGTATTGCCATGCAATGATTATCCGTGCACGATAAAGTCAAGGTGTTAGTTATGAATGGACTGAGGAAGAAAATAATAATGTACGTGAATATAATTATCAATTAAATGCTTTTGGATTATATTTTCAAAATAAAATATTAACATGAACAATATTTTTCCGAATTTGTGGGTCTCGTGATGATGATGATTTTAAATTAAATTATGATATAAAAGTTGAATAGTAAAAACATTTTTATGCAGGATAAATAGGAGTTCACCCTTGGTTTAGTGATATTAGTAACTAAATGTGTAAAAGCACCGTTTTTATTTTACAAAACAGTATCATACCGAGTAGAATACTGGATACCAAAGAGAAAAGTAATATTTTTGTGTAATTTTGTCCATCAAATCACACGCAGACGATGCTGATGCATTTTATTTATAATTCCCGTGAAACATTAAATTAAATTGCTTCTGAATGATCGGAGCAATTGAGATTGAACGATGAATGCCGACGTATGGCAATCATTATTAGAATGTAACAATGGCAGTAAGATCCATCGCTTCGTACATTCGTTATGTCATCTCGATAGTTTAATGCAAAACATATAATTGATTAGTAAACATTGCTGATGCTTTATTTGTCATAGTTTTTTGTAGGACAAGATTATTATTATTGCGTTGGTCGTCAATGGCTTAAATTTATATATCCTTCGCGGTTAAATACGTCAAAAGGACATTAGTGATTTGCTCAAGTGCGACTGAAAAAAAAAGATAAATAATCATAAGAAAAAAATTGAAGAAAAAAGATCCTCGTCGATCTGATATCCAGTAATCTATCTCAACAACCAGATTATAGCTTGAAATGGCAGCCGAAGCGTTCGCTTAAAGATTCCGTCTTACTAATTGTTCGGTCAATAAGATCCAGGAAAACTCCGACAACGTCTCCAACCTGCCATTGCTTGCCGAACGTTTCGGCCGTGCTCGAGTATACTTTTTCCTCCTTAAAATAAAGATTTCAACAATTCAAAAACTCTTGTTGACGAATTTGCCTCAATCCCCGCGTGCCTCGTGTGTTCTCGATGCTCTATAATCGAGGCTCAGCGATATAATACTCAACGATGATACACCATCAGGCTCGAGTTACGGCTCAACTCTCTTTCCAACGGAACAATAAATAATAATAAAAGTCGATCGGACATTAAAAAAGAAAGACAAAAGAAGCTTTCAATCACAAATGAAATAAGTGGCGAACCTCTCGAAGAATCGATAATCCGATATTCCAGTGACCTCGAGTTCAATATTAAGCCACAGAGAGTCTTGAATGAAACTTATTTTTCATTCTTCGAGGAATAGGATGCAAATAAAAACCAAATCAACATAGAGTAACATAGAGCGAGACAAAGACAAAGTAGTTACTTAAAAAAAAACGTAAAGTAATGAAAAGTAATTATTAAAAAAAGAAAAAAATCTCAAGTATATACAATGGTCCTCTATCGTCTATTGGGAAATAGGGCTCTTACTGATCATACTGTCCACGACGTCAATGAAACAGCCAACAATGTCGCCCACTTGATATTTGTGACCAAAAGACTCGCTGGTACCACCGTGTACTTTGGTCACCTGACATTTCATCACGATTAAATGAAAAAACACTTTTAGATACAAAAAAAAAACATTTAGTTTCTTTTTCGTTTACTTTGAGAATAAAGCTCGACGTTGGCCCGAAGATCTAATGATTTTTCGTTGGTAATTACGTATGGTGCTTCTGTAAATTCTCGGTACTTATCCTCATTAATGAATTATCGTAAAATTGATAAGTTAATTGAAATATCATTGTTCCTTGTCTTTGGCTCATATTTGTACATCTTTCGATATATTCTCGCTGGTCACTTCTGAGGCCATGTCGTAAACATTGTAGGATAATGTACAAATATGGCCCACGACACTATTTTCATCAATGCCCAGTAATATTTGCAAGCTTCCTAAAATAAACATTAACGACCTACATTGTAACCGTCGAATGCCCATGTGTTCTCGTCACTGCCAAGCATACTTCCGGGCATGCATTCAGCCTTGGCCCAGCCAACCCTCATAGGACCAGCCGTCAATACTTCAAACTCGAAATACCACTTTCCGCTGCTGACAGCATAATGCTTCTCCACCCTATAGGTCCTGAAGTAGAGCTGCTTTAGTCTGTTTGCCTCGAGCAACAGGGCTGTCACAAAATATGTGGATAACATCAATTTTTGAGGATTAACGAACCGCAGATAGTAAACGTGCGATTCAGAGGTGATTAGGATGTAAGGAACAGGAGAAAACATTACCTTCGTGCTGTTCTCCAGTCGGAGAGTCAAGCATATAGCCATAAACGAGAAGAGTTCTCACAGTTTCACTGGCAGTATCCCTGTTTGCTTTTTTGATAGCTTCATCAACTTTTGCATAAGGTACGAGATGAGGACTTCTTCGCATTTCAGAATCTTCGTTCAGTCCATAAGTCCAGCCTTGACTGATGCGTTCTTTCGCCCAGAGATTGTGAGTATTTTCGGCGAGCTGATCCACGAGTTCTTCCATTTTTATGGTGAGAGTTATGGCGCTTAGATCAAGTGGAGCCGGTTTGTAACCACTGCTCTGCAAAAATGGCTCATTGGGAAGCCGAAGTGTCTTGATACGAGACGGTGGCTTATCCATTGTTATGTAGTAACCCAACGCGAGTACAGTCTTGAGGGTCTGAACAGCCAATTGTGTGTCGTATCGCTTTTCAGCCGCTGGAAGTCTCTCAAACTGGACGATACAAGGATGAATCTTTCGCATGTCGTCCCGTTGTTCACCGTAAATCCAACCAGCTTCGATCTTGTTCATAGCCCACATCTCGTGAATGTTCTCCGCGAGTTTATCACGAATTTGTTCGACATAAGCGGGTAGATTGACCATCGAAGTGTCGACTGGTGCTGGGACAAAAGCTGTGTCGTCCTCCACTAACCACGGACCCGCCAAAACAACTTTGTTCATGTTGCCAAAATAGAAACAAGGATCCAAGGAGAGGATCTGTTGAGGCAGCAGACTTTCCACCAGAGGTGAAAATTCTTCGGGCGGCTGGAACTTGAGTCTCCCATGATCGCCACCCAGAAGAAATCTGCAGGATAGCTTCGAGGAACAACTTATCACTGGAAAGAACATTCCGTCCAGATTAAAGTTGCGGAACGAACCTGTTGAGATAAAACATTATGAGATCGTCGATCAAACTTAATAGCCCCATTGATCGCTGGAAACTCCTGATCGCTCAAAAAAGTCTCTTATCGCTATAAGCAACTGTACGACCTCGTCGAACTCTCCGGTAACTTATCCCTATCGATTCCATAGGAATTGCATACCTGATATATGAGCACCGTTGAAAGCAAACGTAATTATCGGTACAGTAAGATCGAGGGCGCATCCAATGACGTCACCTTTTCTAATAAAAGGCTCGGTAGCGTTGTGCATGATCTGAGTTTTTCTTCCTCCAGTCCAGAGGTAGGCTCCGTCGAAGCCAAAAGAATAAAGATCGTCGCCTACTCCATTGCCGCCCCATTTCTCTCCACCACCTGGATACGGGACGTATCTACGATCAAGCAAATTTATGAGAATCACGAATACACGGACCACGGTATGTGTGAATTGTTTTTATTATTCACCCTGAGGTATTGGCCCATCCGATCCTCAGATGAGGCATCATGTGAGTCGTCTGTTCTATGTGATCGACCGTAACTTCAAAATACCATTTTTGATAGACAGCCGAACCTTCGACTCGGCCCACAAAGATATTTGGCCTTACGCTGGCAACGTGATCCACCAGCTGGGTCTGCAGCAGTAGATTCTTACCCGGAAGCAGGAAATCACAGATATTGTTCTGTGAGGAACGTACTGCTACTCCATTACCAACGCACAGAGAACACAAAACATCCAGGACTTTAGGATCTCTTCCGTGCTTCTCCAAAAGCGAAATTATAACTTTTATGTGTTCGTCCTGAAATATCAATGATAGTTATTTGTCTACAATATTGATAGGTGGACCGATGGAATGATTTTTCATACCCTCATCATATTCAAGGCTTCAGGAGAGTCTATTAGAACGCAGTGAAGTACATCCAACATTCCGGTACCCTCGCTCGAAGCCTGGGAGCCCAATCTACTGAACAACCAATTCAATCGATTGCTGTTGGCGAACTGAGCACAGTTGGTGTGATTTCCCTTGATGATTGCCGCGAGAAGCTGGTACAGGTAGCCAGATATTTGATCCCATGCTTGACCACTCTCGTCTCCCGATAATGCGACTAGAAAGCCTTGAGAGGTGATCACGTTGATTTTGTCAATTGCTTCTAAGATCAAGTTGAGAATGCCTTCCTCTTGAAACAGGTCTTGCCGATTCCTGAGGGCTCGAAACCTATTTTGTTTTTCCTCGTGTTCTGAAAGTACAAACAAATTTTCAGACAATCTCGGGTCGTTATTAAAAAGTAGCGTGAGGGAAAAAAATATGCATACCCATGTCATCTTCAGGCTGTGCAAAGTAATTAATCAAATCCTCGAGACACATCACCATTTCATTGAGATTGACGTTCTGGAAGAACATCGAAGCCCTTCTGTCAACTTGCAGCGTTTCTAGTCCTCTAAAAAAACATTCGTTTGTTCCGTTTGTTACATTTGTTCGCGTATTTATCAAAAGAACATCGATAAACACTTCGAACGATACCTACGTGATAAATTGAGTGAAAAGACTACTGCACTTTCGAATTACACGAGCAGTCCGAGATTCCTCTTCCTGGGAACGCGAGAAATCTAAACCGTCGTCCATTTTTCCTTCCTCGTGGAGAACCGCTTGCTTCTCTTCCACTTTACCTACACCTTTCTTTTTGGTCTCGTAAGACTGCAATAAAATTTGTGTTAATGCAACAAATTCACGTTTATCGTTAGAAAGCAAATGAAAAATGGATATTTCCGATGACGACCTTGTAGGAAACCCACAGACACGTAGTACAATGCTGCATGATGACGGTTGAGTCGCCATATTTTATTATCGGCTTGCCAATCACTTCTAGATCTTTGTCTTCTATTTTTTGATCATTTTTCGCAGCTGTTTTTTGATCGTTCTTCTCCTGACGAAGCCAGAAGGTCGAAATCTCGGTAGTCGCTTCGTTTCTGTCGGAAACGATTCAACAACCTCTATAATGCATATCTCTTGTTCGCCATTGATGTAGTTTCAACTTAAAGGACTAAAAAAAACACACCTAGCGACCAGATAGAGTTCGTTATTTTCTTTCACGCCAAGATAACGGCCGGTAGTCAGATGTCTGATTCTCATGGGATGTAACCAATTTATGAATCCTCCTGCCCATTTCGTTCTGGCTAGTTCCAGTCGCCACAGAGATCTTGCCTGACTCATAACACTTCCTCCTTCGTAGACGACCATGCTGCAATAAATATTCAAAAAATATTTATCGCCGCACGAAGGGAACAACAGAAATCAATTGTTCGAACATTAATCAAGATCTTTTTTTACTTTTGTTCTGGAGTTGTACTCCATGACGGTGGTATAGTAAGACACTCGTCACCCCCGTGAAAAAATCTTAGCACATCGCCTCCGAAAACGTAGCCCACGTACTTCATACGACTTATACCAGTTCCGTAGGGCTGAACTGACCAATGTGTGACGTGGAACGAGGCATTTACTACTGAAAGGTCGTTCTCCTTAGTCGTGTGCTGCATTTCAAAGATAATAATTCAAATAAATAATTACGATAATCAAATTGAAAGTCTTTTTAATTGCAAGAATAAAATTTAATGCTTGCCAAATATCTTTCGGTGGCGACAGATACCAGGATGAGGTCATCACCGACTCGGACCTTCTCACCTTCGGATCTCTGCTTTGACGCGGGATGTACAGTCCACCAACACGCCTCGCCTACACATTTCTTAAGTCAATAATACTGAAGAAAAAATTTTCTGCACGAATAATCAATTACGATCTACCTTGAGAGTGTTGTTGAAGACCCACATCGAATGCCAATTTGTCGTTGGAAGAACTCGTTGAGAGACATGCGAGGTACTGAACAAAAAAGAAAAAGATAAATCATTACTTTACCTTAATCAACGTATTTTTTACGGTAGTCCGTAACAATCCAACTCACCATATCGCTGTTGAGATGCCTGAGAAGAATAGCGTTGCCGTACAACAATGTTCTGTGACCGGATCCTGTGCCTTTGCCCTACAATTAATGCTTTTTAAAAATATGCTTAAAGAAATTCATTACTAAAATATTAAAAAATCGTATTAAAATATTATTTTTTATTGATAAGTAGTCGATGAGATATTGACGGCGATCCAATTATACCGGATTTAGATGATGCATAGATCCAATATTACCTGTTTAATCCTAAATCTACAAATTGCAAATATAAATCTCAATTTCAATTAGTTTACTCATAAGAGAAGGCCATAAAGACACATTTTTAATAACGATCGGTGTAATTAAATCCACAAAAGCATAACGAGTGTCTCTGCACGTCAATAGCACATTTTTGACTCAGTTTTTTTCTTTTAACACTGATATTAACACTACATAAATATGAGAGAATTAGGATCTACTGAGGTACTCTTGTGCTCCTAGGAAAATTGTTATCACAATACTTACTGGCACAAAGGTTTAAGCGAGTTAACAGGAGTAAAGAAAAAAATGAAGCAGGAACCAATCGTGGAATCCGATAATCGTGCAAAATCGAGTACTTACTAGGGTTTCTTGCTGCTGCGAATGAAAAAAAAAACACATTTCGACATGAATTAATAACGGAATATGGAAAAAATCGTTGGTAATACAGAGGATTAAATGGTTAATGACAATGTGCGATCGTGAATAAAAGAAAATAAAATAATTGTGGGCCGCAAAAATTATTTTCGGTACAACGAACAAGGGTCCGGAGGGTGCGACGTGAGGTAAAGGGCAAGGGTTCATTTACATTCTTGTTCGTCCTGTCGACTTATTCATACGGCGACACAGACACATGCAGCGATCTGGACTGGGAATATGCCAATGCATTTAGAAGAGTTATCAAGTTTTTTTGTCTTTTATTAATTTGAAATATGAATTTTACTATTTATTTTTCTTCTTTTTTTTTGTTTCTTTGAGCAATTTTAGGCGAATTTTATTCAATAATTTTCTAAGTGCATCAACCACGAGGCTTGGTCAATGCTGGGTGACAGGGGGGTAACTCGGTGAATAACAACGTATTTTAATCACGTTAAACCTTCATCCGACACAACAGGACACAATGATTTATGGCCGACTCCTATATGTTCTAATATGACAATGCTGAAGTCTTTAATCCTCAACGATGAATATATTTATCGCTCGTGACACAAACGTTGGACGGATGTTCTCGATGACTTTATATCTAGTTTTTATGCAATGAAGAGAGAGAGAGAGAGAGAGAGAGAGAGAGAGAGAGAGAGAGAGAGAGAGAGAGAGAGTGTCGAAGAGTATTTAATACATTACCGTCTCCGAACCAGCTGCCGTGACTAATTCCTGCAGAGCTCTCACCGATAGAGCCTGCTCTATCACGAACACGCATTGCGAGAGGTCTGGAGGTATATTCTGTAGGAAATAAAAATATTTTCTCAATTAAATAACTCGATTTGAAGTAAAATTAGAAAATGCATTAATTTAGAAAATGATGGGTTACCTTATCAGCTATATTTTCGAGAAAACAATGTCGATTACCGAAACCTTCGGCAGCCAGACAAACCCTTTCACCGGTAGCTGTGCAAGACAGACATACCATGTCCTCCTGCAAGGGCCATTTAAATATTCAATTAATGAATCATATTCTATTGAATTTCCTTTTATACGAAATTAGCTTCCGAATTGATTGACAAAATAGTTGTTATAATAAATTAAAATACTTAAATGATTAATTATTTAAATAATAATTAAATTCAATTGAATGTCAAATAGATTTTTGAAATGTAAATGATAAATTAAACATGAAATATTTTTTTTTAATGAGATAAAACTATGTTGGACATCTATATTTAAATTGAGATCGAATATGTCATGGCAAGGGATCGAAGAAAGGCGATCGGCTCGTGGCTATGTTTCGAAATGCTTCACAATAACGCTGTTTGCAAAAGCGCAAGTGTAGCAGAATATGATCGGGGCCAAATGCTGGCTCCTGTGTGTGGGGCTCGTGTGCCAAAACCAATTTGGCCGGGCTCAGGAATACGTGGACTTGTAGGTGCGTTTACGAGTCGAGAAATATATAAAAGCCACACTCTCCCAGGTTTCGTAGGTGATCTTTCACGTTGCTTCCGGTACGAGAATATTCCTCGATCCGGAAACTGATTGCGTATCGATCGTTACCGTGGACTTAATGTAATCGTACCAGGCTCCATTCTTTTTCACTGCGCAGTGCGCGCTCGATTGCTTGAAGTAAAAGAAAAAAAAAAACAATCGCAACTATAAGTCGAAAATATTTTTATTACCAATTTGCATCGATTGAATGAATTATGCGATAGCCCAAGTCATAGGTTGCAAAGACCAACAATCTCTCCAAACGTTGTAACCACATGATCGAATAAAAAATAATATTTAATATTAACATGATCGCCATACGTACGTATTAGATAGCACAATTTGGACATCGCGAATTTCTCTGCCACGATTGATCTTTTCGTTATAAAACAAGAACGGTAAACTGTAGAATCGTGAGATTGCAGTTTACTGTTGTTATTTTTTAGACGGAAGGTCAATAGTATCGGAGCAATTTGAATTACAGTTTTTGATACCGGCCGAGAGATAGCATATCGTTTTAAGGATGATAACGGCAACTTAAATAATGAATTACTCGACAACAACGCACACGATTGACTTTAAATATCACGTAGACGTTTTCTATAAACGAGAATTTTCTATTCATTTGAAACAATTCCTACCATTTTATTTCATTTATATTTGATTGAAGAATATTTGATTGAATATTATTTGATTCAAGAATATTTGATTCAAGATTATTTTATTGAATAATATTTCATTGAAGAATATTTGTTTGAAGATTATTTGATTGAATAATATTTTATTGAAGAATATTTCATTTTTGGTTAATTATTAAAATAAGATAAATTATTTTACGATAATTATCAAGAAAATTTGTACAAAAGTGTTGAATTGTTTTCTGATAGGTTTGTTGTAAAGTTTCCTGTAGAATAACAGGTACAAATGAACCTCGGCAAAACATCTGCAGGAATAATTGACATGCAACAACAGCGGTTTACATAAATAATGCGAGCCAAAGGACACATTAACATAACGTTGTAGCGGGTTAAATTGTAAGCGGCACGCGACCCCTTGGCATCAGGCTCATTGATGTCGTCCACGCGACATTGTGTGTGTGTGTGTGTGTGTGTGTGTGTGTGTGTGTGTGTGTGTGTGTGTGTGTGTGTGTGTGTGCGTGCGTGCGTGCGTGCGTGCGTGCGTGTGCGTGCGTGTGTGTGTGCGTGCGTGCGTGCGTGCGTGCGTGCGTGCGTGCGTGCGTGTGTGTGTGTGTGCGTGTGCGTGTGTGGGGGGGACAGATTTGAGACTATTAAGAGTTGATTAATGAATAAAATTATTTGTTAAAAATCTTTAAATAACTAAAATAATTTCTTGTACTTCAGTTGATCGGTAAAAAATAGTTTTTTTCTTTTGTCAGACTGCAATGTTAAGCCAATTTAACTTCGCAATGTCTCATTCTCTTATTAAGAGAAGTCTCTCGGGTCAATTATAAAAATTTCCATTTAAAGTTATTATGCAAAAGTTACGGAGGATATTTGATAAAAAAAATTCCTACGTAAAGATAAAATTGACTACAAAAGTGAATATATCTTCCGCGAGAGATTCAAATGAATATTGCTCTACTCGGACTGGAGAGAATCTTTTTACAGACGAATGAGACCTTGCGAATAATTCCATTTAAAAAATTATTTCTTTTGAGGTTACCGGATTCATTGGCTGAATTATTTAATAGAATAAAGTAGAGCAAAGAGGTATTGCATTAAAAAATATATATAGGACAATCGTTGGGAGTGGAGAATCGAAGAGCTGTGACTGTCGTGACCCGGGTCAAGGACGCTATTCTCTTATTCCACTCTCGGAGCTTACCCCCAAGAAATTCGTACCAGTTTGTGAGCATCGTAAATCATGTCTACAATCCATGAGACCCTTGCAAGCCGATTTAAATGATATATATAGACTGCCAAACGTCTCAATATAGAGTGATTCAGGCTCTGACCTATAAACTCAAATTCACTGATAAGTCTTCGCTGTAAAACACTTTCGATCACTGACCTAACCGCTTAATTGAAATACTACGTTATATCCATTATTAATTAAAGCTCCACGTGTTAGTTGACGTGGCTGTTATATAATTTTGTAAAGCAATAGCCGAGTAGTTCTCTTGCCGGAAAGTCTACGCCTTTGAATTGCGTGATCAACACGATATTGTTGTCGCCGTCGCATTTTTTACCCTTATCAATATAACGCGGAGAAATGTTCTACGCAAGCGTCTATTATATACGTAAAATATGAGTTATAAGGGAAAAACACTACTTTCAGTTAAGTACAAGATGTAACATTTTTTAAAATCCAGAACATAAAAAACGTGAATATAAAAAATTATAGTTCACGTGTGTCAATCCGGGAATATAACACTCACGTGTCTTCACTTTTAGAGAGCCCATAAGCATATTGCCATAGAGAGTTTACTGATTGTAGCATATGCGAATGCATGAGTACATATGCGAGTGCATGAGTACATATGCGAGCGCATGAGTACATATGTAGTCCATAAGTACATATGTAGTCCATAATTACATATGTAGTCCATAAGTGCATATATAGTTCACGAGTGCGAATGTAGCACATGAGTACATATGTTGTACATGAGTGCATATATAGTCCATGAGTACATATGTAGTCCATGAGTACATATGTAGTCTATGAGTACATATGTAGTCCATGAATACATATGTAGTCCATGATTACATATATAGTCCATAAGTGCATATATAGTTCACGAGTGCGAATGTAGCACATGAGTACATATGTTGTACATGAGTGCATATATAGTCCATGAGTGTATACATAGTATATGAGTGCATATATAGTCCACGAGTAGATCTGTAGGCCATAAGTGCGTACATAGTCCATGAGTACATATGTAGTCCATGAGTACATGTGTAGTCCATGAGTACATATGTAGTCCATGAGTACATATGTAGTCCATGAGTACATATGTAGTCCATGAATACATATGTAGTCCATGATTACATATGTAGTCCATGATTACATAGTCCATGAGCGCATGTATAGCCAATGAGTGCGTGTAGGGTGAAGATGGAAAGCAATGTTGAACGGCAGCGTTTCAATAATGGAATTTCCGATACCATCACCTGCTTATATACGCTATGCAGATTATAGATCCGGAAAGGGAGTTTAGATTAATCATTTACCGCTGTCGTGCACAATTCGATCGACCTTTTCCTATTTCATCGGCCAGCATATATCCTACACTACACGCATCGTATATTCTCAAAGTAAACAAACTGCCAAACGATGAACCATTGACATCCAAAAGTTCAACGGATAATAGAGGCTTCGTTTTGACAGAGAACAACGGATATACAACCGACACCAAGCACTCGATCGTATTTCTATTGTTTTTTTTTCTCGCTGACAGATTTTTCTTTCGCTACGTCAAATTTTCAAGTTTTTTAAGCAAATAGATAATTATTATGGAAGTGGATGACTACGAGAACGCACATGACAGGTAAAATCAACAATTTTCTTAAATTATGTATTTTTATTCGAATAAAAATTATTATTATTTGTAAAATAGAGGGTTAGGTCAATCGCTTTCTATCCGAACGTTAATCTTGATGTAGAAGCCTCACTGTCGAATCTCAAAGCATTGTAAACGCGTGCAGACACTTTTTTTATGCTATGTGACAGGAAAGTGCGTCGGAAAATACAGTAACTCGCATCACATGTCAACGAACACCTCGTTAAACGTTGCGGGGAGAGGGGGGTCCAAATCGATTCGGTTATTCGCTCAGCGATTAATGCCTTCACTGAATTTCGAATAAAAATAACTCGAGATATAGTTTACCCGATTAATACACTCAGGAATTGCATTTCTTCGTGCTCAAACGAATTCATCTTTCTCCTCGAATCGATTCCGTGTTATTCACGTTTTGCTTTGAAATAGAAAAAAATATGTAGGACACTGAAGAGCTTTTAAAGCACTCAACGAAAATACCAGGTTAACAGAATAAAAAATGATTTTCAAATTAATTATTTTGTCAAAAACAGACATTTTTTGTTCTAATTTTGCTCCGACAGATATAATAAATAATGTTTGATTGATAGAATTCTTCTTAATTGATAAAACTGTTTTGAGTGAATTACGGGCATATCAACAACACAGGATGCCTCGGTATCGCCACACGTCGTGGCGGGAAACCAGCAATGTTTTATTCACTATGTATATCGACGTTATTAAATTAGTACTTGGGTGAGTCATTCAATTGCATTCATGTCTTGTAGGGAAAGGATGCAAGAGGAAAATCCGTGCGCGTGTGAAGTAACCGAGGGTTTTTTTTCATCGAATAAATGCGATCCCAAGAAAAAGCATGCTGCGAAGAAGGAAGCGAAGAGTAAAAGTAGCTGTGGACGCAAGCCGTCGTCGTCGAGCAATAGAGGATCGAATCGAGATAAAATGCGACGCGCCGTAAATCCTTTTATAGTATTTTACCTTAAATTTTACTACAACAAACCGACGAAAAAAGTCACGGAAGCGGCACGAGCTGCTGCTAAATTGTGGTGTCGTATGTCAGAGAAGGAGAAAGAAATTTACATTAAGATTGCCAGGGAAGAGAGAGCCAGGAGGCAAAAGATGAAGGGAAATCGAAAGAAAAAATGCTGATTTAATCGTAAACTCGTTGATCTTCATGTAAAATAATCATTTTTTGATATAAAATTATTACTCAATGGAATTTCAAGATTCTATCCAATGTCCTAAATTGGTCCAAATGTAAGGACTTACAAGGTCCTAACACAAGAATCAGATCGGTTCGACAGCCTAGAAAAGGCAGCCATCGAAACAAAAAATTAATTGCAGCTAGAATTATTTTTTTGTAATAGAAAGTGCCAGGAGGTAAAAATAAAAGAAAAACGCCGGAAGAAATGATGTTTTAATCTTCAACTGGTCGAACTACATAAAAAAGAATAATTTTTGAGAAAAATGGTTACTCGGTTGAATCTCAAGATTCTATCGTACGTCCAAAACAGAATCAAATTCAAGAAAAATATCATTCGAGCAGCTTACAAAAAATCAAGAAAGAGTAAAAATGAATTACAATCAGAATCATATTTTTGTAATAGAATGTGTCAGGAGATAAAAATGAAGGGAAAACGCAGGAAGAAATCCTGATTCAATCGTCAAATGGTTGATTACATAAATAAGAATAGTTTTTAAGAAAAATCATTGTTCATTGGAAACTCAAGATTCCATCTTACGTCCAAAACAAAATAAAATTCAAAGAAAATATCATTTGAACAGCTTACAGGCAGATTTGGAAACAGCAATAAAAGAAAATAAAGAAAGAATAAAAATTAATTGCGATCAGATACATGTTTTTGTAACAGATTGCGCAACTAGGCAGAAGGTACAGTCAAAAATGCTTCTTCAATCGTCAACTTGTTAAACTTAATATAAAATATTAATTTTTGAGAAAAATAATTACACGATTGGCACTTAACATTTTATTTTACGCCTAAAGAAAGTCGAAATAGAAAATGAGATTCATTGTTTGGACAGTCTTGACAATCATCGAGACAGCAATAAAAATAAATCAAACAAGGATTACAGATAATTTCATCATTGAAATATCCTCTTGTAATAAAGAATAGTATGACTATCGATCTCGCACAACTCATTCCCAAGAGACAAGCTATTTTCGCATTATTGTACGAAAATATCTCAAGAAAGTTCGAGACGATATATCGAATAAAGCCTGTTGAATGCAGTGTTTCGTATTACGGCGTACAATAGAGATTCTTAATTAATTCTCATGTAGATAATCAATATTGTATTCCATTATTATCATGACCTTTAGATCTAGATTCAAAGTGCAGTAATAAATAACGATTCTATCAATGTTTATTAAGCAATCGTCAATCTCAAAACAACTAGACAGCTGAACCTTTAAACCTGCTGCAATTGAATATTTTGTATTCTACATTTTATTGTGAAAATAATATTGGTTTCCAACAAAAATCGATATCGAAGGTTCTTCTTAAGCTTGTGCCGCATTCCTTTGTGATCTATAAAAAGTTGTGGTTGGTGTCGACTCGCATAGCTAGCCAAGTGTGGCTATGCGAGGCAACTTCAACTTCCTTTAATAAGGGTCGATACGTAGTGGGGAGTCAGGCATAAAGGCACGGTGGCGCATTCTTTCCACCTTGGATCAGATAAAATGAAAAATGAGGAGAAAAAAGAAGAAAAAAAAACCGCTTCGAGCAAGAAAAGCGAGGAGAGCGCTGTGGATGATCGTTACATGGAGTCGATGCGGTAAGAAAGTACGCGATCGAGTGGATGCGCTGATACACGCTACAAACACGGGGTCAGGGTCATGTGGAGAGCTTTAAAGTGCTTCCCATGACGAGTTTTACGCGAATGTATCTGTTTTCTGGGTAAGCCTTTAGCCGATCGCGTTTCCACGTCCACTGTTGTGACTTTCTAATACACGAACATCTCAGACTAACCAATAAAAAAATGCAGTAAAACATAAAATCGCATATAATGATCGTCCTGCACTGCAGTATTCCATTTTTAATAAAATTCATCCCTTTAACTCGGTTCTCTTCCAGATATAAAAGTTAAGTAAATGTACCAATTATTTAACGGTTAAGAATAATTAAATGATAGTAATCGCTAATTAAATGTTATTTTTTAATTTTTTTCGATTTCAGCATGATTAACTTTTTTTTAAAATTTACTTATAAAAAATAAATATCATTCGATTATAATGTATCCAGTCGTTGGATCAATGTAATGCTACGAAGTTTTTTTCTCTAAGTGGGTAAAACACTTTTATCAACATAAAATGTAACAAAAAATATTAAAGTTCTCTGAAATATCAATGATTCATACGATTTACTTTAAAGTGACAATAATAGCTCGATAAATAATTATTTTTATAATGCAAAATCGATTAAATGCAATACAATTTTCCGCTATTTCGAATCTTATTGTATATTGGTAAATATATCGAATCAATTGTCATATGAAGACATAGACCAGTGTCAGTCACTGGTGCATCTACGGATATCCTCTTAATTATTTAACCAAGAACCAGATATACGAAACAACAAAGCATTTCCAACCGAGACACTCTCGGTCTCGGCTTACCGATTAATGCAGCGAAGCCTCGGTGCTATTCGCAAAGAGTATACTACGGATCTATACGGAGGGTGGATAATTCATGTCGTGAATGGACTACGCTCCCTTGCATAGAGTGACACTCGGAATGAAATGAAACTCACCGTGCGAAGGAAGGATACGTCATCCTGCTCGGAACCTCCCTCGCTGGCCTCGTCAGCCATCCTTGCTGCTGCAGGGTCTGCTCGCGCGAGCGAGCTATTCCTCACTCACACTTACTTTCCTCACGCTCTCGACCATCCACCCACCCACCCACCCACACACGCACACGCACCCACGCACGCACACACGCACACACACACACACCGTACTCCCACGCTCGAGCTCGAGCTCTCCGAGCGGATGCTGCAGCCTGCAGTCACGTACTTCTACACTCGCGCATCTGCATGGTTCAGTCGCGTTTTGCGATGGCTCGTGCAAACCACCCGCGTCTAGTCTCGTTACTCGACTGAAGGCCCTCGTCGAGAGGGTTGGCGCCGTTATAACCTGATGCAGAGGCTCCCTCGAACGCGCAAGCGTACCCTGATACCCTCAATCAAATTCTTCACCCTCCAGGCTGCTGTTGCTGCTGTTGCTGTTGCTGTTGCTACTGCTGCTGCTGTTGCTGCTGCTGCTTTTGCTGCTGCTGCTGCTGCTGCTGCTGCTGCTGTTCCTTCTCTTCTTCCGCTGTTGTACCGACTCGGCTTGGCCTTTCCTCCGCTTCGCCCCATGGAACACAACGACCACGTTACATCTAACCACTCTTTGATTTCATTTCAAAACATCTCACAAGACTCTATTGAATTTTATTTATTTAACTCTACGTATATGCCGTGTGTGTATTAATATATCTTGGCTCAGGGAATAGGAATGCAATGTTTGACTTTTTTAGATAGCACAGCCAGAAATTTTTTTTTTTTATTTATTTTGGTTTGTGAAGAAATATTCTACGAGGATTATTGCAGATGGTTTTTAATATAAAATTATTAGTTTTAGAATATTTTAAGTAGAAAAAGACCGTCTGTTATCTACTGCCTAGTACTACTTATATCTTACCGCTAATGTTTTAGTCATTTTTACGTTTTATAGCTAGATACGTATTAATATATCTTATTGTATACAGTTTAAAGGAATTCATTTTTGCACGATTTTTCTTTGTCGGAAGGTACAAAAATCATTGACAATCGTTTGCAATATTTGCAACGATTCCAAACACGCTGGTATGAGTCAAGCATAGATGTGAATGGATAGCCAATTAGTTCAGCCAGGTGTTTGACAATAAATTAGAATGTTAATTACGATATCCGGTGAATATCTATAGATAAAGCCGAAGAAAGCAAATCACCGCTATCTTTTATATCCTTTCGTTAGATCCAAAAGCTTAGGTTTTCGTTGCAATCCACGAGCACTCGAAGCGGTCGTCGCGCACATCCACTCGATCCCGCGTTCGCGGCTTACGAAACCAAAGAGTATGCGTGTCGAGAGTATTCCCCCTCCCCCCCCAATTTCGTAACTCCTTGCAAGTTCCTGTGGCGTAATGAGAACTTATTTGTTTTTTTTTTTTGGTTGTGTCTTTATTTTTTGCTTCACGATTATGTTCCCGGTTCCTTGGTCGTCTCAGCTGATTCGAACTCGGACTTGAATCGAACACGCGAATTTAGCATGGAGGATAGTCGAAAAGACAGAAAGGCAGCCACCGGAGAGTGATCTCTACCCGGCCGAAATAGCCCTCGGCCGACATTTTCTAACGAAGCCGGAGGTGGTGCTCTGCGTGGCGCTCGGGAGTTCTGTGCCACGCACAGCCAACAGACCAAGTGGCTCTTGGCTATTTTTACTATTACCCAGCAGCAGCAAGCAGCCAGATGTCGTCATCATTCTCGTAGCTCTCTTCTGCACGGCGCGTCTCCGAAGAACCGCGAGACGCGACGACCAACAAAAGTTTACGCGCGCTCTGCCGCGACTCCCACCGACGCAAATGAGACTCATCCGTCGACACAGGCCTCCGCTCCCTTGGCCCTGAAGAACCGAGTCTCATCGTTGGCCTCATCGAGCATACCCCCAGCTTTCGTGTGTGTAACACGATTATTCGCGTAGGTGATTGCTCGATCGCCCGCGAGTCGCGATAGAGCTTTCGGCAATGCAGGAACAACATCGTCGAAATGCCTCTCGCAAATCTCCCAACCCCCACGCACCCCTCAATTATATCTAATCGTCTGCCAACATTGCACGGCCTATTTGGAAATTAGATTTATCAGTTAATCGACAAGGACCTCCGGGAAATATCCTGCGAAGTGCATTGCTCTCGTACGAGTCAACAAGAGGGACTGTGATAGCAATACTTTCGTAAAATTATTTTTTTTAAGCCCAACAAATCCATTTGAATTTTATAACCCTCAACTGGATACCTGGAACCATGTGACCCGGGCGAAAAATTCAGTTTGTTGCTACTTTCATGCGGTTAGTACTGGTGATTGCTGCTATTTGAGGGCGGCAGGGGGGGTTAGAAAAACTTTGAACCTTCCGATATCGACCACCGCATAGCGGAAGTTCACTTGTGTTCGTCACTTCGAACACGACGCTATTTAAGCTATAAATATCCTAAGCTCACCCATGAAAATAATTATATTTTTTTAAACGAATAATTAAAACATTTGTTAATCTGAACGCTCATTTGCTCCTTTTTAAAACATTGTCTCACTTTTTTTTATCATAAGGATACAATTTATCGATACAAACTCATTTTTAGACTTTAGACAAAAAAAATTGTTTACATTTATCGACCCAATTAAGAAAATTATTATTAAAATCTTTTTTTCTTTCATAATTTGAATTCCATACATTCTGGTATTGAGTTTTATACAACATTTTTTTAATCCGTTAAATTTTGTTGAAGTAGATCCAAGGATGTAGGAATCATGAACCAAAAATAGGGGATGTAGTTCAGGTTTAATATTGTACATTTAATATTTTACTCGTATACAGTGATAAGAAATACAAGATGTGAAGAGGAAAAATGAAATAATAGCAACTCGGAAACGACCAACCTCAAGGTGATGCCTATATCGACTGAGTCACCATGGGTGCGAATGAAATAGCGCTATTAACGATAGCGATGAAGCGACATAAGAGATGAACAAAAATTTGTATCCCGTCACGTTCAGGTGAGACTCGATAACAATAATTCAACTTTCAACACATTTATTTCGAACCTAGATTGTTGTAGAGACATGAGCAAATTGGGGTTCCCGAGGGGATTCCCCTGCGTGAAAATGCGTGGCACGGAGTGAGCCGAGTGAGCGAAGAGAATATAAAAAAATCTGGGTCTGACAAAAATGTCTAATTTTTAGCTCCGTCTGTCTCGAACTTACGGATTCTTGGAACATTGATCACTTGACTTGAGTCTCCCCTTAAAACGTTGTGCTACATTTAGTTTGTCCCTCTCAGATCGCTTTACGTGTGAGATAGATAGCATTTTTCTATCGCAAATGTCTCTGCCACGATTGATCTTTAGAATGAAAGATGTAGAACCGTGAATTTTTAGAATTGTGAAACGTAATTCTCTTTTATTCGAAAGATGAATCGTAGCGGAGAAATGTACAGTTATTGTTACCGACCGAGGGATATGCACATTGTATTAAAAAATAAATGAGCTGCAAAACTTGCAATTTAATGCGACAAACAAGTTATTTTAAATACATATTAATTGTAATATGATTTTTCATATTACAAACATAAACAAATGCATGTTGATAATAATTATACTTAAAATAATTATCAAAAGTTAATTCGGAAATGGCGCGTAGTTCTGGAAAACTGTAATCAACGGATTGAATACCGAGCGATGAACGTTTGATTTCGTTTTTGGGTTGACGAATGTGAAGACCGAACGCACATCGTACCAGAGATATTTATAGTTATAGAATGTATAGTTATATCTTTGTTCAGTATGTATTATAGAATGCGAACGAGCGAGCTACTACCCAGGTCTGCATTTAAATACTGAAAGCCATTGGAGCTCTTAGCTCGTTGAGTTTTACGTGCAATTTATATTCGACGAGTGTAATGATGCTCGTCTCTCCGGGGCGTGAATCATTTTACGTAATTCCAAATATAAGATTTTAATCTCATGTGTTTGTTTGCACATTTGCGGATGTTTCACAATTTCGCTATATGAAACGTCACCATTGTACAGAGTGGCACACTTGTTCTCGAACGTACGTTACCGGTTGCCGACGCGCTTTATCATACAGTGCTGAGACACTGACGGAGATAACACAAAATGCGTTTATTTCAAGGGGCTGATGATTATCGACACCACTGAGGCCAATCATAAACCTTTGACAGGAAATGTTCATTACCCTTAAAAATAATAAACTGAAAAATTAGAGTTTATTGTTATTATATTAGATTGGATGTAACTAATAAAGATATAATTGCTCTCGCCGGCCTGCGCAATGGTGGTAACCAATGTCTCGAAGACTCAATCTCTCGAACGTATATTCTCCTACAGTATACCGTTGTTCATTTGTTCTTGTTGGCCAAGCGTAATTCGAGAAATTGATTGATTACCACCACCGCGCAATATGTTTTTAATTCGCTGATAAGAAGGATTCCTTCTCTATCAGCGATGAAACCGAGTGTGGTGTCGAGGATGTAACACTTTGTGGGGTGGTAAGTAATGTCTCGAAGACTCAATCTCTCAAATTGCATTTTGACGAATTGCATCAGTCGTTCCTGCCAGCCAAAAGCCATTCGAGAGATTGAGTCTTCGAGACATTGGTTACCACCCACTTTGTGACCACGCTCTTACGAATCTGGAAAATCCTGTGATAGAGGAGGTCTCACGTCTCAGCTTAAAAAGTTCTATTAAGGTGAATCTGGTCTGGCTGTTCACGGCCACGAGAATAGAGACTGACTACGTGAACGCGGTATACACTTTACATGAATTTCCGTTGTATAATCGACTTTCTGACGGTACAGCAATGTTCAAAGAACCTCAAAGAATCGACGTCCGATTCGGTTTGACGTATGTGAGTTTAGAAAGATTTATATCGTACAAAGCAGATGGTGTTGATTTTCTGAATAGTCGGTAATTTTACCGACCAAAGTCGGTAAAAAAATCTACTCCAGCATCTCGCTGTCAGTATAAAAAACTATTATCCAATTTACTAAGACACAATTGATGTTTGATAAAAAAGCAAATTCGATTACACTATAGAGTAGGTAGTCGAAGTGAAACTGAATTGGCTTTTTTATCAAACATCAATCGTCTCTGAGTAGGTAGATTAGATTACAGTTTCCGTTACTAACAAATTTGTTGCTGACCGAGTTGGCGTTTAACGTACCGGGTATAAGAATGAGATCGAAAAAAGAGTTTCACCTCAATGGAAAATCCCATAAACCTTCTATTCACACGATTCATTCCCAATTGGTTCGATTGGTTCGATAGAAATCAATCGGATTATCCAAGCGTGAGTAGCATGTCCTGAATTTGAAGTTCCCTATTCGATCGCTAGGTTCACTGCAATTTTGGGATGCGAATGAGTGCGAAAGAGATAGTCGTTCTCTTGTCACTTTTGCACTCATACGCTTTTCTCATTCGCTTTCCCTCCGCTATGCGCCCTCGTAGAGTAATGAATGGAGAGTAATTGCTCTGTGCAGCAGTGAAATCGTGTGTTTTATTGCAGATTTCGTTTAAAAACTGTTTGTAATCCATAATCGTGATAAAGTTTTGCTCATTTTGTAAATAAAACTGCAGCAATGTCTGGAAAAGTGCGTACGAAGCAGGACAAGACGGGCGGTATGTTATTTTTTCGATAAATCGAATGCACGCTTGTCAATAGAAAAAATAAAATCGTTGACAGTTGATTTGTAGGTTATGTTAAATTTTTCACTAAACCTCTGTAATCTCAGTGATTAGAAATAAAATGTATTATGACAATGTCCTTTCTTTGTAGAAGTAATCGCATACAGCGAAGGAGCTGTTAGAAACAATGCTGCTGTTGTAGAATATTGTAGAATATCAATGGCTGCGCTCTCCGGCGGCATGGCTGGACTTCTCGGTTTGACTGGCCTCTATGGATTCGGTTTCTACATCTTTGCAGTTATAGCACTATGGGTATGACAAAAAAAAACAATTTGAGGCGATTCAACACACTTTTACAAACAGTAATCTGTAACGGATAGTGTAATCCAATTTATTCAGAGCTGATTAATATTTTAGACACACGGAAATTCAGGTTGATTTTGTCTATGTTTTCTACGGTGGTACGCAATTGGCTTTTTTTTACAAATATCAACTCTCTCAAAGTAGATTGGATTACAGTTTATGTTACCGATTACAGTTTTAAAATGTTTTTTTCCATTGCGTTAAGAACAGCTGAGAACTTGACACTAGTTAGCTGTGATGATCAAACAAGTGCTAATTGTTTAAAAATGTTTCTACAATTTTTTATGTTTCCAATTGCCTGTCTTGGATGATATCTTGGAGAGTAGCATATGTTCTTAAGAACATGTGATGCTATAGGTCATCTATCTCTCTAGGATCGTCATACGTACAAAGGCAGATAGAATTCTTCCATCGGAAATGTCTCTGTTACGATCAATCTTTCGGACAAAAGACGAGAACATAATTGTTACACGAAGTTCTCCTCTTTTATCCAAAAGATGAATGAGGTAAGGCGAAATATGGACCATGCGATACATGAGTACGTGAGAGATAGCTGCTGATTTTCTAAACGATGCCATTCCGAGGCTATGGGTATTATGGAAAAAAGCAAACTTTTACACAATGAACAGCACAACAGGCTATTGTCTAAAACTCATTTTTTTCTTGAAATGTCTACAGTATATAAAATCCATAAGTTCTTATTATTGACTAAGTAGGTTTTGGCCCACCTTAAGAGCAAAAGGGTACAAGTGATCAATGTACTATTGGTTGAAGCTCTAAATATCTCAGCTTCATGAATAACAATATTCTTAATTATGATTCTGCTCTTGTGTATGATTATAATGAATCTATTTGCAGGTGATGCTGTTGATAAAAGCTGGGGGTCAGTGGAAGAAGTATTTCATCAGTAGGTACAGTCTGTTGACAAATGGATTCTTCGGTGGACTTTTTGTATCCTTTATCAATATTTGAATTACATGGACTCGGAGGTTATTGCAATCAGGCAAACTCCTGGTGTATATTCCTTAACGAATGTATTAACTCTGATGCGGCAACAGACATACGTTTTATTCTGGACGTATCCTTTTTAAAGGCGTGAAAATTTTGTTAAATAACTAATTTATTAAATAAGTAATTTTGAAAATAATACTTTCCTTAATTCACTCTTATTAGATTCCTCTATGGTATGGTTCACGTGTACTGAAAAAGTCGGTATAGGACATAGAAAGACAATACCACATTTTGAGATCCACTAGGATCAAGGTTCACGTATACATTGGCATCAGTCACACATTCTATTGATCTACAGTCACTCCCAGGCGATAAGAATCACAGCATTTGCCCATTACGCGTTACACGTGTGAATTAATAAGAATAAACTAATTTTATTTATGACGCAGGAACTATATTTTACTATTTTACGCATCTCATGTCCAGATCGGAACATATTATTCCTTGAGAAGAATTATGGTTTTTATGTTGAACAACGTATAAATTCCAATTTTATTCTCCACAAAATGATACATGAAATAAGTAGTTTGATTATTTAAATAGCAAGCACTGATATTCTGCGAGGCATCGCAATGAACAACACACGCTTCTTTTTTCTTAAATGAATAGAAATAAATAATAAAAATATTGTACGCGCGTGTAAAAAAAAAAGTATACGATTTCACGATGAAACATATTATAGAATTATATTTTCGTGTCTATATTTTTTACGGCACTTTCTGGGGTGCCTTCAAACTTAAAAACTAAAGGAGCTGTGCTGGGAAACATCCCCAATTCGAGGCTCTCGATTTTACGATCGATATCCATCTTTTCGAGCTCGTCTTTGCTCAGATGATAAACTATTCCTGCGCCATAACCGTCGCCGAGTACGTTTATAGAAGTTCTAAGTCGATCTCTGAAGGCATAAACACGAGAATAACTTTTAGCAGATTAAACAATCAAAAATGTCTTTAAAAAGAACAAAATGTAAGCAACTCAACTTACAAAAGCCAGTCAACCGCAAAAAGTAACGAGATGTCATTGGTGGGAAGACTCAATGAGGTCAACACTAATAACATAGTTATCAACGCTGAACTAGGAATGCTAGCCGCTCCTACACTAGCGAGTGTAGCTGTTAAACTAAGAAGAAAATGAAAAAACAAAAATCAGTAATTATTCATTGGAGCTTACAAATTCATTTCTTTGAGTCTTTGATGCGATATATAACTGCAAAATATTACGGAAGATGATTTTATACCTTACTGTGATGACTTCACCAAAACCAAGTGAAATACCATTCATCTGGGCAATAAAAATAGCAGCAACTGCCTCGTACAGCGCTGTGCCATCCATATTGACTGTGGCACCAACCGCAACGACGAATCTTGTGACACGCGGATCAATTTTATTATTCTCTTCCAAACAACGAAAAGTTATCGGCAAAGTTGCGGCGCTGTAAATTCAATATCACACTCGTTACAACATATAGTTTATCGTATCGTTATATTTCGTCAATTTTCACCTTGAAGCTGTCGCCAGGGCGGTTACCCAAGCTTGCATCATTCCCTTGAAAAATATTGCAGGATTTTTTCGCGTCAGTAAACCAAAAATTGCTGGCAGGGTTATTATAGCGTGTATCAATAAACCTGCTACAACGGTTACCATATAAAGACCCAACATTCTCGCAGTTTCTGCGAGATTAACGATAGACATTATTTTACCAGCTATGAGGCACATTATACCGAAAGGAGAATACCTGAAATAAAATTAAACGATTAAATTCGCTTTTTTTTTCAATAGGCAAATAGGGTTTGTGTAAAAATGACTACAGTAGAACCTCGATTAATCATAGTCGAGTTATCCGAGAAGCGAATTAACCGTGCACGTCCCTTTGTTGTAGTTACAAGTCATTTTCTTCATAAACCACAGTCAATTTTATCTCAAAATAAAGTTTCTGTAGCGATGACACTTATGATCTGTACATTTTTAAATATCAATTCTTTAAATTCAAGGAATATATTGAAAAAACTGTACATTCTAAATAATAGTAATTGCTAGTGCTTTTTTATGTAACGTTGAGTAAAATTTTGAAAGAAAAAACAAATGAAAGTGTTAAAATTAAAAAATTAAACTCAATATTTTAGGTCGAAATTTAGAGATTGTAACCGATCCCCTTAACCGAAAAATCAATTATGTCAGATTTTTGTACATCACTTATTTTACAAAATAAAACAAATGACGCATCTTATGCTATCGTTATTATTGGTAATAATCGTACTTTTGGTCCCTTCCCTCCACGGTAAAACTGATTATTTGTGATTTCCGTTATCAGTAGATCTTTCGGACCCGGCTATCCCGGTTAATCGTGGTTCTATTGTACTAGAGAAGAAGAGAAGAACATTAAGAGTTACATTTGTCAATAAAAAATGTTTAAATCTTACCACATAATGATAATGCTGACTAGCTTCATAACAATTTCGTTGAGAACATTGAAGAAGTCTATCATGATTTTTCCGCGCGGGCCGATTTGTCCGACGATTAGACCAAAAGTAATGCAAAAGACGATCATTCCCATGACGTTTGTGCCGTCTTTGTAGACAAGAGTGTGTTCCATAACGAAGTCACTCTGATTGCTACCAGCGATCACCACCACAGGTTTGCTCGTATAAGTTGTCTGGACTTGTTGAAAACACGCTTGTACCAAATTCTCTGGCATCATGTTTCTGAAAGTGCGCGACAGTTCTTTCGGAGTACGATGAAAGATTACGAGTTACAATTTTTCCGTAAATTACCTTATTATATCGAGTATAGCATCAAGGGTCGAAACTTTCATTTCTTCGGCGTATTTTACTGTTACGAGACTCTTGTTCTTTGGGTCACCAGGATGTATCAGTAGAACCATTACGATACCAACTATAGCTGCTAAAATCGTTGTTACGATATAATAAACCAAAGCTCTGAAACCCATTCGTCCTGAACATCTAACATCCAACTGTGCCATTCCTGCATTCGTTGTAATTACAAGTAAAGTTAAATTATAAAATTAAAGATAAAAAAAGAATTATTAGTATCCGTTAAAGAGGAAGAAGTACGCACCAGTGATTAGGGAGGATATGATGAGTGGCAGGATAAACATTTTTAAGAGTCGCATGAGAATCTCGCCAGGAAAGCTCACGAGTATTATAGAGCCGGGCGAAAGATCGGCTAATCTTCCAAGGAAGCCGACACAGAGACCAACTAGAACGCCAGCAACTGTGAGAAGCATCAGCATATTCGCTCCCATCCAATCCACCACCTACTCGCAAGCATTTCAGATTTATATAGCGTGTAGCACGAATTTGTTAATCAAATATTCCATTTTTTCTTTATAAATTTTCATTTTTATTGGTATCTCATGATTTTTTTTAGAAAATTTTATTGTATGTCTCTCTTACCGCTTGTAGCCTATCGAGAGGCGTAGACTCGTGACGATTCTCGGATTCTGGTTCCTCCTCGGAGGTAAACTTTTCGATTTCATCTAATCCAGGCCTAAAAAATTTTTTAAATAAATATTTTATCTATTTCTTGTTGTTATCTATTCGATCTTACGAGTGATCGTTTTTCCTTGAAGAGTCCGATGCAGTGCCGCAGTTAACTGCAACAGCGCCGGGCAATCGTTGCCCGAGAGACATCGTCAATATTGTACACTTTACCGCGTTATCCAAATTATTTTCCTGTATCACGATCTCACCATTCTTCTTTAAAAACAAAAAAGTGTTTCACAAATTCATAGATTAAACTGTTTCACTTCAATAATTATCGCGTAAACTGATTTTCACTTTTTTCGATACGTTGCATTGAAACAATTAAGAAAAAAAACTAAGTGGAACGACTGAAGATTATCTCATTTTACACTTTTATTAAAACAATTAGCCAAGAAAGACGTGTCGATCACAGTTGGTCCGAAGAACGTACGTATTATGATAGAAGAAAAGAAGAACTAGAGCGGAAGAAAGAATTAAGTGTGAGAGGGAACGGTGGGATCGGTGAATCGAGAGGGAAAGGAGGAAAGTGGCGCGAAGAAGAAATAATATGTTAGGGCGTGGGTGGAGGGGAAACAGTACGGAGACGAGAGCGAAAGAACGTCAAGCTGCGTATGACATGCGAGCCCTCCAGGCTTGCCTAGCACGCACAGCGCACGAGACAGTTCGGATCCTCAATCAAGGGAATAATATATGTTGCCCCAACCAGATTGGCAAGTGCGCTGCGGAGGATGGGAGTTAAGGTTTCGCGATAGGGTCAACTACGAGGAGAGTAGGAGAGAGGCTCACAGGAAGAAGGTACTCATCAGATCGCATCGCTACGATGAAGATGTAATTGTTGTTAAAATAAAAATAAAACTCTACACGTGCTACTAAAATTTTATTTCAACTAATAAAAAATTGTTTTTACATTATAGATTGAGGCAATTGCGATAACTGGCGAATTGGTTGAATAATTATTCACCCGATTGAAAGTCTGTTAAAAGGAAAGCATTTGATTCGGTGTTTAAAATTTAATTGTTGTAATTTTCAAAAAAGTTTATTTATGCTTAAAGTATAGGATAGTGAGTGCAATCTCAGAATTGAAATATTACTGTAACGCACACACGCAGTTTCGCGTACGGTAAAATCGTACTCGGTACACATTCATGATCTCTTCACACTCAATCGTTCTACGAGAATTGACACAGTTTATTATGGTTGGCACAGTTAGCTTTTCCCGAGGTTGATTCGTGCAATTGGATGATTACAGATCAAACTTTATTCTCTTGGCACATATGGCTCACTAGACAGTCTTGGTCAATGGATAGGACCATCTCGACCAATCCACCGTCGACCGAATGTTGCGTTCAGATGATATCGAACAACACGATAGCCCAGTTACTCGGGTGTACCACCTTGCTGAAACCACATGTGTTGACGTGTACCTAAATCAAGATCTTTTAGCAAAATAGGCAATTCATTGGTTAGAAAATCAAGACAACGGACAGCGGTCATACTTCCCTCGAAGAAGCGAGGATCTATTATTTGCCCGTTAATAATGCCACAGCAAACATTGAAACTCCACCGATGCTGGTGATCGATCTGTCTCACCCAATGTGGATTCTGATCAGACCAATACCGGAAGTTCCATTGATTTACCTGACATTAGTTGTTGAATGTGGATTCGTCACTGAACATAACGAACCTAAAAAAGTCTCTGAATTGATCGATTCGTCTCAATGCTTTACGGACAAAACGTCATTATTCGTAACGGAGCAGGATTAGGCATGCTTGGTGGAATTGTAGCCGGTATAACTGGAGTTTCGCACCTCTCAATACTCGGTCCACCATGGACCTGGGAAACTCCAGTCGTTCCGAGGTTACTTATTGACACTCAAATGTGGATCGATTGCTATCATTGCTAAAATAGTCATGTTTCGAGCCTCATGCGGGCCATCAAAATCATTGGTGATGTTTAAACGATGTCAGCGGTGGTGCATTATCTGACCTGCTCTCGCTCTCCATTCGAGGGTTCGAATTGTCGACCGTGACGGGTGACGACGATGAAGGATATTCGTGTCAATACAAATTTTCGGCTCGTAAATAATTGCCGTTACATCTCCTTAAAATAAGGAGCATATCAACGATTTCTAATATTAAAATAATATTGATTGGTTCAATCCCGTGACAATTCTGCATCATCGTCGGGCTAATCCATCGCAAATATCAAAGAAAGGATCGTGCCACCGGAGCAGCTGCGTAATTTGGCCGCGCACTCTTATTCATTCTTGGCAATGTCGGTCCAAATTTGTTATGCGCTTCTTTGCCGTTACTAAATTTTTCTTCCGACATCCTATAATTCTCTAACAGCAGCAACACACACGCTTCGCTCCATCGGTATAAAGAGTCTGAAATACATAATACAAAGATATAAGGTATATGTCACCCATTGCGATATCCACAGTAAAAGACTGAAGCCGTCATCGTTATTCACAAAAGTCTTGACATACCTGATGCTTCTTCAATATCAGTGATCGTAGTTCCCCCTTCTTCGGTGTCTTGAGGATCGGAGGATGTCCTTCAACGCGGTTTCCATCAACTAGGTAGCAGAAGCCTCATCTGAGTGCAGAAGACATTGGTAATAAATTAATATGAACATATACAAAATGTTTTTTGAGTTATGTCAACAAAAAAAATTAAACAACTAAATTTTCATGATGTGCCAAAATTATGACTTATCTTCAGCGCGAAGGGCATCTTCAACCAATAACATGATATCAATTACCAGTCTGTATCGATATTGTACACCGATACTTAATTCCGACAGCATTTTATCATATACTTCGAAAGGCAGAGACAACTGCTTATTGGTTTAGATACGCGCGCGAAAATAACTATTGACAAAATGGAGGTTTCGCCTCCCCTTAGACCGAGGCGAAACCGCCATACTTTCACAGATATGCTGCTTCTCTTTCACTCCGCCGTGTCCGCCATACTAATTCTACCCCTTTCGCACTCATGGATGTTTCGCCTCCCCTGCGGAACGCACCCCTAGTCGTCATACCCGGAAGATTTACGGCCGGGCCGCGTACCGCGTGCGCAAGTCCAATCAGCCGTCAGGCGGCACGTGACGTCGCTGATTACACAGGCGCGCTGTTCAAAATACAAAATAAATAATGAATACAATTATTAACCGTACAATTATTCCTGTGTACTCTCGATCGATCAATAAATTGTTTGCTTTAACTAATTATTGAAATTGTTCATCTTAGGTCATATTACGAAGTTGCCGACTTTGTATTTTTGTCGCGACAATTGACTTTCCGACACTGAATTGTCGCGACAAAAAAAATGACAAGTCGACTATCTCGCTTATCCGTGCCGACTTTATTATCGTTTATCGTGTATGTCTTCCCACATCAGCGCATAACTGCTTTGTGGCAGTATATGGCCTGTCATTTTACATACATTCTATTTTGCGGTGAAAGAGCTTCCAGTAATGTAACTGCACCCTCACCCGTAATCAAAGTGTACCTGTGTTAATCATGCCATCGCATTTCAAAGATTATTTTCTATATCTTGAATATTTAATTTACGTATCGCGTAACTCTCGCAGCCAATTATGAATCCACCATTCCATACCAGAATGTATCGTAAAACTTATGCTGATGTATCATTGGTGGGCGCAGGCATAACGCGCACGTACATTTATAGTTGTAACAGGCTTCAGCGCAGCCATAATCTAAGATAAAAGCTTCAATTGTCATCGAGCCGTGAGATTTATTTAATAATATAATATAATATAATATTTCATGACATTTATTTAATATACGACGGCGCAATGGGCTGTGTAAAGTAGGCGGGGCGTAGCGAGGAAGACTGCAACACAAAGGGACACCTACAACGTATCTGCAAGCTCTTTGCGCGGCCATCGCGATGACGGCAAGGAGGGAATACCCTAACCTTGCCGTCTTGCATCACTAAATCGTAAGCAAGCACACATGCACACGCGGCATCGCAGGGTCGCAGCTGGCGTCGAACGTAACCCATTGTTCCTGCTTCTTGGTCAAACGTAATTGCGGTGTCGAACGCATATGTACAAGCAATTTGAATTCACGATGTTTGAAGGCATCTCCGTGAGGAGCGTGAAGAAATTCGACGGATCGTGCTTTTAAGCCTGGAAGTTTCAAATAAATAAATAATTTGTGACAAACGCGACCCACGATGTAGTGGACGGCACGAAAAATAATCCGGCACGCGACGCCTCTCAAAAGCGATGCTTACGATCGCCTCATCGATAGAAAATGCCGACTTGTACGAACGTGTCAGTAGTGTAGGAGAAGTTCAGTTTTATATACGAGCGATAATCAGCTTCTAATTAATTGAGACTTCTTAAAAGCATGTCGCGATTACCGGTTGAGTGCAAAAGATACGGTAGTGCAACACGTGGCGAAGATTCTAAACATGGCAGTTTAGTTAAAAGACGGGAGGATATTTCGGACACTGTAAGTATGGCAAAAGTGCTAACAATTCTAATTTTGAAGTTGAGTACGCTGCGAACAGTATGAAACAGTGCTAATCCTAATAATCAGACATTGCATTATCTGCGACAATGTTTATTCGAGAAAAGTCACAAGAACCGAAGCAAGAAATCAAATACTATCGATGCTACGACATCCTGCATTTTGGACGGAAGTATAAAAAAACGAGCGTCGGATGGAAAGGGATGAGGACAAGCTAGGCAATTGCAATGCGCAATTGCCCGATCTTAGCGGATAGTTGCGTAAACTACAGAGTGAAACGCGCACAACGTCCAGCAATGTTTATCCCGAAAGCGCAAACGACCTACCAACAGCGGAGCGTCGAAGTATCTAATTTACCGACGCGAGTGGTTTACCGATTTATATATATGAGACTTATAGATGGTGTACGAGTAAAGCTGAGATAAAACGTATTCTCGGTCGATTTCTGTACAAGCAAAGGATTTGAGGTATAATTGCAAAATGATAACGTGATACTAGTGCACAATGATAAAGTAATAGCATCGATAGTGAAACAAGAAAACTATATTTATCGAATGTTTTTCAAAGTTGAAGAAGGAAATGGCTTGACAACGAATCTGAGTTGGTATGAGCGGTTGAGACATGTAAACAAGTATGCGGTACGTGAGAACGAATATGCCGATACATCCCGGTGAAGTTTTTCAAAATCTTTTAAAGACGGTGCGAGTAGTTATCGACACGTGTATTACAAAAAACACGAGTGTTTAAAACATTTAAAGAATTCGATAAATTGATATCGAACAAATTCGGACTATCAATGAAAATCATAAGATTCGATAATGGTCGCGAATTTTGTAATCACAACATAAAGAAGCATCTCGCGTCACGCAAAAAAAAAGTGAGTGTGCTTTAGACCACACGGCTGAAGTAAAACTTCTCTAGCTCCATCTATATATATGTATATATATATATATATATATATATGTTTATATATGTATATATGTATAATATATACATGTATATACATATACATATATTAATTTTCTACAAATATTTAAATTTATTATGGGTTTTCATTGATAAATTAATATTTTTGAATAGATTTTTTATTTTTATTCATTATTTTCATTATCGGATACATCAGTAATTACTGTGGTTGATTGTAAGACCGAGACAATAGGCTTATGGTATGAGAAATAAGATACATATGTTTTCGAATGAAAATTAGAAATTGGTCAATTGGTAAAATTTTAATCCTCGCCATAGTACTAGTCCTGCCATACGCTGTTTTGGCTGTTTATATATCGGTGTGGCGCGAACAGGCGGCAGTTGCCGTAAATCAACAATGAAAATCATGTCTAATCCACCGAAATTCGTTTAAAAATTCCCTGTTATTTGTTTTACTCTAGCATCAATTTGAGCTGCCTGACTGCTGATTGGTCGGTGCGCCGGGTGCGCGCGCAGTGGACGTTAAAACAGACCCAGTGGAGAGGGTACCCAAAAGGGAACAAATTTCCCTCATCTGGCATCACTGCGTGTGACCGTAAATCGGTTTGGGAAAGACCGGGGGGAAAGCGAGTTTTCCGGCCGAGGGCAGCCGTGTTTAAGTGGGGGAGCGTTGTAACGTGGCAAGATATTCGAGCGCTGCGTCCTCCTCGCACGACGGCTGACAGCATGATCTCACAGAGCTTTAGGAAACGATCACCGGACTCTACTTAATCTTTTTTTTTTTTTGTTTTTCTTTTTTTTTTCTACGACCGAGTGGATTGAGAGAAAGGAAGAAAACGAGTGCACCGATTGCCGGCTTCAAGATCCAATAACTTCCGCGAAGAAACGAGAATACAGACATTTTACACCTATCTCTGTCGGGATATACAGAGTATATACAAAATACCGAGTATTTTGAGCCCTGTTGAGCACTTCTGAGTTCAGTAGTTCCAAAGAAAAGCGGTGAAAAGTTCCGAGCTGAGAGCAGTTGCACCTGTCTTGGCGGTTTTCACGAGAGCAGTCGAAAATCTCAAGATGTCTGAACTCTATGAAAGCGTCGTTGCGAGACGCCGCAGTCAAGCGAGAGTCCGATGATAGTCTCTCACTTGAGTAGCATGCCTACGAAGTGCTGCCTTGGCTGTACGCACGGTAGCCGAGCGTAGCACAACACCAGTAGCAACGAGCTGACGCACGGCAAACCTCGTGGCCGTGCGTCAGCTGATTTCTCAACAAAAATGAAGCTGAATTTGTCCCCTTTTAAACGCCGCTTGCAAAATTCGATTATCTTTTTTAACACCGCTATCTAACTTTTAGTGCAGCCATAAATTTCAACAGGTGGGCAAATATTTATGAGTGGTAGTGTATATACAGACGTAAAATCGTCTTCCATTTCTTTTTCTATCGCTAGAAAATTATGAAGCGCATAATTTAAAAAAACGGCTAAAATTGTGGTGGCCGTAAAATTATTTCTTTGTCAACCCGCTCCTAAAATCAATGTAATAATTCAATGATAAAATATAATCATTAAGCGGTATTATTAGGTTACACTTGAAAGCGTTCCTGCGCCTTCAGTGTTGTTTTATCGGATGCGGCAAACGGAGAATAAAGTAGTGATGCCAAAATACTAGACGAGACCAAGTCGAGACAGAATCTCGGTCTTGTTTCGAGCCAAATTCATGGTCGTGGATTTGGTTTTGAATAGTCTTGACAGTCTCAAGTAGTCTTGGCTGAATTTTAGAATTTTTATCTTCCAGACCCGTTTTTCCTCTTAATGGAAAATATCTCACGGACATGGTCACGCACACACATGTATGTGCGTGGTAGTAATGGCCCTCGAGACCAGACGAGACGTTGCCTGGTTTCGAGCGGTCAAGTCCAAGACAGAAGCGAGGCTCGAAAGTCGAGACTATGGTCTTGAGACTATGGCAGAGGACTTGAACATCGCTTATGGATCCACTCAAGACATTTTGGTTAGTGATTTGGGCCACAGACGTGTCGCTGCAAAACTGGTTCCGAAAGACCTCAATTTCATGCAAAAAAGGACCGCGTTGAAATCGTGATAGACATGATTTCCAAGGCCAAATCGGACCTAACAATTATCAAACAGATCATCACTTGAGACGAGACGTAGATTTATGAGTATGACACGCAATCCAGACATCAAGCGAGTGAATAGCGTATGCTGAATGAGCCGAGACCGAAAAAACCACGTCGTTTTCAGTCGAAAAAGAAGGCGATGCTCACGGTTTTCATGAAAATAGGTATCTTTAGGATGTGTGGGAACATATTGGAATGTGAGCGACAGCAGCCGCACTTTCGGAACGTTGTGAAGGTACCTTTATAAGAAAGATCGAACTGGAATGTGACAACAACCTCAACGTTTATTCCGCGAGAAAATTTGAACAGCTAAATAAACAGCTACCAGGCAGTTGTATAGCATTTGACCTTAATATGACCTCAAGGTCACGAAAAAAAACTTCAAAATATCATTTCAGACGTAAAATTTTCCGCTCTTTTCGAATCCGGTGTCAAAAATAGAAATTCCCGTTTAAAAAAACCACTCTGACCTTCAAATAACCTTGACAAGTAGTCTCAAGATCAAAGCTAGTTACACAGATAGGTGACCCCCATTATCTTGAACATTTTTTGTCTGTACCATTTTTCCGTATCTGTCTTAGGGACAAAGAAATTTGGGTGCATAGATTAAAATGGCCCACCCTGTATATCTCATACGCGATAACTCATACCTCAACAACTGGTGATGACAAGTGGATCACTTACGACAACGTCAAGCGAAAATGGCGTGGTCGAATCGCGGTGAGCCGGCAGAAACGGTGGCCAGGCCAGGATTGACGGCCAGGAAGGTTTTGCTCTGTGTTTAGTGGGATTGGCATGGAATCATCAAATATGAGCTGCTCCCCTACGGCAAAACTCTTAACTCGGAACTGTACTGTCAACAATTGGACCGTCTGAAGGAGGCAATCGCCCAAAAGCGGCCAGATTTGTCCAATAGGAGAGGAATTGTGTTCCATGAGGACAACGTCAGGCCACACACATCGATAGTGACTCGCCAGAAGCTCCAGGAGCTTGGTTGGAAGGTTCTTATGCATCCACCTTATAGTTCGGACCTGGCACCAAGTGATTACCATCTGTTCCTGTCCATGGCGAACCATTTTGCTGGTGAAAAATTCGCTTCAAGAGAAGCTTGTGAAAATCGACTGCCTCAATTGTTTACCAATAGGGACGAGGGCTTCTATGAGAGAAGCATAATGAAATTATGTTCAAAATGGTAACAAGTTATCGAACAAAACGGCGCATATTCGACCTAAATCGGATCATTCTCACTATGGTAATTAAAGCCTTCAATTTCATGCAAAAATAATGGATTTCTTTTTACTACACCTAATATAATAGTAAACGCATGTATTGGTCTAAATATAAATTATTGTACTTACCAAGTTGTCATACTCGGTTGCAGTAGTTTGATTGAATTTGATTTACGAACAGGCGACGTCTCAAACAGTGTGTACGGTGTCTCCCTCGGGACTTACAGGTTATGACCGCTCTTGTATACGTGGTTCGGGCGTCGATAATATAAAAACCAATATGTCTATAACTGAGTTCTTTCGCATTACAATGAGTTCTCGAAACACCTGGCTCACTTGCGACAGAATTATAATCACACACACACACACACACACCGCGGTGACTTCTCGTTCCTTCGGGTGAGAAGACTTGATCGCGAAGAACCGAAAACACGTAATATATAGTTCGCAGAGGAATGATGCAAGACTCCATTGGGTTGACGAGAGCTCTCTAGTGAAACCCGTCTGGTGTTGAACTTTGCGAAAGTCTGACGATTTTTTATCAGATGGTAAAGAGCGAGTGAGATTCATTTCCGTAATTTTATTGACAATATCCTGTAAAACAACGAGCAACAGCGCGTTGTCAGTCATTCAGCTTTGACCATAGATGATGAGGCAATCGAAAAGTTCGATGTACCGAAAGGAATTTTTTTTTAAATATCCGAGATGGAATAGAACAAATACACTGAAAATTTTTGAAAAAATATGAGCCCATTCCTTGATCAATTCTTTGAAAATCTGTACAGTTCCCCAATGGCACTCCGAAACAGAATAAACTGTTCTGATTCCTTTCAGAAGAATAATTATACCACCCCTCTATTAGGATAAGAAAAAAGAACATCAAAATAAGCAATTATCATTTCTTTCGAAGATAACTAAACATAAAAAACTGTTTTATGAAAATTAATTGTCTTCTAACCGGACTCTATAATTAACTTGGTGAATGTTTGGGAATTATATTTTAAAGATTAGCGTGAATAGAACATTATATAGATAGAAATATTTCGTGCGTTAAACTAAGCCAGAAATTAAGTGTACGCCGCACGACGCGTATTTAATGATAGTACGGTCACGGGGATAATATTTAAATAAAAGTTAGTATTTTGGGATCGTTCGCCGTTGAGGAGTTAGAACTCGCATGAACGAGAGTAATAACAACGAAGTTGCAGTAACAAATAATTTAGCTCTTTATTATAATTTATGGTCGAAGGCCGTAATGATATTATACGGTTGAAATTATTACAGTAATTTATAATATGATGTCTAATCGTGAGTCTGCAACGGGAACCACTCAATCTCAAATGTCATTCAAGACTTTAATTTTTCGGGCGAGTCCGACTCGGGTTCAACTGTTCAGGTTGATGTAGAATTAAGACTATCTTTACATTCGTTACTCTTTTACCTTTTTATCAAATTTGACGAGTGAGCAAATTGATGTGCTAGATCGTAAGGCCGTTGATCGCGACTCGCCTCGCGCATCAGCACATTCTTTCTACCTGTGAGTAAGCGGCGTCGCGAACGAGTGAGAAGAGAAATAATGTCGAAATTAATTCAGGTGAATTCGAAGGCTGCTGGGTAGAATTCGTGTTGTTTTTGGTCAAAAACTCACGGATAAGGATCGCATTGTGCGACAGTGCGTTATCGTGGTGCAAAATCCACGAATTGTTTTCCCACAAATCCGATCTTTTAGGCGAATTGCTTCATGCAAACATCTCATAACGCCAAAATAATACTCTTTGTTGACTGGCTGTTTTTCTGGCAAGAATTCATGATGCACAACACCGTTGTAATTCATGAAAACCGTGAGCATCGCCTTCTTTTTTGACTGAAAACGACGTGGTTTTTTCGGTCTTGGCTCATTCGGTGCACGCCATTCACTTACTCTTCACTGATGTCTGGATTGCGTGTCACACTGATAAATCTACGTCTCATCTCCAATGATGATCCGTTTGATAATTGTTGGGTCGGATTCGGCCTTAGAAATCATGCCTTTCACGATTTCAACACCGTCCTTTTTTGGATGAAATTGAGGTCTTTTGGCACCAGTTTTGTAGTAACACGTCTGAGGCCCAAATCACTAACCAAAATGTCTTGAGCAGATTCATAAGCGATGTTCAAGTGCTGTGCCAGCTCTCATGATGGTCAATTTGCGGTTTTCGGTCAACATTTCTTTGATTTTATTGATGTTTTCATCGGTTTTCGACGTCGACGGCCTGCCAGTGTATTCGTCATCCTCATCCAACTCACGGCGTAACTCTTACAAATGTCAAGCAAATACGCTAAATTTGGAGGGAAGTGTCAATGACAGATGTGGTAACTTAACAAAAAAAATTGCAACCGGGTGTTTGACAGCGCCACACGGTGGCCGGTCCTAAAACTTTTTGATCAAGGTGGTATGTAGATAGTGTAAGGATATAGATAGAAGTTGAACATCGGGATTTGCCACCATCCCATATACCGTTCTAAACACGCAGCGATATGAGTTCACTTCGCAAACTAGGACCATGCCGAGCGCTAGTATACAAACAGTAATATATATTTGATATTGAGTAATTTTTATGAAGAATTATGATCTAAATGCCACAAATGTGCGAAGCAGCGCATGACACAAAGAATGAAAGTCTTGTTGGACAGTGAAATCAATGTTCTTGATGTCCGAGAATATACCTGAACTCATGTTTCAAACTGGATTCTCATTACCAGCGAATCGCTATTGCACATAAACTTGATTTACATAATGACCGTAACAACTATTCGCAAGAACACAGCGCTGATAATGAGGATCCAGCCTAATACCACAGGAGTAAAAGAGGTGGAGCATGTGTTCACCTTACATTTCCGGCTCTGAGAAGGTGGAAAATTCAGAAAAACTAACATGAATGAAGAAATCTAGTGTAAGCAAAATGTATAAAATGTTGTATAAAACTGTGAGTAAACGTAACTGACTCGCGTAGCTTGTGATTGCAGGCAATCTAACCCCGACATCCACTAATTAATTCGCGAAAGATAAGCCTCAAAACAACGATGCAGAGTTGCGTATGTTATTATTAAAGGAGAATCAGAGCCATCGATAAATTGGAACGAAAAAAATGCGCGCACTAAACATATGTAGACTACCGTTAGTCGCAATAGGAAACCCCATTCTAACAATTTTCATAAAGTCTAGACGAAAACAGTTTTACACTAACAATATTAAAACTACAATTAATAACAATAAGCGACCACGCCCGAAAAATGTTTAATTAAACAAAGAATTTATGCATAAGCTTTCACCAGATCACACGGTGACTTCAGTAAATGAATCCGAAAAGTTTTGTACAAGGCTATCATTAGAATCCGACTAGATAACAGTAATTTGCAACTGGCGGTCTTGTCGTTATAAATTCAGATACTAAATTTTCGACAATATTGGGTAATCACAAAAGTCACCATGCCATCTGATGGATAAATTTTAACTACTCTTTGAATATTGTATGCAACATTATTTAAGTCATTGTTCAAATTCTAAAAATAGACTCTCTTACAAATATTTATTAATATTGTAATATTGATCATTTTTGAGGATTATAAACTTTCGACCGACTGGTTTGAAGCGGCCATTTTTCCATTGTGTTCTATTTAGAACTAAATATTGATAATTGTTGGGCGAATAAAGAGAAAATTGAACGTACATATGCAACTGGTAAATATTGGTGAATTGTTTGAATAAACATTTGTTATCTTGTAGTAATAAGTACGTGAATCATTAATTTATACAACGATACCTATCCTCACTAAGTCATCCACTGTTTTTTCTACGATACAACCTATGCCACAAAGTAATAATCGTAAGTA
This sequence comes from Cylloceria caligata, assembly GCA_963942595.1. Lineage (NCBI taxonomy): Eukaryota > Metazoa > Arthropoda > Insecta > Hymenoptera > Ichneumonidae > Cylloceria > Cylloceria caligata. Next base: position 5,043,866 of record OZ012707.1, on the reverse strand, counting down.
TAATTATTTCTCTCTCTTTAGCTGCACTCCATCTTCCTTTGTTTCGAGGACAGTTTTTTTTAATATAATTTTTTACTACAGTCAATATCTTCAAATTATTTTTGGATATTGGACTTATTATGTTCGTAAGATGTAAATTTCGCGATATTAGAAGAGATTCAAGGAGTTTATACGGTTGCTCTTACTTGGAAGTCCAAGTATTCTCCATGCGTATGAGGACTGGTGGCGCTGTCATGGTGGCTTCCGGCCGTTGTCGCTATGACCTAAAGCATAGGTATAAACATGGGCCATGAAGTACTATAATTCATAATTTATTTTGCGATAACTTTTAATTTTACGTCTACCACAAAAATGGTATGCACAAAAAATACGTACGAGAATCCTACCAGAAAAAAAGAGTCCGGACCATAATTACTGATGTACTTCCAATATTTTATTTACCGAAGGTAACATCAAGCAGCACTTAATCATCTGCTGCGCTGGGAGGTGTCAGCCAGGCAAATTCAAAGAAGTCGAGGTATGCATCAATATGTCTTTTGTATACTGTTAGAATATTACAAACACAATATTAATCTTTTTCCTCTAACATTGCTGTGAATGATCCGAATGTCTGCCGATGTATCGACAGATACTAACAATTTTTTGATCGCCTATTCGAAAAGTACATCCTATACGAAGGAACGAAAACTAACGAATTACCATTCATAAAACACGACATTCTTCATATCATCCATCTGTATACTCCATTTCAAGTTGATTTAAGTAAAAATACTTACAGATCGGTGATCGGAACACATTTAGGTTCGTTGAGGGGAGGCGAAACCTCCACCAGTACGAAAGAGATAGAATTGGTATGACACTGACGGCGGGGTCAAAGGGAAGCAGCAAATCTATGTAAGTATTGAGATTTTGCCTCTCCGTAAACGAGTGTGGACCGTGAAGAGAGACTCAAGTAGCCCAGATCTACCGGCGCAGTGGTTCGTCCAATAAGAAACGAGAGCTGCGCTCAAGCTCGTAGAATTTGATGATCGAAACGATGTTCTTTCAACAAGTATTATTACAAAAAACAATCAAATATTCGGCTTAATTGCTGTTAGAACACAACGATATCTATAGTAACAATAACTCGTATTTTACATACAACTAGTCGCGATCTTCGTGGCTAGAGAGTAAACTAAGAACGAAACGAAAATAAAGTGTGCGAGCGCGTACAATAAGTCCCGCTGCTCCGACCTAATTTTTTTTAGTCACGAATGGGCACTTGTGACGTTATAAATTGGACATCGCATATCGTAGGCGAAAATTATATGGCTTGCGGGTTATGCACAATTAGATGGAGAATGGCGAGATAGTGACGGCTGGCGTATAACAAGCTACCGCCACTTTTCTCTCTCGTGCACAACCGTACACTACCTTCATAAAATTGGCGTCCGATTTACAAGGGATTGCTGATACTGCACGCAATTTTCAGGTACATGTAACAACTCAAAGGTCATATGTGTCATACGAATAAACTAGCTCCCTAATGATACGGGTGGAGTGATATTGCATGAGAACTGACAGCTGAAAATGTAGTAAAAGCAAACGATGTAGGACATAACCACATGACAATATCTTGCATGACTGCTTAACAGTTACGAGGTGACTGAAAATTTTATAGTTCTTATAAATCGATGATGACCCTTTAACCCAAATACCCCGTGAAAATGTCAAAACAATATCCGTATCGATACACTCCTCAAGTAAATCTTTGTATTCATTGTTCAGCTGTTGAATCGACAGAGTCGAATAGTCAAATAGTCTTTCTAGTCAATTGCAATTCACCTGTCTCTTGACACAGAGAAAGGACGGTGTCTTTCAATGCATCTCACTAAATTTATTGTGTTTTTTATTACGGCGCTTATTACAAAAATATGTCTTGCTACACAAATCATCGAGACATCCAGACTCGATGAATCAGAACTCGTCGACGTAACGGTGATAATTTTTTATGCCAATGACGAGTATTGTAATAACTTTTTCCGTTAAGTTGTAAATTTTATATTCTGATTTTTGGGTTGAATTTTGAATAAAAATGATGAATTCTCACAAAGTAAAGAAACAATAAATGTAACTCGGAGGAGCTCGGGTGAGAGCTAAAGTTTCATAAAAATGGTAGATTCTAAGAATATGCAGTTACGAATATGAATGATACAATAAAACGGTGAATAATAGTGCGACAAGGACCGGATACTCTCATCCAACCATAATAGATTTCGACTTTAATAATCACGAAATTACGACAGAAATAAACAAATGACCAATGAACCAAAAAAAAATTCGAGTCATCGAAAATATATTTTATACGAGCTTAGTACATTCCGTGAGAAGATATGTTGCCTTATAAAGAGTTTAAATTCGCAAATAAACGTAGCAAAATATTTTATCTCATTCAATGCAATTCAATCGAATGAAATTTTACACGTAATTATGCGTTGTTTTTGTGATCTTGTAATGAAACACAGAAATATTACGATTATTGATGAGATATAGAGTGTAAAAGTACATTTGTTTCCAGGATTAATAATAATAAAATCACATATTCATAACAAACGAATTAAACGAACGCAGAACGTAACGTAAAAGAATTGCCTCTGTACTTATGAGGCTTCGACTCTTGCAAAACTTTACAAAGTCCCACAGGGATAATGATATTGGCGAATTTATTTACTTATCTCAAGTTAAATATGAGAGATGTACGCGTGCTAGTCATTTGTAAAAATGTTCCTTTCGATAACGTGGAAATAGCTCGTGCTCACGATTTGTTAAAGATTTTAATACATTTTGAGAGTCGAGAGAATGATGTAACAGATATATAACATAGCACAGATATGTTCGCTTTGTAAGTAATAATGATTTTAATGAGTGACCGAGGAGACGATTTTCTCGATCTCTCTTATCTTTGATTTAAATAACTTTCGGATATTTTTACGAGAATTCGCAACGCTCGCACGGTATTACCGAGACTCTTGACTCTCTCATGTTTTCATTCCTCGATTACACTTGTAATCTACACAATTCGTATTACTTCTCTCGTTTCAAATATAAAACTATAAAATAAACAGAAAGAAAAGTGACATCTAATCAATGATTTCCAGGTCAACATCTTGGAATCATGCTACATAGACCGAATCAGTACCGTGGGAGTTGCTGGAGTTTCGATTGGGAGTATCAGTAAAGCGTTGTCATCCAGAGAACCCGTTATTCCGGTAGCAATAATCGACGAAACTTCAAAGATAGCGAATGACTCGATCAGTACTGGATCTCGAGTCAGACTACAGTTTTTCGTAATCACAGTAATTAATTCCACCAACCTGGCGAAAACTCTCATACATATTAAAAGTTCTATATGGTGGAACCATATGGCATCCGTCCTTCTACTTGATTCACCTGCATCAAAACACAATTGTTCGAACGCCTTTGAAATGTTGTGGGAAGCATGGAAAATGGATCTAATTAATACGAAATTTATGTGTCTCCACGAAACGAGAGGAAGGTTGATTTACACTTACAATCCGTTCTCAGGCATGGCACCCGTCCCTTGGCAGCTAGTGAATACATACAAAGAAAAAAACAATAATATTTGGAGCTGGTTTGTGCAAGTATATCGAAAGGATAAGGAGCTCTGTGAGATACTGGATTTTGACAAGACGACACATCTTGGCGAGTACGAAATCCGCGCATCTTACGAGGGAGCGTCGACCTGGTATTACGGGGATCCCAAGAACGAACCAAATATCTTAAACCGAGTGGAAGTTATTTATGCTCAGAGTCTCATCAGTGCGCTTAAAGCAAAATGGGACTTTGTGACATATCCCGAAAATGATGATATATCGGTGGACGAGAATGGAAATCCTTACGGTGAAATAGCGGATATAGTTAGTGGTACCAGTGGTATGGAATTTAATTTTATAAATCAATATGCATCGCTGCCTTATACAACGACCTATCCACATATCGCAATGGATATGACCGTTATAACTCAATATCGCGGTCATTTGACACAACTGGAAAAGATTGGTTCTGTCCTTGACACAAGTTCGCATATCGGTCTGCTACTGGTGTGTCTGATAACATTTTTATTTTTCAAATTTTTTTTGCGTGAACCTTTGATGCCGGCATTTCTTAATCTTTGTCGCATAACGTTTTATTCGAGTCTCCTGAAAATATCGGATAAACTGGCTCCGAGAATTTATCTAGGTAGCTTATTTATATTTGCTTTAACTATTCAGGGAATTTATCAGGGACAATTAGCATCCTTATTGACGAAAGAAGTGCCGTTACCAAACGTGAATGTCATGCAGGACCTCGCCCGTTTCGGTCACACGATATATGGCCATTCAAATTACTTTTCTTGTTTTAACGAATCAAGCTTGAATGGACGTTACGTTGCAATAAATAAATTCAACTGTTCAGAATATGTAGTGCGCGACCCCAAGGCTGCTTGTGCAGCTACAACGCTTCAGCTTTATTCCGATGCAGAACAATTTAAGCTACACTTGGCCGAGGGAATGATGCATGTCTATATGGTTTATCTTATCCGGGAAAATTGGCCTCTCGAAGAAAGGGTCAATACGGTTTCTCTCAGATGTTTCGAGGGTGGTGTCATGAAACCTCGGTTTATGAAGGAGCTTCACCGCACTCTGCATGCTGTCGAAGCGTATGAGAATAGATACGAGAATCAAACATTTCAAGTATTAGTTTTGGGAGATTTGATCTTCGCATTTGTACTTCTAGGAATCGGTCTGGTCTGCGCTACTATAAGTTTCGGTGTGGAAATAGGAATTGATCGTTGGGGAATCGCGAACTCCCAAAGCCGTATTCTTAAACTAATTAGATCAATAAAATAAATCAATAAATATGTAAGTACCCTGTTCTTCACATTTAAAATAGGTTCACTACTGAAATCTTTTTGCTCGGAGATCCCGCAGACATTCTGTATTCAATGCCATTCGTTGATGTCAATCCTACAGATGTCATCAAACATGCGCTTTAAAATGGCGTTTGAGTTAACCGAGTTTCAGTACGGAAATAGGAATTGATCGTTTGGGAATCACAGGCGCTCAAAAGCCGTATTCATGGACAAATTAAATCAATAAGATAAACCAATGAACACGTACCCTGTCCTTCGCATTTAAGTTGATTTTATTATTGATACCTTTTTGATCGCCGGAGAACTCGCATGCATTTCGTTCTCGATGTAAATCGTTCATATCGAGCCTACATAAGTCATGAAGCATGAACTTTACAAGGGTGTTTGAGTTAACCGATTTGTAGCGAGGAACCTTCAACAGGCAGTCCGTAAGGTATCGATAATAAGCAATTTAAGCTGTACCTGTCCAAGAAAATAATGCAAGTCTATGTGGTTTATCTTATCCGGGAAAATTAGCCTCTCGAAGTAAAGGGTTGTTACGGTTTCTCTCAGGTGTTTTGAGGCTGCTGTCACGAAACTCCTACTTATGAAGGAGCTTCACCGCACATTGCATCTTGTCAAATCCAGAATCAAACATTTCGAGTATTAGTTTTTGGAGAGTTGATCTTTGCATTTGCAATTCTGGGAATGAGTCTGGTATTCGCTGCTGTAATTTTTAGCGTGGAAATAGGAATTGGTCGTTCGGGAATCGCGAACCTTCCAAGCTGTATTCGTAGACGAGTTAGATCAATAAAATGAATCAATAAGGATGAACCTTGTCCTGCACGTTAAATTAGGTAAGCCCAATTTAAATATCTTTTTGATCGAAGATCTCGCATACATTCTGTATTCAACGTTATTCGTTGATGTTAATCCAAGTCATCAAACATGCGCTTTAAAATGGTTTGAATTAAACGATACATAATGAGGATCCTTTAAAAGACAGTAGTGCATGAATTATTCAAAAAATGTTATATATTACTACATGCACGGTGTGACTTTAATCTAATGCTGTGTGACATCAATCTAATCTTCTTTTAACGATTGTTCTGGTTTCCACAAAGACATAAAGAATGTTGTTATAATTATGTAATATTATAGCAGTGTTTGGTGGTCCCGCGAATAAATAACATTTTTAAACAAAATCTTGTACATTTTTTCATTCAATCTCATCGAATAAATGTTCCACGAATTAAAAGGAAGAGCAAGCCAAGAAAATAATTCGTGCCAACAAAATGATGCTATCGGCGACGAGGATTCTCCACTGTTCCTTGAGAACATCGAATGACAATCTCGTAAAATCTTATCGTAAACGATACTTAATGTATTGGAGAATAATAAATTCTACAACGATGTTATTATAAAACGAAATATGGAAAATAGCATTTACAAAAATAGATATTTTATAATAATTTTCGATACAACTAAACAAAAATAAATGTTTCTTCCAAAATCTATTACTCCCTCATCACAGTAACCTCGTAAAAATGTTAAAAGAGAATGCCTATCGACTGCTTTTACTACAAATTCTCATTCCGTTTTCTGCTAATACCCTGGAGATTGTCATATTATCAACATCTTTTCACTTGTTCTTAGATTAATTTAGCTTCTCTTAAAGCAGAGAGGAAAACTATGCAACTGATTACAATTCTTATTGTTAGAGATCTTTTCGCATTCAATAAAATATACGCCCGTAGTCAAATGTTCTGTTTGTGGATAGTACCGGAAAGCTTTATTGTATTACAGGAAAAGTCATCAACGTAATCAGTGACATCGACTTAAATATTTAATACAAGCAGGGGAGAGGCCTGTTGAGATGATGAGGCTTGGATTCCCACGTAAGTATAGCGCACCAGGATTCGACTTCTGATGACTGCCACCAATGAAAAATGTTGACACGTCATTTTTTAAAATCCGATGATTTGGATTCCAATTTATATATTCATGCTCAACACTTTTCAGTAATAAATGAGCAGTCGAGGCTCGAAACGTAACGCATTTGAAACATTATAATGTGATTGATGTGCTCGATTTGAAAACGCGCTTGTCACCACCGCATTACCTATAAACTAGCAGAGCTCTGATTTACCTACAACCGAAACCGATGTAAAAAAAAATGTTTGTGTAAAAATTATCCTGCTTCAAGATTTTCAGTGCAGAGAGATTATTCCGTGTGTTCCGTGTCGATTTTTTCTCGTGTCGAGTTCTCTGGTGTAGAGAATAGTCAAATATTGTTTTCTTTTTTTTCAATTTACTCGCGTGCAGTTTTTTTTGTTGTGTGTCGAATGTTTCTCGTGTACATTTGAGCCGTAATATCGATTTGGTATAGATTTTTTCATTGTTTCAAGTGGTATGGTGTACGTCTGGATCATACCAGTTACGACCACGTCTCACATTATATCCATCTCACAGTTCAAAGAGCAACTCAGCAATTACAGATTCCAGCAGATAGAGTGAAATGGCCTGCTGACCGCGGTTATCGGCAATCCACACCAGTAAGACTCGAGTTGTATGTATAATACACACCTGCCTGCTGCTTCACATTCACATCTGAATGTTCGCTTGCTCGAGGTTGCACCTCTGATCCAATTAAAATAATGCCGCACACGAAAGGACACGAGATTCATGAATTATTCGAAAACATGTCATACAACGAAGTATCATCGATAAGCATAGATGAGGTTAGCGATTACAATTTTACTCTCTATTATCTGCCATGTTTTTGTCTTAAATAATAAAACATTTATACAGCAATTTTGACGTACGAAATGCCCTTTAAATCCATTTTTGAATCTCGAGGTTTTGACAAAATAATTCGTCTTTAAAAATGAAAAAATAACTTTCCAAGTTATTTCGAACTGTTACTCAGAACATCAATTCTTCTTAATTCTTTTATTTTGCAATTCCTACGTACACACAGAAAAAAAAAGTCTGAACCTAAACTTTCCACACCGAAGTCGCCAGGATCCCAAATATGCGCTAAAGTCAATGCGTTAATCTCAAGTTAAAATACTTTGATGAGAACACAACGACTTTTGGCATAGGAAACAAAATATTGGATATACAAATGAATCGTAGTGTATATATCCTTTGTGTCCTTATTAATGCATCCATTAAAATTTTTTATGCAGGAGATAGCCAATCTGGTAAAACGGCACGACATCTGCCAGGATAAAAGCATTACATTCAACAATGACATCGAACTGGCAAAGAGGTACAAGTCGCTCGTGCTTCTCCCTTGTAATAAAATATTATCCGTATCTTTTTGCCTTTACATCGTTATTCTATTGTGCAGACTTTTTGAAATTGCTGATATGGTCGAGGTGGACAGGTCGGCGTTGAACAATATATTTGCCAAGAGAGTACCTATAGCTATCGAAACACCTGCCAAGGACATCGATCTATTGATAAGCTTCTCACGATACTACGCTTCGCTCATATCACAGAATAAGCTGTGGCGTCAGGTCAACATTAGTAAGAATTTGAAACAATATTAACAGATTTGCGACTGAGATGTAACTTTGAAAATTTGTTGCGACGGATTTAATGTAGCGCCGTGAGTCACGGGTCTCTCGTGCAGCATTTATGAGACTAAACAATTTTTTTTCCATAGTCAATATTTTATAATTTCTAATCATTACAGACGGAGGAATATGGCCAGAGAACGCAGTTACTTCAATTTACTACACTTTGTCCACTACTATTCAAAGTAGTCACATACAACTGTATCTGAAGCACATAAGGCAAGATTACTATTTGAATAATGTTGCATGTTGGATAGATTTGTAGAATCTTAATGTTTTTTTATTTTATTTTTTCTTATTACCTTCAAGATAACATGTTGCATATTTTAAAGCAGCTTGAATTCACAGTTTCGGTCCCCGTGTGATTCTCGGAGGTCAGAGCAGCATCGGTAAATTAACTCGAATGGAAATATTAACTCAAATCTACAAAGTTTTGCAAATTTTTATTAATTATATTACGAATAATTGTAGATACAGCAATGATTGTCATGGCAGACGCTGATCTCGATTCCGCAATCGGCACTCTAACTTCTGAGCGTGTTGGCAAGACTGACTATCTCGACCGTCCGCTCTGGTACCTTAAGAAAATATGGGTGCAGGAACCAGTAAAGGACAAATTTATGAAGCTCATCGACGAATTGCAGATAAAAGATGACACTTCGTCGATAAAATCGATGCTTTACGGCTTTCGCAACAAGGATGAGGTTGTTCAAAATCTCGGGAAAGAGGTGAACGTGAAGGCCGTGGCGATTTGGTCGAGAGACGTAGTTACAGCTAAGAACATGGCCAACGCCGCGGACAGAGTGTTTCTTGCTTGGATCAATTCTTATGGCGAAATCGGGCCAGGAGTTTCCCTGCCGTGGTCGGATGTCGAACATCACAATCCAAATCCTTTTCGTCGTGTAACTTCAAGTGCATTGATAAAACGAGTTGACGGCAAAAAGACTATCGATCTGTTTTACGATGGAATGTGGAAGGAACCTGTGAACGAAGAATACAGAGAAGATGTTGATGGCACTCTACGAGCGAGTGCTACCCGGTGAGTATGCATTTGTTGTTAAAAAGAAGAAAGAAAAAAAAAGAAAATTGATTAGATTTGAAACAACGATTTAGATTAATATTTCAATTTTTGTAGAACTCATGATATTTTAAAATCATTTAAAGAATGCAGATTATCGTCTTGCAGATTATTTTATTGAACCTTGCGCGAATGTTTCTGTTATTTATGCTTTGAAATGTTTAATAATTTAGAAACGACATTGAAAAATGTGTGGCATCGGCTGAGGCCGGCTTCAAGAAATGGCGATCATTACCAATCAGTCATAGGCAAAAGTGCTTCCACCGTTTAGCGAACAGAATTCAATCCAATGGGTAAGACATAAAAAAGAAAAACTCCACGTGCCTCAAGGCTCCACTTTTCCTCAAGTACGTTCGTTATTTTTTTTTTTTTCAGAGATTCCAAACTCTCACGGTTGATTCGAGTTTGGGCGGAATGCCCGGCTCTGTGTAATTCATCGTCATCGAGGATCCGCGATGGCGAGGTCGAAATCGTCACGACGAGAGAGCCAAAAGGCATCATCGTGATCGCCAGTGAGGTTCACGAAGCTTTATTCCACAGAATAATATGCGCCTGTGTGACAGGTAATGTCGTAATAGTCGCAAACGGAATGCTTCGAGCAGAAGTCTCGGGAATAGAGAAATACTGCGATATGTTTGCCACTTGCGGCTTCCCTCCGGGCGTTGTAAATCTCTTAACGTTCGACGACTTGGAACGTGCTGTAATAAATCTGTCGCAACTCCGCTCGATCGCGGTAACATGCACGGATGGCAGCTCGGAATTTCTTGATTCAAAAAAATACTGGGTTGACATAAAGATCGAAGACGATTGCTTGGAAGAAAAATTATGCACGAAATACACGCGTCCAAAATCAGTTTGGCTGCCGTTGAAATGAATTCGACAATCTGTAAACTCGCACGACGGGAATTCGCGCGATATTGGCTCAGATAATCGTTCGTTCTGCTCTACGTATAAAAATACTATGAAACAATAATGCAGAATGGTAATAAAGTAATAATTTCAAGGCAATTAATTCCACCACGTTTAATAAGCGTATCTTTAATTAAAACAAAACATTTTACATCCAGAACACGTCCATAATTCACTCGATCATCAATATCTCAGATCAACAAATAGTTATGAATAGTAATGAATAAACAACGAAAAAAATAATCAAATATCGATTCAGAGTGATATGACGAACCATGTGTTCTTATTTTTTTTTTTTCTGCGTTGATTTATACTGAAAAATAATATACGGATATATATGTTCGTTATACATACATATATATATAAATATAATCTTTTCTTCTATTTTCCATTCGATCATTGTACTTTGGATTCTTGTTGCAATTTACAAGCTGCAAATTATTTTGTGCGTCAAATGAAATTAAATAATACGTATTTTTCAACGAAACCTATATTACAACAGATGTATTTTATTCTTATTGATTCAAGAATTCATTTTTTTGTTAAAATTGATCTTACGAAAGTTTCAGCCATTCAAAAAATATTTGGAGGCATCGTCAGATGCTCTAAATATCTGTTGATTGGCTGGAGCTTTCGTGAGATTAATTTTATGACAAGAAAGAATAGAATTGTTGGGTGAGACTAAGTATAGAAAATATAAATCAAAATATTTTCGCCCTAACATATATATAGTGTATAACAAAAATATTTTTCAATGGAATGTACCCTTGGGAATAATTGTAAATTCGTTAAAGCCGCTATCTCCTTCTTTCCGCCCTCGTTAAATTAATTTAAGCTTAACAGTTAACAGTGACAAAAGTAAGCTCGACTCGCATTATTCGTTGTCGCGATGACGACAGTTAGAAACACTTAGACAGTTATCGACCTAATCGACGACATTAATGGAATGCTTGGTTTCTCTGCTGGTAATTCTCTCGAAGCTATTTACACGATATACATCGAAGACGGATTTACGAATTCACCATTGAATTTTAGCGATTGGACCTGAACCTCAAGACGGACTTTGTTGTTTACTAAGTGCTTCGTTACTCTCAGGAAGACTTTTTTTCGGGTATGAAGCCAAAGTGTGAACGTAACTGCTCGAGGAATACAAATGTTAGAATTGTGTGCGGTGCGAGTCGAACGAAAGCCGGCACGTAACCCTGAAAAAACAATAAAAAATTACGATTATGCATTTTAATAATTATCTTGGACATTATTTGCTCCATCGTTACTTAAAAATTTCTATTATTATACATTTATACCACAATTCCTGCAATATAAAGTCTGAATTACGTATTAATTACATTTAGTTATTTAACCATTTTGTAATAAGGAATGTTAGTAAGAAACAACAAAATAAAATTGATTAAAATATTGAAAATATCACATACGCAGGCATTTTTCGAATGATCTCAATAACATTTTCATCAAAAAAGCCTTTTAATTTATTGGCATAGCGGCGAGTGTCTAAAAATAGCGATTAGTGACGTGATCTAGTCAGACTTACCTTGAAAAATCCCAGTGGACCCATTTTCGCGGTATATAGAATAAGTTTCCACATACTCTGCAATTTTTAATTAATTTGTATTAACAAATGCGTTTGTTTAATTAAATGACAATATTAGAAATCGCGTTTACCTTGAATTCGCCAGGCTTTGCGTTCATTGCTCGCGTCTTTAAAACGTCAAGTGGTTGGGTCAGAGTCGTAGCTATAGCGCCCTACGAAAATATGAATGAAAATCAAATTATAAATAATCGTATGTCGATAATATTTTGAGATTCGCTTAAACATTCAAAAGTTTCGATAATTTTCTCTTTAAACACTATTTTATAATTATCGTAAGATTTATTCTCACAGCTGATAAGCTGGCAGCAAAGTGAATTCCAAGATTATCCTCGAAGTTTCCAGTTTCTATTAGATACTGTTTGATCTGATCGTAGAAACTGAGTTGCCCGATAGTCATGAGAACTGCTCTTCCAGTAGCGGTCGAGCATCCATTAAAAAGCTTCATAACACCTTCTTCGCGGCTAACGCGAATAAGTCCGTCCAAAGCGTGCTTGTAACTGAGATATCAGAGAAATCTCAAATGAGAAATCATTCAAGCGCAAAATTGCTTGTAGATAAGACGATCAAACAGAGCTTACTTTCTTCTTTGATCCTTCGGCAGTTTAATATCATTTTGCATTCGTACATTTATAAGATCACCGGGTGTACCGAATACGCCTCCCACAGCTCCAGCTGATCCGGCCAATAATAATTTTTGATAAAAGGGCATTGGAGAACCGACACTCTCCAGCGTTTGCTTTCCAACCTTTTAAATAATCAATTACAATGAAACCTTCAATTGACTTCCACGTGAGAATTATAAAAACATTTTAAGAATATTTATAAATCAGTGTTTTAAAGATGTTTAACGATTGATGATTATAACTGAATTGCAAATTCGAATTTTTATTTATTTCAAAAGAGGAAATATTAGTTTAATTAATATTCCATTGAGAGAATTAAAATTTATTTAACAATAGGATATCTTGAATATTAACGTTGTAGAATATTTGTAATTTTCTTTTGTGGCAAGCTAGAAAGTTTTTTAAAAATGTTTACCTCGTACACGCCGAATCTAGTGGTGGAATAAGTAGCTTGCCGAAGCAAGGAAGCGCTGAGTCCATTGTACAATGCTAAAACGCCTTGTTTCTTAATAATATTTAACGTGTGTTTAGCGATCGAAACTTTTCCCTCCTGTTGAGTCTGTAGCTGGACCTATAGCACCAAAATGCTATTTATTGATCTTTGAACGCGTGACGCACGTGTTTACGTCAAAATTTAACATCGTGCAGGTTGAATATATTTGTGCGCTTATCGCCGCCAGCATAAATAAGTGCAAAAGTAATTATTCACTGAACAATTTTCACAATTCTATTTCAACACCATGCTCGTGCAAAGCTCTCGAAAATTACATTTTCTTACTCTTATCGTGTTACGTAACTCACGAGTTATATAAAGCTTGACCAGTTGAGTGATAATCAAATATTTGGAAACTTCTATTTATACGAAATAATCGCTCTCTGTAGCACTAATATCCAAGATTTCTCGTGCAACTATACACTTCTAAGGAAACCCTATGCATTTCGAAAAATCATATTTAACATTCCAACGTGTACTATCTATAGATTTTTATCGTTGTATCAATCCCAATTGATAACATGCAAGACACAGCACAGAAAACTAACTTTTACTTTGCCTAAATCGCAAGACGAGAATAGAACAAAGCTTCTGACATATTAAATTCAACTAAAAATTAATAATTCCTTTTTCTTTATCATCCATTCTCCATCGTGTAAGTTATTTTCCATTAAATATCAATTGATTTGTATGCTCCAAAGAGAAAATTTCACGAGTTTTGAAATAGTTTTTCTATAAATGAAGAATTTATTAATTAAAGGAACAAAATTGAAAAAGATTCTCTTGCACGCATCTGTTTGGGAATCAGATCTTTGTTCTTGATACAAATACAACAAGATATTAATAAATGTAGCCGAGTAATACCTTCAGCAGATCTAAGGGATGAGTCACACAGGCAGCCCCGGAGGAAGCTATACCACCAAAGTACCATCGAGAAAGCCTCTTGTCTGCAGCTGCCATTTTTTTGGTATTATATTCTGTTTCTTTGTTTTTATATAAAGCCAAAGCTGCCTGTGTTTATAAACATGAAAATTAAAAAATGCTACTGTAACAACTCGTCTAGAGAAAGTAAAAATTTTTAAAAATAGGAAACATTATTGAAATGTTTTTTTCCTACCTTCAGTTTTTTTTAGTCCTGGAATGGATAAAAATTTCACAATGTCTTCAGGATGTCATTGCAGACTATTTTGAGAATATCGCTGTAAATCTGTAGCACAATATATTGATTTAATTGAAAACGACAATTTAAAAAAAATACAACAAATTTTTAAAAATAATTTGTTTAAAACGATTGAAACAACAGCACTTGACGAATAAAATATTTCTTTTCGTAATTATTTTATACGTTACTTTCCACTGATTGCATCACTTTATTAAAAATAATAAAATAAAAAGTATTTCCATTCCTGTAAAATGTAAATTTAAGAAAAAACCCTTCGATTAATATTTTACGAACATACGTCAGTCACCTGAATATTTGACAATTACTTTATTCATCACTGTCAGTTCATAGCGTCAATCTGTTTTAAAGAAAAACGTAAAAATAGGGTCAAATATACTGGTCGTATATATCAAGCAATTCATTAATTAATTCGAGAGGAGAAAGGTATTGAGAGAAAGCCCACTTTTAAGGTTAACATAATTGACACCGCGTTATTTAAAGAAACAAAAAAAGTATTTTTTTAGTTAATAATCAACGAACACACGCGAGTCACTTCGTTATTTAACATATTTTTAATTCGTCACTGTCGTCACTGTCCGTAACGTTAATGAGTTTTAAAAAAAAGTAAAATTGGGTTTAAGAACGCTCGCCGTGTACATCGAGTAATTAATTAATTAATTCGAGAAGGGAAAACGATTGGGAGAGAGCCCAGTATTAATATTAACGTCATCGACACCGTGTTCTTTAAAGAACCAAAAAAGCCTTTTTTTATTAAAAGACGAATCGACGAACATACGCGAGTCATTCAATTATTTAACAATTATTTAATTCGTCACTGTCTACCCATAACATTAAGTAGTTTAAAAAAAGTAAAATGCATCGAGTATTTCTTTAAAAAAAGTGTTCTTTAAAAAAAAACAAGAAAGGAATTTTTTAATTAATACTCGACACACATTCGCCAGTCACTCGATTATTTAACAATTGTTTAATTCGTCACTGTCTTCCCGTAACGTTAATAAGTTATAAAAAAGTAAAATTGGGTTCAAGAATGCTCGTCGTGTGCATCGAGTAATTAATCAATTAATTAATTAATTCGAGAAGGGAAAAGGATTGGGAGAGAGCCCACTTTTAATATTAGCGTCATCGACACCGTGTTCTTTAAAAAACCGAAAAAAGTATTTTTTAATTAATCATCGACGAACATACGCGAGTCACTCGATTATTTAACAATTCTTTAATACGTCACTGTCTGCCCGTAACGTTAATCAGTTTTTAAAAAAAAGTAAAATAGGGGTCAATAGCGCTCGTCGTCTGCATCGACGTAATTAGTATTAATTAATTCGAGAAGGGACAGTGACTACTTTTTGCGTTATCATTATCGCGACACCGTCTTTTAAAAGAAACAAGAATACAGAAAGCTGCGCCCCATCACGAATATTACGAACGTCACGATTCCCTCGCTGTCAGCTTATCGATCAATTTTATGTAATAAATAATAAAGAAAAAATACACAAGACCGTTCAGTGAGAGCAGTGGAGATGGTGTTGAGTATGTTCCGGACCTCTCGAACAAACCACTGGCCTCTCACTGATATCCGCATCGTTGATAGTTATCGGAGCAGCCGACGCTCTCTCGAAGAACCAGAGAGCGAGAGAGAGAGAGAGAGAGAGCGAAAATCTCGCGCGCGCGCACATCATCAGCTGACAGCCACGTGTTTCCCATGAGCATTTTCACCTTTCTCAAAGTTCTCGATGAATTTATCGATTTTACGATTATTCAAAAATAAGCTAAACCTATATTCCTTATCGCGGCGGCGTCGTCGGCGACATTTCCTTATCAATTAAGAGCGTAAGATAGGATCGGACGTAAACAAATGGATTAAATCGCAAAAGATATTTTGGAGGAATACCTGTTTTTTCAATCTTCTATACACAGAGTGACTCCATTATCGTCGATTCAACGATCGGACACCATAGAGGCCCCATTCTTTATTAACAGACGGCGCCACACTCTTGCACGTGAGAGTCTTCAAAAATTCCCACGGCAATTGTTCAAGCGATATTGAGCGGTATTTGACTCTTGGATCGCAACGTACATATCGACGTTTTTGATAAAGAATTTTGTTTGTGTTTTTTTTTTTGTCATTTTATTTATTGATCGTGAGCGAATGATTTATTGATCATTGATAGCTATACATAAAAGGTAGATTCACGAGGTAAATACTTTATTTTTGCTGAGCTGCGCGGTCTACTTCCGGGCGTCAAGCGAAGGACGGATAAATATACAGTGAATAGTCACAAAAGTAAGTAATTCTTTAATTGCTTATTAATATATTTTTTTTTTATAATTGTCCTTCGATGTTACGGTTCAATGAGTTTGTAAGAAATATTGAGAAAACACGCGAGAGTCATTTGACTGAGTTTGAAAGAGAGATTTTGAGGTTAGTTTTCCGGAGGCTGAACCTGCAAGTATATTGATTATGGACGTCAAGCGAGATCAGAAATAATAAAATCGTACTACTTCAGTTACTATCATGTTGCTGTAGTTCTCGATGTGATAGAAAGGCTTACAGGGTCAAAAAAGTGAGTTTTGGAAGCGTCAATGAGATATTACAGCTCCTGGGTTTCGAGGGCGTATTATTAGAATCAACTCAACAGAGTATTTTGATAGTGCTACTAAAGATATAAAATAATTAAAAGAATTTTTATCGGAGTCTGTAAGATGAATACGTTCATGAAATTTAAAACTGTATTAGCAACATATCGTAGCTTTTTCTTATGAAACAAATAATATTATTGAATAAGAAATTAATGTTAAGATACGAACGAGAGCTCTGAATACATTTGATTAATTCATTACTCATCAATCTTACGGTAAATATTGAAAAATAAAACGGTTAATATCAGATTCAGAGAGAAGTGACAAGACTTATAGACAATTGATTAATATTACATTCAGAAAGAAGTAAAGGGATTTATAAAAAAGTTAAAAGTTTTAGTTTCATTATTTTATTGCGATCAAGCTTTATTCAATTCTTGACAATATTTTTACCACACACTGCAAGATGTACTTGAATAAAACTTAATACAGTGTGTGCAATATATATATTGTTGAATTTTGTCATCGAAGAAGCAAAGTTGTTGGTTAAAAAATTATTCTTATGAAATTAATGAGAGCTCTGATTAATTTTAATTAATTTGTTACTCTTGAATCTTGTGGTAATTGTTTAAACAAAAAATAATTAATATCGGGTTCAAAGAAAAGCAAAGGAATTTATAGAAGTGTGAAAAATTTTGGTCTCATTTTTAAAAATCTACTTAACTATGGCGACACTTGTGAAAATATATTACCTCAAAAAGAATTACTGTTATATGATATTAAAGTATTTTGACATTCTAGAACAGATGCCGAGCAAATGTGTTTCTATGATGGTTCACCGATAACTGATTGAAGTCAAATAAATTGCATTAATAGCATTACAGTTTTTGCTTTAATGTGGCAAGTCAAGTGACAAATCCTTAGTGGTCATAGTAAAAATGTATTCAAGTTGTATCTATACTGCTTCATAATGACAGTAGCGTGATTAGAGATAATGTTTCTGAACAGAAAAGAATATTGTTACATTTGAAGAATTTTTGTCAAATACAATTCTCTGCATTCAAACTGCTCGACGATACTGTTTTCAATAAAAAATCATTATAAACTCTTATATCACAACATATTTAACGGTAAGAGAATGTGATAATGGTGCAAGTATTGACGACTTTTGATAAATTGTTAGCTCTGAGACTTCTGAAATTACATTTACATTGATATTTTAAAAAGTGCTGTAACGTTATCAGGTATTTGGAAACCCAGCGAGAGAAAGAGATACGTTAAAGCTTGTTAGTAATAAACGTAAAAATCGTGCGATTAATCGCATTATAATTTTCGTATGCAGTTGATTAAAGTATCCTTTCATTGACTGTGCATTATTTTTGTGTCTTTAAGTAGGTAGAATTTACGCAAGTTTCGATTATTCTTTACATTTATTTAAGCAAATTTACTACATCATTTCTTATTCACGATCAATCGATTATCAAACAAATGAACATAACTACGTGTTTCCTTAAATTTCAAAATATCTATAAGATTTTGTACTAAAAATCAAAATAATTCAATAATTTTCTTTAAAAGTTTGTTTTTATTTAAAAATTGATTTTCTAATTAATTTCCACCTTTTAAAATGTTATCTTCCAGCCTAATTCGAGAAAATGACAGACTCCGTGTGCGGTGCACTGGGCATAGATAGGATAGACATGTGCGGAAAAATGATACTGATTGAGGAGCAACACGGAAGTGACGCGAATTTCGTCGTGAATTCCGTGCTATCCGGTGCCCTGGAAAAGGGTCACGGTATCTGTCTGGTGCTGTTCCACAATACGTTCGGTCATTACCACAACATTGGCATGAAACTGGGCTACAATTTGAACGTGTTACGGGAACGGGGTCAGGTGGTGGTAACAGAGCCGATGAAGATTATGGCCGACAACGTCGAGGATCTGGGCCACGATTCAGTCGACGCGGCTAACGTAGATCTCGACAAGCCGCAGCTCCCTAAAACCCAGGACACCGATCTTCCGGACATCATGAAACTCGACGCGAATCTCGTGCATCAGTTGTTCCTCTGTTTACGTAACAAGTGTCACGAAGTGATGAAGTCACGAGAATCCGTAGTCGTGATCGTAGATGATCTAAGCCATCTGTTCGATATGAGACTCAGCCTTAAAGACGTCTGGTTTTACGTGCGATATTTAAGGTCTCTGATGCAGGTGGAACCGACTCTTTCCGTTTGCATAATGACTCATACGTACAAAGCTGATCCGGACAGTTGCCAACCGGATATGATCGTCATAGGACTGAAAAATATGGCTCACCTTATGGTAACCGTCGAGCCGTTGAGCACTGGACGCGCCAATGACATTTCTGGACGGATGAGCGTGTCGTGGAGGGTCGATTCTATTAGAAGGAAGTATCACTGGGCCGAGAAGACGAGCTATCTCTACAAACTTCATGATCGACACGTTAAGATATTCGCTCCCGGCAGCGCCGCTGCATTATCTTAAGATCGGACGCTGGATGTTTAGTAAAGATTTTTATCAGTACGAGAAACAACGGAAACAAGGATCTCCGCGAAGCGTCGCGGTGATTTTAATCAAACGAGACCGATAGCCAACTTGTTAATGACGCGTAATCGGCATGTACTGCATGTGCCTGTATGTCTCGAACAATTTTCTTTTTTTTTCTTAAGGAGATTAGTATTTTCTAGTCAAATGAGTGATGTATTTTTCTATTGGTTATGCAACTTATCAAAGATCAAGCGAAATTGAGGAAGAATTAACAGAAGTATCGATATTAATTTCATCTTTAAATCAACGGATTTATGAGAATTTCTTACAGGTGTATTTTCAATTTAACTGAAGAATGAATCACAGATTTAGTCCAATTTTAGTTTGCGATAACTCATTTTGTTATATTCTTCGGTATAGATTTTCGTTAATATTTCAGTTGAGGCAACAATGTCGTCACTTTACCTAAAGATTTTCAAGATTCAACCCATTTTGAAGAAGTGAAGCTCACTGCGTGAATGTTAAACGTAGTGAGCCTCACAATTCCTACATAATTCCGAAAAAAACTGTATTAGACATTTTTAGCTCTGTACTCTCTCGTACTTGCGAGTCTCAATCACGATGCTCAGTCGGTAACGAGTCTTCTTAACATTCACCTCTAGCTTTTCAACGCATTTTTATTCGAATCCAGATTTTTGTAAAGACGTCAGAAGAGTCACGCTCCTTGCATGAATACAGTACGGAGCGAACTCTGGAAAATCAAGTTTTGTCAGGAAATGTGGGTCCGAGATAAATGTGAAGGAAATTTTTAGATTTGTTTTCCGATCTTGCGGATTCTTAGACCATAAATCACGTGACTCAAGCCTCCTCTTAAGGCGAAGTAGAAGACACTCACTGCTACCGGTGTGTGAGATAGGCAACGCCATAGGGGTCGCGTGAGTGCGAGACCGAACACATCAGGTGTCACGTGGTACAAAAGTGAAATATTTGGCCTCGTTTTAAGGGGAAATTAAACCTACTCAGTCGGTAACGAAAAATGTAAACAATTACATTTAGATACCGTAGACATTTTGCGGAAAAAGTAAAGTGTCACCACACACGAAGTTTAATTCTGCGTGTGTGTAATTTTCCTATTTCCCGAAATATCAATAATCACTGAATGGCGTTGTATGGAAGATTATATCTCTCGCACTTGTGTCACGTGGTACATGTTTCGCCTTCCCTTAAGGTTACGTGACATACCGCAGTCCATATAATAAAGTATTTATCAATTTTTCCAAGAGTGCCGGGGTTTTTTGGATAAAAGCAAATTAGGAATTTCTTCGTCTATTCGTTGCGCACATTAACTTTTATTTTCTTTTGTCTAGAAACATCCTATGCATCCTTGGAAGAAAATATAAACAGTTTACGATACCAACGGGGCCTGATATAAACGAGTAAGAGGGTGTTTTACATCGCCTTACAGATATTTAAAGCTAACGAGCAAATTCCATATCTCTACTGACATAATCTGTTGATTTCGTCGAGTATCTTTCAACTAAGAAAATAAATTATTATATTTTTAAGATCTGACAATTCTACGAATTATTTGTGAAAATATGCTTTAGGTGAAATTCTTATGACCAAGTATTTTTTTCGGTATCAATAATCATTTTGTTATTTAGTAGAACTTTGCAATTTTGTGGAAACCATTTTTTGTTTGTTTTCAAATTTAGCAGTCATTTGTCTAGCAAATATCGCTCTAACATTCTTAATGCTCGTGTGGTAACAGAAGAGAATATAAAAAAGGACGATACGGAGTGTCGTTTGTGGAGCATATCGATCCTCTAGGAACTTTAGGAAATATATGTGAATTTTATGCTTTTCGAACGATGGAATTTTTATCATTGTGTTGTCGAGAGGGCGGTGGTAAATGAGATAAACAGAGAGAGAGAAAGAGGGAAAGAGACATTAGTGCAATGAAAGTGAAAGCAAGATAAAAACAAAACTGAGCCTTGAACATTCGAATGGATTGTGGTATGCGATAATAGTGAAAGTGTGTATAAAAACTTCAGATTATTTGAAACAAAATTTTTTATAACGTGTAGTTCATAAGATACTTGCGAGGAAGAAAAACGGAGACCGCCCCACCACTAATGAAGAGATCACATCGTTTGTACGCGACGACAATTCCATGCGTTTATCTAATTTTTTTCGTTAAAATACATTTTTGTCGAAGTAAATAAAAATTCTTTTTTCTTTTTTTTTTTTTAATCTTTAAATACATTCTAGCAAATAAACAGCATAACACTCGAAATGCAATGAAATGTGCGTTAAATCCCTGTCACAAAAATTATACGTTTCTTTTCATTATTTTATAATGTTCGTTCAATTCAGCAATTTTTAAATTGCAATGTTAACATTGTACGAACGTTAAATCATATCTTGGACGGAAAATAATATTTTTTTTTTAATGTATGAACGTAATTAAAATTTTGAAAATTCACCAACGCTGTTCTTAACTTCAAAAACGAACTTCCCTTGATAACTTACTTCACACAGGCGATGTCAATAAGCGCTAGATATATTGGTTAGGAAAAAAAACGCGTTTACTTGATAGTTATCACAGCTCACGATTATTTGATTTGAGTTAATAAAAGTTAGTTCGCAAGGCTGTGACCTCGTGATGGAAACGGTGTAAAGAGTGACGAATAATGGGTACCGCGAATAGCCGTGTCGGCGATTATATGAAACTGACAACCGATCAGCGAGCTCTTGTCAAGCAAGTTTGGATCGGAGTCGAGAACAACCCACAATTTCACGGGAGTGTATTTTTCATGGGGTATGCTGCTATTTCAAAAAGTAAATTATTCATACAGCCAGTTAAAAGAAATCAATTGAAACTAATGAATAAATATTCATTTCAATTTTATTGAATTAGATTTGTTTTTTAATCAATTTTTTTAAATTATATCTGCTTTTCTTTCTGTAGAATAAGTGCTTCATACATTTCCTAATATCTAGCAGCAGCATCACTGGTAAACCTTAAGCTGTTGGCGTATAACAGAATACTCACTATATTTAGAAATGGCTTAGTACTATTGATGAACGCGCATCACATACTTTAGAATCGTGATGCATTTGCGAGGTCGTGTACTGAATTTGCTAATCCCGCAACCACACAACACTGTCCTCTTTCGCTATATTAAGCACAGTTATCCATTCGAGAAATTGCTACAAAGTTTAGATCGTATAGACGAAAAATAAATGATAATAAATATTCTTTACTTCGCTTCCTTATAAAGGAAGCTTTGCGTTCGTGGCCTTTTCTTTTTAAATTACGATGCCAGTGTTTAAAATTGTGGAAAAAATCAAGAAATCATACTTAGGAAAAATAACCGGATGGGTATGATTCGTGTGCGTGCGTGCGTGCGTGTGCGTGTGCGCGCGCGTGTGTGTGTGTGTCAAAAATATCTATCCGTTTAACTCGAGAATCGTTAGAACTATCAAGCTAAAATTTGGCACACACGACGCGTAACGATGGTCCGATGATTTTGTTTGCAATTTTAACAGGCGTTCAGGTTATATTAATTTTATTAGTTTTTGAAAAAAATTGCGTAAACCTATGAACGATATTCGCTACTGAACTTGGCGAAAATCGATTGAATGGTTTTTATTAAGTGAATTTTTGAAATTAAAAAAAAAATTGCTGAGCGTTCCTACTTGTGGATGTCTCGAGATATCGAGTTGAAACTATTAACTAATTAATGGAAAAATGGAACTTTCAAGAAAATTCAAGTAACATGCGAAATTAAGGAACTACTTGCGCATAATCTTGCTCTTATGGAATCTCAACAAACATTTAAAATAGTTTGTTTCTAAAATTGCAGCAACCTTTGTCGTGCCCACGTGTGTTCCACGTGTCATTAATTAAAGTGGAAAAACCGTGCAAATTGATCGAGTTAGTTCTTCGTAAACAAAGCTTAGTAAACAAGGAGAAAAATATGATTAAGCAATGTGAAAAATTCTAATATGCAAGATTTATTTCTTTAAATAAAATTGATTTTCATCAATTGTTTTCAGATTTTGCGAGATTTATCCTCAGTACATAAAGTACTTTACGACAGAACCGCGAATTCCGCTTACCTTCGACTCTCGGACCAATACCAAATTCACCATTATCATGGAAACGATGGGATATCTTCTTCTGGATTTTCACAATAAACCAAAGAAACTGGATCAGATAATTGGTTATATTGCGATGATACACAAAGACATGAATCTCGATAGATCAGATATGTTTGTACGTATTGATTCCTCGGCGTTATCATGAGCTTAACATTTTGTTTTTATTGCGATCGACAGAACATCTACAATAACTATAAGACAATTTCTTCCTTAAAATAACTTGCTTAAAACGATTGCCAAGCATTAAATACAAAGCATTCGAAATTGATATGAATTTCAGAATTTTGGCGTCAGTTTGCTGGAGTATCTATCGGTGACGTTTCCAACGGTAATGACACCCGAGTGTCTAGAAGTAATATCGAAGTACATAAACAATTTGCTAGGCGAGCTATCCCAGAAGATTGAGAATTTCAAGCAGGAGGAGATCTTGGAAAAGTACGAAACGGCTGATAGAAGCAAAACAGTAAGTGCAAATTATAACTCACATGGACTGGAAAATTGAGAATTATTATAATGCTGCAAATCCTTTTCAAAGTTATCGTCACTTTCTCTGCGTACAGACTGCGAATTAGACTGGATTTTCATTTGAGCGCACAGCGCTTTTGCTCCCATAAGTGAGGTAGAGAACGAAAGGGTGTGCGACGTTCCCCCTTGCTCCCGCTCATCGTAAACGTGGCGCAAAACCGCTGTGCAACTGTAATAAAACTCCAGATTCAAGGGAAGGCTTATTACCGACTTGTCACAGCTATTGTGACCGACAAGTGCGAGGGAAGAGACGACGCGTTTTTCTCGAAGGCGGATTTTCTGAAAAAATGTAGGAATAGTGGGGCTTGTGCCATATTTATGCAATGTGCCCCATTCTTCCGACGTCCGCACAAGAATCTGGGTTCTAGATCAAATGTATTAAAAGTTTCGAGATGAAATATCGGTATCGAGTATCACCTTAAGAGGTTTAAGTGGAACTGCGTATCGTCATTGGGACCGGCAAGTGCAAAAGAGACAGAGCTGGACATTTCCAACACATTTTTCTTGGATCCAGATTTTCTGAACAATGTCGGAATAGTGTGACTCACTCCGTATCACATTCACAGTTTTTGTTACCGACCGAGGTAGCATATCATCTTAAGGTAAGGCTGGATACCGATAGTTTACCTCAAAACTTACAACACATATTTCTCGAATCCAGATTTTTTAAGGGATGTCAGAAGAGTGGAGGTCACTGCGTTAAGTAGCACAGAGTGCTTCAGAGACATTTACCACAAAATGTGGGTTCGAGAAAAATTTGGCAGAAATTTTTAGCTCTGTCCGATGCTCTTGCGGATTCCCGGATGATGGTTCACGTGACTCGAGCCTCCCCTTAATACACATCCGAGGAATCGCGTGAGTGTGAGAAAGAAGGTATTGAGCCTCCCCTTAATTGAAAAGTAAATATGGCATAGAAGGCACTTATATTCATTGTTCAATGTATCCGCAAACAAGATAAAAAAGTATCGAATGTCTTTAACATCTGTCGGAGTGTACAAAATCGTTAAATAATCTTCCGCAAGTCGTGCGGTGAGTGGTTTTTTTGTAAGGATAGCTTGATATACGGGCATACACTGAACTATTGGAGAGAAAGGAAGAGTAAGTGGGACGAACGTCTTAATGATTGGAAGTTAAATGTATCGGCGATCATCGAGCCAATCCGTACGTCGTCCACTGACGAGGAAGAGGTTGCCCTTAAGTCAAGAACCGAGGGCGAGACTTCCGAGTTCACTGAATCTACCGCGCGACTCTTAGAATCTCACGGAATACCACGAAGGACAAAAATCGAATTATCATCCGATCAAACGAGAGTAAGAGTGCTTTATCCCAAATTTATCTTCTCAGTTGATGAAGGAATTATTTTTCATTTACAAGACCAGCACTTGAACGTTTTAATATTATTTAACTACCACGTCTATCATCGGTCTTTATCTACAAGATGATAATTTACGAAGCACAAATCGGATCTCAGTCGAACCTTAATAGATTCAAATGTTAAATCGCGTGAATGAGAAACCTAAGGTCCGAGCCAAACTTTCGCGACAACAAATGCTCACAAATGTCGACTCTGACTGATTAATAAATTAATTTATTTGATCTACCAATCAGAATCAACGCTATTTTAACTCAAGGAAAATTGTGATAATAATATCATGACAACCCGGATTCGAATACGTTTTATGCTATGTACACAAGTATTATTTTTGTAGTCTTCTTTGACCACGCCTGAACCTTCCTCAAGCCGCAAACCGATGCCTCTGAGAATGCGAAGGCCGCCGAATCAGCCTAAAATAAGAGACGATGCGGTCCAAGAAGAGACAGCTTCGATACCCGAAACGGCATTCGCTCCGATTCTCACACCTCGGGAGAGAAGACGAAGGAGTCAAGTTGTAGAATCGAAAATTGAGAGCGAAGCCCCAATAACGAATATTCAGGTCAATCAACCCAAAAGTCCCAGGCGATCAATAGTCAACAACGAACAAAGAGAATTTAAATCTTCTCAAGCTCATATTGTTCAATCTGATCAAATTGATTCCTTGGCTCGTCAGAGACGTCGACTGACCCAGGAGGGATCACTGAGAAGCCATTCACCCAGTGTCTACTTTTGACGAATCCTTTTATGAAACTCTACGCTTCTTTCTACAAATATTTCCAATACTCGTCCTCTCGTTTTTTTCGTCGGTTGAGCAAGTACAGATTTCTTTGTAAGGCCTGCTTTCACAGAGGAATTTCCCGCTCTGCAATTGATTTACACTTTTTAAAAATGCTTCATAGTTTTCCATTAATTATTGATAATTGAAGTTTAACTTTTGTCGTACCTCAGCTGGGTAATCTACGACTGGATCCTCTGTTCGGATTGTTAAATCTGGAGGATGAGTTTCGAGGAATCGCTGTCATCGTGTCCATGCTGTTATCACTCGCTATTCGACGAAGCCTTTCCCTGAATAATACGTACAGAATTATAATAATTATAATAATTATTACATAATAGAACATTAATAATCATTTTGTCAGGCGTTCTGAATTTTCATTCTTAGCACAATTTTTTTTTATCTTATAGTCGTAAGAGAAAATAAGATTTGGAATCGATTGAATACTGACTGATTATTTCTAGCTGATCCCGATATAGGTGGAAAGAGAACACCCGGCGATATCAAGGGATGAACTACGGGACCCATGACTCTTTCCACTTCGGGAGGCTCTTGAATCGGTGGCAGCGGTGATTCCCAGTCGGAGTCGGTCGAGCTGCTTACGTGAGAAAATCATTAATGCACGTAAACTTCTCGACAATGCGAGAACACCGAACGTAATTCAAATATTCAAGACATCCTCGCGCTGAATAATCGCGGAAAGAGTTAGTTGTGGCGGTCGTGGTCGCGTACGGAAAGCTCTTACGGCCCTGTATGCAGCTGCGATATCGTAAACTTCGTTGTCTGGCTATTTTGTATAGAAAACGGAGCAAGGTGAGCTGATTATACTACGAACATCGCAATGCGTTCGCTCGCGGTCGCCAGTTGAATAATCGATCGCTCCGAGCGAAGAAACGGAACCCTCGACAGATCGCAACCGCGCGATAAACTTTCCGACGTGCATGAAATTACGTTTTTATTACTTTGAGTTATTCCAATGTCGCGAATGGATAAGGGTAGAAAGCGTACGAAATTAAAGAGAGCTTTGTACGTTCATAAAAGACAAATATACCTGCTCGCTATTCTCGCATCGTCGTTTATAACTTCGAAATTCATTCCTCGCGATATCGGTGGAAGTCTGTTGTCAAATATCATCGACGAGACCGATAGGTCCCCCAGATTGCTGTCGTTGTACGCTGCTGCGTGAATCTCTTGCTGATACATTGCGTATAAATCTTGCAAATCGGGTGGAAGTACCATTCGTCCGTCTGAAATTTTTTATTTGAGACGAGAATCTCATAGTGTTATTCAATTTTTTATATTTTCAAGACAAACCTTCCATTATTCGTCTCTGTCTCGTTATAATTTCATCAGATATTTGTCGCTGGCGATCGTAACGCAGCAGAAGAAGCTCTCGGCGTCTGAGTTCATGCTGCTTCACGAGTCTCTCGCTCTGTAACATCATCTTGTCGGCCTCGAGCTCGTGAACTCGTAGCATCAGGGTCAAAAGCTCACGCTCCTCATCAGAATTAATGCGCGCTGGCAATTCCTATAACAAAGAGAAGGCACAATTGATTTTAATCCTACAATTATTTTCATTCTTAAGATACGAATCAGGATTACATCTTCCAGGGAAGCACTTCGTTGTCTGCAACCTTCCAAATCACTCTCTGTCACTGCTCGCAACTCGGCGTATCTTTCTTGCTCTTTATTTATTTCAGCTAATTCGGTCCAAGCTTGTTGCACCGCAAAGTCTTCCTCCTCTGGATCAGCTAGCAGATCTGCGGAATAAAAAATAAATCGAGCTCAACATTTCTCTGGATTATTTCCTTTGCTCCTTACCATCATCATCGGCTTCCTCAAATTGCGTATCAGTTCCAGGACGTCGGACGGTACCTGATTCTCTCGAAACTTTGTAAAGTTTATTATTTCGTGATTCCCAGTGTGATATTATCGAATGCTGTTGTTCAGCTGCGATGTTTAATCCCAAAAGGTGGCTGTCCAATTCCATTAGCTTTCGTCTTAAAAAAAATCGTTTTAATCAACGCAAGAATTAAATTTTATTTCATACACTCGCTGTTAATATTTTTTACTCTTAAATGATAGATAAATTAATCCTAATATAGCAAAGCTCTCTATAATAGTTAATTAACCTTTAATTTCGCAACAAATATTATTTCGTGGCTTTGTGTGAAATATAGAAATGTTTATTTTCATTTTAACCTTTTTTTTCATCTGTACCTCAATCTCATTTGTTCCTTAAAGGCGAAAACGATTTTTTCCCTCAAAGTTTTCAGATCGTTGCTTTTGCTTTTCGAACTACCGGTGCTTCTGTTGGTCTCCGGTTCTGCGGCACCTTTCGGTCTCTCTGGCTCCCGCATTTTGTTTCTCAACCTCGATATCTCGTTCTTAAGATCACTTATGATATCACGATACTGAGACACGTGATACGTTACGTCGACGATGTTGCGCTCGACTTTGTTTGTTATCCTGTTGGCTCTGTCCGCGTAAATCAAAGTATTTTTGCTTTCGTCCCTGTGAATGGGAGCGGGTGATACGTGGGCTATCATTACTGTTCTACAATTTCCACTGAGAGCGTCTTTCAACAATCTCGTTAATTTTGAATCACGATAATTTACGTAACGAGCTCCACCGGATAGAGCGTTTATGCAATTGCCAAGAGCCAATAGCGATCTGTTGATATGCGCACCTTCTTGAAGACGTTTGCCCTGATTCTATGACAAAGCACATGGAATATTTCATAAATATAAAATATATGACGTATCGAATAGACATTAAACTCCCAATGAGCAATCGACAAATTAAAAAAAAAAACCTCTAGGTTAAAGAAAAGCGTAAAAAAATATCTTTTAGTTTTTTTAATTTAAGAAGTCTCTATGGAAATTCTGAAATGTATATTTGATTAATATTGTTGAGTAAACGAAATATTTTTTAATGAATATGAGACGTTCCCCTGTATTTAATTAATATTCAACATTGTTGAGTGTACAAAATATTTGTAACTAAAAGTGAGACATCCACCAGCTTGGGAAATTTCAAAAATCTAATACATCTTTATAAAAATTAAAAAATGTGTATTCCATCAATATTTGCCATTGTTGAGAGTACAACATATTTGTAAATAAAAATGAGACGACCTCCTGTTTACAAAATTCCATTGAAACTGATTGAAACTCATTGAATCGACGAGTAAATCCTATTGCAACCTAATTGGTTCCAACAATTTTCAATAGACTGAAATTTACCTTAGTTTGCTTGGCTCGTTCGGATCCAGCAAGATCGATCATAAAAAGTTTTCCCTGTTTTATTCTCGCTCGATGTCTCAAGTCGCTGGACAAAGGTCGAACAGTTTGTCTGACAATGACGCTAAGAAGAGCGTGACTCCTCGACGATGTCTCGTTAGCTGCTGTCGGTTCTACCGTTCGAGCAATATTTCCTCTGTGAAGTAGCTTCATCACCTGAAATGTTTTTTTTTATTTCTTATAAATATTTTGTGGAACCCTCAAGGTAGTACGTCAAATGCTTCACCAACCTCCTCAGTGGAATTTGTCGAAACCTCGGTAAGGCCTGCGACTTGTACATTACGACCTCGAGAGTCGTCACGCAACTCCAAGTAACCGGAGCTGGGATTCAACAGGTCTCGAATATTCTCGTTGTATATTTCCATGTACGACATCGTTACCTGTAGGGGAAAAACTAATATTATTTTATTTATTCATTCAAATTAAGGGCTTACAGACGTAGATTTTTCATTGCTATATACTCGAGAATTAGTGGTAATAGCGTGGGCATTCGACGACATATATATAACTTCCAGTCACTGCAACCTGCGTCAAGTAGTAAATGCTAAACGCAGCGCAGCCTCGAATCCGGTTAGCTGAATTTATGTTGTTCTACTACTAGCGATGGCGATATATCACAACGAGCGTCGAAAGGAGCAGATAGCGCGAATCTGACCAATCGGACCATTACCACTGTGTCAGGGGAGTGGATATGCAATGGTCAGACACGAATTACAAGCATACATCGTGACTACTGCCTCAATGACTGTAATTAATGGATTCTACATTCGATGTTTATCGAATTTTATGAATAATTCCAAAAGGTTAATCGTCAAAGATAATTTTTATTTTTATTTTTAATCCTTTGTATAAATTTTAGTTATTTTGACGACGGTGAAAGATAATAAACAACTTATGTTACACTATAACGAATCAAATTGTAAATCGATTTCCAAAAAGAATAGAGTCAAGCCAATGGCATAAAATTAAAATTTTGGATAATAATGATATTTGTACTGAATTCCTAACGCATCGTCAGTCATACGTAGTAATCACGAAATTGTGTAAAATAAGTGATATTATCATTTTAACAAGTTTGCAAAAGTCATCTTGCAACCCTCCAAAATATATTACAAGTTTTCACGTAACATTTTGTAAACGATAAAGATATTTTATTGTTTAAAACATTTTTTAATTGAGCGTTGTCATTATTGATATTGGAACTAAAAGAGTAAGTAAAATTTTCAAGGAAATCTTCTTAATGAAATAGTTAAGCTAATATATTGACTCGAAACTCACTGTAAACTCAACGCTCTTGGGCAAACGTCGTGCCTCGAGGAAGATATCGTTAAGGGCACGCACCATGACACCCGGTGTACCCGAGTTACCGACCATCGTGTGAGTCTTTCCAGCGCCTGTAGCTCCATAAGCAAATACAGTGGCGTTGTATCCATTCAGAACGTCTTGAACAAGAGACTTTGTAGTGCCCTCGTAAACCGCTTCCTGAGATGAAAGGAAAAAAAATGCCACTCATCGTAGGAACAGCGTATAACGATGATCCATAAACATATAGAGCGCTTGAATAAATTCCAAAGCTGATCGTTGCGACAATTTTTTATACTAATACCTGAGCTGAGTCCTCGCCGAATACAACGTCGTAAAGATATTGTCTCGGTATTCCACGCTTCTGTCTATCGTTTTCTAAATCCTCCAGCATAACCATCTAAACAAATAATATTATACGACGTGTAGATCCGCCTGTTGCTTCATTACAATGCCGGAATGTTTAATTATTCGCTTGACACCTCTACGAATAAGAATTTTCATATTGAGGCAAAAAAAACTCAACGAATGAATATATAATCTAATTGATTTTAAAAAATATTATCTAGTAGTAAAAAGTTTGTTTGATAAGTTAATCTACAAATTAGCGCGAATACAAATTGTTTTTTATTGCCACATTAAATTTAATTGTAATTAGATAATTAATTGATTCATTTATTTTGTAATAATCATTTTTTTATTACCCTTACGTGCAATTGGATCAAAGATTTAATGAAATTATTTTGAAAACTATATTTCTTGAGGCCTTCAACATATGACGATCAGCAGTACAATGTATGGACATTAGTGACGTGCCATTTAAATATTTTTTTACCTTATTATTGGTTGCATGTAGAGCTCTAGGTCCGGCCTCGCCCTGTCCTAAAGGCCGAATACGTACAGCCACCTGAAAGTCCTGACTGTTATCTATTTTTATTTTTTTGTTTTTGCTTATAGAGCAAACATTGTTCTCGTGAAATATTTATTTCTTATTTTAAGATTTTCGTGTTAGGATTCTCAAAATTATCTAAAATGTTAAAACGTTGTAAAAATAATTGTTGGATGTGTGCGTGTGTTATATCGTTAAGCTCTTGCTTTCGCAATTTTTTAGATATCATTTAAGATAATTTTGTATACAAATGAACAAGCACTAAATAATTATTTGTAAAGAATCTTCCGCAAATCGATCGAACGATTCAATTTTTATTACAATTAAAATTTTTCGTATTTTAATCCAAATTTATTATGATAGCGTTAAGTCACCGGTGAATAAACAATTAAGTGAGTGAATAACAATAACAACCATTTATTTGTCATTGGTTTTCCCGAGTGAAAAAATTATCTTCTTTTCACTTTTTACGTCTTAATCCGATCGAAAATTTGTTGCCTATTACGAATTTACTCATGATTTCGTCAAAAACTTAAAAATTCTATAAGGAAAATACAAAATGGACCCAAATTACAATCTTGCATGTTGCTTTCTCATTATTTTGTGTTTTTCAAATTTCTTGATAACTAAAATATCGTTACACTTCAGTGTCTACAATTTTTTTTTACGACGCTTTCCACTGGTGCACCCTGTCCAGTTCTTTTTAATGCGAGCAAGTGAAAGAAGTATACACTCAGGACATGCATCTTCCATATCTTTGCATGTTAAAACGTGCACTCAGTTTTATCAGTGGAAAGGACTATTAAACAAGAATGTAAAGTAGAATCTTTCACATTGTTTCCTCATTATCTATTATCTTTTACAAAGCTTCCGTAATGAGAAAACCAAAATAGACCACCGTACTTTCTCATAGATATAGCTTTGTAAATGGTGAAAAATAATGCGGAAGCAATGTGCAAACTTCTTCTTCTTCTCATCCTTGTTTTTTCTCTGTTTGAAAATCGTTTCTTTCATTGAACATATCATTAAATGAAGGTAATATGTACCAGAGGGTTTATCGTTAGACACGAGTTCTTAGGTCGTTACGAACGATTCAACATTATTATTTATCGATTTATGTAAATGACCTCCAACCCGATCGCGTGTAGCTACACGCAGTCACGATGTTCTTATTAGTGTAACATACGCGTCAATGCAAATAAGCAAACCGGCAGAATGTCCACCGAAGTACATTCATTCTTTACGCCGGTAGGGAATTTACAGCAAGAGCGCAACGACCTAGTATCGATTGACCCGATAGAACACAACTACACTTCGTCAATTTTAACAACAAAAGCTCCTACTCTCGACACCCAGATGATGTTTATTTGTAAGAACAATTGACGAGGTACGCACGTCACACTTAAAAGTAAGAGAGTCGACATACACAAGATTAATAAAAAATGACTATTCGCTTATCAGGTGCTGTCGATCCCGTATAGTACGTAGTAACATATGGAAAAGCATAAAACTATCGATCGATCGATAGCTGACTGAAATCATGTTGAAAAAATGCCTTTCTCTTTCTTTAAGTGAGGTAACTTGTTTTTATCTACCATGGGATATCGAATGGGATGATATTATTGAAATATATATCCAATCGACAAATGCACCTCGAAATAACTGTCCTTTCGAGTGTAAATTGTAATTTGCGATTCATTGAAATTCGACGAATGATGAGGTTCAAAAATTTTGATAATTCTGAAGCTTTTTTTTTTTATCTAAATAATGAAAATCATGAAACCTTTACATAATGTATTAAACTGAGAGGTAACAGACATTTTTTAATGCACTTGGTTCTGTAAAAATAAATTGAAAAATACTTTTTTTTTAAATTTACAATCAGTAGAAAAATATTTATTATTCAACGAAACTAAAATAAATACTTTTATCTTGATATTGATATTAAAATCTATTGTACGAGAGTCCATTGAAAGATCGATAATGTATATAACGGAAAGATGCAATTGTTAATATTAATTTTATTATAATTTATAAATTGTCAAATAAATTATTCAAAAGTACTGGACAGTGGATTTTTCAATATTTGACAGTACGTAAAACACGTATTGTAATAAATTAGACTTGACATCTGATTGTAGAGAAATTTCAAGTCCATTCTTTAGATAAAAAAAATCTATATATTTTTCCTTGGATAGCTTTCTTGTAAGAATTTACGTTCGTTATGTTTAATTCTCAGTCGTTTACCATAAGCTTCTCTTCGACCGATCGTCCCGTAGGATCCTTGAAATCCCGCTGACCACCGCTTCCGCTCGAATTACTACTGACACTACCACCACTGCTATATTGCGTCATTTTAAAAATAATTTAATTCACACACATACACAAAAACAATCTGCTCTTTGTGCACACAACGGATTAAACACGAACAATATTTGACAATTTAAAAGAAAATTCAGAATTTCTTTCACCATTCTGTTAATTTCTTTAACTCACTAGCGACTGAGATTCGAAATTCCGTTTTTCACAACCGTCTTATTAGCATTTCGAATTAGTGGCACCGATAATCCAATAGCACGCGAGATATTCAATGGAAGATATTTCTTCCTGATAATTATTCTTGTTGTTGCTCTTGTTATCGTTGTTATTGTTGTTGTTGTTGTTGTTGTTACGATTACCGATATTATTAGTAATTGTGTTGTTTTTTAAAATCCGTATATGAATTTGCGCTCTCGACGCGGTCGTTACGTAGACTTTGCGAGTTATAATAACGCGTGAGAGTTACGTGCCGATAGGAGGTGTTTCGCTAGAGCATTGCGCGCTCCGACTAAATCGTATAATGCGCTTAGGCATTCACCACGGTAGAAGTGGCTTTTTCCGACTAGCTCGCGGCAGCCCCTTCTTGTAGTCACGTGAATTTCGATCTCACCCCTATATTGCTACACTAATCCTATAGCGCCTTTCCTAGAGCGACCCGCGACCGCCGTCCGTTGAGAGTATAGTAATTGCTTGCACGAGTGATATGCGTGTTCTATGGCCACTATACATATATGTGATTCTTTATTTTTCTTCGTTCCTTCAGCAAGAAGAGACGATGAATATAGGTACATTTAAGAGGATTAAAGAAAAGCAAAAGGCAGACACAACTGATAAGCGAAGTGGGTCCATGTAAGGATTGCCTGTCATTGTTTAATTTTTAAATTTGCTTACTCACGGAAAAATCTTTGCTTTCACAGTAAAAGAATTCATGAAGAAATTGTGTTTTGGATTGTGTGAAAATTCGCAATTTACGATATTTTTGCTTCTTCATAAAAGAAGCTGTTTTTGTGAAGAATAAAATTCCTCAAAATTTTTATGTCAGCGTACTTAAAAGTCCTAAAACGACGAGTAATCATATTTAGAAAAAATGTCGGTGTCGTGTCCGTGTGTGTTTGCGCGCGTGCATGTGTGTGCGTGTGTGTAATGAGCTTGCAAATTTTCAATGTATATATCTCGAGAACAAGTTACTCGATCATCCTAAAACTTTGCACACGGGTCGGATCGCAATCCCCGTCAGTTTGCTGCAATTTTTGCTCAAATCGCTAACCGGTGTCTCATCTTATAATTGTTTGAATTTTTCGAAAAAAGGAGTTACGCTCTCTGGCTTTTGTACATTTTTAGCTATCGAGTTGAAATTTTCTACAAGAATAGGCTAGGAAACAAAGTTGTTTGAGTTGGTTGAGTTTAGCAAAATTCGATCGAAGCGTTTGGATTTTATAGAATCATGAATTTTTGTAAATTTCCGAAAAAAATCTATTTTTGCTCTAACTTTCGTAAATTTTTATCTATCAAACTGAAACTTGGCACACAAATTGATTAGGTTGCAAGGATAATTGATTTTGAATTTTGTGAGAATCGATTAAGGGGTTTAAACTTTATGCAATTTGCAATTTTATCAAATTTTTCAATTTTATAGAAAATGTTAATCCCCCTTCGTCTAAGAGGAAGCCAGAATTGAGTTAACCATTCCCCGTAGAGGAGTCGATTGGCGAGAATCACGAGGAAGCAATATAAAAATTTCAAATTTACACGCCTTTTTAGTATGTGTTTGTCTGACTAATTATTCAATTTTCAATATTATTTTACGTGGCAGATTGCAATGGTTAGTCTTAAGCATACCGATCGTAATTTAAGTATAAATAAACAAAATTATGACAACTTTACAGTTTTTTTATAATTATCTACCATCGATTTAAACTATCAAAATGTTGATAAATCCGATCGATCTATTAGTCGGCACAGCCGGTATCTGATATTCTTATCCATCGTCTATCAAATTGTTTTGAAAGAAATGGTAATTACACATTTTACCAATTCGTCGGTGTAAATCACGCAGATCGTAGGACAAGTAAAAATAAAAGAATTTTTATTTCAAAGTATATCCAGCGATTTTTATTTTATCTACAAATCTCGGCGTCAGAGTCGCCTCGAAACTGCAACGCGTCGGTGAGATAATTGCAATTACGCGTTGTGATTCACCGCGTTTGTCAGGTCTGTTAAGCCCAACTATTTAAATACAGAATTGCGGTAATAGTAGATATCTCACATCAGTTACGTACGTGCATTCTGCACTCATTGCATGTACTGTACACTTGTGGTGCTTATTGTACATCGAAATACTATAGACATAGTGTGCCCGGAGTCAATAAATCTTCTTCTGAGACATCGACTAACACAGAAGAAAGGAAGTGCGATGGAAAGCTCGAAACTCGATGTAGCATATAGCGGTATGCTGCTCTATGCACGACATAAACCAACGAACTGAGTCCTATCGATCGATATTACAAATGTGGAACGTCGTACGATAATTAAAGAACATGTGATACCCGTATAATCCGTAGTCGTATATACACTCGAGACTTTCGATTTTTTTTTCAGCTAACAACATTGCGCAAACTACACTGCAAATAGAGTAATTGATACAATCATTGGTATCCGACGAGAGTTATAAAAATTGAAGAACAACACGATGATCGATACTTCTGCTGCATTCGAGAAACTCTCAATTTGTCGTCGAGCTCGTTAATTTAAAATCAATTTTTTGAGCGAGTTAATTTAAAATCAATTTTTTGGATGGATTATGGGCATTGAGACTCACGGTCAATGCATATAAAGGGTGATTTTTTAAGAGCTTGAGAACTTTTTTAAAAAAAAAAACGCATAAAATTTGCAAAATCTCATCGGTTCTTTATTTGAAACGTTAGATTGGTCCATGACATTTACTTTTTGAAGATAATTTCATTTAAATGTTGACCGCGGCTGCGTCTTAGGTGGTCCATTCGGAAAGTCCGCTTTTTTATCGACAAATTTTGTTCAGCGATGAGGCTCATTTCTGGTTGAATGGCTACGTAAATAGGCAAAATTGCCGCATTTGGAGTGAAGAGCAACCAGAAGCCGTTCAAGAACTGCCCATGCATCCCGAAAAATGCACTGTTTGGTGTGGTTTGTACGCTGGTGGAATCATTGGACCGTATTTTTTCAAAGATGCTGTTGGACGCAACGTTACGGTGAATGGCGATCGCTATCGTTCGATGCTAACAAACTTTTTGTTGCCAAAAATGGAAGAACTCAACTTAGTTGACATGTGGTTTCAACAAGATGGCGCTACATGCCACACAGCTCGCGATTCTATGGCCATTTTGAGCGAAAACTTCGGAGAACAATTCATCTCAAGAAATGGCCCGGTAAGTTGGCCACCAAGATCATGCGATTTGACGCCTTTAGACTATTTTTTGTGGGGCTACGTCAAGTCTAAAGTCTACAGAAATAAGCCAGCAACTATTCCAGTTTTGGAAGACAACATTTCCGAAGAAATTCGGGCTATTCCGGCCGAAATGCTCGAAAAAGTTGCCCAAAATTGGACTTTCCGAATGGACCACCTAAGACGCAGCCGCGGTCAACATTTAAATGAAATTATCTTCAAAAAGTAAATGTCATGGACCAATCTAACGTTTCAAATAAAGAACCGATGAGATTTTGCAAATTTTATGCGTTTTTTTTTAAAAAAAAGTTCTCAAGCTCTTAAAAAATCACCCTTTATAAGGTAGATGTGCCAGTCATCGATCGGTTTATCAGTAATAGACAGTGCGTGCTTTGATTGTAGCCTAATTTATATACAGTATCATAACGCAACTGTCGATTAATGATATACACTGGTCGAAGACTGTAGGTCGGTTAATAACTTTAGTATAACCTACTGTATAATCAGAGATATCGTAGCAGTACTTGCACTTATTATGTAGCAACTATCAACTGTTAGTCCATGCAACCATTTTTATAGTTCCATAAACTATTTTTATAATTAAACGAACTAAGGATAGTTACGATAACTATAAAAGTAGTTGACTCAATGACAAATAAAAATAGTCATTGAATAACAAATAGTTAAAGCAACGTTTAATAGTTTCCCACTTATTAATAATTGAGTATTATCGTGATAGTTTCAATCGTGGTAGGTCTAGCAACATCCAGGCATTATCTCAAACACTTTTTGCGACGTTTTGGACCATTTTCAAGTATTTCTGTGAGTCATTGTATGAATGTATCTTAATGTCTGTGTTTTCCTACAAAATCGCAATGACATTGGCGATATATTTTTATAAATTAGATAAACGGACCAAACTTTAGTTTTATTCTTGACTGGATTGCCTTAATTAATACAAATTAGTAATCTGACGAATTTGTCAGCCTCTTAAGCTCCATAATGATATTTCTCGCACTCTATTTCAATCGTTGTATTATAGCCTTAAGCTGCGAAGACCTTTATATTGAAAATTAATTTAAACAAAGCGTCTTTTAACGATCGTTTACTGAATTTGCAAAGCACAAATCTGACCTGAACATGTGATTGCTAGATTCACGCACGTACTATCTAGCAAGGTACTAATCTTTTTATTGTTAACGTTGACTTGATGTCCATTCTCTGTAACGCCCGACAAATGCTTCCGTTGCTGGACATCCCAAATTTCATCGTGGCTTTAAAATTAAAAAAAGGACGTGATGCGAATCCAGCTAAATAATAAATTCGTTAACACCGTAGCTTTACTTTGAGATCTCGTTTCATTTACGGCATAGAAAAATTATCTACACATGGTCTCCTTATTAGAATTTCTTCGCGTGTTTACGATTTTCCACTTTTATTCCTCTACGTGTACAGGACATTCCATTCTAAAAAGTAGCGTAAAGAAAGCAGGAACGTGTTTTACGATCGGGAAATTTCCTTGAAAAATCGCTAAATCGATTTCCCACGAGTTTGAAATTGCTACAATAATGGTAAACGAGTGAAAAAATCGATGTCTTTACTCGACAAAACCAAGGGCAGCGGTACACAAAGATGTGTTTGTGCAATTTAAGTTCATTCTGTGAAAAGCTGCTGCGAAGAATATTTTTGCGTAATAGTTTTCCGTGTGACACAAAGTACTTTCGTCTTTGACTGTAATCACGTAGACACAAAAAGCTTTTTCCGCCTTAGCTTCAACGCGTTAACCTTCGTTAACTTACACCCAGATTTATATATTTCAAATTACGTCATAGATTACCGGAGTAGTCGAGGTTTGATTCTCCCGAAGGTTTGCGTTTCTTGAAGGCTTTTCGCATCGAGCTGGCTCGCTTGTAATGGAATGGTCTGCCCGCTGAGATGCCAATCTGTTTCACGATCAAGCGAGAACGTCACGCGAGAATAAGTTGCCGCTTGGTAAAACGAGAAGCTCGATACTGGGGCAGAGGGGCTTGGGTTTCTCTCGAACGATCACATATATGTGAACATGCGTGTCTGTGTAGAAAAAGTAGCCATTGGCCGTCATACTTTATTCCCATGCGTGGCAAACACACTTTTCATTAATTCACGATATTACAATGTCCTTCATTTATGATTTATTAAGTACTTGTATTTCTAACAGTTTACCATCACCCTCGAAATATCCATCTCGAAACAGATTTGTTTTGCGTTAAATAAAATACATGCAAAAAATGTATTTTATTTAATTGATTTATTCAATTTAATTTTTGCTGCCTGACGTGTAAATGCAACTTATGAATAATTAATTGTTCATGAGAAAAAACTGCATCTGTATCGTGTACTGTACAAATCTGTGTTCCAACTACCTTTGCATTAACATAATTTATGGAAACGGTTCCTTTCCAAGTAAGAAAAAATGTGATAAACCGCACGAGATGCCGCGGTGGAGTGAAGTCATGTACGTCCGTATGTGACGACATTGGGCCGGCACCACTTGCCGAATCTGTCAGTAGAAGAGGCCCTTTATAGAGAGACAGGGTGTGGCCTCCTGGCGCCAGGGCGTGTCTCGACTAGCCCCCCCCCACTATCCCCTTCCTCTGCTGCTTCCTCATTAGTTGTTCCTTGGATGTGAAAGGGGCGTGTCTGCCCCCACTACCCCACTCCCGTTCCTGATTGGGCCACCACAACCCCCACCACCGCTACCCACATCCTTGATTGGTCCCCAGCAGTCCCCACCCCCAGTCCACCTATCCTAGTGTTCTGATTGGTGCAGCGTCGCAGTGCCATCTGACAAATTTTGACCCGTACTTAATTGCCGATGTGCCATCTACTAATAGTAATCCTGTTACCGACAGTCAGTAAAAAGTATATCGACTGTTGGCAGCCGGTCCAGTAGAAAATTAATTACCGAGGCGCCATCTACTGTCAGTAATCGCGTTACAGACAGTCGGTAAAGTAGATTGAATGCTGGCAGCCGGTCCAGCAAAAAATTAATTACGGATGCGCCATTTACTGTCGGTAAATGTGTTACGGACAGTCGGTAAAGTAGATTGAATGTGGACAGCCGGTCCAGTAGAAAATTAATTACCGATGCGCCATCTATGGTTGGTAATCGTGTTGTCGACAGTCAGTAAAGTAGATTGCGCGTTGGCAGCCGGTCCAGTAGAAAAATAATTACCGATGCGCCAACTACGGTTGGTAATCGTGTTACCGACAGTCGGTAAAGTAGCTTGAATGTTGACAGCCGATCCAGTAGAAAAATAATTACCGATGCGCCAACTACGGTTGGTAATCGTGTTGTCGACAGTCAGTAAAGTAGATTGCGCGTTGGCAGCCGGTCCAGTAAAAATAATTACCTATGCGTCATCTACTGTCGGTAATCGTGTTACCGACAGTCGGTAAAGTAGCTTGAATGTCGACAGCCGATCCAGTAGAAAATTAATTACCGATGCGCCATCTGTGGTTAGTAATCGTGTTACCGACAGTCGGTAAAGTAGATGGAATGTTGGTAGCAGGTCTAGCAAAAAATGTATCGGCGATCGGTAAAGCGGATCGGTTGTCAGCCGTCGGTATGTAGCCGACCATCGCTACAGCAAATTTGGGACTTACGGAATATAAGTAGACTGGGTCTCACGGTAAATAATATTGTGTACCACCCAACCACCGGTTAAATATGCCCAGTCGTCGATAACCGAGACCCCTCCGTAGCTTTTTTAAAATTTTTGTTAATTAAAGAAATTTATTAATTGAAACTACTATTTATAACAACGGTAAATGAAAACGCTCGTTATTTTTTAGTTTCATGAAAAACTGTTTTATTTTAACATTCTCGTCCAACAAACATGTATTGTTCATCCGTAATTTCCAATGGCATCCGTGGCAGTCACGGCAAGCTGGTGGTCGACCGTCAATTTGTGTTTTCGTACCCGATTTGTTGTAATGTACATAGCACGGCATGTACGAGCAGACCTCACGGTCAACCTTCAGCTCCTCCGGTAGTTTGTCATACAGAATTTCTATTTTTTCGCCCCAATGTTTCAACAGCAGCGGTTTCGGTATGTACGCGAGCTCAGCTTTGGTGAAGTCTCGGGGATCCTTGCAGCAGTCGATCATGACTATACTGTCAATAGTATTCATTGTGGTTGGAAAGAGAGGCAAAGATACTTTCACCACGACGTTTCCTTTTCAACTAACTTTTTTTCACAGCTGTTACCATTAGATATATACATCTCGCGTCGACGGCCAGCATAATTAAATGTGAAAATGTGTATGGTTGGGAGTACTTTCGAATAATAAGACAGGAAATTCAAAGTTATTGCATCACGATTTATTTCGAAATTTAGCCCACCTCTAAAAAGTTGGTGCGTCACGAGATATCTCGAAATGTGATTAGAAATCTCGAGCATGCTGTTATCGTTTTATTCTTTACGCGATTGGTTACGTACAGATACTCTGCCTAGCATGGAGTGGTTGCCAAGAAAGTATGGTCGACGAGGTCTTATTATTTCGTTCCGTAAGTCGCTGTCCCTCGTATTACGAAAGTTAAAAGAACGCTGTACACGACTAGCGTACAGGACAGGAGTACTTTTTGAAGTGAAATTTCTTTTAAACGCGTTGAGAATTAAATTTCCAGGCAGTAACGCGACACGTTTTGTAACGTTTCGTCCCCCAAGAGAGACTTAAGATGTACCTTAGGGAAAGAGAGATTTTCTTATCTTCTTTTCCTTCCGCAATATAGAAAAAGCTTTAACAGCTAATTCTTAAAATATTTCATCGTATTTGTAATTAATGTAATTAAGACTTTGTTTGATAATGACGAAAGTTGCATGATACTTATATTTTTTTCCAATTATATCTGTGATTATCAGACAGTTACCTGATTGAAAAAAAATATAATAAATTGTAACAAAAATTAACTTACTAATTGTAAGTTCGTTAACCGAAGTGCTAAAAATTGCAACTGCGAAGCAGAAAGTAGCTGTGAAATACCATAGTTTTCAAGAGAACTTTATATTGGCTTCAGCTGCTAAAAAACAGAATTTATAACGAAGCGAATTTTGTTCATTCAATGTCATCATTATTTTGTTGTTTGTTGATTTTTTCTCTCGATTAGAAGACAAAAATAATTCTCACACACTCTCATTGAATATTTACTCTAGTTAAATTTAAATGAGATAATTAATAAAAATAATTGAACGTTTTTTTATATTTCAAAAGATTATCATACAATAATTATTTATTCATACTAGTGGTCCTTTCCATTATAACAAAATAACTGCTTAGCAGATGAAGGACATTCAGGGAATATATAATAATTAAGTTATATAATTAAGTAATCTGTACACAATCTCACACTCGTCATTCATTCGGTAATCTAAGAAAAAAATATTTCAACCAAAATACGACTAATATCGATATAAAGTCTGTCGATTCATTTGAAACTGGCAACTGGTAAAAAAAAGTGTTATTCCATAGAATGTGGATACTCGCAACCATTGCAGAACAATAAATAGTCAGCAGCGAGATACTAAATCATTTAATTAACTAGTCGGATCTATTCGATATATTCCTTTTTTTTTATATCCAGA
Organism: Cylloceria caligata; assembly: GCA_963942595.1. Lineage (NCBI taxonomy): Eukaryota > Metazoa > Arthropoda > Insecta > Hymenoptera > Ichneumonidae > Cylloceria > Cylloceria caligata. The sequence goes on along the minus strand of OZ012707.1, from coordinate 5,000,710 downwards.
TGAAGGACCAATAGAGGATATTAAACATGAGAAAAGCAGCGGGAAAAACGATTCTGCTACGTTTGTCGATCCACTGAGCTATTTGTTGTGGCGTCATAGTCGTGAAGTTGTGAAGTTTCGCAAGAGTTGGCCTTCGCGTAAAGGACTTTGGTGGAGGTGGTGGTGGTGGTGGTGAACTCGTGTCGATTGTTACAACACTGCCAGTCGAAAAATCTTTCTCCTTTTCATCGTCCTCGATTTTCACCGAAGGTATATTGATTGTGCTTGGAAAGCTCTGCAAAGATATTCATTCAACTTTAATTGTGTTCTGATTATAATAAAATCACTCGTGTCAAAGCTCGTGAAAACGAAATTTATCATTTAAATAATATTAACTGTCATTTGTACTGTATGCGTACGGAGTGTTAAATATAACTTACGTGCACCGTGAGATAATTTTGTCCCGTGTAATCGTGCTCGCTCGAATTTCCATTATCAAGAGAAGACCACGAACGCGATCTCTCCAGACCACCCGTGTTTTTGTGAAACTGCTTTCTCGCTAGACGAGGAGTCAACGTTGATTTAAGGATGTACTTGCTGTTCACTTTCTTCAGCGGCACGTTCTTCCTAAATTCACGATGATTCGTTAAAAATGTTATTATTGGAAGCAAACATTGTTTTCTCTCAATGTTATTGTAACGAGTCTTGTTAATTTAGCAATGAAGCCCATTACGGTACATGGAAATCTAACGTGAATTGTAATAATTCGATTATCAATGCATTATCAAAATTCTCAACACTGATTGCGACTAACTCAGTCAAGAATTACGTTAATATCGTTACGTTCTGATATTATATTCCTTCAAGCTCTCAGTTATATTTATCTTTAGAAAAAATAATATTTCCAAGATCTGATTTCCTGACACGCTTTTTCTCTATAATTAATTATTCTCAAAGTTTCTCACATTACAATAGCTAAACGTTATAACGGAAATCGTCCATAAGCTGACCATTAGTTGCACCGGTCGTAAATATCGTATTTCATTTATATTTCCTCACGAATAACCGCGAGTTCTCGGTTTATTTCCATTTTCACATTACCGCATTTTTGCAGGCCGCGCGTGACATCCGAACTTAGTGCTTCATGGCCATTGAAACCACCCACTCGCTCACTTATCCATTCTTTCTTTCTTTCTTTCAACGTTTATTTTAAAAAGGTTGAAGACCTTTTACACCAGTGAAACTAGTATCCAAGTTAATTTTATACTAATCAAGATTACCGATTAATGTCGATAATCGAACGTTATCAATCGAACAAATTACATTAATTATTAAGAATTGTTAATGACAAATAATTATTGGCAGCTTAATTACGAGTTCATTTTTTTAATTTCTTAATTAAAATAATTAAAAAGAAATTGTATTAAAGGATCTGCCAATAATAATTGTAAATTATTATTTCTTTTATTATTATTATTATTATTTCTCTTTACTTTATTTAATGTACAACTCAGTTCTTTGGTATGAGAAACAAATCGAATGACCAGTTGTGTTTGTCGTCTCCTATTACTCGTTATTTGTGTCATCGTCATAAAAAAAATTAGCGAAACAGAGCTTACATACTCGTCGCTATAGCCACAGTTGTCATACACCGACGAGACACTCACTTTCGTCGATAAATCGTATTAACGAAGGCGAACTCGACCATCGCAGCAAACAGAAAAATCGTACATCCCAGGAACCATATTTCGCTGGCCTTGATGTAGGACACCTTTGGCAATGAATTTTCCACTTTGGAAGCGAGAGTCATGAAGGCCAGTATCGTGTTTGTCCCTAAAACCGAAGCCAGGCTCTCGGTAACCGATCCTCTTCTGCAAATTATCGATTCGCTGCGAGATACGCTATTTTTTTTTCATTATTTTCAATTTTACCTTTGCGATTATTTTTTTTTATATCATTAATTAACCAGTCAAATGGTACAAAAAAATCTTTAAAAAGAACGTTTAAACGTTAATAAATGCTTCACACAGACAACTGCTTTTTTTAATTGAAAAAATCGATCATGAGATTCTTTTTATTGAATTCTACGTTTGTTTTTTTTTCATAATTTTTGCGCGTCTCTCGCATATTACAATTCTTACCGAGAACGATGCGTGGTGGACTGGCATCCGCGTGTAACCAGAATGATACCCATGAAATGACGACGATAAGTATCGACGGTACGTAGTAGTCCATCATAAAGAATCCCATTTCACGGGCCAGTTTAAATGTTATGCTTATAGAGCTGAAGTTTCCCGCTGTAATAAAATTGTTTAAGGTAATATTAACATCACGGTATGGAATATGAATATCTATATGTGGCATTGAAGTAGGATAGATGCCCTCGAGGGTTATATATCAGTGTCACGGAATTACCAAAGTGACCGTAATGCTGCTGGGCCGCGGTGTATGAGACCTCGCTCGAGTTGACCCATTTCTCCACCAGTCGATATTCCGTAAGATGCAATTCGTCCGCGAGGACAATCGGTAGCTCGTCCCAACCGAGCCGCATTTCTTGCACGTTGTGAGTCCCTGTATCGGGGATAAAAAATTTATTTGATTATTTAAAAAAAAAACCCAAATAAACAAAAGTTATAAATAACGTTTTTATTTTGTCCTTGATATAAATAAATTGTAATAAAAAATCAAACAATGTGAAGCTATACGTTGTGAAAGTTTATAATTATTTAAGAATTATAAAATGTATTTCTATAATTAATTGTGTAAACAAACGAATACGTTAGATACGCAAAATTTACGTACAACTCTCGAAGACGAGTGGACATTCCTGAACGTCGAAGGGAAATTTTTCAAGTCGTAGACCGCAGTTGAGAATTGCCTCGAGTCTACGATTATCAAAAAATAAAAATATTATTAATGGAATTATTGAAATATTCAACCCTCCTAAGGAAACTTGATTTGCTCGTTAACTTTCGTTACGTACCTCGTGTTTAAAATAACCATTCCTGAGGGGTCGATCGATATCAAGAGATCCTTAACTCCACTTCCCATTATCGCGGAACTGCGTTCGTTCGCTACGAATACCGTGGGTGTCCATATTAAATCGTGAGCGGATTGACCTCCAAATATCAAATTAAATTGCGGTGCTATATCAGAGTATTTGAGACGTGGATCGAGATATCGAAATTGCAGCATCATATGCACGTCGAATTGCTGATATAAATTTATATTTATTAACATTATTATTATTTGTGCATCGTAAAAAAATAAAATAAAACTTTATGTATAATTTTACCAATGTTTTCGCCATGTTTGACTTTATTGTGTATATGTAAGCTCTAGAAACGACGATATTCGGATCGCTGGCATTGAATTCTCCCGGTGGTCGAACCATTTTATCGTAACGACATTCATTTGTGAGTTGTTGCAAGAGTTCATTCTGAGTCATGGCACTCGCCACGGATATAGATGGACAGCTTCCTCCATCTCTGTGTAACGTCAAGGAAATAAACTTAATTAACGAAAATTCTTAAGAACGATTACAAAATTTCCAATGTGAGGAAGCAAATCGATGATCGGATCAGATTGCTGCCCTTTCTTGAAGAATATTATTCCTAACGATATAAAATGCTTAGTCTTTGCCACTGGTAGCCAACATTAGTGTGACAACGTCTGAAGATAGTGCGATAATACGAGATCACCCTAATTAATATTCACCAGGTGTTACAGACAGTGAACAATAGTTCATCGTTTCATTGTTTCATCTTTTGCAGGCATACCGTGCGGTATCACGCAGAAGCGATGGGTGACATAAGTGCAGCTTTTGTTTAAACGTAAAGCAGCCTATGTCACATGGTTGTTGGCTTCGAAGACGAATGATAGTTCAGCGAATATTCAATGAATATGACAGAAGCGTAAAACAATGGCCGTGTAAATCTGTTCCGAGTCTCGAGGAAAAGTCTTTCGTCACAAGGTACACAGTGTATTGAAGCAGCAACAGCAGCAGCAAAATAATTGCTCTTTATTTGCCACGTAAATCTAAACGTAGCGGATACATAAATATGTCACAAATTCAATGTTGAAACACGTCAGATTAAAGGGCTGCCGCATTTTTTAATCGCGAAAGCCTTCACCGCATAAACAATCTACACTCACAGTTATATTGTTCTACGTAATATACAAGCGTCATCAACCACTTATTTGTGCGAGTTGACAGAAGTTGTTTAACTTGGCTGATGACGATGACTTGCTTGTGCCCTTTTACATTTATCGAATGAAAATTAATTAACCAAATAAACACACCGTCGTTGAGTCCCGAGATAAAGACATTTGCGGTGTATTATCATATTTTTTTATTTAACATCAGTGATTCACAGACGGGAGGAAGGCACAATTGAGCTATCGGATTTTAACGCATGACGATTGCGTGCTTTGTCTTGAATACCGGTGTTTAGGCGGTTTTCGTTATGATTAAAACGAGGCGTGACCTCAACACTTAAGCTCAGCTCTTAAGTACATTAGCTGTTCTTGTCACACTGCATCGTCAAACGCCATTTAGTTATATCTATCTCGCACCCATACATGGTTCGCATTCTCTTAATGGGTCTTCTGTTTCTCTGCTCATCGCCTTTTGCTTCTTTATCTGATCGTTTTTTATTACCTCTCGCGATCACATGTTGTTTCCCTCGCGACCTTCGTTTGTTTTTTTATCCCGATTGCCTTTTGATTATCTGCTTATCGTCCTGATTGTAGTTAGTTTCTCCGCAAGATCGTCTTTTGTTTCGTCTTCCTATCGTCTTTTCTTTACCCCCTGATCGTCTTTAGTTTTCCCCGATTCGTTGTTCAATTTCGATTTCGATGATCATTTGTTACCCGCTTATGAACTTTGTTTCCCTGTCGATCGTCTTTTGTTTTTCTTTCCATTCCCTTGCGATTCCCCTCCCCATTGTACAAAAAGTATTTTGTTTTCCTGCGATCGTATGTATGAGGTCCCTGTATGAAATGTCGATGGAAAGTAGTTGTGTGAAGTGGATGAATGAAATTACTTGTGAATGGTATGCGTGAGGTTTGTGTGGAAAGTGTGTGAGTGATGTCTCTGTATAAAGTGAAGGTCTCTGTGTAAAGTGGCTATGTGAGGTCTCAGTGTGAGGACTCTGTTCTTGTATACGGCGTCAGTGGTTTCGCCATATTAAAAAAATTAGATTAGTGAAATTTCGACGCAATTCTCTTTGTCTATCCGAAGTACATATACATGTCTAATAATTTTAAAGGTCAAATAGTCAAATTTTACCGATTTTCTTTAGCTAAAAAACTGAATTGCATATATATTTGAAGCGGAGATATAATAGCCTCTCTCTTTAATCAGGACGTTAATTATAGTTTACACCATAAATAAGTCACCAAAAGTCAACAGAGACGCGAATGTAGCGGCGTCTTCGCTTTCAAAGGTGAACCAATGCAAAGATTTGTACTGATTTTTCAAATGCGATACGAGGTAAACTGAGATGCAAGACTCGAAGAGCATCCTCGAATATGTCTATCAGTGCTTAAAAAATTTCGTAGCTTTATCTCGCCTGAGCAAATGTTATAGGTTAAATATTGTGCTCTTGATAGCTAAGACTATGTGTTGTCGATATCTTTATTACGAGCTCCCTGTACAGCATATTATACAGAAGCGGTAAGATACCACTTGCTTATTTCGCTGAGAAGAGAATTCATCGATTCTGGGATAAACTACTTGGTCAAAAAGGTATTCTCGAATACCTTTTTAAAAAATAGATCGAAATCTCGAACTACGATATATAAATATAACAGCTTAATCGTCGTTCTGATTGGCTGTCGATGTCGTGCTTGGTGTTTATTATGCGCATACTTCAGATCGTACATAAGTAATCTAACCTAGCAAACAACATAACGCCACGCAATAGAAATTAAAAGATATATAATAAAATAGTTATAGAAAATAAGTAGATGTGACGAGCCCGCGTGCGCAGCGCGTGCGAAATTCTGGATTGATGTAAGAGGTAATAAATCAAAGTCGTTACTCGTACAAGTGACAAAAGAAGCTTGTGACTCCTTTCTTATTTACCAATACGAATATAGAATAGAGGTACCGACGTACCAAAATTTGGATACGAATAGAAGGAGCGGAATGCATCTATCTCTCAACATCAAGATTACTCGACAAAATATATAATGAAAAATAATTATACCATTAAAGCGTAAAAATCAATATTCATCCTGGTTGAAATATATTGTAATAACCAACGTATCAAAATCTGGATTAAGCAAATAACTTAATGTACCATAAAATCGATTTTATTTGTTAAACATTTCCTACCGCAAGATAATAGTTTATGACTAAAGATTGATTAATATAAGATAACACGTATTTTATCTGTCATATGCGGAGGTTCCAGACATATTTATTGACAGGACCCCTAAGCGTTTTATTGTATATATACGTATGAATCGCCATGTTTTTAAGTCGTCATTCGTAATTATTATCGTTAGTTTTATCATTCGGCTATGGTTTCTATATTCATGGGTAGCAAAAAAATATTTCTCGCTCATAAATTAAGTAGTACTTTCTATATATTTTTATTATTCACAATAACTTTGAAGTTTTTAAATAATATTTAAAAGAAAATCCACTGTAAATGTCTTAGGAAAGACCAAACAAAAAATGATTTTAAAAAAAAGGTAGCATCACGACAAATAATTATCGTGTAAGCTATCAGAAATTTATTTCATTTCCAATTCATCGATCGCACCTATCAATACCGTTAGCTGTCCTCTGATCACCAATTGCCCTAACGACCAACCTTCGAATCAAGAGTTAATAGCGTTTTTTTCTTTTTGACACAATTACGGAAGTCCGTGCACCGAGCTATGCTTCAATTATCCGTTTTAAATGTTTTTGCTTCAACCGAATGTTCTGGCATTGTCAGATACATGGATGGCCGAACATGAAAACCGTGAATGATTATTTCGTCCTCGTTGGTCTAGACTTGTGGACTCGTGGATATTGTACTGCGTGAATATTACCATTTGACCACAAAAGCGGTCAAGTAGTTTGCGGTTTTCTTGAAAATTTATCACACTTCCTTGCTATTGTTTCACCGCAATTTACAATGCACTTCGCGATTTTTGTAAAAAATAAATAATTTTAAACTAGCAGTAAATCACTGTTTCTTTAAAGTGAATTACTCCTCTCACTTCCTGTTAAGCCTCGCGCTTCTAACATATTGTATTTCATACACATTCGAATCTTTCATAAATTTAAATCTGCATGTTAATTTACATGCAGAATAGAAAACAAAAATTAACAATAGTTTAATTGTTATTTCGAGAACATATTTGGCTCAATTTTCTTCTCGCAGATTTGTCATGCAAAGATGCGCTTTACGTACGGAAGCAAGTTCCTGAATAAAAGAAACTTTATCAATAAAATGAGTTATGATGTCTACACTATTAAACGCTTTCGTACTCCATTTTTTCATTTCGACGCGTAGTTGCAATTTTTTCACAGAATGCTGCATACTGCAATACAATCTTAATAAACATTATCCCTCTTCGTTGGATTATAACGATTTCACTGGACTTTATAACTTTTTTCAAATACCTGGTAATTCTAATGTTCTCTAGATGTATTAACATGTTAAGAAAAATGGATTATTATGTATATGTAGATGATATTTTAACGACTTTGTCGTTGTTTAGACAGAACATGAGAAAATATCGATTGGATTATTCAAACAAATAGTTTTTTCTCGTGAATTAAAAAAAATGTTTAACATTAAAATTTTTATTTTATAAATTTAACATCCTGACTTCAACAATTTAAAGAATTGCTTCTACAGTTACCAATGCACGATTCTTTTTTAATTTTCCTTCACACAGTAATATTGCATCATTTTTTTTATCACATCCAAAACAGCATTCGACTGATAATGACATTAAACTAACAATTGTAACCTTCTTGTATCAAACTACGAGCTTATTCATCTTCGGATTGCGAGATCGTATTTCCTATTGTTGATGACAAGATCCAGTTGATTGCAACCATTATAAAAGAGCAAGGTCTCGTCTCTTGTTTCTATTCTCGAAACGTTTACGACTTGATATCTTTTTTTCACTCGACAGACGAAACTTTATATCATTTGGCACGTGATTAGGTATCTCATGAGAAGCGGATGCTCAATTGATAAAATTTCGTCACAGAGCTCTGGAAAACCGAGCGTATGCTCGCGTGAACAAAAAAGTTAATGACAGTTAGTGAAAAAAGGAGTTTTTATCAATTTTTATTCGCGAAGAACGTAAAACGATTTGACGCACAACTTCTTTACTTACGATCTTGAGATTGTCTCAGTAGTGTGAGTTAATCCAAGAAGCGGTACGATATTCGAAAGAAAAAGTAGCATTGCTACGGAAATAGCCATCATAGGCTCCCTTAAACAGTGTATCAATGCACCAACCGTCTCACACTGATGATTAACACGAAAAGCAAAAGATGCTGAAGGCAGTGAAGCAGTTGGAACAACCGGCAGACAAATTTGCCGCAAGTCAGGCGACTAACGAAACGTTGTTGCTCCCACTTAAAGTACTTACCCGGTCTGTTGCTGTCTGTTGCTAAATACATACAGCCACATGCCTATGTACATATTAACTGATATCCACGCGGTAATACTGGAAGGAAGTTGGCATACATAGCGAAGACCGTGTGTTATGTGCTGAGAGATTAAGACTGTACAGACCGTGGATTTTTCTTTTCTTCCTCAGTCACGTGCATCATGCTTTTTAAAGGGATTTAACGACTAATACGTATACGACGTGATAACACTTGGTGTACGTGCATGAGACTCTTATCACTAACGAAGCGACTAATTGACCGAAGAAAATATTACTGAAAATTATGTTGACTCAAAAACCTTGAAACGCCTGATCTTTTTAACCCTCCGTAGACACACATGGGTCTATGGTGTCCGGATGGTTTTAAAAATCGATAGGTTTCGACGGTTAGTCCATATTTCCGGTTCTTACCCCCACCTAAAAATTGTAGTTGGGATGGGAACTCAGGTACCAAACGGCGATCTTGGCCTTCAGTTTGTGCTGAGTGACCAAGCAATTGAAATCTATAGCGGACACGTCAGACCCATTTGTGTCTAGGGAGGTGCGCAAATTGTAGTGTGTCTACGGAGGGTTAAATCGTATTGGAGCAATGAGATTGTTAAACACTAAATTTATCAATTTATCGAACTATAAAATTTCGTTATACTTTGTTAAACTTTTAATATTTAATTCTTTCTACAATGATGCAAAGACTACAAAGTGTTTCCACCTATTATGTACGCGAATTATCGAAACCTATTTATGGTACCGGAAGAAATATAACATGCGACAATTGGTTTTCCTCATTAGAATTTGTCGACATATTATCGAAAAATTCGTTAACATTTGTAGGTACCATACGGAAAAATAAACGACAAATACCGATGTTATTTCGTACATCTGCGTCAATAGGTAGTGCACGTTATGCATATTCTAGTGATTGTGCGCTGGTGTCTTACGCTCCGAGAAAGAACAAAGTGGTCTGTATAATTAGTAATTTCCATAAAGGAGAAGGTCGTGTTGATGAGGAAACACAAAAACCGAAAATTGTGGCGTATTATAATAGCACGAAAGGTGGAACAGATACCTTTGATTTTTTGTGTAAAAACAATTCGACGTATAGAGCGACACTTTGCTGGCCAATGAGGCTCTTCTTCGGTATATTACAATAGATCAAGCGGTAGTTAATTGTAACATTTTATATAATTTTAAGGAAGAGAACATTGAGAACATTGAGTATTGAGCAGATATAAATTTATAGAAACCTTAGCACTTAGTTTAACGAGCGAAGAAATGAAGAGAAGATTGGAAAAATCAACCTTACGCAAACCTTTACGTTTGTCAATATGTTCGATTATGAATGTCAAAGATCCGGATCATTCTCATGATTTGACTGACAGATTGGAGAAAAGAAAGGTGTTTTTTTTTGCCCCAGCGATAAGGACAGGAAAACTATCTATTGCTGTTATAAATGTAAGAAATCCGTATGTGAAGAACACAAGATTTATGTGTGTAAATAATGCATTTTATAATTTTTTTTGTACTGATTTCAATTATTTTTATAAGAATAAATGAAAGTAATAATATATAACATAAAAACGTTTCTAATTTTGACTACCATAATTTTCGAACCAAAATCTCGCAGTTTTCACTCCAAAAATTGCACTTTTTCAATTGTTCAAATAATTATACTTTTTTTTTTAAATTTCATTATGCTATATTTTTTTTCTCCATCTACTTTATGTCAAGAAACATATTGTGTATTACTACTTTTTTAAATATACTTTATAAACATCTATGCTTTTTTAAGTGAAGTCGTAAATTTCTCGTGTTTCCTATTCATTTCCATTAAATAAATAATTATTATTATTAATTTTTATACATCATAAAATGCATGCTCTCTTTCTATAGATCTCAAACTACTCTCCTGAATTTTTTCAGATTTTTTAAACGAGTCTAAGTATGGTAAAAAACGGTAGGACACCACAGACCCATGTGTACCAGGTGTATGCATAAGTTTTTTCCGGTTTAACTAATTGTAAGAGATGGCGCCAGCGAAAAGTACGCAGCGTATTAATTTGACACATACGTCATTTTGTTCGTCTGACATTAACCTACAAACACACACAAGTTGAGTGCACCAAAAACTAGCGTCTTTGTTTTATCGTTCAGTGATCATGTCGAGTTTTGTGCCTGAAAAAGAACATTTGCGGCACGCATTGCTTTTCTTATTTAATCAAAAGAAAAAGGCTGCTGAAAGTTAACGTTTGCTGGTAGAAACATATGGTGAACACGCTCCATCGATTAGAACATGTGAGACATGGTTTCGACAATTTAAAAGTGGTGATTTCAATGTGAAAGACAGTGAGCGCTCTGGTAGACCACAAAAATGCGAAGACGAGCAATTGCAGGAGTTATTGGATGATGACCCAACTCAAACTCAACGGCAATTAGCAGAAGCATTACATGTGTCACAAGAAACAATCAGCAGACGTTTACGAGTAATGGGGAAGATGAATAAACTCGGTAAATGGGTCCCACACGATTTGAATGAACGTCAAATAGAAAATCGCAAAGTCACTTGTGAAGTGCTGCTTCAACGCCACGAAAGGAAATCATTTTTGCATCGAATTGTGACGGGTGACGAAAAATGGATTTATTTTGAGAACAAGAAGCGGAAAAAATCGTGGCTTTCACCTGGCGAAGCCGGTCCTTCAACACCAAGGCTAAATCGCTTCGGCAAGAAGACCATGCTCTGTGTCTGGTGGGATCAGAGCGGTATTGTGTATTATGAACTCTTGATGCCCGGCGTAACCGTTAATACACAACGCTATCGCCAACAAATTATTAATTTAAACCACGCATTAATCGAAAGACGACCGGAATGGGCCAGAAGACATGGCAAAGTGATTTTGTTACACGACAATGCGCCGTCTCACACAGCAAAAGCAGTGAAAGACACCTTGAAATCGCTTGGATGGGACATCCTTCCGCACCCGCCGTATTCGCCAGACCTGGCGCCATCTGACTATCACCTCTTCGCATCAATGGGGCACGCGCTCCCAGAGCAGCATTTCAGCAATTTCGAGGAAGTTGGAAAATGGCTCGACGAATGGTTTGCCGCAAAAGACAAGCAGTTTTTCAGGCATGGTATTCATAAGTTACCTAAAAGATGGGCGAAATGTGTAGAAGCCGATGGCCAATATTTTGAATAAAACAAAAATTAATTTCCCTTGAAAATTACGTGTTTTTTTTACCAAAAAACCGGAACAAACTTATGCATACACCTGGTAGACATACATGGGTCTGTGGTCTAGGGAGGTGCGCAAATTGTAGTGAGTCTACGGAGGGTTAAGTTTCGGAACATTTTTCAAGACAAAGATATGAAAATGGTTAGTTAGAACCTGTTTGACATATTCCCATCATAATGTTAAACAAATTTCTATTTCAATTCCAGAAGCCGTAAATGAAATTTGGTTATGTTACCCGTCGATTAGAAAATACAATTTGCTCCAGTTAACAATTCAAACTCGTAATTCAAACACTAACGTAGCCATTAATTGACCAAAGATTACTGAATACGACTCCAATGATTCCGGTCGGAAAGCTAGAATGACCAAGAATATAATGGATTTCCAAGAGCATAAAACTCCTGAAGTTTTTTAACTTTTTTCAGAAAGGAGATATATAAAACGCTGAAAGCTGTTCGAAATGATCCGATAACAATTCAATATAAATTTTAACTACAATTTTAACAATTTTAAATCAAGTTTATTCTGTTACTCATGGATTCGAAAATTCGACTTGCTCCACAGATAAAAACTCGGTATTTAAGTATATAGCGACACGACTAATCGTCCGAAGGGAATTTAACTAAAAGTCAATTGATTCCTGTTGAAAAAGATGCTTCGACGTAAATTCTACTGAACTAGAAAAAAATGAAAACACTTGACCTTAAGTTTCGAAGATTTGCTAAAAGACAAAATGAGTTGCGATATGGCCCCCCCCCTAAAAAATTCATCATTGTAGATTCTACTAAGAGATCCCACCAAGCTCGGATTATTCTAAATCCTTTTAAGAGATTCTTCAAACCCTGATTATTCTCCACTAATGACCCCTACACCCGAAATCCGGATTATTCCATATCGGGTCAATAAACTCCCCTCAAACATAGATTGATTTAAGTTATAAGGCCTGAGGTGTCTTTTAGAGGGGGGACTTAGAATCATCAGGACCTAACCGATGGCTCCTTAGGGGGGGGGCTGGACTTTTAATAATCCTCGTCGGTTCCAAGAGGGATTTAGGAGAATTCGAGATAGTAAAGGTTCAATGATAGATTGCGAGGGCGCGTTGCCCAAAAGCCCTACGTAAACATGTTATAGTAGTAGTAATAGTATAGTATAGTAGTAGTAGTATATATAGTCGTACTTACTACTACTACTACTACTACTACTACTACTACTACTACTACTACTACTACTACTACTACTACTACTACTACTACTACTACTACTACTACTACTACTACTACTACTACTACTACTACTACTACTACTACTACTACTACTACTACTACTACTACTACTACTACTACTACTACTACTACTACTACTACTACTACTACTACTACTACTACTACTACTACTACTACTACTACTACTACTACTACTACTACTACTACTACTACTACTACTACTACTACTACTACTACTACTACTACTACTACTACTACTACTACTACTACTACTACTACTACTACTACTACTACTACTACTACTACTACTACTACTACTACTACTACTACTACTACTACTACTACTACTACTACTACTACTACTACTACTACTACTACTACTACTACTACTACTACTACTACTACTACTACTACTACTACTACTACTACTACTACTACTACTACTACTACTACTACTACTACTACTACTACTACTACTACTACTACTACTACTACTACTACTACTACTACTACTACTACTACTACTACTACTACTACTACTACTACTACTACTACTACTACTACTACTACTACTACTACTACTACTACTACTACTACTACTACTACTACTACTACTACTACTACTACTACTACTACTACTACTACTACTACTACTACTACTACTACTACTACTACTACTACTACTACTACTACTACTACTACTACTACTACTACTACTACTACTACTACTACTACTACTACTACTACTACTACTACTACTACTACTACTACTACTACTACTACTACTACTACTACTACTACTACTACTACTACTACTACTACTACTACTACTACTACTACTACTACTACTACTACTACTACTACTACTACTACTACTACTACTACTACTACTACTACTACTACTACTACTACTACTACTACTACTACTACTACTACTACTACTACTACTACTACTACTACTACTACTACTACTACTACTACTACTACTACTACTACTACTACTACTACTACTACTACTACTACTACTACTACTACTACTACTACTACTACTACTACTACTACTACTACTACTACTACTACTACTACTACTACTACTACTACTACTACTACTACTACTACTACTACTACTACTACTACTACTACTACTACTACTACTACTACTACTACTACTACTACTACTACTACTACTACTACTACTACTACTACTACTACTACTACTACTACTACTACTACTACTACTACTACTACTACTACTACTACTACTACTACTACTACTACTACTACTACTACTACTACTACTACTACTACTACTACTACTACTACTACTACTACTACTACTACTACTACTACTACTACTACTACTACTACTACTACTACTACTACTACTACTACTACTACTACTACTACTACTACTACTACTACTACTACTACTACTACTACTACTACTACTACTACTACTACTACTACTACTACTACTACTACTACTACTACTACTACTACTACTACTACTACTACTACTACTACTACTACTACTACTACTACTACTACTACTACTACTACTACTACTACTACTACTACTACTACTACTACTACTACTACTACTACTACTACTACTACTACTACTACTACTACTACTACTACTACTACTACTACTACTACTACTACTACTACTACTACTACTACTACTACTACTACTACTACTACTACTACTACTACTACTACTACTACTACTACTACTACTACTACTACTACTACTACTACTACTACTACTACTACTACTACTACTACTACTACTACTACTACTACTACTACTACTACTACTACTACTACTACTACTACTACTACTACTACTACTACTACTACTACTACTACTACTACTACTACTACTACTACTACTACTACTACTACTACTACTACTACTACTACTACTACTACTACTATACTATGTTTACGTAGGGCTTTTGGGCTAAGCGCCCTTGCAATCTATCATTGGACCTACTAGTAGTACTACTTCTACTACTTTATAGATACATAGGTAGACATAGAGATAGAATAAAGATACGTTATATAAGTGGCGAAGGTCGCCGTATAGTGAAACAAACAAAGCTAACCTAGTCTACTCGTAGATAAGACGATAAGATTTTCTCAAACTGACAACCCATTGTTTGAAAGTATTTTGATAATGAATGATTATTACTGTGACAAATTTCAAAGCTTGGACCAGTATCAGATTGCTATAAAAAAAAGTAAAGTCCCAGGGGTTGAAACCCAAAATGTTGAGCATTACTGCGAAACCATTCAACGCTTCGTTGGGTGATCTATGACATAGAAATAATGTTCAAGTTGTTTATTCGACACTCAACATTAGTATTGTTAATGACCTTCGCCTGCTAACGTCACATCCAATTACAAGCTTTTGATAAGCTAGCGATTCATCCTCTCCACTCACTGCCCCCGCGGTTAGCTCAGATAGTTGCACAAGTTGCACTATTATCACTAGGCGTAGCCGTAGTATCATACGCAATATCATCAAAACGAGCTCTGTGAATTGTTAGTGATAATAAATAAAGCAAATTTAGAAAATAATTGGGTCATTCGGGTGTGCGAGTATTTTTAGCAGCGCCGTTAAGCTTGTTGCAATCAAATTTGTGCATTAGTTGAATAGTATTTTGGGGAATATGACAGAGACAAACGAAATGATCGACCAATTTAACAAAAGTTCTAGTACAACCGTATTAACAGTTGTTCAGTTGAAGTACCCTGAGTGGAAGATAGCAGATTTCAAAACTTGTTGCTCTTTACAAGTGGGCCAATATTTACCGTCACCGATATTCTCGAGTGAACTCAATAACAACCAATCCATTAAATGGCGATTGTGCATTTACCCGAACGGTATTAATACGAATCACGACTCATACATTTCGGTTTATCTTCATTGTGTTTGGTGCAGTTTACCCGAAGGACTTCGAGTTAAGTTCAACTTTAATATTAACGATGCATCAATGAGCAGCACCCGGAACCAACAATCAGACTGGTGCAGAATTATGCATGATGCAATCGTGGGATTTCCCAATTTTGTTCGTCAAAGGGAAGTCTTAGCTAGTAATCTGGTCAATGGCAGTCTTATAATATCATTTGATGGCCATTTAGCAAACGCCAATTGCATCGTTTCGGAACCGAGTACCGGTATAATGCACAGAGCGCAAGTTCCTTTCGAGTACAAGTGGACGATAAAGAATTACAAGTCTTGCTGGTTAGAAACGGGCGAACACATGATATCACCAAAATTCTTAACTATACTTGGCAATAACATAGTTCAATGGAACTTGATAATTTACCCCAAAGGTTCAAACGAAGAGCACAAGACGAAAATATCGGCTTTCCTGCATTGTATTTCGTGCACCGAACCTAAAGAATTCAAAGTTACGTTCAAGTTTCATATTTTGAATGCAAAAATGATTAGCTGCTGGAATAAGGTACGGCCAGACACGGTTACATTCACGCCTAATACTACCCACGGATTGAACTATTTTGCCGATCGAGATGTGGTTTTGAATCGAGGTTATCTGGTTAACGAAAGTCTCATAATGTCGTGTGAAGGAACAATCGAACAATATTAGGCTAATTGATATCAGGATGCGCTGAATTGTAAATTATAGTAGTGCAGAGTTCAATTCTTACTATAATTGTGCAAAATTCCAGTAAGACGATAAGCTAATTCTCGGTAAGTAACGAAAGCTGCTGGAATGCCAATTCCTCCGTCCCGATTAATCTTTTGGATAAAAAGGGAGAACGGCGTAAGCCTCTTTTCACAATTCTACAGTTCAATATTCTTGTCTTTTATCCAAAACATCAAACGTAGCGGAAAAAAATTTCTCGCATGTTCCTCTATCTGAAATCCATTTTAATTTTCAGGATACAACCATCATCTTCGTGGGGTCATTTTTTACGAAATTATTTTAACTCCATTTTTACCAAATACGAGGTTTATCACAGATGCGGCCAACTTGGAAAACTGTTACAATTCAGCAAATCGTTTGAACACAGCAGTAGCTTACATTGCAAATTATCGCAAACTGCATATGAATAACTTTGTTAACTTGTTCATTTCAACATCCAGTGTCACTTCTAAATGCTTCAAGAGCATAATATTTTTATGCGACACTTATTTTCGTAATTGATAAACAATACAATGATGTATATTTAAATAAAATGTTAAGTCTTTATGATCAATACCCGATAGTGATAGATACGTGTCTGGCGTCCAATTCCGATAATCCCCTGAGTTAAGTAGCATTTGGTACTGCCATTACTCGGTTGGTTTCGCGGGTTTTTCGTGCGCTACTGAGTGTGAACCCCGAGGCGAAGAGCTAACGATAACGATTAGTCGGTTTTTAAGCGAACCCCGCGAGCGTGCATAGTCTAAAACGAGTGGTCAACATTTTTGTGCTCACCGCTCGATTACTTTATATTCTCATTTGTCGTCGGTCTCTCGGTGCTCATTTTTCAACCGAGGTCTGCTCATTATTTCCGAGGGAAGAAAAGGTTCATACAACGAGGTAGCTCCCCCTTTTAATCCATCGTCAGGAGGGCTATGGTATTTTCACTAACAATCTGAATCGTATAAAACACAAAGTCTGGAAGTAAGTAAGTCGACCTGTAAATCTTTCAATATAACCGGAGGAGTTAGAGATCAACTTATCTCGTTCTGTACAGCTCTAGACGATATACGAGGATCAAGTTGGCATTCAATATGGACCCTAATGACATGGAACGGCGCCCGACAATATCTGTTTTGTTGCGAAACCAACGTTTTAGAAATTCGCTAATCGTATTTGTAATCACATTATTAGTGACACTTTTCCTATCAATCTTATGGATTTTCCGCTTTTATCTGAATATCTCTGAGCTCGTCAAGAAGATTAAAGGTCCTGGACAATTTAGTCGTTAACAAATACCTAAACATGGAAAACGTCGACCATACGTACCAACAGTCCATTTTGGATTAAAAGTGATCGACCCTCATTCTGCCAACGTCGTAACTAACTTTTTCATCACTCCCGGTTCCATACGTCGCGTCGGTAGCCGGTCGGATGATCTGGACGCGATGACATATGTTGCCAACGTTGTAAAGTGATGCGCGAAAATATAAAAACGTTACAATGTTAATAATTAATAAATATATATTTAAATAACTCGAATATGGTTCTTGTTATATGTCGTTATATTTACTTTACCTTTTCAATCTATTGCTTTATATCTTTTTAGCCAAAATTCGGTTTTTCCAATGAGAAATGCCTGAGACTAAATCATAGTCAAAGCACCTCCACCAGCAAAATCGTAGGATTGAGTAATACAAAATAATAAGTAAATCGGAGATTAGGCGTACGGCGGTCTCTCTATCTGTTTGTGTGTCTGTATTGTCATCCAGAAACACAACTTTTCCAAGAGGCTGCATGTCACAATGAAATTTGTTGTGACTTCTATGTACGAATCGACGTTTCTGTATTAAAGTGAGACTGTATACGAACGGTTCACCTCAAAACTTTCAACACATTTTGAAAATCTGGGTCCGAGAATAACGTATTAGAAATTTTTAGCTCTGTTTCTCTCGCACTTACGATTCCTCGGACTAATTTGATCACGTTGCATGAGCCTCCCCTTAAAATTCGAACTAAAACACCAACTCCTTTCGAAACTTTACCTAAAATGTCAAAATAAAATGGTAAACTGATTATTTTTAGAAATTATTATTGAAAAATTTGTTAAAACTTAGCGTACATACAATTGAATGTATTATCTTAACGTGGAATTTGAACAAGAGTTACCGTTTTCAAGGTGAGATAATTACGATTGAAGTTGGCGTGTGATTAGCATGGATCTCTTATAGCAAACACGCACAAACGACAAGTTATGGCTTTCTACCGTCTAAACGAGATTCAAGAATTAAACAAGACACAAAAGTATTTTAGCGACATAAAAGAAACATCCCAAAAAATATGAAATGGAGTTTATTGTTTAGTGTTTAAGATATTGGGAAATACGTTGCATCAGCGCGTGTGTGACGGACGCGCTGCGTGACGCATAAAGCCCGATGCACACCAAAGCAACGCGCAGAGCAGCCGGAGCAGCGTCGCGGCGCTCCGGTGTGCATCAGCCGATTTAAATATACGGGTTCGATTCTGGTCGCGGCTCTGCGCTGCTCTGCGCGTCGCAGCGCGCCGCTTTGGTGTGCATCCGGCTTAACACCCCCTGCCCCCTGGCTCCTGTCCCCTACATACCGGGAAAACCAATACTTAGCTTAGGATTCTTGAAAAAGCCAAAACTGCTGCCTTGACAGCTTGACTTTGACACTAATCATTGTGAACATATGCGAAATCACATAACCCGTAATATTCTTCGCTTCTCGTCCTACTGTCTGACCCTTGCTTCTATATTTTCTCTATGATCTGTCAATGCGCATAAACAAAAATGTATTCGAAGTTCAAAGAGTTGGTGTCGAAGAAAGATCGCACTGAATTACGTAAATTCGTTGAAACTACATCCGCTGATGAGGTAAGCTTGACAATCATCCAAAACCCTTAATTTCTTTGTTCGACATTTGTTTTCGAGGTTACTACCGTATCCCTACATAATCACGAACACACCACCTGTTGAATGTCATCGAAACAATGAATTTCGTTTTTTAAGTAGAAAACAATGAAATCTGCTTATTTTTGTTAATGTAAGTTATGTTTTAATGATTCTCTACATTTTAATGTACTCACATGTAGCTTTCCAATATAATAATTGGAAAGATCACCAATGCCGAAACTCCAAGAATATTGAGCGAACTTCTCGCAGGATTCACTAACTCGGAAAGTTCTCAGACGAAAAGACGCAAAGTTGTCGAAGCTATTTTGAAGTCTTTGCGCAATGTCAAAGCAACAACTTCTCATGTCGAATCTATAGTCAATCGTATCATCATTGACTTTTCACAATGTACCAAACCAAATCTTGTGAAGATAGTTGAATTTTGTCAAGATAGAATACGCCTTAACGACGATGAATTCATGAGGTAACTCTCAGTGTCTTTAAAAGCTTAAAAATCTAATGAAAATAAAAAGTATCGTCGCTTCATTTATTTTCATAATTGTCAAGCTGGAAAGACATATTACCAGCTGTTCTGGAGTCTTTGGATGATGAGAAATATATACATTACAAGGGCAACGAAGTATCTGGCCCAGAATATAAAACACTTGTTGTCAAATCGATTTGCAACAACTCCTGGGAGACAGCTACCTTAATATCGCTTGCAAAAATGTTTGGGTAATTTTATTTTGCGTTATGTGCATACAATAAGTTAGAACGCATTATTTTCTACATTCTTATCGAGTTTCCGGGAAACACAGAGAAATTACCCTTGAAAAGAACGATCACGAGCTAGTAATGAGAGGTCTATGCGACAAATTACCTGATGTGGAATTAAATGAAATTCCACCTCTGGCTCATCAGCTGCTACGACTGCATTCCAATCAGGATGGAAGACTCGTCCTTGGAACACTACAGAAATATTTTGCTCAGAGGTACTCGGAGGCTGGAGACAGTCAGAATGCTGAGAGTTTTGATGAAATAGGTAATAGCAGAGATAAAAATAATAAGTAAAAATTTAATTGTAATACGCTTACTTATACATAAAACACTTTTCGCTTGTAAGATACTTTACATCGAGGATATTGGTAGATATTTAATAAATTCACATTGTAGGAAAGCATCGTATTGTAAGAAGACGATAATTATTCGATAAAACGTAAATACATTGATATCAAGATTCATTTTTGAAGATAACATGCTCAATGTCTTATTAACACATTTTATTTTCTTGAATCTATATTTTTATCATTAGCTATTAGCTACCTCACCTGTTTCATAAATTCTATACCTACATTGACTTGTTTTAAGCTGTCTGTAATGGCTACTTCTACATGGAACCATAAACAAGATTTTAAATTGCTTTGTAACAGCAAACCTGTTAAAATGAATAATAAAGTATGAAAATTATCTACCAGGGGTCGTAAGTCGAAAGGAGATTGAAGAAACAGAAAGCACTGTTCTGTATCACATATATCAAGCTGCGCAAGTCAACCATGCCAATTTCAAAGACTTTGTAACATCCCTCAAAAAAGTTACTAATGCGCCAGAATACATTCTCGATCCATTCTTAATGGCAGTTCTGCTTTTGGTGTCAAGTATATACGACGATCAGGTAATTTTTGTAAAAATATTTATAATTTTAAGATAAAATTTATTTTTCAAACGACCATTCATGAAACAGATTTTTGATATACTGAAAAATGCTATGAGCCGAAAGATTCAAGACGATGAGAAACGAAAGAATAGCGCATGGCTCAGAAGCGTTCTATCGGATGATTGGCGTATCGTTGATGTTGTCGAGCAAGTGATTACTAACAGGTGATGAAACAACTTATCAATGAATTAATTAATTTTTTATTTAACAAAAAAAAAGAAGGCTTAAGACACTAACCAAAATCATTTCTTATTTATTTCAGTAACAAAGATCGTCATCTTGTACTAAAAGGATTAGTTGAATTCGCATTCGTCCTTATGAGCGGTGAAAGACGCGCAAAAGATGATGACAATCAGCTTTACGACATCGGTATAAGAATAATCCGAAAGTTGATTCGTAAACGTCACGAAATCGGTGCAACGGTTCTACAAAAGTTGACCGACAAAATAGTTGGCGGCGGGTCCATGATTTCACAATATACAGGTAGAGGAACGTTCAATTATTTGCAATGGCCCCACCGTCATTTTTTTCTAGATAATTAAGGCAGTGCGCCTGCCTAATTTTAGACGTTCGGAGACCGAATAGCAATATTCAGTTATTATTCATACAAAACTCTGTACGTACAACGGTCCAAACAATACAATCCAAAGACATTACTATTAAGATTCTGCACTTATCGTTACAGAATGTCTGTCATACATATGTCGAAAGTTAACTCTGATCGTACTCGACTCTCACGTATGGGTGATCACACTTCTCGAGCAATTATTAGCGATACCAGGAGACGCAGCGACGCAAGTTCTCCATGCGATATTACCTCTGATGCCTGTTTCCGTCACCATACGAGATAGTTTGGTTTTGGTTCTAAGAAAGGCACTTTATCGCAAAGGAACATACACCCGACAAATGGCTGTAATCGGATTTTTGCATCTTCTGAAGAATCTCAAAATCAATCATCTCAATGCGCTCAGTCAGTCGGGTCCGAGTTCAAGCACGAGCGCAAGCAGTTCGACATCGATTTTCACACAGGTCACATTAGAAAGACAAACTCACGTGAAGAAAACGAATACCCGATGCAACGCTGCCCTTTGTCACGAAGTTTTGAGTATATTGAAACGATGTTTCACTCACGAGGTTGACATTCGATTGCATCTGTACAAAGGTAGTATAATAAAATTATCTCCCAATTATTGACCTAACGAAACGATATGAATGTAGATATAAATGCAAGATAATTCTAACAAATTTTATGGGAATACTTGGTCAGAATGTTTACGCCGATGAATAATGATAAAAAATGTTATTGATAAAATCAACTTGTTTAGGTCTCTACGACGGTGTTGTGATGAATTCTGAACTGTCCGACTACGTGATGGATATGTTAATCATGCATTTCAACATCTATTACGAGACCGATCTAGACGTTAAGCCACCGATCAAGTTTCACATTTGTTCCGATATCCACGGCCCGGAAGCGGTGCTCAATGAACCCATCGGTGAACTGATATTCGTCATGCAAAGGATATACATTAAAATGACATCAAAAAGCTCCTCATCGCTGGATAAAGTATCAATAATATTGGAGTCTCTCTGCAAAAGAATGGCTCAAACAGAACTGGAGCATTTGAATCTAGTAAATTATTTATATTTTCAGTGGAACATGTGATTCACTGATTCTTATTGTTGGCGAGTCTTCTGATGCGATTATTCTTTTTCAAGGATGATCGTACGGATCTGCTGGACAATGTTCCAAAATCTCAGCAGAAATTGCATTCTCTAAAGCTCATGGTTACCGTTTACGAAGCGTTGATGGCTTATAAAATCGGGAGTTGGTCCATGGAGAGCTCAAATCATGCACAAAGTATAAATAGCCTTTTTAAGAATTACAAGGAACTAGTCGATTTCAGCAAGGTACTTTAATTGATTCCTAAAATCATTTACTCTGCAAAAAAAGAATTAATCAATCGTCGTTTTTTTTTCAGAGAGTCACAAAGTCAAAAAAGGGCGAAGTAAAGAGTAAAAAAGACAAAGATGCGAACGACACGACCATTAACAAGAGACCCGGCCGTCCCAGTAGCATCAAACTCCCTAACACAATTATGGATTTGGATACGATACATAAAATGCTTTGCTTGTTATACAAGTAAGTATTTTTTATTAGAAATTAACATTATATCATACAATTCTTTATTTTTTAAAGTCATTTGCTGGAACTGACATTAATTAGTAGTTTTTCCATTTTTGCTTTCTCTTAGAGAAAACTTTGTTTTAACAAAAACATCAATTACGCTGATCTAGCGTAATTTGTTCACGGTTATAGACACAGGCTACAACATTATATATATATATATATTTCTCATACATATCGTTAAATAACTCGCAATAAACAACTTACGTTTCATACAGCTTGTTTGAGTTGAACACGTATAGGTCCTTCACGATCATAAAAGTTGGATCTTTACACGTTGTTTCCTTATTCATTTAATCTGTCACCTATAAATACAATCTGTTATATAAGAAAATATAAACTTATGACAATTAAAGCATTTACAAAGAATTTAAGAAAACTTGTTTAATCATAAAAAATCAATACATTCATAAAATTTGACGATCACACCGAACGAAGGGATGTCGTTGCTTTACCTTTATCCGAAATTTCAGGTCAATAGATCGAGTTATTTTTCAGATCTAGACGACTGAAATAATCTTAAGCAGTTATATGGATGTTTCAGACCATTTTGAATATGCTGTGATAATTTTATCAAAACAAAGCTTCCTCCATGAGGAAACAATTATTTTATGTTAATTTGATTTTAGTCATTTCTCAAATAAAAGTTTGTCTATCAATGTTGAAAGGATCAGATAGAAATCGATTGAAATAGACAACGACACATTGATCCAAATAGGATTCTATCGTGATCTGTGCAGTTCTTGTCCATTTCTAACGGTTTCTGTGAGATCTTTTTAGCAGGAATCTCTATTTTCGATTTTACATTTTACGAACTAAATAACAAATTACAGACCGTCCGTGCCTTGGTCCACCAAAGAACAAGCTGCGTTTCTGAAGAAACGCACAGATTTTCACTACTACACTCTGCAAACTGCTATTCAACTGTTCCACAATGCTAAATCGCTGAAAAATGCCGACCTCCAGAGACACCAAGATTTATACTTAAAAGATTATCTGGATATAGGAGAGTAAGTCAAATAAAGTAGTAGTAGTAGTAGTAGTAGTAGTAGTAGTAGCCTTTAATTCCATGTAGATCTGCGAGGATCTTTAGTTTTGTTGCAGCCCCCCACCTCCACGCTATTTCGTAATACTTCTATTTAGATTTCCTCAAGTAGATAAAATATATTTCATATTGAAACTTCTTCAAAAGATGAATTTATCCGCAGGTTACTCTACAAACAAATAGTATCCGAGTTGGTTACGATACGTCAATTTGATCAGCAAACGGGTGTTCTGGGATTGGAATGCTTCAAAGAATTATGCGATTTAATTTGCACGTCTTTCACTTCAGAACTTCCCAAATTTCTGAGCCGGACTTGTAAGACACTCGCATTACTCAACCTTAGATTTAATTATTTAACGGTCAATAGGAAGAGCGCTTGTCAAGCGTCTATTAATTCGACACAAGCATCTATTAATTCATTAAATCCTTTGTTTTCATTGAAATATTAAAGACCCAAAGAAAAATGGTTATAAAGAAAACACACTAAAAAATTCTTAACTTACAACTGTGGTACAAAAAGCTTAAATCCGTGGGCAGCCTTAATCCTAATGACTGAGAGGATTAATAATTTTTCTCACACAAATTACATAAAATATCTTTGTTGCATGCATTTGTCGTAAAGTAAATGCCAGGACAAAATAATTTTGCACAATTTTCTATCGGAAAAATGTCCGCAAAAGATGAATTAAACAATATCAAGATATATTAGATTTTTTAATCTACTGTTGAGAGAAATTTGTCATATCTCTGCTTAAAAAGTTCCGACAGAATATCATGGAACGATAAAATCAAACACGACAGCCTATCATGCAAAGAAAATACACTTTTCGACATCTACAAAAACGCGCTACTGTTCACAATCACAAATCCATCTTTGGCGATGTAATAAAAAAAGAAAATATAAATAATTCTCATGAATTTTAACACCAGGCGAAGTCGAAGTATCGAAGGGTCTTTCCGTCCAGATACAAGGTCTCATAAGCCCTCTGCAAGTTTTGGTGGAAGCGTTCTTCCAGGAGGACATTGGTGATGAAGTGATCCCAAAGAAAATACCTGCAATTCTTTTGGATACGATGTCGATTCTTTTGCACAAAGTTAGCTTCGAGAAATCCCAAGCCAACAGAGTATTCGAGTGGTTGAAGAATCTGGCTCAAACGACTGAGGTCGAAACGTCGATCGCGATATTATTCATCCAATTGCTATCGATGATCGAAGAACGCGATGCCGAGATGGGGCAAACGATCGACGATTTGTGTATTCAAATTTGTGAAATACTTGGTACCATTGATAAGGTATTTCATCAAATTCTGATAACTCAGCACGAATTGTTGTATGGATGATTTTATAAATTATTAACCAGTCTTCGTAACTCGATCTCTTAGAAATTGTAACGAAAGGCGTCGTCAGTATCAAATGAAGGAAAATGACAAATTATTTGAAATTTGTTTGCGTGTGCGTTGTTATTTTACAAAGTACGTTAAATAGTATTAATGTACAAAGTCTCCTTTGTTACTTTATAGAGTATTTCGTTACTTTATAATACAATCCTCATGAGATTCAAGCCTATAACTTTCGGGAGAAAAAAATCTCTTCGCTACAAAAAAATATTTTAAATAATACCCACCGGCTATTGAAAATTTGTAAAAGTCAACGAATCAACGGTTTCTCAAGTATTGCAGACCAAAAAAAATATGAAGAAGCAATATGCTTTGCAACCTATCTTTTTTCCCCGGGATAATTCTTCCGTATTTTCTGCAATCTTTAATCCGATATCTTAGGAAACGATATAAAAAAGTTTATGACGTTACCCTTGTTGATAGTCATTTTTATTAAGTTTCGAACAATTAATATAAAATTCAGACCCTTCGAACGAGTCTCAACAAGTTCAGTAACAAAACTCGTCTAATTTCAGTCCATTTGTGTAGAATTTTTTAATCTGATTGAACAACATTTACTAGAGCTAGAGTCGAACTTCCTTTAAGTTTATATCGACGACTCACAATATTACGGCCAATTCTGAAGAATTAAGGTGGAAACGCTGACGTAAATAAATGCATAAAATATGATTATGTAGTTTTGATGTGAAGATTGTAAACAATTCTGTATCTTAATTCTTCGAAACTGTACATTTGTACATTTTCCAATTTCTAGATACGTACGTTTTTTCTATGTTGCTATTCGATATCCAGCGTTGACTGAATCCTTTTTTTCTTTTGCAGAGCGAAGTATCGATCAACGAGAGTTTTAAATGTATGACCGAATTTTCTGCGGTTCAAGCACATCCGATATTGAGTGCCGCCATCAAGTACAAATTGAACAACGCTGCATGGCTTTTGGGCAGGCTCAAGGCTGAACAGTGCATCGCGAGTGTTCCTGGCTCGGGTGACGAGACGAGTAAGGTCCCACGTTTTAGTATTAAGGCCCCCTTGATCGATACCAATAATTGTAAAATAAATTTCTTTGCCCCGATTGATCTTTTTGATAAAAGGAGAACAATGAACTGTGTCTCGCAATTTTACAGTTGACAGTTATCGTCTTTGATCCTAGAGATCAACCGTGGCGGGGAAATTCGAAATTGGAAAAATGTGCTATTTCTCTCGTACGTAAGATGATCTGGAAAAAACAGACGACGCCATTTTAAGATGATGTGGAAGATGTATATGGGTACAAGAGAGATAAAACTTAACTCGCGATTCCGAATTTCTCCGCCACGGTTGATCTGTCGTTTAAAAGTCGAGAATGTTGTTATCCGCTCAACAACTCTGCAGAACGACGTTCTCATCTTTTATCCGACAGATCAACCGTGGAGGGAAAATTCGGAATCGCATAAAAGCGGTTGCGTGAACTAATTTTTGTTTCTTTTTGAATTGGCGTCGAGAGACTACTGTCGCGTCTCTTTATACATTAACGGGTAAAGATTTTCTTGTCGAAATTAAACGATGCATATACAAATATTCTTGTAACAGATCGAGAAAAATTACGTGAAAAGGAACGAAGTCTTTGTCGACAAGTGTCCTACATTATAAAAACGCTTCAATCGTTGGCGAGTGCAGCGATAGAACCCGGCCCGAACACAGACGCGACGTTCAAGAATCTTCAACAATTGTACAAACTCATCAGCGATCTGACGAAATACTTTCTCAGCAAATCAACGGCCCAAAATCCTGCATTTCAGTCGGTCAAGTAAGACAAACGGGATTACTAGGGAAAAGAAATATTTTTTAAATCCAAATGAAATTAAGTTATTTACCGTTGCTCGTGTTTGCAGATTCATACAATTGGTAGAACTTGCCGGGAAACCGCTCAAACTTACTTTCTACAATCTGATATCGTACACCGAAGTAAAATAGATTTATTAGTTTTTTTTTATTATAGATTTATCAGTTTCAATCGATATGTTGTAACGTCATTTTAATTTTGTTTATTAGGAAAATCTAAACCATCGTAGAGGCAAGATCGACAGTCACGCACAGAGAAACAAAGTTATTAAGGAGACGAAAGCGATTCCGAATGTTGTGCTTGCAATAGAAAATTTTCACAAGGATATAATGCAACTCAGTCGAAAAACTGGCGTAAGTTGAAAAAATTAGCTCGATATCCACGGAAGGTACGTTTAAGAAAATTAATAATCTGCAACGTAGAACTTTGCACATAATTCTTCATTATTTCGCACATTTTGCAAAGTTTTCTCTATGAGGAAGTCAAAGTATATCAACATACTTTTTCATGGAGGTTGTGTTGTAAAAGGTACAAAATAATGAGAAACTAATTTGCAAGGTGATACTTCGCAGGCTTCTTTCCAACTTCACGTGAAAAAATCGGGAATGCGTTAACGCAAAAAATGTGTCAAATAGTGATTTAGTGAAATTTTCGTTTGCGCACAAATAAGAAACGTGAATTACACGGGTTTGTTGCATTAATACTACGCATAAAATATATTTGGTGACTTTATTATTGAGAAAACGATGTAATTTCTCGTGTTTAGATTCCACTGGAAAATTATGTCAAGCAGAGCATAACTCGTGACTTTAGAATTAAAAATCCAGAACTGGTGGAAGGCCTCGAAAAACTTGACGTGAGCCTGGTAAAGAAAAATCTCGTAATTAAACAAATGAAAATTTACGATTCTGAAAGACGCTACATATTTATTTATTTTATAGCAGGTAATTACGCAGAATTCAACGAGGGCAACAACGCCACATTTCGATGAGACAAGTAACCAAAACGATAGCGAGGTAAGTGACACTGATGAGCCACCGATCAAGAGGACGAGAACACAGATTTCACCATAATAATTGCAACGGGGATTCTGATCGTTTAGCGAAGGTTGCATTACAACCATTGTAAGACCATGATAATTCGTTCAAACAATAACTGTGATATTTCATTATTAAAGATAATACAACGTTTCATCAGTAAATGGAGTACTTCTACCAACATTGTTTATCGCTCATCCCTTGCCTATCTTTAGGGTAAAAGATTTTTTTTAAATCTAAAAAAGAATTATAAGGAAAAAATGCAAAGGGAATACGTAATCATTGTTTTGCACATCCGGTTAGAGCTTGACGACCATTCCAGAGAGAGATTGCGCTCGCGTAATACAAACTAAGGGCACTGATTGAAAACTCATGTGCGAGGTAATTTAAGTTGATGGGCAAGGGTAACGTCCTGACCTCATTAAAATTGTATTAAACAAGCAAATAGAAATATTTCTTTTTCAATTCTTAATAAATTGATGTGTCTCTTATAAACACGACTATTTCTGCGTATCCACACCAATTTAAAAATGCAGTTACGTCGCTAAGAATCCACCTCCTGATAATCATAATATTAACAATCTGGTAATATAATTGTATAATTTTTATAATTCTTCCATTAATAAGCGGTCTCGGTCTACATTTTTTTTTTTTTTTAGAATAGAGTAGTGTAAGGTAAATGTTAACTCGGCCGGTAAAAGCTTTTCAAAAAAATTAATACACAAAGAGAAAAAGGGAATGCAGCTTAATTGTCAATTTATTGTATGTAAGGCAGAAGACGTTGATATCGACGCACGGTATCTTATCAATAACACACTCGGCGTGCATTTATGCATTTTGAATACTACGACCGTGGTCATGTATCGTCTCTTTCGCACTCATGGCTGGAGTTAGAGGTTTCGCCTCCACTGAATGCTTGAGGCGAGGTGAAACCTCTGTACTTCACGTATGAGTGCGAAAGAGATAGGCTAGCAAAGTGCTTACGGCGGAGTGAAAGAGAAGCAGCACATCTATGTAAGTATGTTGGTTCGCCTCACTTTACTATCGTTATATCCATTATCCAGTTCTATCGTTGACAGTGTGGTGTGCACTGTGCGCCTCGTCCGCAGCAGTTGCTTCGCTCCGAGGAAACAAACGACATTCATCTACAACATGTCTATCTAGGTAAACATTATCTATAAAACAAAAAAAAAGCATCCGAAATTATTCTTTACGCGCCAAAAATTCATCATCAGTGTATAATGTTTTGATCTTCGATTACGACGATATTACTTGAAAACACGCCAACTCCCGACGCTAAATCCACCATTATGCGCCGTAAATTCTTCAACGATACAATACGTGATGATTCTCGTGCTGAATATCCGTTCCCAAATGCCATCAAGATATGCAAATCAGTTTTCCTTCGATATTTATCAATTACAGAAATATTAACCTCAAATATATAATTTTAAGCATTCCTCGATAGAAGATGAAGTCATGGGAAAATGATTCAAAACGAGTTCTTTTCTAAGACTCGTGAGAATTTAAAATGATTTCAGCATTGTTAAGTTAGTCCATTTTTTTTTGTTATCCTTGATGTTCAGTTTTCTATTGAAATCTAACTTCGACTAATAACGCAGACTGGATTAACCTGTTCACTCGCTGTTCGGATAACCAAAGTTGCAGAGACTTAGTGAAATATATCTTGCAATAATTAGATCAAGACCTAAGTGCATTCATCGACAAAACGTTAACAATGATGTCAAAAAATTAGATAAAATTCAACAACAGTTGCTTCTCTAGTACATTCTGACAGTGTAACAAACTTTGTTGCAAATTCTGTCAGATATTTGCTCTTATCTATTTGCCAATGAAAATATGATTTTCTCTGCGAACTCATTGCTTAACCTTGCTAACCTCTATATGATAGCGTTAAAGACAAATTTTTATATTTGGATATTCTGATAAAATATAACTGAGGAAGCAGTTATCAGATTTTGGCTAGGACCTCTCATAGAAATAGGATGCGCATGTTACAATTACATTATCTAGCAGTAAAACTGCAGAATATGCTGTTACCTCTTGAGGTTAACTACAAAATTAGTGATTCATTCATTTATTCATTTCCAGTTTATTACCACTGCCGACCCAGGTGGTCTGGGACAGGGAGGATGAGGCCCGAGAGCAAAAGCTGCGCCAACGGCCTGTCTCTGCCCTTGTGAAAGCCGTCTTCACAGCACCGCCGTACAGACAGCGCAAAGGCTGGATACCTCGCACTCCGGATGAATTCGGAGACGGAGGAGCCTTCCCGGAGATACACGTAGCTCAATATCCACTGATGATGGGCGTCAAAGGCAAAGAAGCGACGAGCAACGCTCTGGCCATCCAACTCGATGCTCAGGGTGGAGTAAAGTACGATTTAATCGCCAGACAGGGTCATTCAAAAGACAAAATCGTATACAGCAAGCTCAGCGACCTTCTACCCGCGGAAGTAACGAACGAGAACGATCTAGGTCTCCAAAGGCCCAACGAGGAGGAGATCAACGAAATAACGGTAAAAACTCGTAAAGCACTAGAAAAAATCACACAGTCGAAGATAGCGGCGGCGATGCCAGTGAGATGTGCGGAAAAATAGGGCCCCGCGCAGTATATAAGGTACACGCCTTCGCAACAGGGGCAATCCTTTAATTCCGGCGCTAAACAGAGAGTGATTAGGATGGTCGAGGCACAGGTCGATCCTATGGAGCCCCCAAAATTTAGAATAAATAAAAAAATTCCCCGAGGGCCACCGTTACCTCCGGCACCGGTGATGCACTCACCGACCCGCAAAGTCTCGGTCAAGGAACAAAAAGAATAGAAGATTCCGCCGTGTATAAGTAATTGGAAGAACGCAAAGGGATACACGATTCCATTGGACAAGCGACTCGCGGCCGATGGACGTGGATTGCAGCAGGTTCACGTGAATGAGAATTTTGCTAAACTTGCCGAAGCGCTCTATATCGCTGACAGGAAGGCCCATGAAGCGGTAGAGATGCGCGCACAGCTGGAGAAGAAATTGGCTCAGAAGGAGAAGGAAAAGAAGGAGGATCACTTGAGACTGCTGGCTCAGAAGGCGAGAGAAGAGCGTGCGGGATTGAAATCCGCTGCGGCTTTGGATAAAGCCGAGGAAACGCGAGAGCGAGATCAGCGTGAGGCAGGAGAGGCACAAGGATCGAGCTCGAGAGCGCAATTTGACGCGTGCCGCTCCCGATAAGAGATCCAGGCTGCAACGCGAGCGCGAGAGGGATATCAGTGAGCAGATAGCTCTTGGACTGCCGGCGAAGAACGTCGCCAATTCTGGCGAGACACAGTTCGATCAGCGATTGTTTAATACCACAAAGGGTATGGACAGTGGTTATGGTCACGATGACGAGTACAATGTTTACGATAAACCCTGGAGGGACGGCAGTTCGCTTGGAACTCACATCTATCGACCCGGCAAGAATATCGATAAGGATAACTATGGCGATGATTTGGAAAAACTCGTCAGTACCAATAGGTGAACCCAACACTACTTTGTGTTCTGATAGAAAAAGAATATATTTTTATCGATTATTTCGATAAAAAATCATTTTATAGCTGGAAATTTGTTGAAATTATTGTTTTTTAAAATACTTTTTCTTTCACAGATTCGTTCCTGACAAAGAATTTAGCGGTACCGATAGAACGGCTACTCGCTCTGGTCCAGTGCAATTTGAAAAGGACGAGGAGGATCCCTTCGGTCTCGATCAGTTCTCGAAACAAGCTAAGCGCGCGAGCAGTTCCGCGGCTACTACGAAAAGAAAGGAGGATCGCGAACAGCGTCGAGACGAACGCGATAAACGTCACAAGCATTAAACGTAATTCTCAATATGTTGATATTCCATATCTTTTTTTTTTCGGAAAGTAACTGTTATAAATTCTACGAATTATCAAACAAGCATGCTCTTTACAACGATGATGATGTCGTTAAAGATGCTTCACGTATACATTCCCAATTAAAAGTTTTATTCAATCAGAATTTCAGTACTTCGTGATGAGAGAAAAATCTTTTAAAGAATCAACGATATCGAAAATACTAAGAACATTCATTTGAAATAATTAATTTTGTCGAAAAGTTATTAATAAATTTATGTTTCAATGTTTAACGAATCTTTAGAAAACTTTATTGTTTGTCTTATGAGATGAATTCCTTGTTTTTTGTCGAAAATGTATGATTTTGTAAAGAATTTTCTAATAATTTTAATTGTTTTTCTTTGTATTCATTTTGATGTTTAAAAAATCACGAATATTGGATATGTTTTCGTGAAAAGGTCCCATATTAAACATAAGATTCCGGATCATTCAAGAATTTCACAATAAAATTTGTTAACATTTCTCGAGAATATTTTCAAAATTAGAAAAAATTATTTTTGAAAATCATAAATATTCGAAAATAATCGACGAATTCATTTGACAAAAGAAACAATTATGCTGAAAAATTAGTTAACCAATTTTTATCTTTTATTGATAACTTTTTCGCATTGTAGTTAATCGAAATCAATGTTCTTGATATCTTCGATATATATTTGAAAAATTATTTTTCTCGTATCGCAAAGTACTTGAATTATGATCGAATCTCAATTTTGGCTGTTGAAGTATACCCGAAATATTATTAAAATGATATTGTACGAAAAAACAAATAATTACACGAGTTATCGTCAAAACAATTTTTTTTTTCTTATGATCGATACGCTGCATTTACAAATTTGATAATACAGCATGAACATTAAAGAATCACGAATTATCGGAGAATTGCACATACAATCGCCATTGCACTTATTTTTTAAATATACATTTTTTTTAAGTCTTCGAAGAAGTCTTTTTAACAAGTATACAATCGAAAAAGTAGTTTAACAATTATCGAAAACAATTGAGTATTAAACAAAATTAATTTAACGTTTAAATAAATAAATTTAGTCGAATATTTCTACGACAAACACATACACTAAACTCAGAGAAATAGTTTTGTTTTGTTGTGGGGGATTTCTTTTCCACTTTATGAACAACAGAGCTATTTGTATTAACATTTGAAAATATGAAAATATAACTAATCAAAGATTCTGTTTATACAAATATTGCTAAATCTATGTTCAAATTGGCGTTAATTACACAGTAAATATTTTCTTTATGAATTAATTAATATATTTATATAGAAAACTTTTATGCATAAATTAGTAGAGTAGGATCCCGCTTTTCTTAAGTTCAATTAACTCAATCGCCGGTTTTACTCAACTCGTTATTATGGCAACAATTTCGCCCCTTTATTAATTTTTCTATTGTCTTTTTAACACTGGGATACAATCTAAGCGCGCTCAGACATACATCATCTTTTCTACTTGAGACGAACCGACAATCGCTTCTTCTCCTCTAAGCTAGGCTGTCGATGAAAAAAAAACTTGTTTTTTTAAGGGTGTGGGACATTTCTGAGAAAACGTAAATAGGATACGACTGCGTCTATCCGTTTTTTTTTTCCTCAAGATGTTTAGCCTTAAATATACAGCAATACAGTTTTTTATACCAACTGCGGTGTGTCATTTGACCTTAAGGGGAGGAGAAAGACTCACTTCATGGAACCGGTGTGTGAGAGAGACGTCACCACAGAGATGGCGTGAGTGCGAGCGAAGGAGAGAGCACACCAGGTGTTACGTGCTATATACCTCGTGAAGTGATAGAGGTAATAGTGCGATAATAAGATAGAAGTACTCTTGCCAATCCGAATTTCTCTGCAGTTGATCTGTAGGATAAATAGACTAGAACGTCGTCCTGAAGAATTATTAAGCGGAGAGCAATGTTCTCGGCTTTTATCCAACAAATGAAACGTGACATTGAAATTCAAGTTATATGTTTTATTACCTACCGAATAATACCACATACACCGACAAGGTAAATACTAGATCGGTAGATGTGGTATTTTCCTCACTCTTCCGATGTCCTTCAAAAATGTGGGTTTAAGAAAAGTGTGTTTTAAAGCCTTGAGGCGAACCGTCGATATCGAACCTCCCTCTTAAAGCGAAGAGAAACCTGTATCACGCGACTCGACATTCTCTCTCTGGCACTCACACGATTTCTAATCGCACTCAGTTACGTAGTAAATATCATGTGGTATAGGTTTATCCTCCCCTTAAGATGATGTGCTACCTTTCGGTCGGTAAAAAAAACTATAATGCAAATTTCTCTGTCACGATTGATCATTCGAATAAAAGATGATCACGGTGAATTGTGTCTTACAATTCTACAGTTCAGCGTTTTTATGTTCTATTGAAAAGATCAATCGTTACGAAGAAATTTACAATGAGAAAATCCTGCTACCTCTCTTGCACGCATTGCAATCTGAGATAGATAGCATGTAGCACATCGTTTTCAGAAATGCGGGGAACTGTATATTTAATTTAATTTTCAAGTATGGTGTAAAATGAATATATCGTATACTAAACACCTTTAAACAATTGTATTTGATATACAAATACTTTCATTTTACATTATACTTGTATATTATAATTAATTTTCAAGTATTGTGTAAAATGAATGTATGGTGTATTAAACACGTTCAAAGAATCGTATTCAATATACAAGTCCTTTAATCGTACTTGTATATTAAATTCAATACACACGTTTTATGCATAAAAACTTTCTATACATGAATATTAATTTTTCAAATATTTTTAACAGTGTACTGCTAAACTAACGTTTGTTCTTTCTGTTTTTTGTTTGTACACGTATTCAAATGTCTTTAAATCTATTCAAATCAAGTAGCAAGTCATCAAGTCAACGATCTCATGTAAAAAAAAAACGAAAATTCAAAAGCACCTTCGATTTTTCGAATTTTATCTTTCTCTCTATCTTTCTTTTTTCTTCGTTTGACACAAAAACAATGCATTTATCACATGTATAGAATTCGCGTTGGCTTTAATGTCAATGGAAGATATTAGGTGGTGAATATTATTATAATATATGTATAAGTAGGCTATTTCATTATCTGCTTGCGAGAAGCGCGTAAATATCGCGATTTTTTTAGTAAAGCGGAGCCTCATCCGCTGACGCTGATACGTCCTCGTCGCTCCATTCGCTGATCCCGAGAGTCGCTGGTCCGTGGAAGCTCTGAGATCTTGACACATGACTGAAACGGGAAAGCACATAGATTCGTCAATTATTTCAGGTAACATTGACGTATCGGCGTAGTGCGAACACGGTAATTTACGGGTAAGATATGTACACTGATCCAGTGCTAGACAATAATCGTTAGAAATGTAAAATAATTATTTTTTACAATTTATAATAATTATTTCAATAAATTGTTTCAATCGTTTCGAATAATTGAATTTGAAATAAGAAAATATTGTTCTTTTACGTCGTTTTCAGTTCGTCACATTGATTTTTATACGGTGTTGCTGATAATTCTCAATCAGAGATGGAATCCTGAGTTAACGGCTCTGATATTATACGATAACGTCACGTCAAACCGATTTTTCTTTATTTCTTTTCGTTAAACTCTCTTGCACGTACAACGATGTGAGAGAGACGGACGACGTGTAGCACATCATCTTAGGACAATGTGAAAAACGTGAACTGCGCCCTGCACTGTTATCGGCTTTTATCCGACAGATGAAACGAGACAGAGAAATTTCGATTAAAGTTTTAATTCAATATGGATTAGTATCGCATCATCTTTAATGCACATTAATATTGGCGAACTTTGGAATGAATTCGGAAACGTTCGACTACACCGAATGTAGCACGTTGTAGCGAACTGAACACGACGTTTAAAAAAAAAAACAATTCCTACCAATTCATCTATTAGTTTTCATTTAAATTATGTCTAGGACAGGCACGGATCACGTAGCATGGAAATATGTACGTCTTGGAAGCAGTTTCGAGCCTGGAAGTGTTTTTGTACGCTGCAGTGCGAAAGAAAGCAAATCGCTGCGATACATTTAATCAAGCTCAATAGATAAAACACAAAATACACACACACACACAATTGCGTATGTTACTGAGGTTAAAGGCCGCGGAAAAAGAAAATAATAATACTCCACGCTTTTTGCATGTAGTAATTGTAATCATACCGCTTGCTCGGATCGCTGAAGTCTATCTCTACTTGCGATCGCTACAAGACCTAACAACACGGTGAAATTGTTACTATGTTTGATTATTTCATGCAAGTCACAATTGACAAAGAGAGAGAATGTAAATGCTGTTAGCAATCTCACCTGGAAGACGTATTGGTGTTGACGTTTCGTTTTACAAGATCGGCCTTTCGTTTACCCTCCATCGCTGCCTTCATCGGATCGTAACTCTTCCGTCGTTTCCAATTTTGCATCTCCACTTCTCGCGTGTTTGGAGCAATCGGCTTCTTCGTATCTTTTGACTTGGGCTTTGAAACCTGAGGCACAGAATCATTTAACATTCAGTTAAACATACGATCCATTTTACAGTTGAAACAATTTGCTAAATCGACTGAGCTGCTATGAGTACAAGTGAGACCATTGGCCATCGCGGAGAAGTGAGAAAAACCACCAGAAATTTGTAGCACATCGACTACGGTGTAGCACATCAAGGTCGAAAAACCGTGGTGAAAGATAGCAACAGATTGGCATTGTGGTGTGCTGTGTGCGGGGCACGGATCGGCACGATGACGAGCTTACGAGTGTATCGTGTGAGAGTTTCGCTTTTATTTCTTGTATATTTCTTAAATATCCAATGAACCACAATTTTATTATCCTCATAATCCTTATAAATCCCTTGAGTATCGATGTATCGAGATTGACGCATATATTTGTCGATATATGCGTCAGTGACACTCAAGAGTATTCAGTACTTTTGATATTTTCTGTGAATTTAATTAAATTACAAAATTCTTCAGTCGAATACAAATCTCGCTACTTTTCTCATAAGAGTGTCGTAATAAAAGGATTTTTTATATTTTAATTCATTTTTTGATGCTCGTTAACCTTCTCCGGTCTTTCGTTTATGTGTTAAAAAATTGTTATAACGCGATGAATTCGAAACATACTGAAAAAAAATCAGGTTTCGGAATTTTAATGCTTTTTTGACATAATTATCTTAAAGAAAACTGTACGTATGTAATATTTACAACAAAATAACTAACAAAAAACTTAATTCTTGTTCCGAGATATTTTTTACTTTTGTTTATAAAAATATTTTTATGATTTGAAATATGAAAAAAAAAACGATTTATTTATTTTTAAATAATTGGCGTACGGTTTTTAAATTCTGTGTAAAGCTTTTCTTTTTCTCAAGCCGATCGATCTTACGTTGGTTGATGTTTTTGGCAAACGCATGCTAAAGCGTCCTGAATCGGTCCTCGAGATGCTTGGCAATGCTTCTGATTTTCCTTTAGCATCAGTGACTCGCACATTTTTAGGCTTTGTTGTGGCTTTAGAATTCGGCTTTGTTTCTTGAAGATCCAGTCTTCCTCTACGTAAGCTGTAACAAATGTATACGAATTATACGTTAGACGATTTTACAAAAGAGACGATTTTAATTTTCATTGTTGAATGTAGGAACAGCGTACCTGAAAGCTCTGTTATATTTTGTATTAGTTATAGGAGATTGCGTAGCAGCTTGAGGTTCGTCGCTGGTTTCAGTATCGCTAGCTTCATGAGCCGTTTTATTGTAATCCTGACGAAAACTGTGGCTAGTATCCTCGTCACTCTCGCCACCGGAATCCACTAACGCTGGATTGTAGACGTTTATTCGAGCTGACATCGCGGACATAACGTTGTGAGTTGTCTGGAGGTACGAAGAGGTCTCCAGGTCACTGTCGCTTCCCTGAAGAAATACCGAAGATTTATATAATCGTGAATTCGATAAAAGTATCTTTTTTCATTTTTAAGGTGAAGCTCGATACCGACGATTCATTTCAAAAGTTTCAACCCATTTTACTCGAACTCAGATTTTTCTAAAGACGTTGAAAGAGCGGAACTTACAACGTGAACGTTGCACGGATTGAGCCCCACAAATTCAATATTTATCAGAAGATCTGTGTCCTATAAAAATGTTTAAAGTTTTTAGCTCTGCCCCTCTCGCACTTGCGGATTCTCGGAACATAAGAGCTTAAGGTTGAAACTTGATAACGACCGTTAATCTCAAAACTTCCAACACGTTTTTCTCGAACTCAGATTTTCCTACGGACGTCAAAACAGTGGGGCTCGCTGCGTAAACTTGGCTCGGAGTAAGCCCCATAATTTGGACATTTATCAGAAAATTTGTGTCCAAGAAAAATGTTTTGGAATTTTGTTGGTCTGGCGCGGACTTACGGATTCTCGGACCATAGATAACGTGACTTGAGTTTCCCTTTAATTGAACGTCCTGTTAGTTTTTTTATGTACCTTAAGCAACATTTTATGGTTGCTAAGGCTTGATAATAAATTAATTAATGTGAGAAATTGCTTTCAGAGATTTAAATCTTTGTTCAATTCGTTTGTGTCTTACCAATTGTGGACTACACGGCGGAGGTGCTTGAACGTCTTTGTAAGTAAATTCGAGTTCATTATCCGACCAGTCGTCAGCTAGGGAGAGAGTTCCTCGAGTACCATGAAAGCTTGCAGATCGTAGAACCGAATTGTCTCGACTGCTACGTAGTATAAAAATACATTATGCATAAAAGAATAAGTCTATTTAGACGTTCACATTCATTTCAATCTGTATAAAATTACCTTGACGAGCCATTCTCAATGCTGTGATGCTTCTTCGGTCCATCAAACTTTTTCTTTCCTTCTGCCGCGGCCTTCATAGGATCGTAACTCTTTCGTCGCTTCCAATTCTGAAATTCAACTTCCTTCGAAGTCAACGTAGAATTGCTTCTCGCGGATTTCTTGTGATCTTTGCTGGGTTTTTGGTTAGGTCTTGTCGCAGGTGTTGTCTGTAAAGAGACGAATTTATAAGCCGACGATCTCCAAGCATTTCTTTACGTAATTATTCCAATTTTTCACTTCAGTTAAATTATCTTCTTTAGCTCTATTTGGACTGAATCAATTTTTTTTCTTTCAAATTCATAGAAATTTTTAAATTATTTATCTTACGTGTGATGTTTTTGGAACTCTCATACTAAATCTTCCGATGTCTGTCCGCGATATCGAAGGTGCTCGTGGTTTGGGTGGTTCTGGCTTTTTAAAACCATCTCTGCTACTCGCGCCAACGCTGCTTGTTCTGCCTCTGTGATGACTTTGTTGCCTGGCGGAGCACGGAGCAGATTTAATCTCCGTTTGAGCTTTCCTTCTCCTCTCCTCTGGTGTCGTATTTGGAGTAGTATCGGATTCACAGCTGAGCCTTCCTCTTCTTATGCTAAAAGCTCTGTTAAGTTTTATTCCAGAGGAAATCGGCGGTACCGAAGGTGCAGCTTGCAGTTCACCCGCTTCGCTGCTACTGTCCGAGCCGACGTTATTGAACTTTCCCTTCGACAATAACAGACGATCGTTGTCGTTGTTGTTGAAACTGCTGCGCCTCGTCAAAACGCTTTTAAGTTTGGCATTTCGAATACTGGTGTTGCTCGACGAACGTTGAATATTCACATTACGTTGAAAAACCGGACTGTTCTGATAGACACTGCTGATATTCGAGATAAGTTCTTTTCTATTGTGTGGCGAAATTTCGTCTTGATAGTTGCTGGTACTGTTGGATTTCCTGAGCATGTACGGACTGCGCAAATGAAAGAATAATTAGATGGTCTACGTTTAATTTTTTTTAATCGCGTGATTCCCCAAGAAATTTACCTATTTTCCGTGCATGTGAAGTAGCCAACATTTTTCGCTTGCGTCGAGGATTTAATAAAATTTTTCGTCTTATCCAATATCGGTGAATTGATTACTTTCGTTGCGAGTTCCTTATGTGCTAATATCGGACTGTTGGTAAGCTTTGGAGTGGATGGCCTTAGGCAATTCAGAATAGGACTGTTGGTGTATTTAATATTCTCCTCGGCGTAATTCTTCAAGCTACTCTTTCTGGACGAATTCGATTCGGCAGTGTCGGACGTATATCCTTTTCTGTAACGTCGAGGCAATTGCAACGAGAGATACGAAAACGTCATGACAAAAACTTGAGTCTGATTAATTCTTCAAGTAACAGCGCCGTAAATACATACGACGCTACCTTTTGACAATAGCGATATTAACTATTCGTTAAGTTTCTAAACGTGTTTGAAAATTTTGAATCTTTAAGATGAAAGAGGAGAACGATGAACTGCTTCTAACAATTCTACAGCTCACCGTTGTCGTATTTTATCCGCGAGATCAATCGTGACGGATAAATTCGCGATGGGAAAATTCTGTTATCTCTCTTGAACGTATAGCGATCTAAGAGTGACGAACGACGTGTAGCACGTCACCTTAAATCTACATTTTGACTCAGCGGTACCGAGAAGCTATTGTTATGTTTTAAAAGAATATTACGAATAAGCTAATGAATCAAATATTAAATAAATTACTTGTCTAGCGAGCTACTTCGTTCCAGATGAAGAGAAGTCAAGGCGTGGGACGGACTTTGCAGTGTAGCTTCATCATTCTTGCTTATCTTGTTTTCCACGTACTTGCGAACGCTCCTCCGACATTCGTTTACGTTAGCCCGCTTGAACAAGGCTTCGGATAAACTGCCGGGTCGCACGACGGAAGCACCGTGTGTTGGTGTACGCTGAGAACTGTGGGGCGGCGTAACGTAACTGTTACTCGTATCCTCGTCGGATTCACCACCGGAATCTATGAGAGTGTGTTGATTTGGCACAGTAACCAGTCTCTCTTTTATATGTAAATGAGTTTCCATATCCAAACTACTGTCGCTCTGTTCCTGTGGAAAAGGAAAACAACTTTTAATAACAAATTATCTCATCAAGTCAATGATACACAAAAGACAGCATCAGCATTGCAACGGAGGTTGCGGACTGCTGCGAACGATTTTTCTGTGTCATCTTTTATCTCGATGAGGTTTACATGTGCACATTTTTGCCCTGTTGAGTGTTAAATGAATCAAGTAAATGTAGTAAAAAAAATTGTATCCAACTACTGCGTTTAGATTATGTAGGAACCGGTTTGCTGCCCAATTATTATTCATTTTGTCAATCATTCGAATGAAAAATTGAAGAATTCCTTAGCTCTTAATAAAAAATAAAATAAAATCATACGAACATAACGATTTTTCTGCAATCTGTGAGATCTGTTGTAAA
Source organism: Cylloceria caligata (assembly GCA_963942595.1). Taxonomy (NCBI): domain Eukaryota; kingdom Metazoa; phylum Arthropoda; class Insecta; order Hymenoptera; family Ichneumonidae; genus Cylloceria; species Cylloceria caligata. The sequence continues at coordinate 4,958,655 of OZ012707.1, read as the reverse complement.
TGGGCGAAGGAATTTTTGATGGACTCATAGGGGGTGTCCGTCCGGTAGATCCTCCGACAGGCGGGGGAAGAGAGTTATGTTCCGCAACCTGTGTCGCCCATTCCGAGATCCACGTGTTGGTATCCCGGGAGTTCGTCATCTGTAAACCGATCGTCGATTAATTAAATTGTTCGTTTTAAAAAAAAAGCACCTTTTACGAGCTCATTATTCGTTAAATACCTTAAAATGATGAACATAAGTTTCTTCGCTCTCCTGCTCAGTCAAAATTCCAACGCTGAAAGCCTTATCGATGTCCATTCGAGCTTTCTCCTCGTCGGTGTAGTCTTTGTGAATCGTGTAAGTTCCCGCTTCGCTGACCGTGCCGTCGGAGCCAGCGTCCACGTTGCTTACATTAAATATATCGAGATTCATATTTCCCGCTCCGTCGATGCTCGTATCCGCGGTGAAACTTGCACTTGAAATTTGCATCTTACTCTCATTCACTTCGGAGTATACGAATTCATTGGACTTGCAATCGTCTGACAGATAATTAACGTTCGATAGTTTCTCGGAGGAATCGACGCGGCTAGTTTCCAACCGCTCCTCGCTACCGTATTCGTGATTTATCTCGATGTACTCGATGTTCTTCGTATACTTTTTCTCCGGTGAATATTGCACGCGATTCGTACGCTCATCCTCGAAGCTACTCTTCTGCATGCCGCTGAGATCGTTCATCGTCGCTGAATGCTGCAAATTGTGGAAGGTGCTGGAGCTTGGTTTCGCTCGATTGTTCAACTCGAGGGACAGATTCTCACGGCAAGTTTCAACGCTCTCAGTCTTATCCATGTAAGATCTTGGCGATAAATCTTTGTAGGACTTTTCTGTGTATGATCTCGACATTGCGTCAGTCTTTTTCGTTGCTCCTTGTGACTTTCCCGTTGTTTTGAGACCTGCGAACAATTTTTTTCAATCAAATTTTATTCAATAATTGGTTTAATAAATTATTTTTATAACAAAAAATGTTTCATCAGTTGTATTTAAGCTAGAATGAGGTTGGCAAGGTCGGAGTATGAGTCATATTATTTCTTCATTTATCATTTATTAATAAATTTTCAGGTTTAATGAAAAAAAATCTCTTTTAAAAATTTGTTTTTAATTAGTAAATTTCCAGGTTGATGGTTGTTTAGGGTTTTTATTCAACGTACTCATACGTTAAACATGAATAAATAAAAATCTTTATTTGTACAATGTAAAATATACTTTTGAAATTATTAACAAATAAAATTAAACAAATTATTATTTTTCTTGAAATAATAATATTTTGAATACCATAAAGAAGATTTGGAATTCCATTGCAATATTAAGAGTTCAAACGCTATGTGATTCATGCACAAATTGCCCCTGGAATACTAATGAGCTCCTTGTAAAGGTCTGCTACAGAGGATATCTTAGCCATGAGTCATTCTCAATACAAAAATAGTATCCAAGTCATTCGTTCGATGCAGTATTTTAAAAATTCTTTTATTCTCCTTCGTACTTACCCAGCTCCTTTAATTTTTGTGACAATTGGTCTGCCTTGCGTTTAGTATCGTCCTCGCTACTGAAGTAACCTTCGGAATGAGTGCTAGGAGCTTTCTGTTTATGCAAAAAAATTTGCGTCGAGGTTTCTACCGAATTCTTTGCTTTAATTTCAATCTAAGAAATATCAATAAAATAGCATTAAATTAAACACCTTTAGGCTGTAATTAAGAATTAAAGAAAATAAATAAATTTCAAGTGAAATTAACAACATTTGGGCCTAAGAATTTGAAAAAAAAATATTCTGGAGCACCTTAGAGGTGGACAGATTCCTCCTGTGCCTGGCGTTGTACCGTTGAAACAAATTTTGATATCTCGCAGTGTCGACTTTCTTGTTGTTTCCAAAATCAACTGTGAAAGCCAGAGGAGCCGGAGAACAGGGAACAGAAGCGTTAGCTTCTTCCGCACTTTCTCCGGACTCTTTCTTGCTACTTTTATCCATCAAGGGCGAGGCATTGACGCAACTGGCAGTGTCGCAGTTCTCCCTACTTTCGATAATCTTTAATTGGGGATTCTCCTGCTCCAATTCTTTTCTCGTATTGTTCTTTAAATAAGATTCCACATTGTTTGATTCGCGCGAGCCAATATTTGTCCCTGAAGATATCTCTTTTATGGAAGGATCAGAATTTTGACAATTTACGCAATTATCTTCTCCCTCATTGTCAATAAGCTTAGTGCCGTCTGTCAAGGCTGCAGCGTTAAACGCTTTGGGCACGTTTGTTGCCTCCATGCTTCGGAGCTTCGAACATTCCAATTGTTCGGTTAGGGCTATGAATTGTTCGTCTTTTTTCTCTCGTATTGCGCCTGAACGTCAGTCTTGTCGAGCTCTCTTTCTCTCTCGCTCTCTTTCTCACTTCTCGTCGTTTAACGACGTCTCGTGCGTTAATTATATCTTGAAAAAAACGTTGTACATTTTGATATCAAAGCCGCGGTTCAACCCAGCACGAAAAACTGACACGGCGTCGTGCACAGACACATCTGCCAATAATAAGATTTTAGTTGATAAGCGATAATGTCACACGATGTCACATTCCATTTTTGACTTGACTTTTTCCAAAACCCGAAGTGAGCGCGATGTGTACGGATCGCGAATGGATTGTTCACTGACACCGACACGAGAATCGCAATTTCCCTATATTGTCGGAGCAAATTAATAAAAATAAAAAACCCTACGATCTCCGTGTCCGTACTCCGGCGGACACTCCGGTCTCCGTGACAGACATTATTGCGCCATTGCGGACCTGCTCAGTGCTCACTGCTCAGTACTAGACTAGTCACTCTAGTCAGTGCTCACTGCTGTCCTGCTCTCCGGGATTGGCTGTCGGCTTTCGAATGTTTGATATAAAAAAGTTTATCGTATAAAAGTCAATGTAGTGGTATCTCGATATATAAAACAGTGATATTCGTCGAAGATCTGAGACTAATTTGATATATTAATCATGGAAACTGATTTACTCCGTAATCTTGAAAACGTAGGGTAAGTTTTTTTTAGGTTACGGTAGCAACTATACCTAAAAAACGTAATATTTGATTGGAAAATGTTTGCTAACGTGGCTATAGGTACGATGGCTCATTACTAACTCCAGAAAATTTATCGGAAGCTCTGGACAAGGGAGCCAAATCTGTAATGTTCACGAGTCTGGTCGCTTGGCTAGCTGATCGATTAGTCTTGTTTGGCAAATACGAGGAGAAAGTACACGCGACAGAGGCTCCGGAAGACGCGAGCTCCTTTCTCCTGGAACTGAGTTTATTTTTGAAAGAATTGGGATGCGTTAATCAGCAATTGATGAGCGGTAATGTGAATCAACGATTATCGAACAAACACGAGCGAATACTGCTTTTGGATTATCTTGTTGCGGAACTTATGACCAGCAAGATAATGGAAGTGAAGAAACCAGAAGTTTCAAATAAATTGGAGCTGACTATAGTGAGAGAAAGCCGCTTTACGTAAATTATTAAATTTTTAAATGATTGTTAATATAATTATTAAATATTTTTATTTCTATTTACTTGCAGCACGAGAGTGGTACTGCCAAGAGCTTGAAAGATATGCTAATAGCCCTTAATTTTCCAAAGCCACCCGACAACATATCTGCAGAATTACTCTACAAGAAGCTGGAAGCTAAATTGAAAGAAGTAATTGCCGGTGCTCCTGCAGAGCTCTTGGGAAAACCTCTTTTCAGTGGTGAATTATCACCAGAACAGTGGGAAAAGTTAGATAAATTACAGAATGATATGAACGTCGAATACAGAATGAGAAGAGAAATGTTGTTAAAACGATTGGACGTTACTGTACAATCTTTTCTGGTAATAATTATTCTGTGACATTGTCACGCCAATCACTTGGCAAAAATCAACATCTTCAAATACTTTGGTATTTCAAGCTGTAAAATAATAGAATTAGTGTACTTTCTCAAACATAAATAATTTATTCGTATTATTTAAATGTTGTAAACGTTAATGCCAAAATATTCGAATGTATTTGACCATGTGAATAAGAGCAGATTGTTATTAAAGCTTTTTTCGAATTGTAGTGGTCGGATAGGATAAGGCCTAAAACGGATCAATTGAATACTCTCTACCACGACAAGAGAAATTTAATGTCGAATCAACCAAACGTGACTCTGGCTCATTTGTTAGCGGCGCGAGACGACTTGGCCATAATTGAAAAAACTAGCAACGCTACGGTCCGAAAAAATACGCGAAGCGGAGTGAATAAGGTGATAATTGGCGCTGTACCGGATCGAGGAGGAAGACCCCAAGATCAAGAGCCTCCTCCACCCGAGATGCCTTCCTGGCAAAAGGACAGAGTACCCACTGGACCTTCTAGGTAAAATGCCCAGGAATATTAATCAATTCGTTGACTAAAATATCTTTTTTCTTCATAAAACTAAGATTAATTTGGCACAATTATTCTGTAGGGTACGTAATTATCTTTAAAAGAACAAAATAATCATTATTTTCCCAGAATAGAATTTTAAATGATTTTTTTTTGCCAAGAGGGGTTTTCTGGTCGAAACTACATAAAAAAAATCTTTTGAATCTACATAATTTTTAGGGGCGGCCGTGGAGGGCGTGGAGGTGACGTCGGTAGTGGAGGATTCAGAGATCACAGGGACGCTTCGACCAATTTCGGCCAAAATCGCGACGAACCACCTCGTGAGGCTCAGTACTCCGGGTCTGCGTCTGGTCAAGGAGGATATTACAGCGACAGTCGCGGAGGCGAATATCACAGAGGAGGAGGAGGAGGTGTCGGTGGTGGTGGTGGCGGAGGAGGCGAATATTACAGAGGAGGTGGTGGCGGAGGAGTCGAATATTACAGAGGAGGTGGTGGTGGAAGAGGAGGTGAATATTACCGCAGAGGAGGAGGAGGAGGAGGCGAATATTACAGAGGTGGCGGTGGTGGAGGATGTGAATACAACAGGGGAGGAGGTGGAGGCGAATATAACAGGGGAGGAGGAGGCGGATATAACAGAGGAGGAGGAGGCGAATATAACAGAGGAGGAGGAGGCGAATATAACAGAGGAGGAGGAGGAAGAGGCGAATATAATAGAGGAGGAGGAGGAGGAGGAGGAGGAGGCGAATATAACAGAGGAGGAGGAGGAAGAGGCGAATATAACAAAGGAGGAGGAGCAGGCGAATATAACAGAGGAGGAGGCGGTCGTGGACGAGGAGGCAGAGTTCAAGGTGGATGGAATCAGCGAGGTCGTGGTGGACAACACTATTAATCGATCGTGATCTCCTCTACCGAACAACTATTTAGTAACAAGTGAATGCTGATGAACTAATATATGTTTAAATCATATAACCATTTTATTAAGAAATTTAATACTTTGGCTCCAATTGCGTTATCCAGCGAGACTGGCCTAGCCAACCTCCTTGCCTGACAAATAAGTGATTCGATACTAGTCGAAGGAACGAGTTGGTAACAAAAAGGTGTTAAGTGAACGAGAGCACAAAAAACGCGGATGAGTACAAGACTGAGTCACGCACGGAGCGAATACTACACCTGCCCTTGTTGCGATTTTGTATTCCATCTCGATCTTCTATCTCGCGGTCCGAACGATAGATATCGCATTTATCTACGCGTATTATAGATGTAATTATTATAAATAATAACTACTTGTATTGTTGATTATTGAAAATTATTGTCATCTTGTTTTGGACAAGTTGCGATTTTCGCATATTTCAGTCTCTCTACTCTCTTATAGTTGTAGTTATGAGTCGACGTTTAAGAATTTTTTGTGTTATTTCTTCTATTATTTATAATGAGGATTTATCTCTCTTAGAGATTTTTTAAATCCAAAGCTGAATACAGTTCTTTATATATAAATTGTAAGGTTTCGGATGCTAAGTGCCCTCGCAATCTATCATTGGACCTCTTGCATTCCTATCATTAACACCTCCCTCCGACACGATCATCTAGGAACTCCCTGTTACTCAATCTGAAGAGGTGAGCTCCAAGGGTGTTTAGAATAATTCGAGCTGGGGCGGGGGCTCCATGAAAGACTTTGGACCGGAGGAACGCTCCTAGGGGATACTTAGAATAATCAGGACCTTCTAGGCGGAGAGATTACGACTGTGAGTTTATTCTTGCGCACGGCAGCAGTGGCGAGATTTTATAATATATATTTATTTATTAACTAATTATTTTATAATAAGTTTTTAATCATATACTATTTATATTGTAATAGATATTTATTTATAAACTAATATTCTTACAATTGATATTAAGTACGAAAACATCAATGAGCTGCGTGGGTAGCGGGGGAAAGTCCGTCAGCCGATGCAGTCATCAAATTTATCAACAAAATTAAATTGCCAAAAATGTACACTGAAAGAAAGTGTCACTGACAAAAATTCCATACCTGCAATACTTTAAGTATCCGTTATACAAGTGACAGATGACGGCACTTGATCCCCCTCGAACCATTTGATCACGTATTTTTCTTCTTTTTCTTTCCATCGCCAGTCCGTGGGAGACAATTCAGATGGTATTTGAAGGTGAGCATGGCTCCAAAAGTGCGCTGTATATATATGACGTGCGCAATAAATGTTGGCGTAGCTCGGATTTGTATGGTGGAAACATTGCGACGTCGATACGATTTTTACATTTAAGCATATCGTTCTTATCATTGATCTGATAATTTTTTATAAACGTTACTACTAGTGTAGCGTTAACATCGTTTATCCCTTTGAAACCATAGAGGCGAGAAATTCTTCGATCGTAAAGAAGAGCTTGTCTAATGTACAATTCGGGATACTTGTAATATCTCTTAACGCTCGCATATATAACTGAGATTTTCGCAACAATTGTAAAGGCTTATTTTTCCCTTTCCTCGTTATTTTTGTATGTAATTATAATAATGCGAGCATTGTTTTTAGTGAACATTTGAATCAGTTTTTTTTTTTTTTTAATATTCCCAAATGTAGACGGAACTTCTTTTAATGCATGCAGCATAAAAAAACCATCATAAATGAGTACGTCAGATCTTTCTGGTGTGTTGCTATCTATTTATTTCTGTTGTATTTTTAGTAGCACTGATTTATCGGTTTTACACATGACCCCATCCACGGGACACATAGCTAAGGGAACTGGCAATAGTGGATACGATAAAACTTTATCAATATTTACTGTTTTTCAGAAACAGCCACTCTTTTTTTGGGTACTGCATCCACAAAAGTCACAATTTTATTCTTTTTTTATCGCCTTTTGTCGCTTCAGTTTCTAATTCTTCTAAAACAGTATAGTCACAGCAGTGTCCGTACTTATTTATGATGTTGATCATTTGTTTATTGTTTGTTAAACTTTTCAATGCCAGGCCAAGATTAATATGTTTCGAAGGTTTAATTTGACCGTCCGATACCGCAAAAATTAAATCATCGGAAAACGATTTAGCTACTCTGTCTACGTTTGAATTATGCTTGCGAAGAAAACTGGAACATATTAATTTGGAATAGAAATCCACTAATACTTTTGAATTATCGCATTCTCCTCTTATTAAATCTTCAGTTGTTAATTTGTCCGGTAGTGGATTACGTTTGATATCCCGGATTTCTGATCGCAAAATTAGTACAGCTTTATTCAAAATATCTTGTTTTTCCAAAGTTGCCAAATCATTTTTAACTAAAAATCCGCTGTAAGGTTTGACAACTTTTTTGTTGTTTATAGAGGCTACGGCAATTTTTTTTGGAAATGTTTTGAGTAATCTATTTTCCAAATTATATGGTTCCATGTCTGCAGACGAGTCAATATTTTCATCTTTTGTACAATCGATGAAAAATGATTTTAAAAAAGATAAAAAGAAGCATTGCCGTTTTTTTACAATGTTATCCAAAACAAAATGACACACTTCTTGAAAAGCTTTGCTGCGAATTTCTCGAGATTTGTGCCATTCTTTTTTCTCACTCTGTGCGGCAGTCTGCAACTTTAGTGCATTTCGACAATTCAATCGACAACATTTATGGTACAAAACGAATTGGTTGTTCGAATACTGTTCATGAATTCTATCTATTAAATATACGTCACCTACTTCGCTCACATTACATTTCAGGTTAACAATACTATCGTCTGTTGTACATGTCTGTAACTGTTGCTCGCGACCTCGATATTTTTTGCGCCTCTCATTACAAAAAATGCACACGTGTTTCATGGAATCTTCAGCAGCCTGAGCGCTAGATACATCTTGTGCTGTCACTTCTTCGCCTTTAACTTCATGTGCTTCCTCGATTATAGTAATATCTAAAACATCAGATTGATCGCCGATACTCGATGGAACTTGTGAAAAAATGTCTTGGTTTTCAGCAGATCGTTCGTTAGGATTCGCTGAAACGTCGATGCTAATATTTTCATCTTTAGCACATTTCTCTGAAGTCTGGTCGTCTCTTTCCGAGCTGAAAGAAAATCTTTTATTCTTTAATAAGAAACAGTATAAATCAAATTGCATTTGAATCAAAATGACTGTGAAAAAAAAAGTAAAGTATAACTTGCTTCGACACTGTAGACGTTGAAGGAGTTTCAAAACGTATTCTGTATTTTGGTGATAATGCGGTGAATCGTCGATAACACTTTGAATGATACTTCTGAAAATCGTTCAATTCCAACGGCAGTTTAACACATTTCATAGATAAATTATTTTTTTGTCGAATCTCCAGTATAAAAGTACATTTTTGTACACTTTTTTCCGTAAAAGATATTAATATATCTTTTTTTCCACCGCAGAATACACAAAACGGTTCAATGTTCGACATATTTGATTTTACGTCCGTTCGTGCGAAGAGTACAATCGAAACTGGTTGTTTACGACAATCCCCTTTGGTTCACGACGCCGCATGAAACGCAGATGCTCCTTCAAAATTTTAGTGAGGGGCTCATGTAGCTCAAAGGGTATAGGATCAGGTAGCTCCGGCATCTATCTCGCAATATGTGTGTAAAAGGAAAAAGCGTAGTAACAGTGCTCGAATAATCTTAACCTTCACTGTCTCGGCTGACGGGCTTTGTTGTTTTCATAATTTTAATTATATAAACAATCACCTAATTAAATTTCATCCGGCGTACTATTACTTTATTTTACGTGTTTTTTTTTTTTACACCATACGAGAAGCTTACACATAACCCTCCTCCACCATGGAGCTGGTTATTTTTTTTTACTCACTATGATGTTAATTTATAAAAAAGTTTCAGCCGGCGTACTATACTTGAATTTTTTTTTTAACCACTTTCGCAGCCTCTCACACTCGCACCCACCGTGGGTGCGTAAGCTGACGCTCGGCTGACGATCGGCGTAATTGCACCGTGTTTTTAAAAACGCCAGTGTTTTTAAAAACACGACCTAAAATGCAATGCTACCTCTCGGACTATATCCTTCATGTTTCAGGGAGCCTCGAACACTAATTGTTCGGTTAGGGGTACAACTTTTTCGTATTCTTTCTCGTATTATTGCTTCCGAACGTCAGTTTTGTTGACTCAGTCTATCTCACTTTCGTCGCAAAACGATATCTACTGGTCACGCGCACGGACGCATCTGCCAATAATGAGATTTCAGCTGATAATCGACTATGTCACACAATTTGCATTTTTGACTTTTTCTTGTTCTCAAAACTCAAAATCAACGCGAATATATGTACGGATCGCGGATAGTGATCTGACACTGACACGAAGCATCCAATTTCCCTGTATATTCGCGGTAAATTAATGAAAATAAAAGAACGCAACGTGCTCGCGCTCTATGGCGGACATTATTGTTGATCACCGGCTAACGGCTCTAGCAAGATTTATATAAAAACGTTTATCGCATTAAAGGTGCTGCTCTGGTGTCTCAAATTTCAATACAGTCACGTTCGCTGTAGATCTGAGATTAATTTGATATATTCATGATGGCTACTGATTTACTTCAAAGTCTCGATGACGTGGGGTAAGTTTTTTTTAGGTCATGGTCTTTTCCGGTGAATTTAATTTTCCGAATCCAGTATTTTATCAATTTATAAAGTCCGTCTATGTTAAATCGGTATTAATGCAAGGGATCTCTTTTTGTATGCGTTAAGTCCGATTCTATTTGATAACGGAGATGTATAAAGTCAATCTTTGAACAAAACAACGCAGCTTGCGCTTGTCACCTTTAATTAAAAATTGGAACAAATGCTTTGAGTTTAGGACGATGCGAACACTTGAAAAAGTTAGTCCCGAAGCTCTGATACTGAAAAGATAAATGTACAACATGCAATGACTAAAAGGTTACAGATATAAGCTTTGATGAATAATTTGTCGACTCTGATAAATTATAACAACAGAATTCAATTAAAAAGGCAATTTCATGATTGGCAATATCACAGCTGGTTACTAAACACTCGTTAAGTAATGCAAATAATTTGCAAATTGCTGATAAACCGATTGCAGGTACGACGGCACGCCGCTTACTCCAGAGATTTTATCGGAAGCTCTGGACAAGGGTCCCAAGTCTGTAGTGTTCACGAGTCTAGTCGCTTGGCTGGTTGATGGATTACTCTTGTTTGGTGAATTAGAGGAGAAAGTACACGCGACGGATACTCCCGAAGACACAAGCTCGTTTCTCCTGGAACTGAATCTATTTTTAAAGGAATTGGGATGCGTCAATGACCAACTGATGAGCGGTAATGTGAATCAAAGATTAGCGAGCAAACAGGAGCGAATACTGCTTTTGGATTATCTCATTACGGAACTTATGGCCAGTAAGATAATGGAAGCAAAGAAACCAGAAGATTCAAATAAAATGGAGCTAACTCTAGTGAGAAAAAAACACTACTTAAGATATTCAATTATTGAATTACTCGATAATTGTTCATTTGATTATTAAATTACTATGGTCTAAGATTATTGTTTATACATTTTTTAAATTTGTGTTCATTTGCAGCACGAGAGTGGTACTGCCAAGAACTTGAAAGATACGCTAGAGGCCCTCAAATTTCAAAAGCTACCCGACGACGTATCTGCAGAATCGCTCTTTAAAAACCTGGAAACTAAGTTGAAGGAGATAATTGCCGTTGCTCCTCCAGAGCTCGTGGGAAAGCCTCTTTTCACTGGTGAATTGTCGTCAGCCCAGTGGGAAAAATTAGATAAATTGCAGGATGATATGAACGTCGAATACAGAATGAGAAGAGAAATGTTGTTAAAACGATTGGACGTTACTATACAATCTTTCCTGGTAATAATTATTCTGCAGCTTTTCCACGTCTACTATTTGTCAGAGATCAGTATGTTGGAATACTTTGGTACTTGAAGCAGTAGAGCAATGAAATTAATGTACTTTCTAAATCATAAATAATCTCTTGGAATTATTTAATTGATCTAAATATTATAACAAAAATATTAGAATTCGTTCGACACTGCAAATAGGAGAAGATTGCAATTAAAGCTTTATTCGGATTTTAGTGGTCAGATAGAATAAGGCCTAAGGCGGATCAATTGAATACTCTCTACCACGACAAGAGAAATCTCATGTCCAGTCAACCAAACGTGACTCTCGCCCACCTGTTAGCGGCACGTGACGACTTAGCCATAATTGAAAAAACTAGCAACGCTACTGTCCGAAAGAATACGCGAAGCGGAGTGAACAAGGTGATAATCGGCGCCGTACCGGATCGAGGAGGAAGACCCCAAGATCAAGAGCCTCCGCCACCCGAAATGCCTTCCTGGCAAAAGGACAGAGCACCCGGTGGACCTTCTAGGTAAATTGCCAAGGAATATCGATCAATTCGTTGACTGAAATTTGGTTTTACCTTTTTTCTTCATAAAATTAAGATTAATTACTAACTTTTTAAAAACTTTTTAGAACAAATAACCATTATTTTGCCACAATAGTATTTTAAATAGTTTGTTGTTTCATTGATTAAAAAGTCTTTGTTCTACTAAATTTTCAGAGGCGGTCGAGGTGGTCGCGGAGGTGGCGGTGGCGGAGGTCGTGGAGGAGGCGGTGGCGGTGGAGGAGGTCGTGGAGGAGGCGGAGGAGGTCGTGGCGGTGGAGGATTCAGAGATCACAAGGATGCGTCAAGGAATTTCGGTCAAAATCGCGATGAGGCTCAGTACTCCGGGTCTGCTAATCAAGGTGGATCTTACGGCGACAATCGAGGAGGCGAATATCAAAGAGGAGGAGGAGGACGAGGTGGTGGAGGTGGCCGTGGACGAGGAGGCAGAGTTCAAGGTGGATGGAACCAGCGAGGACGAGGTGGACAATATTACTAATCTATCTCGATCCCTTCCATCGATCAACTATGTGATAACGTGTGAATGCTGACAGACATATTTTATAAACCCGGTATTACGCTACGAATGTCAACTATCGATCACCGATAGTTAAAAGAACAGTGGAAGTTATAGGGGGGCCCCCGTTACACATTCGAGGATAATGAATGTGGAGTATACATTCGCAAGAATAATGGTCGCTGCGGCAATGTATGGAACATACATTATATATTATTGATTGGCGACAGCAATACGTACCAAGTATACATTCAAAGTTGTATAATCTTCGTTTAATCTTTTCTAATAATGACATCATTACATTCTTTCATACAAGCCTTGTGTTTAGCGACTTATTTGCAAATACTCAGCTTTCCTTTACGCGAGTCTCCATTCCTCCGATCGACCATCAGACAAAAACATACAATCGTCAATACGAATATTGATCGAGAACCTATTCTCACTCATAGAATGAACTTTCCTTCGTCAATTATTATATACTCTTTGGACCATAGTGTTAAAGGTTGTGACCGTTTTATTCTAACATTATTATTTGTACTGTGTTCTTCGGGGTCTATATTTTAATGATAGAAATTGAATCACAATTCGGTTCTCTGAGCATTTATAGTCGTTGACTCTAATCGGTTAATCAGTTAATTAATATCAGTTTTGTATAAAAATAATTACATTTACGAAGCTAACTTGATGCATTTGATTTCTATAGCTTCGAACGACAGTTATCTACTTTTTCGAAGGATAAAAAAATATACAATTCAGAAAAATTGGTTTGTACAGCTCAAAAAATTATTTACATTATCACAGCGCTTATCTATTCAATTAAAATGATTTGGATGCGGCACACAACCGATTTACGGTATAGTTTTTGCCTTTTTGTTGGGTTTAGAAGTGTCCTCGGGCAGCCTTCGTTTGAAAAAGTTCGATTCCGCTGAAACATCCTTAGCTTCGTGTTTTAACGGTGAATTGTATGCTTCTCGCGCTGCAGACTGATTGATCGCTCTCTGCAAGTTTTGAGCCACGTGAAAATCCTTGTGTTCAGCATATTTTTCGATTCGAATCATTTGATTACATTCGTCGCATTTTCGTAATGGGTGGTCAACGCCTACGTCCGAGGATGTTTTGATGAAGAAATTATGGAACGAACTTACAGAGGATTTATTAACTTTTTGTGATTTATTGGCCTTCGATTTTACCTTTGGAGCATTCTTTATAGGCTTCAAGTACGAATTTGCGACTCGTTGCAAATCTAACGGCAAAAGTTGGACGACGTTACGATCGATATTATCAAGATCCGGAAATATATCTTGCAATTGCGCTAATAAATTAGCCTCGCCAGTAACTCTATCATCTTGCTGTAACAATTCGTTGCTTTTTTTCATCTGAATTTGTTTTATGGGACTCTCGACGGAGTTTTCCAAATACGCATCGGAGGACGTTTCTTTTGGGCACGACGATAAAGTCGATTTCGACTCACTCGCTACGTCCGGTTTCGAGTCTTTCAAAAAGTTCATGAAGAAAGAATTCTTTAAATTTTCACGATTCAACGCTTTTTTGCACTGAGCACTGCCTAGTATCGCGGTACTCGGTGAAATAGGTTCGCTGATACTCAATTCTTCGTCTTTACTTTGCACCTTCTTTGCAAAAAATGATTCGACTTTCAATTTTAGCTTTTCGGACGTATCTGAATCATCTGTTGTGCAGGAATTGTCCAAAATTGCATTTGCATGTGGAAAAGTCTCGTTGGGTTTCAAATTTTTCGCCGTACTTTGCGTCTGCCTAGCGAAAAATGAATCAGAAGAAAAGACGGATTGCGATTTTTTACAGATATCTGTGTCATCGGATCTTTTGGAATTAAAATTATCCGATGTTCTGCATTCAAGATCGATCGTTGTGTTATCATTGGCATTCGAACAGGTCTCGCTCGGATTCTTTCTGATTTCAGGTTTCACACACGTTTCTAAACTCGTTTCATCCGATGTCGAAATTTTATTATTTTTGAAAAAATTAACGAAGTTGCCGCTACCTTTTGCCTCTACGAATTTTGCAGCAGCTATTCCTATATTCGCAATAGGCTTCTGTGTTGATCTCGTTATGAGATCGATTGATTGTAAAGCTATTCTCTCGGCTTTGTAAGATTTTAGTGGACACGATCGAGATTGCGATATTACTTTGCGATTTTCGTAATACTGAAAACTAACTGTTAACGTTGTGGCACGGCGTTGATTCTCCTCGAGATCCTGCTCCAGACGATCGCTGACATCTGCCGAAAGTTCGCCCACCCAATGTTTTAGCTGAAACAATTATTTTACGTTTAAATTCTATTTAATTCCTCGTGATTGCCAAAAATGAATATTTCAATGTTTCCAAAGAAACATTCGACATTCTTAATGTTTAATCAAAAAATCATCGAAAAATGAATAATTCATAAATTAATAACTCACTACTTCCAGCTGGAAAATTGCCTGCTTGCCTGGAAAATTCTTGCTCGATCCGATCGACTTGCATACGAGTCTCGAGGTAACCGGCTCGTTGTCAATACCTCTGGCAATATTAAAAAGCCAAGATCTGCAAAATTCCAATAACTTAAAACACAATAATATTATTTCGAATACGAGGATTCTATAAGTCGCAGGTAATAACCCAGTTTTTTCGTCAAAACGCTTCTGAAGATCCTGGAGGGAATAACGCATCAAATCGGCCATAACGTTGCATCCTAAAGACTCCATAACGATATTTCCAAATTTGCCTCCGAGATTTCGTACTTTTTTCACTGGCAAAGTGGAATAGAGGGACGGAACTGCGGCTGCAGGTAGTATCGTCTGTCTGTTCGGTTTATGAAGTCCACAGGCAAGTTTTGCCAAGATCTGCAGGCAGAAATAGAAATTTATAAGTTTCTTAACTTCCTTAAGTATCACTGACGCATTTTTCGACATTCAACGATTTAAGCGGATCAATAATTTCTTCTAGAATCTGCGTACTTTATTGTACGATATTCCGGCTGAACATCTGAATTTGGAAATCTCGTATATTTCCGCTCTGAGTTCCTCAACGATAGATCCAGCTATCGCTAGTTTTCTCGCCTGTACGTCACCCAATTCAGCGTGAGCTTCAGCGATCCATCTTTCCACTCCGTCTCTCCTTTGTTCTGCCAATTATTGAATGTACTGTCGCATCAAAAAATGATTCTCATAGTGTTCGGAACACAAAAAATGTTATTTTGAGAATTTCACGTTTATATTTAAACAATTTTACGCGGTTATTGGAAATACCTTCGTCGTTACTTTCGTCTTCGCAGTATCCTACCACAAAAGTGTTGGACAGAGAGCCGATCAAATTACTCTGAGAGTCAGATCCAGACGCATTTCTTTTATCTACTAATTCCGTGATGTCTATGTAAGCTTCGTCGACGCTTGCACGTTCGATGATACTGCAGTGTTTTTTCAAGATTTCGATAACTTCTCTGCCAGCAGAACGATATCTGGAACCATATAACGCATGATAAATAATAAAAATATTTCTTTTTAATTATCAGCTACTTTCGAAGTAACTTTATTTCCTTGTAGAGGAAGCCTCTGTTCTTGTGAAAACATTTTGTCTTTCGAAATTTTCAAAGTTGACTCAAGAACCAGGAAAAAGAAAGCAATAAAAAGGAAAATTTATTAATCGACGACAGAATCTCAATCTTGTGTCCCAGAAGATAAAGTTTTTTTTTAATAGAAGACTCGACTCACTTAGAAGTGTCCGCTTTGCCCCGTTGCGAAGGTACACTGACCAGGACGATATCAGGACACTTTTCCTTGGCCTCGTCCCCGCGCATGTGCCTCGTAACTCCAAAATCTCTTGCCTCGTAATTTACTGCTATTATTCTATCAATAACAATATTAATGAGAAAAATACCGTAAGTACAGTAAAAATGGGAATTGTTGACAAAATTTAGTTAAACAATGATAAAAACCTCACCCTCCATTCCTCCATTGGTTATACTGCACGACAGCGACTGGTTTTCCTTTTAGGTCTGGTTGCAGTCGTGATTCCACTTGACAGAAGAAACAATCCATATCGATCAAAACGATTATTCTGTCACCGAGATTTGCCATTCTCACGATTTATTTTTTACCACACTATCTATTTCTATTGAAAGTGATTGAAACTGGAGACTGGAGCGGCGATCGAAAGATTTACCGCCAAAATAATTTTTTTGCATTACTGTCATAGGTTAAGACTTCACCATGAAGTACAGAGGTTTCACACCGCGCCTTAAGCATTAAGGGGAGGCGAAACCCGCGAAACCTCTAACTCTAGCCACGGGTGCGAAAGAGACAAGCTAGTACGGCGCTCACGTCGGAGTGAAAGAGAAACAGCACATCTGTGTAAATATGGAGGTTTCGCCTCGCCTTAACGATGCATGACCACGGTCGTGGGTTATTCAAAATGCATAAATGCACGCTGAGTGTGTATTGATAAGATACCGTGCGTCGATATCAACGTCTTCTGCCTTACATACAATAAATTGACAATTAGCTGCATTCAGTTTTTCTCTTTGTGTATTAATTTTTTTTTCACAGCTAATTAATTTTTTTGAAAAGCTTTTACCGGCCGAGTTAACATTTACCTTACACTACTCTATACTTAAAAAAACTGTAGGCCGAGACCGCTTATTAATGGAAGAATTATAAAAATTATACAATTATATTACCAGATTGTTAATATTATGATTATCAGGAGGTGGATTCTTAGCGACGTAACTACATTTTTAAATTGATGTGAATACGCAGAAATAGTCGTGTTTATAAGACACATTAGTTTATTAAGAATTGAAAAAGAAATATTTCTATTTGCTTGTAGAATACAATTTTAATGAGGTCAGGACGTTACCCTTGCCCATCAACTTAAATTACCTCGCACATGAGTTTTCAATCAGAGCGCCCTTAGTTTGTATTACGCGAGCGCGATCTCTCTCTGGAATGGTCGTCAAGCTCTAACCGGATGTGCAAAACAATGATTACGTATTCCCTTTGCATTTTTTCCTTATAATTCTTTTTTAGATTAAAAAAAATCTTTTACCCTAAAGATAGGCAAGGGATGAGCGATAAACAATGTTGGTAGAAGTACTCCATTTACTGATGAAACGTTGTATTATCTTTAATAATGAAATATCACAGTTATTATTTGAACGAATTATCATGGTCTTACAATGGTTGTAATGCAACCTTCGCTAAACGATCAGAATCCCCGTTGCAATTATTATGGTGAAATCTGTGTTCTCGTCCTCTTGATCGATGGCTCATCAGTGTCACTTACCTCGCTATCGTTTTGGTTACTTGTCTCATCGAAATGTGGCGTTGTTGCCCTCGTTGAATTCTGCGTAATTACCTGCTATAAAATAAATAAATATGTAGCGTCTTTCAGAATCGTAAATTTTCATTTGTTTAATTACGAGATTTTTCTTTACCAGGCTCACGTCAAGTTTTTCGAGGCCTTCCACCAGTTCTGGATTTTTAATTCTAAAGTCACGAGTTATGCTCTGCTTGACATAATTTTCCAGTGGAATCTAAACACGAGAAATTACATCGTTTTCTCAATAATAAAGACACCAAATATATTTTATGCGTAGTATTAATGCAACAAACCCGTGTAATTCACGTTTCTTATTTGTGCGCAAACGAAAATTTCACTAAATCACTATTTGACACATTTTTTGCGTTAACGCATTCCCGATTTTTTCACGTGAAGTTGGAAAGAAGCCTGCGAAGTATCACCTTGCAAATTAGTTTCTCATTATTTTGTACCTTTTACAAAACAACCTCCATGAGAAAGTCTGTTGATATACTTTGACTTCCTTATAGAGAAAACTTTGCAAAATGTGTGAAATAATGAAGAATTATAAGCAAAGTTCTACGTTGCAGATAATTAATTTTCTTAAACGTACCTTCCGTGGATATCGAGCTAATTTTTTCAACTTACGCCAGTTTTTCGACTGAGTTGCATTATATCCTTGTGAAAAATTTCTATTGCAAGCACGACATTCGGAATCGCTTTCGTCTCCTTAATAACTTTGTTTCTCTGTGCGTGACTGTCGATCTTGCCTCTACGATGGTTCAGATTTTCCTAATAAACAAAATTAAAATTACGTTACAACATATCGATTGAAACTGATAAATCTATAATAAAAAGAAACTGATAAATCTATTTTACTCTTCGGTGTACGATATCATATTGTAGAAAGTAAGTTTGAGCGGTTTCCCGGCAAGTTCTACCAATTGTATGAATCTGCAAACACGAGCAACGGTAAATAACCTTTCTTGCAGATTAATTAATTAATCATTTTATACGCGGTCATATGTTTCTTAAGAGTGATAAATCTAAGCGACAAATGATTTGACCAAATTTTTTTGATGGAAAATTTCTGGCAGTTCGCAACCCGGTTAGAGTCAGCGCCGCCTAGATCCCTGTTTTATCGATCTCAGAAAGATGTCTAACAATCAAATCATTAATTATTTTTGTCAACTCTGATTGCCTCACTCATTCATTAAGAATTAATGAGGAGTTCCCGGTTCGAACCCGGGCTGTGGCAATATTTATTCACGATTTCTTTAGAAGTTAAAAATCGTCAGGTCTGGTTGCCTCATTAATTCTTAATTCAATGAATTAATAGATGCTTGTGTCGAATTAATAGACGCTTGACAAGCGCTCTTCCTATTGACCGTTAAATAATTAAATCCAAGGTTGAGTAATGCGAGTGTCTTACAAGTCCGGCTCAGAAATTTGGGAAATTCTGAAGTGAAAGACGTGCAAATTGAATCGCATAATTCTTTGAAGCATTCCAATCCCAGAACACCCGTTTGCTGATCAAATTGACGTATCGTATCCAACTCGGATACTATTTGTTTGTAGAGTAACCTGCGGATAAATTCATCTTTTAAAGAAGTTTCAATATGAAATATATTTTATCTACTTGAGGAAATAAATAGAAGTATTACGAAATAGCGTGGAGGTGGGGGGGGGGGGGGGGGGGGGGGGGTGCAACAAAACTAAAGATCCTCGCAGATCTACATGGAATTAAAGGCTACTACTACTGTATTTAACTTACTCTCCTATATCCAGATAATCTTTTAAGTATAAATCTTGGTGTCTCTGGAGGTCGGCATTTTTCACCGATTTAGCATTGTGGAACAGTTGAATAGCAGTTTGCAGAGTGTAGTGGTGAAAATCTGTGCGTTTTTTCAGAAACGCAGTTTGTTCTTTGGTGGACCAAGGCACGGACGGTCTGTAATTTGTTATTTAGTTCGTAAAATGTAAAATCGAAAATAGAGATCCCTGCTGAAAAGATCTCACAGAAACCGTTAGAAAAGGACAGGAACCGCACAGATCAGGATAGAATCCTATTTGGATCAATGTGTCGTTGTCTATTTCAATCGATTTCTATCTGATCCTTTCAACATTGATAGACAAACTTTTATTTGAGAAATGACTAAAATCAAATTAACATAAAATAATTGTTTCCTCATGGAGGAAGCTTTGTTTTGATAAAATTATCACAGCATATTCAAAATGGTCTGAAACATCCATATAACTGCTTAAGCTTATTTCAGTCGTCTACACCTGAAAAATAACTCTATCTATTGACCTGAAATTTCGGATAAAGACATCCCTTCGTTCGGTGTGATCGTCAAATTTTATGAATGTATTGATTTTTTATGATTAAACAAGTTTTCTTAAATTCTTTGTAAATGCTTTAATTGTCATAAGTTTATATTGTCATATATAACAGGTTGTATTTATAGGTGACAGATTAAATGAATAAGGAAGCAACGTGTAAACGTCACGAAATCGGTGCAACGGTTCTACAAAAGTTGACCGACAAAATAGTCGGCGGCGGGTCCATGATATCACAGTATACAGGTAGAGGAACGTTCAATTATTTACAATGGCCCCACCGTCATTTTTTTCTAGATAATTAAGGCAGTGCGCCTAATTTTAGACGTTCGGAGACCGAATAGCAATATTCAGTTATTATTCATACAAAACTCTGTACGTACAACGGTCCAAACAATACAATCCAAAGACATTACTATTAAGATTCTGCACTTATCGTTACAGAATGTCTGTCATACATATGTCGAAAGTTAACTCTGATCGTACATTTCGACAAAAAACAAGGAATTCGTCCGAAAAAAAAATAAGATATGGAATATAAACATATTGAGAATTATGTTTAATGCTTGCGACGTTTATCGCGTTCGTCTCGACGCTGTTCGCGATCCTCCTTTCTTTTCGTAGTAGCCGTGGAACTGCTCGCGCGCTTAGCTTGTTTCAAGAACTGATCGAGACCGAAGGGATCCTCCTCGTCCTTTTCAAATTGCACTGGACCAGAGCGAGTAGCCGTTCTATCGGTACCGCTAAATTCTTTGTCAGGAACGAATCTGTGAAAGAAAAAGTATTTTAAAAATCAATAATTTCAACAAATTTCCAGCTATAAAATGATTTTTTATCGAAATAATCGATAAAAATATATTCTTTTTCTATCAGTACACAAAGTAGTGTTGGGTTTACCTATTGGTGTTGACGAGTTTTTCCAAATCATCGCCATAGTTATCCTTATCGATATTCTTGCCGGGTCGATAGATGTGAGTTCCAAGCGAACTGCCGTCCCTCCAGGGTTTATCGTAAACATTGTACTCGTCATCGTGACCATAACCACTGTCCATACCCTTTGTGGTATTAAACAATCGCTGATCGAACTGTGTCTCGCCAGAATTGGCGACGTTCTTTGCCGGCAGTCCAAGAGCTATCTGCTCACTGATATCCCTCTCGCGCTCGCGTTGCAGCCTGGATCTCTTATCGGGAGCGGCACGCGCCAAATTGCGCTCTCGAGCTCGATCCTTATGCCTCTCCTGCCTCAGCTGATCTCGCTCTCGCGTTTCCTCGGCTTTATCCAAAGCCGCAGCGGATTTCAATCCCGCACGCTCTTCTCTCGCCTTCTGAGCCAGCAGTCTCAAGTGATCCTCCTTCTTTTCCTTCTCCTTCTGAGCCAATTTCTTCTCCAGCTGTGCGCGCATCTCTACCGCTTCACGGGCCTTCCTGTCAGCGATATAGAGCGCTTCGGCGAGTTTAGCAAAATTCTCATTCACGTGAACCTGCTGCAATCCACGTCCATCGGCCGCGAGACGCTTGTCCAATGGAATCGTGTATCCCTTTGCGTTCTTCCAATTACTTATACACGGCGGAATCTTCCATTCTTTTTGTTCCTTGACCGTGACTTTGCGGGTCGGCGAGTGCATCACCGGTGCCGGAGGTGACGGTGGCCCTCGGGGAATTTTTTTGTTTATTCTAAATTTTGGGGGCTCCATAGGATCGACCTGTGCCTCGACCATCCTAATCACTCTCTGTTTGGCGCCGGAATTAAAGGATTGCCCCTGTTGCGAAGGCGTGTACCTTAT
This sequence comes from Cylloceria caligata, assembly GCA_963942595.1. Classification (NCBI taxonomy): domain Eukaryota; kingdom Metazoa; phylum Arthropoda; class Insecta; order Hymenoptera; family Ichneumonidae; genus Cylloceria; species Cylloceria caligata. The sequence continues at coordinate 4,936,926 of OZ012707.1, read as the reverse complement.
ATACTGCGCGGGGCCCTGTTTTTCCGCACATCTCACTGGCATCGCCGCCGCTATCTTTGACTGTGTGATTTTTTCTAGTGCTTTACGAGTTTTTTCCGTTATTTCGTTGATCTCCTCCTCGTTGGGCCTTTGGAGACCTGGATCGTTCTCGTTCGTTACTTCCGCAGGCAGAAGGTCGCTGAGCTTGCTGTATACGATTTTATCTTTTGCATGACCCTGTCTGGCGATTAAATCGTACTTTACTCGACCCTGAGCATCGAGTTGGATAGCTAGAGCGTTGCTCGTCGCTTCTTTGCCTTTGACGCCCATCATCAGTGGATATTGGGCTACGTGTATTTCCGGGAAGGCTCCTCCGTCTCCGAATTCATCCGGAGTGCGAGGTATCCAGCCCTTGCGCTGTCCGTACGGCGGTGCCGTGAAGACGGCTTTGACAAGCGCAGAGACAGGTCGTTGGCGCAGCTTTTGCTCTCGGGCCTCATCCTCCCTGTCCCAGACCACCTGGGTCGGCAGTGGTAATAAACTGGAAATGAATAAATCTGTAGAGACTAAAGTGTAAAATACTCTTGTTTCCTGAAAATATCTTCACTATTGAATCACTAATTTTGTAGTTAACCTCAAGAGGTAACAGCATATTCAGCAGTTTTACTGCTAGATAATGTAATTGTAACATGTGCATCCTATTTCGATAAGAGGTCCTAGCCAAAATCTGATAACCGCTTCCTCAGTTATATTTTATCAGAATATCCATATATAAAAATTTGTCTTTAACGCTATTATATAGAGGTTTGCAAGGTTGGACAATGAGTTCGCAGAGAAAATCATATTTTTATTGACAAATAGATAAGAGGAAAGATCGGACAGAATTTACAGCAATGTTTGTTACGTTGTCAGAATGTACTAGAGAAGCAACTGTTGTTGAATTTTATCCAATTTTGTCAATGAATGCTCTTAGGCCTTGATCTAATTATTGCAAGATAGATTTCACTAAGTCTCTGCAACTTTGGTTATCTGAACAGCGAATGAACGGGTTAATCCAGTCTGCGTTATTAGTCAAAGTTAGATTTCAATAGAAAACTGAACATCAAGGATAACAAAAAAAAATGGACTAACTTAACAATGCTGAAATCATTTTAAATTCTCACGAGTCTTAGAAAAGAACTCGTTTTGAATCATTTTCCCATGACTTCATCTTCTATCGAGGAATGCTTAAAATGATATATTTGAGGTTAATATTTCTGTAATTGATAAATATCGAAGGAAAACTGATTCGCATATCATTGATGGTATTCGGGAACGGATATTCAGCAGGAGAATCGTCACGTATTGTATCGTTGAAGAATTTACGGCGCATAATGGTGGATTTAGTGTCGGGAGTTGGCGTGTTCGCAAGTAATATCGTCGTTATAAAAGATCAAAACATTATATACTGATGATGAATTTTTAGCGCGTATAGAATAATTTTGGATGCTTTTTTTTTGTTTTATAGATAATGTTTACCTAGATAGAGACATGTTGTAGATGAATGTCGTTTGTTTCTTCGGAGCGAAGCAACTGCTGCGGACGAGGCGCACGCCGCACACCACACTGTCAACGATAGAACTGGATAATGGATATAACGATAGTAAAGTGAGGCGAAACCAACATCCTTACACAGATGTGCTGCTTCTCTTTCACTCCGCCGTAAGCGCTTTGCTAGCCTATCTCTTTCGCACTCATAGGCAGTGATGCCAGACAAGGGAATTTTGCCCCTATCTCGCTGTCCTCACCACGCTGCCCGTGCTAGGCGCGTCAGGGGAAGGCTTGCGCCGCTCGTAACAAATCTCGTCTCGATTGCGCTTTACGTTGTCTCGCCCCACCCACTTCACAACAGCCACTGCGCGGGCTTTTATGAAATGAGTTATGGAAGATTTTTTAATGAATATATATAAATATTATATATATAAATAAATAAATGATGAAAGTAAAGAAATATATAAAACGCTCACTAATTTTGCAGCTGTCAGCAAATGAATAGTGCATTACAATATCCAACACCAAATTGTAGTCCTTTACACGAAAGGTTCATTACAATTTATTGAATAAAAAGGAATTGTAATGCTCTACTGACGTCCCAGGTCCTACGACGTGGAGGTCGCTGCATAAGGACCCACCCGTGGGGCCGTTGCTGTGTTTATATAGCCAAGCAAATACGGACACAGGAACGACCCCTCTCCATCCCTCCAACAATTAAACGTCTTATTTTTTCATTAACCTAAGAGCAACAAATAAAATATGATTTCGCAAGAACAGTATTTTCTGTTCAAATAAAAAATAAATAAATTTCTGTTTTTGTCTTAGGTTAATGGATGCGTCATGAAAAGTTTATAAAAGCCAAGTTACAAATTTGGAAAAAAATAAATTGTTATATATAATCAACGGTATTATATTATATCTTTCTAAATTAATAAATAATAAATAAATATAATTCTCTTTTTTCTTAATTCTATGTAATGCATTATACACAATGTTATATTCATTTTTATTCACATTTATTTTTATGTAACGCGTTCGATTTACTTTATTTCCAGTTTTTCAACGTACCCATTACGATATATATTTATTTTTATTTTTATTTTTATTTATTCGTGTTTATATTTTTATATTGTTTATTTATTTCATGACCGATTTATTCCCGAAGAACTATTTAATTATAATATCACAAAGTTTTAAAGAACTATTTAGTCGTTATATCACAAGTTATTTCGCGCAGAAATGATGGTAATTTGGTTTAAGCAATCAATCTTTTTATTATATTCACTTATTTATCCGATATTACGTTGAGATAAAAACGGTGTAATGTGTGACGTCACACCCAGCCTGACTGTTGATTGCTCGGTGAGCCGGGTCTGCGTAGTGTGTGACGTCACACGCTGCTTGACTGTTTCCCTCATCTGGCATCACTCTTCACTGTGACTTTACCGTCAGAGTTGCTTCGTGAGAGGACTTGACAGTATTGCTGGTCGATGGAGTAGCCAGAAGCCAAAACCAAATTAGTTTCAGAATCACATGTGCTTTAGTTGAGGCTGTGGCTGACGCTGAGCGGCTGAGAGGCTGAGACTCCAAACACTCTTCTGCTTGCTTCTGCTGTGCTTAACTAAATAGCATCAGAAGATTTTTTAGTCGATTATTCGTTTTAATTCACTTGTTTTACGTATTTGACAATAGCCGGCATGTTGCAAACAATGCAGTTTGGTAGAAGAACAATTAAAAGTTTGCCAATTAATCTTCGCAAGTATCTTCGTGACAATGTTCAACGAGTGAGAACGCTCCGAACGAGTTTCTACTCAACGCAAATCTCATCTGAAAACAGACGAAAGAAGTCTGTGCTCTACAGGGATTTGTCTGCTAAGATTATAGCATGTGGGCCTATTTCAGTAGCTGATTATATGAAAGAGGTTCTCACCCATCCAATCGCCGGGTATTATATGAACAGAGATGTTTTTGGAAAGGAGGGAGACTTTATAACTTCCCCTGAGATCACTCAGCTCTTTGGAGAAGTATTTTCAATTAATTTTTCATATTCAGCATTAGTCAGAATATTTTTTATGAATCAATCAAATTATAAATAAATAATGGAATTACATTTTTTAGTTACAATAATTGATACTCGACGCTTTCAGATGATTGGAATTTGGGTGATAAACGAATTGTCAAAGATCACCGAAGGTGCATTCCAATTTGTTGAATTAGGTCCAGGAAGAGGAACACTTTGTAAAGATATTTTGAGGGTAAATTACTGTACAATAAGAGTCGCAGATGTTCCGTTACTTAAACTCTATTTATCTGTTTATTTCTTTCACAAATTTATCAAAATATTTTGTCGAACAACCACTTTTGAGAAACCTTTCGTTATACCGGGTACAAAAATTTGAATCTCTTTGGCGTTGGCAGTTACCGGTACGGTCATCTTCCAGAGACTTTCAGTGGCGGTATCATAGATTCCTTTATGAAAGGAAGATCCGTCGGGTGATTGTTGTACAACTGTTCTGCTTAACTATCTTTTGTACAGCTTTGTATTGTCCTAGTTTGTGCAAACTTTTTGACTCTTAAAGTACACAAACCTCTGAGAATTATAATTAATAACAATATTAATCATCTTTTTAAATGCTTTAGCCAATTAGCAATAAGATATTTAAAGACTTGTTTGAAAAGAAAAGGGAACGTATTTTCTGCCAAGTTCCATTTTAAAAACCATAGAAATTATATTAACGTACAAACGGATGATCCATTAGTTTTCCCATTCCCTTTCTTTTTGTGGAAAACATTTTGTTTTTTATATTTTTCATAAAACGTTTATATATTTTACTGCCATCGGGACAATGTATTTGTTAAGAAGAATTAATAATAAATAATTTATGAAATAAACAAATAAGCAAATAGAATGAGTTGAAAAGTAATAGAGAATAATAACTCTGCGTAAAATGGAGCTATACTTTGTCTACAAGGATTAACAATGCTAAAAGTCTTCTTTGATTTAGGTTTTTAAGCAACTGAAGATGATAGACAAAGTATCTGTGCATTTTGTTGAAATCAGTCCAGCTCTCTCCTTCATACAAGCAAAAAATCTTTGCGTATCTTCCAAGGAAATGCCTCAGCACATCAATGAAAAAGAGCGCACTGTCAGTCATTACAGGAAGGGAGTTACCGAGGAAGGAGTCGAGATTTTTTGGTATCATTCTGTAATGGATGTACCAAAGAAATTTAGCGTCTTTGTAGCGCACGAATTCTTTGATGCTTTACCCATACACAAGTTTCAGGTATTAATGTCGAATTCATTTCATAATTAAAAATTCTTTCTTACATTTTTCTTACCGAAAAAACTTGCAAATTGTTTTCTCATTAATTTATATCATTCACAAAGCAACTTTACGAGCAAACATCTTGATTGTTATTGGCTTCCTCATAGTGAAAACATTGTCAATGTTGTAAAATTATTTGAAAATTATTTGCAAGGTTTTATTTGACTCGCTTGTTCATATGTTGCGTCCTCCAGCTGTCTTCGATTAGTCCCACTTTGCGAGAATAAGAATGAGGAACATACAACTATGAGGACGACGACTACCAACATAAATTCATATTCAATAAAAATTGCAATAGATATTAAGGTTGTGTTGCTCTACGTGTGTATAAAATAGGTTTGTCGTTAAAATGAACATTTTATTTGGTTTAACATTCAAACACCTTTATCGTTATTTAGCAAACTTTAAACAAAACATTCTTGAGTGCTGTTAGGTATGCGCAGTAAGTTTTGAGAAAGGAACATTAATTCGATGAGTTGTTCATCTTTCTTTTATAGAGAACAAGCGATGGCTGGAATGAGATAATGGTTGATATAGACACGAATTCAGTGGATGAGGAAAAATTTCGATACGTCGTGACGAGAACACCGACACCAGCTAGTAAACTATTCGTTGCTGTAAGGGCAACTAACATTTTTTTTGTTTCTAAATTAAAAAAACTTATTTAAAAAGTATTTCGATAATTTATAATTTCGATGAAATATTGTTGCAGCACAACGAGAGGAGAGATCACGTGGAGCTAAGTCCACAAACGATAGTGATAATCGAACAGTTAGCTTTCTTTCTCGAGGAATACGGAGGATTCGCATTGATAGCTGATTACGGACATAACGGTGATAAAACGGATACTTTCAGAGCTTTTCGAAAGCACAAACAACACGATCCTCTCGTGGATCCTGGCACTGCTGATCTTACAGCTGACGTCGATTTTTCTCTCATCAGAAAAATTGCAGAGAGGAACAATAAATTAATTTCTTTCGGTCCTGTGAATCAGAGAAATTTTTTGAAGCAGTTGGGCATAGATGTGCGATTGAAAATTCTGTTGAATAATGCTTCCGAGGAAGAAAAAAAAGAAATCGAATCGGGATATCACATGATTACGGACGAGGATCAAATGGGCAAATGTTTTAAAGTCCTATCGCTGTTTCCTAGCGTTCTGAAGGAACATTTGTCCAAGTGGCCTGTCGTGGGATTTGATAATTGCGTCGACAAAGAAGAATAATTTTATTTCTGTACATTTAGTCTTGTAAATAATATTAATAATATATTACTCATGAATATATATTCACCGTTAATCGATTCCTAAAGTAAAAATACTTCGTATTTTTGCGCGAAAAATAGTCGTTTCAAAGAGGGCAGCAGGATATATGTTCCCAGAGTAGTGTTCGGTGATTTGCTACACCGACTGAGTCACCATGAGTGAGTAGCTTACCAATAGCAACATAAGCGATCGTAAAAGAGCAAGCGAGATCGACAAGAAGTGTGTAGTACACTACGTTAAGGCTGCGGTCACATGGCACGCACCTCGTACAACAAATCACAGGAAAATTGACACCGAAGTATGGTTGGCTGCTGGGGCAAGTTGTGCAACACGTAAGTTATGACGACGAGAACGCGTTATGCGGAAAAACTAGTGACGGCACCCTAAGCTTGATAATTCATAAATAAAGAACAATGGTGCGAACGGTGCAGCCAATCAGAAGCTGCTTTTCTCGAGTCTCCAGTCCCAGTGTCCGCTAGCATTGTCTTGCTATTGGTTGTTTTATTTCTTCGTCGTCACTATCGTCGCATGCTGCTGCTGCCGGGTTCAGTATGAGTTCATCCTTAAGGAGAAGCGAAACCTCCATACTTGCATAGATGTGTTGTTTCTCTGTCACTCCGCCGTGTCCGTCATACTAGTTCTACCTCTTTCGCACTCATGAATGTTTTGCCTCCCTTTAAGACGATGTGGTGATCATGTCCTTGTTCTCTCTCAGATCGCCATGCATGAGAAATGCGAATTTTTTTGCCAAGAACGGTCATTCGGATAAAAAATGAGAACGGTGGACTGTACAATTGTAAGACGCAATTTACTGTTCCTGTCTTTTATGTAAAAGATCAAACGGAACAGAGAAATTTGCATTACAGTTTTTGTTATCGACCGAGGTGCAGCACATCACCTTAAGATGCTTCGCATTAATCCTACAAGTTCAAATCTATCGCGCGCCATACGTCAATTCCTATTCCGTCACACTTTGCGTTCAGTGGCCAAATAGAATCCGAGTGTAAATCTTCAAAATGGCGTAACCAACTCGTTGTAAACACCCAGTTTCTATTATAAGTGGAGCGCGGAAGAGTGAGAAAACGAAGAAAAAAAAACGCGTTTTGTGTTGCGCAAATTCTGTGTGCAACGTCCTTTCTACTATAATCGTGTCTGACAGGTGTAAGAGAATAAAATTTAATCTGAATGTTTACTATCGAAATGTCGATCGCCCATTCCATGCCAGGTAAACGTCGAGTTCTCAATTACAAAGTTTGACGTTGACGTTGCGAGAATTTTTATTTATTTCAGTCCAAGGCTCTCGCGATTATAACCACAAAAAAATCTTCTGTTTAACACAAAATCTTCGCGTACACGTAGAGCTTGGATTTTAGCAAATTTAATCGATTTACGAACTTTCAATGACCCCCAGTTGAACCTCCAGCGCATAGCTATGCGTGTGCCCGAGTGTGTGTGCGTATCTTTCTCTGACAAATAGTCGCAAAAAAGTTGAGAAAAATGGGCCTTACTTTCGTTAAATTCTCTGATCAAACAGTCAACCGATAAATTACCATTGTTCCTTGCTCCGGAAGCCAACAATATTCAGTGAATAATATGTTTCTGCATTATTTTCAGGGTCCGACCCAACCAAAATGGCACAAAAGCGCAGCGCTGGCAGTATAGGGTAAGTTTCTAAAAATCCTCTTTAGTAGTAATTTTGTGGAGTCACGAGAAAATAGACAAGTGCCTTGCCTTGTGAGGTGTGCGGCTGGTGACGTAGGTACAGCTAGGTATTCGAAGCACCGATGTAACTCAATAACTGCTCAGATAATCAACCGGTTCTATTTGAAATATTCTGTGACTGTGATCTTTCAATATCTTTCAATAACGAATCGTTAAAATGTGTGGAACATTTTGCTTCTTTATTGAGAATGTTATCTAATCGACAAAGACAAAAAATGTACAACAAAGCTGTCTTATGCTTTGCGCTATACAACTCTACCATAAGTGTAGATGTTAGATTTTAACAATTATCATTTCATCAAAATTATCGGCGATCGAGCCTGAGAGCTTAAAGCTAACGCAGTATAAGCTACTACCTTAAAGGACTACCTTAATATGCTGTTTAGGGCAATGTATGGTATGTTTAGGTATATGATCGCGAGAACTCAACAAATTTTTAGATGGTGCAGCGTTTAATGGTATTTATGTATACATGTTCCTGAGTTTTGTACCATTAAGCGTCAAGTACTAGGTATTTTAAAATAATTTTAATGCTTGCGACTAATTCGGCGCAAATTTAATTGAGATACCTGCTTCATGACATGTAGGATGATTGCAAAGGCTTTTTTTAAAATTAAACCAACAAAGTTAGCCAGAAAACAAAGATTTTGTCTATTACATTGATTAAAAAAATATCATTTGAAGACTGGAATGAAGAATTTTTCTGTCAGTGTCAGAATAAATGTGGTTAACCAATTCTCTCGTAAACCAGTTTGTCCCCCTACCTCACCCCCCATTAACGTTCTTGCCATAGATGAAAATAAACGAAAATATTAACGATTCACGAAAGTTTTTGTTATTTCGTTAAGACACAATACTATAGCTGACACTGTCACAAGGGAGGCTAGAGCTACAGTTTTTACTATGCGACAACTGTAACATACAGTCCTGCTACGATGACAGACTGCGTGTTCAAGATAAATGTCTAAAATCACGAACTATAAATAAAGAAAATAGTGATAATTTATATATAATATTTGGCATTAATTGAAGTTTTTAAATTCATATCTTACAGAGAGAGTTTCCATGTTAACATTGTGTGCAGTGACAAATCAGATTTTCAAGTTCTTTACCCGTTTTAGGCAGATGCCGTTGATTAGATATATTTAAGAGAGATAAAATAGTGATTGACACACTTTGTCAATTACTGTAATCACGATGCCAATATTCATCATATGGCTACGACCAAAATCTGAATTCCGTACATCGTAGTTACCAAAATGCATGGACAGAGCAACATTTTCAATTTCATTTCCCTGTGAGTTTAAGTTAGTTGAGCATGAGTAAAAATGTTTTAAACAAGCTGGAAATGAGTGAAAGATGAATTTTATCAATGCGGCTATCAAATAAATGGCTAACAATAGTCTCAATTATGCCAACGTTTGTGTTTCATGCTGTTGCGCTATAAAAATATGTTGTTGTTAAGTTCCAAAGCTATAAAGTTAATCAATTGTATATGTTTGTGAAGTTTAAAAAATGTTTTATCAACTGTGGTACCGGTTTCATTACTCTCTGGGTATTTTCATCACATTAAAACATCCTTGAGGGGCCAATGATGGTACTGTTTACCTTTCTCTTCCGTATTGAGTTTCAGTATAAGTCAACACTTTTGTCAGATATCAGAGAAGTTTGTACTTCCAAATGTTGCAGTTTCTTTGCTGTTTAAAATGTAATAATCTCGTCTTATGAAGAAATTGTACCAGTATATCAAGTACCAGGTACTCGAAGCACATGTGTTTGAAGTAATTTTGGTATCAAGATATCGATTTTTGCATCTTTGTGTTTCTTATTTTTTTATGTTTCGATCATTCTAGGACTTTTATTAATTTTTAACGTACTAATCTGATCTTGTCTAATCAGAATTTTTCCGCTTGTTACTAATTTACAAAAAAAGTATCAAAATTTCAAGAAATAGTGAAAAAACGATAAACTTTTTAAAAAACACGCTTATTTGGAAGTTTTTCTTAACAATATTTAAATGTTTGAGAAAATTTCTCGTCGCTACACTTCAGTCTGAATTTCTTCGAAATTATTGAAGCTTTGAAATGTCATTGGATTCGTCCGGTTAGGATGAATTAAAAAAATGTTTCCAAATTTTTAAACTCGAATCATCAATTTTAACGTTGCTTTAATGTTGTTGCGCATGAATAAAAATGTTTAAAACATTATTATAGCTTCAAATAAGTAAAAGATGCAGTGACTATCGATTAAATCGCTAACAATACTCGAGAGTATGCTAACGTCTAACAATATTTAAGTTGTTGAGAAAATGAGTTACCGTTAGATTTCGTTCTTATTTTCTTTGTAATCCTTTAAGCTCCAAAATGTCGTTGAATTTGTTAGGTTGAGATGAATTGAAAAAATGTTTAAAAGTTTTTAAACTCGAATCTTCAATTTTAATGCTGCTGCGCACGCGTAAAAACGTTGAAACTATTATTATTGCTTGAAATAAGTCAAATGTACGGAGTTTTATCAATGTGTCTGTCGAATAAATCGCTAACAATACTCTCGAGTATGTCAACGTCTAACAATATTTGGGTTGTTAAGAAAATGAGTTACCGTTAGATTTCATTCTTATTTTCTTCGTAATTGTTAAAGCTTCAAAATGTCTTCCAAAACGTGTAACAATATTTGAGTTCTTGTAAGAATGAGTTGCCGTTAGATTTCTTTTTTATTTTCTTCGTAATCGTTCAAGCTTCAAAATGTCGTTGGATCCGTTAGGCTAAGATAAATTTAAAAAATGTTTCAAAATTTTTAAACACGAATTTTTTAACAAATTGCATTTATATATCTTATATTAAATGTTGTTATGCTGTTTTAAAAAATGCTATCACGTTCATAAACAATTGAATATTTCCCGGTAATTACGAATTGAACCATGATTTCGTTAAAAATTAAAAAACGTTATGAGAAGAATATTTTTAAAAACGTTAAAACCATTTTTTTACGTTTGCAAATTCGATATTTCAAGCCCGAATAATGTACTTCCGTCTTCTGCAAAGCGCAGCTTGAAAACGTCTCCTGAATAATTAAATCAAAAAGGATTACTGCTGTTTCGTTGAATCTCAATGATTGTTAACTATTTTATTAATTCGCAATTTAATGACTTGGAATAAATAAATCAATAAATAAATAAATAAGAAATCTCATAATAATTATTATCATTGACAAATGTCATTATAAAATTGATAAACAACTTTATAAATATTTATAATTAATTCCGCTTGAGCAACTGAATATTCAAATAGCTTTCGACTCTTAATAGAGTTTGAGTAAATAATAGTCAACAATACCCAGAAAATAACTTTCTAATAAAATGGTCTTTTCAACTTAACCAGAAGTCTCTATCATTGTGGCATTAAAAAAAAAAAAGAAAAAAGAACTTGTGTCATAAATCTCACAAAATCTAACAAAAGATTATGGAAATTTGTTATTTGTGTAAGTAAGAAGTGACTTTGACCCTCGGACCGTTTCTTTGCTACACATTATGTTAATGATTCGTAGATCCATTCTCTCCATCTACTCTTCGCATTCTGTATCCTCTCAGAGTCATAGTTGAGGGAATGTTGCAGGGACCGTTTCTCAAAGCTAGAATGTATTGTCTCCGATAGTTTCGCCGATGAACCTGTCCTGTTGAGACGCAAGGTGTCGAGCCAATTGTAAAGTGCATAGAGACGCGCAGCATACGGACGCGCGCGCTTACGAGTCAGGTAGTCGACTCTTCAAGGAGAAGAAGACGATGGTGCAAGACTGCAAGAGAAGTGAGAAGAAAGAAGCGAGAAGGCGAGAGAATCCCGAGGACCATTGCACGCTCGCTGTCGCGCGAAGCATTGAAGTCTCCGAAAGCGGCCCCCCGGCACTGCACGTGTTTTCTTCCTTGACTCTTAAACTATTTTCTTCTCTTCGTTAAATCGTAAAAAAAAAAAATTACAATTTATTCGAGTGAGTAAATTGTTAAAAGAAAAAATGATTATTCGTTGAATCGAAGAATTTCTCGGATCGCTCACTGGTTCATTCACCGTTGTGGTGGGAGAAGAGATAGGCTCCGACATTATATACGGCTGTATGGTGGAATCAGTCAGTGGCGAGTCGTGGGTGGTGACGAGTCGACGATAGTCGGTCCGGGCTCGCGTGTTTATTACCAACACGTTTTTCAATATTATTGACACAAATGTTTTACATTTATAGTAAAATCTTGACGTATAGTTTTGAGAGTATTATTCGTTAACGTTGATTATCCGTGACGTAACGATTTTGAACGTGAAAACACGACACTCCGTACTAAAAGACGATTCTTGGAGAAGATTTGTGTTGCGCGGGTGTCCTGAGCACTGCACGGACAGTTGTACACCTGTAGCGACAGAGTGCGGTCTCACGGAGTTGCGTTACGACACTCGGATCACCGGAATCTGGATTCGTTTTTTTTTTATTCTAAAGAATGTAATCCAAAGGGATTTTCTAAACAGCAAATAAGTGCGGAAGAGAAACTACCGTGGTGGTTAATTGTGTACTCATAACGATGGATAACGGTCTCAGAAAGTTTGTCAACGACTCAAAGTCCTAAAAAGTAGATTTAAAAAGAATCGAAGTAAATAAATATGAAATTTACTCCATATTAATTTTTTAAACGTCAAAAAATGAGTTTAACATCATTCGTGGACTAAAGCGGAGGAGTAAGATCTTAAGATGTTCTTCAAACGTTCTACAAAGTCATGAAGCGGTGAAACTGGAATTTAGAAAATTCTTTCAATTTGAAATGAGATATACTTCGAAGGGATTTTCCAGACGGCAAAAAGGTACAAAAAGGAAATTGCTTTAAAGACATTCAAGGGATATAGCAACGGAGTTCGATCTTAACGAGTTCTCCATTAATTCGAAAAACATCTAAAGTCGTGAAACGTAAATAAATAAAATTTAATGAAATAAAAATGAAATCTAGTCGGAAGGAATTTTCTGGAAGGCAAAAATCGGCAAAGAAACCTTACAACAACGATATAAAAGCTTCAGGATGAAAAGTGAAGTTGTGAAATGCTTGCTGTCCGTGGATTAAATTTTTAACGTATTATATGCCGATCGATCGATCGCTATAGATCCTCAGGATTAAACTTGGCAAGTGTTGCCCTCGTCGCAGCCAAATCCACGCCTCGAAGGCGAGAAAGTGTCCCCCCGGTAGCAATCGAGAACGATATCCGCCGAACTTTCCAAAACGCAACCGAAATCGTTGTGGCCATCATCGAGAACGAAATAGCCGAGGTGGTATAACCGATATCGAGATATGTCTACATACCTGGTGCGCGCGTGTCGAAGTACGGTCGATCGTCGTTGAATACCGCGTCGATTCGTGAAAGTGAAAGCTCTTCTTGTGAACCGTGAATTAGTGAATTTATAAAAATAATTAATTCGATAGAAGACAAGATTTATAAATTTAAAAAAAGGCAGAGACAGAGAAAAATAAATAATAAAAGGAAGATTATTCGCCAAGATAGAGTATCCTGGGGGCAACGGTATGTACGGGGGCGGCACGGGGAGCTCGGGCTATGGGGTTGGCCTGAGCCACGGGCCGCCAGGCCCTTCGCACTACGTGCCACCATCGGTAGCCTCGGTAGCCTACCAATTGGGCCCGCCACCCCCGTTGTCTCTTCCCCCGCAACCGTCCCAGTGTCAGGCCCCCGGGGGACCGGCGGGCCCTCCCGGAAGTCAGTCACTGTCTTACGGAACCAATCTATCGCCTCATCATATACAGCAGCAAAATGATTCGCCTCAGTCCAAACGAAGAAGGTAAAACAAAAACGATTAGGATAAAGTTTTCGATATTTTTTTTATAGTTAAGTGTCTTGGAGTTTGAATAATATATATTATGGTAGGAGATACTGTAGAGGTAGTATTTGTAGCTTATCTAAGCGTGGGGGGCCCCCGGCGTGCGACCGTGCCCAGTCTTGTTTCTCATCCGGTTTTTGTGTCGTTCGGAAATCGTGACCGGCCGGCTCTGGATCTCATATCGAAATCGAGAGTTCAACGAGGGCACCACCCGCACCGGTTAAAGCGATAGCTTGGCTCGAGATGTGGTTTTCTTGTTTAAGACACCGAAGCGGTATTGATTATGTCTCTTAATAGATTAAGAAAGCGACAGAAATTTATTAAGTAACGTTTGAACTGATTTATTATTGTTTAAATTGACAAAATATAACGGAAAAAATGTTGTGAAAGTTTTTAAGCGAATCAGAGATTTGGCACTTCGAGTTTTATTTCAATGCGAACCGAGGGCAAATTGTTGTAAAAATAATAACAATTACCATTATCTAATTATTAATTTGAACAATGAAATTTAAGTTAAATATTAAGGGAGGGGGTCAAACGATATTAAGGGGGGATTTCAATCGATAAAACGTCGTTTATTATTTTATTTGTTGATAACAAGAATCGTATACAAAATTCCATGCGACTGATTGTTCGTGGCAATGTTTTGCTTATGTAAAATAATCTCGAGATTCAAATATAACAACTCGAAGAAGAAATTATATTTATTCGATATTATTTTCAATCGATCGTACGGCATTTTCGTTACAATTTTTTTCTACCAATAAAAAAAAGTTAAACACGTTACTGCAAACTGTAAACAGCAGCCAAAAGCAAATATTGGTATAAATATTCCACTTGAGCAAACAATATACATTTTTTAATGTAAACAAACTTATGTACACTGATAAACAATTTTTATTATAAATATTTTCTTCTATTAATTAAATTTTACTTGAATTCCTCTAATTCACGCAATATTTCATTTCATTATATTTTGTACAATTTGTAAACGTTTGGATTTACCAAGTCCAAATGATCGGAAAGATTTCTCGCGGGTTTTTTTTTTTTTTTTTTTTTTTTAAATAGCTTCCTCAGTTTGCATATTTTATTGTTTTCTAAGATACAAAGCAGTGTATTATCGGAGCGAGCAATAAACAATGAGATACAGCGTCACTGGGACAAGGTCGAAACCAGAGACTTGTAAAACTGCGATAGGAGGAACGATTGTTTCTAGTTGAAGAATAATTTTTTAAAATCTAACTTGTGTATATCGAGTGACAAAAGTAATGAAATGTAATATCGTCGGTGCCTGGCGTTGACGCCTAACATTGTAACAGTTTAATAACTGCTTGCGTACATTATTCCTTAACGTACCTTACGTATGTTTATACTTTTGTGTTTACGGAATTCATTTATACGATATCGGCAACTTGACCAAGCCATAACATTATAATATGACGCATGAAAGACTCGAACTCGCTTTAGAGCGAAGCTAATGTTACGTGCGAGTTAAGAAAACACTCAAGTTCCGTTTCTCACTGACGTTTCAAATCTCTTAAACCTGTGAATTAGAATTATACTACTTTGAAATTAATTTTTTTTTATACATAATTTATTCGAAATGTATTCTTTTGTAAAAGGTCAATTCAATTCTTTATTCCTAAAGTGGATGTAATTGTTAGTGTAAATTTTTTTTATTATTTATATTCTATTAGTTACTTAATAAAGAGTCAATTGAATTGTTAACTTTTAAAGTAAAAGTAATTGTAATTGAAGTGTAAAATTAATTTTTTCTATCTCATCGAGGAAACTGTTTCTCTTGATTTTTTGATGTCAGAGTACTTAAAGTTCCAAAACGTCGAGAAATCATACTTAGAAAAAATGACTGCGCATGCGTGAGAGTGTATGTGTGATGAGCTTACAAAATTGCAATGAATATATCTTGATAACGGGTTACTCGATCATTCTGATACTTTGCATACGGATTAAGATGCAATCCCCGTCAGTTAGCTGCAATTTTCGGCGAAATCGCTAACGGATGTTTCATTTAATGCTTGTTTGATTTTTTCGTAAAAAGATCATCCGCTTTTTAGTTTTCGTAAATTTTTAGATATCGAGTTAAAAGTTCCTACAAGAATATGTCAGGGGACAAGGTTTTTCGGTATCGCGTTTGGCAAGAATCGATCATGGCGTTCAGATTTTATAGAATCATGAATTTTTATAATTTTTCGCAAAAAAATATCTACTTTTGCTCCAAAATGTCGTACATTTTTAGATACCAGACTGAAACTTGACATAAAAATTTGCTAGGGTACAAGAATATTTGGTGTTGAATGTTGTGAGAATCAATCGAGATGTTTAAACTTTATGATATTAACAATTTTACTAAAGTTTCGATTATATTGAAAATTTAATCAAAAATTTTAATCACTTCCTCTATGAGGAATTAAACCGTTTTCCACAGAGGAGAATCTGTCGGCGAGAATCACGAGGAATCAATAGGCCAATTTCAAATTTGCACCCTTTTTATTTATATTCTAATAGTTATTTTAGCAAACTTCAATTTAATTCATAATTCATGAATTTAAAGTAATTGTCATTGCAGTGTAAAATTATTTGTTATTTATATCCTATTAGTTACTTTATACAAAGTAAATTTAATCCTTAACTTCTAAAGTCAAAGTAATTATAACTGCAGTGTAAAATTACTTTTTATTTATATTATATTAGTTATATTATTAAATTGTCGGACAGTATCTATTGTCATGAAAAAAAATGTTGTAAACTTTTACGTAATGAAACATTAATGCGTAATCAATAGTATTAAGGGTCGACGAAACCTCGACACTTTATACACATTAGCTGCTTCTACTCTCACTCTGCTGTGAAGCACTATTTCTTAAACCTTAAGAGGAGGCGAAACATGTGTGAGTACGAGAGAGTTAGTACCAAATGGCGCACCATGACGAAGTGAGAGAGAAACTGCTAATATGTTCAAGTGTTGAGGTTTCACTTCGCTTTAAGGAGGTACGTTGAATGGGTTGGAAAGGGGTTTGGGGGGGTTTTGGGGGGGGGGGGGCACGATTGCAACATGCTGTATGGGCCAGCAACATTGGAACGAGAGGTCACTTCGCTGACGCGTCAAACAAGCGCTACGTATTGTGATTCATTTGCATAAACCATTGATGATTTTTTTCTCAAACTTTCAGTAACCTACCAGACAATCAACATAATTTGACACACACAAACGAATGCTTGGTTTTCTTTTTTAATCTCTTACTTGGATTTAGCACATGCAAAAAACTAGAATGAGAAACCATGGCATTCACTTTCTTATTGTTCTGTACAAAATGCTGTATTGTAATTTAATATCATGGCAAGTGTGCATCTCCTTCATGTTGTCCATACGATCACGAATTCGTGTTAAAAAAACTCAAATTTCGTTCTTGTAGTTGTTATCATTGTTATCGTATCTCCTTAGCATTCCATGGCATTCACTTTACCATTGTTCTGTACAAAATGCTGCAACATTGTAATTTAATATTATGGCAAGTGTGCATCTTATCCATGTCCATACGATCACGAATTCGTCTTTAAAAAACTCAAATTTCGATCCTGTAGTTGTCATCATTGTAACCGTATCTTTTTAGTTTGCTTACTTTTCTAACTACCATACTGTTGTGTTTTATTCTTCTTTTATGCAATCAAATACTTGAAGATACTTTAAGGGTGCTGTAGAGTTTTGTAAAAATACAAAATTTTTACGCGTAAAGTTCATTAAAAAATATGTTTTCATCATTCTTTGGAATAATAAAAACCTATTTTTCTATGACTTATCCTGGATTATGCGAATAAAAACATATATAATCCAACAATAGTTTGCAATGTTGCGTTTGTGATAATTATTTTTTCACAAAGTTCAACACATAAGTAGTAAGAAAAAAAATTAGAAAATTGTCATTGGTTGTAGTCACGTGACCGAGTATTATTCACGAGATCCAGGATTAGAAGTAGTCGTCCAATTTTCTTAAATAATGAAAAACAAATCTATTATTTTAAAGAAAAAAAAAAATTAAATTTTATAGAAATATGACAACAACGTTGATCGAATTGTCGATCACTCTATCATCTTCTATGTACTTTCATAATTGACGAACGTGCGAGACTGGCTCTTGACTCGCATGCATGATCGTCCTGTCTCTGATAATATTTTAAAATTTTTTTCAACTAACGCTACGTGATCCTCCTTTATTCTTCAGCTAGTGAACTTTACCGAGGAGGTTCAAGCATAACATACCCGCGAGGCTGTTAGATACTTGTATATCTATGGATAAACTGAAGCGGCGTTGTTTATGCTGGACGGCTGTAGTTTCCCAGCAGAACAGCATCAGCTAGCCAGATCAGCGCACTGGATGCTTATATATCGCATCGTTTGCACTAGCACGAGCCACCACCACCATAACCACCACCAGCCTCATCACCACCACCAACATTCGTAGTTATCCACCTCTTCCACCGTTTCGATGCAGCTCGCTATGCAACAGCCCCGTGTTCGAACAAAACCCACTCGTTTAGGAATTCGTCACGTAGCGGAGATTTGCGTTCTGGTATTACGCGAATTCACCAGCGGCTCACCTGACTAACACCCACCGATCGTTATTACATAATCTGCCATAAAGGGACTACAACAGTCGAAAAATTGAAGGTTCTATGGAAAATTTTCTGTACGCTTTGTACTCAATTATTGAGAATCGATGTTCGTCATTTAACTGACTGGTTGATGCTTCGAATAAAATGTTCTCGTAACTTTTAAAATTAATTTTACAATATTAAAAGCTAAATATGTTAATTTATTAATTATTTTTGTTTAACGCTCGAGTAACTTGAGTCTGGAACTTGAATAATTTGTTATAGCTTCAATTTCATTAAAGATAAATAAAAAATAAGAAATAATTGGAAATAAAATTAAACAATAAATTAAATAAAAGTAAATAAAACTAAAAACAAGAGTCGGAGAACATTGAATATTTATTTGAATTTACAAACTGGTAGAACACAAGACACTTGGAGATACCGTCAAATAGATTTCGACATTTATTCGAATCACCGTGTAAAACGTAGAAAAAGCATTGAGAATGAAGCAGAGAATATTGCAATGCATTATACGCTGTAAAACAGACCGCAGGAGGTGAGAAGTTGTCAGATAACTTACACACGACCGCAAATATACTCGAGCAGGAGAATCGGAAAGAGCGACAGCCGGAGTTGAAAACTCGTAGCAAAATTGGCTCGAGTTTCATAATCAAATGAGAATAACTCGAGGCACAACATTGAATAATGCGCTGCTTCGATAGGTTCTCTATATTCTCATTGATTACTCGTTCCGTTGCATGCTGTATTATTATTTGACAAGCTCCGGAAAATTACATGGATACAAAAGGGATGACTGAACGGAGAATCTGTCGGAGAGGACGGAAGCTCGATCGGTTAGCCACAACGATGCAGTCACGAGAGAGAATGGATGGATGAGAAGGGTCTGCTCGAAGACGAAGAAGGAAGGAAATGCCCATGGACCGCCCCTTCTCGCGTTATACGCGTGGCTAACGGGTCCCTCAGCCACCAATGGTGCGCGATAGAGCTCTTCGAGCCGTTTAATATGCTCGACACAGGCTCTGACGTTAACCGTCAACGATATCGTCCTCGTGGCTGTAATAATAAAAAAAAAATTACGTCAGTAGTAACCGCTGGCATTAGATTCCTAATCGGAATTTCGCTCTGGCTGCTCGACGTCCATGTCGAAAACGAAGAACCTCTGAGCGTCGTAACACTCTTCTTCTACCGTGGAATCTCATTATTTCGATACGCTTAACGACCATTTAATTGTACGGAATTCTAGAAATAGAATCGTCAAGTTTATTACATTTTTTGATAGCTCGTAGACAATCATTATTGAATTCTTTATTTTTCAATAATATATCGATGCTTCTTCTCTAAATTCCACAACATTTGACAGTTTGGAGAAAATAAGTGTTTTAGTTACTTCAATTTGATTAATTTCCTAATTTTTGTAAAATAGAAAATAACAATAGCAACGAAGCAATATGGAATAAAATATTGACTCGTTGATGCTTGAATTAATTCTAATTATACCATAAGCCAGGTAATAAACAATAAGTAAAATAACTTTGTTTAACTAAATAAAACTTTTAATAAATGCATATCGAAGAAAAAAAGATTTCAATTAAAATTTTAGACTTTTAGACACTTTTCGGCAAAGAAAGCTCTACTCAGCTCTCAAATTTTCGTCGCACACGAGTGTAAGAAGAGGAAAAAGAGGATTCAAAGCAGCACGGGGTCAAGTCGTGACTGTGCGTTCCGCGAGAGTGAATGAAAAAAAAAAAAAAACAAAAACGAATTAAAAAAACTAAAGTAGAAGAAGAAGAGGAAGAAGAAAAAGAAGAAAAAAGTCAAAGCGCCACCGGGCGTAGAACTCTGATCGTCGTGTGCCAACCGAGTCACGTGTTTTTCGTTGAGGCCCTCTTCGTCTCCACTCCGATCTTTCATCGAGATCACAAAAGTATAAAACGGTACCGTAACGTCTACCAACTCGGTGGAGATCTTCCTCAATATCAAGACTCTTCCATCGTTTATTACTCCACAGCGACATACCAACGATTTACGTCCCAAGCCTATGGGCCATAACACTCGGAGCTCTTCGTGCTTCACATTCAAAAGAGATATTTCTCTACACCTAACAGTTTCTCTTCCGAGATACTTCTCGATCGGTATGGCCACAGTGAGAGCCACACGTATAAACCTCAAGCATTGAATGTAAATCGACCAGGAATAAATACATTGTATTGTTACAGAGTCGGACGCTGGGTAAGAAGCAAATACGAACCTAACTGATAAAAGGAAGCATCGAAATCCTATAGAGCTTCCTGGACACTTTTTTTCGTTCCTTTTATTTTTACAAAGCACAAGCTACACAAGACTCCGGACGTTATACCCTGGCGTGGAAGTACAGCTAAACCAAGCGAGTCTCCAGCTCTCCGTACACCCGGATACGCTCGTTCTCCGTGGACTTACACCCCCACTCAGACGTAGGGCTTCTCTGGTTTTTGCTGTACACCGGCAAACGTCGGAGGTCCGCAGGATGAGGTGAAAGAGGACGACGAAGAGGAGGAGGTAGCACTCGTCGCTGCAGAGAACAGTATGGGATCTCTGGCGAACTCTCTTTCGCTTCAGGGTCAGAACCGTGCATCACCCGACTCTATGGTACACCATAGCCCGTTGACTGTGGATACGTACAGCGAGCTCCAGACCTTGCCTATCGCTCTCCTCGCTTCTTCCTCTTCTTCTTCGAGAATCAACTCACTCCCTCGCATCGACGAATTCGTATACATCGTAAGCTACGTACGCTATGCTGCGCACTACCATAGAGTACCATAAGCCACGGCATAATTCCCATATACTTAATCCCAACTCGGTAGAAACGTTCGGCGGTAATGAGGCGACTGCCGTTGGGCCCGCAGGCCTCTTCGGTGACGGATTTACGATCCTACGAGAACGATGGATCTGACTATTGGATGTAGTCAGAGCGAAACTTCACTCAGCCTTTTCTCGCGATTTATTTAATCCGCATTTGTGCTTTCGATCTTATGCAGTTTGTAGTCTTATGTTGGTTCCAAGTCGAACAATCATTTCTAATTAACTAAATTTTAATTGTACCAATCACATTTTCATTGTATCAAGCCAGTGTCACCCATCCGACAACTATCCCGGACAAAAAACGAAATGGTAAACTCGATTTTTTTTAAGGATTCTCGAAACTTCTGAAGAAAAGCAAATTAGCTTCAATTGCGGATGGATGAAGTAATAACAAATTTCCTTTTATCCAGAAACATACAGCACCATTGAAAACAATTGGTTTTCACTTTTTGATACCGAGCGTGACGTATCTCGTAACCTCAAGCCTAGTTATTATAATTTTATTATAAATTTACGAATTAAGTTAACACAAAAATGTTTTCTTTGGATTGCAGGTCCGACGAGGATGATCCAAGCGGATTGAAGTACAGAAGGATAGATGACGAGAACGTGCAGGACAAGGAGAGATTCGCCAGGTTGGTACAAGCGTCGAAGTCTACCTCAATTATTTGAATAGAGCAGATAAATAGATTCGTATCGCTTTAAGGTCCGTGAATTATTGAAAATTCTCGGTTCTAATGTAGGTCGAAAGCGGAGCTCGGAGTTCTCCTCTTGTTGCTCTCGGGGCATTGCCTTTAGACGATTTTTTTGTTAGGTTTCTCGACTCGCAAAAGCCTGTAGATCCGTACCGATTCGAGAGCTCTGAGCGCTATTAGGTAACGTGAAATATGTCGATCGATCTCAACTCCTGCCGGATCTCTCTCTCTCTCTCTCTCTCTCTCTCTCTCTCTCTCTCTCTCTCGTCCATATCGATAGATCCTTTCTTCGGCTTTGCTATAGCTAGTTTGTGTTTCACGGCTCGCATTAGTCACGATCGGTTCACTCTCGTTGCATCCCTCTACTCGAGATCCACTTCGTCTTCTTCTTCTTCTTCTTCTTCTTATTCTTCTTTTGCGTCTACTTCAGGGTATGTGTGCAGAACCTGTGCACCCCGCGTTAACCAGATAGATATAGGATACTCTACTCGTACTCCAGCGTGGGAACATAAGGCACACTACTTGTAAGTAGAAATCTCAAGGAGCGTTGACTCGAAACGATTTTTCTTTTTTATCAGTAATTAATGCTGTAATTTGCTGAATTACAAAAAGTTTATCAATCGTGCAAGAGTTCATGAAAACAAATGTTTATTAAATTCGAAAGTATATCACAATCGTAGAAAATTGTGCTGTAAAATTGTTATAAAAATAATGGCTTACTACAAATATCGTTGAATTATTAACATTTTTATCGAATCAATAAAATAGTTATCGAGTGAATAAAATATTTATTTATCGCGTCGATTATCAGCACGTAGAAACGATAATCCAGCACAATATTTTCTCCGACGACGATACTACGATTCAGTGAATATACTTTGAAGGTACACTAAGTATAACGTCTGAAAATGGTAGAAATCTCGTTTATATCTCGAGTTGCAGGGTGGAGCGTTAGAAAGACCACCGGAATGCGCGACAAGTATAATAGTCCAGCGACGTTCTCGAGGCCAGAATATCCACAAGAAGAAGCATCAGAAACAGCACGCGTCCCTTATAATAGCTGAGTCAAAAATGCTAGGCTTCGTTGTTTCTTGTACTGCAACCAGCACCTGAAAAAAAAAATTCAAATTTATCCAAAAGGACAGACGAGATATATCTCGAGGGAAAGAAATCTCTAGAGATAGAAGGGCTCGAGGAAGAGAGAAAGAGAATGAATGTTCTGTGGCCAAAGGAAAAGAGCGAAGGATACCTAGCAAGGGATTTCTTGGTCTCCGGGTTCGCCAACGCGGCTTGGAGCCCCTTGCGGCAGTCAGTAATTGCGTTATTAACTTAAAAGTGAGGTTCTTGCTCGCTCGAATGCTCGAGAGCGCGCGCTCTCGCGACATCAGACTTTTGCGGGCGGCAAAACCGCCTTTCCAATTTTTCTTATCATCGCGGGAATATTACAGATGACGGAATATCATTAAGGTATAATCTGCATAGAGTTTGCCGGACGATTGCATGCTCCGTAGATACGATGGATTCTATCATTGTAGATCTTGAAGGAAAAAATTGAGAGGTCCGGGTAATACCGAGAGGAACATATACAGAGCCCTTTGCCGGCTGAGGTACATGCAGCAGCTTCGGAACGGCTCAGGTTCTTAGGATACAGGCACCCGTAGCTCGTACAGCCGTTGCTTTTGCTCTTACTGGATTGTACGAGAGAGGAGAGGAGAGAGAAGCCGAGAGTCGACCAACTTCGGAGCGGGACTGACCTTTGACCCTCGAGAGCTCTCTCGGTTCTCTTTACTTTTCTTTCTCTCTCTCTTTCTATGGATCGCCTTACTTCTTCTCTCACTTCTCTTCGAGCATTATAGTATTATTCCGTACATAGTGTATCGCGGATTGTACATGTAAAAGACGACGAGAAGTAATTCTCGTTGAAACGACTATGATATTTTGTAAATGTCGAAATACTTTAATCTCCTCATTAAAGATATTTTACTGACCAGACAGGGAATTATAAAATTGTGCAATTTAGTTTTATGCATCTAGTGAAGTTTAAATTTTTTATTTATATTTTTATCAAGTTTTTATGTTTGTGACGAGACCATAGTCAATGTCGTGATCAGGGAAAATTTTCCGATCGTTTAAATTCATCGAAGTTATTTTTTTTTTAATAATAATTTTTTCCTCGACATTTTGATCTTTTAAATCTACAAAAAGTCGATTTTGCGAATTGACCATAATGCTTTGTTTTAATTGTCGTTCGATCCATTTAGATATTTCTCTTTTATGTCACAGCGTCTCGGACAAATTGTGAAGAAAATGAGAAGGAAACGTAGTCGCCATTATATCGAAAAAAAATTCAGTACACCGTAAAAATGTAGCCATAAATGAAAAAAAAAATATATATATATACATGGTGTCCCATTTTTTAAAAATATGCTGAAGTATATCGAAAAAGCTTAGAAACTAATTGAAAAATGTTTCGAACAAAAGTTGTTGTATATGAAGGAGGGCATCGGATGAGCAGTTTTTGGGTTCGGGGTCTCTTCTGGGCCCATTGAGGCCCAACTTTTGTTTTTTTTTTTAAATGGAACCCTCTATATTTTATTACATTTTTTTAAATTTCTCGTTCAAAAATGAGTAATTTTTACTCCGATTTACTTTCCGTTTTTTCGTCTTCGAAAAAGCCCGAAACGTTATTCGAAGTTTTCCCGTGGAAAGTCTGGCAATACTTCAATTCGAAACATTTTTCAATTTAATTCTTAGTTTGCGTTATATTTGAGCATATTTTAAAAAATGGGACACCCTGTATAAAGTAGAGAGTAAACTTGGTGTACTTTGCGTTACTATTGACTATTTTACTTCTTTTCCAAAAGGATTGTAATGCTTTTTGGCGTCACGTTGATCATTTCACTTAATTTCTAATAAGATTGTAATGTCCGTTGGCGTCTTTGTTAACCATTTTACTCATTTTCCAAAAGAATTGTAACGCTTTTTGGCGTTACGTTCGATCATTTCACTTAATTTTCAATAGGACTGTAACGCTTTTTTGCGTCACGTTCAATCATCTCACTTCCAATAGGACAATAATGCTTGTTGGCATCTCTGTCAACACCATTTTACTCATTTTCCAAAAAGATTGTAATGCTTTTTGGCGTCACGTCGATGATTTCACTTAATTTCCAATAGAATTGTAATGCCCGTTGGTGTCTTTGTTAACCATTTTACTCATTTTCCAAAAGGATTGTAACGCTTTTTGGTATCACGTTTGATCATTTCACTTATTTTTCAATAGGACTGTAACGCTTTTTTGCGTCACGTTCAATCATCTCACTTCCAATGGGACAGTAATGCTTGTTGGCGTTACGTTCGATCATTTCACTTAATTTTCAATAGGACTGTAACGCTTTTTTGCGTCACGTTCAATCATCTCACTTCTTATGGGACAGTAATGCTTGTTGGCGTTACGTTCGATCATTTCACTTAATTTTCAATAGGACTGTAACGCTTTTTTGCGTCACGTTCAATCATCTCACTTCCAATGGGACAGTAATGCTTGTTGGCATCTCTGTCAACACCATTTTACTCATTTTCCAAAAAGATTGTAATGCTTTTTGGCGTCACATCGATCGTTTCACTTAATTTCCAATAGGATTGTAATGCCCGTTGGCGTCTTTGTTAACCATTTTACTCATTTTCCAAAAGGATTGTAACGCTTTTTGGTATCACGTTTGATCATTTCACTTATTTTTCAATAGGACTGTAACGCTTTTTTGCGTCACGTTCAATCATCTCACTTCCAATAGGATATAATGCTTGTTGGCATCTCTGTTAACACCATTTTACTCATTTTCCAAAAAGATTGTAACGCTTTTTGGCATTACGTCCGATAGTTTCACTTAATTTCAACTCAACATTCAACTCAATTTCTAAAAAGAACTAAAAATCCCCCAATAATATTAAAGAAAAAAAAATTTTCAAGGTTTACCAATCCTTTGCTATGAGTCAGTGATATTTAAATAAAAATTCAAGTAGATTTGTAATCAGTAGACGATTTCCGATCAGATAACATCTACTGTACTGTCAAGAGCCATATTTGATTTAACAAGGCCAGAACATACCGATATTAATCGTATTTTTGATTTTTATAAATTAAATGAGGTCAAACGATACTTAGAAGTGAATAGCAGGCGTCGTTTCTCAAGAAATCAGAGCCCGGTATAGCACACACACTGCCGGTTTCTCCCGGAGTCTGCACTCGCATCCGTGGATCGCGATTATACCCAAGATTCTCGCGTGTCAGACTCTCGCGATTGCCTAGCGCGGACCACTTGTAAATTTCCCCGTGAATTATCATAAATTAAATGCTATTAAATTTACGATTCCACATATGTGCGGTTTAATGTACGGTACACGCTAGTTATTACGTGAATCGTTTAAAAAAGTGGGAGGGAAGGCGGTAAGGGAAATCCGTCAGCCCGTTAGTCTACCATCTATACTATGTACGATATAATACCAATCTTAGCAGTGGAACATATAATTTATTACTTCACGACGTACAAGTTTTAAAATTACACGTGTTAGGGACTTTCAATGATTTTTACATAGGTAAAGCACTGGACCATTTACCAAAATCCTTCAGTTTCTTTTTTTTTTTGCTTAGGGTGTGGCAATCGTATGAAAGATTATAAATAAAATAACAGTTTATCCTAAATTCAGACACTGTTAATTCTTTTTTATCCAATTATCTTTTCCTCTATCGTATAGAAAACTTTGTTTTTATAAAAACAAACAAACATTTCAAGCTCTAGTTCAAAACTGAAGTTCAGATCACGAATAATCGCTTTTAAATTTGAGTAATATCGATCTAGGAATTCAAAAGTTACGATTATTTTTCATTTCGTTTTTTCATAGAAAAATCTCTTATTATGCCAGAATGGCTTGAAGCATCAGTCTGAAATTTGGTGAACATACGAAGCTACTGGTTCATCGTATATAATTTCATCAAAATAAATGAGGAAAATCGATCTAGAGTTTAAAAAGTTACGATTTTTCATTTTGTTTCCGCATAGAAAAATCTTTTATAATTCTAGAATGGCTTCAAGTATCAGGTTGAATTTTGTTTAACACGCGAAATTACCAGTTCATTGTACATAATTTCATTAAAATTAATAAACAATATCGATCTAGAGTTTCAAAAATTACAATTTTTCATTACGAATTATAAAAGATTTTTCTACCGATTCATTGCACATAATTTCATAAAAATCAATGCGACTACTGAAATATTACAAATAATTATTAATATATATTTTTTTCAATAATGCTGAACGACGTAAATAAACGAATTGATGCAAATTTTAAGCTATCGAACTAAAAATTTCCACAAATGTATTTACGTCTAAGGTTATTTGGTATTTAATTTGTCTGAGATCTACAATGCTTGACTCGTTAGCTTACTATGTTAAAAATAACTTCTATGAGGTAGAAAAAATCGATGAATATACATCGTCATACACGCGGCTTTGTGAAACGGGGACAAAATGTGAAAGAAATTGTAAAAATAAATGAGAGACGACCACGTCATAAGTTAAGTTTATTTGTAAAGAATCGACATGTTCGTGAAGCGACGTTTATTAAATTAATGAACATTGATACAACAGTTGTCACGGATAACGAACAAAACTAAATATACGGCTTTTGTAATAAATCGAAGAGCGGCATCAAATGTGTTGAATTGTATTCCAACAGACAGATGTAAAGTTCTACTTTGCAGCCGTTCAAACATTAAGTAGGGAATTTGGCTAAACACCGAAGAAGTATCTAGAGCGCGTCTATTAGTTGCAATAATTCACAGCCGCGACGAGCCTTTTACTTATATTTTTCCGGGCGAAAAGCCTATCATTGATCGATCGACGAGGTAGGAAGAAAAGCTTTGAGAACTCGTACTTGAAACACGTGCCCTTTGTCTGCTCCGATTCAGGCATTAGGTCGTTAACTTATTTCGCTTCCTCAAAGTGTACATTAGCCTTGACCCCATTTAAAAAAAAAAAAATTCTCTTCTCTCAACAACAGCAGGGAGAATCATTGTGAAATCGAGCGTCGCAGGCGGAACAAGATGACCGCTTACATCTCAGAACTCTCGGAAATGGTGCCTACCTGCTCGACTCTCGCGAGAAAACCCGACAAGCTCACGATACTCAGGATGGCTGTTGCTCATATGAAGCAATTGCGAGGTAAGCCAAACTACAGACGTTAAGAAACAATTATGTATTATTATAATGCAAAACTACTGTACCATTCGGTTTTTTTTTTTCAGTGTTGTATTTTTTTTTTTTTTTAAATTCTTGGAATTCCTTATTCCCTTTCGCAAGAGATTTAAACGATGACAAGAAGAACTTACGTGGCGGACCAGAAGTTAAAAGAATAATGAAGGAAGAATAAGTTTTATTGTCGGCAATCGTTCAGGATGCGATAAAGTAATTTTCAGCTAAACAGCGCGATATCTTTTACGATTGAGCACGTATTCGCTCGATAACGATTACCGCGATTGTTCCTTGTCTCGTTTAAAAAAAAAACCCGAGAGCTTCTGCGAAAGACGCGAGAGCGTAATTTAATCAAGTCGTCTTGGCCGTGTCGCATTTCTCCTTCGGAGGACGCCAACTATGCAACGTAACGAATATCGTCTTGTTTCTCGAGTTATTAGTTGCTCGCGCCAGATACTCTCAAACATAAGAATGATTCGTTAATCGACACATACGTATACACACTCATGTGTTTGTTATTTCGCAACGAGATTAATATGTGCGTCACTTAAATGGAATTGCGCAATATTCTACAGCACTTGCCTTTGATCTTTCGTCGGCAAATAACGCGTCGATATTATTAGGCGCCGATAGAGCCAGGTCTGAATGAAGCGAATTAAACAATTTTCTAAACGTAAAATCAGGATAAACAATGAAAAAAAGCGTTCAAATTACTATTTTAAACAAATAAAGATATTTTTTTAATGGTAAAAAAAAAGTTATGTTAACGGTGTACCGATTATATAAAAAAATCCCCATGTAGGAATATAAAAAATGTATGAGAAATTCCATTTATTTAAATATGAAATATTGTTGATGAAAAATATATATAAATCTTTCTACAATTCGTTGTATTCGGATTTGTAGATTTTTAAATAAGATTAAAACACCGTTACGAACAATCGATTGCATGGAATTTTTGTTACGATATTTTTTACCGATGAAAAACATTTTTTTACCTAAATTCGTGGACCACCCTCCCTCAATGCATAACATAGAAACGTTAACAATTCGCTCGGAGAACCTTCATTTGCTCTTCAATGAATTTATAAAATTGATTTTGAATTTGAAACCTCCTGTATACCGACGTAACTATAAACGGGGATTGATACTGTAGAGTCCGTCGAGTTTGATAATGAAGGCGTTAATATCCAGAGAATGCGCGGATCGTTTGTACCGGGTATAACTGGGAAGAGAGACGGAGAGAGGGGATTCAGGGTTGAATCGGGCGTTTGAAGCTGGAAGGTCAGAGTCAGAGTGCGGGATCACCGGGAGCAGGCAAAGCCATATCGAATGCAGAAGACACGATATATGCTTCCGGTGCGTAGAGTGGGTGGGGTAGAAAGAGAGAGAGAGAGAGAAAACGGCTAGTTGGTCCCCGTCTCTTTGGCTGCGAGTACACGAGTGTTAAACGTACAATTCGTTGTCTCTCTGGCTGGCTGGAAGGTATAACCGAGACGTACACAGACGTAGACGGGACGCACGTGCAGGTTGCGTTACTATACAGTTTGAGACTCTGCGAGATAGCTGCGCGTATCGGTGAAGCTAACCACGCATTGTTTATAGCCACTTCTCCTCTTTCCCGACAAGAGGGCAACTGAATACAAATTGCTCGGGAGAAGAGTAACCGAAGAAGGAGGAGAAGAGACAGAGCCGCGTGTTCTCTTTCTCTCTCTCTACCTGCTGACCAACGCGAGAAAGAGATACTGTCGCAAGGGACTACGGGTTTCTCGGGGTTACGCGCGTACACCCACCGCAAGCACCGTTCAACAATCGAGTGAATGCTCTCACCGAGAGATTCGACTTCGTAGACGATCACGACTAACTTAAAAAAAAAAGAAACGATTTACCGCGACTTCGATTGTCCTTTTCGGTCTGGTCATTGCCTGATACACTTTTCTTCCACCTAAAGATGGTTCCGCGGTCTTCTGTTTTGACATCAATAAATTAAATAATTTTTTGTTGCAAGGTTTTTGAGATATTTTTTATAAAAACGCGTTGATTGTAGTTTCAGGAACATTTTTTTTTCGCTTTCTATGAAACGTACTATTGCAATACTTATATTACTGTACAGTTCTATTGAAAAAGGAAGTGTTTTACATCGAGTACCAAGGATGACTCAAGTATCGAAGGTCCTACGATCGAAGCAAGGAGAACCGAGGAAGATGCCTTCTCTCGCATAGATCTTGTTTGGAAGTCGTTAAAGTTCCTCTTCCCGGAATCTCTCGCGGGTATATCGGGTCGAAGATCGGATCCCGGCTTGCTCGAGCCACACAACCGCCTCCCAGGATTCTCCGTCCGCTTTGCAATTCCGATCTTGCACCTCGATAGTTACCCCAAGCTCGCTTGCGATGTGCCCCCGTGTTCATTTTCGGTTCCTATCCTCCTCGGCTTCAGGCGCTCTTTACTCCAAGGGAGTTGACCGTTTCCCTATCTTTCTCACGCTTTACTCAAACAAATATTTATCTTGCCCTTGCAACATGATCGTTTCATCGCACGCTCTCTTCCCCCACAGGAACGGGCAACACCAGTGGCGACGGTACATACAAGCCGTCTTTCCTTACCGATCAAGAACTCAAACATCTTATTCTCGAAGCCGCGGACGGCTTCCTATTTGTCGTTAGCTGTGACACCGGTAGAATCATCTACGTATCGGACTCCGTCGCTCCCGTTCTCAATTATTCGCAGAATGACTGGTACGGTACGACCCTCTACTCGCAGGTGCATCCCGATGACAACGAGAAAGTTCGTGAACAATTGAGCGCCTCGGAGCCTCAGCACGCTGGAAGAGTCCTCGATCTCAAGACCGGCACAGTCAAGAAAGAGGGTCATCAGTGTGAGTGTCTCGCATGAAAATTTTTCTTTTAATTTATCAATCGAGTGACTTGACACTCAATTACATGTTTGATTTCGCAATAAAAAAAAACCGTATTTCCATAATTCTCTCGAAAAGGATTAAATTGGAAGTGGACTTTCAAAAAGAGAGTTTTTTTTAATAGCATCTTACAGCGTTGGATGGAGTCATTAAAATGATCTGTAAACCGATAAAACGTTATTAGGGAGCTGTCAATTTTCATTTGAGCATCAAATTAATACCTAAATAAGGTTCCGAATATACCAACACAAAAAATGCTGAGAGATTGTTACATTTTTGTTATTTATCAAAATTATCGAAAATGTGCCAGATTTTATATTTTGGGACATTAGACTGAATACGCGTTCCAATTTTCAGCCAAAAATATCGAAAATTGCATTAGTTATTCTACTTTCAATTTGGATTGGAATTTTTATCCAAAATTCTAATCAATTTTACGGAAAAAGTGTGATGAACAATTACAAGTTTCTAGTGAAACGCAAAAAAAATTCAACAAACCATACCAAAAAGCGGAATAACTATTACAATTTTGGATATTTTGAGGTGAAATTTGGATCACGTACTCGGTTCAACTATACCGAAAAGTTAATCGTGGCAGATTTTTGTTAACCTCAAGTTTGATGAATAATCAAAATCGCGCAACCTCCTAATAATTTTTTTTGGGTTGATTTGACGAGATAAAAATTGGCAGCTCTCTGTCAACGTTACTAACGATAGCAAAATATTTCGATGGACCCTCCTCCCCGTTAAGAGCGACCCTGAATGATATTTTAGGGCTAATTTATTAAATTAATAAATTTTTTTAAATCGTTCAGCTTCCGTCCGTCTGAGCATGGGCTCCAGAAGAGGTTTCATCTGTCGCATGAAGGTCGGCAGCCTCCAGACCTCGGGTGACATGGCTGCGGCTCAAGGTCTTCATCGAATGAAGCAGAGAAACTCGCTGGGACCACCGGGAAGGGACGGACAAAGTTACGCCGTAGTCCATTGCACGGGGTACATAAAAAATTGGCCCCCCACCGGTGAGTTCGGTATGGGTCTCGATATTCCATTGTTCCAATCGGCATTTCATTTATTTTTCTTCTTCAAATTCTTTATTACTCAACGATTGCACGAGTACGAGCTTCAATTTGTTTTATTTAGCTTCGTCTAAGCAATTGTTTGCTAGGTAAATATTAACAGAAGCGGCTCTTAGGTGTTTTACGTATTAAAACTGTAATTAAGATATAAAATAATTATTTAAATATTAGATAACGATCGCCACACGGGGAACAGTGGACTAATTGGACATTTTACGCTGTAGGTGATTTTGTTCCCCCATGTATACCAGGTGTGGGCTTAGGTGACAGAGGCCCCGGTGGAGTTCACACCGGACCGGACGGTGTTCCAACCGACGATGTAGCAACGCACTGTTGCTTAGTCGCGATCGGACGACTCCAAGTAACTAGTACAGCGAATACTAACGACTTGGCTGCTTCTAGTAGTAACGGTGAGATAATATTTCACAAATTATTATCAATTATAAAAGTAATTTGCGGATATCAACGTAATTGTACGTTCGTTTAATTCTTTAGAATTTGTCACACGCCACTCGACGGACGGTACATTCACATTCGTGGATCCTCGCGTCGGTGGGATTCTCGGTTACACGCCTTCCGACCTTCTCGAACACGTCTGCTACGATTTCTTTCACGATGAGGATCTTCCGCACATGCAGGAAAGTTTTGAACAAGGTAAATCCTGCTTTTTTTATTTATCAACAACTCTTCGCGTGTAATGCATTTTTTTTTTCAAATGCCGTGCAAGCAAATACTCGTTAAACTTCACTCTTTCAATTATTACAGAATATTTCGAGAATAATTTTAATATCTAATAACTTGTGCAGTGTTAAAGCTGAAAGGACAAGTGATATCGGTGGTATATCGATTCCGAGCAAAAAATCGCGACTGGGTATGGCTGAGGACGTCGGCTTTTGCATTCTCAAATCCATGCACCTCGGAGATCGAGTATATCGTCTGCACAAACACGACTGCCAAGTAAGAATGCAAAAAAGAATACTAAATCGCAATATTTTCGCTTCTTTAATGAAATGTTTCTTATTTTTAAAATGTCTTGTTGAAGATCTGTTCACGGTGGCGGCGAGACACAAATTGAGACCGAAGCCGTACCGGCTTACGGTCAACCGGGCTTGGATTATTCGCTTCAGAGACATCCCGCCCGTGACACGATGTATCCTACGCATCATATGATGCAACATCCGGGCGCAGTAGCGGCCACGGGTCCACAACAGCCTCGACCGGCTAGTACTCAAAACGTTTATCAGGGATACGAGGCTACGCAGTCTCCGATAGCTTACGGATCGCCGGGTCAGCAGAACGCCTCGTCGTCCGTCTTAAGTAGAATGCAAAAACCGACGAATACATCACCAACGCCTGTTCAACAGGCGTGGGCGATCGGTCGGCAGGTAAGATTGTTTTTCATTTAAGAAAACAGTAGAACGCTTGTGAAAAATTATAGAAATGCAACGTGCGTCGATGGCGCGACAAGTTCTTATTAAATTCGAGATTTCTTCATCATTGATGTTACAGCCGGTGACCGAAGGGTATCAGTACAGTCAATTGAGCCCATCTAGATCGCCGAGCGGACCTACTTACACGCAACTGAGTAGCGAAGCTAGAACGCCAGCAACGCAATATCATTCAGTCACGACGGTGCCTAATAATCCTGGTGAGTTGTGCATTCTTTCCAGGCAATAATAACGTAAATCTGTTGCGCATTCGTACACGATTGGGCAACGTCATCGAGTCGCTTGCTCTCGGTAGACCGTACTACTGTTTTGCAACGTGCTCAATCTATAAACTTTCTTCTTTTTCAATCGTTTATCAAAACTTATAATTATAGTTTGTAATTAATTTGTGATTTTCGAATTAAAACTTTGTTTATTTTTATAAATTGCATGCGCGGTGCCTGCGGTGCGCGCATACAATTCCCCTACGTCCAACTAAGGGATGGTCACTATTCGAATGAAAATACATTTGAAATATCTAAAAAATTAATAATTACGACAAATTATGGTGCAAAATTTTTCGAGCTTTTGCAATATTTATGAATAACTTGGAGCAATTATTCTTATGAAATGAATTACAGTATTTCATAGGCATAATAATCCATAATAATTTATCAATAAAAAGTATTTTAATGCTTTTTTATTCGAAGGATTCCCATCTTTGTCGCAATTTCAATTTCAATGTCACCCGGAAATAGAACTCGAGCTTCATTTCTCGAGCCACTGTTTTTCCTTAGAATTTTTTTATTTATTACAAGTCGTTAATTTAATTTTATTTAACAGATAAATACATAATCGATTTATTGCTTCAGGCATGTGGGCATGGCAAGGTCAGCAGCATCAAGCACCTCAGCAGGACGGTGGTCAATCAAACAACCAAGTATCAGGTCAACAACCACAATCGGGACACGCGGCTCAGGGCGGCCCACAACCGCAGGAACTCTCCGACATGTTTCAAATGTTGGATCAGAGCGGAGCGACCGGATTCGAAGAACTCAACATGTTCAACACGAATTTTGAGTAGACTGGTTTGTAGCGTGAAAATTCAAGTCGAGAATAACGAGACGTAAAATATATTTAATGTTGCGTCTTGTCGCATCCCGCGAAATAACGTCATAGAGCCCGTTTTACAAATATTCCTCGGAAGTTATATCTTAGAAGCACACACACTTCTAATCAATTTTGCACCAGGTTTACCACGAGGTTTGTAATTAACTGTAATCGATACAATCTTCTCCCTACCTGGGATCCATCGGTATCCTTTCCGGGGATATCCAAAAATTTAACGAGCGTATAAACGTATTTCGTTTTCGCGATTAAAAAGAAAAATGCTGAGTCGCGCATACAAATTCGTATTTACGATTCGATCGAAAATACTCCCGCATAGGTAGATTTAAGAATCTAATGGATAAATCATTTTTAAACATTTTTTTTTCAACAAAACAAACAATAAGATTACAAAGTTTGACAACTAAAATTGCGAGCTTTCGATGAGAATAAGCATATAATGAATTTATTTACTTTTTGGGTAACGGCGCGTTTGAGGATATTCGTCTGGCTGATTTAACTAATTTTCATTGAATAGCGACAATGGATTTAGGCGGAACAGTCCAACGTTCGCGCTTTTTTCTGCAATTAACTTAGTAAACGGTGTACGTCAGTGTGCTTCTCAAGCATTTTAAAAACTTTTTTGGTCTTCGTCGTTTATTTTTATCCTAGCGACTCTAGTTTTATTTTACATTTTTTTTATGTTTTTCGATCGACCTGTACATCGAATTAATCGCAGCTACGAACCGTAGCTCAAAATCTCAATAGGGCAAACATATTTTTAAAATACACTGTTAGTAAAAAAGAAAAAGGAAACCTACTCGCCGATCGTCGTAAATTTAATACAAGCTTATTATAAGGTATTTAAGTATAGCGTAATTAATTTTTAATTATGGTTTAAAAAGAAAACAAAAGGAAAAGAAAAAGGCAAATCTTTGTAATTATAAACAGTGCAATCATCAATCAAACTCACTGCGATGAAAAATTGTGTGACAAACGTGACGATATACAAATTATATAAGTTTCACGGTTGCTTGTCTGTCCAACACAACGTTTTAAATTTATTCTTAAAGTAAAATTGACAAATATAGATAACGTTACCGTCTATGTATTGTAATTGTATCGATAAGTCGACTACTGCGTGATTCGTTGCATTTGTACATGTTTTAGCGTTTCTTTTGGCGTGTAAGGCACCTTGCGGGAATTACTGTGATGCATATACCGATGAAAATTATCATATTACGTGGAAAAGACAATGATACGATAGGTCTGGCTAAAACATACATTGAAAAAGCTGTTAAGTATGTACAGATATGAAGAGTTCATAACAATGTGCGAATTTCAGTCACACTGGGCGCTAGTGACATATGACCGAGTTCCCGCAAGGTGCTTAAAACAAAAAAAAAAAAGTATTAAATAAAAGAAAAACTTGGCATATCATGAAAAATTTTAACGAGCAAACGTAACTTTTTTTTATCACCAATACACACGGGTTATAAATATGGTTTTGTAGATATTTTAAAGAAAAAGCAAAATCCTGTCCTGTAAAGATTGGCCGACACGTACAAGCAAGAGACCAGACTGGCTCCATCGTACTGAGCCCGACGTTAGTGACATATCAAGTCCTTGCAAGGTGAATATAAATTTCATGGATTCTGAATATGATTTTGTGGTTTGTTCAATGAAGGAAAAGAAAACAATATCCTGTCGAATAATGGAGTGAAAGATGATGAATTGCGGCTGAAGATCGGCCAGCACGGCAATGACAGGGGCCAGACGGGTTCTACTCCGAGTGCACATCGAAATGACTAAAGAAGAAGAAGAAGCACAACTACAACTCAGCGTGGCTGTTGTAACAAAAAATCTTATATATTTCCCGTAACTATAACATTTACAATTTCAGTTTAACAGCGGAATGAGCATTTTTATCTTTCTTTTTGACGATGTTCCCGGTTTTCGATTTAATCTGGCTCTTTACTTGGTCCTGCAGCTGAGCGAAGAAAGCGGTCGACGATTTCGTGACTTTGTTGCTGGTCTCATCCATCTTTACGATGTTCCTGTCTTTGGTCAATTTCTTCATCACCGCAGCGGCTTCGCCCTTCGTGTACTTCTTGCCGCCGGGTTTGAGCTTCTCCGCCAGTGACTTTTCTTTCTTCTCCGCTGCTTTTTGGTGCACGCGCTGCTTCAACTTCTTCTTTCTCCTCTCGCGCTTCATATCCGTACTCGTTCTCTCGGCTCTTCCGACGAGCTCACCACGAGGTTTAGCTGAAATATTTTATTAGAACATAATAATACAATTGTTAAGAATGAAACAAAGCGTGCAAAGAAGAAACTTCGAAAACGTTTCCTCATTATTTTACACAGTTCGCAAAGCAACGTCTGTAAAGAGGTTCTTCGATCGATTTCAGCTTCCCAGTCAATTTGGACTATTTTGAGCAAGCTGACATTGAAATATTAAGAAAAAAAATCACAGAAACAAAGCTTCCTCTGTGGTTAACCAAAAAAGTGTTTTTTGTGCAATGCATACATTTTATTTCCTCTGGAGCTAGGAGAGTGGCATCCGTAGTCGTAACTGGAGCAACTTCTTCCATCGTAACAGCTGGCAAATTACTGACAATTTTGACCTCCGGTTGAGCCTGTAATTAGAAAAAAAAATTGATTCCAAATCCTCTAAATTTTTTTTTTCGAATACGAATAATTAATTTATCATTTATGAAATTAATAATCGACCTGAATCGTATTATTTTTTAAAAATAACTCGACAACTGAATCAGATTAATTATCGAAAAATTTCGTCTGTTCACCTGTTTCGGAGTATAATGAAAGTTGGACAGAGCATCCAATTTTCGAAATAATGAATGCATCATCTCCCGAATCTCGATATGCTCCTTCGGTTCCTCTTCTTCTCGTTCTTCCTTGTCCGGGTCCAGGGCCTCTTTTTGCTTGATATACGCATCCTCGTAAATCTGTGCCAAGCTCTTTTTGCTCTTCTCCTGATCCATCACTAATTTTTTCTTGTACTCCAGCGGTGTTTCCACAGGTTTGAATTTCCTTTCCACATCGTCCCATGCCCTATCTTTTATACGCTGCTTAATAATATCTTCAAGTTTAAGCGTTGTCTGCTCCGTTATTACAGGGGCTGGTCTTGCTGTTATATCAAACTGGACGAACTCTTCTAGCAACGAATTGTGAGGTCTGTTCGGTCCAGCTACTTCGCCCTTTAGTTGCCAAGGTTTTTCGGAGAGCGCTTCAGTTT
The DNA here is from genome assembly GCA_963942595.1 of Cylloceria caligata. Classification (NCBI taxonomy): domain Eukaryota; kingdom Metazoa; phylum Arthropoda; class Insecta; order Hymenoptera; family Ichneumonidae; genus Cylloceria; species Cylloceria caligata. Next base: position 4,899,047 of record OZ012707.1, on the reverse strand, counting down.
CCAATTCTTTTATTCTCTTCTGCAATCTTTCTTGACGATTCTCGAGAGTCGATTTGTTCTTTTCATTTTTTTGAGCTTCACCACGAATATCCAAGCTATCTGTTTCGTCGGAATCGTTGGTAAGATTGAATTTAACGCGTTTCTCATCGGGTTTACCCTTTTGCGGTAATTCAGTGTTGCCAAGCTCATCGTCATCGAGGTTAAATTCATCATTCTCGCTATTCCGACGTTTCGAACATTTTTCCGTCCTTTGAATCTCATCTCCGCTATCAGGACTATCGAAGAAATCTGCATATTTCATCATTTTACCTTCCTCACTCTCGTCCTCATCGTCGTCATCATTTTCCGAAGCTGAATCGAAAAGATCCACGGACTCCTCGTCAACGTCCGATTCCTCCTCTTTTTTACTTTCCTGTGTTTCCTTCGTATCCTCCTTTGTCAAATACTCATCAAGTTCTTCCAATTTGAAGAACTTGTCGTCAACTACAGAGGGATTTTTTATTTTTCTTCTAAATTCTGTTTTCCTTTTATTGATTTTACCATCGACATCCATGTCGAGATCCATCTCTTCTTCGCTGTCCGCGAGCTCCTGATCCTCGTTTTGCTCTTCCTCATCTGCCGACGTTTCGTTGTTTACGATTTCGTCCTCTTTTCTTGTCAGACTTATCGGTAATTCCAATTTATTGTTTCCCACCAAGACTCTGGACACTCCGGTAAGAAAGTGCGTGAGTTCACCTTCGTTCTGTAGCTCCAACTGCTGCCAGATCTGCTCCTCGTCAAAGTCTTGTATGACGAGCTCCGGGAGGCCATCGTTCTTGCGTTTTGTTTCGTCTTTTGTAAAATCGTACAGCCGTTTGATTACATTTTTTAAATCTAATGCTACGTCGTTCTGTATACTGTGAAAAGAATGCGATTAATATTTTATTTTCTCTTTTGTAGGTTCTGCCTACCTTTCCATTTGGAACGTATAACAACCAAATAGCCATTACACGCCTATGGTACATGCTAAGCTGATTAGCCACAGTCGGTCATTGATATATTTATAACTTTAACATTAATTTTTCTATCAAAAAATATTACTACAATTTAATTCCGGAAAACATTTTTACCATAAAACAACTGTACCACAAGGGAAGCAATTAATATCTTGATCATAACATATGATATTTCAGGCGTTCCTAAGAACATCTTTATCATAATTAAAAATCCCAGAATTACGAATTTACATCTACATCTAGAAGTGAACCAATTAATGTCACTGCCCTGAAACAACTACATGATAATTCAGGAACCTTCCCAGGAATATCTTCACCAGAATTAAAACTCAACGAATTACAAATCTACCAATTTACTCTTTTGCCACAGAACGACTCTCCAGTGTTTTAAGACAGACTGTAAGTTTTTCTTGAGTAAGGATTGTTCCCTCATTATTTCATACTGTTGACAAAGATTACTCATAAAGGGTGCTTTGTGAATGGCGTAGAGCAATATTAAAGTATTTGTATATAATAAACACAATAATGTTTTTGAGCAAGTTAAACATATATAACATCGTTTAACATAAATATTAAGTTTAATGTACCACTCAAGCATAAATCGTAAAGAACACTTTTACAGTGCGCTTAAGATTTTTTTTGCTTCTGGTAAATTTGTATTATCGTACAAATGTTTCCTGGTATTAAATTGTGATAAAGAAATGAATGGTAGAGTTATAAATGTGTCCGATAGTCAAATACAAAGGATATAAGACAGTCGCTAAGCAGACTAGCGACTACGACTACCAAATAGAAAGTGCTTTGGGTAAACCTAGGAGTGATCCGGTAAGAGTTAACCTCAAATTATTTGTCAATATCCGCTAAACTATGAAATTGAGGGAGCAATACTTATGATTTAAATATTTGATCTTTGAGAAGTTCTACTTAACTTCGAGAAAGAATGTTTACTATTCAAATTACCGGTTGGACATATAATCCAACCGAACGACTGAAAAAATTGGCAGGCGTAGTGTCATTATACAAAATAAAGAACTTACCTAAGAAAGTTCTCTGATTTTTTTGTATGACTATCGATAGTTGATAAAATTTGATCGAGTAACATCGCGTTTCAAATTATTAATCAATCGTGTTAAAAAGTAACATTCCTCGATAAGGTTAAACCACGCTGCGATCAAAATGTGCTCGGTTGATCGGTTCTTGAATAGCACAACAGTGAACAGAGCCTTCTTGTGTCTCGATAATGATCATGAGAAATAAGTAGAACACGATTTTACCGATTTTGTCAGTGAGGTTCGAAATCTCGAGAATTTGAATTTTCGTTGCATGAGAGAAGTTGCCTTTTAGCAGAAAAGTAGGTTCACAAAGGTTACGTTCGCCAAAGTACTCCAAGCGAGGTAAATAAGGGATAAGTTGGGAAGGAACGGAGAGAAGATAAATTAATAACTGCAAGAAAGAAGTATATTTCGATTGTGTGGTGCGCGTCGTCTGTCTTCTCATCGGATATTTTTCCGGCAAGATTGATGTTTTGGGTAAAAGACAAAATCGGTAAATCGTAGAATTTCAAAACGCATTTGATCGTTTTCTCTTTTATTCGAAAGATAAATCATGTCGAAGGAACTTGCATTATAGTTTTGGTTATCGATCGAGGGGTAGTACTTCATCTTAAGGTTATGTTACATATCGCAGTCAGTATTTAAAACTGTTCAACTATTTTTTTTTCAAATGTCCCGAGGGTTTTTGGATAAAAGCATATTAGGTATCTCTTTTTTTATTCGTTACGCACGTTGACCTAATTCACTTTTGTTCAACAACATCCTGCACCTTAGAAAAAATTGTGTACAGTTTTTAATACCGACCGGGCCTGGGATGAGAGAAGAGGCGAGGTCGTGCCACATCGCATTAAGGTGAAGCTCGTTACTAACAGTTCACCTCAAAATAATTTTCTCGAAGATTTTTTGTATGGACGTCAGAAGGATGTGGGGGCTTACTGCGTGAATGTGATGCAAAGTAAGCTCCGTAAGTCCGACATTTATAAGATCTGGGTCCGAGAAAAAGGTTTCTCTTGAGCCATACGATCACGTGACTCAGGCCTCTCCTTAAGGTTAATGTGCTATACCGACGCAGTCGATAAGAGTGTGCAACAGCGCTATCGGTGATTACGGTGAAACGAGAAAGACCGACAGAAACTTGTAGAATATTACGTTAAGGCGATACGCCGCATCCTCTCCCTCGTCCATCTCGGTCTTTGAACGAAATCAAATTAGGTTAATGCGCGTAATCCAGTAACCCCCGACACCGTTGAAGAAATAGATAAACACTTTTTTCATACTGACTGCGGTATGTCACAAAACCTTGAGCCACGAAATGCGATATCAAAATTCGTACTTTGTTGTTGAAAAGTCCTGCATAGACTTCTCGTGAAAGTGATGCGATACTACTCGGTCGGTAAGAAAAACCTGTAATCTTAATTTTTCTGTTGTAGTTGATTCATCGGATAAACTTCGAGTACTGTGACCTCCGTCTAACAATTATTTAATTCTATAGAACATCATTCTCACATTTTATCCAACAGACGATTCATGGCACAAAAATTTGAAATACAAAAATAATTTTTATCCCTTTGGCTCTTTCGCTCTTTCGCGCTCTTACACATTTGAAACTTACAAATAAAAAAAGTAAAAAATGTTATTAGCGAACTAAATAGAAAAGCAAAGAACCTGGCAACTTTTGTTATCCATCTTGCCGATGATTAACATCGTCCAACATACCAAAAGATCCAGGATCTCGCGTTAATAATAGAAGAAAAAAAAACTAAATAGAAGAACTCTGTCTTACCGATGAAGATGGCAACTGGAGTTCGAAGTCTCGATGATTTGAAATTTCGTAGCACGCGAAGAGTCCTCTTAACAGTAATAGTGGGGATAAAGTGTACGTTACGAGGGGGACGTTCGCAAGGAGGCTCCGACAGAGGAAAAGGAGGGATAGGCGGGGAAAGAACGAAGAGAAGATGAAGAGCGGCTCGACCGGCCAAGACCGAGACGATCGAGGCTGTCCCGTTCGCCGTAGTTACCGCTGCCACCGAGTTCTATCGCGGGCCTCAAGAGATCTTTACAGTTCTCGCAAACGCGCGCCAGTAACGTGGAAGCTTTACTTATAACACGCAGGTAACACGCGCCCGCGCGCGATAGACCGTCCGCCGTGAGACGGTTTTTCAACAGTCGCTTTTACGTTTCGAACGAGAAAACTAATATAACGTTGACTGCGACTCCGAACGCGCGAGTGGAACAAGTTTTATTTATCTATCTTTTTAAACGATATTCTACATTATTATTTTATCTATAAAACAGTACAATCAACGTTTCGTATGTTTGATTACGATATATCGTACAGTACGTGAAAAACGAGTGTTTTGGAGTGCGCGTGTTGCATGATTATTGACAGTGGTGCGACTGTAGTAACCGAACACACGGGCGACCACCTGTTTTTGGATAAATTCTGCACGCTAAGGAGGTAGGTATTCATTTTTTTTTTATTAAACTGGGTATACCAGATATTCTATCGGGTAAATACGTCAACGAAATGCCGGTCTTTCATGGACATTTATACATTTTAATATTTTTACTTTGCAATTTATTACGAGATTTCGGAGTAAATTTCATCTCGTGGCATCATCGTCCGAAATTATATGGCTCCGTGTTAACTCTGAACAGGGATTTTTTTGTCAGACTGGTTTCAAGTTTATCGAGCGTTGTCGAGAGAGTGTCTCTTCAAAAAGTCAGGGTACCAAAGAGAGATACGACGAGAGCCGGTTCGCCTTTCTAACGGAGCCTAACGCAAACTTTAACGAGCAACGTGCTTCGTAAATGAAGAGAAAAAAAAAGTACTTCCGGGGTTTCATTGTGTGAGTTCAGAGAGCCGAGTGCTAGAGAAGAGACTAGAAAAAAAATATATAAATAAAACAGAACCAAAAAAGGTTTACGAGAGGCACGTGGAACATTTATATTCGCGTACCCTTCTACCCTGTGTACGTTAGAAGAACTTTTTTTCTCCCTTTCCTTCTCCCTCATTGCCTCGCTTGTGTCAACAATATTGACAAAGCATTTACAGGAATCTGCGAACTATTATAACCATAATTGCGAGAAGGAACTCTGAACTCGTGTATAACTGTATATACGAGGGATACTTATTTACCAGAAACTCTCGCGAAGAAGATATTCCCAACGGAAATCCAATCTCCGAAATGGAAGGTCGTTTCAAGTTCGATTCTTTTTCATTCTAACCGACATAACGCGTTTTTCTTATCTTTTTTTCTCGAACTTCGTTCCTCATCTGGATGAGAAATCCATTGGTTCGTTGTTAACTGTAATTTAATGACAACAATATTACATATAAATAATTATAATAATTAACCGAACGAAGATATAGGTTAAGTCAAATCGCCGGCATTTTGGCTCTGCCGATCAAGTCGACTGTTTTTTTAATGAAACTTTGCAGTTTTGTACTTTGATATTTATTAAAAATTCAACATTAAACGTGTGAGAATAGAAACAATCCGACAGTTCAATGTAATTATCGAAAAAACTTTCAAAAGTAATCGATTACGAGTGAAAAATTAATTTTCATATCATAAAGTCGTCTCAAGTTTGCATCTATTTTACTTTCTTCAACATTTCGTTACACTCTTTCTTCCTTTTCCTCTCCGAAAAGTTGATACAACGCAGTTAACGAAAATTAACAGCTTATCTGGTTGTTGTTTCTCAAGTAGTTTACACATTCATTGGTGCATTACCTAGTGCATAAGTCTTAATATTTAAGACGATGTCTTAAACGTTTATGTCGTTTTCGTTCGGTCTAATGCATTCGCATATGGCGTTATCTCACTCGTACTTATGGCGGCTCGATAGATGTAGCAGCACATCGTCTTAACGAGAATAATAAAAATAATTAACGAAACGAAGGTCTGGGTTAAATCGAATCGCCGTCATTTCGGTTCTGCCGATCGAGTCAATCGACTTTTATGACACTTTGTAGTCTTGTACTTTCACATTTATTGAAAATTTAACATTGAATGTGCGATAGTAGAAAAAAAAAAGACAATTCGTTGAGTCCATTGGTTTTGATATGGCATCTCCTCATTCCTACTTATGGTGACTCGGTAGATGTATCGTTATAGTCTTAAGGAGAATAATTATAATAATTAACCAAACGAAATGACGCCTGGTGTAACTCGATTTCCCGGAATTTCAGTCCTGTTTAATGATGTCCGTCACGATAGCTGCGAACGTTGATCAATTTTAATGAAACATCGTAGTCCATTATACTCCAAAAAAAATTCTTTTTAAACACGAAAATTCCGTTTGTCGTGAAAGAAATCCACAATAATCGCGTGAAGAATTCTTTTACGTCAATTGGATATTTAAATGGGTTTCTTGTTAAATATAAAATAACAAAATAAAATGAAATTAAGTTTTGACGAAATATCAAATCGACGGAAACATTAATTTTCAAATCAAAAGATCTTTTTTAATTGGCGGCTCTTTAATTCTTTACAACATTTCACTATCCCCTTCCCCCCTCTCCCTCTCTTTCTCTTTCTCTTTCTCTTTCTCTTTCTCTTTCTCTTTCTCTTTCTCTTTCTCTTTCTCTTTCTTAATTCCTTCCCGAAAACTTAAAACAATACCGTGAAAGTAAGCTAAGAGCGTCCGTGGCTGTTGTTTCTCGAATGGATGAGAAATCCGTTGGTCCACGGGTCTGGTACGTGTAAGTCGCGCTCGCAAACACGTTGCTGCTGTTGAATTCGACTCACACGAATGTACACGGTACCTGTGCACTCGTATGGCCCGCTGGCGTAGTAGTACTACAGAGGCGTTGATCGTGGCGATCGTTGCTTCCCCTTAACAGTGCGTGCGCGCCTGTGTAACCCTTTCGTCCATGCGTGTTGGTCTCTCTCGTGTTTTGTGTGGAGTTGTCGGACGGCTCTCCTCCTTCCGCTCCATGTGGCTTCGTTCTGACGTTACTTCTGCCCGTTGGATATCGTTTCCCACTCTCCACACGTGTGCGTAGACTCAAGGAACTCGGAGAAGCCGGCGCGCAGCGTCCCCGCAGCCTCTTCCGAGTTGGCTCCCATAGTCGTTGGCTTCGAACGGGGAGATCGAGATCCTTGGCGGTCGCAACGAGAGAACATCGAGAGCCAGAGAGAAAAGGAGAGTCCTGAGAGACATTGGAACGCTTGGCGTGCGCCGCATGCTGCTGCTGTTGCCGTCGCTGCCGGTTGCCGCTTGATCTCGAGTTACCGTTTTCAAGGCGAGCCGCGTACGACGCGACGAATGCTGTGCTCTCTGACATCTCTTGGAGACTCCGTCGAGGGTATATGCGTGAAAGATCGGTTGCTTTCTTTACCTCGAGATCGAAGTATCTTCTTTTTTTTCAATTTCGTCCTCTCTCCTCCGAGCACTAAATTTTTTAAGTGCGCACGAATGGTATGAACTATAACCAGGAAGACATATCGTGGTACGTTCTTAATAATTTTTTTTTTTTTTTTCACTTTCGATTCGTTAACTCCTGCATTCTGTTCTTTCGTGTTGTTGTTTTTATTAATAAACGCTTTGTACAATTATCTTGGATACCAAATGGCGGGCAACCGGTGTCTCCGGATTACTTTGGAATTTTTCAAAAGTTTCGGCAATTCCCATTAATAAATATCTCGACGGGCTAGAAACAAGCTCTATTTCTTCTCTTCGAGAAATTCGTTTATTCGTGCTTGAAACGAATGTTCGTATTATATATGTAATCTTGTGCGGAAAGGCACCAATGCAAATGATTACGTAAGCGAATTCACGATACGTTATCTCTCGTTTATTCATTTTTTTTTTCTTCGGTAAACCGACGCGTGTATCAAACGTTATTTATTGCTCCACTTTTATTGCTGACTGCGTGCTGTTAACGCCAAGTATTCTCGGGAGGCTACGCCACACGAGTCTTTGGAAACTTTTACGAGACTGAGATTAAATTTCTGTGTACTTGTAAACAAATAGTTTGACTCTGAGAGAGATGCGTCAGTCAATTCGTACGTTACGCGAAACGTACATTAAAAGTTGAACAGGCGGAATTTATACCTGAAATATCTTAGAGCTTTATGACGGTGAATCTCTGCACGATGATAACAGTGATGCGAGTCCTTAAAATGACGCGTCATTTGACCGTCACAAGAGAGAATACTCCGCCCCCCCGCCCACGTACGGACCATAAATATTTTTTAATTATCAAACATTTCATTGCAAATATGTATTTCAAATATATATTGTCAAATATAATTAGCGGAAATATATAATACGTATTTCGCGTGGGTGTCCTGTGACCGTTGTATCACAGATAAAAAAATTTTTGTATGCGTAACAGCGATCGTAGTCGGAAGATGCCTGAGGGGGTCAATGAGTGCCATATCGATCGGTGATCAAGAAAGATAATTTACCGTAATTTCGTTGTAATTAGACGCATTAAAAAATTATCGTAATCTTTCATCACTGGGTCGTATACACGAACCTCTGTGAAACTAGGCAGAGTTTTCAAAATACATTTGTTAATAATACCAAAATCGAGTGTGCATTTTATGGGTTAATTTTATGCCGCAATGATGATTATTGTGGTTGTACATGATATATTGTTTCTCTTAGCTTGATTCACTTAAGCACAGAAATCAATTTAAAGAAATATAAATTAGCGTAATATCGTTATCATTAGACGAATGAAAAATTATCATTATTTTTCATTACTGGGTTGTCAACACGAACCTCTGTGAAGTTAGGCAGAGCAAAGTTCCCTAAATGTACTTAATAATAATACTACAATCGAGTATCCTTTATATAGGTTAATTCTGTGCCGCAATGATAATTTATATGGTTGTCTACGATGCCTTGTCACCTTCGATTGATTCACCTAAGAAAAAATGATCGTCATTTTCCATTACTGAGTTGTATACACAAACTTCTGTGAAGCTAGGCAGAGTAAAGCCTCTAAAATAGATTTACTATACCTAATACCACAATCGGGTGCATTTTATGGGTTAATTTTATGCCGCAATGATGATTATTGTGGTTGTACACGATATATTGTTTCTCTTAGCTTGATTCACTTAAGGACAGAAATCAATTTAAAGAAATATAAATTAGCGTTATATCGTTATCATTAGACGAATGAAAAATTATCATTATTTTTCATCACTGGGTTGTCAACACGAACCTCTGTGAAGTTAGGCAGAGCAAAGTTCCCTAAATGTACTTAATAATAATACTACAATCGAGTATCCTTTATATAGGTTAATTCTGTGCCGCAATGATAATTAATATGGTTGTCTACGATGCCTTGTCACCTTCGGTTGATTCACCTAACAAAAAATGATCGTCATTTTCCATCACTGAGTTGTATACACAAATTTCTGTGAAGCCAGGCAGAGTAAAGACTCCAAAATGGATTTACTATACCTAATACCACAATAGGGTGCATTTTATGGGTTAATTTTATGCCGCAATGATGGTTATTGTGGTTGTACACGATATATTGTTTCTCTTAGCTTGATTCACTTAAGGACAGAAATCAATTTAAAGAAATATAAATTAGCGTTATATCGTTATCATTAGACGAATGAAAAATTATCATTATTTTTCATCACTGGGTTGTCAACACGAACCTCTGTGAAGTTAGGCAGAGCAAAGTTCCCTAAATGTACTTAATAATAATACTACAATCGAGTATCCTTTATATAGGTTAATTCTGTGCCGCAATGATAATTAATATGGTTGTCTACGATGCCTTGTCACCTTCGGTTGATTCACCTAACAAAAAATGATCGTCATTTTCCATCACTGAGTTGTATACACAAATTTCTGTGAAGCCAGGCAGAGTAAAGACTCCAAAATGGATTTACTATACCTAATACCACAATAGGGTGCATTTTATGGGTTAATTTTATGCCGCAATGATGGTTATTGTGGTTGTACACGATATATTGTTTCTCTTAGCTTGATTCACTTAAGGACAGAAATCAATTTAAAGAAATATAAATTAGCGTTATATCGTTATCATTAGACGAATGAAAAATTATCATTATTTTTCATCACTGGGTTGTCAACACGAACCTCTGTGAAGTTAGGCAGAGCAAAGTTTCCTAAATGTACTTAATAATAATACTACAATCGAGTATCCTTTTTATAGGTTAATTCTGTGCCGCAATGATAATTTATATGGTTGTCTACGATGCCTTGTCACCTTCGGTTGATTCACCTAACAAAAAATGATCGTCATTTTCCATTACTGAGTTGTATACACAAACTTCTGTGAAGCTAGGCAGAGTAAAGCCTCTAAAATAGATTTACTATACCTAATACCACAATCGGGTGCATTTTATGGGTTAATTTTATACCGCAATGATGATTATTGTGGTTGTACACGATGTCTTGTCATCTTAGGTTGATTCACCTATATATAGATATCAATTTTTTTTTTAATGCACTTGTAACAATAGCAATCTCTCTATAATGAAAAGTCTAAAGTCTTTCCATTACAGGATTAAAACAACAAGCTGGAATTTCGCTGTTTGTTGATAGAATTTGAAACAATATTCCGTAGCTTTTATTCGTTGCACATATTTCATTAATGCTATAAAAATGTAAAGAGTTTACCACGATATCCACTACAATAGCATTCCGGTGCTTCGAAGAATAATACCAACGATAAGATATTTATTGAACAATAACAAATGATGACTCTCATCTTCTTCTTTCTTGCTGTACTCGCTATGAGTGCTGACTGAGTTAACATTGAAAAAAAAGAATGTTACACGGATGAGCTAGAGGAAGCAAATTGACATTTGCCAGACATAGCATGTGGTCTACGCTTAGCTGCAAGGGACATCCCAACGAATCCTTCGCATTTCGAAGACGGCGTCCTAACACCGACCCCAACCACCATTAGCGCGAGTGAGATGGAGAGACGTCAGTGACTACGGTGGAGCGAGGGAGAACGACAGAAACGTGTAGCACATTACGTTAAGCCAGCTTGTACCAGCAGCCCAAAAACAAGTTTATAATGACAACGCCCCCTTCCCCTGTCATGACCCTCGAAACATTTCTGCCGTAATATACACAGAGAGCCTTAGCAATGAGCTCACTGCTTCGTACTTTGGTCATAGAGAAGGATGTGTTTGGCTTTCGCCCACGCCCTGGTATACACGAACGTGCTCTTTTCTTTCGTCTCTTCTTCTTCTTCGTTTTCTCTTTCTCTTTCTCTTTCCCCTCGGCTATCGGAACGAAATTTTAATATCGTCGAACGAAATTCGAGGGAGGCGTCAGCTCTCGTTCCAGTGTTGTCCGCGTGCGTCCTCGATATCAATATCGTACACTCTCACGGGGCCCCCTATTGTATTCATATCGCGAAGACGACGACGTGACGGAGCTTAGTTGGTCCTATAGCGCGAATCGTACGCCACATATTCGTGTGTGCCACGAACTCGTCACGTCGGGACTTAGGTATCACGAGGCAACACGTTTGTTGCCGCATTTACGCGCCAACAGCTGCACTTCACGAGACTTCTTCTTTATGGCCGCATCGTGTACCCGATACAATGCGTGTACGGATGATATATTTGACTCGGCCGCTTACCGTCACAGATATAACACGTGGGAACATACACGGAAGTGAATTTTTTACGTTTTCAATTCTATTTCTTTTATCTTCTTCCTCGTTTTCACATTGCATTCTTTTTTTTTCTTCTTTTCTATTCTTTTCTTTTACTTATGGTATTCATAATGCATAAATTAGTATTATGCTTGGCTGAGAGCCTCGGTGACTGGCAATTATCGTGGGTTCTTATCTCGGCATTTAATAATAACGTGAATTCTCTTTAGTTAGTGAGATTTATTTTATGAGAATCTTTAGTGGGACTGTAAAAATTGTGAGAAAACAAATTATTTTCTTTAGACTCAGTTTATGATCCACTGATTTATAGATCCGAATGGTTTGATCGTTTCTTTTTCTTCGTCTAAATACCATTTTGTTCAATTTATTAATTTTTCTATGCATAAAATATCTTTTGTTTAACTAATAAAAAATATTTTGCCATTAATATGATATGTAATATCATGTCATATATATAATATATGATATACTATTATATCTAGTTATGTATGGCACATCATTTGGTATATTCGGAAACATGGAAAGGCGTCGAGATCTTTCCGGGAAATGATAATCACAAACAATTCGAAAGTACCAATGACCATCGGGAATATGCAGAGGAACGTGTCGAGGATATAGTCAGGTCGTACCTAGGGAACGAGTACCGGTATCGTTGACGCGTTGCGTCGCGCCGTGTAGAATGTCAAGTTTTAGAAACTCCGAACGGCGCTTCTCTGAGACGACGATTTGTCGACTGCTTTCACGATTCTTATGCCGCTTTTACTCCTGCTCGTTGTTCTCGCCTTTTGCCTGTCAAGGGGACACAGCCTACACTTTCATTCTGATCATTTTTCGTTTTGGACACTGAAAAATGACAGTTATTAAAACCTTTTAGGAGATAAACACAAGATTTTGTGATTTATGGTATTCGATTTGTTATTTAAATTTGTTAGGCACGAAGATTCTGGAGTAAGAATGATTACTAAACAAATCCTTTTCAACACTGTGTCAAGAAACATTAATGTTTCATCATTGATTTGGGTCAAGTCACCACAGTGAATGACCAACTAACCACAATTAATTCTTTATCGTATAGATTTAAGCGACTAGAGATCGTTTCGGAACAGCTGTGAGAACTTTTTTTTCTTTCCAACGACATATATAACGAAATATGCGGAGCAACTAACAAAAATGTAATTCTTTACTTGGTTAAAGTCACCGGTGAATGATCATTTAACCGCAATTAATTCTTTATCGTAGGTTTTCGCGAATAGAGATCATTTCAGAACAGCTGCGATAGTTTTTTTGGACACTGTAAAATTCAATATTAAAATATTTTAAGAGATAAACACAAGCTTTTGTGATTTATGGAATTCGATTTGTCATTTAAATTTGTTAAGCACGAAGATTCTGGAGTAAGAATGATTACTAAACAAATCCTTTTCAACATTGTGTCAAGAAACATTAATGTTTCATCATTGATTTGGGTCAAGTCACCGCAGTGAATGACCAACTAACCACAATTAATTCTTTATCGTATAGATTTTCGCGAATAGAGATCGTTTCGGAACAGCTGTGAGAGCTTTTTTTTCTTTCCAACGAAATATGCGGAGCAACTAACAAAAATGTAATTCTTTACTTGGTTAAAGTCACCGGTGAATGATCATTTAACCGCAATTAACTCTTTATCGTAGGTTTTCGCGAATAGAGATCATTTCAGAACAGCTGCCATAGTTTTTTTGGACACTGAAAAATTCAATATTAAAATATTTTAGGAGATAAACACAAGCTTTTGTGATTTATGGAATTCGATTTGTCATTTAAATTTGTTAAGCACGAAGATTCTGGAGTAAGAATGATTACTAAACAAATCCTTTTCAGCACTGTGTCAAGAAACATTAATGTTTCATCATTGATTTGGGTCAAGTCACCACAGTGAATGACCAACTAACCACAATTAATTCTTTATCGTATAGATTTCCGAGAATAGAGATCGTTTCGGAACAGCTGTGACAGTTTGATTCTTTCCAACGACATACATAACGAAATATGTGGAGCAACTAACGAAAATGTAATTGTTTACTTAAATGAAGTCCCCGGCGAATGATCAGTTAACCACAATTAATTATTTATCGTAGATTTTCGCAAACAGAGATCGTTTCGAAACAGCTGCGACAGTTTTTTTTTCCAACGACTTATATAACGAAATATGTTGAGCAACTAATAAAATTATCGTTACATCATTGCCAAGTTAAACAAAAAAATTCCAATAAAAAAACTCAAAATCACCAGTCAACGAACGAGCCAAAATTTAACTGACACTTTTGATAAAAATTATGCTTCGATGGAAAACTAAACAACGTAAATAGCAACAAGAAAATAGACGAATTTAGCAGACAATGTTGATCTGAATGATCAAAAATTCTCACGACCCTCAAAAATCTTCGCTCGTTCACTAATGACTGCCTGAATAAAAAAATAAAAACATTTGCTGTTGATCGAGTCAGTGGCTTGACTTTATTGATTGATCAACCATTGATCAACCAATAAAATTCACCTACTGGTGCGATCCTAGATTTATGGCTCTATCGTCATGACGCAGATAGATTTATTGTAAAATTTCTTATAGAATTCCGATCAATCTTCTCGAAACGGATAGATTTATCATGAATTTTTGGTAGACCGGTGTGCAAATTACCATCGAAACCGTGATAAATCTACCGTTGAGAAGATGGGTGGTAAGACTGAATGAATGGGAAAATTCATGAGAAATCTACCTGCATTCTGGTGAATGAACCATAAGTTTGAGATCGTGCCAAAGTGGGTTGAGTCTGTTGTTTGATAAACCGTAAACACATTTTTTTAATCACGTAATCATTTACTGGTAATTTCACCCTAGAACGTAATATTTAATCATTATTGCTGATAATGATAAATAAATCGATAAAAAATATATTTCGCAGTAATTGCGAAATTACTTGCAGTAAGGTTGTGGAACTTTGTTTATCCGTATCAAGATATATCTGCCGGACGAATCCTAAAATATATCTCAGATTTTTGAGATATATATCTATATCTATATTGATATATATCTCGTGATATATAAATATTTGAAGATAAATAATAATATATAATAAATAATAATATAATTTTTCGCAAGCATTTCTATTTATCGTAAATATTTTTTTTAATACGTCACAAGTATTTCTATACCTCGTAAATATTTTTTCATTTCTCGCATGTGTTTCCTTATTTTAATAAATTTTATTTATTTATTTTTTGCAAGTATATCCGTATCTCGTAAATATTTTTTTTATCTGTCGCAACTATTTCTATACATCGTGAATATATTTTTATTTCTCGCAAGTGTTTCCTTTTCTCGTAAATATTTTTTTAATTAGTCGCAATTATTTCCATATCTCGTAAATATATTTTTCTTTTACCTCTATTCCATGTTTTTCTTTTTCAACTCTACAATAGAGAAAAATTCTTTTAGACAGTTGTAACAACTATTATTAGCAAAGGAAAAAAAGAAAAAAAAAACGATGCGAACAATAACTATCACATACGTATCTTTATAACGGACACCAGAAACTATCCTATTTCGCAGAAGCTAATAAATGTAAGCCTTGTAAGGCCGATAAATTAGTCAGCAGGTTTCGCTCCTCCGATAATCCGTCACGTGATGTTCTACGCCCATTAGATATACTTTTCTGCCGTTCGGTTTACGGTATCTTCCAAGCATCGGTTTATGTGATACACGTTCCTGTCGCTTTCTCTCCCTCTACCGATATCCTCAATCGCAATATCTCTCTCGTATTCGTCGTTGCTGAATCGGTATAGCGTATCACCTTAAACGAGAACGCTATATTACAAACTGTCTTCCTATATCTATATTTCTCTCCTTTCAAGTCCATACGATACGCTCAGAGAAAAGAAATGTACACCTATGCGCGCGCCTTTATAGTTAATGGTGTACACGGTCAATTCATATAAAGCAAAACTAACTAAAGTCGTAATTCGCTTGCGTACGTTGACCCATCGACCTATCGACCCGATCCGAAGGACGTACCGGACGTGCCCAATCGGGCACCTGTCGTTGTTGCATTCACTTCTGTACCACCGTTATGTATACCATAGCGTTTATTCAATTATCATATCGTCTTACACGACCGTAATGTACAATGGATTAAAGAAATATCCAGCTGTGTGCGATGAAGGAAGGTCAGGACACATATTTTCATCGAGAAATATTATTTCTGCAACAGCCTCGGCTATCCGCAACTAAATTCCTCGGGAGAATAACTAATGTGTTGGTGATATAGGTGTTAAAGGCGACTGAGAAGTGTAGAGAAACACTAGGAAATCATGGTATCTCGTGTAATGATTATTCTATTATCAAGTTTTTGAGTGGGAGACGAAAGCTACGCGAAAGGTCATAGAGCGTAATTATTCTCTCTTTTATATCGTAGGGTGTGTCTACTTTACTACTCTTGTGATTTTTAAACGTGTATTAAAGTTATTTTGACGGTGGATGTATCTGGTTATTTATATACGTCCTTCCAGTTTAGATGAATAATTGAAACTTGTCACGTTGACTCCGAAAAATTGAATTTGGAGTAAGTTTATGCGAAGAAAGATTGTCAAAAACTTTTTAACTTTTAACTAAATTGTAACAACATTTTTTATTGATGATTTTACATCCCTGGGTTCAACTGATTCAAGAAGTCTTTGACTGACTCTGGCCTTCTACGAATCTTAAGGATGTTTAACTCATTGTCAACAAAAAATATTTGTTTCGATTAAAATTTGAGTACATCGCCATCAGAGAAAAATCTTTTGAATAATCAATTATATCGAAGACGTTAAGAACATTGATTCTAAACAACACAAATAATGTCAACAAATAAATAATAATTTAGTTTTAAAAAAAAGTTATTTAACATTTTTTCAGGAAACTTCATTTTTTGTCGTATGAAGTTGATTCTTTCGAATTAAAAAATGAATATTCTAATGATTTTTAAATTGGAGAAATTTTTTATGTAAAAAGTAGTTAAAAAGTCAAATTTTGGTTTACGTTTTCGTAAAAAAAATATTACATTTTACACAAAATCCTTTAAAATGAATTATTTTTTCATATTATTATTATTCGAAAACAATCTTCTTAGTGTCTTTAATGTTATTGATTTTTTAAACGCTATTTCTCTGATCGCCAAATACTCCAATTCGCATCAGATCTCACTTTCAGCTGGGAGCATCCTTAACGTTTCGTTAATTTTTTTTTTAATTTAACGCAATACCAAAAAATCTTGAATGAAAGAAGTGTTTTAATAATAAAAAAAAGGTTAAAGTCAAAACTAAGTTGTATTTTGAAAAGAGAAAGTCGTTAACTTCGACAATAAAATATGTTGATAAAAATGTCGACTGCACAAAAGTAGCAACCGATAAAACTTTTTGCCCTGATCACTTGAATTCAAGTTAATTGTTAAAGGTTAACGTTTTGAAATGCAGTCACGCACATTGAAAAAAGTTTTTATACGAAAATTCATACAATTTCATTTATCAATTTATGCATAAATGCCTCTTGTACATAATTATATTAATTTTTATAAATAAGGGGTTCACCGTGTACTTACCACGTGAGATGGCTAAAAATAATTAAGAATCTGTAACGTTATAACTTGCGTTTAGATGGCATTTATTAAAAACGTTCGTTAATGCTTCCTAACGTAAGCCTGACGATTTTATATGTATACTCTTTGAGGCACCGTTTCATGTACGAGAAACAGTTAGCTCACTTGCCATCTAACGGCGTCTCGACTAACTGGGTATTCATATATGCTGTCTCGTAAATTGAATGTTCGCATCACAATTTAATTGACAATGTCTCGTAAATCGAATGTTTGCATTCGACTCTATTATACGTTGTCTCGTAAATTGACTGTTCGCATTAGAATTTTAGATACATTTTTATATTAAAAGTAACACGGTTTGGTGCATTAGTTTTCAAGTACATATAGTAATGGATATTTCAACAACGTTAAACCACTTTTTCTCTTATATAAAGAAGTTTATTGATTGTCATATACAGATGTTGTTAAACAGATGAATGTTAAAATTTAATATACATTGTCTCGTAAATTGAACGTTGGATTAGAATTTAAATCACACTGTCTCATAAATTAAATGTTTACGTTAGAATTTAACATTCATTGTTTAGTAAATTGAATATTCGCATTAGAATTTAATATATGCTATCTCGTACATTGAATGTTCGTATTAAAATTCAATTTATATTGTCTGGTAAATATAATGTTCGCATTAAAATTCAATTTATATTGTCTGGTAAATATAATGTTCGCATCACAATTCAATTGACATTGTCTCGTAAATCGAATGTTTGCATTAGAATTTAACATACATTTTTATATTAAAAGTAACACAGTCTGATGCATTAGTTTTCAAGTGTAGTAATGAACATTTTAACAACCTTAAACCATTTTTTTTTTTAATATAAAGAAGTTCAATCGATTAATAATATGTCATTTTCAATTCCTCGTTTTGTAAATTTCATACAGTTTTGTGCAATACATTTATTAACATTGTTAACAGTGAAGTTTTGCACGAAATTATCTTTTCACGCGTATAATATAATTTTCTAAAACGTTAGACTTAAATTTGTAGATAATAATGAGTAACAATCGTTTTAAATATTGTTAAAAAAAAAGTGTAAATTAGAATCTTGCACGTTGCTTCCTCATGATTTTGGTTCATCGTCCACAAAACTTCCTCTATGAAAAATTCAAAGTTACTCAACGAACTTTCTTATAGAGGAGACTTTGTGGATGATGGACCAAAATAATGAGGACGCAAAGTGCACGGTTTTCCGTTGTAATTTTTTTCTTTTTCTAACTGCAGCTAACGGCTAATTTGGCATGAAATGCTCCATATGCTTGTTACTGTTATCCTCCATCTATCTTATATTATTTGCACTTCGTTCTGTTCTCTCTCTTTCTCTTTCTCTCTTAGTCTTTTGATAGACGAGTTGGTTAGGTCGAGTCAGGTCGTGTGTACGCAATACAAGTTCATAATTATGTATAAGCGCATAGCATATAATTCAGTGAGTTCTGCTGTTTTCTCTCTTTCTCTTCCTTTGAGATTCGCATTAAAGATAGATGCACACATACGGACAGAGGAATTTTCTTAACTATGTCTCTGGCACAGCGGCAAACCGATTCAGTAATGAATGCAACAGCATTGTGCAATTATTCCACGTGCAATAAAATTATCTATATATATATATATATATATATATATATCTATAGATAGTATTAATGCTCGCGTAATGCGAGTCCCATGGCAATAGGCACATAGTAAAAAAAAAAAAAAAAGCGTTGAGAATGTTCCGTGTCAAATCTCGAAGCATATATCACATCGATTACCCGACGATAAATTTCTCTCTCGGTATCGTCGTCGTTGGGGATGACATTTTGTTGGACTTCACGATTCCACTTATGCAACTCGTTATAATCAACAAACTCGTTCGTTCGTAATAAAATTTTCTATCGTCAGTGCAGTGATCCATTATGTGATCTTTGATCGATGGAACTGTCAATTGAATTCTATTTTTTTTTCTTCCGCGTGCTATTTTAGATATAAACGTTTGTTTACTCGATAGAAATTTCTTGAGTGGAAGATGCTGATGCATACATCGTTCCTCTCTCGTTATCGGATATTCGCGACTTTAATTAAAGTAGATATATACAGAGGCACGAGGGTGGGCTTTTATTGAGGTCAATTGTCGTCTCAATCAATCTTTCGCTAAACCGTTCGCTGATTGCTCGGTCGGGAAGAGTAAAAAGAAACTCTTTTTTCATGTTAATTAATTTATCTCGGTACATTCTTCATCGTGAATCGGAAATATATAATTTTTTCAAACGCTCTTAGCATCAGACAATGCTTTGGCATTTAAATAACATGTTTTGACTTATTTTCTTTATTTTCAATTTTCAATTTAATCAAAATTTCACTTCGCAATGTACACTTGCAGTGTGTACATTATACCCGGGTGGTATGTACATTTCTACGTCGATTTTTTGAGATCTTGTAGACCCCCCCTCCCCTTTGCCCCTGTTTAACTCCTCAGAGATAAAAATATTTTTATTGGGAACAAAGTGCGTGATCTGTTTCTCTTTGTAAGAACAGTACGTCTGCGTATAATAAATTTTTTTTTGTAGAATTAAAGAAAATACAATAACGCGAGTTCTTTTTTTTTAATTTTCGTTTCT
This sequence comes from Cylloceria caligata, assembly GCA_963942595.1. Classification (NCBI taxonomy): domain Eukaryota; kingdom Metazoa; phylum Arthropoda; class Insecta; order Hymenoptera; family Ichneumonidae; genus Cylloceria; species Cylloceria caligata. Next base: position 4,879,093 of record OZ012707.1, on the reverse strand, counting down.
TTCTAACGATACTTCGACGACTCGTTACCCGGTAAATTCAATAGGATTCGTATGACGCATCAATGAGTCACTAATACGCGAAGGATTAAGAGTTAAAACCTATGTTTATTATTAATTTGTTAATTTTTTTGATTTGTTTTATTAATTATTTCAATAATACGTAAATAAGATTTAATCATTTCGCTGTATGCGTGGGTTCAGCCGACGCTCGTATTCTCCCTTCGATCGTCTCGTACGAATCGTCCCAGAGAGTACATTCGATCGTTATATAAATTATCGATTATCGAGAGTTCGTTGAATATTTATAGAAAATTCATAGCTACACGCACGATCGTGGCGCCAGTTCTAAATTAAATCTTCGTCCATAGATTCCGAAGACTGTAACGACCAATTAAATAAGCCGCACAGACGTCTACGACTTAGATTACGAAGTGTAAGGACAGGGAATATATAAATTCCCCATAGTGAATATAGTAACTAATTCTACGAGATATTCGGTAGCTAAATAATGCCTACATCGAGATAAAAATGATGGAAGATGCCTCTCGCGCGTATTGGAGAGATATCCGCGGTGTTGATTCCCGAATGAAGGAAATCCGCCAGCGTAATATGTTGAAACAATTCGTCATCAGTCGTCATCATCATCATCGTGTTCATTAGTGAGTAACGTTTCAATGACTGTTCCGTACTGTGTGAAAAATTCCTCGAAGTTTTTTTTCTATCGTGAAATGCGTCACGTTACTAGAAAAAGTTAGAGTTGAGGAAATATAAAATAATATTAATAACCATGACAGAGACAACGACAGAGCATAACATTATCATCTTCGATTACGTTATAGCAGTAAGTTGATTTATGTCATTGAATTCTCGATTCTCGGCGAGGTTAACGTCGACGTTAAAGAAGAATACGACAAGCGGATAAAGTATCAGGATATCTCCTGTTGAAACTTTGCCAGCTGCGTCGAGGATTCACGATTAAACTAGTGATTCTCGTAATCGTCGTTCTCAAAGGGATGAAACCATCTATTATCGCGAATCTAAAGATCATATTGACGCCTGTCGGCATCTTGCCGACTCACTTCCAGAGTCGGATGGAGAGAAGTAGGTGGTCAGTCGTCATCTTGGGTTACTTCCGTCTCTGTTTTTAGGTCACACGATTCTGGACTCACCTGACTGCTTAACTTTTCTGGTTCGAGGGTCAGTTGGGCAGAATTATTGTGCACTTGAAAGCAAATCGGAGCCCTCCACTGCCGGTCACGTGCGTGATAAACTTGTTACAACAACGACAACAACAACCTACAAAAACAACAACAACAACAACGACAACAACAATAGCAGTTATCATTTAGTTAAAGCGGAAAAAAATCTTTTATTATATCTCTTATCTTATATTTATGACAAATTGTAATGCTGAGGATCCTCTTCCACTCCAGGAAACACAGTAATGTGGGCCAACGGTTCACTTCGTAATCCCACTCATCCGTGACGATAACAAGATCAGGTATTCTATGCTGGATCTGCTGTCGTATATTGAAACGTCTTATTTCGCTTCTCGCGTTTACACGCTATCTCCAAGGAGAAAGATAGAGAGTCAAATTATAAGCCGAATATAGATATGCCGTCATACATACGAGGACAATATTAAGGATGTCCAAGGTTCAACGTAACGCAGCTCGAAGAGCTCGCGAGAGACACACATTCCTCTCCCACTCTTCACTTGATATCATTTCATTTGGTTGGTGAATGTAGCAGAGACGAGAGATAAAATTATTTCTGCTACGGGCAAAAAAAAAAAACGTGATAACCGTGGTACGATAACGAATTCTTATTGGTAATGATTCCATGCTCTTTGAATTATTTAATTGTATCATTGATTAACGGAATTTGGTTGACGGGTTTATTAATTCTATTAATTGTTTACGTTACCGCACTTTTGTTTATTATTCATTGCTCTTTGGCAATGAATTATTTGTTTTTTTTTTTCAATGATGAAATTTACACTAAATGAAATACACTTCTGACGTGTGTTTCATGAGACGGGGGAAAGATAAAAAGTTCGATACTTGAGTGAAATATTGTTGTATTCGTTGTCATCGTTTAAATATTTTTCATGAAAATTTAAAGATAATTTGCAATTTTTTCGCATACAATGTTCTTTGTTAAGCTATTAAGCTCCAACGAATCTGTCAAGCTGATGTCTTTTTTCTATTAATTCTGTGTTTTGCACAATCGTTAAGAGCTCCGCGATCTTCTCTCGTTATCTCTTTGTACGTATTTCATTGCGAAATGAAAAAGAATGTAACGAAAACGTCAAAAATGTACTTTTAATCAAATGGAATGATAAAAAAAAAAAATTATTATTATAATCATTTGAAAACATCAAATTAAATTATTTATTTTCATTAAAATTGTTGTTGTATCAACGGTTTTTCTGATCTTAAGAAAATGTTAATGAAAACTCTTATGTAAATGACAAAAGTGAGAACACGCGCTTCGAATATTTCGTTAATATTTCGAAATCTTATCCACCGTAGCTATGAAAGTCAATAGGGCATGCATTCCAGATAAAATTCTTGAGGTTGTCAGACTCGAGGAAGCGGATCAGAGCTCCGATTTCAAACATCACGGGGGGTCTTCCAGCCTACTGTTCCGTCTACTTTTTTTTGCTTTATTTTTCAGCCCTCTTATTCATCTTCGTATATCTATCCATTTACATATATGTATACATGGTGTTGTAGCTGGGGAGTCGAACGAGAGACTCGTGCACCGTATTTCCGGTGTGCACACCCGCGCAACTTCCTGCTGCTTCGACAATGGTAATCCGAAGACCTTCTCTCCCGCCAATCCCTTCTTGACACAATGGTTTCGGTAAACAAAAAATAAACTGGAGCGTTTTTAAAGCAGACTATGCAAACTCTCTCTCTCTCTTTCTCTCGAGTAACGTTGTCAGTGATTGCTTTATTTATTACGCGATACAATTGTATTAACGATGATATGTTACAACACGAATATTGCTTAATTTCATACAAACGGCCGATTCTGCGGAAAATATTTATTTTAAGATTTTTACGTCACAATACAATATATTTTTAATTATCTTTTTTTTTTCCTTTCATTTAATATCGATGAATCAATGAATTTGCAGTATTTGACTGACAGAATTTTATCACGAGCTGTGAGAGAATCACACGATGAATCGGTAAACTGCTCAACTGAATCCAGTCTTGCTACGTGCGACGAAAATAAAAATAAATTGATGCGTATTCGTCGCGCTAAAAAGAGCTAAGTAAACCTGACTGTAAATTGTGTCCACGGAATCCCCGTTATTCTATTCGACTCGTGGCACTCGCTGGCCAAGTGTGCCTTGACGCAATCGCATATAATACCGGTTGTGGAATTTAGCGAGTACGCGTACACTCGTCACTCGCAGGCTCATCGGAGATACGATACAGTATAATCCAGGAACCGAACGAACGATTACGCAGAACTGTTTTAAAAGAATTCTGTTATCAACGTGTGAATCAGTGATTGTCCGAAAAACTCAAGTGGCTTATCAACGCGCGTGAACCTCTCCGGGGAAATGGTGCGTCGTAAAAATTACGCGGAGCAACGGGTTCTTTGCGTATAGCAGAATGTGTCGAAATGACAAAGGAAATAACAAATAAAAAAGGTTTTTTTTTTCAGCCACACGATAGCATATTTTGTATTTTGGATTCGTCATTCTTTAACTTAACATTTTGAGTTGAGATTCGATATCAGCGATTTCAGAAAACTCCAAATACAGTTTTTCATCTAAATCAAATCATTTTTCTTTATTTTCGTCTGTCATATTAGATTCGCTATTTTGATTTTTGAACATGTAACGTCAGATTACGTTTGAGCAACCTCGGAAACCATAAAAAACCGTTAAAATCCGAATATATATATTTTTTTTCATTTTTATCCGCCATATTAGGTACGACGTTTTTTATTTTGATAATCTTATTTCATATTCGAATAAAACAATGTCAAAAAATTTAAGATTACAAAGCGCAATTGAATCGTAATAGTCAAATTTAGTTTTTTTTTTTTCAATTTTTCTTCACCGACAATGAATGGGTTAAGGACGATTTTTGTAAAATTCTGTAAAATTTTGTAAAATTCTAGCTCGTTAACACAAGATTTGTCCAAGTTATTTAGACATTTAGCGAGACTCGAATTGATGTACGTGTTAATCAAATCGAAAATTCGTTTGAGACATCTCTTAGAATTTTTTTACAGATCGTAAAATTTTATGTAACGTAGCTTAAGCTTAAAAATTATAATTTGATGGGGCAATGGATTATTCAAATTTTTTTTCCTTCGTTACACCACAATAAGTATATGGAATTAACTTTAGTCACCGCAACCGTTTGGTAATAACTAGTGTGCTGCATGTCGTTGACTAAAGCAATAGATACCTTGCACAGAAGCGATAAAGTCATACATCCTATAATCTAGAAGTTTATTAGCTCGTAGACACCGATAGTTATCTAAAGATAGGATTAACATACTTTCTGTAGTTGATCGGTTAAATGCGAGCAGATAACTTGACTGTAAACATCAGGACCGAACGAAGACATTCCTCTTGAGATTACCAGGGACGGTAATAATCATTTTATATCTCCAGATTGTGAGATACAACTATACGCCGAAGGCTTTGCTCGTTTCTCTTCACACTACGAATGGTATTTTTAATAGTTAGGTATTTATTTAGGGTCTGATTCAAATTGATTTTTAGGTAAACGTCCCACGATAACCAACCAAAAATTAGTAGTCGGACAGAGAGTATGTTGGAGGCTGTTCCACTATATTTGTTCTGTCGATTTTAAAGCAGATAATAGATCGGTATTTGTTCCTGGTTGGTTACTGGGACCGCACCTGCTTAATATAATTGCTTGGTTAATGAAATGCTCAATTAAAATAAAATATTAACACTTTTATAATAAATTTTATAACTTGTTTATCATTGAAAACACAAAATATTATTCAAGCACTTAAAAATCTTCATTCAATTTGTGGAAAGTTCGGTAATACAATTTGTAGGTTTGATCCAAGGTCTCGAACAATCTTAGTTGGTGTCACTCAAGAAAGAATTATGCCGGGAATGATCTTCGGGATTTCTTATCTAGATATCTAAGCAAATAATAGAACGTATGCTCTCGAGTTTACTTAAATTTGTAGTTCAATTAAATAAAAAATTTTTTGTAATTTTGGAGGTAATAGGTCAACGTGTATAATCAAAAATATTAATGAAATTTGTCGTTTAACCATAAAAATATTAAACATTGATATTTGGTGGTATTATTATTATTATTTTTCGTTGATACTACGCCAATGCAACAAGTAGAGATACATCGCTCTCACATGTGTTCAGTATTCCTGAAGTGGCTGATATACATGGTCGAACGCTCTCGTATATATACATTAAATACGAAAGAGAGAGAGAGAGAGAGAGAGTGTAACACAGAACACGGGCGAAGCGACGCGTATGATAAGAGAGAGCCCCTGTTAGTGGTCTCTTGCTAACAGCTGAATCAGTTGGGTGTCACCATTCGCCAACGTTGCGAATCCTTTCATTCGTTCAGCTCGAGTTTTTGACATTCTTTCTGTATCAAAAAAAAAAAAACTAAGTCATAAGAATATCTGGTTTCTTTCGTTATTCAAAAAATGCTAGTAAAACTTCAAAGAAAGTAATCCGAGTGAGTGACAATGGAGAGTTTCAAAGTTCTCGTTTCTGGTGACAGTGAATTCTAAAAATTTTATTGCAACAACTCACGCGGGATCTCAAGGAAAGAAAATAAAATATCAATTTTACAATGGACTATCGTTACGGTAAAACATTTTTTCTTATTGACCACTCGGTACGACCGAACGTTACGTTAAACGTTCTACTGTTGTATGCTTGACTGTTAATTTGCAAGACTGTCCGATTCGGAGAGAGGAACGCGCAGCTGTTCTAGGTATTCTCTCGTGGCAATGATAATATTTCAATAGGTATGGCAGGCCGGAAATGAGATCTACGAGTCATTCTTCAGATCAATACCATTGGCCGACATTCCGGCGCTCATATCCTAGCTACTCTAGCGAACTGAGAATACAAGAATTTTATTACCAGCAGTTAGGAGAATGGATGGCTCCGTGCAATTTCCTTCCGTAAAATGATCCCGAATATCCATTTTTCATTCAAATCGGATAAAATTTTTGTAAAATGTCATCGATATTGTGGCCACCATTTTGAAGCTCGAATATTTGACACTCTATTCGAAATTGATAACCTCAGAAATTCAATTTACCAATTTTTATAAGAATTTCATGATATTTTGTGTTTATGGTTGGCCCATATTGACGCCGCTATTTAAAATTTCGAATTTTTGACACCGCAATTGAAATCGGTTCCTCTAAGAACCCTGAGGAATCAATGTTCATTGAAATTAGGTATCATTTTGGTTGTTTTTTTTTTATTGTTCAGTTATATCGATGGCGCCATTTTGATATTTGAATTTCCCACCCGTGAAATCTCGAGGTACGAGGGAGTTAAAACCTCACTTCGTTTGAGTAAAAATGAAAATAGAAATCGCTTATCATCACACTTTAACAAGAATGAATTCTTACGTTAACTTCATCGATTACACGTCATTGTTGGAGAATTTATATCATAAACAAGATGATCTATCTTAAACAGGAAAATAAATAAAAAAATAAATAAAATTTCAAGTCAGTTTTATTTGACGCGTGATTAATTTTCTTTAATGGATAATAAAAAAAAAAAACCTCTTATGCAGTAACGTACATCGATAGTCTCTGAGTAATATCGATAGCATATATAGACATTTTGTAATTTATAATAGTAAATTCAAAGCGCACCTGATTCACGAGCTTGTGAACATATCGCGAGCAAGGGCAATAAAATAATGTACGCTTCGATAGTCTATCCACACGTGAGCTCGGTATACCACTTATCTATTTGTCTATTCAGTGAGACACCACAAGTATACACGTTACATTAAGTTACAAGGTGTAGTCAGCGCGCGAGTGAGCGAGCGTTACAAGACGCGTGCGTAAGATCGGTGAATGCCGCGTAGCCAGTCTGCGTTTCGTTGTAGATAGTACAACAGTATCGTTAACCATCATAATATACGTCACGCTCGAGAAATTCTTTACTGTTAAGCACTTACCGCGGAGTCGGAACAGATTTTCTAACTTATATTTGTTGTGTGCACAAGAGCTAGTGGCGCTGCTGTGGTGGCGCCCAGTAGCTTTTCCTAAGACCCGAAGCATAAGTTTACAATGGCGGGTGTCGATTTTTTAATAGTTCGTTGTGCAATAACTTAATTGTATGTAGAAAATTTAGTTAACGAAAGAATAATTACGAGAATCATAGTAAAAGAAAACAGCCCAGACAATAATAAATTATGTGGTGGCCTAGTTAGTGACAGAATAAGTAAAAACATCTCTAACCGTGTAAATTCATGGGGAGAAACAAGGATGTAAAAGTTCACCAATTACTTTCACGGCAGCCGATTGGTTGTTCGTCGAATGGTGGGAGAGCCCTAACTAACCGTAATAAAAGTATATATATACAAAGCAGTTATTAAGTGGTACACCGTTGATAACTGGATCGTTCACCTAACCTCAAATAAATATTTTAGTTACCGAGTTTAAGCGGCACATGGTCAAATGTTGCGCTGGCCGTTGCCAGATAGGCAAATTCAATGTAATTGAATAATGCATCAACGTGTTTTCCTCTATTTACTGCCAGAATAATTACGAGAATCATAGAAAAAAAAAAACAGTGCAGACAATAATAAATCGTGTTACAAACGGTCTATGGTCGTATGGTCAAAGTTACTGAAGAGTAGCGACCGGAGCCAGCCTAAATCAGATATCTGTATATCTATCTAAAACACGTAGCGTGAACGGCCTAGTTAGTGACAGAATAAGAAACAAAACATCTCTAACCGTGTCAATTCATAGGGAGAAACAAGGATGTAAAAGTTCGCCAATTATTGTCACGGCAGCCTATTGATTGTTCGTCGAATGATCGGAGAGCCCGAACCAACCGTATTAAAAGAATATCTATACAAAGCAGTTATTAATTGGTACACCGCTGATAACTGGATCGTTCACCTAACCTCAAATAAATATTTTAGTTACCGAGTTCAAGCAGCATATGGTCAAATGTTGCACCGGGCGTTGGCAGATAGGGAAATTCAATGGAATCGAATAATGCATCGACGTGATTTCCTCTATATACCATCAGAGTATTACTCTCTTGCATGTATGGGGTAATCAGAGCATGCTAGTGATTTTACATTCCACCACACAGCACTGATCTCTTTGAACTTTTTTCTCCCGACATTACTCACAATGTTCCGAACGTCTGACGATGTAACGATAGAAGTTACGAGTTTTTCGTCTGTTGTTTTGATATTTGTATTCAATACGAAGAAATTGAAACTTAACGAATTGTCATTTGTAAAATATGACTTTACTCATCGCATCCAACACTATATGCGATTTTAATAAGTACAAATGCTTATTCACGTTTATCGAAATACACAGGCAGACTTAAGTTCGTTCGAACAAGCACGGACTGTGAATAGAGGCTCGTGTGGCGTAATGCTCCTAAACAATTCTAAAGAAGCCCCGAGGATTTATTTATCTAGGTATCTTAATCATATTTGCATTAACTATTAACGGAATTTGTCAAGAACAATCGCTGACAAAGGTAATTTGTCAAGGGAGCGTCCCAACTAACGAAACAAGTGCCTCCACCAAAAGTGAATATCATTAAGGAACTCGTCCGTTTGGATTACACGTTATATAACCATGCAATGTACTATCATTGGTTTAACGAATCAACCTTTAAGGGGCGTTCCGTTTAATCAGACAAATATATCTGCACATGCGCTGTATTGCGCGACATGTTTTCACGTGTGTTAATTGTATGTGAGGATGCTTGTGCGGCTGTAAAGTTTGCAGAAATGTTCAATGTAAAATTTCAGTTGCATCTGTTCCCCATAAAATGATGAACCTCCAACACAGTTTATCGGATTTGATCAGATTGGTCTTTCGAGGGAAAGGTCAACACGATTTATCAAAGATATTTCGACAGAGATAGCGAATCACTGTTTATGAAATAACTCCACACCACAATGTATACCACTCGAATCCTATGAGAATAATTATCAGGATCAGTTGGTAAAGCTCCGTTTGTGGAGTTTCGCGTGACACGATTTAGGTTATGGCAACAGCCGAACAGAGTCGGACGTATGCTATTCGTAAATAAAACCACAGACAACAGCCAATCAAAATCATCCCTCGTGGCATCAGTTCGATATATTCGATATATCTTCGAGACATTCGATTAACGATGTGCCATAGATTTTTTAAGAAATTATAAACTTTACATATGTTCTCGTGCTTAAGAAGGGAAGAAGACAAAGTTCTTCTGCTGGCATAGTGTTCGTTCTTTATAAAAATGATAAAATGTTTCTTATAGTAAATCCATCACTGCGTTCGAAGGTCCGTACGACATAATTTGTCAAAGTAAACATGGCACGTGTCGTACACGAATAAACTTATGCCCTCAACAATGGAAATTACGTGAGTAAAGCAGTCGGTACAGGACGGCGAGTAATGCTTGACAATTATCATGCGACGAGTAAGATCGACGTTTTAGATTACTGCAACTACAACTGCTCACTTTTCTTTTACTGTAGATGCTCGGTTATTAGTCCTAATGTAATTTCTACGATATTTACAAACTTTACAAGAGATAATGCACTGCGTGGATTTTTTTGTTCTTTTACACGATAACGATGACACGTGTACGAACGATAATGCACTCCCAACTATTAGAAGCTTGTACTTTTGGGCGAGAACGAAGAGCTGACAAGATTGGAAAATTGACAACCAGAACAATTCTTGAAAATTAATATGTCACGAAAGGTGGGAATATAATCGTTGACTGTCAGTGATTGCGGAGGCGACTTCTAGCAGTTTCTAATAAACCGATTTCGCGAGTTTCGTGTATGATATGTGTATTTCGATAAAAGTAATTTGAGTATCTTAGCGAATATATTTCGTGAAAAATCTCAACACTCGTTTAATCGCGATATTCATGAAAGGGCTACTTTAACTATTCAGGGAAAATTATCGTCCTTGCTGCCGATGCCAACCGTGAATAACCTTAAGGTCCACGTCCATACCAGTTGCAAGATCTATGGTCATGCAGCGTACCACCATTTCTTCAACGAATCTGTATTTCCTGGATGTTAAGTTGGAATCAAAGATTTTAACTGCACGGTTTACGCATAGAGCGAATCAAAGATAACTCGCGTAACTGAAAGGTTGGTTCTCAATCCGCATTCCCAGTGAAATGGTCGTGAATCTCTATGTAAATTATCAGATTCTATCAGAGTTTTCATCTCTCGAACAAACAGTCATTACAATTTTTATGATAACATCCAAAGGAGCTCTAATTCTGGATGTGGACACGGATAAAAACCGAAGTACAATGCGTTTATTTCGTTTCTTATGAAAATAAAGACAAAAACTAGATAATCCAAGTTAAAACCTTACGAGTGTTGAGTTTGAAGAACAGTATTCACGAATCCGTCTATTTATTTAGAGAAATGATGACACTCCGTGACGTGTTCCAGCATAAAATAATGATAATCCACCTCATTGACACCACTGTAGATTCATTTTTCAGAAAATTATCTAATGCTTTGTGTAGAAACAAATACATCGAGCTCGGTAACAATTTTCTTACAATTACGAAAATTTATCACATTTTTCAGTTTCCTACAAATTGATGACAGTGACAACAGAACTAGCAGAGTGTACAATATTCAGTACTTTCTACTCGGTAAGGTTTCCACGTATCGTTACAAATTCACTTGTGTCCCTTATAGGTGAGAATGTTGTGTTGAGAACTGACAGCTGCTAATGTCACGAAAACAACTCTTGAAAAATAAGAATGCTTCAAAATTACTATCCATCAAGGGGTTGCGCTATTATCGTCTCCGTAGTTACGTAAGCAATGTACGAGCAAAACAATACACGAACTTTGCGCGGGTTTTTAGTTAAGAATTGCGTGTCGTGGGATAACAACGTCGAGTGCAATTTCAAACACACGCACTTTTACAGAAGAATTGCGTGTCGTGGGATATTGACGTTGAGGGTAGTTTCGAACGCGCGAGCTAAAAGTTTTCAGCCAGCTGTACGTATACCGAAACAAATAAATGGACCAATTAGAAGGGAGTCGCTTATCTCTTTGTTGAATATCAGATCTCGTTGCACCTTGTACTTCGGTGAAATATTGAGAAAATTCATGCATCGATACTTTCCGCCAGTAGATATTCTCATTCCATGTTTAGCTGTTGCATTGGCAGTGTCACAGTAATAAAGTTCATCCAGTTGTCCTCATTTACTTTGCTTTTGATGCAAAAGGAAAATTATGCAGCTGACTAAATTCATGGTGATTGTTTTGGTATTCATTACGAAAAGATGTTTAGCTGAAATTATGATCGAAACTTCGGAACCAGACGAATCGGGCCTCGTCGAAGCAACGGTAAATTCATTAACTCTTGTTCGAGTATATCATAAATACAAACGTAACGTAAATCGACGACTGATCAATGGCTTTCAGGTAAACATCTTGGAATCGTGTTACATAGACCGAGTCGATACCGTGGGACTTGCAGGAGCTTCGGCTGGGAGTATCAGTAAAACGTCGTCGTTCAGAGAAATCATTATTCCGGTAACATTGGTCGACGATACTTCAATGGTAGTGAACAATCGCCCGGTCAATCCCGAATCTCGATACAAACTACAGGTTTTCGTAGTGACAATCACTGACTCCGGCAATCTGACGAAGACTCTCATACAAATAAAAAATTCTGTTTGGTGGAATCATATGGCTTTCTTCCTGCTGCTCGATTGGCCTGTGTCGAAAAACGAATGTTCAAACGCCTATGAAGTTTTGTGGGAAGCGTGGACGATGAATCTACTTAATTCGAAATTTATGTGTCTCCACCGAACGAGAGGAAGGTTGATTTACACTTATAATCCGTACACAAGTAAAGCACCCGTCCCTTGGCAACTGGAGAATACTTACAAAGGAATAAAAGATCATATCTGGACGTTGTTTACGCGAGTATATAGAAATGATGAGAAAATCTGTGACGCACTAGATTTCGACAAGACGACAGATCTTGGCGGCTACGAAATCCGTGCGTCACTGCAGGGTTCGCTGACCAGGGGAATCAAAGATGAGGATTTCAACGTAAAACCAAATGTTTTAAACCGAGTAAAAAATATTTATGCTCAGATTCTCATCGATTCAATTAATGCAACGTGGAACGTTCTGTTAGTTTCCCCAAGTGATACAGTATCGGTGGACGAAGAGGGAAAACCTTATGGTGAATTAGCGGATATCGTTAATGGTGTCAGTGACATTTCATTGAATTTTGTAAATCAATTGTCTTCAAGCAATTATACATCTATCTATCCACCGATCTCAACCGCTCTGACCGTTATGACTCAGTATCGTGGCCATATGTCACAAATGGACAAGATTGGTTCTGTTCTCGACAATATTTCACACTTCGGTTTGCTTTTGGTTTGCCTGGTTACATTATTATTTTTTAAATATTTCCTACGCGAACCTCTGATGACAGCAATTTTGAATGTCGTTCGGATCGTGTCTTGTACGGCTCTCTTTAAATTCCCAAAGAAGCTGGCTCCGAGGATTTATCTATGTAGCTTATTCATGTTTGCGTTAACTATTCACGGGATTTATCAAGGAAAATTAGAGTCTCTACTGACGGGAAAAGTACCTCTACCAAACGTAAATACCATTCATGATCTCGATCGTTTCGGTCACACGATATATGGCTATGCATCTTACTATTCTTGTTTCGACGATGCAATGTTTAAGGGACGTTACGTTGGATTAAACAAATACAACTGCACAGGCTATGTATTGCGCGACTCGAAAGCTGCTTGTGCAGCTACAAAGTATCAGCTTATGTCCGAGGCAGCGCGACATAAGCTACACCTGTCCCATAAAATGACGAATATCTATATGGTTTTTTTGATCCGATCGGATTGGCCTCTCGAAGAAAGAGTCAATATAATTTATGAGAGGTATAGCGCAGGTGGTGTCACATTACCCCTGATTATGAAAGAAACCCGCGTTACAAGACATATTCTCGAATCCTATGAGGAATATTACTGGGATCAGACATTTAAAACTGTCAATTTGGAGGAGTTGAGCTTCGCATTTATAATTCTTCTAATCGGTATGGGATGTGCTACCATAACTTTCATTATCGAAATAAGAATTGGTCGCTCGGAGATCGCTAAACCCCGGAACTGTACTCGAAAACTAATAAGATTGATAAGATAGATTAATAAACAAATGTCCTTTTTGCGCTTTTTAATTGCTTCTATTATTCATAACTTTTTTATCAGAGTTCTCGCGCATAACTTGTATTCAATGTCATCGTGTCGTGCTAGCCGTTTGAGCTAACCGATTAATAGTGAAGAACCTTTTAAAGACAAACCACGAGTTATGCGAGAATTTTTCTGCAATCACCGCATGTTGTAGGAATTAAATTTAATCTTCTACTTCTTGAAGTAATTTCACTGAGCCGATCAATATTTATACAGAATGTTAGATCATGTATTATTGTTTGCGACGGTAACTGGTGATTTTATGAATAAATCAGATTTTCAAACAAAACACGTTGTATGTTTTTCATTTAATTTCATCGAACAAAATGTGTACGAATTACAAGTACGGTTGTATATAATTTCCTGTGTATGTACATGTTTCGGGCTATCAAAATGATACTCTCGATGAATAGAATGCTGTTTCGTCAGAACAGACAGTTAATAATCTCGTAAAAGCATACCGTGAATTATAATTGTGTTCGCAAATAGCTTGTGCGATGAGTTTCATGTTACTATCAATCGAAATATGAAAAATAATGATTTTACGATAGTATTCGAGAAAACAATATGCGTATAAACGATAAATGTAAGTTAGTGCTCATGCACATCTTTACAAAACACAATAAATTTATCGTCGTTGATTTTTTTTACTTATTACAACCAACTGATCCTGCGTTTTTGGCGCATCTTCTTGGTATATCCGCTTGGTGAACGCGGTTTATCAATGGGATCACACGCAACGGCCAATCAAATTCATGAAATGTGGCGGCAGTTTGATATCTTTGAGATATTCGATTGTCAATGTTGTCAGCCATGTTGTTTTAAAGAAAAGTCAAGTCTTACTACTTCCAAGTATTCTCAAATAGAATAAAAGAAAGCTATTATGTCAGTAGGGTAAATTAACTACTAAAATAATCAAATGTTGCGTGAATAAATCCATCGCGGTGTTCGATGCTGCGGACAACTTATAATTTTACACAGTAAACATGGCGCTTGTCGTACGAATGAACTTGTGACCCCAACGATGGGTGTTACGCTGTATACCATGAGTAACGCAGTCGGTGAAGGACGACGAGTATGAATGCCAATTATTATGCGACGAGGAAGATCGTCATTTTAGATTACTGCTTTCGTAAGTCCTCACTTTCGTTTTACCTCCTACAGATCATATGATCGTATGCACAATAATTTCTACTTTAAGGACAAGCCGTACAAGAAATAATGTTTTGTATGGAATTTTCTGGTGTTTTACACGATAAGGATGTCACGTGTACGAACACAAATCCATCTCACCTAACGATGAGAATATTGTGCAGTTGGTGTGTGAAAACGAACAGCTGACGAGGTTGTAAAAATGAACAGAGAATTAGTCGCTTTACGATAGCTGATTGTCAACGATTACGGTGGCAAGTTCTAGCAGTTTCTAAAAAAATTACTACAGTGGCGCTGTCATAACGGATCCGAGTGCTGTTTCGCTAAGATCCGAAGCGTAGTTTTATCCTGACGGCGTTTCGAGTTATTATTTGTGAGTTAAAAAGAAAGTGTTTTGTGACAACCGACACGCTATATCGGCAGAATGCAGTTTTCTGTGTCCGTATTTAGCGAAATTGTGATAGAACGGTGTGAGTGTGACGGCACTGTGCACGAATAATTACAGCGCGTTGCGTGAGGTTGCTCATCGTGTTGGACCTGAGCGAATGAAGTGCCGTCACAAACACATTGTGACGTCATAATGTCGTCATATACGGATGTGGCATTGAGTCGGGCACGGCGTCTCGTTCCGTTCCACGACCGTGCAGTCACCGTACTATCGAATTTCTTGTTGGATATTATACAACATTTGGATAAGCAACGAAGGATAAATACGAAAATAATATTCTGAAATCACTCAGCGCAGTTGTGACTCGTGTAATAAAAATAAATATTCTATTTACCGAGGTAACGTCAAGCAGCAGTTAGTCAGTTGCTTTCCTGGGCGGTGATATATACATACGCGCAAATTTAAACGAATCGACGCTTTCATCAATGTTCTATCTTGAATATTACCAGAATATTACTTTCTTGTTCAGAGCATAAGATGTCGCAATTGCGGATATGATCTTTCATCCCATCACACAACAATGCGTCTTTTGATATTTTATTTGCCTGAAGTTTCTCCGAATGCTCCGAACCATCAGCCGATCTACCGGTAAAGGCCGACACAAAATCAACGATTTACGATTTTCAAAATACAACGATAATCATACAAATCATCGCAATACGTTATTTCAATATATTTTTAGTCAGAATACTTGATACTTTTATGAAAATACACGCGCCGTAAATAGGATTTGCGCAATAATTTATTAAAAATTGCTAGAATTCGTCACCATGATCGTTAACAGGTATTTTCACTTTTAATCGTTTTGCGCGTATAACGAAGAAGCAATGTTTCACAAGATTATAACACAAAACTTAACAATACACGAGAATATTGATACTATAACTTAATTGTTAAAAAATCTTTATACTAATTTGAAATCGATCACAGATTGTCTTTATGGTGTCAAATAATTTAACGAAACATAAATTAATTTATCAATTTCACTAAACATAATTTTTAATAATATACGGATGTTAAATATTCTTATTATTAAACAATTGTTTAGCCTATAAGTATTGTTCGATAAATTAATAAATTCGTAGCAAACACCTGCGTAGTTACTTCAACTAAAATTGATATAATTCACATCCGATAAAATACGATTTAGATGAATATATGCAAGCCAAACTCGTTATCTATCGACTCTAATAACCCCTTAATATAGTTTTACTATACATGCACGGTTCCGAGTTCACTGGCTTGCATACTCGCACCCACTGAACAAACAGCATGAACATACCGCGACTCGATATAATGTCCACAGACACGAACTTAATATTTTTCTTTTGGAACGCACGATCGAAAGGGGAGAAGTCGTCGATGTTTGTCTCGACGTGTATGTTTGCTCCGTAATCGGCTGCTTATCTCTCGTTATACGATACCAGAGACTTCGTGATACGCGTTACGGTACACGTATAGTACAAACGTTTAGATAATATTCCTGCGCAGTACTCCGATTTCAAATACAACATAAATACGTCGATGGCAAAGCGGTAGAAGGCGCGGAACTGATCGAAAATTTTCAACTGTAAATGCCAGTTAGTCAGCCTTGTCTCAGTAATGATTAGATTGTAAAGAGAAACGTCATCCAAGCAAAATCATTGATTTGATATAGCGATATATATACATAGTTCTGTATATATATAAATATATATATACAAAAGTATATGGACGTTTGCAATTAACGTTAATCGTATAAATGTTTGTTTGTTGTATGTCTATAGTGGTAGAAGCTAGTAAGAGCAGACTTGACACGCTTATAAATTGTAGCGTCTTCGTATGTAAATTTCTATAGAATTTTGGAGGCGAACGAGACGACGAACGAGACGACGAACGAGACACTCCTCGACCATTCGACTCAATGAAAACTACGTATCACGCTTTCGTTGCTGTTTCTAATAGCAAGGACAAACGGCCGAAGAACCACAAAATTTAAAGAGAAACTATCGGTCATAATAATGAAACTTCTATCTAGGATAGTTGATGAACGGATTAATGCGGATTAAACGGATGATGATGACAAATCGAGATTAGAAACAATAATTTACAGCTATCGTTCTATTGAAAAATGCGATGATAAAATCGTTATGGAAATTAATGTATCGACGTACGAAATGAAATTTTTCGTGAAAAATGTGTTTCGTTACTCGTTTATCTGTTGAATAGATAAATTGAAATTAATTTTGATTTTTCTTACGTATTTAATTTATTTTCTGTTTAGAAAATTGCAGAATGCATATATTTATTATATTATATTTATTCGTACGGAAATAGTTTTTTTTTTTGGAAGATAATGCGACGTTGTTCCCGAGTGGAAAAACGTGTACAACGTCGCGGATTATTAAAAGGCATTAGAGCAAACTAATTGACACTGCGACAAGAGCAGTCAATATTTTTTGTTAAATTTGTTTTTGAGAAAATTTTTTTTTTTTTTATCAAACCCGTCAACCATTTTTAATCGCGATAAAACGATTTGATATAACGATTGATAATGTTATCATTGAACATTGAACTAATACATACCTTTATGAATTTTTTTCAGGGGCGCAGTATGAGCCCGGCGCTGGGCATCGCGCCGTACCCCAAACATCGCATCAGCAAACCCGCAATAGCGAGTATCAGACATCATCAGCAAGAGCTACGCTGTATTACAATCCTGGGACGACGCGCCAAGACAGATCCCAACGTGGAGCAAAAATACAGAAGAGAATGACTCAAAGGGAGGATGTGCTAAAGTTCGAGCAGGGCCGAATAAAGGCCCTGCAGGAGGAACGTCTTCACATCCAAAAAAAGACTTTCACGAAATGGATAAATTCATTTTTGCTGAAGGTAAGTCCTTAAAATTGTTGAAAGTACACAAGAAATAACTCTGGCTTTGAGTAAAACGAGTCAAACGGATGAATATTCATTGAACTTTGTTTCAGGCGCGGATGGAGGTGGAGGATTTGTTCACCGATCTGGCGGACGGGAAGAAACTTTTGAAGCTCCTGGAGATAATATCGGGTGAAAGACTCGCAAAGCCAAACAACGGTCGTATGAGAGTCCACAAGATTGAAAATGTTAATAAATCGTTGGCTTTTCTTCACACTAAGGTAGGGGAGAATGCATTAGAATTTATCGTTCTTTGCGGTGAGGACATGCATGGTTGATAAGTTGTGAAGAAAACGAAGCGTGTACGAAACGAGTACGCTGACTCGATTTGCAGTGGTTACTTGCGAGATCGTCGCGCGGTTTCTCGTCCCATAACGTCATACCTACATAGGTTATCCGACGTGACGGCCAAAGTGAATTAGAGGAGGAAGACAAAGAAGCCCTTGGAGTGTAAAACTCTTCTCGTGAATGGCCTCTGTAGTTTGCGAAGCTTATGACATAATGGTTTTACGTTGGGTGTGTGAGAGTGAGAGTAAGTGAGAAAGAAAGAAAGAGAGAGAGAGAGAGAGAGAGCGAGAGAGAGAGAGAGAGAGAGAGAGAGAGAGAGAGAGAGACCGAGCATTGGTACGACGCGTCGCGGTATGACGACCGTTCCTGAGTCGTGTAAACCACGCGTTATTGCAGAACGTCGTCGTTCCACGAATCCGACTCGCCCTATGGAGGGAAAAGAAAAAGCTCGAAGAGTTCTCTTTTTCTCGCGAGTCGTCGCGCGAATGTGCCTTTCAGAGACGGGTGTGGCTGGCGTTGACGACGAGAGAGACTCGTCGCGATCTCGTCTACCGTACCAACAACAATTCATCGTACCCACAGAACGAAGATCGAAAGAAATTGATGAGTCTCTTGTTACTCCGTATACGATACCTCTCACGGCGTGTTTCTCTCACGATTCACTCTGTCGCATTTCGTCGAACTCGGTAGAGCACTATTTCGCTCCATTACGTACGACGGAAGTCTGCATATCGAATGCCTCGCATGGGACACCCTATTCCATTAATGTTATTTTTTTATTTCGAAAAAGAAAAAAAACGATAAATTCGCCTATTCCCAATGGCTTAGGATTCTGTGATCTTGTTTTACACGTAATTTGCTTCTTATTTTTATAAAATTGTGCGCAAATGTGTCTCAGCGTTCACGCAAAATTGCTTTTTTTTTTTTTTTTTAACAATTACTTTCAGATATTTGTTTAAATAAATTTACATCTCTACCAGCTGTAACTCTATGAAATTCCAACTATCCGACGGTAGACATTCGCCTGGTTTTTTTCAGGAACCTTATTCATTATTCAGAACAATATAATAATCGTTAAATAAAATAAATATAAATTAGTCAAATGGTTGGTTTAATAAAAAAATTATTATTCAAAACTTTTGTTCGTTATTCTCGATTTTATTTGGGAATGTCAATCGCTGGATAGTTGTGATCTCGTGGAGTTTTCATTGTGGTAAAGTTGAGGCGGTATCTTCGTATTCTGGTAGAGCTTTCATTCGCAGTTGAAATTAT
Organism: Cylloceria caligata; assembly: GCA_963942595.1. NCBI lineage: Eukaryota > Metazoa > Arthropoda > Insecta > Hymenoptera > Ichneumonidae > Cylloceria > Cylloceria caligata. The sequence goes on along the minus strand of OZ012707.1, from coordinate 4,859,535 downwards.
AAATGGTGGAGTTGAAAATGCTGCAGCTGTGTCTAACACGGAATACCGAATATAAGTTCTCGTATCTCACTTTTTATTCAGATATACATTTATCTCCCGTGTACTCGGTGTCGTTCGAGATTTACGATATGTGGATAATCGCGTCGTTTTGCAATATATTCCTACATAATTTTATCTATTTTCTACATTCCCATGAATATAATACACCTTCTGTCCGACAATTCTTTCAGATATCTATACGTATGTTGTACAGTGATATCGCGCCAGTAGAATTCATAGTCTCGTGCGTGTAAACCGTATACTCGAATCTGACAATCAATGAACCGTGCACTTGGTTAATAATGCATGATTCCCATTCCCGGCCATTAACATTACAGTTAGCGTTTAAAGGCAGCGACGTGCGCGGGGTGGAGTAGCCGTGGACGAGCAAGAGAGTCGGCAAGTGTGCTCGGGTTGTTTTTTTTTTTTTTTTATTTTCTTTACTAGCGTCCCGGTGGAAGAGGTTCGAGTCAGGAGGACGGCTTCTCTCAACGGGACATTCAGAAGGCGGTGGTGGCGGCGGTGGTAGTAACAGCAGTAGCAGCGTGCGCGGCCCAGTTTTGTGCAGGTTTTCCTCGTCTCTTTCTCTCTCTCTAGTGCTCCATAACTTTTTCTTCTTATTCCTCGTTGCTCTCTCTTCTTGTTCTACCCTTATTAGCGTAGCGGTCGAAAAGCACTAGGCGATAAAGCGACTGGAGTACCTGCTATGATACTCTGGTATTAATATACAAAGCTGTCGCCTGAGAGCAAACGGAAAGTTGTATTCATAAATGATGATTGTTGAGGGTGCGCGATGATCATCGTCATATTTACATATTTATGTAAAGATCGGGTATATAGCCGATCGCGCATTATATAATCGAACAATCACCAGTCTTCGAGTAATTCCCTTCGACGGAAATACGTGCGAGTAGATTTATACTTAATAAATATATAATCGTGGCCTCAAATACGAGAGAAGAGATGGAAGACTGGAGAGGATCACAATGGAATTTAACTCTGGAAGTAATCAGGAAACGATCAATCGAATGTTCCGGAAAACGATGATTATTCCGCTTTGCTTTCAGATGAAAGGGAGATTCGTTGGCATTTGTACGAGCGGAGATGACTGATACTTAAAAAATGCCATTTACATTGTAATTCTGAGTTAATAATTGGGAATAATTTATCTACAAAACGTTGAAACAATCATCGATCGTAATAAATAATTAATAAAATAATTTACAATTTAAAAAAGAAATTATTTCGTTTTAAATAAAAAATAAACTCAAAATGATTCTTGTAAAGAGCAAAAAATCGAAATATCGAGATGACATTGTTGCATATTTGTATTCAATTAGTTTTTCAAAAAATATATAATTCAGTGCAAATGTAAATATTACAAAAAAAAATTATGAAATAAATAAAATTTAAAAAGTTTTTTTTCAATGTAACGTATCGATATCCGCACACGACAAGTCAAGATACATTGTACCAAGTGTGTAGAAGAATTTTTCTTCGATGAGCCATAAATTGGGATGCTGTGGGGTCCGAACCGCAAAGTGGATACCGGATGAGCACGGAGCGTAGAAGAGCAAGAGATATCGGTAGACGGAGAAAGAGAGAAGAAAGTACGTAAGGCCCTGGAGCGACTGAGAGTACTCGGTACACTCTCCGTAGAGAGAAAGGGGGAGTAAACAGGGAGGAGAACGCGAAGAGGTGCCGACCAGCAGCAGAATGGAAGTCGAAAGACAGAGAGAGAGAGAACGAGAAACGAAGAGGGAGAGCCAGAAATGAGCGAGAGAGGGGTCAGCGACCGAGCAAAACTCGCTAGACCGTGAGTCCCAGCAGCACACACCAGCGGCAAGAGAGCAACGGGGCACCGACTCGATGTGAAATAAAACCGGAGGTGCACCGGAGGCTTCGATGCTTTGCTCATTGGTTATCGACTGCTTCGCCACGGAGACGACGACGACGACGACGACAATGGTGTGTCCTGTGTGCTTTTGCTTTGCTGCGGTATCGGATTCTTTGCTCGCCATTAAGGGCTTCCCTTCGTGGTCTTTGCGGACCGGGTCTTCTTCCCCCCTCGAGAGAAGAGGATCTATGGCGCAAGTACGCAGAGGGGACAGTCGCCTTGGCCACGAACCGATGGGACCTGTACTCGTTAGAAGTCGCAATTCCCTTATTACGAGACATACAGCAACAGCACCTTCAAGGATTAAGGGCCAAGCGTTCGTTGCACGATGGCAATGACCACAAGCGGAAAGAAGAGCAAAAAAAGAAGGAGGAAGGTGGCACCGTGAGGTGAACTTCTGCTGCTGTTACGTCTTTTAACGCGACATTGTTGTTAACCGATCGTTCGGGTGGCCGAGAAGACGTTCCAGCGCGAGTTTTTAAATATCTTTTTCGTATCATTTCATTTTATTTATTATTACATTACACTGATCTACGATACCCTTTCTATATTATTTAATATCCAGTAGAAAAGTAGTTAACAATCTTACTTAATAAAAAGTTGACGTATAGAGGCAGCCTGCACGGAAATTCATATAAATGAAACATATGCAAAAAAATATCTATGAAATATAGAAGATTTTTATGAATAAAATATACTTTGCACTGTACTTTTTATACATGTTATATAATACAAATATATTTCGCATCTAAACATCATCTATGAATCTCATTTATTATATTTTATATCTGTAATATGTCTGAAATATATCTGAAGTATATAACATACATTGAAAATATATGGAATTTTCCACGATGGAAAATCCACGGAAAAGCCAGTCTGTGAGATCTTGTAAATATAAAACGACTACGAAGTAAAGAATATTTTGACAGCGTGACACTGTTAAAAATTGGATTTGCATTATATTTCTTATGAAAGCGTACAATAAATATCAAGATATCCTCGTGCATATTAAATATTATCAATATCATTCCAAAACGAGTAAGATAATAACACTAATAGTTAAGTTGCCTTTATAGTTTTGTAATTTTACAGTGACAAGTTTTTTTTGTTACCACTTCACATCATAATATAGAAAATTGCTCAATCATAAAGTCATTTGTACTGTGGGATACTGTAATGATTTGACCATATGGGTTAATCGAGTTTAATGCATGGACACGATGAATTTACTGATACACAATGAACGATCATCTTTAACTATACTAAAATGATGTCTTCACTAGTAAGTTCAAGCCAATTATTTGAATTGTAGAAAAGTTTGTAGTCTTTGATAGTCCAATGGTCGTGTTAAGTACATAGGTAGGGTCCAAGGTTTGAAACTCGCAGTGTTCACTCGAGAAGTTTTATTCTGATACGATGATTCAGCAATTGCAGTACGATCAATGAAAGCATTAAATATTTTCCCAAAATTATTTTGCTTGTTGAATACATTTGTTAAAACATATTTCGGCAATTTGATTTATGGAATCGATTGAACCGGTTACGTGTGTACGATCTTAATGTAATATTTCGTCAGACTGTAACGATGCTTCTATGCAGGAATCATCTGATATGCCGCGTCAATTACGTTGATGCAATGTTATATTTCTCGTACGTTTAAATTTAAATAAATGAAAATCTTGAGTGAGTCAGTTGCGAAGCAGTCGTGCGCGAAACGTAATTTTTGCAGAACGTCCCTATAAAATAACGATAGTACAGCAGTATTCGTAGGAATTTGAGCTGTTGTTGTATCTTCAATCATGGATCATTGATTCCCATTGCTCCGACTCTTTTATATTCACATTGGTACGGTTCTAGACACCCAGGTGCTCGTACGAGCGTTCTTTAATTCATCCGGCTCCGTTATTACCTAAGTTATTACAGCGCGCGTCTCTCTTTACCTCGGTGAGTCTCAGTTTTACCCAGTTTTCCGCCAGTCTCCTTCCTCTTTCTCCATACTTGGTTGATTTACCGAGCTTTCGATTATTATACACTCCGTAGCTCGCGTTACAACACATCAGGATCTCGTGAAAGACTTCGTGCTCATCTCTCGTTAATCGCCTCGTAATCATTTCTCGTCTTCCTTTTACGATCTTAAGAACGCTAACTGGGATGCGATATTTTCAACGGAATATGAACAGATTAACAGCTTCTCTCTCTTCCTTTCCCTACCCCCTCACTCTCTCATCCTCTTCAGAAATTACACGCTCGTTCTAATCTCTTTTTGCTGTCTTCTCTTTTCGTTCTCCTTCTGAATCTGCAGTTCTAGCATTTCATTGAATAGCAGTGCACCGTGAATGTTTCTTTTTTCTTACAGAGATCCGATCGGTGAGCAATTAGAGTTAAATGCTTCTTCTCCAACCGCTCGAAGATCTCTCTCCGAGGTTCGAGTGTGACCCACGTGAGAGTAGAACGAGGCTCTTTGTAACGATGAACGAATGCCGAGAGATCCGGCGAACGCGTTGTCGATTCTTCATCAAGATGATTCGAAGGTTATGCGCAACTAACCGAGTATTCGCTCCTTCTTCTTATTCGCTTGATGCCGACTGATGCACGAAGTGATTCACAACCCGTGAAATATTCTCTCGTCGTTGCATTATACACGCAGAAATATAAGAAAGCTGAATTTCTGCAACGTCCTTCCTGCTACTCGTCTCCGATGCTCTATCATGGTTCTTACGGTTTCGCCGAAGGCAGCAGAGTCAGAGCTAGGCGAGAAAATAATAGGACGAGGTCCTTTCGAGTATGCGTTTGAAAATCACGATGATTTTATCGTTAAATGTAAATCCAAGTTTAAACTTGCCGAGGCGAAACCTTCCGTCATCGTTATTGCCTTCTTCAGGCATTCGCTCCTTTTTTTTCACATTCTTCACCGTAGAGTCGCGACGCCAAGACAATAAGTCAGGCTGAGGCTGCTGCTGTTGCTGTTGCTACTGCTCTTGCTGTAGTTGGTGCTGTAATAATAATTGGCGTTCGTCACGTCCGCGTGAATTTTAAGTGTCGAGGTCGAGCAAGACTGAATAATCGACGCAATCGTCATCGTTTTTCAAGTAATAGCTTTTATTATGCTAATACTGTGGTACAATAGTCATTCGTAATTAAATTATTCGTTTCTTTACAATCGAAGGAATTTTAATAATTATTACAATTATAAACTCAATACTCATGTAAATATCCAAGTGTGTGCAAAAAATTAGGTTTAATTGAGAAATGAGGGAAAATATTCTTTTTTTATAGATCCGGAGGAATTTTATAATTGTCACAATTACAATCTCAATATCCTTGTAAATGTGCAAGTATGAATGTAAAATGAGGTTAATTGGTTAATGTTAGTGAGTTTGTAAATGATTTAAATACTTTTTTCAATCACTCACTTGAGAGTTGTTATTTTTGTTGCTATTTTCAATGTTACCTGAAGGAGGATCGCGTGACGCACCGGGTGCGTCCTACGGATTCTGTCGAATTGGCTGAATAACGTGCTGAGTTATCAAAATATCGTTTATAATTCTGGAATCATTTGCAAAAATTTCAAATGAGATAATAACGTGACTAGAGTATTGCAGCCACGTTAATAGTAACGTAGCGTTTTTCATATTCGTGTGAATTTTAAACGTCGAAGTCGATCGGGTCTCCCTAATCCATGCAACAGTCATCACTTTTGGAGTAACAGCTTTTATTATGCTAATATAATAGTCATTCACAAGAAAATTATTCTTTTTTGTGGATCCGGAGGAATTTTAATAATTATTACAATTACAAGCTCGGTACCCGTGTAAATATGCAAGTGTGTATTAAAAAATGAGCGTTTATTGGTTAATTTTAGTGAGTTTGTAAATGATTTTAATACTTTTGTGATTTTTGCTGCTATTTTTAATGTTACCTGAAGGAGGTACGAGTGACACACAAGATGCGTCTTACCGATCCTATAAAATTGGTTTGATAACGCGCGAGTCATTCAATTATCGTAAAAAGAATTCGGAATCACTTCCAAAAAACTCAAACTCAGGAGATAAAAATTTGTCATTGGCTCCCTAAAACTAATCAATCGGCCTATGAGTTACCAATCGATTTATAAACGTTCTTAATCGTTTTGGTATTCTATTCTTGAAATATACACGCTCACCAGTCACTGAGAGTTGAAAAAAAAACGCCTTTTTACTAATGTAGCTCGATTGTATGCATCATTCAATCTCAAAGCTGAATCTAGTAAAACAATTATTAACGCAAGCGTGAAACCTCGTGTAAACTACACAAACCTAACAACCAATTGTTGCCACTTCTATAGGTGCCAAGAATACGAAATTCTCTGTTTGTAGACAATACTAGTCGCGTATTTCTATCCCTATAAATGTTCTCACAAGGCGCGTGCGAGCGACACCAACTTCCGCAATTAACTAATTACACATTCCATTTGTTTTACGTAAGACGAACGTGTACGAGATTGAGAAACAAATATAACGCCTGTTATACCACGAAAAAACAAGAGTGAATTCTGTACGAGTCTTACTCCCTCGGAGATGAATCGTATGTAATATCACATCAAGAATCGAATAATTCGTCAAATATTTATTTTTCTTTTCAAACTTTCACGTGGTGCGAGTCGCGCGTCTCCGACAAGACCACCTATTAGTCGAGGTGACACACACGTGTCTGACTCACTATTTGCTTTACGATGAGGCAACGCCTCCACGAGTTTGTTATTCTCGTTGAAATACTCGTTACGATCCTCGTTACTCGTCGTCGACGTGACATCGTGAAGTGACCTTGTAAATACACGCAAAAGATCGTTGCGTCGAAGGCAATGCGCGTGTCCGTGTGTGCGCCTCGATCTCGTAAATATTCGAGAGGAGCTAATTTTTTTCTGTCTTTCCTCGCTTCCTCGATTTCACACATGTTGCACAGCCCTGGGCCTGATGATCCCAACGAGCGAGGACAAGGAAGCGAGTCACATTGTCGCCGTTCTTTTCCTATACTCGCTGCTGTTGCTGCCAATTCCCACGTTTCACTTGGCTCCCTGGACAATGACTCAGAGAAAGCGGAGTCCCCTTTTTAATCTCTGCCTAGGACTCTTCAGCTTTTTCTCTTGAATGGAAGTGAAGGATATTTCGCTATGAACAACTGCGGTTTTTTTTTTTTACTGAATTCAACCCCTTACATCATACTTCATACGTTCTTCCGTTCTTTTATGTACTTCGAGGAGCATTATAAACAATTCTAGAAGATTTCAAGTTAAAAAAAAAAGCTCCACAGCAATTGCATTGGACTTGCAGTGGAATTGAGGAGAAACGGAGAGGGCTAGCTGATCGTAAAAATTACGAGAGAGCGAGATAGAGAAGCTGTTTGCACCAACGAGGTATAACGGACTTCACCTGAGATTCGTCTCCCACCGATCCTCCCGGGAATCTACTACATCCAAGCTCTCTTCCCCCAGGGAGAGAAACCAGCCTGTTTCCCCCCATCGTCAACGTGTACCGGTGTACAACCTTGTACTCTATAACCATTCACGGTATCTCGTGTAAAGGGGCAGTCAGGCAACCGAGAGAGAGAGCTAACTTCACTCGCGTCTCGCGTCGCACGTGCTTCCCACGATATTCATCACAGCGCCTTTCTTACGCCTTGTATTCGTCTAGTTATTGACTTACAAACGCGTTATAATGAAATGCAATTTCTTGATCCAGAGAAAAAAAAAAAAGATAATTAATGAGACGAGTCAGTGAACGATTGCTTTTTATTTAATTTCTTTATTTTCTTATAGCGAGTTAAATGTTTTAAGTAAAAGGTAAAACTGTCGGACGTACATTGAAAAAATAAAAATGGTGACTAAGATTATCTGAGGTACTTTTTGCCTCTTAAATATAAAGAAAACACAACAGATGATTTCAAACGATTTAGCAATTACGATTTCCGATAATTGCGTAGAAAACACTTCGAGATTCCATCCAATCGAGTGATTGGAAAGTGTTTTACATTGTTATTGAGAAAAATTTACCAAAGATAATTATCGGTTGTTCACATTTTTCTTTGTTTACCATTTAAAAATCTTTATTAAGATCGATTGGCTCTTTAAAGTTTCCATTTTTTTTTAAAGCCGATCATTCAAATACAGCTTGAAGCTTGAAATATGCATTTCCAATGATGAAAGAAACGATTTTGTTGGCAAAGGTTCGATCGGTGAATTCAGAGGAGCGTCGTCGTGCGATTGTGAATACCGATTGTTGAATCCTCGATCGTTTTACAATCTCCGTACTACGATAATTCATTGGAAATCCAACGTGAAACATTCGCGTTTCTTTCGTTCCTTTCATTCCGCTAGCCAAGTTGTGGAACTTTGGCAGGGAAGAACGAGGATAGAGTAACGCGGCGTTGATCTCGGACGCCCTGTCATTCGCATACCATCGATCGACGTTTCATGGCTTGCCAAGAATGTAAGCGGGCCTCCGGGTGTTGCTTGGCAAACGCGATCCAACGTTGCTTTGCAAACACTCCCTTTACCCCATGTACTCCTTAGGATATAAGCAACGAAGAAAACCGCTATACGCCTTCGCTCTTAGAGCTAACGTCTCGACGAAAAGAGAACGCGATGCGAATTCCTTCTTTTCTAGATTCACGAGCGATTTCAATCGTAATTTGTCTCAAGAATTGCAATTTTATGTCTTTATTCTATGGCATTTTACTATTCGTCAGTTTACATATTTGAAAAAAAAAAAAAACAAATGTTTTCCCAACGATTGTAGATTAACTTGAGTTGTTTCGCATTCGGTATTCCACTCTCAGGCCACCTGCTATAAAAATACATCTGGTTCTTCGTTCATATTCTTCTCGTCGATGTAATATCCGCGGTTCGATGCCTCGCTACAATTATTGTGAGCGTGCACTGACCGACGCGCCGTTCGGTTTACTCGCGAGGAGTGAACGTTCTCCAGGCCTCGAGAAGCCCAGCAAAATCCACCGGGTGAGCTGCAGTCACGTAGGAGTTGCATACCGCGCTAATTCCGCACCGACGCAACGTTATTACCATTCCCCGTTCGTTCTTTACTTCGTTTGGCACACGAAGCTCACGAGCGTACGTTCGCTCGCTCGCTCGCCTCTTTGCGTAATACGAGAGACATTCTAATCAGCGGTACACGAACTAAACCAGCGTACCATGAGAGAGAGAGAGACAGAGAGAGAGAGAGAGAGCACACATAAGAGTCGATGACTCGAGGCTCGTGAGGTTCTTACCCGCGGCGCGTGAGTCCCTCGCCTTCCTTTTCATCAATTCTGCGGTTGTAGAAAATTATATCCAACTTGACAGAGTAACTCCTTAGTGCACTTATGTAAATGCCTCAACGATTCGTTATTTCATTCACATATCCCTGTATTAAGAATACAGGAGAAGCTATTCGTATTCGTAACGCCTCGAAGTGCCGATAAGACGATCCCGTACGTACTTTGGCGAACGTATACACGGAATAACTATTTTCTCGGTTACTATACTTACTATGCAATGAACTCGCGGGGCATACGGTGCGAGTTTCAAAGCAAAGGCAAACCGAACGAGTGGTATAACGGATTATACGCTACGCCTCGTCATTTTTAATCGATCTAAACGAGCCGAGAGACGGATGAGGGCATCGATTCGGTAACTCAATACTGGCGCACCTGCCATGGCTTACAAAACGTACTGGCGCCATAGTTTTTTTCTTCGATTTTGTATTTATTTGAAAAAAATAAAAAAAATTAATGCTTTTTGAAATAAAAATTAAATTTTAGCCTTTAGGTTTTTGCATTTGGATCTCATGTAAGTAGGCCCCGCGGATTCCTCGTGGATATTCTATGTAAAAAGAGATTCTTCGTGTTTCTCGGTGACTCTCGCGCTCTATATTTACGAATAGTAAATAGTATGTAATATTTACTACAAACCAATAACTATTATAATCATTCTATATGTTTATGGTATTTATATATAAATATAGTTTACGAATTGAATCTCCGAGAATCCCACGATGCATACGAGATAATTCATTCACTTGGTACGACCGTCTGACGATTCTTTGAAAGTCAGGGACCGTAGTTATGTCAAATTGTATGTTGAAATATTTATAAATAATATATTTTTATGCTCGGGATTTATTTATTTCGTTACACAGATCAGAGTCGAATACTTCTATTACTCGTATATTTTATTATATTCTGGATTTATTAATTACTCTAGAAATGCAATAATGCATTGACAGTTCGGTCGTATCGCTGATAGCGAGGGACAGGAGCCGCGTCTCGTTTCGGTGACCGAAAATAATGATAAAGTTGATCGTCGTAATAATATACAATAACAATTTTATTGAAAAACATAGGTTGAGTGAGGAGTAAACCTCTAAGAATCTCACGATGAGTACGAGAAATTGTCTGATGGTTCGACGAATGTCAAGGACTATAGTTTTGTTAAATTATAACTCAGAATATTTATTAATAGTACGTTATCACACACTGGATTTATTTATTTCTCTAGGGATGGAATAATGCATTAATTGTTTACTCCTTTTCACACTGGATTAAGCCTAATGAGGGCAGGAGTCGCACACCTGTATTCAGTGAGATAAAATAATTATAAAGCTGACAACGTAACGACAAACAATTTTATTTAAAAACACAAAGATTGACTGAGAAGTGCCAACATTTGAGAATCCCACGATGCGTACGAGAAAAATTTATTCTCTCGGTAGGATAACTGTAGAACGTTATTCTATACGACAGTCGGAACTATCATTGTCCTGACTGAGAACTGAGAAAATTTTATCTCAAAATATTTACAAATATGATTTTGTTACGGCTTGAATTTATTTATTTCTCTAGAAATTCAACGAAGCATTGATAATTCGCTCCTTTTCACACTACATTGAATCGTTGTGAAACGGAAGCTGCGTCTGGGTTCAATGATCGAAAATAATAATAAAGCTGATAATCGCAACAACACACAATAACAATTTTTATTTAAAAACACAGATTGATACAACAATTAAAAATTCTCAATTCGTGTTTAAATGCTTATTGTTTAAATAACGTTACTTCGATTAATTAGCAAATGATTATTCTTATTCAACAATTTAGTTTTTTTTTTTATTAATTGTAATCTTCTTTAAGGCCGAATTCAACGGAGCACTTTTAAATGATTTATTTTAAACGTGCGTGGTCAGTCGACGATGGTGCGGTTTTAAATGATTTGTTTTAAGCGTGCGTGGTCGGTCGACGATAGCGCACAGTTATTAAAATGATTAATTTTCGCGTTTGCATAAATCTAACGTTTATTAGTCTTTGATTATCGTGTCTAGCCACAGAGTTAGAGTTTCACGGGATCGTCTAACATAGTCCACGTCACAGAAATAAAATTACATTTTATCCACGAGTTTGGCTATCGGTATCGATTGTCGGAGTTTGATTGAATATAATTTTGGTTATACGTGGGTGACTATCGTAATCCGCCCACGAAACAAGAGTTTTGAATTAAAATTTTACGAGGGTCGACTGTAGTGATCGGTCCTTGGAGATGAACTGACAATTTTATTTTATTTTTACGCGCTCGACCATCGTGGTCGAGTCACAGATACGAACTGAAATGAAAAATAATGAGAATAGAAGTAATGCCGAATGCTCAGCGCATTAATACCTCAACGGACGTACAGGTGATTAGCAAAATGTCGCGTGTCTAGAATACGGGCGACGCTGAGATTGTCAGCGTGAGAGACTGCTGCGATTAGCAGAGGTACAGACGCAACACTGATGATGAGCAACACGAAGTTCACAGACAATATACAGAGATGTGAGAAATTTTATATTATATTTTGCGTTGCAAACGTACTACCTCAAAAAAAAAAAATAATTCAAGTAATAAAATTATTTAAAGTGATTTGAAACTAAAACACTAAATTGATAAATATAATATTTTCGATTGTTGAACGATTTGCTGGCCGTAACAATATAATATTTTCAATTCTTGGACGATTCGTTGGTCGTTATAATATAATATTTGTATTATTATAAATAGACGAATAAATATTTTGAGTAAAATGAATTTTTCATGTTTATCGTATTTGCAAATATGATTGAGAAGAATCCTCGATAAACACGAAAGTTAGCCAGAGCTCTCGATCCACTATTATTCCAAGCCCAAAATTTGTCGTCGGGCTAATTTGCTATTGAAAATCGATCGCTCAGCACCAACTTATCCAACGACGGATAAAAAAACGATCATTTTCATTTCCCATTGGCCTTGATGTAAACGATCGAACGACATTCCAAAGATTGCGGAGTTTCGCACACATCGCCGGATAAACTAATAGCTCTGTTGAACACTGTAATGTCGTGGACTACCGTGCAATACTTATAAACTGCAATAGTTTACCGGTTTACGAATAGGTACAGGAGGTGTACGCATTTGTAACGAACGCCTAGAAGTCGCGACGCAGAGGCAAAGTTACCGGTTTACCGCAATCCTTGCGAAGGTGCGTGCACAATTCTGTCGTTACGGGCGATCGTTTCTAGCGGTAGATCTCTCGAAGCATTGGTACAGGTGAGCTACGAGAGACAACCGACACTTTCCAATGCCGTTCCCGAGTCTCTCGGTGCCTCGGGCATCCAGCGTTTCACGGTATTTGCGATTCACCGAGTTATTCGCACGATAATCCAGTTTTCCCAGGTGCGATAACCCTCTATCACGAGATGTGAAACGTTCATTCTGGTCTCATAGTTCTTTGGTTGTTTACTCTTCGTTATAGAATTTTGTAACGATTATCGATAGCCGAGAGCGTATCTGCGAGTTGGTTTATATTTAGAGCTATGAGTAATACGAAATTCTTCTTATACAGATAAAGCAACGAGACAATTATGCAACTCCGCGGAGTGGAATATTTTCCATTCGTCTACAAATTATTTATAGTTTAACAATTATTTCTTCAATAAAATTTTATTGATAATTTAATTAGTATTTATTTAATTCTATTTAACTTTATTAACGTTTTTTTACAATTTATCTATCTGTGTTGGATTACAGGTCCGATTGGAGAGTATCGGAGCCGAGGACATAGTCGATGGAAATCCGAGATTGATTCTCGGTCTGATCTGGACGATAATCCTTCGATTCCAGATCCAAGAAATAGAAATCGACGTAGACGAGGAGAACGAGAGCAGCGAGAAGAAATCGGCCAAGGACGCTCTGCTTCTCTGGTGCCAAAGAAAGACCAATGGCTATCCAGAGGTCAACATACAGGATTTTACGGGTAATAAAAATTTTGGAAAATTTTATTCAATGACTACTTACAACTGTGGGAAGATTGTTTAATCGGTATCGCGGCTTGTTTGTCATGTTAAAAGGTTCTTGGAGAAGCGGTCTTGGCTTCAATGCCCTTATACACGCTCACAGACCGGACCTTGTCCATTGGTCAGAACTCCAACAGGGAAAACACATCGACAATCTTAATTATGCCTTCGATGTGGCTAATTCAGAGTTGGGCATACCCCGTCTACTCGATGCTGAAGACGTGGACACCGCCAGGCCCGATGAGAAGTCGATCATTACTTACGTTGCCTCCTATTATCACACCTTCGCCAGGATGAAGAACGAGATAAAAAGCGGCAAAAGAATAGCCAACGTAAGTTCAGGAACGTTACTTTTACATCCAATTATTTACATTTTAAAAAACTACACGGACAATATTTTTGAAACTCTGGAAATCATTGCTTCCAGTCTTTGTTTATATCGCAATGAAAATGAAAAGCTTGAAGTTGAATTTGTACTGATAGTCGTACGTCCTTAATTCGTCGCAAAGCGTTAGCGAACGAACCTTCCTTTGACCACGATTCAGCTGGTCGACGAACGGTAGAGGAGCTACGCTGAACGCGTTAGTCGGTTTACGAGAGAGAAGCGTCCGCCGCGTGACTCAGCTAAAAAGAGATAAACGACAAAGTTCATTCGTTTGTCCAATGTATCTTAGAGATTGAACCGTCAATCATTTTTCAATTACGACTGATGCTGTATTTAATTATCTCTTTCGATTCGTTAGTTTTATTTATTCGAATCGAACAGATATTGGCAGAGAAAATCGGTTGATTCTATTGCTAAAAACGAAGGTTTCTCTACGAGGAAGTAAACAAATGTAAAAAATTAATTAAGCGTGCTCTTTTCTGCAAATAACGGTCAAACGGAATCGAAGAGAAATATCTTTGAAATTATTGATAGGCAGGAAACAGCACTTTCGAAGCTCATGCTGAATGAAATGATTTATTACTCGAGTTTCTCTTCACCACAGATCGTTGGTCAAATGATGGACGCCGACAAGATGAAGGTTCACTATGAGAAGCTTACGACGAATCTTCTCGAGTGGATAAAGCTGAAGATCACGGTCCTTGAGAATCGCAACTTTCCGAATTCCTTGGAGGGCATACAGCGCGAACTATTGGCCTTCAAGCAGTATCGCACAGTGGAGAAGCCGCCAAAGTACAAGGAACGCTCGGAGATCGAGGCTCTCTACTTTCACATAAACACGCTATTGAAGTCCTTGAATCAGCCGGCATTTATACCGCAGGAAGGGCAGCTCGTTCACGACATAGAGAGAAATTGGGTTGAGCTTGAGCGTGCGGAGCATCGACGAGAAGTCGCTCTGCGTACGGAGCTCCTTCGTCAAGAGAGACTCGAGCAATTGAATTATAAATTCGAGAAGAAAAGCGTTCTGCGAGAGGGATATCTCAAGGAGATGATTCAGGTGCTATCTGACCCTCGTTACGGCAGCAATCTTGCGCAGATCGACGCAACGGTGAAAAAACACGAAGCCATAAGCGCTGACATCCTCGCGAGGGAAGAACGCTTCCACGATTTAACGAACATGTCCGAGGAACTCGTGAGAGAAAATTATCATGGACTGGAGAGAGTCCGGGCGCGCGAGCAGGAAGTTTTGCAGCGGTGGAAGGAACTTTTGGCTCTATTGGATCATCACAAGACAAACCTCGCTGCCCTGTGCTCGCTGATGAGTCTGATGCGGGAAATTGAAACGACACTCGCGACTATTCAAGAATTACAGCTTAATTTTCAAAGCACGGAAGTTGGGCCTCATTTATTGGGTGTCGAGGATCTCTTACAGAAGCACAGCTTGCAGGAACTGCAAGTAACGGCCCTGGGCGAGAGTCAGAGGCGTTTAGGCAGGCAGGCAGCCCAGCACCTTGCTCAACCTCGGAGCAAGGAAGCGCCGCTGCTGCAGCAGAAACTCGAGACCCTGAACCGCGCGTACGACGAACTGGTAGAGTACAGCAAAGAGCGGAAAGCTCGTCTGGAGGATGCCAGAAATTTCTTTCACTTTCTGCAGGATCACGAGGACGAGGAGTCGTGGTTAGTTGAGAAACAGAGAATCTGCAAAGCAGGTATTTCAGCGAAGGATCTTCGAGCCGTGATATCGCTGCAGCAGAAACACAAAGCCCTGCAGGATGAGATGAAAGTCAGGAGACCAAAATCCGAGCAATTGTGCAGCGCCGGACGGAAATTAATAGCCGACAGTCACCCCTCGTCCCTGGAAATCCAGAATCGCATAGATTCCCTACAGGAGCATTGGAAAGTTCTCGAGGAACTCGCGGCATTGCGTAAGAAACAGCTTGACGACGCTGCCGAAGCTTTTCAGTATTATACTGACGCGAACGAGGCAGATTCGTGGATGAACGAGAAAATGGCTCTGGTAGCGTCACAGGATTACGGAGTAGACGAGCCCAGCGCTCAAGCTCTTCTTCAGCGACACAAAGACCTCCAGGGAGAGCTAAACGCCTATAAAGGTGACGTTCAGTCGCTTAATATGCAGGCAGAAAAGTTGATAAGAGCCGGTATTTCGACTCTGGAGTTATCAGCCGATCCCGAACCCGTGGCGGAGCTCGAGCAGGAGGAATGGAGTAAGGAAGTACGTCTAGTGCCGCAGGACGAGTGGGTTGACGAGATCGTCGAGCGAATGGAGCCTCGAACGGTCGTTGAGGAGCGTTTGGTACCACAGGTGAAAAGTTTGTATCCGTTCAACGGCCAGGGAATGCAAATGGTGAAGGGCGAGGTGATGTTTCTGCTGAACAAGACAAATCCCGACTGGTGGAACGTGAGAAAAGCTGACGGCAGCGATGGCTTTGTTCCCGCGAACTACATCCGCGAAATCGAACCCAAAGTCATTCAGGTCCAGGTGAAGAGGCCGGAGAAGGTGCGAGTGACACAGAGAGTGAAGAAAACGAAAATGGTTAACCAGGTGATACCCGTTAGGCGTGTAAAGTCCATAAAATCAACGGTCAAACCCGTGAAACGCAAGGCAACGGTTACAGATAGCGACAACGTGGAGAAGCGACAAAAAAAAATTAACGACACCTACAACGAGCTTCAGGAATTTGCCTCCAAGCGACACGCTCTTCTCGAGGACGCTATAAGACTCTACGGATTTTACCGGGAGTGCGACGATTTCGAGAAGTGGATCAAGGACAAGGAGAAAATGCTGCGAGCCGATGATTCACGCGATAACGTCGAGACTGCTAAAAGAAAGTACGAAAAATTTCTCACGGATCTATCGGCCTCGGGAAAACGAGTGGAGGCTATAGATACAGCTGTCGATGATTTTGTCAAACAGGGACATAGCCAGTTGGACAAAGTCAAGGCGCGACAGAGGCACATTCATCAGCTGTGGGATCACTTGAATTGGCTGAAGGCGCAAAAGGAAAAGAGCCTCGAGGGGGCTTCGAGCGTTGAGCTCTTTAATCGCACCTGCGACGAGGCTCACGATTGGATGCTGGAGAAGATAACGCAGTTGGACACCGCGGAATTGGGACCCGATCTAAAGACCGTGCAGGCCCTCCAACGTAGGCATCAACACTTGGAGAGAGAATTGGCACCGGTTGAGGAGAAAGTTCGCAAAGTCAATTTACTCGCCAACAGCGTTAAGAGCTCATACCCCAACGAACACAATAATGTCAACGCGAGACAGAACGAAATTAAAGATTTGTGGAACAAGGTACAGACGAAGGCGAAAGAACGCAGATCACGACTCGAGGACGCTGTTGGACAACAAATATTCATGAATAGCTCCAAGAGCCTCATTAATTGGGCCACCGACGTCCAGGAGGCCATGAAGGCCGAGGAGCCTGTTCGAGACGTTGCAACTGCCGAGCAATTGCGAAAAAAACATACCGAGCTCGGCGAGGATATAAAAACTCGGGAGGATGAATTTCGGGAGGTTGAGGAACTCGGAGGTCAACTATTGCACCGAAATCCTGGTCTTACCGATGTCCGGGAACGACTGGAGAAGCTTCGAGGGCTTTACCACGCTGTTACTTCGGACTGGAACACCAAGGAGGAGTGGCTACGTCAGTGTCTCGAGTTACAGCAGTTTAATCGCGAAGCGGATCAGATAGAAGCTACTACGAGCTCCCACGAGGCTTTCCTAGAATTCACGAATCTTGGGGAGTCCCTCGACGATGTTGAGGCGCTCTTGAAGCAGCATCAGAAGTTTGAGAATACGCTTAACGCTCAGGACGACAGAATGAAGGCTTTCAGCGATACGGCGGATCGCCTGATTGCGCAGGATCACTACGAGAAGGATTACGTCAATGACAGAAGAAATCAAGTTGTGGCGCGAAGAGCAGCGGTAAAGGAAGCTGCACAGAGTAGACGCGCCGCCCTTCAAGCTTCCGAGCATTACCAACAATTTTCAGCGGAAGTTGACGATCTGAGAGACTGGCTGGGAGATAAAATGAAAATCGCTTCGGACGAGAGCTATCGAGATCTCAATAACTTGGAAAGAAAATTGCAAAAACACGAAGCTTTCGAGAGAGAACTACGAGCTAACGAAGGACAACTCCGCGCTGTGAACAAAGCCGGAAAAGCTTTAATTTCAGAGGAAAATTATAGATCCAAAGACGTTGGGAAGACTCTGGAGCATCTGAATGATCAGTGGAATCGCCTAGTGGCTTTATCATTGGAAAAAGGCAGCAGATTGCGACAGGCAGCTTCGCAGCACGGTTTCAATCGAACTATGGAAGACGCGCGATTAAAACTCGAGGAGATCGAGAGCTCTCTGCAAAGCAAACAGGTCGGGATCGATCTCCGAAGCTGCAAG
The DNA here is from genome assembly GCA_963942595.1 of Cylloceria caligata. Lineage (NCBI taxonomy): Eukaryota > Metazoa > Arthropoda > Insecta > Hymenoptera > Ichneumonidae > Cylloceria > Cylloceria caligata. Next base: position 4,841,460 of record OZ012707.1, on the reverse strand, counting down.
GAATTACTGAAGAAACATCAAACTTTGGAAACGGACATGTGTCAGTGGGAACAGAAGGTGGATGATCTCGTTGCGATGGGTCAGGAAATGGCGCACGAAGGACACTTCGATGCTGCCAATATTTTGGAGAACAGCCGAGCTACACAAAGAAAGTAAGTTAATAATTCTTTTCGCACAGATTTTTTTTACGCCAAATTTATTTTTCTATTATCATTTTTAAATAATTTTTTACAATACTTACATTAAGATATTAACTTTTACTTGCATTTTAGATTCCGTAGCTTAAAAGAACCCGCGCAGCGAAGACGCGAGGCTCTCGAGGAGAGCCTGCGATTCCACAAATTTGGTTTCGAGCTTGACGCCGAGTTGCAGTGGATAAAGGATCATCTCCCGCAAGCTTCGTCCACAATGTTGGGACAAAATCTACATCAGACGCAGAGTTTGCATAAGAAACACAAGAAATTCGAAGCAGAGATAGCCGGGCATCAGCCAATGATCGACAAGACCTTAATGTCTGGACAAACGCTCATCGATCAAGTTCATCCTGAACGAAAGAAGGTAATTAATCATTTTTTTTTTTATTACAACAAAAACATTCCGAGTGTTTTCATTGATATATTCTATGCGAATTGTCACGCACTTTTGTCTTGAAGTTGCTCGAGAGGCTCGAGTAAAAAAAGTACGATTTTTGCACAGCCGGAGCACCTGCGAGAACTGTGGGTCTGTTGAGGTAAGACAGAGAGAAAGAGAAAGATAAAGAAAGCGATGCATGGAAACCGTTCCGCCGTTATTTAACAATTGTTTCAGCTACACTGTTGTTTATGAATTTTATTTTAGAACTACCAGCTTAGATGTTCTTCGATATTTTACGTGTTATTTTATTCGCACACGAAACACGCTTAAGATAATTATTGTAAAACATGATCGCTGCGCATAGTCAATGAAAAAATATAGAAAAACTTAAGGGGAGGCTTATCGCGAACTGAGCACCGCCATTGGGACTCGCACATGTGAGAGCTTAACATTTTCAACACATTTTTCTCTCCTCAATTTTCTGAAAAATGCTGGAATTGTGGGGTTCTTTCCGAGTTATATTCACACGGTGAGACAATCTCTTCCGACGTTCCCTCAAAAATCTTGGGGTTTGATAAGAACGGGTTGAAAATTTTGAGATTATGTATCGGTATCGAGACTCCCTTTAAGATTATGTGGAACATGTATGGGTGCAAGAGAGATAAAACTTATCTTGCCTTCTTGAAGTTCTCTTCCACGGTTGATCTTTCGAATGAAAGAGGAGAACATTGAACTACGTCCTGTGATTCATCAATCGTGGTGGTGCAACTCAAGATGGGACAAATCTGCTCTTGCACGTATGGCATTCTGAGAGAATCACACGACATGTAACACACGACTTGGATTTAGTTATTAAAAAATGTGGAGCAAATGCCAGTGACGTAACACCATTATTATTTTCAGCAACATGCATGCGTGTGTGTATTGAGAGATGATTGTACGTCTAAAAGTTTTCATACCGAAGAGAACGTCGTATTGTTCTTGTCGATTTTTGATAAATCTGCTTTCCTTTTGTACAGATTCAAGAATTATGCGATCAGCTGGACGATGCTTGGAAAGATCTTCAAGATAAGGCTGGCGAACGTAGTCGCGCTCTGGATCTTTCTCTACGAGCGCAAGAGTTCTTCTTCGAGGCTGGAGAGGTCGAAGGATGGCTCAGCGAGAAGAACGACATGCTCAGCTCGACGGATTACGGCAGAGATCGTGACGCAGCGACGAAATTGCTCACAAAACACAAAGCTGTGGAGCTCGAGCTTGACACTTATAACGCAATCGTCACGGAGATGGGACACACCGCGACTGCCATGATAAACGCGAAGCATCCGGACAGCAAAGCTATCGCAAATAAGCAACAAGCGATAGCTCAGCAGATGCGAGCTTTACAGAGATTAGCAACAACCAGACAGCAGCGACTCATGGAGAGCATGTACCGCCACGAGTACTTCCTTGAGAGCAGAGAACTCGAGCAGTGGATCAAGGAGCAGGAACAGGCAGCCGCGTCAGAAGATTACGGACAGGACTACGAGCATCTCCTGATTTTGCAGGCGAAATTCAATGACTTTAAACATCGCATCGAGACTGGCTCCGAGAGATTCAACCAGTGTGAAGAACTAGCGAGAAAATTGATCGCCAACGAGAGTCCCTATATCCAGGATATTGAAAAACGACAGGAGCAGCTTGGGTAAGCCTGGAAAATAATCAATGCACGACAATTTTCTTTGAATGATTAATTTTTTCTTTTTAGCGAAGAAATTTATTGGCTTTTGTCGAATTTTTAATAAGATTATTATTTATTTTACGAATATTTTTAACAGTTCAATGGACAAATATTATTTATGAAAGTTAACATTCTTTTATAGAAACATTTCACGCATAAACTCATATATTACATTTAATATTCGTGGTTACTGAAACAAAAACAAAACTTTATATACAAATACATTAATTTTCATAAATAATACTTTTACAGTGTAAATTAATAATTTTTTTTACTGATTCTGTGGGTTCACAATGTTTAAAAATTTATTTTGGGATATTTTAAGAACATAAATGGACGTCACTGAAAAGAAACATCTACAAGAGTGTAAAATTAAGGATAAAAAAAACTACGTTTGTAGAAATTTGAAGAAACTTTTCATTCGTGCGTGGTGCCCATTGATGGTTCCTTTCGTAGAAAGTAGCAACTGGGTTACCGGTGTCGGTTCTTAACTCCTAACGTGAATTTTATATAGCGATGATGATGATAATGATGATGATGATGATGATGATGATGATGATGATGATGATGATGATGATCCCATCGTGCAAGTACGCAAGCAACATCAGCACATGCGGTAAGTTTGCCGCTACAGAATTCGACAAAATTGTTTTTAGCAGCATCTCGACATCATCATCGAATTATTTTTTTAATGCAGCACTTATATTACTTTAAGGCACGTTTTTGGCTGCATGAGTCTCTTTGCATGATTTCTCATTCTTCAATTTCACTAACTGTTTTTATAATAGAATTCCTCGAGGTTTTCATTATTTTTTATAAAGCATTTCGGTCTTGCAGAGATTCTTGGCAACATCTTCTTGGTTTGATCCGCCATCGCGAACAGCGACTCCAAGCCGCTGGGGAGATTCACCGATTCCACCGCGATGTCGCTGAGGCTCTTTCGAGAATTCAAGAGAAGGAAGCAGCTTTGCCCGAGGACTTGGGTCGCGATTTGAACTCTGTCCTTGCGCTCATTCGTCGTCATGAAGGCTTTGAGAATGATTTAGTTGCTCTTGAAGCCCAACTTCAAGTTCTAGTCGAAGATGCATCGAGACTCCAAGTTCTCTATCCGGGAAACAACGCGGCGCACATAGATCAACAGCAGCGCATAGTCGTCGCTAATTGGGAAGAATTGAAGGAAAGATCAGCTCATAGAAGAGACCAACTGCAGGCCAGTTGTGATCTACAGAGATTCCTTACGCAGGTACGCGACCTGATGAACTGGGCGGCTGGTCTGCGTGCGGCAATGTCCACGGAAGAAAAAGTTCGTGACGCAGCGAGCGCGCAGATTCTCAAGGCTGAGCACGAGGCGTTGAAAGGTGAAATCGAAGCGAGGGAAGACAGTTTCAGATCTGTATTGGATTTGGGTGACGCTATGGTACAAACGGGTCACTACGCAGCCCCGGAAGTCGAAGAAAAGTGTAATCAACTGCTCGACGAGAGACAAAAATTGCATACGGCCTGGCAACAGAAGAAAGTCCGTCTTGATCAGCTCATCGACTTGCATTTCTTCCTCCGAGATGCTAAACAGCTGGACAATCTATCGGCCACGCAGGAAGCCGCACTGAGCGGTGACAACTTTGGCGTTTCCGTTGAAGAAGTCGATGTACAAGTGAAGAAGCACAATGAGTTCGAGAAACTGCTCGTAACTCAAGAAGAGAAATTGACGGCACTGCAGGAACACGGCGACAAATTGCTCGCTCAAAATCACTTTGACTCTCCAACGATAGCTCGAAGATTGAGCGAAGTCATTCAAAAACGCGCGAAAGTTCGAGATTTGTGCGAAATTCGAAGAAGGCGGTTGGAGGCGAGTTTGCTTCACGCGCAATTCGTGAGAGACGTCGGCGAGGCCGAGTCATGGATCGGCGAGAAGCAAAAGAAACTCGAGGCGGAAGCATCGAAGGGCGAAGTTTCGAGCCTGGAGGACAAGATAAAAAAATTACAGAAGCACCAGGCTTTCCAAGCTGAATTAGCGGCTAATCAGAGCAGAATCGAAGAAATAAAGGCGAAGGGAGAGACTCTTCTCGCCCACAATCATCCGTCGAGTGCGGAGATTCGCCAGCAGCTTGACCATTTAAACGCAACTTGGCGAAAGCTCCTACTGGTCTCTGGAAACCGAGGGAGAGGTCTCGAGGAAGCTCAGGACATTCTCGAATTCAACAATCAAGTCGAGAAGATCGAAGCGTGGATCAGAGACAAAGAGATGATGGTGCACGCTGGTGATACGGGAAAAGACTACGAGCACTGTCTGAGCCTTCAGCGAAAGCTCGACGACGTGGACAGCGATATGCGAGTCGATGACGCGAGAATAAAAACGATAAACGCGCTGGCCGACAAATTGATAAAGCAAGGTCACGACGATGAGTCCCGAGCGATACAGCAACGTCGCGATAATTTCAACAACAAGTGGAAAGGCCTGCAGGGAGCTTTGAGTGCCTATCGGGAAATTCTCGCTGGAGCTCTTGAGATTCATCTATTCAACAGAGACATCGACGACACCAGTCAGCGAGTGATCGAAAAGTCCCTAGCGATGAATACGAACGACGTAGGCAAGGATTTGCCGGGAGTGGAGCAATTGCAGCGAAAGCAAGAGGCCATGGAACGAGATATGACGGCTATAGAGGGAAAACTGAAGGAACATCAGGCAGAGGCGAGAGAACTGTCGCAAAAATATTCCGAAAACGCACCACAGATAAACGCTATACTTCACGAGCTGCAGTCCAACTGGGACGAGCTGCAACATCTGACGCAGCATCGACGCAACGCTCTCAACCAGGCGTATACGCTGCACAAGTTCCAGGCGGATCTACACGAGGTTGAGCTCTGGGTGGCGGATACGATCAAGCGTATGAACGAGTCCGAAGCCCCGACTACGATTTCAGAAGCGGAAGCTTTGCTCGAGCTTCATCAGGAGAGAAAAGCCGAGATCGACGGCAGACACGACGCTATCAAGGCGCTCAACGAACATGGCAAGAAATTGGTTCCTATACATCAAGAAGTTAAAGAAAGTCTCGATTATCTCCAAAAATTGCGAATGGGTCTCGTCGAGGCGTGGGAAGATCGAAGAGAGAAACTTATGCAGGCGTACAATTTGCAACAGTTCAAGGAACAGGCCGATCAAGCGGACAGTTGGCTCGCGACCAAAGAGGCGTTCCTCAACAACGATGATCTCGGGGAATCGCTTTCGGGTGTCGAAACGTTGGTTCGCAAGCACGTGGAGTTCGAGAAAATGCTGGAATCTCAGTTGGGTCGTATCGACGAGCTTGAGACGTTCGCTAGAGAAATTTTGGCCGAGAAACCAGCCGATGGAAACGTAATAACGCAGAGATTGGCGGCGGTTTGTGCGAGACGCGATAAGCTGAAGAACAGTGCGGCAGCGCGTAAAAAGATGCTCGTTGAGAGCCAACAGTTGCATCAATTCTTGCGTAATATCTACGAGGTCGAAGGCTGGCTACATCAGAAACAGCAGGTTGCGGCGGATGAGAATTATCGAGATTCAACAAACTTGCAGAGCAAAATACAGAAGCATCTGGCTTTCGAGAGCGAATTGATGGCCAATAGAAGCAGAGTAGGCGCGGTTATCGGCGAGGGCGAAGCTCTCATCGAGGAAAACCATTACGCATCAAAAGAAATTCAGATTCGATTGGAAGAACTTGAAGCGGAGTGGAGGGTTCTTCAAGAAACGAGCGAATTAAAGAAAAATCGATTAAACGACGCTTATCAAGCTCTCCTCTTTGGGCGAACGCTGGACGAGTTTGAGACGTGGATGGATGAGATTGAAACTCAATTGCAGTCCGAAGATCACGGAAAAGACCTTTCGAGTGTCGCGAATCTATTGAAGAGGCACACAAATTTGGAAAACGATGTATTGGGTCACAACGAAGCTTGCGAGTCAATCAAAGAGACTGCAGCCAGTTTTCAGCGAACGAAGCACTTTATGTGCGACGAAATTCAAGAAAGAGCTTCGGCGACTATAAACAGATATCACAGCCTCCAAGAACCGATACAAATCCGACGGGACAATCTCGAGGATGCAAAATTGTTGCATCAGTTCGTGCGCGACGTTGAAGACGAGTTGCACTGGCTGTCAGAGAAGGAGCATCTAGCGTCGAGCGATGATCTGGGTAATTCTCTGATGACCGTGCAGAGACTTCAAAAGAAGCATCAGGCGCTGGAAGCGGAGCTCATCTCGAGAGAGCCTGTAGTAGCGTCTCTGTCGAGCAGAGCGGCTTCCATGCTACGCGGGGGACACTTTGCTTCGGAAAAGATCGAATCTCTGTCGCAACAGCTGCAGATGAAGTTGGGACATCTCAGGGATTTGGCGAGTGTCAGGAAACTAAGATTACTCGATGCCGTCGAGTCGCAGATGTTTTACGCCGAGGCGGCTGAGGCTGAGCAATGGATAAAGGAGAAACATCCGCAATTGTCATCGATCGATTATGGCAAGGACGAAGACTCGGTGCAGTCGTTTCTTAAAAAGTTGGAGGGTATAGAGCGTGATTTGTCGGCATTTGATAGCACTGTCGTAAATCTCAAAAAACTTTCCGACGGTTTGGTCAATAGACATCACTTTGACAGCAAAAAAATTGCGCAGAAGCAATTCGACATAGAGCAGAAATTTGTAGAGTTGAATAAGTTGAAAGAGTACAGATTGAAGAGATTGTTGGAGAGCGAAAAGTTTTATAAGTTTGTCAGGCAAGCCGACGAGGTGATCGAATGGATCGGAGATCAAACGACCGTGGCAGCTTCGGAGGATTACGGACGCGATGTGGAACACGTGGAGCTGCTTATTCAGATATTCGACAATTTCTTAGCTGGTCTAGCTACCAGTGAGAGTCGAGTGTTGTCAACGATCGAAGCTGGTCAGAAACTTATCGAGGAAAATAATCCCGAGGTTATTAAAATACGAGCGAAGATCGATGAGACGAAACAGCAGTGGGACGATTTGAGAGAATTGGCGCATGCCAGGCAAGATGCACTCGCTGGCGCGAAACAGGTTCACATGTTCGACAGAACTGCCGACGAGACGATCGCGTGGATCCAAGAGAAGGAAGCCAGCCTTAGTTCCGATGGCTATGGACACGATTTGGAAACTATACAGGCGCTCGTTCGAAAGCATCAAGGCTTCGAGACCGACTTGGCGGCTGTTAAAGAGCAGGTAATTCTTTTTTTTTCTTTACATTACGCGACGATTTGGAAAAACAATCTTTGTCGTTACTTTTAGTTGGGTAGGCGGGAGGAGGGTATCTGCCGATTTTAGTGAAAAAAGAGTTTTTCAACTTTCTTATGGGAGTTTCTAGGTTCTTCAGATTCCGAGAGACTTGGATAATCAGGTCCTAAGAGGATCTGTAGGTTCTTAGGGGCTTGGAATCTAGGCCTAAAAGAGTCTTTAAGTTCTATGAATTCTGAGTAACTTGGAATAATCAAGGCCTAAGGGGTCTTTAGGTTCTTTAGATTCTGAGAGATTTGGAATAATGAAGGCCAGAGGGATTCTTTGGGTTCTGAAGGACTCGGAATAATCAGGATCTAGGGAGGGGTTAGATTCTTGTACTCAGCAGCGATAGCAGCAGCAAGATCTTTTTGTTATATAAAGAGATACGCGTATAGAGTATTTAAAAAATGTTAAGAAAGCGCTATCACGCGATAACTGCCTTAAGAGATATAGAAACGAGTAAAAAGTATAAAGTGTAATATAACGTATTTAAATTGTTATTAGGTGGAATCGGTGATGGGCGAGGCGTCTAGACTGGCTGAATTATTCCCAGATGCTCGTGAGCACATCGCAGTGAAGCACGAGGAAGCTGACGAGACATGGAACGAATTGCTGGAGAAAGCAGCACAAAGGCGTAGCAAGCTCTCTCAAGCTGAGCAGCTTCAGACTTACTTCGATGAGTACAGAGACTTGATATCGTGGATCAACGAAATGGTGGCGAAGGTGACGGCACCCGAACTAGCGCGCGACGTCCCCGGCGCCGAATCTCTGATATCCCGGCACAACGAATATAAAGCTGAGATCGACACGCGCAAAGATGCTTTCGCAAAATTTTACAGAATCGGTCAGGGCCTCATAGAGCAAGGGCACTTTTTGGCGAATGAGATAGAGGATAAAATTTCAGTCCTCGAACAGCGAAAACAAGTTCTAATGGACACTTGGGAACAGAGAAAATTGATTTACGAACAAAATCTCGATACTCAGCTGTTCAAGCGTGAGGCGGAGACACTGGAGAACTGGATAATCAGCAGAGAGCCTATGCTGAACGACGGAAAATTTGGGGAAACAATTCCGCAGGTGGAGGACCTCATAAGGAAACACGAGGACTTTGAAAAGACGATAGAAGCGCAGGAGGAAAAATTCACGGCTCTGAGACGGATTACAATGCTGGAACGAGCGTTCCAGAAGCAGCAGGAGGCTGAAATGGCGGCTCGCCAGGCCGAGAAGGAGAGAGTCGAGCGGGCTCGCCTCGAAGAACGAAAACGTAAAGAAGTTCAAAGAATAACGGAGGAACGAAAGCGCGAAGAAGAGAGACGACGGTTGCTCGAGAGTCCACGACGCGGTGGTCGCGACGAAGTCAATGGAATTTCCGAGGAGCACGAGTCGATTAACAGACTTTTGCCGTTAAAAGCGGCGCCTGCTGCGGCAGAAATTCCCGAAAGCTCGGGTGTCCAAAAATCCAACAGTATCTCGCACATGTTCGGTGACAGATTACGACGAGCGGCTCCGGATATAAAGCGTGCGGAGAGTATGAAGGTCGACACGAAAAAGCCAAAAAGGACACCGAGTTTCACGACGAGGCGACGAACTCAAAGCTTCAGGAAACATCAGCGTATGGAAAATATCGATGCCCTGCGACCTGTGGAAATTCAGGGACTTTTGGAAAGAAAGCACGAGCTACAGAGAGGAGGCAAAAAGGCGGCGGTGCGCTCGTGGAAGCAATATTACACCGTTCTCTGCGGACAGCTCCTCTGTTTCTTCAAAGATTACGAGGATTTTTCACTGAGCAAAGCGGCAACAGCGCCAATTACAATTTTCAATGCAACCTGCGAGAAAGCCGAGGATTATACCAAGCGCAAAAACGTCTTTAGGCTCAAGTGCACCGACGGCTCGGAGTTTCTTTTCCTCGCGGCGAATCAACAGGAGATGGATGACTGGGTCAACAAAATATCGTTCCACGCTAAATTACCGCCAAGTTTACAACTTTTGAGTTACGACGACTCGCAAAAGGAGGGAATCGAGAGACTGCAGAATTTGACGCCGGATATACCCGACGATAACATTTCAACGGGAAGCAGCAGAGCTTCCACGCCAGAATTGGAACGAAAGAATTCCGTCATCAGGCGGGATACCTCGGAACAGAACTCACCGAGTAAAGTTCAAATTGAGTTTCTTCAGCAGCATCGACAGAACCAGCAGCGACGAGAGTCTAGAAATTCCGATTTTATCGAATCGCAGAGAGCTCCGACGGATGCCACGCAAACACAAACGGAATTTTTGCAGAAACACAGACAACAACTGATCGCTCAGCAACAGGCGCTGATACAGCAAGAGAAACTCACGGGTATGAGGGATTCGTATCAAGGGCATACCGGTGATCGTCCACCGATTCCACCAAGAGGAGCACCACCACCGGTTCCCGCAAGGTCCCCCAGCTCCGAGAATGTAGCGCCGATGAGACGAAACGGTGAGAGATAATAAAGCAAAGATCATCTCTTACGCGAGTAATTTATCTTCCCATTTCTAATATTACCGACGGGTTTTGTCGTACCAACTAAGTTTAGATTCAAATATATTTCTATATCTTATAGATTCATTTCCATGGTTAAAAAATATTTAAAAATCAATATTTGCCATCAAATAACAATTTTTCATATTTTTCTTGTCTATTAAGGACAAATTTATTTATTTAAAGCGAGACGAAAACCTTCTCGCTCGCTTCTTAGCAATCCCCTAAACGCCAAACGGGCGATAACAGACCATTTTGTGTCAATTTTGTCTTGTGTCCCGATAAAATCAAAGATTTTGCTGTTTCACAGCAGATCAGGTAAAACGCGGTTTTTTAAAAAAATTCTGTAAACTCAATGCATCCTATAAGACGTAGTCTTGCTTCCCCTTATGATGTTACACACCGTCGGCAAATGGTTAAATCTATAATCCAATTGACTCGGAATCATTTCATATTTTATGCCAATGCAAATTCGTTTTAACTTCGTTCGTCTGATCTGCAGTGAAAACAAATTTCCTGTTTTCTGAAACATGATCGTCTTCGAATAGAAAGATTCACCCCACGACATATCATGTGACAATTGTATACCGCAATCTCCATGGTGCTGTTTCTCCCAGACACCGTTAACGCGGTGTGAGTCTTTCGCCTCTCTTTAAGGTGATGCACTATCCATACGTCGGTAACAAAAACTGAAACTTCGAGATTCTCTTTAGGATGAGGCTCAACACCTGCAGCAATCGCGCAAGAGCGTTCAATCATCCGAAAATATCAGGATTAGCTATCCGAAGCTTCCGATGTTTTCTTTTCAGATGTAAACTCGTGGGCAACGCGTCTACATTCATTCAATTTCACAATTACAAGTACAATTCCGTATTCAATTATTCCAGACGTTGAACACCACGCATCTCAGACGAGGCCGCAGTCATATCAGCAACCACGTGCAGCCACCCTCAATCACAACGGATCGGGTCAACAATACACTTCCAACGAAACGTGGCATAGACAAAGCAACGCGGATTTCAATCCACCGGGTCAAGGTACGTCCTAGTGTTCTGTCTATCCGACCCATCATTTCGTTAATTATCATTAATACTCACAAAGTTTTCGATTCAAATTATGCAAGTTAACGATTTTATAGAAGTAGCGCCTCCCCTGCCATCGAGTGCTCCGCCACCGACGAGGATGGCTCAATGGAACACTCCTCATGATCCTGGTCAGTCATTGTCAAAAGAATGAAAGAAAATTAAAACAGATTTCACTCCCGGACAATCGATTTATAACTCTTTTTCTTCCTTACGTGCATATTTACGATAGTGCATGTCAATAACTTTTTCACAACTAACCGTATCACCCTTTTCGAATATTTCGCACCCCACGCATTTCAATTTAAAAAAATTTCTAAAAATATATATTTTCCCGATGGATCCACGCCAATCGCTCAACTTGCTCGTCTTCTGTTTTATTTTATTTTTTCCTATATTCTTAAGTAGATAGCACATCCCTGTAAATGCACTCTTCAAGTACTTGCAGTACATTTTAAATTCTCTCACAAACTTAACGATTTGACACTTTAAACAAACTCGTACTTTTATTGTTTCAGCGTATGGCAAAATTCCGGTTAATCTCAGACAGGTAAGGATCTCACAAATTCTTTGAATTTGTTCTTAATTAAATATCGCTTGTACAATTGAACGTCAAAAAGCTGTTTAGATGAAGTTAACCCGTTAATATAAATAATCGATGTAGAATCAATAAACAACATTGATATTTTCTCAAGAGGAAGCTGGAGTCATGTGACCTATGGTCCGAGAATCGGAGAATATAAATGAAAGAGACGGAGCTAAAAAAAAAACAAATGTCGTGAACCACAATATTCTAAAAAAAGTCAAATTTGTCGGGCTTCGTGGCACATTAACGCATATGAGCTCCTCTCTTCTGATCGTTGATAAACAAATCTGACTTCGAGATAACTGTCTTACAAGTTTTGAGTCGAACTATCGAGTATCGTGGCTCATTTTAACAGCTAAAAATAGTTGAAGCATTTTTCTTCTTCTTCTTCTTTCTATTGTATATGTCAAGCTGGTGTGCTAGGGTTTAAGTATTTTGAGGTTCGAATTAATTTTTCAGAGTGGACAACAGCAGGTTAATTCATTTACGGGTAGACCAACCTCGTTACCTCCGTACGTAGCTCCACCACCAGCGGTGTCACCAGGAGCACATAATCTCACTGTTGTCGATGGAGGACGAAGGGCATCGGAGAGCGGTTCCGAGAGTGAGCAAAGTTCAGGTGGCGGTAGTCGCAAAGATCGTGATTATAAGAGAAGCTCAGTGTTGAGCAATCTTTTTGGAAGAAGGAAGAAACCCTCACAGTCGTAGCATTTTACAAAGCAGATTAAAATTTAGTTGAACGCGAAACGTGTATTCGAGCCTGGTTATTAATTTGCGTCTAACTGCGTAACTAGCGCGTTTTGTTTTTTTTCTTTTTCTTCTTTTTTCTTCTTTTTTTTTTCCTTTTGTATCATGTTTAAACTCTTATTTATATTATAATAGTATAAATATGTTTGTACGTTCGAGGCCTGGGCGGTATTTTAGCTTTGAATATTGCCGAAGAGAGGGATAAGAGTTAAACTGCAGGTAAGGTGTTGATTCACCTGATATATGTATCGTTTGATAAAGAAAATGAAATGAAATGAAATAAATAAAATAAAATAATCTTATATAAGTACGGCTTTAAAAGTACCTGACCTCGAAGGTGAAATGAAATAATGAATTCTCACGATCGAACGAATTCAAACAAAACAACAATAAATATTACAATATAACAAACAGAAGAGCGCTTGAGTTTATCTTTTAGGTGTCATAATATATGTTACGGATATAATTACAGATGTTATATATATTTGAAATCCATTATTATTAATATGTATTTGGAAAACCAATGAAAACGATACATTATACAAATATATAAATATACAGAATTACATATTATATTATTAAATGAATTATTGTACTTTTGTTTTTCTTTTTTAAAATTTTTTTTAATCGTCTTTATCGTATCGTGAAACGCGATTATCCAGGCGCCGTTATGCAGCTTGTAAAGATTATTCGATACAAAGACAAAGCAAACGTTTTATCTGTTTCTTCTGTGTTGTGCAGCAGTGTGTGCGTAAAAGTATCCACGAAAGAGTTATAAGATGAAAATAATAAATATAGCGAGTTTGTCGTTGAGCCGTTGATTTAAACACTTTTTTGTTGTTGTTGTTTGCTTAACGATATTATTGTGTTACGACATATCAGCTGAATAGCGTTAAAGTGTGCATTCCCAGATGTAGATGTGACGGTACAGTTGAGTCATGTACGTCCACACATGACTGTGTCTGTGCCGTCACGATGTTCCGACAGCACGGCGTGACAACATTGTGTTACGGTTGCAGCACGTTGTAAAACCTGATCACGTTTTGCTGGAACCGTACGGGCACGCTGTTAAAAAGTCGTCCCGTCACAATGTCGTCCTGCCGCCACGGCGTGTCAAAATCATTAAATGTGACGTCAGTTCGATATATTCGAGATATTGTAACAGTATTTGAGTGTCTACGGTTTGGGCACGTACAGGGAGGAAATTAATTGAGAGTGTGGAGAATTTCGATACAGGCTTGTAAAAATCTCTAGTCAGATAATATATCTCCTTAATTTTTCCTCTGGGACTTTTGGCATTTCGAAGATCTCGAAGTTTGGTTTCCGGACTCTTGCAATCTTCTACAATCGTGTATTCAAATATATTTGATGGTTCGTTGACGCGCTATCTTCCTCTTCCCGCTCGTCCAACAGTTAATCGCCATCGATAATTAGCGACTCAATTCATTGACGTTCCTGTAATCTAAGCTCGATCGCGAACCCCCACACCTGTCCTCTCTTCATCCAGGAACAGGGTTACGCCGCTCGGCTTTCGAAATTGGCACGTGAATATTTTCAGGAACTTCTTGGACTGATTGGCCAATTTTTAAAATAGCCGATTGATTAGACAAATCGAATTATATTGTAACAGATAGGGAGCGGCGAGTAAATCAGCTCAGACAACGAGATTCGTTGTCTTGCTCGCTGAGCGAATTGCTGTTAGAAGTTATAATTTAAAAACGATTCTCTTCATCACTATCGTAGCGCGAGACAATCGATGTTTCTGATGCGTCGTCTCAATTCAAATACAGAGTTCTCTCTGTGCTTATTCGATACACGTATCAGCGGAGATATCGATGTCATTCGCTACTTCATACACGATACTGCTTATTCTTACGGTTAACACCTCGGACGCGGTGCAGTCCGAGATCTACAGTTTCATGAATTTAATAATTTGGATAATTTCGACAGCGCTTCCGCATTCGTGACGGATTCAACACGATTGTGACTCGGACTCTCCTTTCCCCGTTGGTTTTATACTGATTCCCGTTGCCTGTTTCTCTGTCGGTCCCTTATTGAGTGCGTGCCTTCCTTGTCAATCTTTCATTTTTTTTTTGTTCCTTGCGCTATTTTGGCGGAACCGTTTCGTTTTATCCCTCCTTTGTGAAAAAAACTAGCACCTGTGGCCTTTGACATGACGCCTCACGGGATTTTTGAGCTCGCTCGGTGTGACAAACTAGTTGTCGCCTTTTGAGTTAAACCGCTGCCTCACCTATTTCTCTGTTTCTCTGTCGCTCCCTTATTGAGTGCGTGCCTCCTTTGTCTATCTTTCATTTTTTTTTCTTCCTTGCGCTATTTTGACGGAACCGTTTCGTTTTATCCCTCCTTTGTGAAAAAAACTAGCACCTGTGGCCTTTGACATGACGCCTCACGGGATTTTTGAGCTCGCTCGGTGTGACAAACTAGTTGTCGCCTTTTGAGTTAAACCGCTGCCTCACCTATTTCTCTGTTTCTCTGTCGCTCCCTTATTGAGTGCGTGCCTCCTTTGTCTATCTTTCATTTTTTGTTGTTCTTTGTGCACTTTTGGTGAAACCGTTTAGTCTTATCCCTCCTTTGTGAAAACAACAAGCGCCTGTGGCCTTTGTCATGACGCCTCCCGGGATTTTCGAGCTCGCTCGGTGTGACAAACTAGTTGTCGCCTTTTGAGTTAGACCGCTGCCTCACCTATTTCTCTGTTTCTCTGTCGCTCCCTTATTGAGTGCGTGCCTTCCTTGTCTATCTTTCATTTTTTGTTGTTCTTTGCGCAATTTTGGCGAAACCGTTTCGTCTTATCCCTCCTTTGTGAAAAAAACTAGCACCTGTGGCCTTTGACATGACGCCTCACGGAATTTTTGAGCTCGCTCAGTGTGACAAACTAGTAGTCGCCTTTTGAGTTGAACCGCTGCCTCACCTATTTCTCTGTTTCACTGTCGCTCCCTTATTGAGTGCGTGCCTCCTTTGTCAATCTTTCATTTTTTTTTGTTCTTTGCGCTATTTTGGCGGAACCGTTTCGTCTTATCCCTCCTTTGTGAAAAAAACTAGCACCTGTGGCCTTTGACATGACGCCTCCCGGGATTTTTGAGCTCGCTCGGTGTGACAAACTAGTCGTCTCCTTTTAATTTAGGCGACCGCCTCACCTATTTCTCTGTAACACTGTGATGTACGTTACCGAGTCACGCACTCACACACTTGGCAGCAGTCTATCGGTGTGCACTGACCGTTGGTCGTTGCAATATAGTGTTTTTTTTTTCAATTTACAAAGTTGAAACTTTACACACCGCGTTCAAGAAAGGAATAAAGAAAAAGGTATTTTGTTTCGTGTAATAAATCCATCAGTCGGTTCGAAGCCTTACACAGGATATAATTTTGTATCCATAAACATGGCACGTGTCCTACGAATGAAATGGTGCACACCTAACGATTGGTGTCACATTGTACCGTGAAAAACACCGTCGGTTGGGGACGGCGAGTATTCTTGACCATCATTATGCGACAAGATCGCTACTTAAGATTACTTCATCCGGCAATTGCCCACTTTCGTTTTACCGCAGATGCTCAGATATTTCCACTGTAGTTTTTACGCTGTGTAGAATTTTCTTTTATTCTACACGATACGGTTGACACGTGTACGAACGACACTTTATCTTACGTTGAGAATTTTGCGATATTATGTGGGATAACACAGCTGGCAAGATCGAAAAAAATGTACGAAGAAGTAAAACCATTCTCGAAAATTGCTAAGCCACGACGATTGCCGCATATTCGTTATTTGCACGAGAGCGAAAAGTGGGGATATACAGTCGACTCTTCGTATAATCGCAGAACGGTGGCTCGGGCGATAAAAAAATTCAAAAGCTAACGAAATATTGAGCTTAGAATATTATTTAAATTCGTGCCACCTTAATACTTCTTGTGTATTATCCTTGCATCTGTGAAAATATTAAAAAATATATTAACTAAATATATTTTTGCTTCGTAAATAAACAAACGAATGCTCTGTTGCGTCAACATCGAAATAAAATTTATTTTTAAACCTGATAATTAAGGAAAAAGATTTCGGACCACCTTAATACTGCTGCAGTGTACTCCTTGCATCCGTATAAGTCGAGTAAAATATATTTTGTTAAAAAGTTTGCACCCGATAAGAGTCAAGCAACAGCTTTTTTTAAATAAATTGTCAAACATTGATTTCTAAAATTAAATCCGTAAGACCGAGATATCGCAATTACTTTGAAAATGCTAGAACGTACTCATTGCAATCTTACGAGTGTATCGAACAATTTAAACCCAAAGATTTTTATTCAGAAAGAGACGAACGGAGATCGTTTTGCGATAAATCTGGACTTGAATTTATTTAAAAAATTAATAATTACTTTCCTGAGTTTAAATTACATCCACAAAATAAAAATCGATTACCGTTCGTTCCAAACTTCGTCTCCAAAAATTATTACGCGATGACGCGTGGCACTCTTTTACATTATTGTGTCGGTACTTACGCTTTGCGTGTTAAAAAAAAAATATATACACTGTTTGTACAATTTACTAGTAACAACTCGAGAGTTTCGTGCGCGCTCTTATATTATCAGGATTGCGTGACGTGGCATATTCATATCGAACGTAGCAGTTTTCAAATGAACTGTAATAAGTATTGTGGCTTCGATATTTTGCAATACCTTCACGGTATCGAATATCTCTTTGTTTAATATAAGATATCTTTACACCTGACAATCAAATAAAATGTTAAGAGAAATAACGCATCGATATATTCCGCCAGTACATATTCTCATTCCTTGTTCAGTTATTGCATCGTGAGTGTCATCCAGTGATCAATCTATTCACTTGTCGGATGAACTGGAATAAATCTATCGCGGTTTCGTTATTTTGTAATACTTTCGGGTTATCGCGTGTCTCTTCGTTTAATACAAGATCTCTTTACAACTGATTAACAAATTAAATGTTAAGAGAAATCATAAATCGGTCATGTAACTCATATGGCAGTGTCACAGTGATAAAGTTCATCCAGTTGTTCTTATTCACTTTGCTTTTGATGCAAAAGGAAAATTATGCAGCTGACTAAATTCATGGTGATTGTTTTGGTATTCATTACGAAAAGATGTTTAGCTGAAATTATGATCGAAACTTCGGAACCAGACGAATCGGGCCTCGTCGAAGCAACGGTAAATTCATTAACTCTTGTTTGAGTATATCATAAATACAAACGTAACGTAAATCGACGACTGATCAATGGCTTTCAGGTAAACATCTTGGAATCGTGTTCTAATTCTGGATGTGGACACGGATAAAAACCGAAGTACAATGCGTTTATTTCGTTTCTTATGAAAATAAAGACAAAAACTAGATAATCCAAGTTAAAACCTTACGAGTGTTGAGTTTGAAGAACAGTGTTCACGAAGCCGTCTATTTATTTAGAGAAATGATGACACTCCGTGACGTGTTCCAGCATAAAATAATGATAATCCACCTCATTGACACCACTGTAGATTCATTTTTCAGAAAATTATCTAATGCTTTGTGTAGAAACAAATACATCGAGCTCGGTAACAATTTTCTTACAATTACGAAAATTTATCACATTTTTCAGTTTCCTACAAATTGATGACAGTGACAACAGAACTAGTAGAGTGTACAATATTCAGTACTTTCTACTCGGTAAGGTTTCCACGTATCGTTACAAATTCACTTGTGTCCCTTATAGGTGAGAATGTTGTGTTGAGAACTGACAGCTGCTAATGTCACGAAAACAACTCTTGAAAAATAAGAATGCTTCAAAATTACTATCCATCAAGGGGTTGCGCTATTATCGTCTCCGTAGTTACGTAAGCAATGTACGAGCAAAACAATGCACGAACTTTGCGCGGGTTTTTAGTTAAGAATTGCGTGTCGTGGGATAACAACGTCGAGTGCAATTTCAAACACACGCACTTTTACAGAAGAATTGCGTGTCGTGGGATATTGACGTTGAGGGTAGTTTCGAACGCGCGAGCTAAAAGTTTTCAGCCAGCTGTACGTATACCGAAACAAATAAATGGACCAATTAGAAGGGAGTCGCTTATCTCTTTGTTGAATATCAGATCTCGTTGCACCTTGTACTTCGGTGAAATATTGAGAAAATTCATGCATCGATACTTTCCGCCAGTAGATATTCTCATTCCATGTTTAGCTGTTGCATTGGCAGTGTCACAGTAATAAAGTTCATCCAGTTGTCCTCATTTACTTTGCTTTTGATGCAAAAGGAAAATTATGCAGCTGACTAAATTCATGGTGATTGTTTTGGTATTCATTACGAAAAGATGTTTAGCTGAAATTATGATCGAAACTTCGGAACCAGACGAATCGGGCCTCGTCGAAGCAACGGTAAATTCATTAACTCTTGTTCGAGTATATCATAAATACAAACGTAACGTAAATCGACGACTGATCAATGGCTTTCAGGTAAACATCTTGGAATCGTGTTACATAGACCGAGTCGATACCGTGGGACTTGCAGGAGCTTCGGCTGGGAGTATCAGTAAAACGTCGTCGTTCAGAGAAATCATTATTCCGGTAACATTGGTCGACGATACTTCAATGGTAGTGAACAATCGCCCGGTCAATCCCGAATCTCGATACAAACTACAGGTTTTCGTAGTGACAATCACTGACTCCGGCAATCTGACGAAGACTCTCATACAAATAAAAAATTCTGTTTGGTGGAATCATATGGCTTTCTTCCTGCTGCTCGATTGGCCTGTGTCGAAAAACGAATGTTCAAACGCCTATGAAGTTTTGTGGGAAGCGTGGACGATGAATCTACTTAATTCGAAATTTATGTGTCTCCACCGAACGAGAGGAAGGTTGATTTACACTTATAATCCGTACACAAGTAAAGCACCCGTCCCTTGGCAACTGGAGAATACTTACAAAGGAACAAACGATCATATCTGGACGTTGTTTACGCGAATATATCGAAAGGATAATAAAATCTGTGACGCACTAGATTTTGATAAGACAATCGATCTCGGCGGCTACGAAATCCGCGCGTCCATCAAAGGATCGGAGTCCTGGTGGTACGAGGATCCCAAGATAAAACCAACGTTTTTTAACAGAGTGGAAAATATTTCTGCTCAGACTGTCATGAGTTCGCTTAATGTAACGTGGAAGTTTATGTTATATAATGAAAATGATGCTATATCGGTGGATGAGGAAGGAAAACCTTACGGTGAAGTAGCGGATATCATTAATGGTGTTAGTGACATCGCATTTAATCTTATGAATCAATATTCTTCGATTAATTATACAGCTACCTATCCACATTTGAAAATGGATCTGACTGTTATAACTCAGTATCGCGGTCATATGTCACAACTGAGCAAGATCGCTTCTGTTCTCGACAAATCTTCGCACATCGGTTTGCTTTTAACTTGCTTGATTACATTATTATTTTTTAAATTCTTTCAACGCGAATCGCTGATGTCAGCAGTATTAAATGTTACTCGCATCGCGTGTAATTCAGCTCTCTTAAAAATATCAAATAAAGTAGCCCCGAGGATCTATCTTGGTAGTTTATTTATATTTACATTAACTATCCAAGGGATTTATCAGGGAAAATTAGCGTCGCTGCTAACGAAACAAACTCCTTTACCAAACGTGAATACCATTAATGATCTCGTTCATTTCGGTCACACGATATATGGCAATAAAAATTACTTCTCTTGTTTTAACGAATTGGATTTCGAAGGACGTTTCATCGGATTAAATATATTTAATTGTACATTCTACGTATTGCGAGATTCCAATGCTGCTTGTGCAGGCACAGAGTATCAATTAATTTCCGAAGCAGCACAATTTCAATTGCATCTTTCCCATAAAATGATGAATATTTATATGGTTTACTTGATTCGATCAGATTGGCCTCTCGAAGATAGAATCAATACGAATTATCGAAGATTTATGGAAGGTGGTATTATGAGACCGATGCTTAGAAGAGAATTATATAGCACAAAATATATTCTCGAATCCCATAAGAACAAGTACAACGATGAGTTGTTCAAAGAAATAATTTTTGAAGAGTTGAACTTCGCATTTATAATTCTTGGAATCGGTTTGGGATGTGCTATCGTTAGTTTCATTATCGAAATAACAATTGATCGTTTGAGAATCGTTAAATCACGAAAATTTATTCGAAGACGAATTAAATAAACAATAAAAAAATCATCGATAAAACAAATATTACACTATTTAAAATCCAGATTTTTAAAGTAAATTTTAACGATTTGCAGAATGTTTTATTCACAAAAGCAATTGTGTTATAATCATTAGGCTTCACCTCAACATTTACAACATATTTATTTTCGGAATGAATAGATAAAAATCAATAAATTAACAGCAATCGATACAGAATTTATGCCATGAATATAATCCAAAAATTTCATTCAATTTCATTCGACTATTTACAACTAAAACGCGTTGAAAATTTTATGGTTATGATGCAAATCGACACCAGCTATTTAAAATCGGCCGTTGACACCAGTCGTCAGTGTGGACTCGTATGAACATCACGCGAGGGTCAATTTTAACATCGTATTTTCAACAGTGTTGTTACACAGTTTTTTATCAAAAATATCGCATACATTCTGTATTCAATATCATTCGTTACTGTTAAGCCTGTACAAGTCATTAAGGAGGGTGAAGCGTTAAGCTCGCGGAGGATCGATCCGGTGGCACACTTGGTACGGGGAAGGTAATCGTGGGAGTGAGATCCGCTGTTCGGAATCCTGAGCGTGACGAAGCATATAAGCTGGAAAATCCGTTTCACTCGTGTCAGCTATTCATAAACTAAGTACACAATCGATTTGATTGCTATCATGCTGCTCTATTCATCCGCGCGTTTTTGAAATATTCATTTTTTAATAGTTCGCCTTCTACATTTTCACTAGAAATATGATGGAGGAAGAGACGCGATTTACAAAAACGTCATACGAACGCATATCTAAAAAATCTAATAACATATTAAAATATTATGTCAACGGTGTAGGTGAAAATTCCTAAATAATTCAGGCACGTTTATACAGTAATGACGAAAATGTGATAGAAATTTGTGATTTTTCTGTGCATTTTTCTCTACCTTATCAACCTCCTTGAGCATGAGATTTCGGGTTAACGAATTTAGAGATAAGAAATTCTTCGAAAGATCTTTTATGAGTTACACGAGAATTTTTTGATTAATACTGCAAGCATTGAATACTGTGTGACTTTAATCTTCTTTGTCTTAATAAAAATATGTCACTAGTTCCATATAAGGTACGAGTCTATGGTGGACAATTGTATTTATGTTGCTGCCGAGTCAATAAATAATTATAAAGAATGTTAGATCATGGAGTATTATTTGTATCTTATGGCCCTGCGAAAATAAAAGAAAATATTATTATTAATGTTTCGCTTGTTAGAGATCTTTCTACCAAAAGATCGATAACGCAGAAATCTACTCGGCACTGACTCACATCCCGAGATACGATTTGTCAAAAATTCCATCTTAGAAGAAAGCAACTGTTCGAAATTGTCGTGTAAATTCATAATTGTGAAAAAAGCTATGTTATCAATATCTATTCGTTCTTTGTGAAAATTATCAAATGTTTCTTAAAACAATCCGATCATTGGGTTCGAAATTCCGCAAAAGTTATCATTTTAAATAGTAAATATGCCTTTAAGCCTCAACGATAAGGATCCTTGTTAGAGATCTTTCTACCAAAAGATCGATAACGCAGGAATCTACTCGGCACTGACTCACATCCCGAGATACGATTTGTCAAAAATTCCATCTTAGAAGAAAGCAACTGTTCGAAATTGTCGTGTAAATTCATAATTGTGAAAAAAGCTATGTTATCAATATCTATTCGTTCTTTGTGAAAATTATCAAATGTTTCTTAAAACAATCCGATCATTGGGTTCGAAATTCCGCAGAAGTTATCATTTTAAATAGTAAATATGCCTTTAAGCCTCAACGATAAAGATCCTTCGCTATTGCGTGAGAACGAACAGGTGACAAGGTCGAAAAAATTAAGATAGAAGTAGAAGCATTTTTGAGAATCATTGTGCAACGAAAATTGTCGCGTACGCTTTGCTATTTGCACGAAAAGGTATAAAGTGTGTCAGTGAAATATAATTTTTCGATAAATTTCACGCACAAACGCATCACTCCCTTGTTCGGTATGTCTTGTCACAAGTCTTCTGTGCTAACCCGAATCGTTACACGCTTTTTTTTTTTAAATCGTTTAAATAAGAATTCAATAATGAATAATTTGCTAATAAATTCAACAGATAAAATGATAACAGTACCAACATTATAATTACATTGAAGCAGTAAAAATATCGTTGAACGAATTCTATCAGTATGGGATTGTTGTTTTTTTTTTTTATTCAAGCTATAATTATTTATATTTATCTATTGTTTGTTTTTTTTTCTGGGAGATGGTTCGCATCTCCACATATATTTTCCGAGAGAATTCATCACGGTTTCACTTAAGAACATTTGAACGTGTTGGCGAATTTCTTCGCGAATACGATAGAATCTTACTTATGACGAAATAAACTCTACCAATTTCTCGATTTACACACGTGGAATAAATTGTGGAGTTATATCTTTTAAAAATCAAATGTCTGAGCACGCGTCCCATATGTTATGTTTACTTTGCACCTAAAAAATTTATCATTTACCCTTTAGAAATTGAATAAGCGGTCGTTTAAATGATGAATAAATGCTCGTTGCTAAAACTCTATTTCGGCAGACTCGCCGTCGAAGTAAATAAAAGATAATTATATATAAAATATATAATTTATCACCTGTGCTCTGATCTGGAACACCGATAGGATGGAATAAAGTTGCGTTAACTAACGTCCGTTTAAATTCATTCGGTAAATAACTCGTTACGTATCGTTCGTAGATCGTTGTAAATCGAGATCGGTACAATAGGAATGAAATCTTGATCTGAGGTGCACACTCGAGTGGCTATAAATAAATATAATTTTTTATTGTTACAGATGGCACGTGTGACAAACGGTGGTAGTTATTACGCTAGATATATCAATATCGTGAGTGATTATCTTTGTATTTATAAAAGTACGCTTGAATAAAAGCGTAGTTAACTTATAAAAATTAATTTAATTCTCTCTCGTACAGTGATTCCCCAGCAGACATTCTCAAATTACCTTGCTCTGTTGTTAAAAGACTAGAGTGAGTGGCGTAGAACTTTTTAATAATAATATATGAAAGTAAAACAATAATGATAATAGTTAATGTTAGTGACAAATATATATTTTTTTAATTATTCGTCCGCAAATTAGAACTCCGAGACGTCTATCGATAAGTATGGCCACTGAATATTTCGAAGAAAAGACTTTGATCAATTGAGTGAAGTTATTGAGTTGCGTCAATTCTTCCTCCCGCCTGTCCAACGCACACGTCACACATCGCATACAGAACACATGCCCCTCCTAACGTCGCAAAAGAACTTTACGTTTACCTTTGGTACACAAATCAATTTTTTCCAAGCCGCAAATCTTACGGAAACTCTTTAGGAATCTATTCGTTCACTGCGTTTCTTTCTGATCGAGACGACACGATGTTCAAGTTTTTGATAATTGGTATCCTTGCCGCTCGAGAACTATTTGAAATATCTCGTCCTAAGCACAATAGTTCGATTATTCACAATTCAACGGAGGCAGGTGAGTAACCAACATTTTTTTCTTTCGTAAACGCACTCTTCAAGCTCAGAAAACGATTAAAAAATAAACCAGACGAATGATTTCATCTGTAAAAAGGTTGTTACAGAAGTGAAAAATTATCGCAATATTGGGTTTTAAAAAATATTCCGTTTCTCTCGAACTTTCCACCATCTTAATACCGCTAGTCCGTCTGTATTCTGTGGGTACTTTGTATTCCTTGGTTCTGTATGCGTTTTAAAAATATATAAACTGAATGTTTTTCCTCGGGAAAAATTCGAGAAAATGCTTTTTTTTGTAACGAGCAGTCGTCATCGTTTAAAAGTAAAAATTAAAAACTTTTTAGTATTACAATTATTCGAAATCAATGTTCTTAATTCCTTCAATGTGCTTGTTGTTTTTTTATATAAGAGTTTCTTCTTGTCGCAAAGGACTTCAATTCTGATCCAATCTTACTTTTGGCTGAAAATGTATACGCGAAGTAACCTTCATTGAACTGACTTCTCATTTTGATATAAAAATCAATTTCAATTCTTGAATTAATATATTAAAAAATTATAACGTGAAACTGACATCATTACGTTAATGGACACATTTTGTAATTTTTAAAAGCACCCATTGATTTTTTAAAACTATTCCTTTAAAGGAAACAGAAAGGTTTTTCAATCTTCCAATACAAGTTCTATTGAAGTTTCCAATTTAGACTTTAAATAATGCAGATACTCCGTAATTTTCAAGTACGAGTGTAGGAAAAATTTTAATGACGTACTTGTTGAATTTCTTTAGTGAAACTGACATCATTACGTTAATGGACACATTTTGTAATTTTTAAAAGCACCCATTGATTTTTTAAAACTATTTCTTTAAAGGAAACAGAAAGGTTTTTCAATCTTCCAATACAAGTTCTATTGAAGTTTCCAATTCAGACTTTAAATAATGCAGATACTCCGTAATTTTCAAGTACGAGTGTAGGAAAAATTTTAATGACGTACTTGTTGAATTTCTTTAGTGTAACTGACCTTAATTTTCGGTACGATAAACACTCAATCAACTTTTGTATTTATTTCGAGCGGGCTTTACCTAATGTGGACAATCGAGATGTAGTGGATGCGGACTGAGGATACTTAAAATGTATTAGTAAAGGAGTGCGAACTCTCTGTGTAGAAACGAATGTGTTGAATCGAGCTGTGTAGGAAAGAGAGTCTGCCCTTATATCGAAGCGAGCATGTCGCGTGCGACACGAAATACAATATTGCACAATTCAATATTTTTTTGTTATTTCCAACAAGCGAATACGAGTAAAGCAAACGTGGAAGGATCCAGCGCCGACGATAACAATAAAAGATCGATATTTAACGAAACTAGTGAAACAAATTTAACGTTTATTTATGATGTGCATCTACAAAAAGTCTCGTGGACCAAAGCGAGAAAAATGTGCAAGGAGAACGGAGGTAATTATGAATAATAACGCGTATCGTATGGGATAATACAAAAGATTTTTATTCAATGTTAGGTGACTTGCTGGTCATCAGATCAAGCAACGAAGAGAACTTCGTACTAAAAATGATGGCTCAATATTCGATTAAAGACGCGTGGCTCGGTGTGAGGAAGTACGGTGACAAATGGATGACCGTCTATGACGAATTCTTTAATAAAACGGGGTGGACTGGGAGGTTTGCCATGGGATTCCTTAAAAACTGTTGTTTACTCGATGGTTCCGGAAATGGCCTTTTTACCGATTACTGTGAACTTGCTAAGCAACAATTTGTTTGCGAAACACCAAAATTTTAGTTATACACTCCTACTTTTTTTTAAATCTGTATTGTCACTAATGATAATATTATCTGATTAATAGATTCGTACTTTTTCTTTATTTATGATGTCATTACTCGGAACATTATAACGCAGCTACTGATTTTGTATTGTAAACAATAACGTCTGAATACTTAAAAAATTATTTGTTAGAAATATACCTTCTCTTTGGTGTATTAATAATCGTAGATCCTGTCATTGATACGTCTGTGATAGATAAATATTTTTTCCACCATTACCATAGCATTCTGAATAAGAGTATATAATTTAATTTATTTATTTCCTTCGATCTCGGACACTGAAACCCCCGTTCGAAATTTTAATGATATTGAAATAATGCACATAAGATAATTATAATTATTACTTCCAGGCGTTGATTTACCGTGCTTTGCTTTAGTTGAAATGTTAATCTAGTTTCGAAAGTATCGTTGATAATTATTAATTTGACTCCTTTTTAATGGTTCTTGGCGACCATACGCCTCACAAAAAGCTTTATCCGGGCTCAGGCACGCCTATATAATCGTGTCCGAGAAAAATAAAAATGAAAATTAATAAAATAGTTTTTTCAGTGTTATGAAAATAGAATTACTACGGAAGGTAAGAGAAAAAATGAGGATTTAAATTAAGGGGAGGGCGGGGACTGGGGTACGATTAATTCGGTGAAAAAAAGACACTATTTCAAACATTTTTTTACAAGATACGGGCAATGTATTTTAAATTGAATGATTACAGTATTGTAGAATAACATTTCAAGAATATTTTCTAAAAAATTCAGCGGGAAATATTAAAAACTAAGCCGTTGGCAGCAAATCTCCGGAGACGTCTCCAAAAAAAATTGTTTTTCGGTGACGGTTGTCACTCATCACTCGATCATCTGAAATCAAAAAATCAAATTGATTTTATTAGTTTATGAGTTTCCCCAGGTAACGCTGTCGAGTTTTTTTTAATTGATTTTTCAATTTTTGGTAACACTGGAAAGTCAAAAACGCAATTTTCGCTTAAAAAATCGGTGAATTTATTATTGTAAAATAAAAAATAACAACAAATTTTTTAAAAACTCAATAGCGTTACCTCATGAATCATACAGAGAAAGAGTGTACCAAGTTTGAAAAGGATCGGTGCAATAGATTTTAAACTACAGCCGTCATCAACTTTGAAACACACTTCACGTGTGGGAAAATCGCTTTAAAGTTTTTTACATTAAAAAATCCGAATTTTTTTCTTTTTTTTCACTATATATTTACACAGAATCATCGATACCAGGCCCCTACAGCGAACAGCTATCACTCATAATGTCCAAAGCATCTTTTTGTTCTTGTCTTTGGCGAATTCGACCTTCTTTGCTTTCCTTTGCAGTTTGTTCTTCCGCTTGATTTATGCGTAATCTGTCGACTCCACCCTTCCCCCATCCCTACCCCATTGTGGTGAAAATGAAAGTTGCTTCAAAATCGTGATACAAGCAACCTGCTCGTCCCAAAAAAAAATCCTCGTAATAGTCAAACCTAAGTATTGCACCGACTTAACATATTTAATTGCCTGGCCATTCAACAAAATCAACGGCACATTGCAGCAGTCGAGAGCTATAACCAGTCACACAGTCTCAAAAATTAAATCCTTCGTCTTGAAGGGATTAATAGAGAGTGCATTTCGCATTTACCATTCAGAAATAGCCTTAACATTCGCAGTGATTTCATTAAAACTACTCGTATCATCAATAGGAGAGGACAGAAAAGATAAATCAATCACGAGGTCGTCAACGTTAAGTAAATATCGACGACGCGAGAGGATCGTAGGTAAATCATTGAGAAATATAATAAAGAACAATGAAGTTGGAGCATCCTAAAATGCTGCAGGCGCGGATTACATGCGATAGAGCCTTAGCTACAACATCCTCAACTACAATATGCCTAAAGAATAATTCATTATGGTTGAATGAAGCCACCGGAGTTATCAAAAAATTATAATATCAGATGGCAACTGTTATTACCAGTATTCTACGAACGATATTGTGGTGAAGGTAACCTACTGAATAGTTTGCGCTATGCCAATTATTTCATTTTATTGTCAGGAACCTAGTTAAATGTTAGTTTTTCCAACTACTTTTTTCTTTATAGGTAGATTCTTGTAGGTGTCTGCGTTAGGATCCATGCACGAAAATCCCATGGGAACCCGTATGGATTCCCGTATATTGTCCCATATAGGATCCTACGTGAGATTTGATTGATTACAGAAAAATGTGTAGCGAACCGAAACAGACACAAGGCAATCCAAACTTAGTTTTTATTCGCATTAAATTATATTCACGACGCTTTCACGTGCCAAACTCGTGCTTTCACGAGTCAACGAAATTAATCTTAATAAAATATTCAGCGGAGCCTGCCAATGACTGGTGCCATATATTTTATAGATACACTAAAAATGATAATCTGTCTTCGGGTATATTTTAACGAATGCCGTAATTCCAGAACTCAACAATTATCGGATATTCATCAAACGCTGCCAGAAATTATTGCGTATTTTTTAACATCGATACTTTAACTGCTCCGCATTTAAATAATACGATAATTTTTTGTTTAATAGAGCTAATCAGTTCAATATATTATAATATCTTACTCATCAAGGCTGTGAAATACTTTTGAGGTGAACTGAATTAATTTTTTGATTAAAAATAATCACAATGCTTGTCATAAATTATTATTCACTATTTTGTAATAGAACAAGAAAATATTTTTATTGCCTTCCTGAATGTATCTCCTCGTTTGTACGTCCGAAGTGATATCTCAGTAACTATCGAACCGACTTGGTTCTACCCTGATAGGTTTCCTTCGTCATGGTATAAACTCATAATCCATCGAATTAAAATCCATTTGACCCGTATCAAATTTGGAATTCCTCGAAAAATCAATCAATTGTAGCTAAAATAACGACTTTTGTGTCCGTACGGAGTCAGAACTAAGCAACACCTCAACGAATTAAATTGTCCTTTACACTGTTAGCTTATATGATAAAAATGAAAAAAGCTGACACAGTTCAAATAATTTCTGATAGCTAGAAATTTACAAATTAATAAAAATATGGCTTTTTTTTTGTTATTGCAATTTCTTGAAAATGCGTGATGGACATTTTTCTATGATCCCACATTTTATTCCTTTCAATGTAACATAATCATTCCTAAAGTAAATCACGAGTCAGACAATTTTTAAGTTTGTTATTATATCAGGAGTACAAATTGAAAATGCGGGATTTTTTTCTATTTTTGAACGTTTATTCTGAAAAAATGGTAACAAATGAATTATTCAAAGTATTGTCCATCGCTAGCCACAACTTTTTCCCATCTTTCTGGCAATTTACGGATACCGTCGCGAAAAAATTCGGCCGGCTTGGCTGCTATCCAGTCATCGACCCATTTTTGGGCTTCTTCGTAAGAATGGAAGCGCTGGTCAGCTAGGCCATGTGTCATCGATCGGAAAAGGTGGTAATCGGAAGGAGCAATATCTGGGCTATACGGCGGGTGGGGTAAGACTTCCCATTTCAGCGTTTGTAGGTATGTTTTGACCGGCGCTGCAACATGTGGCCGAGCGTTGTCATGTTGCAAAATTACTTTGTCGTGTCTTTGCTCGTATTGTGGCCGTTTTTCTTTGAGTGCGCGGCTCAAACGCATCAATTGAGTTCGGTATAGTGCTCCTGTGATGGTTTCGTTCGATTTCAATAGCTCATAATACACCACACCCAGCTGGTCCCACCAAATACAGAGCATGAGCTTGGCGCCGTGAATATTTGGTTTGGCCGTCGATGATGATGCATGGCCGGGGTAACCATATGATTTTTTGCGCTTCGGGTTATCGTAATGGATCCACTTTTCATCACCAGTGACAATGCGATGCAAAAAACCCTTCCGTTTTTGCCGTTCGAGCAGCAGTTCGCATGCAAAAAAACGGCGCTCGACGTCTCTCGGCTTCAGCTCATACGGCACCCAATGTCCTTGCTTTTGGATCATTCCGAGGGCTTTTATACGATGGGAAATGGCTTGTTGTGTCACTCCCAATGAATCTGCGAGCTCTTGTTGAGTTTGACACGAGTCTTCATTGAGTATTGCCTCCAATTCAGCATTCTCAAACTTTTTCACTTGGCCCGGCCGCTCTTTGTCCTCAACGTCAAAATCACCACTTCTAAACCGCACAAACCATCTCTCGCACGTTGAAACCGATGGAACATGACTCGGATAAGCCTCGGAGACCAATCGATGTGCTTCAGCAGCACTTTTCTTCAAATTAAAGAAGTAAATTAAAACTTCCCGCAAATGCTGTTTTGTTGGCACGAAACTCGACATATTGAGAGCTCAAAAAAACTATGAATTTGACACTGCGACAAATTGACACATACTGAAAATTAAAGCTATAAGACGTAGCTTTGACATGAACATAGTCACAGTACTGCCTGATGCGTATAGCGTTAGTAACGCCATCTGTTATCAAACCCGCATTTTCAATTTGTACCCCTGATACAAAAAAATTATTTAATAAAAAATGCAGATAAGAAAAAAACGATTATGGTAATAAGATAAATATATTTAAGTTAAAAATAAACGAATACTCACAATACGTATGTTACGTTAAACGGTTACGTTAGAACAAAACGAACAATCACCACTTCGCAACAAAATATTCCCAAAAGAAAATATTGTATTTCACTGTCAAAAAGCAACCATCGAATAAAACATAAACATTATCACGTCGGTAGTAAAGACACGAAACTCATACTAATTATATTGATTCAAATTACCTGAATAATATAAAACAGCGCTTCCATGCGAGAAAAAGAAGAACGAAATAAACAATATTTTATTTTTGTTTATTATGTTCCAGATTGTACCTATTTCTATGTAATTAATCCAGTTATACAATCCATACATTTTATTTTTAAAAAATTGTATCCATTCTCACCAAGTTAATAAATATTTATCGATAATACTTTTAATGATTTGAACTTTATGTACAAACTATAAAACACAACAGAAACGTAGACTCGGAACACGAACTGTGACATACAATTCTGTGAGTGCCTTTTAAAATGTCTCAATAGGATATTTTACCGTTTTACTCTAGTTATATTTAAAATGACGGTGATTTCTGTATTCAGTAATTTACCCGTCCTACTGGCGGTCAAGTAACACTTAACGGTTATACCGTGAAAATCAATTAAAGTGAACTAAAGGTTTGTTCATTGACTTCAGTCGGCTTTGGGTTCATTTATAAAAACTAAAATAGCATATTCGAGTTCATTCAATACCTTTAAAATGGCGTTGGTTTTATTGAGATCGGGTTAAAATTGCCAATTTTAAAGATGATCGCGTAAATACGTTTAAAAATAGATTGTGCGATCCCTAGCAGATTAAACAACCATACTTTATCCTACAAAATATCACAAAAAGACGTCTTTTCATGGTCTTTTTCCTTGTACTTATGACCTCTGGAACGGTCTTTATTCAGCGGTTTGGTCTTTGCGCGGTCTTTTCATAGTCTTTCAGCGGTTTGGTATTTGCAGTCTTTTAAAAGACAACCAAGTGAAAAAACCAAGAAAAGACCTTGAAAAGACGCAAGGTCTTGCACGATCTTTTATGACCTTTCATGGCCTTGGTCGTCTTGCGGTCTTTTTATGGTCTACTGTCGTCTTTTTGCAGTCTTTTTATGGTCTAAAATCTCGCACTTTTCGACGGTCGCTTTTTCGGTCTTTTCAGCGTCGTCCAATCTGCTAGGGATGATCTGGAAAAGTCATGGACGCTACTAAAAAATCATTTAACGTCTTATATCAAACGAATAACTCGTAGCTTGCATAAAACCTTCCCAATAT
The DNA here is from genome assembly GCA_963942595.1 of Cylloceria caligata. NCBI lineage: Eukaryota > Metazoa > Arthropoda > Insecta > Hymenoptera > Ichneumonidae > Cylloceria > Cylloceria caligata. The sequence continues at coordinate 4,809,597 of OZ012707.1, read as the reverse complement.
GTCTCAGTTTGATAAACCATGAGGAAATTATATGAACGTAGGAAGCCGAAGTGTATTTTTAGATTCCCTCCAATCGTAACACGTGGGGCTTCAATGTTATAAAATTTCCAGTTCTATTGAAAACTTTAGTATATCTATCTACATGAGAAGGCCTGAATTGAGATAACCATAACACGTGAAGGAAAATCTGTTGTTGGGTAAGAATCACGTGAAAGCGATACGATGATTTGGAATTTTCCTACTTTTCTATTATACGTAGCATCAAGGCCACATTCGATGCGTACAGTAATTGTAACGGCACGAGCAAAAGTGTTCACGAGCTGTACACGTGCAGACAGCTCATGGCCTATTTGACAAATATCATAATAATGTCAATTGAACACTGAATAATTGAGAATTAATTATATTTCAGTTTTGTATTCGTTGATTTTTTTCACGAATTTCAAACTATTTCCTCCGTATTTTATCTTCATCGACAGCGAAAATCCTTAAGTTGTGTATTTTGTTTATAACAAAACAAGAAAACAACACAATGTTTCAAAACTTTCTTCACGCTATTCGATACATGAGGCTTTAAAGTACTTAAAAGATTTCTTTAGATTTTTTTAACAAAATTTACAAAGTAAAGTGTACAAACTGTACAAAGCTTAGTAACAATCATACGTGAAGTGTGATTTTATTAATGTTAAAATATCGAAATCTTTTTTAGATATGCATCAATAATAATATCGTATCGCGTGTCATGCTCAGAGCGTCACCCGTCCGAATTCATATAATGCGCACAAAGTGTCCATTATTATTAAGGTAGTTCTTTTTATGAGCAATGCGATTAAATAAGAGTATGTGAATTTTTATATTACAGTTATAGTATATAACGCCGTAGCTATAAAATTTAAGGATCGAACTATTTTGACGAAATAATAATTGTTAAAAAAAATTAAACACGTGCGCTTATAGCAAAATCGCAGAGCGCAGCGTCTAGGCGTCTCTTCGTTGTAAATTTTTCCTTTTTTCTCGATTAGATAACGTTCGATATAAAGGACTAAAATATTCTCTAAACTTTAACGATTCTATAGATATCATCAAAAATTATAACCAGTGAATATTTCGAATATAACTCTTCGATTATTTGAGCGAAGTTATTTATAGTATTCAGTCAACATTCGCACTTGGCTGCCTATTATAAGCGGAGTCCATTGGAAACGGGATGGCTATCCCCTCCTGACGTCGTAAAAGGAATACCTTTATGTTATTTAATATTTACTTGATGATACACAGACTCGATATGTTGAGCCTATATAAAGTCATTGGGAATATATTCGCTTATTACGTTTCTTTCTGTTCAAGACGACATTACCGTTCAATATGTTCAAATTTTTGGTTATTAGTATGCTTGTTTGTCTAGAAATATATGAAATTTCCGGTCGTGGAAATCCAATGGAATCCAAGGAGAAAAGTGAGTAATAAACATTTATTAAATGTTTTTATATGCTTTTTAAATGCAATTTTCTACTTAAAAAGATATTTCGTTTCTCTCGAACTACGCACCCCCTTAATACTACTAGTGTGTGTTCTCTGCTTCCGTAGACGTTTAAAAAATACATAAACCGAATGATTTTATTTGGGAAAGATTCGAGCAGCTGCTTGTTTTTGGGAAAAAATGAACATTTTCTTGATGAAAAGCGAAATAGAAGTTAGCTTAACAAAAAATCGAGTTGTAATCCTGGGTAGCAGTTCTGTGTAGAAGGCCAATAAGTTTCTATTAAACATAAAATTAATTGACAAATTTTGTAAATTTCAATAGCACCCATTAATTTTTTAATACTGCACCTTTAAATGAAACAGAAATGTTTCTCAATATTCTAATACAAGCTCTATTGAAGTTTCCAATTCAGACTTTAAATACTGCAGAGTCATTTTTAATTACGAGTGTAGAAGAAATTTCAATGGCGTACTTGCTTAATTTCTTTAGTGTAACTGACCTTATTTTTCGGTACGATAAACACTCAATCAACTTTTGTATTTATTTCGAGCGGGCTTTACCTAATGTGGACAATCGAGATGTAGTGGATGCGAACTGAGGATACTTAAAATCTATTAGTAAAGGAGTGCGAACTCTCTGTGTAGAAACGAATGTGTTGAATCGAGCTGTGTAGGAAAGAGAGTCTGCCCTTATATCGAAGCGAGCATGTCGCGTGCGACACGAAATACAATATTGCACAATTATATATTTTTTTGTTATTTCCAACAAGCGAATACGAGTAAAGCAAATGTGGAAGAATCCAGCACCAGTGGTTACAATAAACCAATCAGATTTGACAAAACACGTGCAACAAATTTAACGATTATTTATGATGTGCATCTACAAAGAGTCGAGTGGTCCGTAGCGAGACAAATGTGCCAGGACAACGGAGGTGAATTATAAATAATGAGAGGTATCGTATCGGACAAAGTAAAATATTTATTTTCATTATCAGGTGATTTGCTGGTCATCAGATCGAACAACGAAGAGAACTTTATACTAAAAAACATGGCTCAATATTCGATTAAATACTTGTGGCTCGGTGTGAGAACGTACGGTGACAACTGGATGACCATCTATGACGAATTCTTGAATAAAACGGGATGGACTGACAGGACGGCCAGGGCAACATACGAGCACTGCGGTTTACTCGATGGTTCCGGATATGGCCTTTTTAGCGATGAGTGCGAAAAGTCCAAGCACCAATTTATTTGCGAGACACCGAATTTCCAGTGATACACTTCTACTAATTTTCAAATCTGTCTTATCATTAATGACAATATTATCTCATTAATAGATTCGTCTTTTTTTTCTTCATTTATGATGTAATTACTCCAAACATTATAATACAGCTACTGATTTTGTATTATAAACAACAACGTCTGAACACTTTTAATTGTTTGTTAGAAATGTATCTTCCCTTTATTCACGTAGTAGTCTTAAATCCTGTCATTGGTACGTCTGCTATAGATGAAAATGTATTGAAAACGATATTGACATTTATATGCGAAGCGATAGCGGTCTTATCTTTTTTATTATTACACTGAGTCTTCGGCTATATTTCGAATCCATAGTTAAATCAATTTTACGCCGGAGACCGAATCAGATGGTTGTAATTAACATTTGTTTTCAAATGCACGCACGATACAACATTTTTCGAAGACGATTAAACATTAAAGACGAGCACACGTTTAATCATTTCTTTTTTTTAATTCTTCCGCGTTTGATGAACAATCTTTATTTCAACATTTAGTTAAATCTCACATTATTACATTTGTTGTTATTTTTACTGTTAAATTCAATGTTACGAAGTCTTTTTAATTATTCGACGTATCACAATATCAACTCTAATATCTGAGCGATGCATTCCTCTCTACAAAGGAGAAATTATATATATTCCTTCGTGAGGTACCCAAAATATTACCAAGACACAGTAAAAGCAGTTCATATTTTGTATCAATTGATCGTAGGCTTCAGTTTTTCTATATTTATATAAGAATTTTTATCGCCCTAAAATAAAAAGTTGACTTTTAAAATTGGTTTCACGACGAAAAGAGTTACAAGGATCATTTCTTTTCTTCTTTTTTCCCAATATTTCTGTACAAAAAAGTCGTTTTATGGCCCAGTTATGTAGGTAACCGGAATAAAATAATATTTTTTTGGATGTGAGTGAAGTACGTTTCTCTATCGTCAACCAAACCGAAATCAACGTTTTTGGCACGCATGTTGCTATAGTAATAACTAATGAATGACCACTAATTTTCTAACAACAACTTCCCGCGGTTTCGTGTGTGCATGAGAAGATTATTAAAAATTAACTCTCAGCGACTCGCAACATATTTCATCTACATGCATAGTACGTTGCGATTGTATAAGTTAGTCGATAGAAAGTATCGCGCAAATTGATCTTCATTACGACGTCCTACATATAATTTATGACTTGAGTTATCCGGAATAAAATAATATAATACGTACGCTTGGAATGATTAAAAAATTATTCATTTTTATTGATGGCCGAGACGAGCACTCTTACGCAAAAAATATCTTGTCGTTTGACCCAGTAAAAAAATCGTGCCGTGACAGTTGCTGTCATGTACGTCCGCGCAAGGACAACATTTTAACAGCACAACGTGTCAAACCCGTACCCGTACAGTTTCAGCAAATCGCGAGGCTCTCTGAACGTCTTGACGGTACGAAAGCAGTTATGTACGGACGTACATGACTACTGTATCGTTATGCCAAGCCGCTCTATGCCGCCACCGTGTAGTCAATGTGCCATCACTTTTTTTTGGGGAGCCACGTACATTACTTATTGAAAAAGTGATTCCAAACTCTTTTATTGAGAAAGGTAACAACGATTAAATATGAAATTCTTATTGGATCTGTATATATCGTCGTGGTGTAGTCATTATCGAAAGACAATTTTTTAATCCTTTTATGTTGAGTTCTCTGTCAATTCAGTAACTTATTTTTTAATCCTATCAGAAACTTCTCACGATTAGTTAAATATTACTACTACTTGTTGGTATTTTCTGTGATTTTTTTCTTTGATTACTATTCCTAAAATTGTGAAAGTTGTAGTTTAAAAAAAAATGTGTATCATGGAATGGAATGCATCACGGAAGAAAAATTCAAGGTATGTATGTTCTCCATGGACTTTTAAATGCAACACACGGTTACACTATAACTTCGATTTTTTATTTTAAAAAAATATTTTTTTAGCACAATATTCAAATACAATTATAAATTTTAGAAAAATTGCAAGGATATGTGTATAATGAATGATACATCGACGTTAGTTTTTCGGTAGATAATAGGCCAGGATTGTGGGTGCGCGTAATTTGAGCAGCATCTTCACGATATGCAAAGTACGCTCCATGTAAAGATAACCTCACAGCTTCGGCGCTTGCCTATATTGTTAACTCTATTGTTAAATAAGAGCCGATAAATCCTTCCTCTCTCGCGAAAGGGGAACGATCGCGTACACGCTTCTTGCAGCGCGTAAGTCGTTCGAACGATTTGCGTCTTTACCGACTGACGTCCGCAGTAGGTTTAGTAGAAGCGCATCGGTTAGAAGCTGAAGTAACTCTACATTGTCGCACAACCCTAAATAGTGCCGCCATCACGCTCGATACTATAGAAGCGTCACGCTCGAGCGCTATACCATGATGTGCCGTTGCCACGGCGATTATTGTAAAACAAATATTTCGACACGGGGATCAGTGAGTTTAGTGACAATCATGTGTTGCATTGCGTCAAAATGTCTTTCCTGAAAAAGTTTATTTCCCCAAAGAAAGCACCAACGCGAAAAGCTTCTGTATCACTGGCGAATAAAAATTTGAGTCCGGAACGAATAAAACGAGAGCTTGGTATCGACGTTCCACCCATAGGGCTTCGGCTTGGCGACCAAGAAGCCGTTTTCGAGGAAGGCGTTTGGATCCCACAGACCGGAAAAGTAAGCGGTACCTTCAAGGAGAACGAAAAATTGCGCAAAGAAGTGAAGAAGCTCGAGGAGGAGAACAATTTATTGAAGTTAAAGTTTGAGCTGCTTCTCGACATGGTGAGTATGGCGTCACTTTGTGTAAACAAATGCTTCGAATATATTTTTTAAAACTATTGTTGATTGTTCAACGAATTTTGCAGCTGACTGAAACGACGGCCGAAGTGCAGCTGCATCGAGGGGAACTTGAGAATCTAAGAAGTAAACTATCTTACGGTAAACGGGCCGTAACGTAACGAACGTCACGCATCGTTGACAGCATATTTTAACAGTTAGATATTCACCATTTTTGTATCTGTGATAATGATTCTTCGCGAATGCGCGATTACAAAGCGTTGAGAAACCAGAATAAGGCACGGCGTATCTTAAAAAAAGAAAATACGTATTACCCGTAATGATCGATATCACGTTGACACTACGCACGTTGTTGGAATCCTATTTACACTTATGCAATAACTATTTACAATCCACCTCGACGGAGATCTGTTTTTTTAGTCCATAGAATTTTGGGGGCACGTTCGTCTTGTGTGACCTTAAAAAACATTTGTAAATCGGTATATTGTCGTAATAAATAAATAAATAAATAACATTTTACTGCAATCGATGATGCTACCTTCGACTTGGCACAAGCCGCATTTTCTTCTTACGGTAGTCGACGCTCTCGAACCTCCTCGTCCACGACCTCGCGTTCCTCCTCCTCGAGTAGACGGACCGGATCCTCCTCCCCATCTGCCTTGGTCACCGTCACCGGCATTGCCAGAATTTGTTTCATCTGCCCACTGGAAGAAATTGCAAGGGCTTCCCGGACCTTGAGGGCATGCCCAAAACTTTCTGCCTGTATTCGGACCTTCTTTGCGGACTGTTCGTCTGAAATATTAAATAAATTATAACTCGTGTAAAGAAACAATAAGAATCATGTAGATTAAACATTTCTTACGATACAGTTGGTTCCCCGCAAGCACAGGTAGGTACACCCGCTTGTAGAGTAGCATCCCCGTTGTTCACCCTGGGAGCAGCTCGTGGTGCTGGTGGAGGAAAACGCGGTTGCGTGTAATTCGATTGAGCGTTGTTGGGTCTTTCCTGTGTCTCGGAATCTTCGGCCCACATGAAAAAGTTGCACTGGGCGTCGCGTGGTTTCGAGCACGCGAAAAATATTCGACCTTTTATCGGATAAAATAAGTTTTCGTAGTTAATGAACTTACAATAACTGACTTTAGATCGAAATAACGTAAAATTACGAAAAAATGAAAGACGAACCTTTGTTACGGCCTTCTTTCGATACTGTCAGCTGATTGGCTCGTTCATGACACTCGCACAATATAACAGTGTCATTGCCAGTCGAGCCCCAGGTTGGAAACATATTTTCTGTGTTGAAGGTTGTAGTGCTCACGGGGGCATGTGCGGGTTTCTTAAAGGTAGCTCCTGACAAAGGAGGCGCTGCTCTTTTATGCACTGCATTCGACGATCCAGTTCCTCTGTTATTTCGAGTTCCACTGCTCCGTACATTTCCTATGTTCGTGTTTCCTTGGCCCGAGAAATCACCTCGCCAATTCGTACTCTGCGACGGTCTCCGACTATTGCTCAAGGATCCTGTATTCGTCGATCCACTCGCACTTCTATAGCCGCTGTCCGTCGGCCGATCAACCCTCCGCAAATTATCGTCCCTTATGTTCATCGTATCGTTGAACGTTGGGTCACAGCCTCCTATGCACGCAGAGTACGACGTACCGAGAATCGGGAAGGAACCCGGTTTCATTTTAACTCTCAGTTTGTGTATATCCCCAGGACACTGAAATATTAAGATAATATGGAACATGTATGGATGCTAAAGAGATAGAACCGATCTTGCAATCTCGAATTTATTAACCGTGATAAAGAAATTTAGATAACAGTTTTCGTTATCAACCGAGTAGTATCACATCGCCTTAAGGTGCGGAACATAGATCACGTGATCTATGGTCTGAGAATTCGTAGGTGCGAGAGAAAGCTAAGAATGTCTAACACATTTTTTTCGAACCCAAGTTTTCTGATAACTGTTGGATTTGTGGGGCTCACTCCGTGCCATATTCACGCAGTGAGCCCCACTTTTCTGACTTCCCTACAAAACTGCCTACAAAAAAAATTTTGAGAGTGAGGTGTCGGTATCAAGACTCTCCTTATCGTTACGTGACATACCACAGTTGGTTTAAAAAACTCTTTACCTATTTTTTCAAGGGTGCAGAATGTTGCTGCTACCACGTCAACTTACTACAAAGCTATATAAGCTTTTTACATTTCATAATAAATAAATATATGTTGAACGAATAAAAATGGCAATGATAATAATGATATTGGTACCTACTAACGGTGATATCCTCTTTCTAATAAAGATATCGTTTTACTTACTCGACTGCAAACTTCGTCGAGTACTTCGACACCGACGACATCCTGGGGTAACCAGATAACGTTGGTGCACGTCGGATAACTGATGCATCCAATATATTTTCCGGTACCTTGTCTTCTGTCCTTCAGCACCATGTTCGATCCACAGTGCGGACACTTGAGAACCGTTGGATCATCGACGGGTATTATGTTCTCTAGCTGTTGAGCTTCGATAGGAGTTTCGTCCAGATATTGTGCTAGGGCGTTGTCGATCAAGTTTGCCCGTTCCAAAGCAATTTTGAACACGTCTCGGTACTTTGCTATCTGCAGTTGCAGTACGTCTTTAGGATCTTTGCGTCCCGCGCATATTCTAGATTTATAAGAAAGCCCATAATAAATTACCGCGTAATTAATTAGAAACAATAACTAATAAGAGACTAGTTTCTTGCAAATAGTCAAGTTCGTATTGAAACTTCTTTTCAATTAATTAATCATCGTAAGTTTCAGCAACAATAAACGAGTTAACAAAAAAGATTTGAGGATAAATTAGTAACTCACTCTTTAAGATCGCTCTCGAGTTCTGCTCTGAGATTGGGTTTCGACATCTCGAATCCCATATTGTCATAGCCCATCACCAGACCTATCCCCAATTTTCCCGGTATAAAGTGTATGCCATCTCTGAGACCCACATACTGCCTAGTTTTTATGGTATCAATGTGATCGGCGTGTGTAGCATCGGTTCCTATACCGTGTTTGTCCATAAGAGCTATAAGATCAGCCTCGGTCAATAAATTTGGCGGCGAGGTGTTTTCCTTCACCATTTCTATGCTTGTTGGCGTGAAAACTTGCCCCTGTTGGTACAAGTGTATCTCTTTGGCATTCCACTTCTCGTAGATGTAGATTTCGAGATAATTCTTAGCCAGAATCTGCAGGCCTGATGCTACAAATTTTTCGCCGGCAATATCGATATCCACCGTAGTCTCATGACCCTCGGCATTCTTCGACACGCAAGCGAGAAAATGTCGTACGACGAACTCATAGACCTTTGCCTCGTTTCCTTGCAATCCATTTGCGAATTTTGTCGGATGAATCGGCGGATGAGCCTGATCGCTCTTTTTTCCTTGACGCGGAGAAACGCCGTCGTTCAATACTCGCTGCGCAAATTCACCCCACGTTTGGTGGTTCACTTGCTGCTGAACCAGAGGCTCAAGTTTCAGTTCTTTCGGAAATATATTCGTTTCGGTACGCGGATAACTTATCAACCCCTGGGTATACAATTTCTCGGCAATTTTCATCGTTTCTTTGGCATTTAGGCGAAGCTTTCGCGATCCTTGTTTCTCAAGTTCCTAAAATATTTTTCAAATCATCAAAAAACAGTTGTATTGTTTATAAAGAAACAATTTTCGACTTAAATTTACAATTATCACTTTTATCCAGAGAACCGAACTCATAGGTTTGAGATATATACGCTGTGTTGTATTAAACATTGGTAAAAATATTTCTTCCATCGTATTCTTTCCTCTTTTACAAGGCCCACCATCCCCTGATTGCACCCGCTTGCTTAAATCTCTACTGTTCGCATTCGCACGTGAATACAGGGAAACTGTGGAAAACCTGTCATACAGTTAGCCCTATCGACAGACATTGGTGTTTCTACAGGAAATCACCACTCAGGAAAAAGGATGTCCTGTTTAACGATTCGATGCTTTATGCACCGCACGACGAAGCGGTCAACCATCCAAGTGAAGGCAGCACAAAATACTGCTTAACGGTTAGGGGGAGGGGGGTTGAAGCCGCATACCAACCGCGCATCTACCGCCTTCGATATATACGTTATATTGCAATAAACTTAGACATTTCTGTGGGAAACTTACAATAGTATCGAGAGGCAAAGGTCTCCACTTGCTTTTAGGTTTTCCCGTAACTTTCTCGACAGTCGCGTGGGGTTGTTCCTGACACATGTCCAAAAAAACTTGACACGGTAACTCCTCGAACAATCGATTTCTCGACCATCTGAATTCAACGAATATTTCGTCGTGATCATCCGTCACCTTGATCTTCCAGTAAGGCTCAGACTTGAATCTCTCGATAGCCAAAAATCTTTCTACCACAAAGCCCAAAGTAGGAAACTGGCAACTTCCATAACTGATTAGCATATCAGCCAGTGTTCGCGGGAATACTTTCTGAAGTCTCAGAGTTTGGAATCTCGTAAATGCAGCACCTATTCTCAGATCGAGCTCGCTCCTCACGTCAACGGCGTCGCTTATCGCTTTATTTGGCTCGCCCAAAGTTTGAATCGCCCGCTGAATAGATGCTTGAGTTATCTCCGAAAATTTAGCTCTGAAACATTGAAAAATTAAATTTTGCTACATATTTAAAGAATTCATTAAAATCATTATAGTTCCGGGATTAGATGAGAACAATTTTTGTATTTTTTCGATCGATGTATCGATACATTGCTACGTATCGGCATCTTATTATCATATAGCTAGGATAGAGATAAACAATTATTAATAATTATTTGGGGGTACCTAGCAGCTGGAACGTTTTTCGATGTTACGTCGATTACCTATAAATTCGTAGATTCGGCTTTACCGCCTTGCAGACTTCGATTATTTCAAATCCAATGTTCTCTCCTTCTCTATCGCAATCTGTCCATATTATAAGGGCACTGGAGCTCCTTACTTCCTTCTCCAGAGTCTTTTTTATCTTTAAATAAGTATCCTCTGTACATTGCTTAACAACAGGAGCATCAAACAGAGTCAGTGGATGGCAGCCTGTCCATTTACGACAGGTGCCTACAAATTCGTAGCCCAGCAAATGTCCAGACACCGAAGTCATTATCATCTGACATTCAGTGTTAAACAATTGCAAATCAAATTCATAAATTTTGTTGTACACGCAAAAACCATCCCTCTGAAACAAACAAAGACATATTTTATCATCTCTTTTCAAATTAATCTTAGTAAAAATGTACAAAATTTTAATCCTACCCGACGACAATTGCCTCTCCCCAAAAGCGTAGCAATGTTCTTCGCTGCATCATTTTTCTCTGCAACATTGAGGACCTTCATGATCTCTCTGGATGGAAGAGCTCCGCCCAAGCTCTTCTCAGTAGTAAATAATCTCAGCAATTTAATGGACACATGTCTTTGAACAACAGAGGATAACTTGAAACGATTAGCAAAACAGATCATGTTACGAATTGCGCGGATCCGTAAAACCCGCGAATTATAGTCTGCCCTTCATCGGTTAACTCAAAGGCTCTTCACACACATACACACACGCACACACGAATGACATAGTTTTATTTACAATCAAGATTTTTTTAACTTTCTGTAAATAGAAATTTAATGTTTACGCTAATTTCACGAGAAACCTAACCTCACTTTCAAATTTCGCGGGGAGGTTATCACAGTTACTTGATTTTAACACCCACGTACACTTAATCGAATAGAAAACATTTTTTTTCATTTAAATAGTTGATTGTCAACGTTGCCTCGATGTTTCCAACAATACTTAATTAGGAATATTCACAAGCAAACCGATCGAAATAAAACCGCGGAAACGTATGAAATATTATTCTTTCGTCGACTGGATGTTTCCGGTCTTTGACATCCGCCAGCTCTCTGCCATCATAACGAATGACATTATACAGGGTGTCCCATTTTATAAAATATGCTTAAATATCTATTGAAAACTAAGAATTTAATTGAAAAATGTTTTGGACGAAAGTTGTCGTATATGAAGGGGGGAGGGATATCGAATGAGGATATCAATTTTTGGATCCGGGGCCTCTGTTGGGCCCATAGAGGACCAAATTTTTTTTTTTTGATAAACAAATGTTGGGCCTCAATGGGCCTCCTATACTCTTGCGTGATCAATCAACCGGTTATATTCGAAGATGCAAGTGTTTTGATGCTTTGAACTTAATTCTTGACTGTACCTCGGGTCTTCAACTTATTGTGACGACAGATTAACCCTTGCTTTTAAATTACTGATTCCAGCACACGGTCATATACACCCGTGGTCAAGTATGAGTGTAAAAGAGTTGATTATTCAACGGAAATTTTTAATGCTGATCGGATCTATAGGAAAATAAATAATTCACATGCACGTTTTTTACTTCGAAGTCTTTTGTGATAGAAGTACGCGGGTAATTTATTTTTATTCTGGCCTCGTAGAATTATTATCGAAATTATACCCTGTGTTATCACTCCGTCATTGGGTTATATTCTCAGAAAATCGTCCTGTTTATCGTGTTAATGAAATGAGAACGGCGAACTGTAGAATTGTAAGACGCAATTCACTGTTCCCCTCATTTATTTAAAAGATCAATCGTCACAGAGAAATTTTCATTACAGTTTTTGTTACCGACCGAGGGGTAGCACATCACCTTAAGGGGAGGCGAAACCTACTCAGTGGGTAACTAAAACTGTAAACAATAGCATTTCACTCTACTGGTGTGTGAGAAAGATAGCTATATAATATACTACCAGCGCCTCTCGCGGAATTCAGGCGAGGCGAAACTATACTAGTTCTATCTCGTTCGCACTCATGTATATTTCGCCATGTCTTCATATAGCTGAGCCATCAGCCATGTCTCGCGGATTTATTTTTCGAGATTATCGACCATAGTTGCCGTGCACGGTTGAGGTACTTTTTCGTTTCTAAATCGCAATCAGAATGGGTGTACTGTGTGTATTTTTGTGCTGACTTGGGGGTAACAAACGGCGTTTTTTCATTTTGGGCCTTAAACCAGAGAAGCACCACTGTAGGGATCACGTGAGCGCAAGAGAGAATATACCAGTGTCACGTGGTACAAAGTGGTGTGAGTCTTTCACCTCGCTTTAAGGGAGGTGAAACATGTACCACGTGGTATATGAGAGCGAGAGAGATAACTGCTTACATCACGTTAAAACGATGTGCTACATATCGTTTGTCTCTCTTAGATCGTCATACATACGAGAGAGATAGGGGAATTTTCATATGGCGAATATGAATAGAATATAAGAATATTTTCATATTCTCGGCCACGATTAGTTTTTTAGATAGTTAGCGAACCGCTGTTTATCCATCTTATCTTTTATCTAAAAACTTCAATTCGTGGCGGAGATATTTGCATTACAGTTTTTGTTATCGATTGAGGAGTGAGTAAGTTAACGCGATGTGCTACAAATTCCGGGTGGTAACCAATGTCTCGAAGACTCAATCTCTCGAATTGCATTTTGACGAATTGCATCAGTCGTTCCTGTCGATCCAAAGCCATTCCAGAGATTGAGTCTTCGAGACATTGGTTACCACCCCAAATCCCTGTCAGATTCTCTCGTTCTTTCGCGGTTGCCAATGGTGCTATCTCACTTGCACTCGTAGCGGCTTAGACAGTACAGCACATTACCTTAAGCCGATATTTTAAAAACTTACACACATTAGTTGCTTTTCTCTCACTTTCTCTCACTTAAAGCGCCATTTAGTTTGCATAGGAAAATAATAGATTTGTGTCATTCGCAACTACTGTAAAAATATCTCAGATTTATTAGGAAATTTTTATATACATCGTTGACACAAAACTTTGGTATCTCAAGAGACGCTCTTAATAACATGCATTGTTATGACGTCTGTGCAAATTGCGCCTTTTCCCTCATTATAATTCTCCAGAAAATGTGGACAACAATTAAAAAATTATATTTTAACAAAGCACAGATGAATGTAGCAGAAAAACTCGATCGTTCGTGTACTTATTCTATTTAATAATAGCTACAGCACTGATCGCCGTTGCTTGTGTCGTAATTAAGGACGTCGCTCTCTCGCTCAACCCTTTACAGTGGTGCACGCCGTTCTTTTCACTTCCCAACTCGACACTTCTCGAACCGGTGAACTTCCTTGAAACATATTTTCTTTCACTGTATAAATGTTGATTTGTAATACGCATCAGGCGCATTGTAACGCACTGAGAGTCGTCAAAAGATTCCAAGATAATTTGGAGGGTCACGTTAGCCTTTTTAATCTAAAAAGCTGCTGCAGCCTGTTGTTTTTAATTCTTGTGTCCTAGCAGTGCGTGAAAAATTCTTTTTTATTCTACACACCTCGTAGAATTATAATCTCGAATTACCAAGCTTTATAATCATTTGTCAGTCATGAAGTATTCTCGGGAAGCAGCTCTTGTTATTGAATTTTTAATAAATGTATTAGAGAAGGGTCCGGAGATGAGATGAAAAGAGAGACGGGGGAATATGATGAGTTTGTCGACTCGTAAGGATCTTAAACTTCCCTCCGGAAAGCCATATCGCATTGTCGCACTTCAAAACTTTTAATTTCACCTACGGTAAACTTTATCGAACAAGTGACGTATAGCACAACAGTATGGATGCCTGGGGAAATGAAATTTTGCCTTTGTCATCTCAATTTCCCCTCGGATAATTGTTTATACAGTTATCAACGCTATATAGCGAAAGTGCTGGGTAATGAGATTATCAACGCTATAGAGCGAAAGTGCTGGTTAATGGGAGTGCCGCTATATAGTTGCAATAAATTAAACATCGGCAATCGAGACTGTGGCGATCGAAGCTTCGAACTATTCGATGGATGACATCGTGCATTTTGTTTTCTATTTTACTCTGACTCCAACCAATATCAAATTGCAACCAAATCGTTGTAACGTTAACAGACGTTAAGTACAGAAACCCTGTCGCTCTCCGAAAATACCTTTTATTTATATCTTCGATTTATCGGCTACAACGTCTATCACCGGATTACATTATAAATAGCTCGATATGTAGAACTTATCTTCGAGGGAAGCCCTTTTTCTTTTTCTATATTCTATTCTCGTGAAGGAAAACGCTTCGGTGGTTGGAAAATTTGTGACCTTACAATAATTCCGAGCTTGATCCCAGAAGCGTAATATATATTCCAGGAGTGAAGTAGCTCTTTAGAGCGTGCAAGCTTACACATAGCTTCAATTTTTTTTTTTGGCGGGCCCTCGAATCTCTTTCTCTCGTTTCTCGGTTGTTGTTTTATTTTTCTCGTTCTCTTTCTCTATCTCGCAGCATCGGAGCCGTCGTGATGAAAGAGTAGCCACTTGTATTTTGAGGTTGTAGTCCCTCGCGTTCATTAGCGGCATAAGTTTACTCACCCTCTCTTGTGGGCTGGGGGAGGATAAGGGCTGACAACAGCAGCGGCACGCAGCCCCAGCAGCAGGAAAATCCGAGAAGCGAGCCAGGCATAGGCGATGGTTGTGGGGTTGCGAGTGTTGGACCTCTCTCTGTTTTTCTCTGGTACGTTAGTTCACAATTTCATGACCTTTTTTCTTTTTCAACCCTCTTCATACCTCATCCCTCTGTCTCTTCAGTGAACCGTACATAGCGCAAGACGCGCTATATACATCGCAACTAGGTAGATAAGAGCGAGGGAGGATAATAAACCATAAGAGCAGAAACAAAAGAGTTCCAAAGATACAAAAATAGCCGTATTCGGTCCTAAATTATTGCCACATTGGCTTAAGATAAGCAAACTTTGAGACTCCTGACGATTAGTAATCGAACATAACCTCTAAAGTTAAATATTCCAATCTATGTGTAAAAATGCTGGCGCCGGACACGCGTTATCGTACAATGCTGTCCAACTATTAATTTGCTAACATTTTGATACTGAGCAAGTACCGAAAAGTAGTATGAGACAAATTATACCTTCAATTTCGAAAGCGGCCGAAAGGGAGCATCAATGGGGATATCGCTAAAGGCTAAAAGTCTTCCCTATTATCGAGATCTCAGATCGTAAATAACGATTATAAATACGACTATAAGAGATGGATAAAATAACAAGAGGAGGATGTGAGAGTACGCCAGGAATGGAAAGGTACAAAGAGAGGAAGAGAAAGAGATAGAGAGTGCAGAAGCATAGGAGAAATGATTTTCGCGGAATGGCGACGAGGTTCGCATAGAACTCTCTGATACGATGTCGGTACCGCGCGGGAAGGGATGCAGAAGCCGCAGAAGGTGGCTGTGTCTGAGGGATGGAAGAGCGAAGGGGTTAGAGAGCTGGCTGCTGGATATGACGTCACGAGGCCGAGAGTTGCCCGGGCAACGAGTGGCGGTGCGGTTCTGGGACGCCGAGCGTCGCCACCGACGACGTTCCGTAAAAATCAATTTGAACTTTGGCTAGGGTACGTTCGCGTTGCGTCCCTCGTTCTCTCGTTCGTACACTGGCTCGACTGTGGCTGGTTGGTTCTCGGTTGACTATCCGAGAAACCTCGAGCGATATATACGCGAGAGGAGCGTCAGCGCAAGAGCAGCGCGAGCACGCCTTGTCAGAGCGAGACGGACGATGGACCTACATGAATATATAGCAAAGGGAAAGGTGCGAGGAAGGGAGACACAGAAATGAGTCGAGAAAGCGGTGAGACAAAGCGAATATATAGGAAAGCCCGGCTCCCGAGAGCCCCCACCGAAAGCTACGCCAGTCGCGAGTGACCGACTCATCGAGCGGGTTGACTCGTGCGCTTGACTCCGTCGTCGCCACCTGAAACGCCGCTATCGTGTATCGTATACCACGTACGAGAACGCCGACGACGACGACGAGGAGGACGTCAAAGTCGACCGAGCGAGAGGAACGGAACTATCGTACTTTGAATTTTTTTTTTTTCTTTAATTTCATTTTTTTTACATCCCGCGTGATGCTTGGGTACGAAACACGTTCCGTCGGTTTTTATTTTGAATTTTTCGCTCTCGTCGCGTCGCTCTTTCTCAACGTATGATGCGTATTGCGTAAATTATTCCATTTTATTGTTGTTGTTGTTGTTGTTGTTGTTGTTGTTGTTACTATTATTATTATTATTATTATTATTATTATTATTATTATTATTATTATTATTATATTAAAAAATATAATATAAGCATTGCCCATTGGCAATTCTGATCTCTGACACTCTCTTTCTAACTTCTCGCTCTTGTCATCACACTTTTCCTTTTCTCTCCCTCTCCCAGACACTACCCCACTACCGTCAACCTACGTTACTATTCGTCTCGCGTCTTCTCTGTGAAAAGCCGGGAGGGGGAGGGAGATAAAGCTCATTCGCCGGCTCCCCCACGAGAGGTCCAGCGGTACTTGCACTAGCATCCGCACACGAGAATCGAGAGACTCTCTCGGCATCTTCGTTATCTCCCACGAAACGTGCACATAGAGACACGCGTTTTCACCAGAGACACCGCAGTAAACGGTAGCAGCGTGATATTATAGGCGGCGGAGCTCAAGAGTCTTCAGTGCGTGCGGGTTTCTCACACAAGAATGATTGCGTCCGGCAATTCAAATATCTCAATAGCTCGGTTAATGTGAAAACGAACAATTGTGACAGAGAAATAAAAAAAAAAACGATTACAGGACGTTTGGTATTTCACGAAATCACGCCAAAAATCCTTACAAAGAACAAAATATCGATATACAACGCTGTTCTCTACCATTTATAAATTAGAGACGCACCAGTGACGAATGATATTCAAATAAAAGTTTGAATAATTTAATTAGCTGCAGTGAAATACCAAAAATGATATTACAATATAAATAATTTGAATATTTATGTGCGAAACTCGAGTATCGCGATGACGGAAGGAAAGATCGCATGAAAGAGAAACCATTCATCCAACCCATTACCGCATTTTCGACGAATACATTGCGAAATATTCTCAAGGATCGTAAGAGCGGTAGGAGGTAACGTCGTCGATCTAATTCTGGCGAGGTCGCGTGCGTGCGACAGTTAAGTCAGATAACCAGTTGTACAAAAAAGAGGGATAGGTGTGATAGGTAGAAAGATATTTCAATAAACGTAACACAGAAAAAGTGGTAACATCATGCTGTCGGCGAATCACGGTGTACCAGGATCGAGGAGAACGATCGCGATGGTTTTGAGTAAAGCGACGAAAGGGATGCGACCGGGCGTTGCAATCGCGACGACGTTCGAGTGCGTTCGAGCCGGGTGTCTTATGAGTTAAAAAGGAACGAAAGGGCCTCGACAACAGCGAGTGAGCGGGAAAAACAAAGAACGCAATATTATTATTATCATCATCATCAGTGGATGCGATACTGTACGAAAATGACGTAGCGAGATTCAAACAGCGAAGGAAAACGTTTTTTCGAGGAAGAAACAACGAAAAGGGGGAAAGAGAAAGAAAGGGAGAGGGAGAAAGAGATAGAGAGAGAGAGAGAGAGAGAGAGAGAGAGAGAGAGAGAGAGAGAGGGAGAGGGAGAAAGAGAGAGAGAAAGTTGATCGCTAGTGGGATTGTCAGAGTGGCTGGGGTGGGGGGACAGAGCGCGCGTAGCGTGAGAGGCCAGTGCGAGAGCCGGGGGAGCGTTGGTATTATATCGACGATGTCGGACTACGACGGCACGCTCCGCACGCTGCCAAGACCCGAGTGGCCGTCGTTGGAGCCGCGTGTGCGGTCCTCTCGTTCGCGCGAGGCCTCTGCGAGGCCGGCCACATCCTCGAGATCGTGAATGTGAGAAATTCGTTAACGAGATAGAGAATAAAATAAAACGTGCGATTAAAATAAAATAAAGGATCGAGCGTTAAATTAACAGAGGGATGCCGACGTACCACGGGCCAAACGTCATCATCGTACCGAGCAAAGGCCACCGTCGACGTCGACGGCTTAATCGAACGAACTCAACTGGCAGTGGAAGAGCATCCGGTATAGTCGGACGTCAGTCGGAACACGGACTGCCGGATTACATTCGTGTTTCGTAAGATCGCTCGTGTGTCGCTTGTATTCGTATTGTCTCGTTTTTTGATCCACGTTCCGGATGTTTGTGGCGGGAATAATGTTCGCGATGCTGAGAATTAGCCTGGAACTCTATGTTTGCGGTATCGACTCTTGCGGGCATCGAGGGTTTAGCTAAAATTCAACAGGATGAGTTTGGGTAGTTCGTTGGACGACTTTCGGTAGAAAGTAATTCAAGTGTATTTTTGTCGTTGGGGGTGGAAAGTTCGTAAGGAAGGGTCGTGTTGTCGGTCGTTAGTCCGGAGGATATGAAGTCGAGGGATATCGTAGGAGAGAATCAGAGGGCCGATATAGGGGCCTCGGGCAGGTGAAGCTGCTTCCAGCAAAGATTTCTATAGAAGCTTGAAAGTTTGGTGTTGAAAAGAAGTTTGAAAAACGTAAACTAAAGGAGAGGAAAATAAAGAGAATAAGGTATCATGGCCTCCGTAGCAGCGTGGCTGCCGTTCGCGAGAGCGGCAGCGATCGGTTGGGTACCGATCGCGACGCATCCCTTGCCACCACCACCGATACCGAAGGATCGTCGGAAAGCCGAGGATGAAAAACTTCTGATAAACGTGAGCGGTCGACGTTTCGAGACCTGGCGCAACACCCTCGAAAAATATCCCGACACGTTGCTCGGCTCTAACGAGCGTGAATTCTTCTATGACGAAGACAGCAAGGAGTACTTCTTCGATCGGGATCCCGACATATTCCGTCACATATTGAATTACTATCGAACGGGCAAGCTTCATTATCCGAAGCACGAATGCCTGACGAGTTACGACGAGGAATTAGCGTTTTTCGGTATACTGCCGGACGTGATCGGCGACTGTTGTTACGAGGACTACAGAGATCGTAAACGAGAGAACGCCGAGAGACTCATGGACGACAAGCTGAGCGAGAATGGCGATCAAAATTTACCGCACCTCACCGACATCAGGCAGAAGATGTGGCGAGCTTTTCAAAATCCACACATCTCCACCGCGGCTCTTGTTTTCTATTATGTTACCGGTTTCTTTATTGCCGTGAGCGTTTTGGCGAACGTGGTGGAGACTGTGCCGTGCGGCAATCGTCCTGGACGCGCTGGCACGCTGTCCTGTGGCGAACGCTACAAAATCGTCTTTTTCTGCCTCGACACAGCCTGCGTCATGATATTTACGGCTGAGTATCTCCTAAGGTTGTACGCGGCTCCCAGCAGGTGCAAGTTCGCCAGATCCGTCATGTCGATAATCGACGTGGTAGCCATATTGCCCTACTACATTGGTCTGGGCATCACCGACAATGACGACGTCTCCGGCGCCTTTGTCACCCTCAGGGTATTCCGCGTCTTCCGTATATTCAAATTTTCCCGTCACTCCCAGGGTCTTCGTATTCTCGGTTATACGCTCAAGTCGTGCGCCTCCGAACTCGGCTTTCTCGTATTCTCACTCGCTATGGCGATCATCATCTTCGCGACCGTTATGTTTTACGCCGAGAAGAACGTCGACGGTACCAACTTCACGTCCATACCAGCTGCTTTCTGGTACACGATCGTCACAATGACAACATTGGGGTGAGTCTAGTCTCTCCGTTTATCGATTGTCATTAATAAATCAGTTGCCGGTTATTTATTCATTTAATTATTACAAACACGTTACTTGCAGCCTTTTTATCAAACGGGACACCGAGCGTGTTTTTATAAAAATACCGTTTCGACGCTATTACTTCCCATGGGATTTTCAGACAGGAAACTCGTTGAAACCCATCTGGTTTATCATACAGGAACCCATGTAGTCATGCAATATGCAATATAAATAGTTTCCTACATAGATACTTCCATCCACATCATTTCCCTGTACGAAAATCCTATGGGATCCAGTACGGATTCTCATTTTATGTTCCATATATGTTCATACGTGAATTTTTATGTGGTATCCCATATGGGAATTTTTAATTGAGGAAGATTGACCCTTTGCAGTTCCCTTGAAGTGTGTCCTCTCTGTTTTAGGGCGTTCTAATAAATCTTTATTATCAACCATAGTAATTATAGGCAAGCGACCATGTAAATTTAACATTTATATAGATATAGCGTCTATGTTGGTCAGTAGGATAGATATTTTGCGAAACACAATTCAGGGTGCGAGATACGCGATCGCGATTCTAAACGCGGGAATGCGAGACTTAATTCAAATTTCGCATTTGCGAATCATTATGAATATCGGGTCCCATTGTTTGAACCAATTAAATTAAAAGTAATTAAGTAACCGAATTCGTAAATTCCTTAACAAAGGAACTGTGAAACAAATTGCATTATTATCCGAGTAACAAAAAAAATTGTACGGTCGATCAATGGTTCTCGATCTAAAAGATTCTAAGGGAAATCTATAACAGATTCGCGACAAATCTACCTTTATAGGTTCTTCTACCATACGTCTAGAATCAAACCAATGGGTTCACTTAATTGATTTATCAACCAACATTTTTGTTTATACTGGTAATTTAACATTCGTGGATGATGTTATTTTCATTTGATAACGAAAATTAACGCGGATACTACCTGAACAAGAAATATTTCAATGACCCATTGTAGGATTAAATGTCAGTCGAGTCACGGGGTAACATAATTATTAAATAAAATCGCATGGAACATCTTGATTATAATACTGCGACTACATTTACATAACAAATATTATAAGAGCTTGGTACAATAATGGTGTTTAGCTACTCAGAAAATATCCAATTATCCTAAGTTTCTCGCACGCTCCTTCTTAAGATTCCAGATGTTCGTAAGAATAATACGGTAAATACCGTTGGAGATTCCTTCCTGAACTTAAAGACATTGATCAATGTTTCGCGCTTAAGAATATTATCCAACAATGGCAGATATTGAGGGAATCTTTTAATTGAATTTTAATCTTCATAAATTACTTTAATAATTGAAGAAAAAAAATTTTTTTGACGAATGATTTTCCTATCACAAACCTATAAGCAACTCAGGATTTGTTTCATAGGTTTCGAATTGTAAGCTATATCTACAGGATAACTACGAGACCAACGATTAATCATAATATCAGATGCAACTGGATGGTATTATGATTCACGATGCTCCGTCTGGTGGCGTTATACCGTGTCAAATCCCCACGCCGGAACATAAATAACGCGATCGGACCCTCAAATATGCCGTCATCGTACTACGTACTGCAATGCAGAGCAGTTTGTCAGTACGTGGAACACGTGTTCCGCATGGGATTTTCGGTGGGTGCACCACGTTAAACATATTCGAGCGTGGCGAGAGAGTACTACGTCACGCACGTGGCTTTTTCCCGCAATACGTCTTGTTGACGTGATTCTTGCTCGCTTTTATCCTAACCAGCTGCACGTCGAATGGTAAAATTCCTGGTGATACACGCAAGCTATACAAAACACATAAAACTCGAAAATCATTTGAACCGTTTATTAAATCAAGAATTTATTTAGTTTATGGCCATTTAATTGAGCTCTTTGATTTCTCTCCATAAAATAAATTGACGACTCGTAGGGTATGTCAACCTATAGCAGCTGGTACATATACATATAACATCGAACTACCCACACATTATCTCTTACTCGACTATTTTTACTCCTCGAATCTATGTCAATGATATTTTCGTTTCGTATTTGCACGGACAGCTGACAATCACGCCTGCAGCTTTTCTCTCTCTTTGGCTGCCTAGCACTCGTAATCTTTCTCACATTGCAAACGGTGAGTAGAGTAGCAATGCGACCGAGAGTCTCCGGAAATAGTAACGCGTCTAGGGGACAGTGATTCTAAAAATCGATATTTCTCACCTCTCTTCCTCTCTCAGTATTTTTTATTTAAAAAATTTCATAGAAAATACAAAATCAACAATCACTGATGAGACGAACTATTATTCTTCACGCCGCGCTTTAGAAAACTTTTTGTTATATTTACGAATTAATTCAGGAAAATCCGCTTTCCGCTTTGTTTCTTTTATTTCTTTTTGTCTAAATACCCCAAACCGTGGAGTATGTGAAATACAATCCCGTTAACTATACTATTCGATCATTATTTTCTACTTTACGCTAATGGAAACCTAAAAAGTGTACAAAGTGTAGAACCTTAGAAATTGCTTCTAGGGGACAATGATTCTGAAAATCGATATTTCTCACCTCTCTTCCTCTCTCGGTATTTTTCATTAAAAAATTTCTTGAAAAGTATACAAAGTAGAAGTATACAAAGAACCTTGGAAATAACTTTTTCATTATTTAAAACCATTCACAAAGTAACTTCAATGGGAAAATATGTTGTAAATCTTTGTAAAATGACGAGTAAGCATTATCCAAGGTTCTACTTTGCAATCGTATTTCCCAACAATTGAAGAAATTAGAGAGATTTGTAATATGAACCTACTTGATGGTAATTTTTATTAAAATTCGAAAAATTTGGATTCCCATAACATTTTTATCACCTTGATCGATTATCGACAAATTATATACCAATCGATATTAAGTGTTAGTCCATTTGTCTAAAAACTAAATTTGGCTAAAAACATTTAGCACGATATCTTGATATTTTCAAGAGTTATAGATGCTTACAGACATTTTTCATTCAACTCAAAATGCTATAAAATTAGAACTCCTTGACTGATTCACACCAATTTTAAATATAAAATATGTTTAATGATAATCCATTTGTGAACCAAATTTGAGTCCGATATTTAAAAAACTACGGTAGCTTGTCTTATCAACAAAAAAGTTTATACATATGGGTTCGCGACTGCGTGCACACACACACACACACACACACACACACAAATGCCCCCGTTCTCGCCCACGCACGTACATACATACACACACATCTCTTCCTAAACCACAATTGTCGATATTTTAGACTGTTTCGAATATCCTGATATGAAAATCTCGACATTTTTTTTCATGACAATGACGCTTTATCGTGAGGAATGAAAAAGTTTCTCAAAATATAGCAAAAAGTTTAATTAAAACGACGTAAAAATAACAAATATGTAGTTAAGGGATAAATATAATGATATAATAATAAATAAATTGTAAGAAAAATAATCAAAGAGTGGTTATTTGAAAGTAGCGCGTAGAGCGCATCTTTGGTGACGAGTGATTTTCTTGTTCTCTTTATTTACTCTTTGTGCGTGACTTTTCAGTGAGCAGGATATCTCTCGCAAGTACAGATAGAGAAGATAGACTGCAGAGGAGACTTCGTTGGGCGTCGAGAGCTTACTCGTTGCGCGTCGGTCACTTCCTTCAAACTTTAATCGCAGGATCAACAGGTGCTTGTGCAAGTGGTTCGAACAGCTTACACGTCTGTCTCACTATCTAGCCTGTTTCTCTTTCTCTTCAACGATGGCTCTGCTTTTCCGTGCCTCCACCTTCTGTAGTGGTAAAGTTGCCACTGGATCTTCTATACGAAGGCCGATTGTATCAAGTAGTACGAAGCGTAGTTCGTTCTCTGATTTTTCAAATGCTGAGCATACAACACGAGGATCGAGATATTCTCGGAAGCCTGGTGCTTCGTATCTCATGCCCCGAATGCTCGGTAGGTTATTTCTGATACGTGACGCAATTGGGTCCCGTGAACCTTCGATCGAGTCCCTTTCGCCCTATTACGTCACGACATTGCTTAACGTCGGGCAGCTATATATCGACAAACCTGGAATATCAAATTTTTTATTTATTATCGATCCTCGATTCTTCTTTATTTCCAATTATATCTAATTGAATAATCCGTGAACGAGGATTTAATCGATTTAATAAAGATATCAAAGTGAAATAAATCATAAACTAGGTTTTGTTAATGGATGCCAAAAATATTTTAGTCATATATGAGAGGAAGCCATCCCTGTCAATCGCTCTCATAACAAAACCGCTGAAAAAAGCACGATTTTTCGGTTTTAGAAGGATCTTAAGAGTGTCAAAGTGATTTATACGATACAGAATATTCACACCGTACTGGTTGCTCGTTTGCGTACGCTTTTATGTCATAAATAGTGTATAATACCTGTAGCTTGTTCCACTATAGTCCATGCTGTATATCGAGATTGCAACCCCGTGCACGGGTACATGGCGTAGTGTATATTATACTGGTAATATAGTAAAGGACGAGTATGTGCACGGTGCTTTGCATTGCACCAGTGTCGTTGGCTAAAAATAGTCCCGGGCGTATGGATGGTAGCCGTGAGGGGTAGTGAAAGAGAGAGAGGGAGAGGCAAGGAATGGGGAGAGAGAGAGAAAGAAAGGGTAGAGAATGCGCAGTAATGGAAATTATAGGACGGATTTTATGCGCGCCCCTCTTATGTTGAGCGACTGGTTCTCGATGGAAGGTATAGCTACGTGTTTGTAGAGGAAAACGCAGCAGAGAGAAAGGGGAAGATAGTTGAAAGAGCCAACCAAGCTTTTTTTTTCTCCTTCACATTCACGTACGGCTACTCGTGGTCTGTATCATCCATGTATGTGCAAAGCATATACGGATTTACGCGTTCTATATATAAACTTGAAGGTACTTCCCGTGTCTACCGGTGCATAATACATAGAATACGCGTTTTACGCTTCCCTGTACTACGACGGGGATATAGGGATGAGGAGAATGAAGGTAACGTGGAAGAAGAGAGTTATATATGTGGAATATACCGAGAGCGGACTTATCCTCCTTTCCTACACTTCGACACTTAGTGCCCGTGGTTATGGCAACGCTCTATGAGCAACTAGGGAGGCTGGAGCTCGTTGAAACAGTGTCAAGTTGAATAAAATCATTTTATAAATGACCTAAAATATTTGTTCTTGTAACGTTCTTATAATCTATACGATTGTAACTTTTTTTTTCTCTTATGGTATGTTGAGCAAATTCATTTAATAATTTCTATAAATAAGTATCGGATAAGAAAATATTGTTGCAAAGGCAATCACCGTAATTACTGTGAGGAATTAATGAAACATTTTTTGAATCGGTATGACTCAGCTCATCCTGGTTTTCTCTATTTACAGCTTTGCAGTAGCTTACGATGAGCCCGCTATATGCAAAGGATACGAACTACAACCTGAAGTAATGTCCTCCGTAATGTATTGGAACGTGGTGTATACTGTGTACAAACCTGGTAGATAATTCTAGCGGAGGGACAGGTGCAGTGTGTTATACTGTAGCAGGTACCGTGTAACGTATATTACAGACGACTCGAGGTCATACGTATTTCTATGTCCAAGTAGAGGAGAGACAGGTGGCTGGATGAAGTGTACTGCACTTTGGATGTATATATATCCGCGCAGAAAACTGTAGGGTGTACCTGACCACCAGCACTACTACGATGAAAAGTAAAAGCTGTAGCAGCAACGTGTACGGGAGTGAGCTTGCGTTATGTGCACCTCGGCATTGCGGTCACTTGGCTAAAGCCACAGAGCACCCTCTACCGCATTTATTTCCCTCGCTTTTTTCCTCACTCTTTCGTTCCACCTTCCTCTCTCACTTTGCGTTTTTCCTCTCGATAATCACCTTCGAGCTCGCATCA
Source organism: Cylloceria caligata (assembly GCA_963942595.1). Taxonomy (NCBI): domain Eukaryota; kingdom Metazoa; phylum Arthropoda; class Insecta; order Hymenoptera; family Ichneumonidae; genus Cylloceria; species Cylloceria caligata. Next base: position 4,783,455 of record OZ012707.1, on the reverse strand, counting down.
TTCCCATCGCGTACTCCAATGTTGGTGTTCTCTCCACTCTTATGTTAAAAAAAAAAAAAAATGTTCCTCTCTCCGCGAGAGCCCTGGGAGTAGCAGTAGTTGGGGTCTGCAATATGCATGGGGGTTTTCAAACTTTTTCCACCATTCTTTTTCCTGCAGTACGCTTTTTTTTTGTGGCTTTTTCGTTCAACATTTTCTCCTTACAATTCTGTCTCACTGTTTTTCCAACTTGCCACTGCATCGTTGCATTACAGGATGATGATATCGTTACTCTCTAGAAGTATTCTGCGATGTTATATACAATATGGCAACTTTTTTTTTATTACTCAACATTTTTTATTTGGTAACGGAAGAATGAACGATTTTTCTTGAAAATTATAATGAAATTTACGTCAACTCTTTGAACAATAATCAAGCTTCGCCAATTATTTCTCAAATTACCATTGTTGTCGGCTTATAATTGGTGGAATGCATCATATCTAGATCTAGATTTCTGAAAAGTGGGTTAGTTTCTACGGTTTCGCTAAATTTGATTGCACTACATTTGCATAGGTGTAAAAATTCGAGAGTTTCCACAGGTAAACTCAACGACACTGTTCTGTGTTATGGCTTTGGACAGCTCGCATGCAATTCGTGTACTCGGGACGCTTTTATGAATCGAATATTCATTTTCGCTCTATACGAGATCGGCTATTCCATCGCTTGGATAGATCCAACCGACGAACCACAAATGCCTTTCCAAGAGGGATTTTCTTCCTTTGCGAGAATAAGGAGAAAAAGGGTGGCTCGCGATTTCCGTCTCGTAAATTCTTTCCACCTTACCAGGGCTCTCAGTATCCTGCCTTATTACTCCACTAGGAAATTCTATATTCACGTATCGTGTGGTAGTAACCCTAATTTTTTTCCTTCCGTTTCTCCGATGGGTTCAAGAGGGAAAAGAGAAAAATTATAGAAGCTTCTACCGCAACGCAATGTTGGTTTTATTTCTTTGTTCCTTTCTCCTCGTTCGAATAATAAGAACACGAGTTTTACGTCGTTGAAGTTGCTCGATCCTGAGAGTCTTTCCAAGATAAAAATCTGCATTTTTAATATGTTTTTAAGCGGTATCGAGTACATCGATATTTAAACTTTCAACAAGATTAAACAGATTGTTTTTTAAATATTTTATTCCAAAGTTGAGACTTTTTATATGATTTGGAGTGAGAAATTTCAAGAATTTGCATCCAAGACAGAAGTTGCAAAAACAAAAAATTATGAATATTTAACCTTTTTGAATATGAAAAAAAATTACCAATAATCATTACGTTACCGCAGTTTAAGCGAGAAAATCGTAACAAAAGGAATATCCAATAGCGTGACATCAGTTGTTCTTCGCGACCAACGTTTGTCTTTACCTGATGCGAATCTACGTTCACATTTATTAATTATTTATTCAAACAATTCATATAATTCATCTGTACGATAAATTGTTATGAAGTTATTATTAATTTATTAAATGTTTGTGAAAATTCTGAAAATTCTCACTGATACACGCAATATGTTTATTTCAATTGAACTCGACTCTCCGTTATAAATTAAGTATCACATTTCAGACGTTTCGTACCGAAATCGAAACTCGTTCTATTTACGGTGGTTTTTTGTTTCAGTGATCATGTTTTGATTTCCTTTGGAAATGCGATTAAATTCAACATCGCGTTAAATTTGATCCTAATTTTTTTAACTTGAAGATTTTTTTCCACTCGAACGGGTCACTCGAGACTCATTGTTAACTTTTATTACTCTCGAACTTTTTGAGATAATAAAAAAATATCTATAGAGTTTTAGGATTTTCTTTATTTTATCGATATTCATTTGTTTGTTTTAATCCAGAACCCTACTCATGTGATTTTTTTTTACTGAATCTACACGTATTCCCGAATAATTTTTCAAGGAAAAATTGTATTTACAAGACTGTTAAAATTATGATAAAAATTTCATTGAATAGATTATGAAAAACTACAACTTTAACTCTAGACTATTTTTATTCTGCGATATATATTTTTTGAGATATGTTTAAAATTCAACGTTTCCGAAACGATTGGGTTAATAATTATTGTTATTTACTTCAAGAACTCTCCACTGTAAAAACGTATAATAAACAGTAAATAACTTCCAATGTCATTTTAGTTAACTTCATATTTAAATTACAATAATTAATTAACCGCTGTCGCTACAGTCGGGAGAAGTCTTCTTTCCTGTTGAAAAACGTCCATATCGTATATAATTTTTCTTTTAAATTAACATTGAAAAGCTTTCAGATAAAAATAAATCTAAAAAGGATGAAATAACTTCCTATGTCATTTTAGTTAACTTCATATTTAAATTACAATAATTAATTTACCGCTGTCACTACAGTCGGGAGAAGTATTCTTCCGTGTTGAAAAACGTCCATATCGTATATAATTTTTCTTTTAAATTAGAGTCCAGACACCAGCATATTTCTTGATATGCAAAAGATGATTGCAATGTTCAGGAGACGTCTCCGAACTGTAGTGACAGCGGTAAATGAATTATTGTAATTTAAATATGAAGTTAACTAAAATGACATCAAAAATTATTTCATCCTTTTTAGATTTATTTTTATCTGAAAGCTTTTCAATGTTAAATTCCTGTTTATTATATTTCTTTGTAGTCGGGAGTTTAAAAAATCTTTTATTTTGTTTTATTTCATACTTTTTGAAGCTAGTTCAATGCGACTTTCTACCGCATTTTTATAATTGCTATATATTTATATATCAGGGGTACAAATTGAAAATGCGGGTTTGATAACAGATGGCGTTACTAACGCTATACGCATCAGGCAGTACTGTGACTATGTTCATGTCAAAGCTACGTCTTATAGCTTTAATTTTCAGTATGTGTCAATTTGTCGCAGTGTCAAATTCATAGTTTTTTTGAGCTCTCAATATGTCGAGTTTCGTGCCAACAAAACAGCATTTGCGGGAAGTTTTAATTTACTTCTTTAATTTGAAGAAAAGTGCTGCTGAAGCACATCGATTGGTCTCCGAGGCTTATCCGAGTCATGTTCCATCGGTTTCAACGTGCGAGAGATGGTTTGTGCGGTTTAGAAGTGGTGATTTTGACGTTGAGGACAAAGAGCGGCCGGGCCAAGTGAAAAAGTTTGAGAATGCTGAATTGGAGGCAATACTCAATGAAGACTCGTGTCAAACTCAACAAGAGCTCGCAGATTCATTGGGAGTGACACAACAAGCCATTTCCCATCGTATAAAAGCCCTCGGAATGATCCAAAAGCAAGGACATTGGGTGCCGTATGAGCTGAAGCCGAGAGACGTCGAGCGCCGTTTTTTTGCATGCGAACTGCTGCTCGAACGGCAAAAACGGAAGGGTTTTTTGCATCGCATTGTCACTGGTGATGAAAAGTGGATCCATTACGATAACCCGAAGCGCAAAAAATCATATGGTTACCCCGGCCATGCATCATCATCGACGGCCAAACCAAATATTCACGGCGCCAAGCTCATGCTCTGTATTTGGTGGGACCAGCTGGGTGTGGTGTATTATGAGCTATTGAAATCGAACGAAACCATCACAGGAGCACTATACCGAACTCAATTGATGCGTTTGAGCCGCGCACTCAAAGAAAAACGGCCACAATACGAGCAAAGACACGACAAAGTAATTTTGCAACATGACAACGCTCGGCCACATGTTGCAGCGCCGGTCAAAACATACCTACAAACGCTGAAATGGGAAGTCTTACCCCACCCGCCGTATAGCCCAGATATTGCTCCTTCCGATTACCACCTTTTCCGATCGATGACACATGGCCTAGCTGACCAGCGCTTCCATTCTTACGAAGAAGCCCAAAAATGGGTCGATGACTGGATAGCAGCCAAGCCGGCCGAATTTTTTCGCGACGGTATCCGTAAATTGCCAGAAAGATGGGAAAAAGTTGTGGCTAGCGATGGACAATACTTTGAATAATTCATTTGTTACCATTTTTTCAGAATAAACGTTCAAAAATAGAAAAAAATCCCGCATTTTCAATTTGTACTCCTGATAGTTACTATATTTTGTGAAACTAAAACAGCTAAATAATGTTTGATAACTTTTTTCATTTAATCGTTCAATAATTTTTACACTCTTCTATTCAGAATTAAAGCATCAAAGTTAATTGATAAATTGCGTTGCGTTTTTATTCATTTCTAGTTATCAACAACATCTCTGATGTACAAGAAACTTATTAAAATTTAAATGCTGTTGAATAAAACATATGTATATAGAAATTTTGACTGAATGCCACACGTTCTTTCTCTCACTTCACCGTGAACGCTCTGAAGTTAGGTACAGATGAACGAGTGTAGTAGGAATGATGGCCATCTTGTGACATTTCGATATATACAACGGTGCTTCGCATAGATTTTTTAAAAACGTTTCTATCTTTTTGAAATCTCACTTACTGTATACATTCTAGGACAAGAAAGAAGGTTACGATGCACAAAATCTGTGTAGCAAGTTCTGTCAAGAAATCTTTAGCCGATTTGGAGAACATTGGACACGAAAAACTGGCATATTCACGTCATACCAGTGAAACTCGGACTCCGTTCTTTTTGCCCAACGGGCAGACGGGAGTGAAAGATGTGAAATCATTCACACAACGTCTTTCAAAATAGTTCGAGAAACTGGCAATGTTTCAATATTTCTGTAGGGTTCACGAAAAAAAGTGAATAGAATGGTAAAGAATGTCCCATATTTGCTCAATGCAATAGCATGCGGCTCACTTTAAATCACATCGACTTCGTTGTAGCTCAAGCTACGCAACTGCATCGAAATATTTGCTCCTGTACATAATAATAATTATGCTGATTTTAGCAACATCTGAAAATGGTACTTAATACGTTATCAGAGACAGCAGAACCTGGCTTAGTGTTCAAATACACTAGATCGTGATTGCCCTTGGCCGTTTGGAGCTTCGAGCAATCAGAAGCAGACACGCAGTCCGATCACTTAAGTGACCTAGGCTCGATACGCTATATACAGACGATCATAAGCTGACCGCAAGCGTGGTGTATGTATACATGCGTATATGTGTATACACATTGCGCGTAGGGGTGGTAGTAATATATGATCGGTGTGGGTGCGTCCGAGTTGCCTCGTAATCACGCTCATGCGTTACCCTCATCGTGTCAAGGGATCAGAGCGAGAGGGCATCCTCCGCAGGATCAGAGTTTCCGTCTGAAGGTCGTCCTTTGTACTCGAAAATTTAATTGGTTTACTTGGCCAAGCGCGATCACTGTGAAATAATCTCAGATTAAGGTTGACAGGTGTGTGACCGGACTTTTCTGTCTGGGAATATTTCAAATCTGCAGCAACACGTTATCACACACCTATTCTACAAAATTATAACGTAGAAGATATATATTTTGTCTCTGTCGGGGGAAAACTTGGAGCGTTAACGTCATAGTTATTTTATTTTATTATTTTTTTCGGAAGGATTTCTCACGTCGCCGTTGTGCTGCTGCTCGAGCTTCCAGTTTCCCCATTTCGCTTCCTTCGAGTTTCATAAAGTAACGACTTAATTTAGTCATGCAAAACTTTGCTCTCGGTAGTGGTTTATTAACATGAGGCTGTGGTAAAAATGAGAGAAAAGTGAAGCGAGGCAGTGGGAAAAGATACCGCATCCAGGCTTTCAGGGTTATATTCTTATAGCTGCAAGAGTGAAGGACTACCCCAACCGCGAGGCATAATTTTATACCCGAAGGCTGCAAGTTTCTACGTGATCAACGGGTAATGTTTTTTTTTTTTTTAAGTCGCTTTATCTCTTTGCTTGAGAGAGCAAGGTTACTGGGATCAGTTTTGATTCTACATTTCACGATTCCATTAAACTTATATGCTCTACCAATGCGAGGATCCGACATTATTTGTTGGGGCAACTAATCTCTGCTCGGGCTCAATTTAATTCGTCCCTGACCTAACAAGCCTCGGTCTGCTCAGTTCTTCTTCTCTTCTCGTCATTATTTTCCTTCGTACCATCACAGGTAATCAGTTAAAAAAAATGAAAGTGCTTTAGCTGTTGGATTTAACTAAAAAGAATCGTTTAAGCTTCAAGTCTCAACCACGAGTATGATATCATTGACGTTGACGAGTTTCTTTTTTCATTTAATTAAAGTAAAATCAATTAAAGTTATATTGTATTTGAGCAGCTGCAATATAAATTGTATTAATTGTCAGAGAGCGAACAACTTTCGGCGCATGTACAAAACTACTTACGCAAATACAACGCGGTTTTCTAGTTGTCGGGACGAAGTGAAACAAAGGTCGGTTGCAGGGTTGAAACTTTTGGAATTGGAATTCGTGCTTTCGGGGAGTATAAGAGCTTTATAACTCGGGTGTGGGGTGAAACCTGGGGAGCTAGAGATGCCTCAAGCTAGCTAGTTTCTCGAAAGCTAGGCAACCGCAAAGTGGTACCCGTGTGCAATCTACTTCTGTGTTGGTCGGCGCGTGTCCGAAACGTGCCGACTCAGGACCCAATTACATTCAGCATCGGTCGACACTCTACATATACATAGCGCGTTACCGATCTATTATAGTGCACTGCAGTCCTGGTTATCTATACTCCGTCGCAATGTTTTCAGGTAATCGGTGAACGCATACATTTATAACGATGTAGCAGAATAATTCATTACTCACTCGCGCCTTGGAAGATATTTTGAGAATTCGTATTTGGATCCCCGACGTGTGACCTTAAACTTTCGTGTTATTTCGATTTTTATCACCCGATTGTAACTCGAATTTAGCATTAACTGTTTGACAACTATTGGCAAATCCTTTGCAACAATATCAGGTGCACGATTTACGGTAGAATTTTATTCCTTGACTGATTTATAGTTGGTAAAACTTAAAATGCACTATTTAGGTGTGGAAATATAGTCGTTTGTGATTAAATTAATCAGCATCTTCAGCGAGAAAATAATAATCCATCGAATATGCAAATATAACAATCGTGGTGTAAGCAAAAAGGATGGGACGCGGGGAAGTTTGGAAATCAACTAATGGGATTCGATAGACTATCAATAGCCGGAGGCTGTACGAGGCAACACTACACATCTCTTGAATTAATGATACGGTATATCTACCGTTGATTTTAACTGTATATTCGTATATACATGTGGAATTGTTTATATAGAACATGATCCAATAATTACGGTACCCGAGGCAAATCGTTGAATCGATGCGAGGTATGCGTAGGACAATGCAAGCTTCCGGTTTATCGCCAATTGTGTGACATTCAGCGCGTAATCAACCTACCGAATTCCAGTGCATTAGCAGCATTTGATTATGATAATGCCGAGAAACTGAACAATATTTTATACCTCTAACTAGAGGTATTTCGTTTGTTTCAAACAACAATAATTCTTTGTTTTTATTATTTTTAAAAATCGATATTTTACCAACTTGTGTTCTTCTATCCTGCAGAAGTTAAGGATGGAAAGAAACGACACTAGTCGCACGTAGAGGGTCACAAATTTCTGGTTTCTGGCGAAACGCCAGCAGCGAATCCAAGGGTCTCATCTGACCCAGGAACCACCACTGTTGCTGCCTTTGCAGTGATGATTGGATTGCAAAGCATGCTCCGCTTTGGGTTGTGAATGTTTCACACTTGAATTAATAATAAAGGCTTTTCACTTTATCTTCTCTATCTAAATTAATTTCTCTAATCTCTATATATATTCAATGAATTGATCCGTAAAATCGGATTCTCCCGATAGCTCAAATTTCCGAGCATTTGCACTCTCCTCCCGCCAGGGAGCAATTCACGAATTTCAACTGGATAACGGGTATCACGCTTTGTGTTTCTGGATGAGTCAACAATTAATTCGGATTCAGAGGGAAATGCGTCTACTCTACCTCATTTTCCACATTTCCAACGCATATATCGATTATTCAGAGCGCAGGTCAAAAGGTACGAAACATGATGATTCCCTTTGTCACTTTATCGATCTCTTTCATTATCTCTTCATTTTATTATTCGAAACTATCAATTTACGCAACCAAATCGTTCCGTTGTCAAAATAATAACTAAATGGGTAGGTCAAATAATTTTTTGGTAACAAAACTTCATTCCGAGTGTGACGTACACGCTGGGAAATAGAGAGAGATCACTGATTCAGGGCTGATAGCTCCTCAATATAGAAGCGTCGCGTGTGTGTTCCGTTCGTAGGTAATATTGGTTGCCAATGAGGACAAACACGCTTGGTTAACACCGTTCGAGCTGCTAATTTATACAGTGACCTCATTAAACCGCTTGATCCTTTCTCCTGTTCTGTTATCCCTCATACCCTAGCAAATTTCCGAAAAATCTCTCTCCGTTGAACCAATTTTCAACGGAAAACTTCATTGAAGCTTGTTCCGGATTTTTTAACGAGTTACCAAATTTGTTTAAGACAAAGGGATAATTCACCAAAGCACAACACACTCGTCTCTGCTATTTACATTTTGCTTCCGCCATTATTCCACACATAAAAATGTGGATATATGGAAGGTTCAACATTGTTAATACGAGAAATTGAATTGCGAGCTATTATTACTCACTTTTTTCTTCGTAGACGAGTGAAGAGGCAGAGGGAATTTTCATGTTGCCGTGAATACTATGAACTCAAAGTGGAAGTGAAATGGGTCAGAGCTTTCAGTCGGTGAATAGAAAATTCTGGTTTTAGCGAGAATTCATTGATCGATTCGTTTATGTTCGATCGATCGAGTATTTCGATTATCCTACCATTGGCATTGGTTGAATAGTTAATGACGTAAAGGGAGATATTAGATGAATTTAAAAGAGTTTAAGCTCTTTCAATGATTCAAAGTATCATTATATGAGACAGCGAATTAGGTATTCCTCGTAGCATTGAAATATTTACGTTAAATCATTTACATTCTCATGTATTAATAGGTCTAGTGCTGCATTATTTTTTCTTTATAGTAAACTACATAAATTCCAATGTAGAACCTTGCACATTGATTCTCATTTCTTTGATCCATACACAGCCTTCTCTATAAGAAAGTATGATGCTCAATTTTGGCTTTTTAATAGAGAATATTTTTTGTACTGTGAACCAAAAAAATGAGGAAGTAATATGCAGATTTTTACTTCATAACTTCCTTTTTATATTTCATGGGACAATTTTATCATATTTTGTACAACCTTGAGTTCCAAGTTTCAAGAAATTATTGAGGATATCGAACAAGATGACAGTTATAGACTGATTCTCCTTAAATTTTTTATTCAATTTTGTCCAGTGTTAGCTCATTTCTGGAGAAAATTCTTGGTGAAAATTCGTGCGAGCTAGAAAGCGAACGCACATTTTTGCAAAAAATGTAATTAAATCGAAACAGGTGTTTAAATTATTGTAAAAATTATAACAAACAAAGAAGCTTAACTGTACTTCTTGCGTATCAAGTATTTTACCTCGATTGATGAAAGCCATTCGGTAGTTATCGTGTGAGTAGCGGCGAAGAGTGAGCGATAACGTTAACGCGATGATGTGCAATGAGTCGGACACTCATGAATCGAGAAAGACTTGAGTTGCTAACGGGCTAGCGGATACATCATTCGCAATATCCCATACATTGGATGGTGGATCATGTTGAAAGGTTGCTAGAATATCCGGGAGTATCCGGCTTCACCATTTTGACGTATTTCATGAAAATCTGAAGAGTCGCTTAAAAATGGCAAAATAAAACAGGACAGTGACATGTGTTCGGTACATGCGATACGTGTAAACGTGCTGATTTTATTAGGGATTAACTCAAGCTTGGGATGGATTCTCTTTGAAATTTAACAAACGTTCAAATAAAATCATCATAATTAATTTAGCGAATGGAATCATTTTTTGAATGTTCAAAAAGTGTTACCACGCATCAACTACCTTAAGTTATAGAGGTTTAAATTTTGCATGTCTATCACATACATATATACATACATTCAGACATTTTTTTTGTAAATTTTCTGGTCATTTCAGAGCATTTTGATCACTCTGACATAAAAAAAAATAAAAACAAAGCTTTTTCTATACGAGGAAGCAAAAGAATCGGAGTTCGAACATTCATATTGACGTTTGATACAATGGAAGTTCGAAAATAGGATAAACTCGACACATTCAGTGTCAATGTTACAGTATAGTCGTACCGAACAATGTGACATTGAGAGGGGAAGTCTTACTTACCGTTGAGTGACAGTTAGCGAGTTGCTAGAGGGAAAATAACGTCTTCATCTCGTTTCTGACCAATGCTTCGACAGCCAGACATCCGTAAGTTGATGCATATCGTTCCTCGAAGTATTGCAACGTATTTCAAAACTTTATTTCCCTACAGTCTAAAAATCGTGAAATTTTAACCTTTCAACAAGCTGTTTCAAGAGCTTAACGTAGTGGAACGAATTGAGAGGTTTCTCAAAAGCCTGCGAGCTTTGTAATCAATAAATATATTTTACCAGTCGTGAATGGCATCTACTCGTACTTGTAGTAAAATTCAGTAGAATATCAGTTGTTAACACGACTCTTGACGTTTTAATTATACAATTAACATTCATCCAGGTATTTTTATTATCCTCAATGTAATTAACGCAATTAGTAAAATAATTAATACAAGAGACTAGAATAATTTACCAAAGATGGATTTAAAAAACCTAAAATTGTGGTGGGAAATAATAACGAATATTCGATGAGAAGCGTAGTCTAAAGTCGGTCACGAACACTTTAAACCCTCCATTTTAGGTTCAACGTCCGCGAAGAAAGGACTTCCACTGTCAATCGATGCCATATATACACCGACAGAAAACCTGTGTCTGCGTGCTGGACACGTCGTTGCTCGAGAAAGTATAGACGGTTCAAGCTGCGGTAGGAAATGAACTTTTGAAACGTTAAACGTCCTCATTAACTATCGATTTTGCTTCAAGGTGCAGCGTACTACACACGTGCGTGATGTCAGCGATTTTGGCCATTTCCAGGGGTGAATCAGAATATTCACAGTCGACCCAGTGTCTCATATTATTCTTTCCCATTCTGGCTTGGATCTGGCTTCTGCCGCTATACGCTTTTCCTTCCGATCCCGAATCTTTGAGCTTGCGCACGATTATCTATTCCATGTCCCTAGTGGGGACAGCAACGTAGAATACAGTCGGCATCCCACAAGCTAGTCGTTTAAACCCCTTCAACCTTTGTTTCGATATCAATTTCTTGTTTAAACTCTCAACTCGGTAGATCTGCTTCTGCTACCGTCAGCGTAAAATATATTTTTGTATTCTCTTCGTAGAATTGTAAAGAATCCTCGGAATTGAGAATTGCGTGAATTCACTCGGCCGCGTCAAACATATTTTTGCTTTTCCTTTCGAACCCGAATCTTTGAACTTGCGCACGACTATCCACTTTGAGTTCCTATGGGGACAGCAACATAGAGTACAGTCAGCATTTCACAAGCTAATCGTTTAAAACTCTTCAACCTCTGTTTCGATATCCATTGTTTTTTTTAAATCTTCAATCCATCCGCTCTTTCTCAGCCGCTACAGTCGGCATTCCACAAGGTAGTTGTTCAAATCCCTTTAGCGTTTGTTTCGATATTCATTTTTTTTTAAACCTTCAGCCCAGCCGTTCTTCTTCTGCTACCGTCGGATTAAAATATCTTTTTGTATTTTCTTCGTAATCTCGTAAAGAAGCCTGGGAATTAGGATGAGCGTGAATTCACTAGCCCGCGTAAAACATCTTTTATATGTATTTTCCCGAAGCGCTTCTTCTTTTTTCCACCCTTATCGTTCGCCGTTCTTCCCAGGGTTGAAGGATTCGCCAAGGTCTGCAGTGTACCTGGTCATATGTATGTCATTATTTTATTATTCTACCCAGTCTGATATCGCGTGATATATTCTAGAGCCTTTGGTAGACATTTATCGAATTTATTATCTTTTACCTTTTCTACTGTCTCTTTCGCTACCCTTAGCACCATAATTCATCCGCTAGCCTTGAAACCCTCCTCGTTTTGTTCTCTATCGGTCACCGATATCTACAGAATTTTTTTCTTTAATGTCCCAGGATACCGAAACAATGAATTTTCCCTCAAGTTATCCATGGCTGTTTTCTCTCTCTCTCTCTCTCTCTCTCTCTCTCTCTCTCTCTCTCTCTCTCTCTCTCTCTCTCTACTGCCTGGCAATAGTTTCATAACCGCGCTTTCGAGTGACGTGTTATCGTACCCCATATAACACCTGATTGAAAATTTATTATCATAGTTTCGGGGAATCGATTTCCGGTTACCAGGCTCGTGTCGTCGTGAGATTGGAATTCCGATTATTTTCGGGCACCACCTGTGCTCAGTGGAGCTTTCAAAGCACCTCGTTCCATTGTTTATCGGGCGTAAAGTCATATAAATAGCCATAATGATTCCTAAAAATCGAGTTTTTAACCACAAGATTGACTAACCCTTCGTGTACGATATCCCCATCAAACGGACACGTATTTTTCATTCAAAGATCGTTGAGCATAATGATTAAATACCATGACTGTTGAAAAGGCTCTAAATGTAATTGCTGGAAGGATTTTCAATTGTTCAATGATTGAATTTAATAAAATAATTTTAAACGCATGCAGGGCACGTTGTTTTAAATCCCAGCAAAAAGTTGATCGTTCATAAAGATTTAATTGCCATAATTGTTTTTTGGACGCCTGATTTTGGTATAACCCAATGTTGTCCAGTATTTAAAGTCTGTAGTTTTGTGCGGGTTCGGTGCTCTTCGTTATCGCTATTATGAGGCTGCGATAAGCCGATACTGTATCACATAGCACATTCGAGTATTCCACGTTTCAACTAATCGGACTAAAGCCACTGCAACTCTGTGCTATTGTTCTAGGCCATTGTCCGTTCGATATACCAGTTAATTCCAAGTATTTTTGTACCATACGTTCAGTGAGTGTTAATCCTATGCCCGTTAGATGATTTCCTCACTCTGTCTCTCAGCGATCCTTTCTTCCGCACTTAAGCTCGTTCTAGTATACTTTCGGGCTTTGGTTGGCAAAGATTTAATTATACCCCGAAGAGAATTAAATGAAGAATAGATCGTAGAGTAAAAAGAGGACGAGGATGATGTTTAGAAAGTTATTTTGTAACTCAAGTAGTAAAACTGTCACAGTTAACCCGTCATACACCAATATATATCGTTCTGCTTCTGAAATGTCTACGTCAAAGCTTCTGTGATCAGTGTTGGCGTGTTCGACGCCCGTATATCACGAGACAGTTTTATTGGTTACCTGATAAGATGACGGGAGAGCAGCACCTTCGGGACCGGTGGGCCCAAGCCGTTTTTGTACATATACGTCGGTATAATACGTACTACGTTCACACGGTACTACGTTCACACGTTGCATACTACGCTGTCGTGTCAGAACCCCCTTAGTCCTGAAGTAACTTTCAAAGGACTCGGGTTACTCATTTATTCGGTGCAGATGTTAGACAACCGTGAAGGGAGCGAGTGAAATTTCGGGGATTCACATATGTATAACAATATTATACGATAAGGATGTAATCTCCGGCTCCGAATGTACTATCAAAAGTGCAAGAAGACCTTGGCGAATACTATTTCATGTTGGTCAAAGGGCAAGACCTGCGAATATATGTAGAGTCGCGTAAAAGTTGTCCTAAATAGTTGGTTACCGCGTTCTCATCGAATCTCAGACGTTAAAATGCACGTTCTTGACTAGTAACTTCAAGGACACTCGGATTGTACATTTTTATCAATTGATTTAGTAATATTAACTTAGCTTTTCAATTTTCTTGACAATAATAATGATTTCTTTTCAAGGAAAATCATCATGGAGAATTTTTTCTTACTATCTGTTATGTACGGAGAGATAAGTGGCGCCACCAACAGTGCAACCGCGGCAATTTTTGCTGGATGAACGTTGTATTTTTGGGTAACATAGATTTAAACATTTTTCAATTTATTTAAATGAAAGAATTTAAATATTTGTGCTACATGAGCATTCGTTCAATAACTTGAATCGTAACTGCGTTTATAAAAAACCGAATTTTATATTAAATTTAAATAGATTTTTCGCCACTTTTTATTTCAATTGAAGGTTAACTTTTTACAATGAGCCTTGTCATACGATCGGGGTTTGTACTCGCTGACAGATGGAGGTAGAAATTTGTTGACGGTCCTACGTATCTCGTATCAATCGTATCGACTTTTTAGCTACTCGGCTTTATAGTTAGCTTTTGAAAACATAAAATTGAATCTAACATTACGATGCACTAGTAAATAATTATTGTTACTCCAGCAAAAAGTGCAAATTCCTGCCACCATGAGCGCTGTAAGTCCTATTCAATCGCTATAATATGGCATTGCAAATAGCGTGGACCTGTTTGATGATTTAATATGTAATTTGAGGATGAATAGTCGAGGGCGAATAGGTTCTTTCCTCTTGGATAGTCCTTCAGTATGAAAGTAAACTTGTGCAAAGGTTGTTTGTCTTTTCCTTAGTTATCGTGAAACTCCGTTGGATTTTGAAAGTTTTTCCGCTCGTTCATTGTACGTACTGCCAGAAAATACTTCGACCATTGGCTCAGCAGTCGCGAGTAGCAAGTCTCTGTATCGATCTGTTTGGCCGGGTCGTAAAGGAACTTTTGGGCGGGGCAATCGGCGCGTTCTTCAAAATTTCTTCTCTCCACTTAGCGAGAAATTCCAATGGGTGTTTTTCTCGCCTTTTCTCGATACCGTGAATATCCCTGACGAGCGCGAGAGGAAAGTCAAATGTACTAGGAAAGTAATAAATAAAATGATATACAAAGACTCGAGAAGAAAAAAAGGACAAAAAAGTTTCGCTTGTTAATGTGCAAAATCAGCGACGAAATCTAGAAATAAAATTTGCCCGATCTCGTCTGCTGCGTGTTTGTCGGAATGAATATTCCAGATACTCGAAACTCTCGTATTTTCAACTCATTCGGAATGTGAAAAAAACAGGAAACTTATAACGAGATGATAAATAGAAATCTTTTTCGTTCCGTCGGAAATGAAAGGATGTGAGGCTTTTTTTTCTATCTTACCCATCACTCGAGAAAGATAGATAAAGAGAGAGAGAGAGAGAGAGAGAGAGAGAGAGAGAGAGAGAGAGAGAGAGAGAGAGAGAGAGAGAGAGAGAGAGAGAGAGAGAGAGAGAGAGAGAGAGAGAGAGAGAGAGAGAGAGAGAGAGAGAGAGAGAGAGAGAGAGAGAGAGAGAGAGAGAGAGAGAGAGAGAGAGAGAGAGAGAGAGAGAAACGATAAGTTTTCTTGAGATTTTGTAGCGAAGCCGCAGCTGTAGTTGGGAACTTTTTTGCACAGTAAAGTACAACGTGCATTAGAAGTGTCAGTTCTAAGTTTTAAAGCCGTTACGTTGACTACTGTCATTTCTGATAATGTCTCTCATTCGATGTCGTACGAAAGCCTTTTCTCATTCGCTTCTCCGCCATTATAAAAAATATTTTAGTATCGCTACTACGTATTTCGTGTTAATTGTTATTATGATTGTTTTTAAGGGTTTTATGTCCCTCAGGGCTGTATCCACGAGAGGTGTATGCTACAAGAGCTTGACGTGTTTTCAGTCGCAGAAAGTCTCGTGAGATGCCCAGAGCCTGTAACTGCCTGAAGCTAACACTTGTCCGAGACAGAAGGATGACTGGGCTCATACAAATTTCCTTATGCTTGACACATCGTGCGATTCTACTCTTGCACTTGGGTAAACTGTAACTGACAGTGAAGTTTCTCTAAAGATACTTTTTCAAGCATTTGGATTGCCAGCGAATGGCCCAAACTTCTTGGGTAGCGAATTGACTGAGGCAGAAACTGTGCAATATATACCAACAGGAACGATAAAAGTCATTCTACGTTGGCTAAATATAATACATCGAATGTCATAATGAGAAAGAAGTAAGTATAATCGAAAGTAGGACACACAAACGCGTTTCTTCAATTCTCAAGGGAGAATATATCGATTCTATCGAAAAAAACTCTTTGGAAAGAGAGGGAAAGAAAGAGAGAGAAAGAAAAGCGAAATTTTTATCTCTCAAGACGAATCAGGCTTTTTCAATTTTCTCTTTATATCCTTCCACAGAGTCCACCGCAATCCTCACCACAGCTGAGCGCCGTTACCTCCCAAGGCAAGCTACTTGCGAGGACTCTGCGTCTTTCGTTGGTTTCATGTGTGTGTGTGTGTCAGAGAGTTTGTATGTTCTTTAGTGGCCTTAACGTTTTATCGTCGATTTACGTACTTTCTCGTGGTGCATGCTGCGGGACAGGGTTGAGCACCTCTCGCATCGTCCAACCGACGAAATCTCTTGGCGTTACTCCAATTTCGTATCCGCGAAACCGGAAGCGGACGTTGAGTGGAGCTCTATCTATGTATATATTTCCTCGATTACTCTTGTTACCAACATTGTTGCCGAGCAACTCATTTCTTCTTTGCCACCTTCTTATCTGCCCTTTCAAGTTACTCGTACGCTTGTCAACCTTACAATCTTGTAAAAATGTGATAAAATTCACAAATAAAATTGTTTTCAATGACGATTGTGCAAAAAATACTTTGATTAACGTATTAGATATAGTAAATACCAAAGGGGAGCGATGCTGATCAATATTTTGAAATAATTGCTCCAATTTTGAGCTAATTTTATCCAAATCATTAACAATTATTTCCGGCTTACCGTACAGTTCATCCTCGTTCAATTGTAAAATACGTGATTGTGAAAGACTTAATAATATATTCATTAATGATTAATTAATTGTTAACGAATAACAAAAGAATTATTATTAATTATCCTTTCGTTAATAACATAACCATTCGTACTTTTAATTATTTCGTATCCCGATTAGACTGCTTAAGTTTCTTATTTATAACACAAAAATTCTCTAATTATATCGAGTGGAAGCAACAGTATGGAATGTTTCGGAGTGGCATAACTCCTTTCAGTACAATTCTACACTCTGTAAGATCGAAGGGGCATAGTACGTCGTCAAGGGGGACGAGGTTTCACGTGGATTCGCGCGGAAGCTCGTTAAACGAAGCGAAAGCCAGGCGACCGTAACTCTCCGTATATCCTGCTGGTTGTCGGTGCGATCGCGACGGAGCGACAGTGCCCTCGCCACCCTGACAATGAGATATAGGAGGGATAGTAGGCACCAGGTCAGGCTACTCGCCTCGTCGACCACGAACACGAATGGGTAATCACCGGATAGCGACTTCGAGAAGCCACTACTACGACGACATTGGCTTCTGTGACCACACAAGACCACCCTCTCTAACTTTATCTATATATCCTCTGACGTGTCACATTCAAAAACGTCAGATCCTTGTTCAAACTTTACTAATCAAGCATCAGCCAAATTTTACATTGCACTTATTACTAACATTTTTTTTATTCCACGATACTTTTATAACTCTATCGTTAATTTTTCTACAAGAAAAAATAAGAACTCTACCACCAAATAAACTTTGAGTGCTGCCGATGGATAAAGTTTGATGATAAAAAAAAACGGAGATTAATATTATAATATTGTGGAGTTGTAATGTTGTAGAGAAGTTTTCTGGAGTTTCTTCATCGCAGAGTTGTTTTATTTGTAGAAAAATTAATGACAGAATTAATAAATGTACGGGTACGGATATAACTCAAAAGATTTTTTTTAAAATCTATTTCTATTTTTATTCTTCTCTCCTATGTGTGCCTTCCAACCTTTCTTTTTATTTTCGATTATAATTATAAATTGTCGAGCCTTTACGGTATACATATCAGCTTTAAAACCCTCTGCCTCGTCGGACTATCGTGTCACCTTGTCTCATTAGACCGGGCGCATAATGTATCTAGCTTGAAATAACATGTATTTAGTATAACTATACAAAGGGAACGTAGTGGAAGAGACCCGAGAAACCTTACGCTTCGATTACTTCGCACGGTGTTCACCGATGCGAGGAGGCGAGTAATAATAATTTGAGAGTCTGCGGGTGGGCTCATCCCTACCCCGATCTCTTACTCTTTTCCTTTCTCTTTCTCTCAACCTCTCTCCACGTATTCTCGCTAGATTGGCTTAACGTTGATTTGTGTGATCCGCGATGCGAAAGTCTGGGGTTTTCTCCGCCACCCTATGAACCTCTTGTCGCATCCGTCTCTCGTCTTCTACAACCCTCGAACCCGCACCTTGACAACTTCCACACTCGCAATCGTCTTGTTCGTTGGAATCGATGCTCCACCTTCGAACATGATTTTTTACAGTTCATTTTTTATCACCTTTCGTCACTTCGCGTATCAACCACCCTCAAGGGTTCTATAAATATCTCGATCCTGAGGGACTATCGACGGTCGATATTTACGGTGAAATATATTTATTGAACACTCCTATGGTGTTTGAAAGATGATACACTTCGATATGTTTGAACGTTTATTTGACGATTCGTAAAATAAATTTACCTGTATTGTTCATTTTGTACGAGCTCCCTCACCTCCGGCATTTCATTTGTACAAAACACTCGATAGCAAAGAGAATTCTCGTGTCTACGGTTTATATATGTCGCGTTAAAATCATACATCCGCGATCTCCATTTCAAAGGGAATAGCAACAGCTAGAGTGGTATCAGCAGGCGTTGCACAGCTCGTTTGCGAGGCTTCGAAACCTTCTTAACGCCATCCGCTTACATAAATACTACTAGTACCGGTGGTGGTATGTGTACGAGCGTTATTTGCGTTTCTCGAGTGACTTTTCACATCGTGCAAAAGGCGCGACGTCGCGCTCTGTAAGTACTCATGCACACACACACACACTCGGTACACTTGTGATACATAGGGGAACCAAAACTTTTTTCTGCAAAAAGACGGGGTGATATTCTTTGATTCGATCGTCTCAACATTTCGAATAATCGAAGGAAAGAATTTCTTAACTTTTCGTTACCCTATATCTCTGAACGAATCTACGATTCTAAACCAACTGGACAACGTAAAAGTTGGAGAGTTATTCGTACACGTGCGACCCTCGAAACTTTTCAAATTCAAAATGAAGAGAAAAAAAATTGCAAACAGATGACGAGTGAATATTTTCGTGAGTCGAGGAGAATAAGATCGGTAATGGACTGGAAGGAATTTTTATAAATATTATTCGTAGCTATAAATTATATATATTTGCATCAACTTTGATATATCGATCATAATAAAAATGGAGAATCAGAATAAAATAGTGAGCACAGATTGCGGGAATATCATATCTGCACCGCTGATGTAGTCTCCCGATATATAAGAATGATAAAGCGCTCGTTTTATCAAAGGTTTTAATTGGATTTTTCTCGGTTTGATGAAATTCGTTAGGAAGAACGTTGTTCAAGGCTTTTCTTTTACGCTTTTTATCTTTACCTCTGTAGCTCTCTTTTACCGAGGACCGTTTAAAATATACCGTGGTCGCCCTAGAGGGTCGAATGTAGAAGAGCGACGTCTCTTTCGTAACGCTTTATCGCCCTTTCTCTTTCACTATGTTCTTCTTCAATTTTTTTTTTTCGACTCATAGCGCCAAGAGCCCTCCAGCATCCAGGGGAAATTATCTGTAACGGGTTGCCATCCTTCGAGCTCTCGTCCTACGCTGGTATCTCCCATTTCGCGACAAGTATAACGTTCCAAGTTATTCTCTCTATTTTTTTTTTTGAGTTCTCGACGCAACGGTTTCGTCCGAATCGCTTTTATCTCGTATCGTACGATACTTTAACCACAAGAGTAGAAAAAACTCATGCACGATTCCCTGAAGAATCACGAAGATTTAATTTTTTTCTGTTCACACTTGACACAGGAGTATGTGTTTGCTGTAATAACCACGATGCACACACACACACACACACACACATACACGCGCGCGTATATAATATTTGTATAACTTTGTATATCTATCGTATACAACTAATCTCGAAGATGAATGGAGTTCCGGGCCAAAAAATGTCAAGAGATTATTAGCCGTATTGACCAACATCAATGATAAAAACTCGGGATGAGATCTTTTGATCGACATCAAACGCACAACTTCCGTTCTTACATTGCGGGCAGTCGGAATTTAAAAAAAAGACTGTGACGGCTATCTATGCTCAAGGCCTTAAGAGCGGATGGAAAGGAAAAAAAAGGAGCTGAGATTCGTGAATACATAATATTAAGAGTTCGTTAATAATTTAGCGAAGCAGGGATTATTCACTTTCAATCCAAGAGAAACAATTGTAGCGAACTCTGGAACTCTTTGATGCGGTCGTCGTAACGGAATTCAAAGAAATGAAATGGTTAGTTTGAAAATGCACTGTCGTGACGATTCGTCGATAAGTCGTTATCGAGTATAGAAGTGCGGGAGGGCATTGAACAATTTCAAAGCTTTCGCGATCCTGGACATCTGCTCCCGAAGTAGGGGACTTCCGGTCGTTCAATCAGCGTATACCTCATTGTCCTTTTGCCTTCTATCGCAATAACCAGGGCCACCTTTTACCACTCCATTTAACGAACCTTCCGGACTTGAACCTTCTACTTGACTTACGGTCTTTCTTATGTCTTTCTCGCTATCTAGTAAATTATCTGATGGCGAAACATCCTACAGTAAAAGTTACCCGGCGAAGATCCAGGCATCAAGTTCCTGAGTAGCATTGTGTAATAAAAGCACCTAAATAAAGGGTCAGGAAAGAAAATGTTAGCTTTCCCATCTTCTCGCAAAGCCCGTTTCATCCATCAAGCGAAGAGACCGAGAAATATCTGCGGCTGCTTATTTTCTTTAGATATCTGGGCGAGATGGAAAATTGTATTAGAACACGTTATACATCTTGTTGGGATAGGATACAGTTGTGTTAGCGACTACGCGACACAAGACAACAAATATTCTTGCATTTTTCTCTTGCTGAGATGCATTTCAAGATACATTACTTTCTCGACTATAAAATGTATCTACAAAGCGAATTTATTTTATGGAAATACATTTATTTGAAGACTGAAAGAAATAAATGTCATTGACTCGATAACAATTTTACGACGGGCTGGATCAAACGTATCTTGTAACTTTGACTCTTTCCAATTTTTACAATTCGATATTAGATTGAAAAAAGCATGCAAATTTGAAATTTCCATATTGCTTCCTCGTGATTCTCGTCGACACACAGTTCTCCTCTGTGGATAATGGTTATATTAATTCTGGCCTCCTCATAGAGGAAATGGTATTAATATTTTCAATAGAATAGAAAATTTATTCAAATTGGAAATTACATTAAATTTAAATCCCTCGATCATTCAAGATTAAGAACAACCTTGTCCCCTGGCCTGGGCTTTAACTCGATACTTAAAATATTTACGAAAGATAGAAAGCGTACATCTTTATTTTTTTAATACGAAAATAGCGTATATTTAAGTCAATTTTAAGAATTTGAAATTGGTATCAAGAAAAAAATGCTAAATACGAACAAAAATGTCGAAAAAAAATGCAAAAATGATATTTTTCAACAAAACAGCCGTTTTTTCCGAACAATCGATTTAAAAAATTGAAACGTGGTTTTAACGACACGTCGGACTTAAAAAAAACAGTCATTGTTGCGGCTTATCAACAATAACTGTCAAGAGAATACAATCTTTGCTATTGACTGCCCATGTGCAGTCATTGTTGACTACAATAATGACTGCAACAATTGCGTCATTATTGCGTGAATGAGTCATACCAATTAAAATTGATAAAAAAATATAGTTATTTGAGTGAATTTATAAAGACTGAAAAATGAAAAAAAAAAGAAGGACAATACCGAAAAAAAAAATCGAAAAATGTGAATTTTTTAGTTACAAAAATGACAAAAAAATTACATTTATTGAAAAAAAATGTTGAAATTTAAAAGCTTGAGCAAAGCACATAGATCACGATGTTGTTTTATACTCTTGACACACGTTACGTCGACAGTTGTCGGAAAACACTCTTGGCGATTGTAAGAACTGTGGTAAAAACTGCATCTCGCACGTCACCTCGTAAATTATATCGCTGAGACATTTTCCGTGAAAAAAGTGAATTTAATTAGAACAACAAAAATATTTTTCACAAAAATAACTTTCATGATTTATATTTAATGACTCTCCAATTGTAATAATAATTTATTAGTTTGAATAAAAAAAAAACTAAACACCATTCAACGCTACAAAAGTTGAATACTAAAAGGTCTGTGGGGTCCGCTTGACCTCCACGTGCTTTTCCACTGAGCGACTAACGACTAGCGGCTGCTAATACCATCTAACTAGCTTCCCTCTCAGATTGTAAAACTGAATTATGGGGAGAGGCCGAACCCAAATATGTCGTCTGCTAGCTCAGAACGTACCTTGAAACGGTCTTAGGGTCCATATGGCTCCCAAAGGTCCCGCCTAAGGTTTAATGAATGAATGAAATGCTTTTCATGCTTTTCTCACAAGATACATCTGTAAGGTTCGTATGTCGACTATGGGGAGTTTGCCGCGATTTGGAGGGTTTATTTGCTCGTATATTTGTCACAAGCTGTGAGAACGGTTCGAGGGTGTGGTAGAAAGATAGAAAGACAGAAATGGAGAGCCCGCAGTAAAACGTGGTGGACAAGTTTAGGTGCCGAACCGTCGAGAGACGAAGACAGCGAGAGACTCGGAGCTAAATTCGTTACCGACGTCGGCAGGTGTTCTCGTCGTCGCACCGGACAATCGGGCCAATTCCTTTTTTTTTTTCTCCGTTTATTTAACCGGCGCAATGTGCTTTGGTAAGCTGGCCCTGCTGATCCGTTCGCTTGTCTGAGGTTTACTATCCATTTCTTCTTTGTAGGTAGATTCGTGAAACGAACGGCGCTCAGTCGTTGACAGTATTGACACTTCTATGTCTTCCTGACCAATAAACTCTTCATTCAAAGAAAAAGGATTTTCTCTTTTTATTATTAAAATATATCTCGCCACCAGCGCCATCGTGGAGAAAAATCGAAACTCGATATTCCCTGAATTTACCCGATGGGTGGCTAAGCCCTAAGGGTTTTCCACACAACCCGGGTTCTCCCAGGGGGGTTGGTGTACGAAGTACGCAGGATTGCGAATTCCCCTCCGAGTGTACCAATAATTCAACATGCAACCGAAGAAATTATTGATATTTGTGTAATAATTCTTTTTGTTCCAGTAAAGTGAGCATTGCTTGCGCATATTTTTTTATGCAAAATGTAATTTATTCTTCAAGCACAAGTAAAAATTATAAATTACTGTACACACCAGTAAAATTGACATTTTACACAATAATAAAATAGCGGGTATGTATGCGCTCATTAATATTATCTACTTCCTCCTTCGCCCTACATTGTCTGATTGTGGATGTGTTTATATTACTGGAATGGTTCTGAAACATTTTTTTGATCCTTTATGCATACTTCCATGTATCGATTTGTCAAAATATCGAGGTCATTCCAGTAATTTTTATTCACGAAATTCTAAAAAAAAGAATTCTTGTATTTCACCGGGCGCACGTTTAATAAGATTTCCAGTATACTCGTAATATAATCGAAATCATTTCATTTTCTTCGCGCTATTGGTCAAATTCAAAGAGATTACACAAATCGTGACATTATGGGGGTAAAAAAAAAAAGATACCAAATCGAGTAATAATGCTATTCGTAAAGTATTCAATCCTAACGACCATTTCTATATTTATCGTTGAAACAAATCGGAAGTGGAGTAAATCGAAAAAGTGTAACGAAAAAATATCGGCGTCTATGTAATCACCTATAAAAAAGTCAAATTCGTTGATTGCTTGTACGATGAATTGCTAGCAACGGTGGTTATTTACACAACATATATGTCGTCTATAGCTGAAGATTAATCAGTTTCGAGTCACGAACTAGTTACTGCTAAAAGTTATATATATGACAAACTGAAGAAGACTTTTTTTAAAGAACGTGATCGTTCTAATTTTCGTAAACTTTCGTTCACAAAGCTTCCTATGCGAAAAAGCCATAATTTATAAGCGGACTTGCTCACAGAGGGGATTGTGTGGATTACGGACCAAATGAATAAGGAAACAACGTGCAAGGTTCTACTTTGCAACTCTGATTTACTTGTCAATTAAAATTCGATATATTTTTACTTTTTTTACACATATTTCGTTATATAGATTGCTCAAAAAAGTTGTCACAGTTGATCTGAAACTTACTTCGTTCGTGTAGATTGTCAATTCACC
This sequence comes from Cylloceria caligata, assembly GCA_963942595.1. Taxonomy (NCBI): domain Eukaryota; kingdom Metazoa; phylum Arthropoda; class Insecta; order Hymenoptera; family Ichneumonidae; genus Cylloceria; species Cylloceria caligata. Next base: position 4,759,238 of record OZ012707.1, on the reverse strand, counting down.
GGTAACGTTATTCTATTCCTCAGAAAGCCGTTTACTCAATTCTCTAACAATTTTTCTTGGTCGTAAAACACATTTTTATTTTAAACAATATTAGCGAATCAGTTTATTATTCAGTTTCGGCTTATTCCATTGTGGAATACAATCTGTCAGGCAAAGGGAGAGAGAGAGAGAGAGCGTTACAAAGACAGGAAGAGATAAATAGAGGAGCAGTAGAGTAGGATACACAAAAGGGAAGAGAGTACAGTTGTCTTAATCGACGTTGCGCTCTGTCACTTTCGAGCTGTCTTGAATTGTCCCGGAAATTAGGTCACCAACCACTCCTCCACTCGTAGGTACGACAAGAGTTAGCCTACCCGAGGGTTGTGGAGGTTTGCCTGAGGCTACAGCTGTAGCAGAGAAGGAGAGAGAAAACGAGGGACAGAGAGAGAGAGAGAGAGAGAGAATGAGAGAATGAGACAGCGAATAAGATAAGCCGTGTACACGGAGGGTACACAATTCATTCGATGTTTCTAGAGTCTTAAGAGGCCCAAAAGTCTGGACGAGACGCAAAGTACGCAAAAGGGTCTCTGTAACATTGCACTCCCAAATTCTCTGTATATATATGTGTCAAGTGTATAACACTGTTATATACGATCACTGGTAAAATATCCCGAGAGCTTTCACGATTAATTTACTAGCTGTTTCCGATCGTGGTTGCCTTTCATTTCCAGAGACGAAATTCACGAGAATTGTTCATCGATCGATCTCGTCGAGCTCTCATTCGAGCAACATGCCCGGCATGCGAGAGGTGGTCATTTGGGAGAGAAGGAAATGAGTCGGCACTTAAGTTTTCTGGTTTGGTCAGCCAATCGAATCCCACTTGACGTTACGAGGTATCGGAGTCCATCAATTATATTGTCAGCAAGGATCCCAAATACTTTTTATCAGACTTTCCCCCATCCCTCTCACCGCCAATCTGTAACGAAAATAAAAAATTGTTCTACACATTCTAATCTATTCGAGTTCTCGTATAAATTAGCGAAGAGCGTTATTTGGCTCAATGTCCTCTTTTACAGCAGATGTTAACACGTCTCTTATAACGTCCACAGAGTCACTTTTGTAATAGGGGCTCCCGTTATAATTTACGATCGCTCGTATATATTATGTTGCGTATCTCTGTTATTTCTCACGCGGTTAAAATTCCTTGAATAATAAAATAGTTTTCCCTTTCAGAGTTTGAGCGTGAAACAAGAGAAGGGAAAGAGGGACTCACGAGTCATCGGCCACATGACATTTCTCCCGAGTTTGCAAATTATTCGCGCATCCCTCGTTGCCGTCCATGTGCGCGACGAACAGATACGCCCACGCAAAACTGTCGCGCACCGTTTGCACATTTTTATTTAAGATACCGCCGCGAATCGCACCACTCTGTTTCATCTCCTCCACGCCTCATGATCTTTGGTGTATATACGCAATGTATACGCTCAAGTGAGAGTAGCCGGTGGTTCTCGCGAGACCTGACCAAGCTTTTAATAGCCTCATTGCTACGAAAGCTCTTGTGCGTGCAACTTACCAAACGGTACCATAGTAGAGCTCAGCGACGTCAAACGTCTGGCTCGCAAATCGGGAAAGCCAGACGTATGACGTTACATATTAGCTACTTGTTGTTCTACAGTGTGGCGCGCTGAAGAATAAAATCATTTTTTTTTTTGTAATTACACAATTTCTATAAATAATTGACAAAGATATAAAATGTTGTTCTTTTCGTAATAAAAAAAAAGATTGGTTCCATTTTATGGTAATTTCGTTTTATTCGTTCGTATTGCTTGTTAAACATTATAAATTGTTTAATACTTGGTAACGAGAACGCGTCTCTCGGCAAAAACCAACGGTTAACCTTTGATAAAAAATTTACAGGATCACAAATGCGATAAAAATGAAGTATCAATAACTGGTAAGTTGTTAACTATTGTGATGACAACGTGCTGTCTTAATATACGTTCCAATCTAGTTTGAAACTCGTACGGTAACCTTGCTAGCATTTATACGTTTAATCTTGTTTCGAAGAGTCCAGAGCTTTGCTACAATATTACGAGTACATCGCGTACCTTCGAACAAACATACAATCGTGTACTTGTAGTGAAAGACAAGTACATACATACGTATATCCGTTAACACCGAATCGACATACTGTGGAGTCTGCCAAGAGACAACCGCGAAAACGATTCGTTCTCTATGATCTCGACATCAATGAGCACGATATATACCCAAGAAATTCGAAATATCGAGAATAAATGGGAATTCCTTGTCTTCGAGTTAAATTCGAATGAAATAAATGTTTGTCTTCGTCTCTGTCGTTGCGAGACCGATATTTGTCTAGACTTTAATATATTTTTGTATTCCTCTTTGAGTAAAAGTGCATACGCTTCGTTGCAAAAGAGCAACCAGTTCGATTCTATCTTTCCTAATCGTACTATTGAGCTTTTAGCGAAATTATTAAATAATTTCAAGCACGTTAGATACCACTTTTCTCTGGATATCGGTGGTCAGACTGAAATCTTGCATTAATCGTCGAATACTTGAATATTGAACCTTACGAAGACGCATATTGTTCACTTGAATTTCTCTCCCAGGAAATGCACTTGTTATTACTTCATCCGCAGTGAAATACACAATATCCTGGTGTGTAATGCTACTGTACAATATTATTCTGTTACGGACGTGGAGTCGGAGGCGTTCATTTCGTGTTGAATATATCCCACTATCATTATTATCCTCGAGTATTTAGCCAGAGCTTTTACGCTATGCTTGACTTTCGTTCTCGGCGTGTTAAATACAACTGCAAGGCTCGCGCCCCTGGTACTAAACGTAACACCTTTCTCCAGTGCTACATATTTTCCTCAGGCTATAACCGCGAAACGAGAGCGGAAAAAATGTCTCTCTCTCGTTTCAGTGAGAAACGGGAAGTACAAAAAAAAAATCATTGAGAAAGAGGGTGGGTGGTGCAACAGGGGAATCTCCACGGCTGCGCATTGTTCGCGCAATTCATGAGTAATAATAGCCCACCTCGTTCTTTATTTCATTCTCTTGCAGCGCTCGACGTAAAATAAAAATATAAAAGTGTTCGTCACTTAGATTCATTAATTTGTTGTTGTTTTTTTTTTTTTTTTTTTTTTAAAGCTACGAACGTTTATTAGACGAATCTATAACGACGGTAAACTTTGACGGTAACACGCGCAGAGATACTCTTGTTGGCTGATTTTCATCGCGCAATCATACGCTCAATGTCAAGGGAGAAAACAAAGTTTTATCAGAAAATACAAATATAAAAGAAACACATGTTTGCCTTTATTTTTCCAATCGACTGATCCTATGGCGGATTGCTATTGAAAAACGGTCGGAAACGTTGCGTGTCTCGATTTTTTTGAATATCAAAACGGTCAAATTGTACTCTCTATAGCCAACTGAGAGCGCGGAATAGGTACAAATTTGTTTTTTTACGATTTATCGCACGCGAGATACAGTTCGGTGAAGAGACAGAACTCAAATTGCAATTTTGATTGTATTGTCTACTCGTTTGTACACCTCTATGGAAGCATTTTTTTAACCAGAACGGAAGATATATAAATGGACGGAGTGAGAACCAGATGCAATATCGTCAGGATGATTTTTTTAGTTGATTTATTGCTTTTTTTTTGTAGAAATGACACATTATGCGTCTTTTGATCAATTTTTATTTTTTCTAAAAATTATACAATTTTATGTAATAACGAAAGAAAAAAAATGTAAAAAATTTCACGCTTTATTGCATTCAATGTCTAACGAAAGGAGCTCATCGATTTACGTAAAGTTTGATGATGTTCGTTCAACTAGCCAGACTATGCGGTCCAACACTGGACCAACGGACCGGTCTGGGCACGGACTGCTGATGATTGGTTTCTAACATGGGATCGATGCTGACCAATGAAATTGACCAACGTTTAACCAACTTTCACAGTTAGAACTGAGCTGTGTTAATTACTGATAACTACACCTTCCGCTACGATTTATCTGTTGGCACACTTGTAGCGTGGGAAACAATTATAGTTACTCCTAGAACAATTAATTTAACGTCTTGATCAAACGTTTCGTAACTTTAATATACGCGATTCATGCGCACATTTTTTTCTTATCCACTAATTGCGCCAATAGATCAATCATAGCCACAGTTGGAGTTATCAGTACTTTGAAATCGATCGTTACTTTACGACTTTATGTTAATTACGTGAATGTGGTTAAACGCCTCATCGTTATTGATACAATCGGATAAACCAGTTTAATTTTCCCCCCAAACATCTTCGGCATTTTTCGCAACCAATTTTAAGGTAATAAGTATAATTGACTACACGAAAATATTGCTTCAACGTGTTTGAATTAAACGATATTTAAAAAAAACAACAAAAATCTTGCCAAGAAAACTTCCAAAAATATTGCCACATCGTCGTAATCTTAAGAAATCTTCATAAATAAATAATTATGAACCGGTTAATCGCGTTGATCTGTAAAAAAGATCTGATAAACGATGTATTGGATCAGGGAATTTCCGTCGATTCATTTGATCCTAAACAATATGCTCCTAAACAATGCTACAATATGTCTGCTTCGTAACGAATTGTTAAATTGCGAGCTAAACGTCAGTTGTCATGTCCGGCATAAGATTTGCGCCCGACGTTGTGGCACAGCATCGGTGGCCGACGTTGGTCCGTTGTTACAATTCGATTCAGTTCTAAAGTCGAGCAAACCTTGGCACAAACGTCGGGATAACGTTGTAAGCCTCTTCTGGTGCCCAGTCTTTGCTTAAGGTTCCGGCATCAGTTGTAGAATCCTACCTGGAAATAGGTGACAGCTTCAATTCAACCCACAGCCAATTAAATGACAATTACATTGGCTTACCCTTTCAATACAATTGACTTATGCATTTTTTTTTTTAACAATAGAATTCATTATTTTAATCTCTTTTAAAAATTCATGAATAATTCCGTTGCGAAATTAAGGACTACACGATATATATTCTCCAGAGGCCGGTGAAGATCGAGTGACCCGAAGAGTTCTATCCATCGTTTGAATTCTATAGCCAATCATCTGATTACGAATAGAAACGGAGTAGAGAATAGTCGAAGAAAGCACATAATTTTATCTTGGAGTTTTCGAATACGTCGACGGAGGTTGCGCGTTGTCTCGGCGGATAAAAGATCACGCGATCTTTTTGCAAGCACGCGAAAGCACAGTTCGCCGCTGTATTATCCTCTTCTCCCAAGATCGAGTGATCTTGTTGGCTTCGTTCGAACAACCGCAGGCGCGACGTTTCGCCCGGGAAATAAGAACAAGGTACGAGCCAACCAGTTGTACCAACGACAAACTGAACGACAGGGGAATTTCGATCTAGAATCTTGATTTCGAAAAGAAAACACAGCTCACGATGTAACAATGTACGATCGAATGCAAAATTTACAAATTTACTTATTCGTCAGAGGTTTGACGCGATGAAAAGCGCGACACGATTTTCATTTATTTTTAATAAATATTCATTTTCTTACCTCAGTATAATTTGAAAACGGTTTCATTGAGGATGCTTGATATTGCTTCACGTATATATTCTCAACTAAAAGTTTTATTCAAACAGAACTCGAATACTTCACGATGACAGAAAAATGTATAATAAATCAGCAATAACGAAAATATTAAGAATAAATTTGTTTAAAAAGAAAATTCATTAAATATATTTTCAATAATATCAATTTTTCTTCTTAACAAATGATTTCGTTGATTTTTTTTGAATACAAATGATATTTTAACAAATTATCCATCGATTTTAAAGGTTTTTTTTCTGTCTTTTTTCATTACGAAAAATACTTGAAATATCCTCAATTTTATATGTTTTCGTCATACGAAATTGAATATATTTTCGTGATGTTTTTGTACTTGAATTTTCAAGTACAATATTATATTTATATCGTGGCCCTGCGAATTAAATTAAAATAAAAATTATTTACAAATATTATTCTATAACGAGCAGCTAGTGTTGACAGCTGAAGATTTTTGGACACATTTTATCGAAATGTAGCGTCGCGTATCTTCGCAATCCGGTTTCTCTCGGTGTCTCTCTGACCGAGACACGCTGACTTCAGCTTTGCTGATAGCACCTATTAACAGTGAGAGTCAGTGCAGACAAAATGCACGTGTGACATGCATATATACTGCCAACTCGTCGTATTACGAACACCCGTATATCTCGAGTCTTTGGGTGCATGGTATTTGCGGCGTGCGCCAAGGCGTGCTTGATCTAAAAATAGAATTTCTAATTCTGTATTTCTTGTGTCTCTTTCTCCAGTATTCTCTCTTGTAATACGCTTCGCACTATCCCTACGAGACCTTTGTACAGTATCGCGTAGTCTCTATTTTAAATGTCAGAGTCAAACGTATAGTGGTAACGAAGAAAAAAAAAACAAAACAAAGCACAGCCTCTTTTTCATAATAGCACAAATTGTCCAAAAAAAATTTGTCCATTAACCTGTAAACATGTCGTTTGAAAAAAAAGTAAAGTCAACGATCGAATTGTACGAAAACAAGGATCGCATAAAATTTATATAACGTGGGCGTGAACGAAAAAAAAAAAAATAAAACTTTGTACACAAAACCCTCATTCTTTTTCATGATCCGTCCGCATCACGCGTTTCAGTTTAATCGAGCGTAGAATTAATATCGACGTTCGACTGGAATAACGGAAGCAATTGTCATCCATGCAGATGGTTGTCTCTTGCTCTCTCTCTTTCTCTTTTTCTCTCCCTCTTCCGTCCCCTCCGTTATTTCTCTATTTTTCTCGAGTATTTTCCAGCTAAGAGAACCTTTCTCGTAATTTTCTAGTGTAAATTTTCATGTCGTCGCACCCTTTATGATCTCTTTCTGTACAATGAGCGAACTAGCCACATACAAAAGACCGCGTCTCGTAGGTTTCTCCGGTGCTCAACGGTGCGCGATTCAAGGCCGACGATGAGTTTGGCATCAGGGCGCATATTTTATCCCGTAGCTTTAAAAGATACCCTCTCGTTTCTCCTTAACACACAGACGTACACATACATTAGGTGAAGAGGGAGCGATATAAAAAAAAAAATATGGGTCAAACCCTCTCGCTCTCTCGATGTGATGTACCCTGCACTTTAGTGACCATCGCTCCTCGTATGTATCGCTCGTTTGTGCATAATAATGAACGGCAAATCGGTAATTATATTATAAAAGGTCATATCTTGTTTATATTTAATACCGCCGAGGGTGTCGTGACGAGTCGGGTGATAATAAAAATTTTTCTTTAAATAAACGAGTCACGCGACAACCAGGTATCATTTTCCGCTTGATCCGTAATAATAGCAATAATAGTAATAATAATGACAACAACGATACGATTTTAAAGTTGCCCTTCGACGTCTAAATCACGACAAAAAGCGCGTTGAGAGATTTTGCTAATTTCTGGTAATATTGCTCCAAAAATTTATGCGTAATTCGTCTCTGGCAGGTGCTCAATGCTTGGTATTATTATTATCTCTGAATGACGTGTCAAGTTGGTAATCCTAGGCAAGAATCTCAGCTGGTCCAGGCATTTCAGACTACATTTTACTTACTCGACTGACTTAGGTACTACTTAATCCCATAGGGAACGTAGGGGACGAGGTGATTTGATGCGTGCAAGAGGCTTTAGCGAGTATCGCGAGGAATCCCGGGTAAGCGCGAAGATGATGAAGCGTGCGTCTGCCTGCTGTCTCTGTATCCGGTGGCTTTTAATACGGCGGGCTTGTGCTTCTCGAGCTCCATTATTCTCGGGCTCTGCTCACTATGTGTCGAGAGTTTCTTCAAATAAACTTGGTGGACTACAGACGCGTCTGTGTAGAAGAAAGAGAGAGGGAGAGAGAGAGAGAGAGACCGATACGTATATATATATATATATATTTCTCTCTCTCTCTTTCTTATTCTCTATATAGAGAAGTAGATAGAGCAGTGTTGACAAGGCGAGAGACGAGTGGGCGAAGGAAAGTTCAAGTAGGTAACGAATAATTAACAGTGGCGAGAAATTTTGACTAAGCTGAAGGCAACCATTAATATCTCTTCTCTGTGAAACTTGGGGATATGTTTGTAGCGAAGGTAAAGAGTTCTAGTTAGTTCTCACGTCGTTATATCGGTCGTAAAGAAGTTAAGAAGAACCTCAGACTTTTAGTCATGCAAGAGCTTGTCGGATATCCGGGTAACGTCGAGAGGCTTCTGATAAAGCAAACACTGTCCAAACGTTCCTTACGAAATATCATCATTCCTGTCAGTTTTGTTTATGCGATCTTCAAATAAACGTCATTCTCGAGTGATAAATAATCAGTCAAAAACCGGGGGAATTTTAAAAATAAATCAATCTCAATTGAATAAATAAAACACTGATCGACGACTCAAGCAGACGAATCAATTAATACAATTATAATTTCAAAATTAATATATTTGTACGTTGAACAGGGTCTTTTAAACGTGTTTAATACATTGTTGAGTAATTTTACATCGTACTCGTATATCAAATTTAATGTATCTGTTTATAAAATAAATATTTCCTGTTAAAGTATATTAATTATCACGAAGAGGAATTAAAACAGTTATTGGAATTGTTGAGGCTCTACTGCGATAACTGACAATAATTATATAATTATATTAATTATCACAAAGAGAAATTATAACAATTATTGAAATTGTTGATGTTCACTCTGCTGCAATAACTGCCAATAACTGTACTTGCCCTCATGTCAGTTAAGTAGACCGAATAAAATAACATGAAATAAATAAAATAAATAATCTACGATATCAAATCGCTGTCATTTTTCTCATAAACCCAAGAATTATTCTATCGAGAGCCATTTCAGTCTACCAGTGATATCTACCCGAATGTGATCAGCCTGGTATAATCAGTTCTGCATCGCGTTCAGTTATAGAGTAGTAACATCCTGGTTGGTCAGACACATCTCACGCGACACAGAATCTCCTCGACGTTTCCGCCGTCTCAGAATCCGTCACGCACGCATTAACGATAATCTCATTTACCTGACGAGACTTTGAATCTGTGCGAGATTAAACGCATTGTAACCGTCGTATCTGCATTGACGTCAAGGATTCTGTGTCGCTGCTGATGCTGTTACTGCTGTTAGTACTGAGGTTCGGGTCACGTGAACTGTCGAGAAATCGAGGTCAACTGTCCCTAACCCTTTGCGTATATGCATATGACAATGAACGTACCTATCACCTTGTTTCTATCGCGGTTAAATTGTCCCCGCAGTGTACTCAGCGCAATTGCCATCGTCGAGACTCCGAAGTTACTTGAACTGACAAACTATATTCGCGATCAATCGCATTCATGGCGTCCGTTATCGAATTAAGTCCCATGTACAGTGGGCACCCCGCTACACTCACCTCATGGCATCATTCCACAGCTCTTGTGAAGTAGCAAGTCCCTCCTCCCCCATCTCTCGCTCATCCATCCATCCGATCAGCACGTGTTCAAACTACTAGCATTCGCACGTCCCTCGGGAATTCTCCGCTGGCTATGCACTGTTAATTTGAGGTATCGCTACGACGAATCCCGTGATTACGCTGGCGGGGCAGACGTTTTAATGCCTCGGGAATACATACCGGAAACTCGAGTAATCGTTGATTCCTTCTCCGTTGCACGTTTATTCGCAATTCCTGTTATTATGTTGCTTACTCCTATTGTATTGTTCGTTCTCGTCAAAGAGATCTGTTAGTTACTTGATATTATCTCGTGCTCCGTCAGCTACTTGCTAATTATCTATTGCGTATTCCTCTACGTATTATCATTGAAATCCTTAACGTTATCTATTCATCGAGGTAGAAATCTTCAAGGGAGAAACTAACGAAAGTTCTTTCATAATTAATTATATTCGTATACATTGGACACAATAATTCGCCTTTAATTATTTCAGATATATTTGACCAGGAGAAAGCAGAATGAAATAATAATTCTCTACAATATAGAGAAAACGTTTGAGTCGCTTCAACTAAAGGAATGTAGAACGAGTGTTTTTGTATTCAGCGACTAATGAAACAAAATACTTTTTTTTTTGTGCGGATGAATATTCATCTAAAGATACTGCCGATAAAAACGAAGAGAATTTGCATTAAAGCTCTTCTAGCCGAGGAGTCTTGTGAGAGATTGGCAAGTGAGATCTTGAGCTGTCTTCCAAGAAAATTGACTTATCGTCAAGTAGCTCGGAGCATAGGATGACGAGAGAGAATACGTCAGGAACGAAGGGTCAGTGGCGGAGCCTCGGCAATCTCGTTAATTTCATGGTTCACTCGATCCATTCTAAAAGGTAATCCCCTTGCTCCGGGGTTTCATGCTTGAAGTACAGTCCTCGGGAGCCAACGGGAAGGTCACCATCGGAATGTTGGATTAAAGCTAGAATTTCGTAGGAACGTATGTACGCTATTCCTATACGGACATACAAGAATGTACACTGCGTAAACCAAGGACGAAGTGCTTATAGCAACGTCACGAAATGTAGGTCTCGTCGTTTTAGATCCTCGTCAAAAGTTCCCTTACACTTCTCCAAACCTTCATCGACTCTGGTGCAAAAGTTGGATTTTGTTTTAATGTCTAGTTACGCTGCTCTTGTCTTGTTCCGTAATCATCTCGTGTTCGCTATTTTTGTCTCATTTCTCTTTGCTTTTGCGACTTTTCCATTGCAGTAGGAGAATTTGCGATACACGTGTAAGTCGTGTTGACTGAAAACTGGAGCGAATGGAATGTAGGGATTCCGTTGCCTCGTTTAGTATGACATGAATATACCAGAAAGTCTGGTCGTTCGTATACTTTACACGTAGCGACAAAAACAACATCAGGTCTCTGCCAATTAGCACATTTTTTTAATCGTATGCCACAGTTTACGTAAACCCCAGTTCGCCCTTTTTACTTTCTCACAAAGGCTTTATTTCAAAGTTACGGTACTTTCATTTTACAAGGGTCTTTTACACGTTAAGGATATATGGTCAAAAGATGTAGAAGGGGAGGGGCGGGGTGAGGTGCTGCGCTAAACGCGTAAGTCAGTTTGCGAATGAAAAAGCTCCACCGCGTGACGTGGATAGAAAAAGATGTACTCCAAATGTCTTTCGTTTATTCTATTAATCTCAAAGACTATAAACGTTCGATCATATTCAGAATTGCATAGAAGCTGTCTTAAACTCTGCAACTCTGATTGCGGATCGGTTTGCTTGACTTTATACGTAAAATTTTGTAACTCTGAGCAGACGTTGTTTAAACACAAACGAGACGGTTAATAATTTGTAAAAAATTCAACGTATCTTGTTCCACAAACTGGCTAACTTTCAATGCAATCAAATAGAAAGTTGTTTCGGGCTATATATCGTTAAACCCAAACGTTAAGTGTCCTGGGAGCTGAGATAAATGTTTTTTTTTGTCATGCCCTTAAATATTTATAATGAATGATTGGTACGTCGGAGACAGCGATCGAGAGATAATGGCTTCGTTCCAATTTCACTCGATATTACAGAAAAATAAGCAAGCACTTTGTCCTATATGTCCTTTCGATAATTCACTTAACTTGGCAGGCTCTGTCAGTCAGATAAGGCAAAGTTTGTCTCGATTCTACCTTCTCCGTGTATTATACGTGGAGTAGGAAACTTGAGTCCACGGGAAGGTAGAAGATAAGAGATTTTAAATATGCATGATGAAGAAATCCAATATCGTCTTTGTTTCGCTATTGGGCATCTCTTTTCTTATTCTTCAAGGAATCGGTCGATCTTTCATGGATCTTTCTCTAGGGAAAACAAAAAAGGGAAGATGAGAAAGCAAAACGAGCCATTAACCGGATCTCTGACTTTTCACGCGATCGATTAACTTATTTTGCCAATTCGTTTTGAAGAAAAAATTCTGTAACAATAATTACTTGAGATATACAAGAGATTCTGCAGTGTTCAATTAACACCATGTTTCCATCTCCTTCAGTTATGAATCTACCGAATTTTAACTCTACCAGGGTATATAACTTTGCCTAACCTCTATCATAAGGCAACTCTACCGGAATACAACATTTTATCCAAACTCTATAATAATGCAATTCTACTCGATTTAACAGTAGCTTATAGGTAACAACTATACCAGATTGAACCGCAACTTATAACTCTACCGCGTTAAAACTCTACCAGGTAACAATTTTACCACATTAGACAACAGCTGATAACTATACCGCGTTACAACTCTATCAAGTAACAACTCCAACAGATTGAACAAGAGCTTATAACTATACCGCGTTATAACTTTACCGCGTTATAACTCTACCGCGTTATAACTCTACCGCGTTATAACTCTACCACGTTATAACTCTACCGCGTTATAACTCTACCGCGTTATAACTCTACCGCGTTATAACTCTACCGCGTTATAACTCTACCGCATTATAATTCTATCAAGTAACAACTCCAACAGATTGAACAAGAGCTTATAACTCTACCGCGTTATAACTTTACCGCGTTATAACTCTACCGCGTTATAACTCTACCGCGTTATAACTCTACCGCGTTATAACTCTACCGCGTTATAACTCTACCGCGTTATAACTGTACCGCGTTATAACTCTACCGCGTTATAAATCTACCGCGTTATAACTCTACCGCGTTATAACTCTACCGCATTATAATTCTATCAAGTAACAACTCCAACAGATTGAACAAGAGCTTATAACTCTACCGCGTTATAATTCTACCAGGTAACGACTCTACCAGATTGAACAGGTAACAACTATACCAGATTGAACAGCAATTTATAACTCTACCGCGTGAAAACTTTACCGCGTTATAATTCTATCAGGTAACGACTCTACCAGATTAAACAGCTGCTTATAACTCTACCGCGCTTATAAAAATATACCAGGTAACAATTATACTAGATTGAACCGCAACTTTTAACTCTACCGCGCTAAAACTCTACCAGGTAACAATTTTACTAGATTGAACACCAGCTAATATCTATACCGCGTTACAACTCTATGAGGTAAAAACTCTAACAGATTGAACAAGAGCTTATAATTCTACCGCGTTACACCTCTACCGGATTAAACAACAAGTTAAAACTCTACCGCGTAACAATTCTACCAGAATGTATCAGGCCCTCGAGAACATCTGTCCCATATTATATCTCTACCGTATTACAAGTCTATTTAATTATAACCTCGATAAAATACAAATTTCCGACGACAGAACATTTTTCCCATCTATCGCCGAAATGTAATGGCGAAAAAATGACTGAACTACAATTTACCACATCAATTATGTGACCGACGTTCACGAGAGTTAGGAATGAACGTTATTTTCTTGTGTAATTTTACGTCCATTGTATTAACAATAACAGAAACTTTAAAAAATAAAAAATATTCCCTTGTTTGTAAACTTAGCGTTGCGTCTGTGCACGTGCGTGTCATCACCGATAAATATAATATATCCTCGCTGGCGTTAACTAGACGGAAGGAAAGGACGAGGGTTGTAGTCAAACGAAGTAGAAAAAAAACCCCGCACACACACACACGCGCGCACACACGCACGCACACGCACGCACACACACACAAATATTTCCATACTTCAAAGTTCCAAGGTTCCACGAGTGAGTGTCGATTATTCTTTCAGGAAAATTGTTATCCATCCTCCCTTTCACGTTATCTTTCTTACCTCGGCCTTGCCGCATCGGTATTACCCACCGACTATCGCGGAGCGTCACGCTCCCAGGTAAATATTACAAGCTACAAGAGAGGTTTATCGGTGTCAGCCAAGAAAAACGTCGCTGGCGTATACTCGCTGGCACTTTTTTTTTATGCAGCTCTTCTTACTCCCGGTTTCTCTATGTGTCTCCGATGCTACTCTCACTCTTCTCCTCCACAACCCTCAGCTTCTCTCAAAGAGCGTCTCGCTCGAGAAGAAAGGAATGAAAATGAAAATAGGAAAAAAATACAACGCGTATCTTCACATTGGCTTTTCCGGAGCGCACGTGCCATCGGTCACCGGTTTTCCCTATGGTCATACACCGTTGGAGAATATTACTATGTAATGCGTATACACGGTCGGTATGGCTATACAACTTTCGAGACACGTAACTCTCGTATAAAAACTTTTATAGCATGAAGTGAACGATATACGTGTACCATAGAGTGTTCCCATATATAACACAACACGAGTCATCGCACGTTATACTCGTATTCCTCTGTGGAAATATCTAAGTATACATATTGCAGGTATTATGGGTACTAGAGATCGTAATAGGTAACGTACCGAACAAACTATAGAGGGAGACGTATTAAGTGTCAGTAGTAAACGTGGGAAGCCCTTAATGACTGCTCGTTGAGGACTGAACGACAGTGACCAGGCAAATTCACTGAGAGATGAGTTTCACCTGGGAATATTTCATTGAATATATGAAACTTGTGTGGAAATATATATTTTATCCCATATTTACAACTCTATCATTAATTTCTGTACCAAAAAAAACAGCTGAACAGGTATTTAATTCCGAAAAATATAACTGCTACTTTACAAGCCTGATCAGATAAAAACTCGACGGTGCTTTTAATGATAAAAAGTTCAATGATAAAAAAACGAGAATGGTCTCGTGATATATCATCGTGAATTATTATCGAATTGTTTTGGAATATGATAGATAATTCAATGATAAAGAAGTAAACCACAAGTCAACTCTACGGTAATTTTAATGATAAAAAGTTCAATGATAAAAAAACGAGAATAGTCTCGTGATATATCATCGTGAATTATTATCGAATTGTTTTGGAATATGATAGATAATTCAATGATAAAGAAGCAAACCACAAGTCAACTCTACGGTAATTCTAATGATAAAAAGTTCAATGATAAAAAAACGAGAATAGTCTCGTGTTATACCATCGTGAATTATTATCGAATTGTTTTGGAATATGATAGGTAATTCAATGATAAAGAAGTAAACCACGAGTCAACTCTACGGTACTTTTAATGATAAAAAGTTCAATGGTAAAAAAACGGGAATAGTCTCGTGGTAAATCATCGTGAGTTATTATCTACTCGTAATTGTATTGAAATATGATAGATAAATGAATGGTAAAGAAATAAACCTCGAGTCAACTCTACAGTGCTGCTAATTTAACAACAAAAAAAAAACGAGAATAGTCTCATGGAATATCATCATGAATTATTATCTGATAGTCTTTGAATATGATAGATAAATTAATGGTAAAAGATAAATGTGGTAATTGTATTGAAATTCCGTACTTGGTTCTCTCTGGATACTCATTGCATATACGAAAATCCACCATTACATAATATATTGATAAAATATCGTCGTCGTGACACATCCACAAAAATTATTTATTCAACCAAACGTATCTCCAAATCTATTAGATTGAATAAAATGTATCTGTAATTTATTTAATGTCAATCAATCCATTTGTCATTAATTAAATAAAAAATATATCTAACTAGATTTCATAAATCGAATTTCAATTGTAATTGAAGCCATAAAGTGTATTTCTATTATTTATAACTAACCGCAGATCTCCGTAAAACGTTGACATATTCCGTTTTCACAATCCTGAATTTATTTTCATGTTCTCTTGAAGTTTAGTCGAATTTTTAATCTTTTCTTTTCAATATTCTTTCTCGCCTTTAAGTGGTAACGATTTTTCTTTCTCACACTTTTGTGCAGGAAGACATTCTTATGGATTTTCCAAATCTCTCGCACACGCGACTATATTCAACATATATTTATATGGCCTACGTGACGCGCTCCATTTTACTGATCGATGCCAATTCGCCCTGAAGAGAAATTTCTGTAACAATAATTCCTTGACGTATACAAGAGATTCTACAGTGTTCAATTAACACTATGTTTCCATACACTCCGATTAGGAATCTACCGAATTTTAACTCTACCAGGATATATAACTCTGCCTAACCTCTGCCATAAAGCAACTCTACCGGAATACAACATTTTGTCCAAAGTTTATAATAATGCAACTCTATCCGATTTAATAGTAGCTTACAACTCTACCAGGTAATAACTCTATTGTGGTAGATTGAACAGCAGCTTATAACTCTACAGCGTTACAATTATCCAGATAACAAATTTAACGGATTAAAAAGCAGCTTATAACTTTATCGTATTACAACTCTACCAGGTAAAAACTACACCAGATTGTACAGGAGCTTATAACTCTACCGCGTTACAATTCTATCAGGTAACAACTCTATCAAATTGAACAGCAGCTTATAACTCTACCGCATTACAATTCTACCAGATAACAACTTTATCAGATTAAAAAGCAGCTGATAACTTTAGCGCGTTACAACTCTACGAGGTAAAAACTACACCAGATTGTACAAGAACTTATAACTCTACCGCGTTACAATTCTACCAGACAACAACTTTATAAGATTAAAAAGCAGGGTATAACTTTACCGCGTTACAACTCTACCAGGTAAAAACTACACCAGTTTTTACCTGGTAGAGTTTAGTCGAATTTTTTTTCTTTTTTTTTTTCAATGCTCTTACTCGCCTTTAAGTGGTAACGATTTTTCTTCCCCACACTTTTGTGCAGGAAGACATTCTTATGGATTTTCCAAATCTCTCGTACACGAGACTATATTCAACATATATTTATGTGGCTTACGTGACGCGTTCGATTTTACTGATGGATGTATATTAATGGTCACGACAATAATATACGTAAAGCACCACTAAAGCTGTCATATGGCTTGATATTATTATTTTTAGTAGGTCGACGAATGCTTAGCGCGAATAGTATGTTCCTATCGTTGAATAATAATATTTTCTTTATTGGTATGCGCCTAATATAAAATAAAGTTTAAGTTTCACAGTTCGAATGAGAATTATGCTAATAAATTCATATGTTTTATGCGCAGTTACGGTGACATGGTGCCGGAAACAATTGCGGGAAAGGTTGTCGGCGGTGTTTGCTCGTTGAGCGGAGTACTCGTCATAGCACTCCCCGTGCCCGTCATCGTCAGCAATTTCAGTCGAATTTATCATCAGAATCAGCGTGCCGATAAGCGAAAAGCCCAGAGGGTGAGTATATCTTTAGTAATGCCATATCAACTGTATCGTGTAATCATACTTATTGCTTAGCTGGATACAATTCAAACTAGCATCGATATCACTCGACGGTTATTGGACCATTGAATTGCATCTCGTTCCTGGAAGGAAATATATGCGAATACATGTCATATTCGATAATACCTTGAATCACCGGATACGATAAGTCAGTGTCAGCTACGTCATTGTGTTTGTCCCACGGCTTAAACTTGCAATCGTGATATATTTACGCAAGTGGCAATCAATTCATTTGATGTATTGTGCATGTACGCGTGCGTGTGTGTGTCCGTGTATGTTTTTAAGCTCCGGGAATATTATCAATGAGTCAACAAAATATAACAAATCAGGTTGAAAAAGTATCGTTTGAAATCCAGTATCGAATCTCTTTCAGGCTTTGTAGAATAATTTTTATAGCGGTAGCTCAGCTTCCGGTATAATCCCAGATCTTTTATGTACGCGGTGTACTATATTGATAGTGATACTTAACTGTACGCTGTAAGCTCAATCGAATTTTGAAACGTCAGCTAAAACGTACGACGTAAAGGATGAACCAATGTATATCCTCCTCGGTTTAACGTATAAACTATATTTATATCAACGCTGTATCTGTGTGCAAAGGAAACGCAGCCATGACGTATACAAATTTCCAGATTCTCTTGTCAACCTTGAGAGATTTACAGCCCAAGCTTCAACGCGAATGAGAGGGTGCGGATGCGGCTCGAGGATCGTGTCCATGACACTTGAAACTCACGCGAGTAATGGTACGCTGAGGGATGGCGAAACGAGATGTAGTGGAGAACTGTGAAGAGAAACGAAGCGATTTGGGAGCTCTGGGATATGCCAATATACCACCGAGCTCGCACACCCTTCTGCCTTTCGTTCCTTTGAGGCGTATACAACAGAGATAGGTTGAAAATAAACTGAGTAGCTGTGTTTGATGGGAAACTGAGAGAATAGTACAGTGTTGAGGATACGGTAGAAAATACAATAGAAACGGTTTAGTCTTTTAAAGCGGCTACTTCGGAGAATAAACATAAAAAATTTGCAACTCATTGACTTTCATTTATATTTTAGTGGACAAAGTTACCGCAGTGCGTTTCTTTCAGTTGATTATGTTGCTTAACGTAGTCGTCATTATCTCTGTCAATGGTATTGGATAAACTGTCGAATCTTAAATATATTATTCATTAAGCTTGCTCCTAGGGAAAGAAGATTTATTCGGGAAACAAATTAATTGGAAACGTAGTAATATATTGGATGAGCCAACAAATTAGTCAGAACTATGTTAATCAATTAATTACGCGTACTAATTAATTTATTGCCTCGATAAATTAATTGGTTGGATCTAACAGTTCATTTGGTTGAGCCAATCCAATTAATTGGTTGGCAATCATTTAATTTGTTAACCTTGAAGTTGGTTAAAGCAATCAATAATTTTGTTCTGTGTATAGTTTTGCAGTCGTTGCCAAGTTAACATTAACGACGTAAAGCAGAATATTTCACATTGCTTCCTCATTATTTTCTCCCTTTTACAATGCCGACTTTGTGAGGAAGTGTGTTCATTAATTTTGGCTTCCTCGTTGAGTTAGATTTGTAAAAGGCGAAAAATAATGAGGAATGAGACAGTGCGTTAGGTTCAACTTTGAATTCTCATTTTTTCAATTTTAATGATTGAAAAGACAAAAAAGTTTTTTTTAAATAAAGTTGAAATCACAGAGAAGGCCTTTCCTATGTCCATTCGATCGTTGCTGAAAGATTAGTCAATTTAGTCGTAAAATCAAAGTGGAAAATAATATTGTGAGAATAATTCATATTTGTACTCAGAGTATTCGAATTCTTTTGTTCTTTTTGTTCTTTTGCACCACGAAGCGATGATGGAACTTGCGTTACGACGTGATCGATGCTGCGTAGTCTATTGGTGTGGTGTTACGTGTCATCTGTCAAGTGACAGTCGATGGAACGAGTTGGTTTGAGAGATCGTCAGCGCTACATTCGATTTGAATTTCTTACCAACGAAATGATAATTGTGTCGAAGCCAATTTTCAAGTTTATTCCTATTAATTTCGTTAACTTGAGTTAGCGCTGTTATCCTTTTTTATTCGATGTCATTTTTTGTTTTTTAAGAAAACCACATTTATTATCGATCATTCGAATCTTATAAGACTTAAGATAAAAAATGTTACTGCCGCTTTGTACAATTTTCTAGCTCTCGGGTAAACTTTTTTTGCACAATTGAACCAATACTGAGAGCACTTCAACAAGTGGGAAATTGTTAAACTCGCAAACAAATTCGCAATATGAAAAATTCTATAAAACAAGAACTCTTTTGTACATTTTCACTACATTAAGTACCGAACGCCGGATCATTATCTTCGAGTTGTTGAAAAATTTAAGATAATTTCCATCAACCGTTCGAGAGTTATAACATTTCCAAAAAATACAAACATGCTAAATTCTATTAAATCTTAACTACACTGTCAATTTTGACCGTTTAATGCCAACCAAAATTACGCGAGTGAATAAGCGTAACATTCTAATCGACGCTTAAATCAAAATTATTCTTTGTTAATCAATGTTGAAATCATCAGTTCACTAACGATTCCTAATTTACCTTGTGACTTCACCTTACGATAAAATTAATTTATAAAATAGCGAAAAGTTTCATAAGTTTTTTTCTTCTTTTATTCGACATTTGCACGTAATGTAAACTTGTCCGTAACACGTAACATGACCTTTAAAGGGCTAACGACTGTTCTGACGCTTACCCTAATGGATATTTTCAGTGGCATATGCGCTCTGCGCACTGTATTCACTCCGTAATCGAACAAATGGACTGTGAATTAAAGCAAAGTAGTATCCAACCCCTTTTGCGTTGCATACAGCTCGACGTCGTTCGCAATATACTCGGAGCTACTACTGTTCATCGTGTTGGTATATTTCCACAATTCTAACCGCCCCGTGACTAGACTCTCGTTGACTGGCTTGCCCCCCCCCCCTTGCCTCCTCGTTCTCTTAACCACAATGGGCTGTTACTACTTCCGATATTTACCGGGTACCGCCAACTCGTTCCGTTCGGCAAACGCGTATATATAACAACGAGGCTGATGAATGAGCTGACATTAGCACGCAGAACGTT
Organism: Cylloceria caligata; assembly: GCA_963942595.1. Lineage (NCBI taxonomy): Eukaryota > Metazoa > Arthropoda > Insecta > Hymenoptera > Ichneumonidae > Cylloceria > Cylloceria caligata. The sequence continues at coordinate 4,738,938 of OZ012707.1, read as the reverse complement.
ACACGTACGAGCCTCTTGCGTTTCTGGTTGTCTGACCGAAAATCGATTGTTACTACTTGCTTCGGGAAATTGCAGGAAAGTCTACCGTAAAGCAAAGTGATTGTATTTAGCAATTAATCTCAATGTTCATAGATATATTTTAAAATACTTAAATATTGACACACGATCTATCACTCGATCGACTCAACTCAAGATTTAATTAAATTTAAAATAATTACTTCATTGCAACAAAAAATTGCTCAATGTACCACGATTCTTGAAGGGAAAAATAATGAGGAATTAGACAATGCGTAAGGTTCAACTTTGAATTCTCATTTTTTTCAATTTTAATGATTGTAAAGACAAAAAAGTTTTTTTTAAATATAGTTGAAATCAAAGAGAAGGCTTAAATTAAAAATAATTACTTCATTGCAACCAAAAATTGATCAATGTACCACGATTCATGAAGCGTCAATATTTTACGATGGTTATGTGTGGATCAAAACGAATAAAATTTCAAGAGCATTGAGAGTCGATTTCGCAATTATTTCGCGAAATATCATTTATTTTTCTTTTAGCTTTATTGTCATACACGAGATATCTTCTGTTTCGATCGTAAATTGAGTATTTTCAAGAGATGGAAATCATTCCTTAATGTACGATGAGTCGATATAGCAACTTCGATTATAGTTTTTATTTTGTTTTCTATTTTTTTTGTTATCAACGAGCTTCACTTTTTTGTCTTCTATTACGCTTTTTGGGAACAATTTTTACGAGTTAGCTTCGCTAAAGATCTTTCAAGATAAAGAAAAGTAGTCTTGTTCAGTGGAGAACGAGGAGGGGAGGGGGGCTCACCCGCCCTCGGGGGTATTTTATCCAGACATTGGACTCGCTATAAGATTAATATTCGGATGAATAAATCTAAAACGATAAAAATACCATAAGGCAATAACTGATATCGACTCTCGAAATTAGGTCATCGTTGTCACGTTACAGATCTGCGAAATTTACGGTTGACTTACGGCGTCTCTCGGCGTTTCACGTATACAATAATAGATTTAAAAAAAAAAAAAAAAAACATTCATATCTCTTAAATTAATTGCGATATCGATCATCAACCTTTCCTCAACTTTTATTTTTATTATTTTAGAGACGCTAGATCCATCGCCCGAGATAGAAATATCTTTGCAGCCCGAAAATCTTAATATCACGAAATTGTCACGATACATCGATTAAAAATGATATTTAAAATCTAAGTTATAATTGCGAATTCATTTTCGTACACACCATGAGATTTATTTCATAAAATTTCATCATTTCAATCACGAGAGTAATCATAAAAACGTTTGCACTTATAGTACAACGAGAGAGGATTTTAAATGAAACGATGAATAATGAGACATTGAGAGAATTTCGGGCAAACTCCAAAACTAAATTCACGAGACCCTTCTGCGCGGGATATACATAAAGCAGCTGAAACGTATATAGGACATTCGTAAGGAGGACGAGTGTCGGGCTCAAGAGGAAAGAAAAAAAAGAGACAAGCCGTTTCTCGTGAAATTGCCGAGTTGAGGCTCAGTGGTGCATCTGGTGGTATCCACTACGTGACGCATCCAAGGTAGACACTATACCTACTGCTGTTGCTTCGGATTCTACTACTGCTATGAAGGTGGTTCTTGCACGGATGGACACCGAGAGTTCCAAGAGGGTCTGGTGAAGATATATACCATACGTATTAAAAGCTAGTGGAAGGAAGCAGGCGTGGAAACGAGGCGAGGGAGAAAGGAAAAGAGGATAGGGATATAGTTAGATAGATAGATGGATAGATAGAGAGTGAGTGAGTGAGTGAGAGAGAGAGAGAGAGAGAGAGAGAGAGAGAGAGAGAGAGAGAAAGAGAGAGAAAGAGTGAGAGAAATAGGGAGAACATTTTGCCATCCGTCGCGAATACTAATAAGCGTACGGGAAAAAGGATCCGTGTAATCGCACTTCTACGAGAAAATGTCTTCACTGAGAAAAGCTGCACTCTTCTGCTATCGCGTCATTCAAATTTTTTTTTTCCGTTGGAATGAAATGCAAAAAATATTGTATCCCGGAAGAAGAAACTATATTATATCGTCGGATGTGAAGGACTTTAATTAATTTTTTATCGATGAATGTTTAATAACGTGCTTGCAAATTGAATCGGGTAAATGGACAATCAGCTAATTTAAAATTTATTAATATTTTATAAATATAATATAATTGTGTTAAGTAATTACGAAAATTATTATTCATTAACGCAAATGTTGCTTTTGTTATTTGCAAATATTCTGTGCAACGCAACAAATGTTATCTTGCGGTATGATATATTTTTTTTTCTTATAAATCATGTTAATTCTACGCAAGTTTAATTACAAACTGATGGCAAATGATAATCACGGTGCAAAGCATCGATTGAATAGTATGAATCGGTTGACGGTGAATACTCGACATGCGAAACAAATGACAAATTCGTATTAATAACACGAGGATCAACCGGTACTGGATTTTGCTGCCAGTGCATAGATTTGATCCACGGTTCACCAGTTAGAACTCTAAATGTCGAGATTACTGCATCAACCGTGCAAATTTCTAGATAGCAGCGGTGCTTTCCATGTCACGCGAATTTCTCTTCATCCCCTGTTAACAATAATTCATAATTCATAAATATAATACAGTACAATCCCAGAGGAAAACGCGATGCGTATGCCAGCCAGCGTGTTCTCGGAATATCGACAAAAGCTCATGCATGCATCGCGCACATCGTTTCGAATCAAAACGAAGACTGATGATCGTCATGAATTATTGATGGCTCTTATTTCCGCATATTTTGACGCGAATATCGAAGAATTCAAGTCGAGCATCCAAAATTTTCAAGGAGATTTCAGCAGCAAATAATAAGCTTAAAAAAAAAGAACAGAAGAGCTATTGACGGGCTGTTCTGGATTCCACGTTGAAGCATTTGCAATCAGGCCAAGCAGTTCTCGTAATGCCAACAGTTCTCGAGGATATTTAAGTACTCTGCTTCTACTATTACTGTTACTACAACAACTACTACTACTACTACTACTACTATCGTTCTTTATTTCGAACAGGACGCCATGATAGAATACGTTCGTATATATTTGTGCAGTTCCTAATTAACTCTCGAGCCAATTATCTCGAATGTGATTGAATATCTCGACGGGTGGCGAAACGATCCGGATTCTCCGGCTGTAAAATTTGAGATATCCGTGAAATGCGGTCCGAGTAACCGAGTAGAAAGGTTTTCACTCGATTCACAACGAGGTGGATAATGGTGGGTGCTGCTTTCGCTGTATGTATTCGTCCTTCTGACTGTCGAATTGAAATAATATTCGTGAATGATATTTCCGATGAATTTATCGAGAGCGAGGAAAGGAAAGTTTTTCAGTTTCTCTTATTCCACGTTCCATTGTTACGCCTCAAGGCCCATCCACTCTTCTCATTCCATTGACTCTCTAAAACGTTTTATTTATGCAGACAGAAAATTCCTTTTTATATCGACGAATATCCGCTCTCGATGGAGACGGAAATCCTTAGTCGTGAATATAAAAGTTATTTATTCCTTTTATCCGCCTCGAAGAGATCAGTTTGGTGTATACATTCCGTATTTGTGCATAATATTTAAGGTTGAAATTGACATTTCATCGGTAAGCTAGATACCAGATGCCGATATAATTGCACAAAGTACGGTACGATACATTTTTAAAGTTTTACCGCATTTGCCAGAAGTCTGCACGACGATTATATCCTGTTCAGTGCTATGACGTTGTGTTTTAACGGCTGCTAATCGTAGTAACTCGTATTAACCGCAATTTGTCGTTATTGGATTACCGGAGCATCGTTATTACAGAGGCGTTAACAGCTCTCACGTGCCTTATCGTTTCATGGGCAATTATAGAATGCGTTTTATTGAAACCATGATGCACGTTAATCGACCGAACACATTGAGATAACAATTTCAGATGACAAATTATCAATGGCCAAACGTCGATTACTACGGTGACAAATTAATGGATTTTTAAATCTAATTTATTTTTAACTGCTGCTCCATTGACAAAAATTCGGAGTTTATGAGTTGACGATTTCATTCATCACCGTGCGTTGTGCGATGTTCTTTTAAAAATAAAGTTAAGTAAGTTGCAGTAAAGTAATATTACAAAAATAAATAAATAAAATCTTCTCTGAAAAATAAAAAAGTTGAATAAATAAATTGAAATTTTCGTGTATCCAATTTGTTTATTAAATTCTCTTTTTTTTTCATCACAAGTTTTGTTTTTTATCTATCGTAAAATGATGTTTGTCTAAAGGGAGATAAACTTGTGTATGGAAGTATATTTCGAAGTATGACACGATGGTTAATTGGATCGAATTCTCATGAAGAGATCAAATATCGTTTCCTCCAGGCTTGATAAACGACCGGAATTCAAGTACTTTTCTCAACGATGCATTCAAGTTTGAAACCTAGTATCTCGAATGATGTAAGGGTAAGTGAGAGAAGCATGGTAAAATGTCAACCAACGAGTGATCTCCCTCGTCTCGAGTTCTCTCGCTCAAAACATTGTCGTAACTACTTTTACGTCAACCATAAAATCGTCGTTCACTGTAAAAAAGAAAAGTAGTAAAGAGATAAAAAAAAGAACTGCGAAACGCGATATCCTCGAGAGTTTGGTTTGCTTCCTTGGACAATTACACTCACAACGTCTCGATTATTCTTTAAAAAAAACTGTAAAACAAGATTAGAACGCGTCGGCATAAAACTTTAAAGTGGAAAAACTTGATTCTTAAAAAGAAAACTAACCGAGGAAAATATTTCATCGAATGTTCATCGATTCATCGGCCAAATATTTATCCCTGTCAGTTTGATCGATGAGGCAGCGTTTTATTTCTCTCCAATGTTAATATTATACAACCTCATCGTCTCGGTTATTAAAAGGAAAAAGACAATGACAACCAAAATAGCTGACATTGTAACCTCAAAGTGAAAATAAATGATTCTTTAACAAAAAAAAAAATCGGCTGAGCAAACAAACATGTACCCAGGCAAAATATTTCGTCGAATCTTCATCGATTCATTGGTCAGGATTTTTTCTCATTCCTATGTTATAGATTTTTGATAGAATATATGTAAATCGGAGATGTGCGAGAAAGTTCTAAATCCATCCGAGTATCGTTCACGATGCGTGAATACCTTCCTCAGGGATTCCATCACGTCCGATATATTTCTCGTAAATTCATAACTCTTCTTTCAATGGTTCGCAAGTGCAAAATATAAAAATAGAAACGATAGACGAAAGAAGAATCCGGGAGAAGGGAGATGCATGTGTGAAAAATGAAAAATATTTCTGAGGATCTTTCGCATTTCGCACTCGTAATGCTTCACTGAACTTTCACGTAAGCATTATCACTATTTGTATATTTTTTTCTGTATCTCTTTCACGTATTTTAATATTTTCCTGTGCAGAAAAGGGTATAGGTATCTTTCATTCGAGTGGCACGGCTACGATAATACGGTACATCGTGAACGATGAGCCGTTTGGCCCGGACTCCTCGTCTTCCCCGTCGTCTTTCGTCTCAAATGTCGAGGAGAAGTGGCGCGCGCGACTTCGTACTACGAGGATGAGAAGTTTAGCTTGGCGAATAGCCAATAGCTACCTTCAGTTCATTACCACTATTTCACACGCCTGCCTCCCCCTCGACATCTTTGAGTCTGTATGACACTCGCGAAGATGGAACGGCTGTTGGGCATACGCGACAAGGGTTGAGGATATATAGTTGAGAAGATGAATAATATAAAAAAAGTTTTTAGTGTTTAATCTTTTCATGGAAAGTAAAAACTAAATATTTCCAAGATTCAGTAGCTTGTTATTTATTTATTTATTTATTTATTTATTTTTAGGACAGGACAATTACAAGAAAAGAAAATAATAAAAAGTCCACGCGCGTGGACTTTTTATTCGTTGAGTTCAATTTGTCACTACAGTTCAGAATGGATACGACCAACTCATACACAATTAGGCCGCTCGATAATGTTAACAGTAGGATACTCGTCGACGAGTCATTAATCCTATTTTACAGTATTAGCAGCACGTACGGCACGCACGTCCTAATAAATTTAGTGGCACACCGAGTGCTATAGCGAGGCGAGTACATGGTTGTTTGAACAGTGAATCGAAAAAGTTTCAAGGATTGTTTCAATGTGCGGGTTTTCGCCCCTCGAGCCTCAAAGTTTGTCGAGAGAGAGAGAGAGAGAGAGAGAGAGAGAGAGAGAGAGAGGGGCTGGGGCTTGGTGACATTTTCAGTATTATCACTATCGAGCCACTCCTTTCACGCCAATGCTGGTTCGCTTTATTCCTTTTACTCTTGCCTCTCGCCTTCTCTCTCCTTCCTGTGCCTATTCGGTAACATAGGTTCGACATGACCACAAGAGCTTTTCAAAAGTTGACTAGAGCAACGTCAAACATATTCTGACTCTGATTCGTGTCGATGAACGTCAGATTTAATGACTGCTTACAACAATTTATTGTATCAACCCATTTATGCTACAGGAGAAAATACCATAATTCGATCTTTCATCGGATTTGTTTATGAAATTACACTTGAAAAATTGTCTTTTTTTTACGTTTATTTTTCTCATGGTATTCCTTACATCAAGACGATACGCTACGCCATATTCGTCTCTCTCAGCTCGTCGTACGTATGCGAAAGAGATTTTTTAATCTTTCGGATAAAAAACGACAACGGTCAATTGTAAAATTATGAGTCGCGGTACACCTCTTTCGTCCGAAAGATCAAAAATCGCTGAGAGAGTTGTATTACAGTTTTTCTTACAAAGCTAACAGTAGCGCATCGTCTTGATAATCAAAGGAATCCCTTGTTACTCACGTGCGATCGATCATATTCCAACGCGAAAAATCCTCAATTCATGACTCGATTCGAAGTTATTTTTATTGCCGATCGTTCAAGGCTGGTGTGAATGCTTCATCGGGTCGGGCCAAGCTCTCGGTTTCGTTCGTTAAGCTCTTTTATATTCCAGTTATCGAGGCTGGATGCACCAGGGAGGTTAATTGTTTTCCCGAGCGTGAAATAGAGATAAAAAGACAGAAAGAGAGAGATATAGAGGGATAGGGAGAGAGAGAGCACATATGCACATGCGAGACAGTAAAAAAAAAAAAAAAAAAAAAAAAAAAAAAAAATCGAGAGAACGTGGTAAAACGCTCGTGCTAGGACCAGGTTCTTCGAATCTTCGTCCTGCACATTGCTCACCGTACAGGATACGTGACGCACGTTGATCACAGTGCACTTTGAATGCTACTCGCGTTCCATACAGTCCGTTGTTTCGCTTTTGTCGGATTTAACGAGTAACTCGTTTGTTCGACGCATTCACACTCTGTACCTCCTGGGGTAACTATACTCTGCGCGTGGTCATCTGAAATTTTTTTAAGAGACAAAGCGACTCCGAGTGCCACTTGCCACGCGCTCTCCCGTTAAATCTACAATAACGGCGAAGCAAAAGCCACGCGTAAAACACGACGACGACCTTTATGCTAACAGCCTTTTATTCTTTGGACTAATTTCACATAACAGGATGCTGTTATATTCGGATTTATGACTGCGAAAGTAAATTAAATATTAAATCAACGCTTTATAAGTCAAAAAAATTTCCTCACTTCTGAGCTCAAGCATAACAATGCGTTATTCTACTGATTTGCTTACAAAATGTCCCAAAAATATAACGAAATTTTATATTGATGAACTAAGTCGAGAGGATTGTGATAAATGATTTTGTTTCCATGACAATAATTACGAAGTTTGATGACCGTTGAAAAAAAATGTTGATCGATTAAAAAGTTTTAAAAAAATATGCTATTCTTTAATTGTTACTTCGCCAGATACTCGACATCCTTTAATAAATTTAAATTTGTGGCAATATTTCTCATCCGTGACGCACTGCACGTTGCGTGACTGAAACCTCTGAAAATGGCAAATCATGACCAACGCTGAAACCGTGTTTGTTCTTCTATAAAGTTTGCGGCTGCCGTCAAGACAGAAATAATAACTCAACTGCACGCATCGCCTTTTCCCCTATAACCTTAATATAAATATCATTATGGTAACAACCGTGGCAGCTATGGTACCTGTTATAGGCCACACCACTGGGAGCGTGAAATATACGAAGTTCTCATTTCAGAATCACGCACAGGATAGACGAAGACATAAAGCCCGTGAGTTTGACTGTCGAAACGCTGGTGGTAATGAATAGCGTGCTTCGCGATAATTGCTTTAATGTATTAGGTGCTGACACGAAAAATTAATAAGTTAAATATAATTCGTATGTTTTCGCCCAAAAGATGTACGCTTGAAATATAAATTTAAGATAAACTGCGAATTCGGGAAAACACAATTTTATTTATTTTTCGGATAAATAATATTAATAAATTATGCTTTTTGCGTTAAAATCTTTGGTAATTGACATATAGTTTCATTATCGTCGCGGGGTTAATCGCGCTTTTACAACCAGAGGATTCGCACGCACGATGTTCTCACACGGTTTATATAAAATATGTGAAATAGCGTGATAAAGAAAGTTAAATAATTTAATAATTGGATTAACATTTTGATACTCCGAATACAGCTGATTTCAACTATTTTAATTAGCAGAGACAATTTGGTGATTTAGTCATTGATTTAGCCTTGCGATGGTCAACACCTTATTGCGCATCGTCAATCCAATTTCAACCGCATTAAATTTCATTATTTAGGTTGTTTGATATAATATTTCTTTTAACAACACAGTTTTATTGCTGTTAGTCAACTTATTTATAATAAAATGTCTTAAATAGCGTAATAAAGAAAGTTAAATAATTTAATGATCGAATTACCATTTTGATACTCCGAATAGAGCTGATGTCAATAATTCTAATTACCAGAGAGCTTAAACATTAAAGAGAATTTGACGATTTAATCATTTGATTAGCTTTACGATCATCAACCCCTTATTATGCACCGTCAACCCAATTTATTTTGTTCCACTCGATCCACTTCGTCCCCCATTGTCGGCTGACCAACCGCATCGTCTGTGTGTATACGTATATTGCATACAACCTAACTAATGCGCGAACTGAACTAGTTGTAAAAACAGAATAAGCCATCTTCGTTCTCGGTCAACATCCAGAGATTAAGCAGCAGTACCTCCGCGGTATCTTATTCCAGTGTATACCATAGTTTTGAAAATAAACTTTTTATACGAGTAAGCTCGCTCTTTGAAAACACGCTCGCGTCACGCGAACTCGTATTTTTTATTCCACGAAAAACATTTATAAATGGAAGATGGTAGATACGAGTAACAATCAGCAGAGAGTATCTCCTCGAGCACAAGCTCACTGTATTTTGTTTTTCATTATTATTCCGTATAAAGTTTGTTTATAAAATTAGTTTTTGCGAGAGACTACGGATGTAAAACTAGATTAGGAGAGAATAACCAGTGTTTTTTTTTTAACTTCCAGATTTATTTATCTTATCTCTCCCCCTGTTTGTGCTCCCTTTGCACTGATGACAAATAAAAAATTGTCATTTATCTGGAATTCATCCTAGAGCAGTTATTTATGGTTTTTTACGTGATACATGTGTGAATCAGCAACAGGATGGCATAAGAGTACGAGAATAAAGACTCTGAGGTTGTTGAAAATTGTAGGCAATCGTTCGTTGAACTTATCTCTGGCTTTTACTAGCTCGATTCATTTTCACTATGGGCTATCTCTCTCGGAATCCAATCTGCGAAGCTCCCTATAGAACCAAGAGGACGCTCTTGGCACTCGCCACAGTCCAAAGTGTAATTTACTTTTTGTCGATCGTTTTCATTCAACGATTTCACATTGGCCCTTCCTGGTTCACACGAGACGCTTGTCCACCGATGGCACTGACCCATACGGATCTACTACATGCATCAACATGTACCACTGGCTGAAAACATCGCGAGTCTATTGCGAAAAACATTCAATTTTCGAGTGTGCCCCAATGGTATAATCAAAGAACGTATTTCTGTAGTAGTGAATAGAATTTAACAGAGGATAATGGGCAAATGTAACGAGAAAATTGTGAATTTCTGTTCGACGAATCTCGTTTGTTACTTTAATTTTAACGTGAAAGTTAATGGAAAACGAATTAACGATGAATTTTCGGCTGTGTTACCTCATCATTGACTCGAGTGATGGAAACGTGGAACGTTGATAGCAATATGAAGTATTCCTGATCGGATTTCCTCAATAAAAAAATTCTCTGAACGAACAGATATGGGTTGATTTGATATTGAAAAAATGACGAAGAGCTTTGATCGATGAAATTACAATTAATTCCGTTACAGTTAAGAGGTAAAAAAAAATGTTAACGTACAGAACTCGCGAACAATTGCCTTTTTTTATATTTCCCAATAATTTAATCAATTCTACTGATATTTCCAATATACAATCGAAAGATACTACTCCAAAAATCAGAATAAAACAACAAGGTTGTTGATATTATTAACAAGACAGCGTTATTGAATTTTTATTGGCAGTTTATATTGTTCATGGTCTCGTGAAAAAGCTAAAATTTAACAATCTACTTCTTTGTAGATGAGTCTATGATAAAATAATTGTTGTCTTTGGCTTGTTATTGGCAGTTTTTATTCACCAGGATTCCATGAGGAAGTAAAAATTTAACAATCTACTTCCTTGTAGATGAGTCTTTGACAAAAGATGAAAAACAATGAGCACACAGTGCACAAATTTCTATGGCAGCTCTTCTTTCACGTCGTAATCACACAATCTTCAGAACTACCGATGACACTTAAAGATTCTCCAGTGTGTGTATCGCTCTTATCCTAATCAGAGGGTTAAACTACAGAATTTTGTATCAGGGTATAACCTAACATATAATAATATCGAAGGGTTACATCGCAGCATAGCTTCGGGTTCGTTTCAATATCGGTTCACGGGGTTATTCACCGGAGCTAGTAACTTCCGATATCCGTCGGGACAAACCGGTTCGCGAATTTTCACGGGATATTTCCCGATATTTCCGGCTGTTCTATGTATCTAGATGCTACGCACAAAATATACAGTCGAGGCAATACATACACAAGTTACCAGAGGAAATGGATGGCTACGTATACTTCTGAAGAATCTTCCCGCACATAGTACATCAAGCTTTCCAAGAGCACTTTCTCTCCATCTTTATCCTTCACTTCTTTCATTTTTTCTATCTTTCCCTTGAGCTTTGCAACCTTCCAAGCGTATCACCGAGCTGGAAACAAGGTTAACGAGATTCTCGTGTAAACGCGCACCGTCCGGAAACCGGCAGCACAACCACCAACACCGTCAAAAGCTTCGTCAGAAACTCGACAGGGAGTTTCCCGTAGCTTTTGCTAAACCACCGTTACTACTACTTCTCCTGTGCTTCACCAAAAACTTTCGAAGGAAACATGCACCCGAGGCTTCGTTGTATTTACGCAAAAGCGTGAGTACTAAGGAGGCAAGGAGCCGTTTAATGCGAAGTTAAAGCAACACCAGCCCTCCCCTTCCCTTCCCTTCCCTCCCCCCTCTCCCCCCTGCTGCGTGTACATGAAGCAAACGGAGTATGGAGACAGCGTACGTGCAACCTAACAAACCGCAGTGATTCTAACGGTACGTATAAGTTATTCCTTTGATGTGATATCATATCGCAATGCATCGGGTCAGATACGTACAGTACGCATCCTTTGAAGCTCTCGGAACTTAACTTTCAAAGTTTTCATTGATAATTAGGATGATCAACTGGTATTAGTTTGTTTTCTCTGCATCATCATCATCAAAGGAGGATGCTTAACGGTATAGATATTAACACTTTGGAGGCTGATTTGCCATTTCAAATTGTAAACTTCATATATTTATTTGACAAACGTCGGTTGTTTTACGCTTCGGAGCTTAATTGCGCTAAATTACATAACCCAATTTGACCTTAAGATAAATTTACACATCCCTCTTATCCTCAACTAAACTGAGCTTGGTTTTGGTTTAAAAAAAAAATTGTAATTACATTTTTTTTTTTTTTCCAATGGTGTCGAAAATTTTTGGAGAAAAGGAAATAGGATTCTACTGCGTTTATCAGTTTCAAAATATCTTTTCTATTTTCGCTTTGGCCCAGATATATTTGGTGTCCTTGAAATAAAAAAAAACCAATACTACAGTTACTACCTGATGCCGTGCGTCACTTCACCAGAAAGCTCGAATAAATAAAAAAGAATTAATGTCGCAGCTCAAGTTTAAATTCATTTTTTCTTTAATTTATGTATTTAGACCATACGTGGTGAATGATATAATGTACGAAGCCTCAGAGACTGAACATATATTCATAGAATTTACAGGAAAGCGAAGCATTCGGTGGTCGTACATAAATCTGAATTTCACGCCCCGCTATTCTTCAATTGCGAGGTCCCCGCGTTACTCTATGAATCTCCATTCTGTTGACTCGGAATCTGCATTTGATATCGCAGCCTCGTCCCTTTTTCTTCTTCTCGCTCGTCCTTCCACGGGAAATGTCACGTCGTATGGTTAAGCGGCTTACCAGTCGAGTCATTTGAATATACTACAAGAGAGCTTCGATCGTCGACGAAGACTAACATTACTTTCTATTCCCTCTTTACTTCTTTCATCGTCTCTCTTCACCAAGCTAAGGAGTCTTGTACGTTAATTTATTTTCATTCCAACGATCTTTCATTCGGGAATTCGCGTTTTCTTTTTCACTTAAATATTTATCAGAGTTCTCGTTGCTATGCTAACGTACATTGAAAAGTTGAATCAAATTACCGATCTGCGAGTTAGTTAAAAGAGACATTTTTTTTCTTCTTATACTACGAACTTATAAGAAAAAGTAAACGAATACGTGTATCCTTCGTAGTGAAAATAAATTAAAAGTAAAGTAGAAGGAGCTTCAGAGAGAGAAAGAGAGAGAGAGGAGTAAAACTTTTCCGGAGAATCGAGACTTTGAATTAACTCGAAATTGTGTCAAGGCCTCGAGATATATATGAACACTTTGCATACTTCCGTATGTACGCTTGTTTGTACACAAAGTGTTTAAAGTTTGTTTAGCGTTGCTCGTTTATATTACCTGTGTGTACGTATTTGTTCATCGCATTTTCTCGACGAAGCTCGGAGCGACGTTCACGGCTTCTACCTCGTCTAGAAGTAAATTTTTATTATTATATTAACGGAATTACATTGTTTTATTATTTATTAATACAATTTACTTAAAAATGGTTCTCTACGAATTCATTTACACAATTAAATATGAGAGAATAATTGTTTCAGCAAGTAGAAATTAATATAACGCGACAAAAAAATATTTTTTTAAATACCGATTGACAAGAGATTTTTAATAAATATATTAGATTATCATAAAATAGTTAAATAATAAACAATGGTGCGCATTTGTGTTATTTATATTATAGAATAAACATTTTCACACTCAACGACATACAATTGTATTGAAAGTAACAACGCGCGGAGCACGCGATGTATGAGTTGGTACGATTGGTTATGTAGCCATCTGGCGTCGAATAATGGTAACTCGTAACCACCCAGCTGATTGAGCGATGTAATGTGCAGTTACGACTACTCACGTATATAGTTTTGGACAATGGACAGTCGATATACTATATTTATAAAAATGATTTTTTATAACTTTTTTAAAAGTCATTCGTCACCGTTAAAACACAACGAATATCGAAAGTTCATTAAGCAAAACCGATGCTTCAGGTCATAGAAAAGTTGCGTCAAAGTCTGTCAAGAGATATTTTGTACTCTTTTTAGAAATATCAATGAGAAGAAATGGTGAGATCTGTCATCATTAAACGCATAATTCGCGTCTTTTTGTTACAGAGTTTGTCTAGTCGTGAGTTAAAAATTAGTTTTAAAGTAGAAAATTTTGCTTCACGGCGGTCCGGTTGATCCTGCAGATTCAAATCTCAACATCGCTCATTATGCGCTTTGCAATGTTATTTCTAGGAGTGGTGATTCCGGGAATGCGATCTCGTAAAACTTGATTTTGAAAACAAATTTGGTGGCCTCGTTGCTCTTTCATTTAATCGGTATGAAGCGCATCGAACCGACGTTTGCAAAATATCGCGAATTAAATTCGTAGTTCTTGACGTGGCGCGCATTGATTTTATGTCTTTAACATCCGTCTGCTTGGCTTTTCGACGTTTACGATCCGTTATAACTCGATCGTAAATTCCGAAAATCACTCGGTGATGCCCAATGATTTTTCGAGAGCTTCCACGAATCATTCTATATTCGATACTTTGAGCTCGTGTATTTAGCTTCAGCACCTGTTGAGATCAGCTTTTAAAAAACCCAACGTGATGCTGATTGTATAATTCGATTTCAAATATCGTCAAAAACATTTTTTTTTATTTTAGGGATTTTAAAGATATTTGTTAAATTAAATATTTGGTAAATTTCGCCATTTTAAAAATATATACATCCCCTTCCCTTCCCCGCTTTGCACCGTTCTTTAAGTGAACGATGTCAATTACAACTTTTTTTTTCTAATGTTTGAATTAACACAATTATCATTAAAATAAAAGAATAAATTTTTTCAATTACGATGATATTTATCATTAATGACTAAAAAAATCTTAGAATCTTTTTAAAAAATCTAACGCATCTTCTTAAAGGGATGGAATAATCCGTACGTACAATGTTTGTGAAATTCCGTCTCTATATCACTTCAATTTTATTTGAAAGCTCAGCATAGAGAGAAAATGGGAGGCTGGTGTCGTGTCGTGCGAAAGTACAGCGTGACCGGCTCATTAAATACAACGAAGGGTAGAGAGAGGAGTTGTGAGGGTGAGGATGTGAGCGCGAGGGCAAGCATGGTAGGGAGTTCACTAACGATTCGCGATTTGTCGCCTGGCGCCAGAGAGATTTCAACCCCTATTTCACTGTCGCTATTCTTAGAATCAACTCTCGGCACGAGCGTGGCCTGCCTCGACTATGCCCGCTCGTGCCTCTTCTTCTGCTCCGGTATTCCACTTTGACGGTTCGTGAATGATAAAAACCAGCCTCGGGGCGTCGGGTGAGACACACGAAAGGATAAAGAGGGAGAGAATGAAAAAAAGAAAGAAATAAATAACCAGAATAGCAGAAAGGGCTCGTAGCTCTTGTGCGAGACGACTAGTTTGCACGATATGTACGTTGTTGAACATTCAACAGATATACATAACGCACTATCGTGCACGATCCTCTACTCTATCACCTCGGGGGACTCTGCAAATATGTAAACCTTGAATCCTAACTTTTTTTTTTCTCATAAATTCACATGATTTATCCTTTTGTTTTCTTTGGCTACCCTCAGAGCTCGTTAGAGTATTTATAAATCAATTTTTCGAACGTATTATTTCGAGATAAAATAGCATTAAGGCAGTCTGCATATCCAGAGTACTAAGATCTCGATGTTGTTGTATTTTTTTATTCTCCAATTAATTGATAAATATTATAAGACGATTTATTATTTGAGGACTGAAGAGAAGAATTTTTTTGGTGGTATCAGAACCGATTGGATCAAGAAGTTTCCTGGTGAGCTTTAAACTTTTTCAACTCTGCTCGTGATTCAGCATCAACTGCTCGATAGCTCAATCATTCTAATGACATTTCATTTTATTTGCAACAATATTCAACGTCGGTTGACTTTTCTTTGACTAACGGCTACATCGATTGAACGAAGGAATTTTTATCTAGATCCCTTAGTCCGAAGCTAGCTACTCATTTAAAAATTGTTAATTATATTTTTGGTGACGAGAGTGATCTACCTCGTAAATAAAATAAAATTAAACATCATAGATCGTTTATCCATTGTTCCGGTGTCTTTTGAATCACGCGCAGAGTTAAAAAAGCCCAAAACTACGTCGACTCGTTTATAAAGTTTCAGCTTTATCGTTTTAAATTAGCGAAAGCTATGGTCTGAACGTTCTTTTTTAACACAACACATACACGTACATTGGATATTTTTTCTATACGTGATATTACGGATATGTTGGAATATACCAAACACATTTATATGAACATCTCGATTAAAATCTTGTCATAAATATACGAAGGTTCCTCTACGACGAAACAAGACACTGCAACGTACACAAAATCATCGTTTTCGGCTGACTTGATTGCCTTAAGGTATTCCTTGCACGAACTCGAAGACGGTAGAATTGACACATTCTTCTGTACAATAAAGTTAGAACATATATTATTACGCCATAAAAATATTAAAACAATTCACCGAGCTTTTATAGAAGAATTACAATTTTTTAAATACGACAATCGATACGTAACTTGATGGAGAAGGTCAGCTGTCCACATTTCAATCTAACAATTCGCAAACCAAACAACGGGAGATGTTTGATATCAACTGCTCTGTCCATTCGAAAAACTCCATAGATTCCATAACGCCGATAAAAATATAGATTCACCGAGTGTGTAAACAAGATATTTACATTAGAACTTGATAAAATGTGACTTGGATACGAATTTTCACAAGCGCGATACAGAGGAGTTTATGTTTGGTAACCTGCAAGCTTAACGCTCACGGTTCACATCAGTTGTTTGCTATTGACACCGGTTACACCACGTGTATATATATATATATATATACGAGAGCCATTTGAAAAGTTTCCGGTATTTTTAAGGAAAACACATATTTCGAAGCAAAACAAAATTTATTTTTCGACGTAGTCCAACGTTTTTTCCATCCTTTTAAACCGAGAGAAAAAAATGGATGATCTAAACTTGAAAAATACTGGTTTACAACGTTTTCCACTTCATTTGACTTGTATTTTTTTCCCCCGAGAGATTTTTTCAAATTAGGAAAAAGGAAAAAGTCGCTGGAAGCTAGATCTGGCGAATAGGGTGGGTGCGGAAGCAATTCAAACTTCAATTCATTAAATTTTGACATTGCAACTATGCACGTGCGAACCCGAGCGTTATCCTCGTGAAACAGGATTTTTTTCTTGGCCAAATGCGGACATCATTTCTTAATTGTGGCTTTCAATTTATCCAGCAACGCAGCGTAATACAGTCCGTTGATTGTTTCACCCTTTGCAACGTAATCGATAAGAATTATTCCACGACTATCCCAAAAAACTGTCGCCATCACTTTTCCTACAGAGAGAACGCACTTTGCCTTCTTCGGAGTTGGTTCCCCCACCGCAATCCACTGCATTGACTGTTGTTTGATCTCAGACGTATGGTGGTGTACCCAGGTTTCATCGACGGTTATCATTCGCCGCAAAAATTCTGCTGGATTTTTTCGACACAGGCTAAGCCACTCACGCGTAATGTCCGTTCGTATGCGCTTTTGGTCGATCGTCAATAAGCTCGGCACCCAGCGCGCGGATAATTTTCTCATATTTAAATCTTGATATAAAATCTTGTGCACCCGTTCGGATGATATCCCACGAGCCTCATCAATATCCTTAACAGTCAATCGACGATCTTCCATCACAGTTTGATGCAATAAATCGACCATTTCGTCAGTTGTAGCGATTTTCGGGCGTCCGGAAAGTTCTCCGTCTAAAATGTTCGTACGATCACGTTTGTACTCGGCCACCCAATGTTTGATCGTTGTTAATGAAGAGGAGGCTTCACCGTATACAGAGTTTGACTCATCTTTTATTTCCTGAGTCTGTTTCCTTTTCAAATGAAGGAATTTTATTACTGAGCGATACTCAATTTTCTCCATTGTTGACAGACAATGTCAGCTAACGCCTTAGACAAAGTAATTATCAAAATTACTTTAAATTTTTACGGTTTACATATGTCAAGACCATCTATCGGACGACGGGGGAAATTTTTTTTCTACAGTTACTTTATGTCGATGATATACATATAAACGTAGTGTAACCGGTGTCAATATATATCTACATCGATGACCTAATGTTAAAAGGACGTATCGTGTGTGTATAAATTATGCCCGTACGCCTTCTTGGCGTTATACCATCGCTATACATATATGACACACCATGAATATCTGGCATACCTGTAAATGTATTGAGTGGCTATAGATAAAATATTGATACACATATACATGATACAGGGCCGTATGGATATATGGCGCCTTATGAGGCGCCAGTGCGGCGTTGCCATATAGTTCTCGTAAACTAAATTATCAAAAAATATAAGAATTCCAAGATTTATACAAGACTCGATAAATTTTCGATTCATGTTGCACGATTAATTATTATTGTTGCGTACAATAATAAGTCCTAATGTTGCTTTACATGGGCCCAGAGCTATATATTGATATTTTTTGAGGGCCCTCCTCAAGCGCCTACACAATACGCTCCTCCGTGCAAGAAATACCTTAAATTATGAGCCAATATCGCTAACAGCTTAGAGAACGAGTTTAATCTACTTTATCGCTTGCCAATTTATGTTTATTGATACAAAGTTATCACAGCAATTGATCTTGCATTGATGTGAAGAAAGAAAAGTGAATTCTTTGCTTCGTTAGAATGTTTATCGCGCAGATCGTAGTTCTCGGAACCACTTGAGAAGTGCTACACTTCATCCTCACGATAGTATCGGTATTCGGTGTATCACACTTTGTGGTCGAGTGTTAGAAAGACATATCTTAAAGACACATCTAGAGGTCCTCGAGAATAACTTGAGAATAAAGTGAGCATCAATGTCGATGGTTATCTCGTTGCGATAGCTTCGTTGAAAGAAAGGAACAAGCGCCTCAAGTAGATAATACTCGAAGGAAAATGCTAGACACGCAAAATGTATATCGTTGTTGTTAATTAAAAATCCAGATTTGTACTTCGCGACTGTTCGATAGGTTGACGATCGGCTTTAGTTCTTCAGCGACGCCGTCGAGATCATTGTGAATACACAGACTCGTACTGAATGACTCTGAACGTCGCGTCCTCAATATTGTAAAAGGGACGCAACGTTAGAATAATTTATTCAGTTCTCTATTTTAGAGCTAAATACGTCGCTCAGGAATTGGAGTTGATCGTAACGTGACGACAATATATTATAACATAGTTAAGAGTTAGAAATTGATAATTGAATGTCCGAATCCACTGAGTCGTCGATCTAACGGAGTCACAAATAAACTTTGAACGCGGAAACACAATTGTAAATGGTCGACTATACGGAACAGAACTGTTGATTTTGCTGTACGAGGAGATAAACTGTTGAAACGATTGCAACAAACAGTGCTGAAGTTACAGCGCTACAATATTGTAAAAAAGGTAGCGAGTGATTAACGGGAAGCAGGGCGTCCCGAAGATGTACTGCATCCCGCTGGTCATCGTGGGACTGTTGACCTAAGCAAAAGGTACATACCCAGCATTGCTAAGCATTCCTGGGTCGCAAAAGAACGGATGTACGTATGGGCGGTTGAAGCAAAAATTCTACAGTTAATTCGTGACAAATTAAATGCACATAAATTGATATTTAATCCGGACGTAACAATGTGATATCCAATTTTATTCGCCTCGTAATATTAACGCACAATAGAATCACAGAAATAAACGACCACACGGTGTCATTTTTTTGTCGCGCGACAGACTCTGTAACGAATTATAAAAAAAAGTTACTCTTTGTTCTCTCGACGATAAAATAACTAAAACGGTAATTTATCAAATGAATGGAAATATGATCGATGACGCTTGTCGTACGGCATTTATTTTTCTCTAAAATTCAACGTCAATCAGTACAATCGATTGCAGTTTAACTCCTTGTCACGACCATTAAACACGTTCGATGGATCTTTAAAAAAAAGATTGATTCATTTTTTATTTTATCTTCGACTCTACGTAACATGCTTGGAGTTTGGGATTGAAAGATTTTCGAGGCAATGCGCCAGCTGGGTTATAACGCGAGCTACATAGCTCGTACGAGAATCCGGTCTGTGGAAATCGGCTGCGGATCTCGTCATTTTCCATTAATTATTATGCGCCACCTTCTCGTTGTAGCCGTTACCACTACGACCGCTGCTACTGCTGCTCTCTCTCTCTCTCTCTCTCTCTCTCTCTCTCTCTCTCTCTCTCTCTCTCTCTCTCTCTCTCTCTCCTCTTCTCTCTGTAACCAACCTTCCTAATTAATTGGGGGTAATTACAGTATACGTTGCCTGCTGGTTGTCGAGAATCGAGAATCGTGTTGCCCCACTCGCCTCATGGATCTCTGCCCAGATTATTACGTACATGTAGCTCCGACCTTAGTTGGCCAACGACACTTAGTTGGACAACGAGCTTTGGAAGAACATTCGTAATTTAGAATTGCGCTATTGTGGCACATATAGAAAAAATGGTATTGGGAACACGTAATATCCTTAAGGAATTCAGTGAGCAAAGTTAAAGAAATTGCTAGCACTGTCTAAAACGGCGAATTTTAATTAACTGACAAAATATATGTTTAATCTACATTTTTTAAATAAACGAGTTCACACTTTCTGGTTTAAAAGTCTGATAGAATAGCGATAGAAACAAAAACGCGATAGATTGTCGTATATTTGATTCATATTGTATCGATAACATTGCCGACAATGTATTTGTTATTGTTAAATATCAATCCTCCTTGTCGTACTTTAGTTGCAATAATTCATACGTTTACTATTATTGACGCAGATAATATAGACATTGGTTGTACATCAGATTGCAAAGATTCCAAAGCTATCACGAAGAAAGGGGATCGCTTTATATATAATATTGATAATTTAAGGTAAGCTGCAGGAAAAACGTCCTAAATCGACACATAATCGCGATTGAACCATTAACTGACATTGACAGATCTCGACGAATGATCAAAATCGCATCGAATCAACATCCTTTATTAACTTATCTTTAATAGATCATCTAAATCGGACAAAATTATATATTTGCTATTCCGACTTTATTGTTAGAATGATTTTTTTCAATGTTTATAACTTTTGTATTAATTCGTTTTAACGCGTTAGTGTCCGAATCATCATTTAACTACGATGCAGCTGGTTGTTACTCTTAAGGCGAGGCGAAAAGCGAGAAAGACAACACCATAGGACAAGAGGAAAAACACCATCAGGTGTTACATGGTACATCGTGGAGTGAGTCTTTCACTTCGCCTTAAAAGCACATCCTGCTGCCTAAACCAGGTTTCGAATCAGCCAATAAAACGACTAAAAATGGCGGTTTTACAAAAATTCATTATTAATTCGACTGTGAAGGGTTTCAATTTCCCCACGCAGGGCTATCATTGTTGGTTATTTTTCATTATTACTGTGAGTACTCCATAAATAATGATCAATTGTTTGACTTATGAAATTTATTTCAACATGGATAGTAACTATTTATTGATACAACCAATTTGCAAGGTTAATTATCATCAAGAAATTTAATTTAATTCGTCTAACAAATTAATCGATTGAGCCAAAAACTTTGTTGATTAAAAACCAATTAAATTGGTTCGATAAGCCAACTAACTTATTGAGACAACCAAATGAATCGCCTTGTGGGTATTTTACTATTTAGCTTTTACATGTTAATCGCTAATTTCACCTGTAGGCTTGAATTTATCTTCCTTGAAAAAAAAACAGAGATAAAATAACTTGGAAATACTAACTCAATGCTGATATTCAACGGTTTAGCGGCTAGAAAATTATACCGTGAGACTAGAATAATTTGAAAAACACTTCTATTTCCCTACCCTCAATTTACATTTTCGATCGAGTGATGGAGAACTCGTTGGGCATATTCCTGGAACCATCGCATCGAGCTATCCGCTACGTTTATTTGTCTTGCGGGACCTGGTGCATCTGGCGTATAGCATCGCTATCGCTCGTTGCTGAATTACGTGTACTACGGTAAATCGTGGGCACTGTACTTGTTATATATCCTCGCAGTACGTATATCTCTGCGTGTGCGGCCTCCAGGCACTAACGATGCAGGATATTTTGCGTATAAACAACTAGCGCGTAAGAGAATAAGGGCGAACCACGAGGCGGTGGAATCCAGCATCAGGATGATGACGTTGCTACTGCCGGGACATCACCGATTCCCAAGCTTATACTCAACCTGGAACGAGATCCGGTGCATCTGCAAATTATCACCCACGAATTTGTAGAGCTTTGCGCATTGTGCGTCATACAAATTTAACGATCTCTCCGCTCGCGGATTTCCTCCACAAATGTGCAAGCTTTCCAGAATTCTCCGAACGCCTTCTGGAAACGGAATAAAACACGTCACTTGAAATTTACAGCTGACAAAACAACTTTACGAATTAAATTTCGGAATTGACTACCTTTGACTAAACCGTACGTGTACTAAGAAAATGTAGGACTCTCGTCAACCGCAGTTAATTAAAAAATAATAAAATAACAAAGGTACAAATGGCCTAATTACATCACGTGAATTTGTCAACACAAATTTTTCAAAGATGAGTTATCAACGATTGCAGATAAAATTATTGGAATTTCGTAAAATAATTATTGTAATCTACGTCTTCCGTTATTATTTTTAAACGTCACAAAATACGAGACATAAAGTAATGCTATGAAACGTGAACACGAGATGGCGTTGCGTGAAATGAGCTTTAAGCAACGGGCTAAAAAAATACTAAAAAAAGAAAGGTACGACTGGCGTAATTACATCACATGAAATTGTCAACACATTTCAATCGGGATCAAGTTATTGTCTTAAAATTACTAAAAGAAAGTTATCAACAATTACAGATAAAATTATTGGAATTTCGTAGAATAATTAATGTAATCTACGTCCTCCGTTATCATTTTTAAACGTTACAAAATACGAGACCTAACGTAATGCTATGAAACGTAAACACGAGATGGCGTTGCGTGAAGTGATCTTTAAGCAACGGGCTAAAAAAATACTAAAAAAAGAAAGGTACGACTGGCGTAATTACATCACATGAAATTGTCAACACATTTCAATCGGGATCAAGTTATTGTCTTAAAATTACTAAAAGAAAGTTATCAACAATTACAGATAAAATTATTGGAATTTCGTAGAATAATTAATGTAATCTACGTCCTCCGTTATCATTTTTAAACGTTACAAAATACGAGACCTAACGTAATGCTATGAAACGTAAACACGAGATGGCGTTGCGTGAAGTGATCTTTAAGCAACGGGCTAAAAAAATACTAAAAAAAGGAAGGTACGACTGGCGTAATTACATCACATGAATTTGTCAACACATTTCAATCGGCATCAAGTTATTGTCTTAAAATTACTACAGGAAAGTTATCAACGATTGCAGATAAAATTATTGGAATTTCGTAAAATAATTATTGTAATCTACGTCCTCCGTTATCATTTTTAAACGTCACAAAATACGAGACCTAACGTAATGCTATGAAACGTAAACACGAGATGGCGTTGCGTGAAGTGAGCTTTAAGCAATGGGCTAAAAAAATACTAAAAAAAGAAAGGTACGACTGGCGTAATTACACCACGTGAATTTGTCAACACATTTCAATCGGTGTCAAGTTATTGTCATAAAATTACTAAAAGAAAGTTATCAACAATTACAGATAAAAATATTGGAATTTCGTAGAATAATTATTGTAATCTACGCCCTCCGTTATCATTTTGAAATATCACAAAATACGAGACCTAACGTAATGCTATGAAACGTGAACACGAGATGGCGTTGCGTGAAATGAGTTTTAGCAACGGGCTGTCTCTCATCTCGACCGTGTTATTGTCGCCGCAGGCATTTTGCCGGTTGGGATACTTCAATAGTTTGACAGGTCGGGATTGCTTCTCGGCGGTACTTTTCACATTAAAGTTATCGAAAATTATGGATCGTAGATTCCTCGGCTTCTGCTTAATAAGATGAATTGAAATACAGTTGAGAACTATTTTTATGAAATGTTATAATGGCGATGCATACCATAAGTATTTTCATAACCACAATGTACTTTAACGTCAGTTCCCTTCTGTCTACGTAATTCTTTGAGTTTAACATTGGATGTAAATAATTATGAGAATATTCCTCCTCGAAAATCGCTATAGATCGCTCGCTCTGTGATTATTATTTTGTTGTTGTTGTTCCAACAGTCGATTATTTGGATTTACCGATTAGTCGATTCTCGTAAACAAGTAAATTTTCTCACGTATGTGTTCAGCCATGCGATTGTGACAACTAACCATTTTACGCTATGTTTAAAAATATTTTTACGAGTTTTTCTTCGATTGCGTTAAATCGAATCTGCTCTCTGCTAAGTTAGTCAAAAAAAAAACCCAGAATTCTCTGCAATCTTGTCACTGTCTAGTTTTTTTTATAACAATTAATGCTGACGTGTGAAAGTTCCCAAAAAATATTAAATTATCCGGCAATTTTTGTTCGAACGAAATAAAAAGTTAACACAACGAAAAGAATAATTTACGATCAAAGTGACTAACGCGATCAATGAATTTACCTTTAGTCTCTCTCCCATTTCCCCCTCGCATTTTCGATAACAATATTCCTCGGGATATCCCGAAGAGATGCTTTTGCAGTTTTATTGAAATGTATTATTATAGAAGACGAGATAACAACATAAATTTATTCTAGTGCACTTATCAATTTAGGTATAAAAGGTAACTGCTTGATGAAAAGGTTACAAAGCCACAAAAGCACTGCAGTAGAAAAATCAACGTTCGTTCAGACAGCTTCGTAGCGTGAGTCGAGACAATTAGGCTTCGAAGGTCTTACGTTTCTACCGAGTGCACCTTGGGAGAAAGAGTTGTAAGAAATATAAGAACAAGAAGAACGCAACAGTGGCAACGACTGCATAGATACGGACAGACGGTAGTGTCGGAGAGGCGTTATCCAATTTCGCGATTGGAAAGTATCGTGTCTGTTGAAATCCTACAAACGATGTTAGAGGGGCGAGTAAAAAAAAATATAGAAAAAGAGTGAAACTAACTCTTCTTATCTGACACACACACACGCTGTTACACCTAACTCGAGTATTTCTACTGTAATACTTTACCGCGCCACACATTCCGAATTGTGTTTCCGTCAGCACGCTGATCGAGACTCTTGGGAAAATCGTAAGCTCATGCGCTCACATCCGTACAGTCTCTCGCCTTGAACTTCGACGTATTACTTCGATCCTCACACTTGTAACACTTAGTGTTCACTAAAGTTTACCAACGCCAGTCTGCCGCTATATGTACCTTAAAATAATAAATGGCTTAATCGGGAGGTGAAATTCTACTCGGCAGCTTGGCCCAACGAAATATTCTATAAATTACCACTTTGTTCTATAAAATATTTGCGCGAAAACGAGTTTTCGACGATTTAGTTTTCTCGTATCCTCTTACAGTTGTTCGCGAGAGCTACTGCTGGTGCTGCTGCTACTGCAGCAGATAAAACTTTTGTACAACGTTGCGCTACTGTTACTTAAGAGGAAAAACTAGGATATTCTCCAGTCATTATGATAGATAATTTAATATATTTTGCCTTTTATGCAACGAAATTATAAATTATGACAACGGTTTGTTCTCTTTCTCTCGCTCTCTGAACTTCCTTCGTATTTTGTGCTGTTTTTACAGTACTTTTAGGAGCTTTCATGTTCTAAATAATGACTTGTCTTGAATAAACAGTTGTATAGTTCGATCGATAGGAAATTTTTAAATTACAGTGTAGTCGTGGTGAATATGGGTCATCGAAACTATTTGACTCATAGCGATTACCCTGAGAATTCAAATACCATCTCTGAGGGATGTAATTGAAAAATAATACCCTAGGTGACACCCTCAAATGTTAATTTTAATTACCTTTGACAATTAAACATAATTTTCAAACTTATGGCATGTGCGAGGAAGAATAAAATTATATGACATTCGTGAATTGACAAACGCGCAGTATTTTATATCTGCACTCCCTCACATTTTTCAAATTAAGGGTGGATTTTTAATTTGATTTATTAAATGCAGAAATATCTTTCCCAAAGTATCGTAATTAAAACCCATAGCGAATTGGTATTCACCATTATGATTCCTCCCTCTTTACAATACAAGTAACATAGTGTACGTACGTGTAATTAGAATTGGCAAAAGAAAGGGAGATCGTTAGGAAAGTTTTAAATTATAGCGTAGACGTGGTGAATATTAACCATAGAAACTATTTGACTCGTAACAATTACCCTAAGAATTCAAATACCATGTCCGAGAGATGTAATTGAGAAAGAATACCGTGGGTGACACCCTCAAATATTTATTTTAATTACCTTTGACAATTAAACATAATTTTCAAACTTATGGCATTTGCGAGGAAGAATAAAATTACGTGACATTCGTAAATTGACAAACGCGTAGTATTTTATATCTGCACTCTCTTACATTTATTTGATTTATTGAATGCTCTTCATAATACAAATGACATAGTGTTCGTACGTCTAACGAGAATGGGCAAAGGAAAGGGATATCGTTAGGAAATTTCTGAATTACAGTGTAGTCGTGGTGAATATGGGTCATCGAAACTATTTGACTCGTAGCGATTACCCTGAGAATTCAAATACCATCTCTGAGGGATGTAATTGAGAAAGAATACCCTGGGTGACACCCTCAAATGTTTATTTAAATTACCTTTGACAATTAAACATAATTTTAAAACTTATGGCATTTGCGAGGAAGAATAAAATTATGTGATATTCGTAAATTGACAAACGCGCAGTATTTTATATCTGCACTCCCTCACATTTTTCAAATTAAGGGTGGATTTTTAATTTGATTTATTAAATGCAGAAAGATCTTTCCCAAAGTATCGTAATTGAAACGCATAGCGAATTGGTATTCACCATTATGATTCCTCCCTCTTTACAATACAAATAACATGGTGTACGTACGTCTAATTAGAATTGACAAAAGAAAGGAAGATCGTTAGGAAAGTTTTTTATTACAACGTAGACGTGGTGAATATTAACCATAGAAACTATTTGACTCGTAACAATTACCTTGAGAATTCAAATACCATGTCCGAGAGATGTAATTGAGAAAGAATACCGTGGGTGACACCCTCAAATATTTATTTTAATTACCTTTGACAATTAAACATAATTTTCAAACTTATGGCATTTGCGAGGAAGAATAAAATTATGTGACATTCGTAAATTGACAAACGCGCGGTATTTGATATCTGCACTCCCGTACATTTATCAAATTAAGGGTAGTTTTCTAATTCAATTTATTGAATGCTCTTCATAATAGAAATGACATAGTGTTCGTACGTTTAACGAGAATGGACAAAGGAAAGGGATATTGTTAGGAAATTTCTGAATTACAGCGTAAACGAAACGCGAAAATTGAAACTATTTGACACATGACAATTACCCTGAGATTGCAAATATCACTTTCGAGGAATATAACTGAGAATATTTACCCTGGGAGCCACCCTGAAGTGTTTATTTCAATTACCTTTGACAATTAAACTAACTTTTCTAAATTAGGGCATTTGCGAGGAACAATAAAACTATGCGAAATTCATAAATTGACACACGTACAGAATTTAATACCTGCACTCTCTCATAATTTTCCAAATGAGGGTGGATTTTTAATTTGATTTATTAAATGCAGAAAAACCAAAAACCTTTCTCAAACTATCGTCATTAAAACGTATAGCGAATTGGCATTTACCATTACGTTTGCTCCCTCTTCATAAAATAAATGACATGTACGTACGTACGTACGTATAACGAGAATTGATAAAGGAAAGAGAGATAGGAAAATTTTATGGTCCGAGAACGTGAGAATTAAAGGGTTTAATTGGAAGCTGTGTCTCTCTTTCTCTTTCTCTCTTATGTACATAATAATCGTTTCGGGAAACTACGCCCCGGGGCAGTCGAGCTCGGCGTATAGCTAGTGTTAACGACTCGTTAAGAGCTTTTCTCTCGGTCACGTCGTGGTCCCGAGATGAGAGAGAGAGAGAGAGAGAGAGAGAGAGAGAGAGAGAGAGAGAGAGAGAGAGAGAGAGAGAGAGAGAGAGAGAGAGAGAGAGAGAGGACTTGTTCGCCCCTAGCACTTGGCTATAGCACTTGGCTACTAAAGGATCCACACACGTACATGCACTACGTTCAACATTCACCCACAACTTAAAATCCAGGGCTGTTTGATACGAAAACCAAGAGAATTCTCATCCTCGTTATGGTCCGATCGCAATTTTGCCATTCGCCTTGAACACTGATGACCGCTAAAAGCTTAATTAAGCGTGCCTCCTGAACGAGAACTCTGGACATGCTCCGAATTCATTCGCGGGACAAGAACTTTGAAACTGCGACGTTGCCCTTTTGGTGCTCGCTATGCGCACCAACTATTTCCGGCTGCTAAAGCTTGTCCCGAGAAAGCATTGATTATCACGTAAATAAAAATGATGACCCATGAAACTCCAACCAGGAATCCTGTACTTTAAGACTCTTCGTTCTGTACAGAGAGAAGAATGTGGAAATGGTTTCTAAACTCTCTGACAACTTAAACCACGCGTACACTCTTAAAAATCCAGATTGCTAAAGGCGATTGGTGTAAACTTTTCAACAGTATTGACTCATTTCCTGTTCATTTTTATAATTTTCACAGTGTTCAATTCACACGAGCCATTTCGTGTGTGTCATTAAGTCTCACCTCAATATTTATAACATATTTATGTTCGGAATGAATAGATAAACATCAATAAATTATCAGCAATAAATACAGAATTATGCTACAAATATAATTTAAAAATTTCATTGAATTTCATTCACCTATTTTCAAATAAAACGCTTGAACGTTTCGAGGTTATAAAGAAAATGAACACCAGTTATCGAACAACGACCATTGACACCAATCGTCAATGTCGACACGTACGAACACCCCGCGAAGCTTGATTTTAACACCGTATTTTCAATATCGTATCCATGTCGTTACTCCAAGTCTAATAATTTGCAATTAACTTACAATAGACATTTTTATTAGAATTTCATTCTAATCCATTCGTTTTTTTTTTTTTTGTGCTTACAGAAAGCGCGTCTCGCGAGGATCAGGATTGCTAAAGCGTCGAGCGGTGCTGCATTCGTGAGTAAAAAGAAGGCTGCCGAAGCTAGGCTTGCCGCGATGGAAAGTGGACTTGCTCCCGACGACAGCTACAGGGAGGAAGACATATTTGAACTTCAGCATCATCATCTTCTCCGTTGTCTCGAAAAAACTACGGTGAGTCGATAAATATTTAAATTAAAAGACAGTTGATACAAAAATACAAAATTTTTTTCAATTCTTATAACTTTTCAATGAGTATAAAGTATTTAGAAAAATTATTATTAACAAATTTCGTAGTTAAAAACGATTTAAATCTTATCGAATAATTTTTTAATAAATTTTATACGTTTTGATAAAATTAATTTTAAAAATTTGTAGAATTTTTAACCGCGGTACATAAAACATAAGAAAGTACGTTGATAAATTTTCGTTTAGAGGAAGTTTTGTTTATAGAGATTCAAAGCAATGAGTAATCAATGTCCAAAGTTTTACTTGACAAATTTTTTTCTTCAACAATTCAAGATATTCGAGATATTTGCAACATTTTACTGTCTTGATATTGATTTATGCAAAATTTGAATCATTCGATCGAATCTCACAAAATTTCGAGACAACTCTTCGATGTTGCTCCGTTTGGTGTAAAAAGTTTTCGACCGATAGCTCAAAATTTGCAGAAGTCAGAGGGCGTTATGAAGTTTTTCAAAAAAGCGAAAAATGTTATAAAATTTTTAACGCTTTGATCAAATCAGACGATATTCAATCCCAAATTTATTCGTAACTACTTGTGAATTAAATGTCAATTCAATATTTCAACAATTTCAAAAGCCAGATCTTTAAAAACTTAAATCGAGTACACACAGACACCTCAACATTTTTTCTAAACACTCTTTTCTCGATATTTTTGATCGTTTTAAGTATGCTGACATACAAATCTCGAAAAAATATATATATATTGTTCATCAAAACCAACCTTCCTTCATGAGACTGAAACAAAATGAAAATTTTCTCACTCCTTAAAAGTGTCAAGCATAAAAAGAAGAGAAGCATAGATGAAGAACCGGAGTCTGTCATTAGTGATGTGTCACAGGCAGCAACGTCGGTTAAAGTTTAGCGCCCCATTTCGTAAGGGGTTGTATCGCGTCGAGCCGAGTAATTTGAATAAACCCCTTCTGTGTTCCCGCGTCTAATTTTAGATGGCTCCTCGAAAGTGTGGAATAGTGTGGTATGCCTCGGTCTGTTTCACTGTCTCTCGCCTTTTCTTTGAGATTCTACGTCACTCTGTCTCCCTCGCGCATAGGTAAACCGAGCTGAGCACGCACACCTTTCACTGTCTACACTTATTGGCTACTCGTTCGTCACGTATGTCTCTGAATTCTCCACTTTACTCTGTGTACAATGTACAAGTGTGCGTATGTGTGTACTTAGTTTCTATTTGCCATATGACACGCGCGGGTGAGATGCTCTACGGTTACAGCAAAACACAGTGGATGTACCTTAAGCATTTCAGCACGCACGCCAAGAGAGAGAGAGAGATAGAGAGAAACAGAGTCGGAGAGTCACCGAGTGAAGTAAAGTGGTAGGAAGCGAACGAGTGAGTAGTGTTGTTGGTACTTGTACGGACCGTGTATAGAATACGTGTAGACACTGTGCCCTGGTTAGATTGCTTACCGGTAGCTCCATACCTCGTGGAATATGTATATCGTATGTATGTGTACATGCTCGAGGCTACACATGGAATCTATACTGCACAACACACGTAATACATATTATGTATGCACGTTTGTTTGTTTGTTTGTTGTGCAGTATATAGTATGTATGTGCGCTGTCGGCTAGAAGGGTGCAGAGAGTAAAAGTTAGCTGGAGGGTTACTGTACGAGCAGAGAACTCGACACTCGGAATCTTAGATTTCGCGTGAAATTCTTCACCGAACGAAATCACCATTTAAATTCGAGAAGATAAGGCTGGAGGGATTTGGGTCAGTATTGAAATTCTTCGTCACAGAGATTATTTATTCAAATTACGACATCGTGAGGTTAAATAACAAATTTTTTTTAATGAAATATGTTAACGTATATTTCAGTTATTTGAAGACGAAGATTTTTTTAATTTCGTCGACAACTAATCCACTCATGAATAAATGAGGTTTTCGTGTACTTTGAAATTTCTGCTACATATTTCTCAAAGATTTATCGCGTGTTACAGTTGTGTTTCATATTAAAATCGTGAGTCAGCTGACGCCAAGAATGAATTGCATTTTACAGAGCTCACACAACCGGACTAGGATTTAAGTAGCACAACATAGTTTTGCAGTTGAACAGAAGTGAAAGAGACTAAGAACTATGTGCGCTAACATTGAGTCGTTTCGCGAACGTAAGTTTATTAGAGTACTGAGCTTTCGTGCAGCACGGACACGCGAACAAAAAGCTTGAGAGGTACAAACGCGGGAGGCTCGACACCTCGACGAATAAGCTGTGTTCCGATGCAAAAAGAAAATCGTGGGTTTTTGGCTTATCTGCTTGATGTCTCGTGATTATTATAACACACTGGCTTTCGTCTTAATCGAGGAACCCACGAAGTCTACGATCCGGTGATACGCAGAGCTTACGGACTATAAAACTGAATAACAGTTTTTTTAAATAATGAAAACTAGATCAAGTTATTTCACCTAGCGCAACGTCGATTACGCAAACCACGATTAATACAATTTACTGGGTTATGTAGTAAACAATTCATTTGCATTTCATTTTAACGTAATTATGGGGACTAGGGAGATTAAAAATATATTTAATTAACTCGCGCTTGACTATTTGAAAGAAGGATTTCAATTAATACAGATTTTTTTATTAGATTGTCTCTTAGGGGCATTCGGTATAATATTTAGAATAAGAAAATCCACCAAAAGTTGTTCCCTGTACAATAATATTGGCGTTTTAACGTAACGAGGGAAAATATGAAAAAACCGATTTTATCACGATTCTTGCAGAAAGAATTAAAATTTTAGGAATTTCCAAGGGTATTTCTTCTTCTTCCTAGACATCATTCTACTAATTATATGTAAACAATTAGTTTATCGTTACAAGATTAACAAAATGGCGTCGAAAAAACGGAAAAAATGAAATAATTTGAGTTATTTATTATTATAAAATTGTGACAACATTTTTAAAAAATCTGATTTTAATTACAATCGATCCGTCTTAATGTTTAACGACTTCTGTTAATATTTCAAGTTGATATCTTTAACGATTCTCATGATATCGTGATACCACCGATAAATGTTATTTTTAGTAAAATCGTGTTAAACGTTTCGCTTGAGTATTTACGTTAAAAATGTCGTATTAATACGATTGAAAAATCTTCTGCACTGTATCCTTAAGTCACAATCACTTGGATCGTAATATTCTTTCCCAAGATATAAATCTAGAAAGATATTCTTCCATAATCTCTACAAGATTTTCTTGTGTTTTTTTTTCGATCAAATTAAAAAAATGTCCGAATCAATAAGCCAAATAAATTAGAATAACTTCGAAAGTAACTTTTCTTCGTTTTAAAATTGCTGGGGAATCTCGAAATATCATCAGCATCACGGTTAAGGATTTAGCATTCGGGATTGTATTTTTCTCAATTGTTTCTTTCGCCAATGATATCAGCGTTTTAACGTAACGAGGGAAAATATTAAAAAACCGATTTTATCACGATTCTTGCAGAAAGAATTAAAATTTTAGGAATTTCCAAGGGTATTTCTTCTTTTTCTTAGACATCATTCTACTTGTTATATGTAAACAATTGGTTTATCGTTACAAGATTAACAAAATGGCGTCGAAATAACGAAAAAAATGAAATAATTTGAGTTATTTATTATTATAAAATTGTGACAACATTTTTTAAAAATCTGATTTTAATTACAATCGATCCGTCTTAATGTTTAACGACTTCTGTTAATATTTCAAGTTGATATCTTTAACGATTCTCATGATATCGTGATACCACCGATAAATATAATTTTCGTAAAATCGTGTTAAACGTTTCGCTTGAGTATTTACGTTTAAAATGTCGTATTAACACGATTGAAAAATCTTCTGCACTGTATCCTTAAGTCACAATCACTTGGATCGTAATATTCTTTCCCAAGATATAAATCTAGAAAGATATTCTTCCATAATCTCTACAAGATTTTCTTGCGTTTTTATTTTCTATCAAATTATAAAAATGTCCAAATCAATAAGCCAAATAAATTAGAATAACTTCGAAAGTAACTTTTCTTCGTTTTAAAATTGCTGGAGACGCTCGAAGTATCATCAGCATCACGGTTAAGGATTTAGCACTCGGGATTGTATTTATCTCAATTGTTTCTTTCTTCTTTTCTCCCTGGTAGATCGTTTTTTCCACGGACGCACAATTTTCTTATAAGCACAAGAAATTTTGAAAGAAAGCCCGTTTAACGTTATAAGAATACATCGATGCTGTAGGAATGTTGTGCGTGGTTCGAACTTTAGATTGTTATTCTTTGTAAAGTGATTTATAGAATATTATTGATCGTGTGTGTATATACGTGTGTAGTATATATGGATCCCTCGTCTTCTCGACGTTGTATTATTCTTCGGAATCTTACAGAAAACTCAATCTGCTCGCGATCGAGTGTTTTATTTGAATTTTCCTTTTCTTTCCAGAAGATTTTCGTGGAAGACTATCTCGAAATTGTACATCGAGGGAGAAGTTCTGTAGTCTCTCATCGCCGGGGGCTCATGTACCTTTACCACGAGCGTCAACCTATCTACGTTTTCACGTCAATCGACCTTTTCTCTTTTATGCGATACGTCGCCCAATTCTCCGCCACAAGTTTTCAGCGTAAATTATCTTTGCTTTTGCCGGTTCTCACCGGCAACGATAACGACAAAGAACACGATGCTGTGTTTCCGTCTTGCTCGTGTAGACATACTTAACCGAGAAAAGCAATACGATTCGTGAGATCCTCTCCCCTTTTGTGGACCGTGACAAATCCACTGTACGCCCGGAAGGCAGCGCGACAGAAAGACACCCTGAGCAAAGAAGATTTTCCATGAGAGAAATGCAACACACTTCGGTTGGCTATTACCCTCGACGCACATCCCTCGTTCTATGCGAGAAGGGTGTTAGGAATCGCAACGTCAATCGTCGGATTGATCGATCGAGTCTCAATCGATTACACGCTACTTTAGAACCAAGATTCGCAGCTAAGGTTTCATCGTCACGTCCTTCGGTCATGATAAAAACTCATTGATACGACTGAATGATAGTTTTATTGATGTCTATCGAGGCGCGAATCAGTTGAATTCTTAGTCATGGTTATCGTATGACATATTTTTCTCTTTCATCTGAATTTATGTCTCAGTGCGAACGAATAAAACTTTATCTTCTTTCTTCTCGTGAAGAAAATGATCAAGTTTCCAGATCCCTCGGTCCAATTTTCAACGCTGATATTCTTCCTTGAGCGAACACCTACAGTTCTGCTATCGGAAATTACGTCGATGTTCCGAGTCTTCGCTGTCTTTTACTTCTGGAGATTCTTCGATTCTTCAATTTATTTTTCATCACCATCCAGATCGGATCTCGGTCAGTCGATCAATGTCCTGCAAAGTATCGAATCGATACTCGAGAATAACTGTTTTTCACGGAGAACAATCGAAAACGATTTTT
Source organism: Cylloceria caligata (assembly GCA_963942595.1). Taxonomy (NCBI): domain Eukaryota; kingdom Metazoa; phylum Arthropoda; class Insecta; order Hymenoptera; family Ichneumonidae; genus Cylloceria; species Cylloceria caligata. The sequence goes on along the minus strand of OZ012707.1, from coordinate 4,704,242 downwards.
TTAACGAAGGTTTCAGCTATCCTCGTCACATATTTTTAGCACAAGGATCTGCGGATGATATGACATACACGTGTAACGACGTACAGTCGATCTTATTAATTAAAAACCTTTTAACTAACGACCCTGCCCGGAGATCTATCAGTTTACGTCTGACCTTTCAATTATTATCGATAAATCGTTATATTGATCATTGACGAACGAAGAGAAGGGTTAAACGAGTACCTGTTGAGACGACATTTCTTTCAGTATATCAATAATTGACATCGATATCTGTACATCACCTCGGGCTTGACGAGCTGTTTGGACTTCTAGGGAAATGGAATAGTTACCTTTTGCCATTTCACCTTTCCAAAGCTAATTAATAATAGCTCGTTACCGATCTACTAATAGACACTTCGGTGAGATACTGTTGCTCGATTCCTTCAGGTGTTTCCAATGCTGACCTTTCGATGTTTGTATGTTTTGAAGCTACGCGGTTGTCCCTTGTTTTACCTCTGCCCTTTCCTATACAACATAATAAAATATGTACAATCGCTTCCTTCCTGCGCATACATTGAGATAAATGTTGAAATGTTATTTCTCCATCGAGGATTATTAGGATTCAATCAAGAGATAGCGCTTCATAAATTCCTTTCAAGAGCCATTTCGAACTCGTAACATATTTATTCCTTTTGTCTTTCACTATCTCCTATGCTACCCGGTAACACCATATCCTCTTCATCCTACGTGCCTTTTACTGTACACCGTAGTAGAATATTTGAAATTGTACTCTTCCTTGATATTTCGATTCAATGAGATAGTGCTCGTAAATTCTTATCAAAAGCTTTCTCGGGCTCTCAACAGGCTTATTCCTTTTCCCTTTTACGTCTCCGTGTATCAACGCTGTATATTACGTATATTCCTTCTATTTTCGCATATCAAGCTAAGAGCAGTAGAACTCTACTTGTCAAAGTGCCATTGTGCCTGGTGCGTCGCGTTGAGTAGTTTTGCCGATTTCTACATTCAGACGATGGGTGGTGCTGACGCTGAACAAAAGAATGAAATGATTGGAGACAATTTTCCAGCTTCTATTGCTACTTAAGGTTAATCGTTATCGTTCACCGTTAACCGAAATGTGAAATGCTTGTCGAACAAAACTGAAAGCACGAACGGTAGAACCTAAAAAATCTTCTCTGTTTCAATTAAAAACAAGATAATTTAGAATTTCCCAAAAAAAACATATCGTTGGTCATGTAGCTTATGTTCCAAACGTGCAGGCGTTTCGTACCTATCGTTATATTGCAACTCGCTTCCTGGTGCATCAAACTTATAGTTCAGCTATCCGCAGTTCTGGAACCTTTGGTTTCTCATTTGTAACAATGCTTTATGGTTGCTTAGGTCATTGAACGTTGGCTCGGTATACGCCTTAGTTCCTGTCTCGGATATCCGAGGAAGTAGGAGAGTTTGCGAAAACTTGTTCCAGTATCATAGCATTGAGTACCTCACGTTCGAGGGACTTTGCGAATTTGTGATCCCCCTGGGAAGCTCATGTCTCATCGTGTCCTCCTTGTAGCGATCGATACGCGAGATTCAAGAAGCGAGACCAACGGAGTAAAGGGGGAACGCGTTCCAGAAGCTCGTTCAGTGAGTGCGTAAGATACGATGTCTTCGTGCTCAGCGAACCATTCGAAATACTGCGCGTGAAAAAGAGAGAGGGGGGAGAGGGAGAGAGAGAGAGAGAGAGAGAGAGAGAGAGACAGACAGACAGACAGACAGACAGACAGACAGACAGACAGACAGGCAGGCAGACAGACAGACAGACAGACAGACAGACAGGCAGACAGACAGACAGACAGACAGGCAGACAGACAGACAGACAGACAGACAGACAGACAGACAGACAGACAGACAGAGAAAGACAGACAGACAGACAGACAGACAGACAGACAGAGAAAGACAGACAGACAGACAGACAGACAGAGACAGAGAGAGACAGAGAGACAGAGAGAGAGACTACCGAGTACTCTATCGAGCACCGATAGGAGATAATAAAGTTGAATGGATGGTTCCACCTGCATGCGTTACTCTCCTATGTACTGTGTGTTTGCCTCATGTACATGTTTGGCACATATGTCGTCATTGTTGTACCGAGAATATACTGTGGTATCGCTTGTTGCTTGACATAGGTGCAATCAATTGCAGACTTCCAACACGTGGACAATATACTGTCCAGAGCATATGCAGCTTCAATGATTCAGTCAATGAAAGAGCTATAAAGTCTTCACTAACATAAGTAAATGACAAACATATATCAAAAAATGCATTCACTTAATTCACATTTGTGAATGACGTCGGTAGTTTATTTTCTCCGAGTTGTACAATAGATAAGTATAATGTGCTTCAAGGGTATTAATGAAAAAGGTTATTATCTATTATTAATTTGTTTAATATTATTTTTGATTTTGTTGTAAAATGCGCCTGATAATTCAACATGCTCGATGCCAAGTAAAAATATTCGGTGTTATAGCATATTATAAATTTTTTCTACAGTGGTTATCGGTTAGCTTAACAACCAACAAAAAGAAACCTGATATGAATTTTACATTCATTATGATCCCCCTTTCGATTATCTTCATCAATAATGAGCAAACCCTGGCAAACTTCCGACGAACAACCCCGACTCCACCCCAGACCTTTAGGACTCGCGAGACTGCGATAAGGACTCGTTCAATGTGGACTCGACGCCCAATCTGAGGTACAAAAGAAAAGAGGAAGGTCGAGATAAGGAACGTCTCTGCTTCACCCTTTTCGACTCTTGTCTTCACAATCCTGAGATCGCAAATAACTCAGCCCTTGGGACAATTGGCTTTCCAATCATATTTCAAGCTCATAGCACTTTCCATTGTCGCGTACCTTCACTGCTGCTAATAATCGGAGAAACAAAATGACGAAGACAGGAGAAGAAATCAAATGGGGATAGGAAAATTGTTAGCAAGGATAGAACGAGAAGATTCAAATGGCATAGTATCCACTAGGATTGGTTGATTCGAGGTTGGGGGGATTATGGGGGGAGTATGGAGGTTTTCTGGTTCTCTTGCGGCTGAGAAAAGCTATCCAGTGATCTCGACGTTATTGAAGATATCTATTCTCCGTTCCTGCTCGTTCTCTAGTCGAACTGCTGGCTCTGTTCCCATTTTCACATCCTCTGTCACGTCTCTCGTAGGTACCTACCTACGATAATGGTTATGAGGCATACGTGGTCTCGCCAATGGAAGTGGGGATGAGAGTTCTCAACTCCTCATGCGCGAAACCCTCGATTCTTTCCCGTTACCGGAATATTCCCTGTTCCGTCCCTTCACTCCGAACTTTGTTGGTATCAGAAATAATTCCTTGTGGTAGAATTTTGCTTCTACGGAAACAATCACTGTACAGACCCATCTTTATGATGGCAATTTTACGGCAAAACTAACTGTTTACGACACGAACTTAACAGTGCGAAACTGTCCACTGTGTACAATCTCAATACGACTAAAATCACAACGAACGGTAGTCAACACCACAGACAAAATCTGTGCATAGCCGTATTTTCATGACGACATTTTACACTGTGAAACATTGACACGACATAGATATCCAAAGCACCAAACGATATTCCTCATGGTTTATGGGGAAGTTATTCCAATCTTTCCTGATAATTCTCCGCTCCCTATTTTCGCTAGATCGAGTGTTATCATTACTGTCTTTCATAACAGTAATCAAATGATAAGACGGAGAGAAAGCATTTCCACTACGTGGTTCATTATGGGAATCGATCTGTAGCAATCAGAAATTATTGACTGAACTCTATGAAAGATGAAGGACGTTAAATATTTCATCAGATAATCAATCTCTTTCACTGCAACCATTATCCAAATTATAAATCAAATTTATCACCGTTATACTCGTTATGGTAATTCGTATAATCAATTTAGGGTGAAGCGTTTCCACCGATTTGAATTTAAAAAACGCTTTTTATTTTTATTTTATCGGTAAGAAAAGATCGTATAATAAATCTCCAACGATTGATTATTCGCAACGATGTTTCGATGATGTGAAAGAAAATTCCAGATTAATATATAAAAAATTGTAGGTGTAGTTGCATTTTTTTTTTTTTTGTAAACAGAAAATAATGTTGAAAAAAATGAAAGTCTTACAATTTTTAATATTTAGATCCGAGTATTTTTTTAAATCATCGGAACAATCTTACGAACAATTGATCCTGGGGAATTTTGGATACAATTTTTTAATTACTTTTAAATTAATTAAATACGTTTTTTACTGAAATTTGTAAACCCTCACCCCCCTTCTGTAAATTTTATTCACGTATTTATGTTACTTGTAAGCCCTATTTACAAATTTATTTTGTTGCAGGATCGTGAATTCGTGGAGATGGAAGTACCGTTCAACGGTGCACCCAAGAGGCCAGGTTCACCCTCGCCTTTGACCTCTCCCGCTCACAGCACCGCATCGCATGGCGGGATATTGCAGTCCTGTTGCGGTCGTTGTTATCCTCAGCGTTACCAGGTACGCGGTCGGCGAATTCTCGTCTCGACCACCTCGATCAGCGATCAGGGCCCGTCATCCTCGTCCTCTCATTCGCACCAGTCGCAGCAGGTGCAGCCTGGTGGTAGTGCTGTTGCTGCAACTCGCAATTTTCAACAGCAGCAGCACCAGCATAAGCCACCAGATTCCGCGATGCCGTCTTCGTCGTCGCGCCATGACTCGCGTCTCGTTGTAGACGTTGTAGCGGTACCGAGTGTCGCTTTCAACGTACCCGGTGAAACCGACAGATCTCGTCGTAATTTTCATCAAAACCCCGGCAGTTCAGCCACTTCCAGTCCTTACAACGAGACGCGAGTCTAAGGACGAGACGATATCGAAGCACGCACACCGGAAACTGGCCATTTAATAATTCATAATATCGATATGAGGAAGCAAAAAAAAAACCAAAGGAGAAAAAGGGAAGAGTTATAAAGGAAAATAAAGAAACGCTGCTGCTCATCCGGCGTGGAACGTCGTTGAGACCGACGACGACGTTCCATCGCTATTTTTTCGCATGCGAGGAGCCGCTCTCTACGATCTCGACTCGGAAAATGAATGAAATTTTCGAGATTCGCGTAACAGCGACATTGGATTGTGGATATCATGTCCACATCGTTTATAAAAAAAAATTTTTAAACAAATCGGTAGAGTCGATATAGTAGCGAGTTCCTCCTCTCATTCTCGCGTATTTCACACGAGTTCATTCTCTCGCGAGATTCGCGCATGCGTACGACAGGGTATAGTATTCGATAGTGGAACCACGAGATAGATAAAACGAAGTCTGTTTATAATATCGTTAGAGAGTCGAAGAAAAGTTCGTCAGGTGTTAAAGATAGAAATAGAAACGTATCAGGGCGAAGCCTAGAGTAGGAAACGATCGTAAGAAATTAGGGGAACGAATTAAATTAAAAATCATTAACTGCGGTTGCTTTGGAGATCGGTTTTGCGTCATCCGATACTCCGCCGCATTTTGTATTACAAAATGTCAAACAAATAATGGTTTTTTGTATAAATCGAATACGAGAAAGCGCGAAGATATGTCAGAGATAGAAATATATTGACTTCGAGAGGAGAAGTGTATCGGATAACACAAGGCAATGCCGTAACAATCTTTTTAGCATGAAGAATCAAACGATTCCATAGGTATTCTGAGAATAGGAAGACGCTACCGGTTGAGATTCAGCGGAACCAGAGTTTTGCCCCGGGGGTTCGCGCTCCGAACCCTCGTCGATGCTCTCATACTTGAATATAAATTGTACTACGTGCACATGGCTTGCTTACCAATTCCTATGTACGTATACGCTCTGTTTCATGGCGTACCATTGACGCCGACGGGTCTCTTCGGTTGAGATCTAAAGATTCAGATGTACGACAGTGCATAGACCGAGGTTAGTCGATAGAGGATCGAGTCACATGGGCCCCGAGAGTCTTATCATTGTAAAAGGAGGAGAAAGCTCGTAAGAAGAGCAGCGTATAGTCACACGAGAATAAACTCCACCGGAGGAGGATGATGTATTGTCGAAGTACATACGAAGTTATATGATCCTAGAGTATCCGTGATGCTATCTACTCTACACGAGTCGGAGATTGGCTGCGTTTCAATATTCCCTGATGATTCTACTGGAATTATTCCGATGCTATACCTTCGATATTTCAAGGATATAAAAAAATTGTTCTCTCGATCTATTTCTCTTTCTCCGTCGTCATATGTCTAAGGCTTTTTGCTCCAATTTTCATTCTCTGCCTTGGGTTTCGATAGCTCACGTACGAGTGAGGATAAAAATATCAATTTTTCATTGAATCCCTCGCTAGCTCTTCGATATTTGCAACTGATAGCAACGGGAATACAGAAACTCAGCCAAAATAATAATCTTCGTACAGCACTGACGGTGTTGCTTTATTTTCAATACTCGAAACGAAATTACGGGAGGTATATTCTGACGTGAGCGAAACGATTTAACGTTAAATTTAATATAACAATTGAGAATTCATTCTAAAGAGCGACTTCGATCGTCGCGCGAACGTATTAATGTTATGAGAATTTTAAATACCTTTAGAATCGACTTAATATTGTTAAACGATAAATCTTAATATTCTCGCGGTTATTATTTCTGCAATTCAAAGCGCGACGAGCTGCGATTTCTCGCCCGATGACGTTGTAGTATTCGTAATTCTTTAATTGAATAATTATTCAATCACGATTGAATAACGCGCGTATCGTTGGAGCTATATTTATAGTTTGTAAATATTATAAATATTACATTATATCGAAAAACATCAGTATTATCGTTATCGAGCGGGCGAAATTATTTTTTTAATCAGCGAGGGCCTAATTATAAATTGATATTGATATCGTAAAATATTGAAATATCGAGAAACGAATATTATAGATTGTCAAGCCCTCGTTTTGGGAAAGATTGTCACTCGTTATTTATATTTTATCTCTTGTTTCGATGACTTGTTTTATTATTTATTCGTTCGCTTTTATATGATTACACGATTGATTCGACAAAACTCCGATACAACGAGTTCAGACATACGATATATATATCTGATTAAGTTACAATTTTAATTATAACATCAATTACGACGCGACGTGATTTAGTTTATGAGATATCAACGCGTCGTCATATCGTAGATAGGTACGCGTTAATGAGCGTGCAAAGCAACATATCAAAATAAGACAGAAAATTATGTGTGTTCGCGTAGCGTGAGTCAGTGTATTGAACCGATATGCATAGTCAGCGGTGCGAATTTATTCGTCGACGCCCTCAAAAACCATTTTTAATTTCGTTGAGAGTTTTCCGCACGACGTAATTGAATTCACGTATCGCGAATCCGAGAACGGGTTCACTGTGTTAACTTGACGCACAGCGTGTTTGTAAATCTGTCTATGTACAGACCGAAAAGCCATTGTGATACATGGAAGTAAATCCTAGCATCGTTTTTATTCGTTAATAAATTTTACACCATCGTTGTTCTTTAATGAAACATTTTCTAAATGATATAGACGCTTACTTTATTTTTAATTTTTTTTTAAATATAATTTAATTATAAATTTGTTTACACAAATTCGTGAATTAATTTATAAGTGTTGATTAATAATGATTAATATAAGTTGTAATCGCTGACAATCTTTCCCAATCTGTTGCAAAATGCCTTTTCTCTTATCGTACCTAATCGATTATATTAAATCGCGTAATACGTGCCAGCACACGCGCAATATCGAACGAACCACGATCCTTTATCGACGATTGGTCTTCCATACGACATACATCCATTCTGTTTCTATATCCTGTCGATACCATAAGTGTAACACGTACACAAATATTTTTTTCTCTTTCCGCTACCAACCGCGAGGTTGATGTCTCAGCCATTTGTCAATTTATTCATAGATTTATAAAAAATTTTAAGTATCAATTGCTGGATCAATGATATTTTTTAATGTGGCTGGTAAATTAACATTTTTCGTTTTCTTTTTTTTGACAAAAAATCATATTTTTTAGAACAATTGTTTTCTTTTTTAATTTTTAAAGCACTTGGCAAAGTTTTCAATATCCTGATGAAAATAAGTTGATAAAAAGGGATCAATGACTGGGGCATCCCCGAGACTAAAAGTTCCACTGACCTTCTCACGTCTTCCATGTCTCTTAGATATATAATTAAATCCTTAACTCTCTCTCGAATTTATCGCTACTAAAACTCCCGAGGAGCCAAGATTATTCGTCTTACGAGGATCAGCGTTCGCGCTGACGGAATTGACGAGCCAAAGAAAAAAAAAAAGCTAATCTAGACAATCCAATTAGAATAAATAAAATATTTTCTATAGAAAAACTAGACTACGATCTATAGATACGAAAGATGCTTCTTCGATAGAAAAAAAAATTCGTTTTACCCGAGTAAGAGCGCACAGAGACTCAAAGCTGTATCGCGGAAAAACTCGATTATCGTAACCCACGTCTGTTCACTCCTCTTTCGCCGTAATATCTTCTTTGAACTTTGAACCTTCTCGGCTTTCATCATGAGCAGCACGAGCTTGTGCGCCATTTCTTCTATTCTATAGTAAGTGAAAGTTGCTCTGTGCTGGCAGCCTAGTCCTTCGAGACCAAAATTTAATAAACCCCGACCATTTTTCGCCCGCTGGCCTCTCTATCTCGTACGTATTTATTCTTGAAATTTAATTCGCACACGCGTTAGAATTATTAACCGAAGACGCCCTCACGGACACAAAGCGCGAGCAATCTACGCGGAAACGAGCTGCAATTCGAAGCTTTTTTTCACGAGAGAGCACGAAAATCTCGATGATCTTTGAATTACGAGAAAAAAAAAATCAAAGTTATCACAAGAATTTAAGAAAAATGCGAAGCACTCAATTATAATTGATGCAAAAACGCTGTCAACAAAGCAAATAAATAATAGGATTAGGACGATGTGACACAAGTATCGGAGTGTGTTCTCTCTCATTTATTCAAAGTGTCATCCGGTTGTATCCCTCTCGCACCTATACTGTTGTGTCACATCACCTTAAGACGATGTGCTACTCGTCGTCTGTCTCTCTCAGATCGCCTTACGTATCAGAGTGACAGCTGCATTTTCCCATTGCGAATTTTTTTGTCAAGATTGATCTTTTGAATAAAAGGCGAATACGGTGAACTGAATAATTGTGAAAGGCGGTGTACCGTTCTCCTTTTTTATCCGAAATATCAATCGTGACGGAAAAAATTTCATTACAGTTTACATTACCGACCGAGAGGTAGACGATACCTTGAAGTTACATGACATACCATGGTCGGTATCAGAAGCTGTAATTTTTAACGGTGTCGAAGGTTTCTGAACAAACGAAAATTCGTTCTGACTTCGTCCATTCATTGCAGAATTGAAAATCTAATTTCTTTCTGTCGAGAAACGTGCGGTAACCTTGAATAAAATATTATTACAGTTTTATATATCGGCAAAGGTGATAACGTGGCCTTGTGACTATGAGCGATACCTCGGTCGGTATCAAAAACTGTAATTCGAATTTCTTCGCGATGATTAAATCTTTTGTATAAAAGTGGAGAACAGTGAACCGCGTCTTACAATTATACAGTTCATTCTTCTCGTCTTTTATCCGAAAGATCAATCATTGCGAAGAAAGATAAATCGTGACTCTCTCGCACGTATCGTGATCTAAGAATGACAGACGATATTTGTAACGCACAACCTTGAGCAAACAACGGGCAAAAGACTCAAAATTAGAATTTAAATTACATAAAGATACAAATATTGAGGCGCGAGCTTTGCCACTATACGAATAATTACCGGTGTTAATTCTTCTTACTGTTTTAATCAAATAAAAAATGTGACAGCTATTATACGATACGTTAAAAAAAAAAACAAGAACAAAAAACTCGTAGTTAGGCCTACCGAGTATAAAAGCGATGATGCGCAATCTTTGAACGTGCGCTTCTTCGCATAAATCACGTACGGTGAGAGCGTTGTGCCGGGCAAAGAGTAAATAAAACTAAGAACAGAAGATAAAAATCGTGAAGGTTTGATACCAAGTCGTAGATGGAATTTTTAAGGGGCCAGAGCTCAGAACAGGGTTTGGCGAGTAGCCAAGTCGTTCGTCGAGATTCGCAAAGTCGGTAATGGACGATACGAGTAAAGCGATCTCGTCTGTGTATAGAAAAAATAAATAAATATATCTATTTATGAAAGTACATATACATAACGTGTATGTATCTTAGGAGAACATAGAAAAGATGTTTTGATGTTTCGAACGATCGAGCAGTGTCCCTTGTGTCGAGTAATTGTACATTTTCATTCTAGCGTCATTAATTTATCTTTTTTCTTTTGTGTTTTTATTTTTCCGGAATGATATATATATATATCTATAGAATGTATAAAGAAGAAAGAGTAAATAACGTTTTATTATATTGAAAGGTTCGAAGCGTTATCGAACGTCTATGTGTGGTACGAAACAAGAAAAAAAGAAGAAATACTGAAACATTCCAACTGCCGAAACGTCTTGTAACTTTTTATTCTCTCCAATATTAACGTAATGATAATTATAAGAAGAAAAAAAAAAGAGAAAAATGGTCCAGAGAAAATTTATATAGGTGATACGATGTAGGAGACAAGTCGAGAGTTAACGCGATCCTTGAAATGGTCGTAAACCACAAACGGTGCGTAATTGTTATTATAAATAATTGTACAGTCATCCTTGCACAATTATCGAGTAGTTTGTAATGTACAGCATATTCTACTATACACACAATCATTTCACTGTCTCTACAGTCATGCCCTTGTCTATTTCAATAAATAATCTCATTTAGAATTTTCTTTAGGAAAATATAAAACACTTGGCGTTAAAAAGTGCATGCAGCACCAGATAATTAGTTACAGGGAAAAATCAGAAATGATCTATTTTAATCGAAACGACCGCGTATTAAGAGGAAAGAAAAAGTTTTACAGAGTTGTTGAGAAAGCTTGATAATTACTTGAGTAATTAATAACCAGAAACGACCGTCCCTCTTTCTCTTTCTCTCTCTCTCTCTCTCATCCTCGTTCTCTGTTCGTTTATAATTAATGTGCAATTAATACAGAGGTTCGACGGGTAATACTGCTGCGCCATAACTAATAATTATCGTCGGTGGTTTCTCAAGGTTCTCGCCTTATTCTTTGTCTTTCTCTTTCTCTCTCTATTCTTACTTTTTACTGCCACGAGTACACCACCCGCACAGTGTGTTATCGCACTTGTCTGGCTAATTGAAATGACGATTTTTTTAAAAGAATCCACGGCGTGTTCTGGTTCGTGTGAAGCTGGCACCCGCATTAATTACTCGTTAAATTAAGAATGCAAGCGCGGAAGTACCGACGGTGATGGCTAGTTTTCCTCGCGTCTTTCTCAAATCTCAAGCTTCTCTCACTTTATTAGCAAGGAGGAGGAGGAGGAGGAGGATGCATATTAGGTCCATCACCATTTCTCCTCGTCACCGGATACAAGATCTGCAACTTTGCCATAATAGTGAATTACAGTACATCCCTTTAGACCTGCGCAATGCATCCCATTACCATCGTGAACTAACCAAACAGCTCCCTGGTAATTCCCAAGGAAAAAGGTATATACAGGGCATGTTCTATCTGTTAAACTATCATTGGAATGCTATAAGGTTTATTCTTGACATCCTGTAAGAGATAAAAATAATTAATTCGAAATAACTGGAGTCTATTGTTTTATTTGAATTTACTGGTACACGCAAAAATAAATATGTCAATGGCTCCTATACTCGCGTGATAATTGAAATATAATCCGGCAGTCGAAAATAATTTTTCCCATAAAGTACAAATATCATCACCATCCTTGTGAGAATATACGATTCACGTGCAATCGTAATTGATAAATTGTAATGTAAAAACTGTGTCAAGTCGCCCCTATATTCACTTTACTGAATTTCCATCCAGAAAACAATTTGTTATTCAAACAAGCGTTACAGTTATTTAATTACGATTTTGTAGAATCAAACAGAACTTTAATTAAATTGATAAAATATTAAATTGTTTCAATGTTTTAATTAATTTTCTTTTGTATGTTGACTTTGAAAAAAAATCTTTTCAATGTTTTTATGCCAAATATGTGGGAAGGGCGCGAGAGTAACTGTAACGAACCCTTTATTTATCAGTGGATGGAGGAAATTGTTATATTTTATTAGCGTGAACCAGTTTCCCTTACTTTTCACGTTAAAATACGCTTTTAACATATTATGATAAAGAACAAAAGATTTAATAACTTTGAAAAAGAATTCTAGAGCAATCAAACATAAATTAATTGAAGCACATATATTCTTAACAGTGTAAGATAAATTTGATTTGTACATATTTTGCAAATATTTTTTTGAGGAAAAATCATATTTTATCTTATATACCTTTTTCCTTGCGAGGGAAAGAAAAATTATTACCATTTTGTTTGTCTTCTCTTTCTTTATCTCTCTCTTCCGCTTCGAGGATACACAGAGTCATCTTCCAATATTATTCTTATCATCGCAAATTCTCTCCACTCGAAAATTTTTTCTCGCGATTTTAAACCAATAGTCAAGACTGAAAAGTACACAGAGTGAAAAAGGCATCGAGAGAATTGTGTAATAAGAGCTGGAACGGTGAAAAATATAAATTATATTTATTCAGAAGTAAAATCGAACTCTGAATCATTTCGTCGAGCAAGTCAGCGAGATTCAGTGTACGCGCTTCAATTATTCATGTGGACTTGTCACAGCTCTGTATGGTCAGTGGATATCGACGCAATTAGGCGCGGCGGAGCGGGGGGGGGGGTGTTTAAAGGGTAGAAAGCTTTGCGTACAAAATATATCGACGTCCTCCGAATTCATCCGGATTTTCTCGATGTACTACAGCTGCAGCGAGTCTCACACTCTTTAAAGAATTTGACTGCAACCGATTGTTTTGAATTATTTCTCAAACTTTTGACAAATCGATTACTCTACGAAACGATTTTAACTGAAAGATTTACCTGCTGAATCCTCTTAAAGTAATTTTGAGCTTCGCTCAATTTTGATTTAATTTATGCATTCACAAATTTTTTTCTCTTTTCAATATTTAACTTGTGATCTTTATAAAAATTGTCTGAAAGAACTGAACTATTTGTAAATTGAATTATCGAGATCGGTATCTCGTGAACGCAATGATTATTGAAACGTCTCGATGTTTGAAATAGTCGGCATTCGTTGAATTTATAAATTCTCTACGGTTAACCTGGTTGAATCAAAGTTAGCGAAAGCGTCTCGGCTCATTAAGCATTAATTGAAATCGGGCATTCTGCCCGTTGTTCCCTTTTACCCCCTCTGCTATCTCTCTTCGATGCGATGATACGCTCGATTTTCGCAACTTGGACTATTCCGAGCAATTATTACCTTAACTATCCATTTTAATTGTCAGGTATATAAAAGTTCGGTGGAATTGTGATTTTATATAAAATAAATTACGAATAACTCTATGAAATTCACAGTTTTCATTTAATTATTAATTCTGCCCAACATAAATTTGATAACTATCGAGTACTCCATTAAGGTACTTCATCTAGCATATAAATACGACATACACGCATCCATATAGATAAATTTTATTAATAATATGATGATGCATCGGTCGTGCGAAAGACGAACAAACTGGTAACCTCACATTAGTTTTTATCTTTTAATAACAGTTCGCCTGAATTTAAATTAAACTTTCTAAAGAGTGCCCGAGGTAAAAGGCCGAAACGTAAACTTTAATAAAAGACCAGATCGTCGTTTGCCAAAGCTTTCCAATCTCAACAAATTTTATCTCTTATATTGCGAATTTCATAACTTTGCTAGCAATGTAAAAGTTTATTGATAAACGTGATCTTTGCGTTTCGTTCTACTTGGAGTCATGTTTTATTTATTTTTTTTTTTTTTATAAAGACATACCGTTTCGTAACTGACAGTATCTCTTATTTCCTCTTTGGATTAATCCGTCATTAGCAACTAGAGCGGCCACACGACGTAGATCTAAAATTAATCCTTCGGCGTTGGCTTTGATACTATCGCGCAGATCGACCCAATCTCGGTACGCGGAGCAACTTTTTGCGGGAATCGCAAGAAGCATAAAACGTCGAAGTAGAGAGAGAGAAGGAGAGAGAAAGAGAAAGAGAGAGAGAGAGAGAGAGAGAGTAAGTGAGTGAGTGAGTGAGAGGAAGCACGAAGAGGATATGGAGAGCTAGTTACTTACCGGAAATAATGAAAAGGTCGCCAGTTCTACGGAGCTGAATTCACGCGCGTATACTCGTCAGTTCTACGGAGTTGAACCTGCGTATACCCGCGAGCGATCTCTTCAACAAATATAGTCAAGCCATCACCTTCGCTGTGAATAGAACGCGATATAACTCCAAACTCTCGTATCAGTCAGGTTCTCCCCTTTTATAGTATCAACTCGTACTATTCCGCACAAAGGATAAATCAATCTTGAATAGTAATTTACAATTTGGAGGGTTCCAACGCGAGGTTGAGCCGACTGAATCAACTTGCGTTGCTACCACATCCAAAATGGCTGAATTCAACTATAATGATACAAGCTTCTTAAGTTTTTATAACGATCAATAAGCTTTTATCGTTGGACTGTCAGTTGAAATTATTTTATAACTTTAGGACATAAATAGGCTTCTCGCCGGTAAAATGTCTTTCTTTAAATTCATTTATTTTTTATCGTGAACCAAAAATATAAATAAATAATACAAATTTTTTTTTTTTCAACCAGGCTAGAAGTCTATAAGTCAAATATTTTACGAAAATAATAATTAAAAAAAAAGGAATAAAATTGGTGTAATGTAACACGAGTTGCTTTTATGAATAATGCATAGACCGAGGAACATGGTGAGGAACGGGATGAGGCAGTAGTGGGGCATCCACTTCAGATGAGCCAGGCAAGACAAAATTGAATCTTGAGTGTCCGCCTAAAAAGCTCTGTCAACCCCTTCTCGTTTTCGTCGTCGTCACTCCAGTAACAAGCAGTTGCCAATCCCCTATTTTCCTCTATAATCCACTAGTTAGCCGATTCTACACCACCCCAACCCTCCTTTTTCTCTTCTCCCTCGTTCGCTATATCTCTCGAAGCTTCCAGCTGCCACGTAAACTAATCGTTGTTGTCTCACCGGTTATTAATATCCCTTACTGTCGACTAGATAGCTCGTAAATCGAGATTTACCGTTTTCATTCGTCTATTTCTTTCATTTTACAAGACTTTCAGTTACGTATTACGCCACGTGGGACCTGTACATTTTATTCTACGTTACCTGAGTAGCTTAACAAACCCCAGATATTTAAAACCCATGAATATTATCTTAAAAAGTAAATAATAAAATTCCTCTGTATCATACATATACTATATATGATATTTATTTAGTTGTCTATGTATATTATAAATGTATTTATGTGGAGACGTTCGTTCGAAACACTCTCTTGTACAAAAAAAAAACACACACAAAACACAGACACTCACATTAATGTCGCATTCATCGTCATTTTTCTCATTAATTTTTCATTCTTTTTATATTACAAAGAGCGAGTAAGTATCTTAACACTGAGTATATCTTTCTGGTACACCGAGAGAGATTTATTTATTTGAATTAAATTAGAATTTCATTGGTTTTATTAAATGTTTCTTTCGTTTGTTGAATTTTTTATTGTTGCCAAGATACGTTTGTTTTTTCTCTCAGTGTAGACTCATCTGGTAAATTAAGTGCGATTCAATGTACAAAGATATTTTTTGATATATTATTATCTTCAGGGACTAAGCTCGTTGAGCATCCAAATAATATTTAAGTAAAGTCTGTTTTCCGATCGTAAAAGTTTGTATCGTAAGGAAACGGACAATATACTTTTATTTTCGATGCTGGATAATGTTACAGGGTAAAATTAAATTGTGTTAAATCGTTCGCAATAATACAAGCAACGTTCAAACATTGAAGGGAGACTTAAATTCTTACGGATTCTGTGCGGTTGCATAATCAAGATGCTATAAAACTCATTCTAATATTCTGCAACGCTTTATGACTGATAAAGTTTTCTCCTTGCCTCGTAAAATGTCCGCGCTCGTGGACTACGTAGTACGGTTTATTATTATTATTATTTTCGATTGTAGTAAAATCTTTCGAGCGTGCGACACTACGCAAGGTTATCGTGGGGAGCCCCTTGCGTTGAATTATTGATATATTCGTGATACGAACACGCTTGCGGTATGGATTCATCACTAAACGTCAGTCTCGCGATATCGACGTGTGCCACATCGTTTATGTGAAATAAATTATCTAATGTCAAGCACACAAGCTTAATGTAATATGTAGCATTGAGTATATTGGAACTGTACATTCTCGTGAAACGAGGACTCAAATTAAAAACTGTCTGTGTTGTCTAAAATGTCCAATGTCCAACGATATGTAAAGAAGATTATTTTCTTCGATAAATTTGAAGAAAGTAGGTCATGTTTGCAAATTAAACGTCATTAATTATTTTATGTATTGAAAATACATTCGTCGAGAGACACGAACTTGAATTAATGTAAAATGATCTTCAAAATCGTTAAATTTATTTTCATTTATCAATTACTTGAGCTATTATGATGTTATTGGAATAATTCTTTTTATTCTTTGTCCAAAGATTTTCCACGAGTCCGTGGATGATATTCTAATTTTTGAGATTTTCGTTTGATCGATAATCTTAAGGAGATATGTAACTTACCGTTGAATCACTTGACAACTCAACATGCAATGTTTTTTAAAAAGTCTTTGACCGTAGGTTGTCACACTGCACTATTAAAAATATTTGGATAATCAATGAAATATATTTTAGTTAATATACAACTATGAAGTAATATTAAAGTACTTGTGTATTAAACACGATCTTCTTAACGTTCTTGGTGTACTGTTAATTAATTTTACATCATACGTGTAAATTAAATTAAATATATAATCTTCTACATAAATGCTTCGGACAAAAGTAAAGTAGATGTACTGGTTGTGGCCACTGTACCATTTATGGCCATCTCTATTCTTTTCCAATATTATTCACTTTTACAAAGTTTTTTTGTGAGTATACAAATTCGTTTTATCAGTACTTTCTATAAATTTACACTTTTTGCTATCAAAAATGGTGAAATTTGTTAAAAACATATGTTTCGGTTGTGGCTACTGTACCATTTGTGGCCATCTCTGTTCTTTTATGACATTATTCACTTTTACAAAATTACTTTGTGAGTATACAAATTTATTTTATGAGTACTTTCTATAAATTTACACTTTTTGCAATGAAAAATGTTGGAATTTGTTAAATCATATGTTTTTGTTGTGACTACTATACCATTTGTGACCATCCCTATTATTTTATGACATTATTTATTTTAACAAAGTTACTTTGTGAATATACAAATCCAATTTATCAATATTTTATATAAATTTACACTTTTTGCGATCAAAAATGTTGAAATTTATTAAAAGCATATGTTTCGGTTATGGCCACTGTACCATTTGTGACAATACCTATTCTTTTATGACATTATTTACTTCAACAAAGTTACTTTGTGAGTATACAAATTCATTTTATCTGTACTTTCTATAAATTTACACTTTTTGCGATCAAAAATGTTGAAATTTGTTAAATGCATATGTTTCGGTTATGGCCACTGTACCATTTGTGACCATCCCTATTCTTTAATGACATTATTTACTTCAACAAAGTTACTTTGTGAGTATACAAATTCAATTTATCAATACTTTATATAAATTTACACTTTTTGCGATCAAAAATGTTGAAATTTGTTAAAAGCATATGTTTTGGTTGTGGCTACTCTCCCATTTGTGGCCATCCCTATTCTTTTATGACATTATTCACTTTTACAAAGTTACTTTGTGAGTATACAAATCCAATTTATCCGTACTTTATATAAATTTACTATTTTTGCAATTAAAAATATTGAAATTTCTTACGAAGCAAAATCTATGAGCACAACTGATAAAATAGTTGACACAATTGTTCCCTTATTTTCCAAATTCTCAACGAAATTTTAGCATTTTTATTGTAGAATATCAAATTATATTCTACGATGAGTAAATCTATGTAAAAACGAGGCCGTTTTGATAATTAGTTCTTTAATTGCACATTTTTCAAAGCTTGGAAAAGCTAAAAAAACGTATCGAGTACATCTACCGTACATTAATTCTCATGAAAATATTTTTTACAGTGTATCTCTACGTATGACTTTCAATACAACTTTAATTCATAATATTTTCTAAAATCAATGGACACCATCATATTTTATTTTTATTTTCTGTCACTAATATTCAAATATTGCGCTAGATAAAACTTTTTTCCCCAAAAATAACTCTGAAAGTATATTATTGTAAACCGTGTGATTGGTAGATTTAACAAGTCGCCACGTAATTCATGCTAAATAACTCTGACGTTAGAAATGTATTTGAGGATCACATAAAACTGGATACCTCGAATCGATAATTTACAATCCACAAATCTATAGCTGTCGGTTATAAAACGACAATCGAAATAGTTTCACCTTGTCCTCATTGTAAACCTCATGAACCATGTGTACAAATTCTTTTTATTTTTCATTTAATCGTAAATGAAGCCAGTGAAATAATTTTTTACAATCCAGTGACATCACTTTAAAAAGTCGATAAGTACCAAGGTGAACCCTAATACCTCCTCGCTTTTAAAATGTTCAGCGAACAGGAGCGCACGTAAATTCTCTCGATTTCGAAATGCGCTCTAAAACGTAAAGAGAGAGAGAGAAAGAGAGAGAGTGATGAGCGACGTGCGCCGTATACGTTGATCAAATTACGCGTGGAGAGGATTAGCAAGCGTATCACGCGACCCGTTTGGTCGTTCTTCTCTAATTCTCTCTCTCTCTCTCTCTCAGCCGCCGAAACAAAAGTAAACCCCGAAAAGCTACAATCCCCATCGTGTGTTGAAGGGTAGGGGTATTCTCCGGTAATGAAATAATTAATTACGTACCAACTACGACTGGATGGGGCTAATGGATAATCATGAAAACTCGTTGATTGCTTGCTGAATACTTGGTGCGTGAAAATGTACTTCGCATCGATATATAATCATAGACACAACGTAAATGTAGAAGCAATTGCGATTAGTAGTTACGGGACGTATGACGTAAACAGAACAAACTTTTAATTAGATAAAATCTACGAGGATAGAGAATTTCTCATCTCAAACAAATGACAAGTAATATTATAATGGAAAACGTTATTTGCTTAGAACAGATGACGATGTTACGGTAGTCGAGAGTTTGCCGTGTATGCATACGTACGTACAATATTAGATCAACTCTCTATTATCTTTCACTATCGGTAGTTGAGTTGACGTAGCGTATCGCAAGGTACAGAGTAGAACCGGGTTGTATCGCAAGACCCCAAGGTTACGTAGACCAAGAACAGCCAGGATCCCTGTCGCGTGTTCCCCAAGCATATTATAGCAGTAGATAATAGTACACAAGAGCGTACTCTGGCCTAGCTGATAATGTAATTGATAATTAGTAGCTACTTTAGCTTGAGATGTACGTCAGGTAACATGGTAACAGCTCGGGAATATTCTCGAGTTACCACCGGTACGCTTGGTGGTCTCTCTCTCTAAAGGGGGTCAAAGTCACCATGTATATATAGCAAAATATACAACACGTGTCACACGCTCTTGTAGGGTAGTTTAGGTGAGCCTGACGTGCAACAATGTAGTGTGTGCTTGTGGTGTGGATTTCAGCAGGCGTACAGTCAGTACATCCCGGCGACGAGGGCTGAGGCCTCGGATGGCACTGGCGGACAAACGGGGGTCGCAATGGACGGCACTTACCTCGTCGAGGCCTCCTTTTGAGTCTGAATACACATATTTAGATGCATTTAAATGCAACTCGTGCTATATGTCACGTAAGATGTTGATACGTATAACAAAGAAAACAAAGAAAACAAAAAAAAAAAAACGAAATATATTTCGATCTGAAGAATCGATGTGACGTGACGAGGGTTAAAATGCCAATTTACAAGTCGCAAACGCACGAAAATACGCAAGAGAACGTTGGAAATATTGGAATCGAATGAATCACAGACAGAGAAGATTGAACGACTCGGAGAATCGATATGGAAATGCTGTTATCTTTTTTTTTTTTTTTCTTCTTTTTTTGGAAATGTTAAACCAATTGTCACGTAATATGGTGCGAGCCAGGAAGCTCGCGTAGAATCGTTAACGCCTAAGGCCAAGAGAATATATATATATATAAATATACAGATATATATATATATATATACAAATAAAATATAATATAAATATATTAATATATACGGGAATAAAAAAAAATAATAACCCGCAAAATTTGAGAATAAAATATCGAGATCGACGGAAAAACAGGCGAAAGAAAAAATTTTAAATCAATGCAATTCTTGTATTTCCCTATTTCCGTGCCACCCGTGGCCGTCAATCACATCCGCAACTGCCAACCGTGACGACTCGGCTCTTCACGATATTCGACGCCTCGCTCTTCATCCGGGACCATCGCTTTCGTCGTCTTCTTCTTCGGCTTCGTCTCGTCTCGCATCGTGTCATCACGCGTCTCTCGCGTACTCTTCGTCTTTACCGTGTGTCGTCATCGTCGTCGTCGTCGTCGTCGTCCGGGCTACTTTGGTTGGCTACCGTTGCGCACCCTGACACCGATTGACCATCTCGTCCACGCACTCTCTGCTCTCTTTCGTCCATCACGTACACACGCACGCACGTACACACACGCTGACCGCTATTGCCAACGATGCCTCGTTGGATCGATCGTCATCGCCATCCACAACAATTTCAATCACGCATCTGGGTTCTCGCGCTTCTCTCACGAATCCAATACCATCGTGGACGCTTCTACGCACGGCGATTATCAAATTAACTACATTCATCGTCACAATTTTTTTTTTTTTCGCTCGTCAACGAACACACGCAACGAACTGGCCTTTGACGAATGAAACTCTCTTGTTTTTTTTTCTTCAAATAAACTAATCAACTTTGACATTGATGCACAATTGAAACTGCGGATTCGCGGACAAAAAATTGAACGAACCCTCTGCCATGAATACCAAATGATAATTGGATGAAAAAAAATAAATTCGTTACGAACCAACGACAAAAATATATTTAAAAACTGTGAATCGTCGTTGGAAAACGTCCAAAAAACTTATATTTTCGATAACGAAACGGCATTGACCGTGATGCTGCTGTTGCTGTTACTGCAATAACAACAAAAATCTTGGATGTCGACATAAATGAAAAATAAAAATTGATGGGTACGGCGGCGCGCATGTTACGAACGCAACAACAAAAATTTTCCCCTGACCTTCTCATCGTGTGTGCGTGTGCGTGCGCGCGCTCCAATTAAAAATGACAGAGCCTCTCGTATCAACTAACATCGAACGAGAACAAGGATAGAGTGGTGCTCGTATACGAAGATCGTATACAAGTGAGACAAAAGGTAAAGAACCCTAATGCACAAAACACGAAAGTTTTTCACGACCGAAAGGATTACATGAATAACAAAAGAAAAATCAAAATCGAAGTTTTTTTTACAGAATAAATAATAAAAATAATTATATCCAACATAAATTTATTCAAAACATTTAAAAAACATCAATTTAAGGGCAATATGTGTATCGAGAGTGCGTATGAGGAATAACGAAATGCAGCTTTGAGGTAATCTCGAATATAAACGATGAAAGAAAGAGCCTAAAAGAAATATAACGTGACGAATCACTCGACGTTACAAGATATTTTTTTAATTACAACAATATGAAAAGATTATACAAACAAAAATAAATGAGATCGACTATGTTGCAATAATAAAAATTCTCGTTGTTGCGACTCGTTATCATCTTCAAAAAGACTCTCGTATGTGTTCACTCGCTCGCCTGGCTTTTGCGCTTTCGTACCAGTGCTACTTACACGTTAATAATAAGTTCACTTCTATTTTTCTCTCTCTCTCGTTCTCTCCCTCTCTCTCTCCTTATTTCTATCTCTCCGTCTCTCTCTCTCTCCCTCTATATCACCTCTCTATCTCCTCCTTTCATCTGTGTCTGCCTGTTACTGACATACTCATACACATTTTTACGATAGTAAAAATATTGTACAACCAACCGTTGCTCCATGACTGTCACCGACGCATAGCTTCCGTCGTGGATTCCTCTTACGCACGATTACCCAGAACTATGTTACAGACATCTTGATACAGACGTACGTAACTCCAAAACGTATATACGACTCTGATTCATTCGTCACCGTATAAATATATATAAGGAATGCAATATCTAAGTTACACACTTAGAGAGAAATCCATGTCAACGGATAATTTTCACGCATGACGAAGTACCAAACGCTGTACTGCCAACAAAGGACATGGCGTACGGAGAAGGAAAGAGATAACCGAGCGAGTTCTCAACGTTAGAAGGAAAATCGGCCATAGTCTGAGCTAAGAATCTTGGGAATCCGGCAGATGCGACCCAACTACCGAAAGGACAAATTCTTCATCTACGCTTTGATCTCCACTCCCAAGAGTTTAAAGTTTGCACTGGCGAAAATCAACTCTGTACAGCTATAACGCTTTTTCATATTTCCTTCACTTACACGCATATTACGTAATTACGTTGCAGCTACAACGACACAGCACTGTTGCTATTATTGTTGTTATTGCTAATATTGGTATCAGTCGTCGCATTTTTATTCCATTCGTGTACGACGAATCTTACGGTAGCACGTAGCTCATCGATAAACAAAAGTGATTCTTCCAACATATTTCACGGATTTTTATTAATATCTCATTCTTTCGGCCTTCGTTCTATTCTCGTCTCGATGATGTACACAGCCATATGGCGAAATTGATCGCTTCCCGCTTATTCAATTGATCAACACATTGTTTCTTCACGCGAATTTTTTCATTTCGCCAATTCGTTCTCGACTCTTTTCATTTTCTTTTCATTCATATTCATCCATTCGGATAGTAGGTGCTCTCTATCTATCTATCTATCTATTATTATTATTATTATTATATGGTATATTGGATAAAAATGCGAATGTGTCAATGGTGGGTGGCACGCTAGCTTGACGAGTCGGTTTGTGCTTGCTTAATTAATGTTAAATAGAAAATGTAATATTATTGTATGTAGACTCGATTTATTATTAGAAAAATCGATTATCAATCTCCTTGGATTGTGGAACGGTCAACAAAGCCATTTGTTCATTCCTCTTTATGTTATTCCGAGTATGAAAGAATAAATTATGAAGCTAAATATAAATTACGACAATTAATCGCTGAGATTACAGCGAGAAAATGATGTTTAAAAAATTTGTTATCGGTAATAATAACGTGTAAACAAACTCTATCGATTGTTCGTAACGGTTATCTGATCTCGTGTAATGAAAACTCACATAGTCGTGTATAAGAAATTGTAGCGGGAGCTTCATTTGTTTTTTTATAAGAATGCCGAAAACAAAATGAGTCTTTCACAATTTTTTGCGGAATGGAGATTTTATTTTACGGTCGGAAGACCGTCACGAACAATCTATCACGCGGAATATGGGATTCGATTTTTTTTTAAGAACGAAAGGTAATTAAAGAGGTTATTTTTACTGAAATTGGATTCTTCTTCGCTCTTAATTTTGAAAAATAACGAATTGTCGGCTTTGTTTTTATTTTTTCAAACATTATTTTATTAAATTTATTCAATCGATTGACTTCCAAAGATGTTTCAAATTTTTAAATATACTTTTTTAAATAATAACTTCAAAGAAAAAGTATATATCGATTACAAGGATAATTATAGTAAATTATGAAAAATTAATAAAAGCTGTTTTCCTTATCTTACGCCAATGAGCTTGTTGATCAAACAATCAAAAGAAGGCTAAGGAGGATCGAATAATTTCTCAAGATATTTTCAAACTTTCAAACGTCATTGTTGAAAATTATTATTTGAAAGGAAAAATATATATTAATAACAACAATAATTATAGTAAATTGACAAAAAGTAATAAAATTTATTTTCCTAATATTACGCCAATGAGCTTGTTGATCAAACAACCTAAAGAAGGTTACGAAGGATCGATTGATTTCTCAAGATATTTCTAAATTTTAAAACGTCATTTTTAAAAATTATTATTTAAAATAAAAAATATATATTAATAACAACAATAATTATAGTAAATTGACAAAAAGTAATAAAATTTCTTTTCCTAATATTACGCCAATGAGCTTGTTGATCAAAAAACCTAAAGAAGGTTACGAACGATCGATTGATTTCTCAAGATATTTCTAAATTTTAAAACGTCATTTTCAAAAATTATTATTTAAAATAAAAAATATATATTAATAACAACAATAATTATAGTAAATTGACAAAAAGTAATAAAATTTCTTTTCCTAATATTACGCCAACGGCTTTGTTGAGAAAAAAAAAAACCTAAAAAAAGAAACCACAAGAGTACTGATTGACCTCAATCTCCTGTATATTTCAAATACAACGAGACTGCTATTTTATTTTCCCGCTTGAATGTTCAAAAATGAAATTGAATCTCTCGAAAGTACGAGACTCGCAGTATCATTTTTTTTTTCCTTTTATTTCGCAGCTGTAAAATTTGCATCGTAAAAAAAAGAAACTATGTAAAACACGAAATTTGCATGAAACGTTATTTGGGTTGCCGTGTCAGGACGAACGGAATATTACATGTCGTGTGAATCGCGAGTCTGAAAAGTCAATTGCATCTCCGTCGAGTGCTACTTCAACGTACGCACAACGACTTTTACAGCAATGGAAATACGAGTTTTCCATTGTCGTACCCAGCAACCTCAGCAGCAGCAGCAGCAACAGCATCAGCATCAGCAGCCGTAACAGCACAATCCTCGCCTCGCGCAAAACACTCGTTATACCTGTAGTTTCATTTCCTCTGTCTATATTATTATTATTATTGTTATGTTATTATTATTTATAATAGTACATTTTTACATAAATTTTAATAGTACAAATTTGCGTAGCATTGTTGTGCAACGAAGTTCGTTGCATTGTATTAAATTAACTGTATTATACTATCACTATACATATATCGTATTGTAGTACACTATTATGTGTGTGTGTGTATATATATATATGTATATATATACGTAGTTTTGATGTAGTAGCGTGTGTATAACAGTAGTTCGATGTTAAAAGCCTCTAAATAGCAAATGTTTTAATTGTTTAATTGATTTTCTCCTCTGTCTCTCGTATCGATTGATCTGTACATCCGTAATGTATCAAGTATTTTTTGTTTAGTTATTGCAATTGAACACGTAGATCGATATATTTTTAGTACAAATTATTCGAGAGACCTGCATTAAATAATTAAATCTAAACCACGACACACACGCACACGTTTCTACATCCTGCTGTAAATACTCTCAATCTCTTCACGTTTAACCCAGTAGTCAAAAGCAATTTATTCCCAAGTAATTATTTATAGTCGTTCTGTCTCTCTCTCTCATTGTATTTTTCTCTTTTTCTTTCTCTCTCTCTCTCTCTCTTTCTCTCTCTCTCAGATACTATTTCTCAGTGTAAAGTGACTTTGTGCTTTGAAAGCTCCTCGTTTTTTTTGCACTTTGCTCTATATCGTAACTCTTTATTCTTTCACGTTTGAATTATATTTTTTTTCCTTTCTGTGTGTCTTTTCTTTTTTTTTTTTTTTACTGCTGTGCGTGTTTGGCTGCGCATATCGGTGTATGAGCGAGGTTAACAGTATAGAGATATAGTATGTTATGTGTATATATATATTTTTTTCTCTGTGGGTGTGAATCGCAAGAAATGAATGAACGAGGCTGGGTAAGAATGTGAGTGAGTAGAGGTGCACGAACTCTCGTACTCGCGTCTCTTTATTTCCCTTTCCCCTTTCAACGTCTCTCTTTCGCGTCTACTTAAACTGGTTGTGTTGTGTTGAGAGAAATATAATTTTTATATGTTCTTCAAATAATTCGTAACGTTAATTCGACACTCGACACATTAATATCAAATAATTATTCGCGCAATTCCATCACGTCCTGAGAGAAGATAACTTCGGAGAAACCAGAGAAGAAACGGATGATTACGATTGAGCCACTGCATTTAACGCAACAGAGACGAAAAAAGGGAAAGGGAAGGATTTAGTGACTGTGAAAAATGTGGATTAGAGAGTGCGAGAGAGGAAAGCGTGAGAAGAGCGAATCGAGAAAGCAAAAATATATGAAAAGGGAAGGATGGAATGAAATGAGAGATGAAAGATGCTGTGAGGAGGAAAGGATATTGATGGAGGAGGAGGAGGAGGAGGAGGAGGAGGAAAGAGGAAAAATCTCAAACATTTCGAAAATGCCAATTGTTCCAGGACCTTAAGAAGCGTGGTTCCCACACCTGTGACATGCAGGCACTACAGCCACTTCCGGTCCCAACTACCGACGCCACCACGTCTGCCATGTCTACTTCCGCCGCTGGGCATCAGCCACCGCTTCCGCTAACGGAGAACGCTTGAGTCCTGTCGTGTAAGATCGACGACGCCGAGAATTCCGCGTTCAATGAACCTGCATTCGACACCGACCAATGAAATAAATCAACTATCACATACCATGACCACGAACAACAACAACAACCACAACAACAACAACAACACATTCTCCTTCACTCGTTTGAAAGATCAACGGCCGTCTGGCCGAGCTTACGGTGAGCCTCTTTAGAACAGACACAAAAAAAATCGGTCAAATATTAATTTGATATTGAAGAAACGTTTCATTACCGAGAGCTTCGAGACTAATTCGCTAGAAACATTTTTACAATCAAACTATACATTCGACAGTCCTTCCCATTCATTTATCATTATTTTACAACGATTGGTAACGCGAAATTCTAATTCATATCCATCTCCGCAATAAATTGAGGGAACAAAGAAAAAAGAAATTTGTTTTTGAAGCAAGGAGGTACGCTTTCTCTCGGGGAAAAAAATGTCTCATCGAAAGTGGTTAAAAGTGAAGGAATTCCGCGCATGTGCCAGGATCTCGTTGATGCGGCGAGGTCTCGTCGATAATCGAGGACCCCAAACCCTCTCTGGTTCTACCAGCATCTCCCTGGTCTCTCGAATTTCAACCTCACAACGAGAGGGCGGAAGAACCGAGAGCGAATGCATCGAAGAAGGAGAGACCGAGTGGAAACAGCCAGGGATGAGCACTTCGTTCGAGTGCATCTCGAGAGGCCACATATACTGGCCAAACGAGGTCGAAGGCGAATTTGCTCACTGACGTCGGTCAGACTAGCAGCTTCTGTTCTATCAGCGTTGAATCTGTCTCTCTGTACATTGAAATACCAGTGAACCACATGACTCGCTGCATACGATGATGATTTCGGGTGGTTTGCCATCGTGGATCATTGGCATTCTTGATGTTCCGTACAACCTACTCGTCCGAGTACATACCGAAGTCATTAAAATTCCAGACAACACAGAGAAGAGATAAGGAGACTGGAGTGAATAAATATTTCTCTCGGATTCCAAACTGAGCTTGCAGCTGCTATCTCAAAGAGCCGGAGGACGGTCCAGTAATCGTAGTATACCGGCTGCATAAACCTGTAGCACTTTTATTTCATTTTATCCTCTTAAAAAAAAAAAAGCTGCAGTCGTACGTTCTGCTTTGAAATGTGCTGGGGCTTAAAAGATATATATAGAGGGCACGTGAGATAGTAAAAATCGTGAGGTATGCGACTCCATATGCAACGGGACAGATAGCAGAAATTATTTTTCTAACCATCGCGAGGACAATACGTGCGTCCTTGTCATTGTTGCTCGGAGTGGATAAACTTTCGATTTTACTAAATAGAGAAAGACAAAAAAAGATAACCTTGGATCTAGAATAGCTTCGTGCGTGCACTGCGCAGAAAAGAAAATTAATTGTCGTCAATGCATTGACAATTAATGCGTCAGAAGATTAAACGATGATTACGATAAAGCACTTGGGATTGAATATTTGTACATTTTTTTTTGTCGATGTTAAATTTTCTTTACTCGCAACGAAGATGTTTTACAATAATTTGACGATTATTTTCAATCTTTCTTGCAGTTATCACGAACAACTGTGTATAAAAAACAGAAATATATTCCAGATCTTTATTGAAATATGAAAAATAGTTTAAAGATTGTAAGGATTGTCACGAATGTTATTCAACCGATACATGCGACGCGGAAAATTCGGTAGACTTTCGCTATCGTAAATTCCGCGTGAGAAAAATGCATTTTTAGATAACACTGAAAGAAAATAATGATACTAACAACTATTGACAGTGACAACTATTGATTTCTTGTCCATTCAATTATTTTTATAGTTACCCTAACTACCTTTAATTCATTTCAATATTGATTCAGATATAAATTGATCCATATCAATGTTAAAAATGTACACAGTCGCTTGCCTATAATTACTATGTTTAATTGATTTCACTATAAAAATAGTACATGCAACTGTAATGATACATGCCTTGCATTTAAGTAGACGATTCGAATGAAAGGAATATATATAGATGACATCACCTCAGTGGTTAGCGCTCTTACTAATTACCAGAGCAATCGAAGTTCGATCCCGAGTGGTCATCATATATTTTCTCTCTTTGATAATTCGTCGGGTCATCGTCACTACCATTCCACACACTTTACTTCCCCAAATTCTCCGTCCTGTCATCACACGGTGTCAAAAGTGTTCGGGCCTACAAAAACACATTCTCATACGCACAAAGTAAATAACTGCGGCATAGGAAACCCAACAAGGCACACGCATAAAGAGCCCAACGAGGTACACATAAAAAATCCAACGAGGTACACACGCATCGTTCTATTACAATCGCATAACGTCTTATCCAACTCATTTGCACAGTCAACGAACACGTCGAGTTTATTGAGTGGAGGTGTATAACGATGCTCGCCTTGCATATAAGTAGATGATTCGATTAAGAGGAATATATATAGGTGACATCGCCGCAATGGTAAGCGCTCTTACTCAGTACCAGAGCAATCCGGGTTTGATTCCTGGTGATCACCATCTATTTTCTCTCTTCGATAATTCGGCGGGCCATCATCACTACCATTCCACATACTTTACTTCCCCAAAAGCTCCGTCCGGTCATCACACGGTGTCAAAAGTGTTCGGGAGTACAAAAACACATCCTCATACGAACCAAGTGAATAACTGGAGCATAGAAAATCCACCGAGGCACACGCATAAAGAGCCCAACGGGGTACACATAAAAAATCCAACGAGGTACACACGCATCGTTCTATTACAATTGCATAACGTCTTATCCAACTCATTTGCACAGTCAACGAACACGTCGAGTTTATTGAGTGGAGGTGTATAACGATGCTCGCCTTGCATATAAGTAGATGATTCGAATGAGAGGAATATATATAGGTGACATCACCGCGATGGTTAGCGCTCTTACTCAGTACCAGAGCAATCCGGGTTTGATTCCTGGTAATCACCATCTATTTTCTCTCTTCGATAATTCGGCGGGCCATCGTCACTACCATTCCACATACTTGACTTCCCCAAAAGCTCCGTCCGATCATCACACGGTGTCAGAAGTATTCGGAATACAGAAACACATCCTCATACGCACAAAGTGATTAACTGGAACATAAAGAGCACAACGAGGCACACGTAAAAAGAAAAAACCCAACAAGGTACACGCATAAAGAGCCCAACGAGGTACACATAAAAAATTCAACGAGGTTCACACGCATCGTTCTATTACAATAGCGTAACGTCCTATCCGTCTCATTTGCATATCAATGAATACGTCGAGTTCATTAAGTAAAGGTGTATAACGATGCCTGTCTTGCATATAAGTAAATGATTCGAATGAGAGGTATATATATAGGTGACATCATCGCAGTCGTTAGCGCTCTTACTCATGTCAGTATCAGAACAATCCGGGTTTGATCCCCGGTGATCACTATATACTTTCTCTCTTCGATAATTCGACGGGTCATCGTCACTACCATTCCATACACTTTACTTCCCCAAATTCTCCGTCCGGTCATCATACGGTGTCAAAAGTGTTCGGGAGTACAAAAACACATCCTCATACGAACCAAGTGAATAACTGGAGCATAGAAAATCCACCGAGGCACACGCATAAAGAGCCCAACGGGGTACACATAAAAAATCCAACGAGGTACACACGCATCGTTCTATTACAATTGCATAACGTCTTATCCAACTCATTTGCAGAGTCAACGAACACGTCGAGTTCATTGAGTGGAGGTGTATAACGATGCCTGTCTTACATATAAGTAGACGATTGGAATGAGAGGAATATATATAGGTGACATCACCGCAATGGCTAGCGCTCTTACTCAGTATCAGAACAATCCGGGTTTGATCCCCGGTGATCACCATATATGTTCTGTCTTCGATAATTCGACGGGCCATCGTCACTACCATTCCACATACTTTACTTCTCCAAATTCTCCGTCTGGTCATCACACGGTGTCAAAAGTGTTTGGGAGTACAAAAACACATCCTCATACGAACCAAGTGAATAACTGGAGCATAGAAAAACCACCGAGGTACACACATAAAGAGCACAACGAGGCACACGTAAAAAGAAAAAGCCCAACGAGGTACACGCATAAAGAACCCAACGAGGTACACATAAAAAATCCAACAAGGTACACACGCATCGTTCTATTACAATAGCGTAACGTCCTATCCGTCTCATTTGCATATCAATGAATACGTCGAGTTCATTAAGTAAAGGTGTATAACGATGCCTGTCTTGCATATAAGTAAATGATTCGAATGAGAGGTATATATATAGGTGACATCATCGCAGTCGTTAGCGCTCTTACTCATGTCAGTATCAGAACAATCCGGGTTTGATCCCCGGTGATCACTATATACTTTCTCTCTTCGATACTTCGGCAGGCCATCGTCACTACCATTCTACACACTTCACTAAATTCTCCGTCCGGTCATCACACAACGATAAAAATAGTTCCAGTGCGAAGAAATGTTTATCAGAATTATTAAAAATATACAGAATCTACGGTAGACAGCGTGATCTATATTTGCTCGGAGTTCTATTCAGTGAAAAAGGGACGAGGAAACCACTTTGACTGTAATTAACTTTAATTGGTTTCAATATAAAAATAGTCTGAATGGACAAACAATTAATAGTTGCAACTTAATACAGTTTGTAGAACTACCACGTTTCCTCAGAGCGAAGGAATATTTATGAGAATTCTTAAAAATATACGGAAGCTACATTATAGGTAGACAGCGTCATTTATATTTGCTTGGAGTACTATATTACAGAAAAGGAAAGAAGAAAGAGCTATGATCGTAATTACCTTTAATTGGTTTCATTATATACATTTTTTTTTGCAATGGACTAACAATTAATAGTTGTCACTTATTATAATAGTTGCCAGAAACACCACGTTTTCTCAGAACGAAGAAATATTTATCAGAATTCTAGAAAATATTCAGAACCTACGATAGACCGCGTGATCTATGATCTATATTTCCTTGGAGCTCTGTATACCAGAAAAAGGAACGAAGAAAGAGCTTTGAGTAGGCTGTGGGAAGCAACGTCGTCATCATTTCTCCCCAACGATCATTCGTCTTTTGCAGCAAAGTGCCTTCGTTCCGATGTATACGGGAATATAAGCGGTCGTTATTTGGTGAAGCGAAGCTCGCGGTATTGTGCACACCATAATGTACCATAGAGAAGGAGCTACGACAAGACCTGGCGCGTATCACACTTGACCAGAGGAAAAAGCGTTGCTCCATTGGAGCGATGACTGGAGAAAAATTGGCTGAAGAAGGATAAGCGTCGAGGGTGAAAGACGTTCCACGACTGAAAGAATGAATCTGTATTACGATGGTGAATGCGCACCGAGAATCGAGGAATGAAAACGTAATAAGAAGCATTCGGATGGAAAAATTGAGTAAGCGTACGAGAGGGTGACAAGTAGGAAAAAAAAGTGAAGGAAACGGAGCTGCTGTTCTTGATGTGAAGATTATTTATATGACACCCGTAAGATTATCAATCCTACCATCTTGTTCTGCTCAATATATCTTTCCTATACCGATGTGTTATCATACGAATGGTTTATACACACAGTTTGGTGAACATTTGATCGACGTTTCTCGTGTTTATTCAGGATAAAGTGAGAAAGAACAAGAAACGTTAGGTTGAAACGAACAAGAACAAACACAACTACCCTTATCTCAAGGATTCGGAAGAAAATTGTGAGGCGAAGCCCCGCGATCGATCGGTTGAGAGCAGTCGCGTCGACGACGACGACCACGACGACGAACATGACGAGGCCGAAACGTCACCGATGTTGATACGTTAGGGGACGAAGAGAATCGTACCATCATTGCCATTCCCGCTTCCTCGTTATACCTATACACTCGCCGTAATACTCAACCCCTGACTCTTTTCTCCCTGCTAACAAAAATAATAAATGCAATTTACGTCTTATTCAAGAGTTTTATCAACTGAAACAACCGTGGGACAATTTTGTTTATTATTTTATTTTTATTTTTTCCAAAATATACAAATGGTGGTTTTCAGGCGTCGTCGACGACGAGGATATATTTGTCACTTGTGCTGTTTCTCTTCCTTTCACAACTCAACTGTAGAACATCGTAGAGAATACTTTTAATTCGCATTCATTTCAGTGAGATAGAAAACCCGGAGGAAGCAGGAGAGAAAACACCGTGCAACGAGTCCGACGAGTAGGTGGAAACGCGGTTTGCGCTACGGAGGTAGTGGTTCCATTATCAAGGCTCGTCAAAAGTACCATCGCGTGTACATCGGATGTACACAACGAGACTACGCAGTTAAGTACGATGAGAGAAAAGACGAAACAGGGCGGAGGCGAGAAAGCGAGGGAAACTGTGCGACGTACCTCGCTGACTATACAGTTAGCATGCACATACCATACGGAACAATGTAGCCGAGATATCGATCAGAGAAGCCACTTTCGAGGTTCTCGAGACTCGAGATACTCGTCTCTGTCTGTCTGGTGAATCTGGCGAGTCTAGCCTGAACTGCAGACGATATTATCAAGAGTTATCGATCAACTATTAGAGAATTACTAAAGTCGTTGAAGGAACGAGACAACGCAAAGCGAACTATCGAGAAAAGTCACCGCGAAGATAACGGAGATTAAAAGAAATGGTGAAGTAGATAAAAATAAAAATATATTTAAAGAAGAAGAAAAGTCGAACTATTTAAGAAGACTGAACGAAATCCCAACGATCGAATGAAACTTTGTAGATGAAAGTTGCGAGTCTTGGAAAAAAGCAACCGACTGACCACAGTTTCGCGACAGATACGACGATTCATCTATCTGTTTCTATTTCAGTATTCTTCGGGTAAAACATACCCGGAAGGTACTCTCGATTCCCGATTATTCTGAGCTCTTTCTTTCGCCGGGAAAAACGTCTAGCTGCATTATATAGGTCGCTGAAAAATCAACGAATGTTGGAAGGTTCCGTCGTTGACGTTTTTCTTCATTCCATTCGTTTCTCATCACTTCGGTCTCTTCTTCATTTTCACTACACCGCATCGAACCCTTGAAATCCATTGACCCTAATCCGATTTCATTCTCCAACGCTTGTCCATTCTCATGAGGGACTTGACTGAAATGAATTCTATTCGAATGCTCGAGAAGGACGATTGACGAACCCTTGAGAAGGAGGCGATTGTCCGTTCCGATAAATTTATTAAATATTTACTGCTATCGTTATTTCATTTCGTCTTTTTTTTTTTTTCAGTTTATGTAAAGTCTATTAACTCTCTGTTGAAAGTTTTTTTATAAAATCCCCACCGGAAAGCAACATTTTTTTTAGTCAATCCGAACGATTTGTTTCTCGGGGCTCTCGATGAAACGATACAAATGATAATCGATGCGTGTCATCGTACATGAAACGACAAATTTCTATCTTCCTTTCAGTGCGGATAGGGAAGAAAATAATCAAGTGATAACGAGTATAAGGGGGAAAGAATGATTGAGGCAGTTTGAGGGACGGTCGATCATGGTCATCGGTCATCATCGATCTCGGTGTTCTGTCTTCATCGATCTCGATGTTCCGTCTTCGTCAAAGGTAACCATAGTTGTCGCGTCGAAGATCGCGAGAATAGGAAGTCGATCGTTGAGAACCGCTGCAACGAGAGGAAACTTCGAAGGGTTCAACGAATATGAGCAAAGGGTGTGTGACTTTCTCAATTTGTCCTACGATTAAAAAATAAAAAGACGATCACGTTGTTCCAATATTTCTATTAGGAAACAATCTTTGGGGAAATTTTTTTTTTCAATAATTGAAGCAAAGAAAAACACAATTTACGATTAGCCTAAGTTGCGCGTTGAAGAAAAAAAGAGTGAAAACAAACAGTGTAACGAGGACGAGAGTACTGGACGATGCTCTAAAAATGTCGCATTATCTCCACAGTGAAATGAATAATTAATAATAAATAAATTTAAAACAGCGCAATGAAACAAATAAAAAAATAATAATAAAACGCAGACTGACTCGTAGCTTGGAAGATTCAGCGTCTCGTCCGTGATTCGTGTGAGCGAGCGTTTGACCGACGAATCTCGCATCACTCGTGAATTTGTATTTTTAATTAAGTCGGTAAGAATTATGCCCTCGTTCTTTCAAACAAAAAAATTAATGCGAAGAAAAGAGAAGAAGATAAAAAGTGAACGGCGCGCGACACGCCAGCCGGCAACGGTCGCGCATTATTATTGCATAATTAAATGGTAAATTGTCGATAGTGAGCGCGCGGTTTCGATTCGCGTATATTTATTCCCAGTTCTCTATCTCAAAATACACAACTGTCTGTCTCAAGTCGCGTCAGTTCGATCGCCTACGATCGAATGTGATTCAATGACGTGCGCCCACTTCCTCATCGACTATTTAATCTGTAAATACTACTACTACTACTATTATTACAACTACTACTACTACGTTAATCAATCGTCCTCTGTGTCGAGAGAAGAAGAGAGCGACAGATCGAGAACAAACAAGTAAACAATACAAAAGAGAATAAAATAACAGAAATAATGCGTCTAACATGCTGTCCTCGAAGAGTAAGAAAATTAAAAGAAAAAAAAATTAATTATTATGTGTAATTGTCCGTTTAAAAAAAAAACAAAAAACATTAAATTAAATAATAAATAAATAAATGAGTACGAGAGAGCAAGCTCGTTTGAGATGTTGCGTTCTAGTTTAGGGTATTATGTAAATATACAGCGAGTACCGCATCAAATTGGATACGTTGAAGCGGTAGTTTCAAATTCGCTAGCCACGGCTCTTGGTCATAGAGCGATAACAAATCGGATTGGGCTATCCAGTTTCACCTGGTACTCACTGTATATAAATATACAAATTTACGCATCTATATACGTGCATACTCGGTAACTGTATAAATATTTGAATAAACAAATGAACAATACATAGGTGTACCGACAATGCGTATATAAGTGCGTGTATATATATTGTAGCACTTGGCGTCGTGCAATAAAATAAATTCTAAAGCGTTCCAAAAATAGGGAAGAGTCAAGTGAGCGGATGTAGATGTGACCGAATGAACAACACAATAATAAATAGTAGTAATAATAATAATAATAATAATCGTAATGATATTAAATGAAGAATGAGTGTCCGAATCTTCTCAAAGACGAGTCTCGCAATTGTGGACGAGTGTGTGATAGTGAGAGACGAAGTATAAGGAGAACGAGAAGTGAATTATCTTTTCGTTCGATTCACATTCATTTTAGGGATATAACGTGCAATTGTCCGATTATCCGATTGCTTACCCGTGGTCGATGGTCATCGGCGAGTCATCGCTCGCTACCATCGTAGGCCGAAATCTCTTGGCGACGGAGGCAGGAAGGGGAGAAACGGTTAGTCACACTCGTCGATGTACGAGTTTAATTAGACGTAGTTCACCAGGTTTGATAAACGCGAGAATAGGTACGCGAGTATAGGAAGCGCGAGGAAGCAGAGGGTAGACGAGGTAAGAAGTTGCAGGCCTCGGAGCAATGCACATTGCACATAAAAGCGCCCCCCCCCCCCCCTCAGTATACACGATGCGATATTTTGCTATAAGCAATTGGCGAATATGTATACAACGAGAGTGAGTGAGAGAGAAAGAGAGAGAGAGAGAGAGAGAAAGAGAGTGAGAGTGGTAGGATGAACCCCGCCTCGAAGTTCAACCTGTTGCTTCCTACTTTCGTGGCCGAGTGTGTTTCCTGGGAATTTCGACGTCGACGAACCGAGCCGCTCGCTGCTTCTGACGGAAGCTCTTTCTCTAGTGCGCAATCGACTTGACTCGTGTGTGTCTCGTGTCGAGACGTTCCGAGAGACCAGGGTGGGTTAGACAGGTTAACACGTCGATGTACATATTCATATCGAGGATGACCAAGCTGCGTCTCGTCGCAGGGACCCTCGTTTCTTTGAAACTTTGTATTATAGATAGATTATGTTATTGTTATAGTTTTAGCTGCGAGAATAACGAAAGGGTTCGTTCACTTGCTCTGGTCTCGGACTCGAATTAAGATTTATTCCCTAGTTAACGATTTAACTTTGGGGTAAATTCATGACAAACACTGGCGCAACCCCAGTTCATTTTCATATTTATGGCAATGAATGAATCTCAAAGATTTCATTCGACTCTCTTCATCGAAGTAACATCGTTTAATTCATGACTGGGCCATTCAACCTTATGTTTCTTGTAACTTTGTTTACTTCATTTTTCCGCACGTATTCTCCGGCGAAATGTTACATTCCATAGAGATTTATCAAAGAGAGAGAGAGAGAGAGGGAGAGAGGGAGAGAGGCGAAGAAAAATTAATTGTGAGACGAACTTGGAAATATAAGATTTCTTTGAAGGTTGACGTCAACTCGCACGTCGACGAGTGTAATTATATTCATAATAATAAATATAGTCATCGAAAATTTAGAAATCATCGTCGTTAACGTCGTCGCAGTGCGTTGACGAAAATTGTATTATAACACAAACAAGATGCCCGGGTACGAACGGGCGTTGATATTAGTGTCGAACGAGTTAAAAAAAAAACACAAAGAAATATATGAATTTGTCTTGATACCATTGTCAACCGCAGGAAAATTTAATAAAATCGTTTAGCTGACTCAGAGTCATTTGTTTCGATGTCTCTCGTGATTATAGAGATGTGTCAAAAATTTACTGCTCGCACGAAACACTCGTCGAGCGGATTACAATTGTTACGTGTAAAAATTACGTGAAAACCAAACAGGACTAGAAAATCACAATATATTCTAATTAGCTGGGGCGAAAATGTATAACATATACCGAATAGGAGAGTGAGAGAGAGAGAGAGAGAGAGAGAGAGAGAGAGAGAGAGAGAGAGAGAGAGAGAGAGAGAGAGAGAGAGAGAGAGAGAGAGAGAAAGTAAGCAAGATATAGAAGATATACGTGAAGAGAGAAAATAAAATGAAAAAAATAAAATAAAGAAATTCAATTTAGAGAAGAAATAATTATTAATGTGTCTAACGAGTCTCTCAATTTACTACCGTAACTGCCAATTTTTCCGATGCAAACGTTCAACCGTATTGATAACGAAAAACGGAAGCGACGGGGATGAAGAGTAAAGAGAAATAAATGATTGATGCAAAACGAACTATGTATGAAGTAAAATGTAGATTGTACGTGACGATCAAGTCACGCACCCCGTTACCTCGATTTAATCCGCTGGCAATATTCTTGTTTCTCTAATTTCGTACGTAGTGTCAATTCATGAAGTACGAAGTATAGGAATCATTCCTATAACGCCAATGTCACAATCACGGTTTTTTCTACCATTTTAGTGATATTTCCAACATGTTTCTAGGGTGAAGTCAACAGTGAATGAACAGTCATCAGTGAATGAATGATCACCAGCGAATGAACGGTCACCAGTGAATGAACGGTTACTAGTGAATGAACAATCACCAGTGAATGAACAGTCACCAGTGAATGAACGGTCACCAGTGAATGAACGGCCACCGGTGAATGAACGGTCAGCAGCGAATGAACAGTCACCAGCGAATGAACGGTCACCAACGAATGAACAGTCACCAGCGAATGAACGGTCACCAGTGAATGAACGGTTACTAGTGAATGAATAATCACCAGTGAATGAACAGTCACCAGTGAATGAACAGTCACCAGTGAATGAATGATCACCAGCGAATGTACGATCACCAGCGAATGAACGGTCACCAGTGAATGAACGGTTACTAGTGAATGAACAATCACCAGTGAATCAACAGTCACCAGTGAATGAACAGTCATCGGTGAATGAACAGTCACCAGCGAATTAACAGTCACCAGTGAATGAACAGTCACCAGCGAATTAACGGTCACCAGCGAATGAACGAAGGCTTTTTCAGGGCTCATGAGAATTTTTGGCGTTTTCGGTTTTTTTTTTAATTGAAATGTTTTCTTCTATTTACTTTGTAATGAAAATATGATTTTTTAAAAACTATTTCACGTATTTCGTTATTTTTCGTTAATGGAAAATATCGTCGCAGCTTGTGCGAATCGATTTATTTTCATGAAAACATATGATAAAGAAGTGGTTACGCTTAAATGTTCATTCACCGGTTACTTTACCCTACGTCATATCTTTACAGTTAATCGAATATTCTCTCACGGTAGAGTACCGAGATAGATTTACATGTTCGAATAATCGTCAGAATGTCAATATAAACCGAAACTCGCACACTGGTATAAAAACCATATTTCTATACTTCCTCTCTCCGCGTTCCGCTGAAGTTAACTTCCGCAATCAATGCGGAATATCATAAAATACGGTTTGAAATCCTAGCAGTACCAGTGTAAACCGTGACTCGGACAAAACCGTGAAACTTTTTATCGTTAAATCGACGATAGACGCGTATTGTGGGATAATTTTTCATTCGTCTAAACGAACACGAATAGCGTGTATAATAAATTGAGCAACGTTACCGTGATATAAGGGATGTAACCCGGTGCGATACGGTTGTGCATTTATGCCCGTAACTCGTCGCACGCAGAGTCCACGTTAAATAGCCGCGAGGAAAGCTCGAAAACTCCAATTTCCAAAGTAAATAGCGTCAAGTAAATTTGGGAATTTCACGAACGCGTGTGCCTGGGTGAAAGGGAAGGGGCGTTGGTTCTGCGAATGCTACAAACGAATTAATAGGAGGAGGTTGTGGAACCTTGGCAAACTGGCATTTCGTGTGCTGTACACGCGAACATCGCAGACTACGAGTTACACGGAAGTACACGTGCACGCTACACTGAATAATACGAAACAGAGTGTAGCGGATGGCGGATCCACAGGTCGTGAAGCTAGGCATCGGCATCGTTAGAAGTAGCCTTCGCTTGCATTTCGTGTGGTACGTGTGTACGAATCGGATACATCAAAGAAAAATACACAGAGCAGTCAAACACACACTTGTGAGTAACATGAAACACGCTCCGAAGCAGTTAAATAGAACGGGAAAGTATAGTTACCTAACGCGGAGAGCTAACGTTGAGTGACGTGGAAGATGATAGGCAACGCGAGATACTTATTTGTCGGTACATCTGGAACCAATCGACTATCGAACCTCAGATGGATTATCGTGACTCTGATTACAGGCGTATCAAGAACATCCGCGTTGTTCAAATGAATAATCATTCTAATTACTTTTATGACAAAATAATAAGCAAATATTGAAAAGAATTATTATATTCTTTAAATAATGAAAACGATCAAGTATTCGCTAAGAAATATTTCTATCATATTTATTTTTAATAATGTATTTACCATTAATTTCATCAATAGCAATTCGAATGGTTTTCATGATTAGTTATCAATTATTATATTTTCCAATGAATTACTCGACACAATTAATAATCAATGATTATCCGCGTCAACAGATAAAATCGTTGACGCAACAAATAATTGTTATATGAAATAAAACATGGTTTTATCTCACCGAACAATACAAATGAGATTAATTCCGATGATTATCAGTAATAAATAACGCGTAACAACAAAAATGACAAATTCTCTGTCTAAATTAAATCGATAGAATCAAAACGAGTGTTATACACGTAAAAAAACTTCTTTATTTATGTCTCAAGAATTTAACGAGAAGTTACAATGTGTTTGGAATGGGATGAAAGGAGGACGGATAGCAAACGAGTCACTTTAGCATTGATTTAACGAGGTGCGCACAGGCAGAGTGTAACTAACGTGCGGCAAGCTCGATTCAACCTGACTCTGATGGTTGGTATAGCATCGGCTGTAGATAGACGACGTGGATGAGGATGGGAGATCGTAAATTCTTACGGTAGCCACAGGGGGAAGGCTGTACGGAGTCATCGGGTATTTACCTGGGCGCCACGGTGGGTTTTATCCTCTGGGGAGCACGAGGGGTGGCTGGGTCGGTATCAGCAGGGTACAAAAAGGGACACACGCTCGAATCGCGTGTATACGTTCACCCTCGTTCCTGTATCCCAACAAACTAGCTCGGAACGATGCTTAGAATTTCCCACATGACTTTCCGGTTAACGAAGACAGCATTCACCCGGAAGTCGGGTCAGAGTCGATTAACCTTGCCATCGTACCTCTATAAATGATGGCTTTGTCTTATTTTTCACGACCTGTCGATTCGCTATCCGTAACTCGGAAAATTTCATTCGAATCTTCGAGTCTCTTCTTACGTCTGATTAAAAATTGACATGAGATGTCATTTGATCGACGCTAAATGCATAACTCGTGTTTTAATATCCTACGGACAGTCGGGAGTTAATAATAATGAAAACTCCACTGAATTTTTTTGCCCTCCCTTCGAGAGACTTTTTTTTTAAGAGTTAAATATCTCGTGTTCCGCTTTGGGAAAACGTGACATCATCAATTCGGTAGATCGTGTGTCGTGGGAGAAAACTACGAACTTTAGCTACGGAACGGTATAGATCGTCCTCACGATGAAACTGTACTCCGCGGACCAACCTCTCCTGAATAATGAAGTCGTGTAAACCCGTTAAACGTACGTGTAGGATAGAGGATGATACGGTTCACGTGCAGTTCATATTCTAAATATAACTGGTGATACGAGCATATAGAGTGGAATTCGAATGGCCTGCCACGTGGGAAACTACTTTTTCGGGTGAACAGGGAACCCATAGATAAACGGGATCGCAGTGAGTCTTTTTTATTTGATATGTTGGAACAGAGAACAGTAAATAATAACACGAGTTACTCGCGTTATAACACACATTCTGATATATTTTCATAATATCTAATCCAAATGGACGCAATAAAGATGACAGAATATCAAAATTCAATTCAATTCGGTTGTTATTAATCAAACACCTTTGATAATCATCTAGAAATTACATCGTTCCTGCAATATTGATGAAATATATTCGATATTTTTTAATATATTTTGGATACATCTCAGATATATCTTTCCGTTATATACATTTGATACATTGTACATATATTTTTTGTTTGAAAATTAATTAAATAGATTGTAACGTCATAGTTAACGTCACGTTTAGATTAAGTGTCGTAAGCGGTATAAATTATCTTAATTATCAGAACAATCGATCGACAATAAGAATAATCTGGGTTCGAATCCCAGTCCAGACGCTCCAAATTTTTTTTTTCAGCTTGTTCCTCATATATTTCTCTTTTTCATGCAAGTTTCACGTTAGTTTCACGTTCAGAGGTCTTGCAATTTTTAATATCTTCTACGTACATTTCATTACATTGGAATTTAATTCAAGACTAAATTAACACGTTTCCAATACAATTTACATGAATTTTTATTTGTTATAATTAATTTATACATTTCGTATGACTTTACATATTAAATATGTTGTAAAGTTCATTTAAAAAATGTTTAAACTAATATTTATCCCTCGATTTATCCTGAAACATATCAAAGATGTATAAATTTTCCGTTGAGATATATCTAAAACATATTATATATATATATTTTTCTTCATTTAACTTATTTCCATTTATGTCAAACAATCGACGATATAAAGGAATGACAATAAGTTTAACAACAGAGAAAAATAAGTGAGACGATAAGCGAGGAAAATAACTCGAGAATAAGCATAAAATGAGAAATAATATAAAAAAAACGTTGGGTCTGGTGATGAAAGAGACAAATGGAAAGGAGAAAAAGAAAAAAACAAGGGAGGCAGACGAGGTGAAGTCCATTGTCAGTGACTCGTTCAAAGTCCAAAGAAACTCGACGATGGTTTTTCTCTACTCGTTCTATACGTACAATGGAAATATACCAATGAGAGAACGACCCGATTTTCCCGAAAACTTGTTCAATGTTTTGCACTCTTCTCTTCGTATGGTCTTGTGGTTCACGAGACGCGTCAGGCTGAAGTAATTGACGACCATGTAGATGCGCATTGGCATTAACTATCCTGCCACCTCCCTCGATTTACCGTTAAGGTGTACGAGTCATAAAAAATTGTTGGATCAGTCGTGGGATATTCTCTACGCCTGTTCATAAAATTTATCGTCACTCGGTATAACTAAAAAAAAAAGAAATTACCTAATGCGTATCGTCGAATAAACATTTTTTATTTAATCCTGTAAATTCTTATTTACTTAAATAAATTATTTCTTTTGTTAACAATTTATTTTATTATTCAAACATTATTATGGCGATTTGATTGAATTAATCGGCCACTGTCTAAGAGCTACATCTGCTCTGACAGAATCTTGACAGTGCGTGATTCGCGCTATCTGCCATGAAAGGATCTTAGCAGCGCTTGATTCTCGACGAATGAATAACGCTGCGGTTTATCTTTTCGCGTGATCACAGATTTATTAAAATCAATATATTCTTTGATATTATTTATAAGTTTATCTACACTGAGATAAAAAAAAATCGCTTCAATCTTTTGGTTGAGCGGTTAAACCGCTGAATCACAAAATATTTGATTGATCGAAAGAAAAGTTGGAAGAAACGATTCGTTAAATATAATTTTTCTTTATTTAACATGACAATTATTTTCTTCGATGAAACAAATATATTGTCAATGACCGTTAACCTCTGATTCAATAGATTCAAATAATTATTAGTCGCAGAATAATACAAATGAAATAATTAAGAGCGCAGGATTAAATCACACGAATCCCATTTGTCGAAGGTGTCGCGATATTTCTCGTGAATTCAAGTTTCGATAGTCTTTCTATCAAACGGTAATGTCACCACTGGACCCATAGTGGAAAACTCAGATTTTTCATCCAATTAATCGAGATACCTCGGAGCTCTTCGTTTGCCGGTACTTATCGGGGAATTCACAACGTAGGTGGAAGGGAGTTTCTACGCTTCTGGTGGTGTTGGCGGTGGTGGTGATGGTAGTGGTGGTGGTGGTGGTGGTGGTGGTGGTGGTGGTTGTGGTGGTGATGGTGCTGGTGGCGGTGGTGGTGCCGATGATTCTCGATGTGGCGAGGAACTAGGCCAGCACACCAGTGGCATTCAACATCAACGAGGCACCAACGTAGAAACGAA
Source organism: Cylloceria caligata (assembly GCA_963942595.1). Lineage (NCBI taxonomy): Eukaryota > Metazoa > Arthropoda > Insecta > Hymenoptera > Ichneumonidae > Cylloceria > Cylloceria caligata. The sequence continues at coordinate 4,660,535 of OZ012707.1, read as the reverse complement.
CGTCGGGCAATGAATAGTACGCTCTCACGGCGGTCTGGTGGAAATAGCGAGGAATATCGATCGAGGTGCGGAGCTTCGAGCACAGAACGAGACAGAGTTACCATCTATGTATATAGAGTACACCACAAATAATACCATTGGAGACGCGCCTTATTCATCAGGGAGTAACTTATTCAGAACGCGTGTATGTGCATTGCGCACTCAACGTTTCCCTTCCTTCCGGAAGGACACCTCCTCTCGTCCTTGACTGTTCTTTTTCTTTTTATTCACATTTTAGTTAGAAACGTGACAGTATAATGTACGAGTCATCAGAGTCCTCTTGTGTGGCAGTAATCGAGTGTACGATGTAAAAAGAAAAAAAAAAATATTGATTTGTTAAATAAATTTCATTTTCTTACAATGTCTGACAATGTGTTTATAAAGTATTTATCGATTGGCAGATCAAAGTACAACTTTCCATAGATACGAAGTACATTTTCGGATGTCCATTGACGATTGGACAATAAACATTATCGATTTGTTAAATAAATTTCATTTTTTTTTAAATGGAATTTTACAGTACGCTCGTAAAATGTTTGTTTCAAATTTTTTAAATTCGGAGGGTTGTTGAAATTTAGAGAACGCGATATCCTTAACTCGTAACTGCAAACGTTTGTCGCAATGCGATGTCTTCGAATCGAACAATTATTTTTCTCACTTATAATTCGGCAGTACAAAGTACAACTTCGAACAAAATCGAAATATGATTTTGCTCGTTTTTTTCTTAACATTATTTATTGAGAACCGAACGATAATCGCATTTGTAAGTTATGAAAAAAAAATACAAATTACTCGTTTATTTACTCATCAGGTTGTAACTTATTCAGAACGCGTGTATGTGCGTTGAACACTCAACCACATACTCATCTTCCTTCCGTCCGGAAGGACACCTCATCTCATTATTGACTGTTCTTTTTTTTTTATTCACGTTTTAGTTAGAAACGTGACGGTATGTCGTCGGAAGGCTCTTGTGAGGCGATAATCGAGACTACGATGTAAAAGAAAGACACCGATTTGTTAAATAAATGTCATTTTCTTATGGAGTCTGACAATGTGTGTTTACAAAATTTTTGATTGAAATTTGATAAATTCGGAGGGTCGTTGAGGTTTAAGGAACGCGATATCCTTAACTCGTAACTGCAAATTTTGAAAGCGTTTATTGCAAAGCGATGTCTTCGAATCGAGCAATTATTTTTCTCACTTACAATTGGGCAGATAAAATTACAAGTTTGCACACACTCGAAGAACATTTTAGGGTTGTTGATCGGAGACATTAACTATTGGATCTTTGAAATATTTTTAAAATCACTATTTTTTCGGACCACGTGAACTATTTTTTAGTGAAAATCGAAATATCCTTTTTCAATTATCATCAGTTTGTTCATTTTTTTCTTCACATTATTTATTAAGAACCCAACGATAATCGCATTTATGAGGAATGAAAGAATGTATTATTCGTTTATGTCACTTGACTAGGACAGCGGTAATCAACACGTTCGTTTAAACATTTTTTTTTTCGCAACATCAACTGCCTATCGATCCATAGTTAGCAAAATTAATAAATAAATTTCTTACACAAGTTTGGTGTGATAATGTAAACGAAAAGAAATACGAATGCAAAACACTTGCTAAGCATTTTGTTTAAGGATATTTGGACCAATGATGTGGGAGGTGAAGAGGGATTGCCTTAAACGTGGTTTATAGTCAGTGTACGAGAGAAAAATGTCCACCGCGTGATTGATTGTCAGCTATAAACAGATATAATCACCGAAAGTCTTTCATTTCCTTAAAGAATCTTCAAGAACAAATGATAAGCCATTGTCAAATTTGGATACCAGCTGTCTAAAGATATATTTTCCAATTTGTTAATCTAAAATTCACATCGTACAGAAATTGACAGAAAAAATTGGTAAAATATCTTTCTCGTGGTCCAGTTTCCCGTCTTTTCACGTAAAACTGCATAATTTTGTGTACGCGTTGCTAAACATTTTGAAATAATTAATTGACTCGTCAAAAATAATCAACAATTTTTAATTAATTATGAAAAATTCAGCATAATATTTTTTTTTAATGTAATTCGTACAAATATCCTTAAGGATACTTCGTCTATACATTCTCAAATAAAAATAACATTTTGATTTGTAAAAGCGACAAATACATTTTATTAGAGAAAAAAAAATTAATATTTATCTGAACTAATTAATTAATAACTTTTTTGGAATTATTATTTAACAGAATCAATGTTCTTAGTATCTGCAATTTGATTTCTTTTCAACCCTTCACCCCCTTTATTGTTGATGCATAAATTTATCGATATATACGCCAGTGACATTCAGTTGGTTAAAACATTTTATCTTTTATAACGATCTACTTAAAGTTCTGATGGATTCATAATTTTTATTATCAGTGTACGTGAAGCAATTCTCAAATGTCATTAATTCATTTAAAAAAGTATACTCGGATTAGAATTCCCCCTTAACCTTCCGGGGGGGGAATACATTTTTTCCATTTCTCTGCAGTTGTATACACAGCGCGTTGTACTTTTCCCAATGGAATAAAATCCACACGACTCGTAGTGCGCACGATAAAAAATACAGCGACAAAAATCAACGTTAAAATCCGTGCAAATAACAATGACCGGAAATTGGAGGCTGCGGAATTCTTTGTTGTTCGATTTGAACTATTAGTGTCGAGCGAAATTGTTAGTCCAGGCACACGTGTCGCGTTTACAGTGATTACTTTGAAAATAGCGGGAGCGCGAGGAAAATAGATAAAAGAATAGAGACAAGTGATACTAGCGTTGTATCGTGAATGTTTTATCGGTTTACGTACAACGTGAGAAGAAATCGTTGGTGCTAGGTTGTTGCGATCCAATCGATTTACCTCGGTCGCGTATCACACGAGTTAGAAAACAAGAGAGACGACAATACGGAGCTTTCAATCTCTCTCCGTCCATCCTCTTGTATCGACAAACAAGTAGTCTCTTTGTCTCCTGAAACGTTCAGCATGCTTGTACCTATCGATATGCTCGTGGTGATGTACCGAACGATCGACAGTCTAAAGCGATAGGATCGAGAAGAGCCTGATACAATGACGATGTTAATAGCACGTTACGTTGGAACCACTGTAACCGAGAGAGTGCAAACACATCCTCGATGAATGGCTTACGGTTCTGCAAACAAATAAAAACTCGTGATAAATCGTTTTCATATTGAGCTATTCGTATGAAACTATCACGAACTCGATTAAATCTTCATCGATGTCATCGATCTGACTTAACCAAAGAAATGTCACATTATTCACGTATAATCGTCATAAGACGAAGGGAGGGAACGAAAAGAAAAACTCAAGCTCGCTGTCCGAACAAGATTTTTAATAATTCGGTGAGTTGCCGTCCCAATATTACATTTTTATTGAAAGACAAATTACTTTGAGACAAATTACGTTACTCGATGCCCAGTTGTATGCGTCCATACGATAATAAGGTCGCGAGGGAAACGAGTAACATGATTAAATAGACATTTTCTTTTTTTTTTTTAGACACCCGGTTATCGTGAGCACGCGATCGCTCGGAGCTATATATATACTCGCGTTTGTCCATTAAAAATGTATTACTTGTTCAATCGACGACTAACTGCGAGGTTCGTGTCCACGTCCCGCAACCGAATCGATCGAAACAGTTTAGAACAGCTCTGCGAGTAGTCTAAATAAGATATATACAAAATAAAAAATAAAAGAAAACTCGATACATACTCAAACACAATGAAACACAAACGATTGCGACGATAGATTTGGAAAATTTAAATGTGAAATAAATAAATAAATATATATATATAAATAATTGTACTACCGATAATACTTGTAAGGATGACACACTACATATTTGGCCAAGTTCTGTGTTGACGTTAAAATTAAGAGAGAGAGAGAGAGAGGAAAATTAAGATAATTAATATATAACGAGAGAGAATAATGAGAAACTCGACGCGCTTAGCGCGAAGTGATAAATGGCGTTCAAGTGGTATGAGACGTTTCGAATTCGAGAAGGAAAATATGATGCCAATGATAAAACGGTACCCGCGCGGTATTACAAAAATCGCGGTGTGTGTATGATACGAATATGAAAAAGATAATTAATAATAATTTGAAAGAATTATTTGGTGCGTTGTAGAACGAAACCTAAGTCGATCGTGGATCGATCATTGCTGGGACTCGAATGATAGAGATACGCGCAAACGGAACCACTTTAATTATTAACAAAAATATATTTATTATTAATATATACGAACCGATAAAAAGAATATATGAAGAAACAAATAATAATAATAATAATAATAAAGGAATGTCTTTATTCACGTTTTTTCGCTCTTGTTATATTGTCTTCCCTCTGTCCACGTTGATCCTTGTCTGTAGATTCAGCTATTCCAAGTGCGGAACATCCTCTCGATAACAAAGAACACGTTCATCAGGTAAGTGAAGACATTTTTATTACTCCCCACGGGAGTATGCGTTTCACTGGCATATGGCGCGAATATAACAGTTTCCAGACGTGCGATATTCTCCGAATCGGCTAAAGATGTCTTAACTGAACTGGGTAGACAGATTCCGTACATCGTAACCTCCATTTTGATTCTAGATTGTATATATTACGTGAGATTTCAGAAAGTTATAAGCATTTTGATTAGATGTATGAGAAGCACGATTGTATATATCGAAATGCCACAAGATGGCCGTCGTTCCTACTGTAATCGTTTATCTGTATCTAACTTCAGAGCGCTCACTGTAGAGTGAAAGATATATTTATTTATTTGTTACACATGAGAGATGTTGTTGAACAACTAAAAGTTTTATTTAATTCTTAATACACGATTGCAAAAATTATTGTGTGATAAAATAAAGATAAATTATTTTAAATGATGACCACTTTATAGTTTTTTAATTATCTTTGTTGCTTTAGTTTAAAATACGAGAGCGCGAAAATTATTGAACGGTTAAATAATATAGAGTTATTAAAAATTATTTTGTTGGTTTAGTTTCAAAGGATATAGTAACTTGAAAAATATATAGCAACTATGAAAATACTGTAGAAAGACACATTGAACTAACTTTAAAGAGTATGAAATAAATAAATAAATAAATAAATGTTATTTTAAAAAATCCCGACTGCAAAAAAACTATAATAAATAGGACTTTAGCTATAAAAAAAATTCATATGAAAAAAAATGTTAAAAGAGTAACTCACGATGTCATTTTAGTTAACTTTATATTTAAATTACAATAATTCATTTTCGTTGTCACTACAGTCAAGAGACGTCTCCCAAATATTTCAACCGTCTTTTACATTTTCTAACGAGGAAGAAGATGTCTTTCGACTGTAGTGACAGCGTTAAATGAATTATTGTCATTTAAATATGAAGTTAACTGAAATGACATGGGAAGTTATTTGATCCTTTTTAAGTTTATTTTCATACCAAAACTTTTTAAAGCTAAAGTTCTGTTTGTTATAGATTTTGCAGTCGGGAATTTAAACATTTCAACATTTTTTTTATTAGACAATTAGATTAAAAAATCTTCGTTTATAGAGCGGGCTTATTGCTGTCAAGAGATCGTCTCGATCGATCAATGTACCTCATCATAGCTGTCATTTTCTTCGACATGTTCTACGAGTTCTACAAAATTCAATCGGTGATTAAAAATAAAGAAGACGATAGATAATGCTCGTTCGATAATCGTTTAATCGTCAATACATCGGTAGCAATACCGTAAATACGAGTCGTTCAATGCGCAACGCCATCCCTAGCGATACTTCTATATAAAAGGCACTGGAGATAGTTTTTTTGTTATTTATTAATCTTTTCTTTATACGCCAAAGAGCAAAACGTAACGTATTTCGTTAAAGGAAAGTACTCCAGTAGACAACGTTGAGAATAAAGAAGGAGAAAGGAAAGAAGAATCTTGAAAATTTGTCGATATATATAGCTGTTGCCCTGCCTTGACAGCAGGTGTCATACTGGACGGTAGGAGGCGGTGGCCTCACTGGACTTCGATTCCTCTCGGAATCTGACCTCATTGGCGTCTGATTAATAAAAAAATATCATTTCAAAATTATTTATCCATCTTTTTCTATCAACGATAGAAATACTTTGAAATTATTTATACTTTGAACTCGTCGATAGCTTCTCGAAGATCCTCGTCCGAGTATCCCTTCATAGCTTTAGTTGCAACAGGACCCATGTAATTGTTCACCACAGCAAATTCCATTAGTGAGAGAAATACAAAAACGCTGCAGGATGACATCCAAACGTCTATGGCTTTTACGTAGGATACTGGTGGCAGTGACTGTTGTGACTGCGTGTTTTGTGTCGCTAAAAATAATAATATCTCTCTGTATTACAAAAATATATCGTTGCCATCGCCAAATAGAAGAATAGAGAGGATGGTGGGGTGAAAGCGCAAGAGTGGGGGTAACCCTGGATTTTTCACAGAGCCCGGGTTTTACCAGAAGGGATCAGAGCGTGTAACGCATCGGGTAACGAAGCCCCCTTCGTTAACAATAAATAGGTTAAGATAAATAAATTAAAGCATAAGAATTTATATTGAAGATATATTGAATAATAAATATTTGGAGATTGTTCAAGTCAAAAATTGCGTAAGAGTACGAACGGAATGTTATATTTTATCGAGGTAACGCTATTTGAAACAAGAAGAATTTATGAGGATCTGTTTATTTTACGCCTTCGCGATTTTCTCGGGCCACGGTGCACGTTTGTCGCGCTCTAACGATTCTGATGTGCCAGGCTGCTTTCGATCATAGGGCTTCGTACGAACGCGATCCGGTTCTAGAGCTGAACCTTCGATTATCCTCAACGGTATTCTTATCGTCGATCGATACAATAAAATTGTAAAAAAAAATAATGTAATAAAGCAGTAAGAGTGATACGAATTTTGATCAGGATCTCATAATCAGTCGATGTTACCTGTGATAAACGCCGTTGATTCTGCTTTTATATGAATGAATTTATAATTTAAAAAATCGTCAACTTACCGAGAGTGAGAAGCGACGTGACGCCGAGTGTGACTCTGGCAGGTATCGCCTCGGGTTTTATCCAGAAAGCGATCCAGGACATAACGACGATAAGTGCGGATGGTATGTAGGTGTGAAAGAGATGATAACCGAGTCGTCGTCGGAGATTGAAGACTATCTGTATGCAGGTAAAGTTGCCGGTCGAGTACTCGATTGTGCAGTCTGTCGTATAGTTGTTCGAGATGTCGAGCTGGGGTAACTCGATCTCCGGATTAACAACAAGTGGATCCGTCATGTTCCAGATGAATACGAGGTCTTGGGTGGTGTGTGAGACTTTTAAACGTAACGAATGCCAAGTAAGATTAAGTTATTCACGTGGTATCGCACAATTTATTATCAAAATCGTTATACCGAAGATATATTCTCTACCTTGTCTATCTACGTTCTATTTGTATAGGAAACGGGAGGGGTTGATGTAACTGACGATAACTTCTTACACTCGATATCCTATCTGTTCTTGTTCGGGTTATTAATGACTGGAAGAACATAACGGTGGGTTATGTCTACCTTATCCGAACTATACCGATGTACAGCGATAACCTGGTAAAACTGGGTGTGCATAAAGGCGTTACTGATCGAAGGAAGGGTTGTTGACGTTGAAGAATTCGGGAGACTATCAAGAAAGCAACTACTACGCTGACTATAGTTGTCATACTGTAGTGACAAAGGGGTGAAGATGGATCGCTATCGTGCAGGATCTAAATACAACGAACTCACTATTGCCATTAAGTTGTCTGCCATCATTGATTAAATCATGAGTACGTTTGTTTTATTATAGTGACGGAGGGGTAAAAATGGATCGCTATGGTGCAGGATCAAAATATAACGAAAATATTATTACATACGGCTCTCTATCATCATCGAGCAAATCTGAGTATCGTGAGGATAGGACTCGAACTTCATTGCGCAAGACAGAACCAGTGTCAATCTATAAAATAATAAAAAATATTTTTATTTACGATTAATCTTGAGAGTTGTGAATATATTTTTTTATTATTGACGATAGGAAACCATTTTTGTTGGAATTAAATAAATAAAATAATCTGTTGAGTAATTTACGTAAATATACAGAGTACGGAGTTTGGCAGAGAGTCTGACAAAATGTCATTTCGACGCTTATAAGACACGGTAAGTCTTCGTACATCTGGCAGGCGCCAAACCTTGAAACTTTAAAATGACCATGGAAACACTAAAAACTTGCCGAGTTTTCGTTCAAGTAGCTTCGTCCGTCACTGTGAGACTTTCGACGAGGATAGATAGTTAAGTGTGAAGAATGGATAGTGCAGAATAAATAAGCATTAGGCTTACTTGGACATGTATAGAAGGGTCTTGTCGTGATAGAGCCAGAGATAATGATTCGGTATCGACATCTCGTGAAAGGTTACTTTCTTTGCATTCTTGAAGAAACAGTCGGGCCTCCATATGTTGTGCAGCCAATCGACATCGAGTATTCTGTATTCCTCAGACATGTTCTCCGGTAGCCGAAGTCTCGAGTCGCGCCAGCTCTGAGCGAGAAATATATCGGCAACGTAGGTCTGAGAGAAAAAGAAGAAAAAAAAAATCGATAAGCTATAAATCCAACTCTTACATGGTGGTGGTTTAATCGAATATAGAGTTAAGGGGAAGCGAAACTTCAATGAGTACGAAAGAGATAGAACTAGTATGGCGCTCACAGCGGAGTGAAAGAGAAGCATCACATCTGTGTAATTACGAAGGTTTTGCCTCCCCTTAAAAACATCTGAAAAAAAGTGAAGGGCCTTAAGGATCGGCAGCGCCATCTGAAAATTACACCCTCGCTAAGAGAAACACGAAGTACAACACTAGAATAATGTGCTAACTATAGACCTTTGCTTACAGTGATACGAGTAAAAATATATAAACAAGGAACAACGATAAGAATAATAATAATGACGCTAGGATACTTTTATTTATTCAAAGAGTTAAGGAGAGGCGAAATCTCGTTGAGTACGAAAGAGATAGAAGTAGTGTGGCGCTCACGGCGGAGTGAAAGAGAAGCAACACATCCGTGTAGATATTCGAGGTTTCGCCTCCCCTTAAAAGTATCTAAAGAAAAAGTGAATCAGCGCCATCTGAGAGTTACACCCTCGCTAAGACAAACACGGAGTACAACAATAGAATTATGCGCTAACTATAGATCTTTGCTTACAGTGATACGAGTAAAAATATATAAACAAGGAACAACGATAAGAATAATAATAATGACGCTAGGATATTTTTATTTATTCAAAGAGTTAAGGAGAGGCGAAATCTCCTTGAGTACGAAAGAGATAGAAGTAGTGTGGCGCTCACGGCGGAGTAAAAGTGAAGCAACACATCCGTGTAGATATTCGAGGTTTCGCCTCCCCTTAAAAGTATCTAAAGAAAAAGTGAATCAGCGCCATCTGAGAGTTACACCCTCGCTAAGACAAACACGGAGTACAACAATAGAATTATGCGCTAACTATAGATCTTTGCTTACAGCAATACAACTCGTATTGCTGTAAGCAAAATATATAAACAAAGAATAATAACAATGACGCTAGGATATTTTTATTTTTCGAAAGAGTTTAAGTTGGATTATTGTTTTTTTTAATGATATTATTCATTAAAGTAACGACGCTAAGATGTAGACAGTGAACGTACCATAGACTCCTCGTTAATCGAGTCAATGCTCAGTACCGTTACATGAAAATAAACGACGGTAGGCTGTCCAAGGAACTTTGGTGCTCTGTGCTTGTCGTATTGTTTCGGATTAAGGGGCAGAATGTCTCGAAGCGACAACGAGACCTCCTTCCTTCCGTACTCCTCGATCTCAACCTCCCTGCGAACGAAAAAACGAGGAGAAGCGAGGCTGGCATGACTTCGGGGCTAATATTATATCCGGTGGAAACGTGAATACTCAATGAATGAAAATTCTCGTTCCTTTCCACATCTTCAAGTAAATGAATATGTACCATTGCGAGCAGCTTTCACTGTACTCCCATATCGATACATCAGCCCAAGTGGTAACATCCTAAAACTGTCGATTGATATGCTTTTCGTATCGCGGTCGGTAACACTGTCTCGACAATATTACCCTCCACACGTAAATACGAAAGCAGAGTGTGAAAACAGAGTAACTAGCGTTTCCGACTGCGAGTCATTGATGCCTCGAATTAATTTTAACAATGAAATATATATTAAATTATGTTTGTATTAGTTCGAGTTAAATTACCGACTTAAATTCAGTCAGTGAGAAATATCGTCTCGCAGAGTTAACCTCTTAATACATTCAACTACTCTCGAACATTCCCTCGGGCTGTTAATAACCCTGTCGTCCGACCTTCGTGGGTTTCAAAGTACCAAGTCGTGTAATCGGTTAATCGCGGATCAAGTCGTTAGCTCGGAGTTAGCAAATCGGTTGATGAAATCGGGTAGTTTCCATGAGAATTCTGAATTTCACTACAGCGAACGACCTTCTCTCTTAGGAGAGTGCGCGGGTGAGGGCGGATGGAGCGAGGGGAGGGTTTCTCGAAGCTCAGCCACTCTTCACGCTACATTCTTCTTCTTCTTCTTCTTCTTCTTACCCTCTTCTACGTCGTGCAACTCGAATTGTTAGCGATTCTGATGAAACAGCAATATCGCTGAAGCCATAACAAACTCGCTGTCTCCATCGACGCTTCGATAACTTTGAGTGTTACAGTATACCACCAAATACCATCATTACATGCCATTCATCCTCTTTATCTAGTTTTTTTTCTTTATACCCTGAAGATATTTCTAAAAAATTTAACTTAGAGTCTGATGTGAGCGAAAGCTGTTAGAAAACGGATTCTGCCAAGTGACATCTGGTGGCGAGCTTGCAAGTCGTCGCTATGGCGGATCAAAACATATCTTTGATGTCAGACTGTAACGTTTGAGGTTATTTGTACAAAAGTTACGAGAGGGGCCGCTCTGAACTGGTTAGTCAATGTGCAAGATGAGAAACGTTCATCGCGCGACCCAGCTGGGTAGAGGAAGGCGCCGAATGTCCCTAGTTTGTACGATGAATCGTAAAGCCTAAGGCCCGTTTCCATCAACGCGGTTCAAAAATGCTTCAATTTCTTTTTTTTAACTAATCTTAATATAGAGCAACCAAAGTTTAAACTCCGATCAACTTGTGGAACAGTCAACTAAAACCGTCGTTCATTTACAAAATTGGACACAAGCTGTTTAAAAATATCTCTTGGTGTGTTCATTTTTTTTCAAATTTCGATCGAAGAAAAACTTGAGGAGACTATCGCTACATTCTATGGACGTGGATCTATTTTCTTTAATTTTTATCTAAAATTTCATAACTTTGAGCACATGTTGTTAAAACAATTATTAGAAAAATTGTATAATTTATAATTCTAACAATTATAAGAATTTAGCATACTTTTGTCAACAAAGAGAAACTGAGTGCCAAGGCAATAAAACCGTTTTAACACAAATATCCTTAAACGTTTTAAACATTTGAGTTTCCTCCCTTCGAACAACAATTGTGAATATTTTTACGACAAAATCGATGATTCTTATAAAATAATTTATTAAGTAACGATAGCATGCTTCGAACGGCCATATTTGTGACTCGTGATCAATCCATTCGTCAATAGTGAAATAAAATCGTTTATGCTCGAGAGTTTGAGATCCATTTACCTTTCGATCTTGGGAAAAAATCGGTACCCGCGTTTTCTTGCGGAAAGTCGAATAGTACGAGACGATAGGCTATCGACTTTAATATGCCACCCTTCGACCTCCGTGGAAAGTACCGGTTCGCATACTTTCTCGCTGAAACTCGACAAGTATAGAAGGAGAGGGTATCGAGGATTAAGAAGAGAAGAGAAGAGAAGAGAAGAAAAGAGAAGAGAATAGAAGACAGAGAATAAAAAACACGATTACGAATAACGATAAGCGCGCCGAAACGAAGACCCAGATAAAACAGTTCTGGAAATCTCGAAACTCTACGTGGCACAGTGTAATCTTTCCTTTTTTAAAAGTATAATTCCCGGCTTTGAATCGACACACGCATAATTCGTTCTTTTACTTTTGTCTATCAGATTTTCGAGTACTCACGGAAAGTGCAGAGCTGCCATGTCCAACAGCGTGTAGAGATAGCAGCATAGGATCACCAGAGAGTGCCTCGTCATACCTGAGATAAAAACACGAAATTACTGAATAATTAAACAAATGAATATATTTAAATTCGGGGTTTACGAAATTGTAACGTTATTTCTAATTATTCAACATTTGCTGAGTGTCAAATATGTGTATGATGGTCAATTTAATATCAAAAGTCATTAATTACTTGCAAACCTCTTAGCAATAATTAAAAAAAAAAAAGACTACACCACGATTGGTGTACAGTGACTATACATAAATGGTGGAGTAGTGTCGATTACATAGATGAATAGACAGAAGAGTACGTAGCGACAATGCCACGAGAGATGAAGGGTATCGCTCTCTGGCGAGTACCCTCTACTAATTAATGATTAACTGATTGTACTTTGGTTGATAGTAACACACTCTCTCTCTCTCTCTCTCTCTCTCTCTCTCTCTCTTTGTCTCTCCTTATCTCACCCCAATTCGCTTTCCCGATTCTGTGACGGGCGGACAGTCGTGTTACAGCTACTGATCGACGGCCTCTCGTTCTTGATGATCTCGTGTCGTCGAATGTACGTTACTGATGTTAGCTTCTAGCATGGATCTATCCAAAGGACGTTAGTATCCTCTCGTCCCACGTCGATTGATCAATTAATTACAGTACCACGCGAGTATCGACCGTACCGATGTCAGTGTCGCTTTTGGCGGTTGTTCGGCTCCTCGAGCTCGTCCTCCTCCTGTGACCGATCCGAGATCACCGTCGCGAGTTTGTCCCCGTCGTAGCAGAATGAATGACGATCACCATTGATCGTGCGCGTCACGTACATCGGGCAGGTCGGCTAGTCCACCCGGTCTTCAGTCCAGAGCCGGACAACCGGCAAGCCCTTTGAAATTTCTTAACAATCCCCACACCGCCACCGTCACTCGGCGCCAGTTTGACCAGATACCGCACGAGCTAAATAAATTTTACAAAAGCACAAATTATTCAGAGTAAATCATCGCACAAATTTTCGAGAATTCTCAAATCACTCTTTGCTTCTTTTTATTTTCCGAATCAAATAATTCACAATTAAAACATAATTAAGGGAGATCCTTCCTCGTCTTGACTATCACTCCTGACCAATCTCTCTTTCTCCTTTCCTTTCAATCACTCTATCTCGCCTCCGGTAAATTTGATGAATTCGTCGAAATCTCGCGCTCGTTGGTCTCGTACTTTCACTCCGCGTAGCACCGGGCAACGCACGGGGGTTGTGACTGCAAACCACCCTTAGTCTCCAGCGCCTCTAAGCCAATTTGCCTATCGACTAACTGATTAAGCCTTACTTGCAGCGTCTCTATATTACCGTTCTCGTTCACCCTCTTGTCCGCTGTCCACTCTCCACTCTTTTCTCTTTCTACCTTTCACGGCTCTATTATTTTTCTCTTTTCTTCTCTCTCGCATAATATTTCATCCCTTCCATCGCTTTCCTACCCTCTGTGTTTCCCTCTCTGTCGTCTTGCTTTCGTGCACACACGCTTCGATCGTTCGTGTGTCCACCTGCCGCTGAACGGAGCCCTCAAAGGTAAAAGTACCTCGTTGCAGTGTAACTTCCTGTATGCGTATACGAATGCAGTTACCAGTGGTAATGGTCAATGCACGAGCAGACACTTATACAAGCGGGCTTCTCTACCTCTGAGGAAGAATCCACTCAGCGAAGCTGACCGTTTTGTCGAAGAAGCTGTTGCAAGAATTTATATCGAAAGGGTCAGTCTCATTGAGAGCATTCGATGCGTACAGATGTGACATTGTGTTCGTTGGATACGTTGTGCTATTCTCTCTTACCAAAGCTCTTTTGTATAGAGTAGGCGCAGTCTCGGGCTTCCGCGTGGACGATGGATACGGTCACGCCTTCCATCGTTGGTCTAACGAGATTCCATCACGGAGACGAAAGCCCAAACGACACCGAGCTCACTGGAGCTCTATCCGTCGCTATATTTCGAGATCGTTTAGAAACGACCTTCATTGCGATTTCCGTTTAAACGAGAGAATTGATTTTTATTTATTGCGATACTTGAAAATAATTTTATCCATAAATACAATATTATTATTTATTTATAATATTTGTCATTTTTATTTTATTTTTCGTGGGTGTCGAACGCTCTTGGCTTCACACGTCGCACGAAACTCGTCGAGTGTCAAGTTTTTAACGATATTCTATGAAGCGTAGTGAAATGCAATTGCATTGCAAGAGCAATTGAAAAAGATGCTTGATTCATGAGACAGATCTTTTTGATTACGATTATCAAAATTGTCTTAAAAATCCTTTAAAGTGAAATATTAAAATAATCATTTTTAATAATAATTTTCATTCTTTTGGTTGAATTAAAAAAAAAAAACATTCTGTAGAACCAAGATAGTAAAGTTTGTTTGAATAATACTTTCTTACAACGTACATTCAACCTGTCGATTTGTAGAAAAACTTTGAGAACAAGTTGCTTTCATCGTACGTGGATTGCTCGTTTCTTCACGGCTCAACTTTTTATCGATATACATTTTAGTATGGGATTCTATAGCTATTAGGGTTACGTGAAGGATTCAATAGCTATAAGGGCTTCAGTGTAGTAAATTCCAAAGCAAAGTTTGAAGAGGAATCCGGTCGAGAAAGTAAAATGGCGAAGGGGTAGTGGTTGCGGTAGTTAGGGGTGGCTTGGGTGGCTTTTATGCCCCACTCGTTGTAGAAATATAGTTTTAAATCCTTCTGGGCTCGTGTGGCCGAGGGGTAAGTGGGGTTAAGCTGGCGTGGTCGCGGGGTCGCGTCAAACACGATCTAAGAGGGAAGCAACCTCTTGCTTTACTTATATATTTCTCTATGCCCTTCTGGTTATGCTCGACCTGAAAGGAAATATATATGTCAGATGGTCATCGAATCAACGTGTTCTCGATCTTTTATTCTTCTCGTAATTTACTCTTTGCAAAAATATTTCGACGATTTCGACTCGTTGTCGATTTCATAACTTTTTGCCTTAAGGTAGTCACCAAGCGGATAGCCAGGATGAACTTTTATTTACACTTTCTTGTGCCAATTACTTTAATATCAATTGCCATTTTCCTGGTAAATGAAAACTTGCTTTATAAGCAATAGAATGTAAATGGCAAAGTTGCTTTGTGCGAGTCAAAAAACTAAAATGAATTTAAATTTAAAAGAATTTCTTTATTTTTGCTGTTTCAACCGCTGAATGGCTTCGAGGATGACCTGAATGTTTCCTGTAAATAGTTTGGTTCAGCAAATGTTTATGCATAAATCGTATTGTAAAATTCAAACGTATCTTGTGCTGATTATTTTATGAATGAACATAAGAAATAAAAGCAAATATCCACGGTTTTACTGTATCTGAATACTTTAATCTTATTAGTCATGAAGAATATTCTTACGAATAATGTATATTAACATATTTGAGCTACGATATGTAAGTTATTAACGGCAACATTCTCTCTTACCGTTTCAACCAGTTCATTGAAACGTCTTGGGCGTTGATGAACGGCACGTGGACGATCTCCCACTGTCCCGTGCTCAACAAAATTCGACACCAAACGACGAATAGTGTTGTCAGACGGTGCTTGTTGGCCACGATATTTTTGACGATATCCACATTGAGTTAACACAACTGAACGACTATTTTCAAGGTACAGCGTCATTATTTCGGCGCGTTCTTTCGGTGTGAAACGATTCATGGTTACAATTGTACTGAATTGACGTTTCAAAAACATGTCTACTCAAGTCAATCAGTTGATAAATGTCAAAATTATTTAATGTTTACATACCAACATGAAAGATGGCGCACCCTGTATATGTACAGAGGCGATATAATCTCTTGCCGTATAGGTTTCAATAATTATTTTATCATTGAATAACTCGTATAATGTTAATATCGAATACCACGTGTGCTGATTCCTGTATCAAATAAAGAAATGGTTACTGCCTACATACGAATAGATATATGTACAGAGGCGATATAAACTCTTGCCGTACAGGTTTCAATAAATATTTTATCATTGAATAACATAGCTGATGTCCAGGAGGCTTATTCTCGAGTCGAAGCAAACAATTTTCGTGTACGAAATGTCAGTTACGTATTCTAATAATCACGTTTGCACACACCGGGATTATTCCTCGCATTGACTCGATAATTGCTCGTACCAACTCGATAATAGGCCCCCAGGTATCTATATACATTTCCATAGATGTCCATATACAAAATAAATGACTGTAAGATGCTTTATAAAATTGGTATCCGGTATCAGTAATGCAAACGATCGTTTTGTTGTAACAAAGCGATTAGAAAAATAATTCAATACGGAAATGTCACAAGAAGTTTCGCCTATGCATTCCAACGATCGATTCATCAACATTTTTATGGTAAATTAATGAAATAAAATTGTTGTCGGTAATTGCAGAAGTAAATAAGATGGATTTTACCGGTTTTTATGATAAATCAACGTAGAATGTAGCGTACACTATTCTTCAATGCAAAATTTTAAGGAAATTCTGTACAAAAAATGTAACGAATGTACCGTAAGTACCTATATCGTATTATTCTACATATTTTACAGTATTTTCACATCTTTTATTTGAATTGTTACGTCTCGGCTTAACTATGCGCGAGATACGCGTTATTTTATGATTATTAAATATGGGATACGTTGTCCGATTAAGAGTTGAAGCTCAGAATTATCACGCGTATAAATATTTATTAGTTATTAATAATAATGAGGACAATTCCACGATTATCAACGTTTATGGTCAAGACAATGACGAGATTCACATTTCAAATAAGAACTCGTAGTTAACAACTTGAACAAAGATTCAATTATCAAACTCATACTTGAGTGGGGCTTCAAGTTGATTGTTCAACACATGATTGCAGACCGACAGAAAAATATTGATCGAGTTAACGAAGAAAGTATGAACAAGTTGAGAAAGCGGGGGTTTCGTTGGGCCGTCAAACGGCCCAAATTTTCGAACGGGGAACGTGAGACTCGCGACTTGCGGTGTTCGAAAAAATGGAAAAAAGGAGAATCGGTCGCCAGTTACTATTCACGAGCGGATTTTAATTGCCGGGAATTGGATGTCTAGCTTCCGGCGAAGCTAAATAGCCGGCGTTTTTCACGACGCCTTGCCTTTCAAGATATAAAATGAGCAATAAAGGCAAAGACGTTAAAATATGTTAAAGATTCCTGGTATTGCGCGAGCGAATGCTAGTTGACAGAAAATTGATATGAACGTCTGGTTGTAGCCTCGCGGTTACCGTCCGAATGATTTCTTTTAATATCCAACTGGAATATGAATACAGTAGAAGAGACTTTGAGAATAAAAGTGATAATTGAGAGATATAGATAAGGAAAAATGGCCAAAACGTGACAGAAACAATTGTGTAATTTTTTACCAACTGACAAAGGCGACAAAATGTTAAAAACATGTGTAGCACTCTTTTATTTTATTTCAATTTTATATCTTAGGTAAGTCATCGACTTGACAGTGTTTCAATCTATATAACTATACTCACTTTCGCAATCCCGGTATCTCGATGTGTCACACGAAGAATAACGTGCGTTTCGAATATTACCAAAGACACGTGGACAACTGTTCAAATATCGTCGTCATATCCGTATGTACGCACCATACAGTATCAATCGTGTATGGAATAATGATGGTTTCTCAATTCATCTGAATAAACAGATAGACGTCACGATAAAGCAATCAACATTCATCTTTTTATTCGAGAATTTTTGAATCATTTATCAGATTATTTCTAATACAATTATTGCGATCATGTTAAACGACGTTTTGACGATAAAAAAAAAACACGTTTGATTTTTCCAAGTAACAGTAAAATATTTTGGTCGATTGATAAGCAACAGAACGTTTTACTCCATCGTACACGTAGAGACTAGAGCTGTGAAGTTACAAAACTAAAATCTGCTTGTCGATTGAAATAATTTAAAAGCACTTTTGAAAAATAAGATGCTGGCAACATTTTGTAGCTGCTAAAGATAGAGTTATTTGGGGTTTTAAATCTATAGAAAAATGATTCTTAGTTCTTCATAAACGTTAGAATTGTAAATATAGAGCCAGAAACTATCCGAGTGTTAAAAGAATTAATAATCAGCTTGTGATATCGTACTTGTGATGAATAGATCGTTAACTAAGTCTTTCAAGCGTTATATGGTGCACATAGCCATAGAGACTTATGGTTAGCGACAAAACTCTTAAGTAACTTCTATCAACATCATAACCGTGGTACCAGAGATGTAACAACTGTTTTTTGTAGGCTGGCAACGCGACTTTAAGATTTGTCGAAACGTGATTGGATAGATTTAGTAAAAGAAGATGCAAGACACTGTGTCAACTCTATTTCTCTCAGCTCGGATCTATTCTATGAATGGCACGATCTATCTTAATTATAGTTCGGTGGAAAAATTATGGAGGATATAAATTAAGTTGTCTGGCAACAGTGAGGCTGAAAAAAAAATAGATTTTCCTTCATTCGTCGCTTGGAAATTTGGAAAATTTTGTGAATGCAAAGACAGGATACGTTCTTACATTTTTACTACCCGGACGCTGTATGAGAAATGTAAAAAAAAAGTAAATGAGGATGGAGGAGGGAGAATTTATGATGTTGCTGAATTATTGGGTTGTTCGGAAAGTAATTTCGTTTTTTTCCAACAGAGGACTTAATTGTATTTTTTCACAACTAACTTGACACTTAAGCCGCATAATCATATGTATTTTGACAGCTGATATAGCAAGGCTTGTTTGTAAAAAAATTCAATTGATTCTGCACAGTAGTTTTTGGTTGATACCCTTTTAAATATAGAAAGTGAAAAACAGTATTTTCGGCATATTTTACTTTTTTACTATAGAAAAGGTATAAATGCTGTTCAAGCAAGAAAAAAATTATCCGATGTGTATGGGAAAGATGTGTTAAGTGAACGTCAATGCCAAAACTGGTTTGCAAAATTTTCATCCGGCAATTTTGAACTCGAAGATGCACCACGTTTTGGAAGGCCAGTCGAAGCTGATGAAGACACAATAAAGGCATTAATTGATGCAAACCGGCGAATAACAACTCGTGAGATCGCTGAGAGATTAAATTTATCGAATTCGACCGTTCATGACCATTTGAAACGGCTAGGTTTATCCTCAAAGCTCGACATATGGGTTAAGATAAAGATGAGGATCTTCTTACGGAAAAAAATTTGTGCCGTCGCATTGACGTTTGTGATTTGCTTCTCAAACGCCAAGAAAATAATCCATTTTTGAAGCGTATCATCACTGGAGACGAGAAATGAGTTGTCTACAACAATGTTCCGGTCTCTACAAAATTTTTTAGACGGTAAAACGTTTATTTAAAATGAGGAGGTCAAAAGTCACTCGGATCAGTTTTTTTGCCAGCAAAGAACAACAATTTTATGAGCATCGAATCATGCTACTGCCAGAAATATGGCAAAAGGTATTGGATCAGAATGGACAATATTTAATTGAATAAAATATGAATTCACTATAAGAAAATCGTCTTTCATTTTTATAAAAAAAAACGATATTACTTTCCCCGATTGTCCCCAAATGTCCCCCATTGGGACATTTTACAGTTTTACTCTAGTTCTTTGTCTTATTGGTTTTACCTAATTTTTGTTTACTCATAGAAAAAGCTCATTGCTTGTTACAATTCTCAGAGTCCTTGAGGTTACACGTGTTTTTAAAATTTGTAAAATATGTCTGTTCGCACTCAAGCTTTTACAATTTAAACAAAAATTACATTTTTGTTTATTACTTTCGAGATTATTCTTATTCCTATGTAATTGTATTCATTTTCACCAGGTTACACTGTACGCGTAATGTGACATACAATCCTGTGAGTGCTTTATAAAATGTCCCCCATTGGGTCATTTTACAGTTTTACTATAGTTCTACGTATTATTGGTTTTACCTAATTATTGTTTACTCATAGAAAAAGCTCATTGCTTCTTACAATTCTCAGAGTCCTTAAGGTTACACGTGTTTTTAAATTTTGTAAAATATGTCTGTTCGCACTCAAGCTTTTACAATTTTTTAAACTTTTGGATTAAATCGTTAAAATTTTATGAGATTTTTATTTTACAAATTTAACATAAAATTACAATAAACTTTCGAAATCGACTCGAATCTTGAGTTATCGTACTGTAAGGATGTAACAATTTTACAGAGATTGAAAGAATCAACAACGATCGGACACAGTATTAGCAACTGGCTTAAACAATTTTCACTATTTTACCAGAAATTACTACAAAGATCTTGAATCTATCAAGCCTTAAGGTATCAAAATATTGAGGATATATCAACTTGTATATAAAATATTTGTACAATCCTACAAAAGTAGAACCTTGCCCATTGCTTTTTCACTATGTGTGGTACATTTTTGCGATATGTTCTAGAACGCAGAGTTCTATAAACAAATCAAAATCGATCAACGTATATCTTGTCAAGCAGTTTGGTTCAAGAAAGATGGAAAATATAATAAAAAAGCCACGTGCAAAGTTCTATTCAGCAGGCTTTTGATAAGGTTTTTTTCGTTTCAATGAACTTGTGAAATTTAGATAAGCGTGGAGCCCGCGAGGAGTGGGAGGGTTGATATCACGATTGCTCCACGCACGGGCTGGAGAAAACGCTTTTGGGCCGCCAGACCGCATCCCTCTTACGTCACGAGATACCTGTGATCAGGGCCGAATTCAAACGTGTGGAGGCCCTGGGGCAACGAAGAAGTGGGAGGCCTCTAATTATTTTTCAAAAAAAAATAAACTATTTTCTTTTTTACAGTGTTTCAATCATTTATTGCGAGACAAATAAAATCACTAAATACATTAAATTAAATTATATCGTTAGGTGAACCTTTTTTCGACGAAAAATCATTAATTATTTTTAAAAAGATGATGATTTTTAAAAAGGTCACAAATCTTTCCTTTGGCAACGATTTTTCTATATATCGAACAATTATAGTCATTTAATCAATATGATATTCGTCAAGCGTGGAGTCCACTGGATACCGAGTAATACTTTGATTCTTTAATACTTGTTATTATTACATTGAGAACTTTATCATCCATGAAACTCTTCAGTTCTTGACAAATCGTAGACGAAAGGTAATTGACAGGATCACTCCCCTTGTTTGCATGTTCTTATGGTTTATGGATTCCGAGAAGTGGTTCATACTCCGCTAGCAATTCTAGAATACCGAGAGAACCCGTGGAGGGCCCTGGTCTTCAGTCCCTGCCCCCCCCCCCCCCCTCCTACCCCCTTAAATTCAGCCCTGCCTGTGATGGGTATAGTTTCGAACAGATACTATATAATAACATTGTATTTGCGTCGTGGCATTTGTCGTCGTATAGACTTCAAGTGATGTCAGTTTCTGCTCGTTAAGCGATAACCGCGCCGTGTACCTTAAAATACGAAGACTGATAGTACCTGCTACGATTATTTGACTATCAATCGTTGTATCTATTAAAGTGTCAGTTAAAGATTTAATAGTGGCAAGAGAACGTTCAATTCCGCATTATAATGGAAAAGTGTATATACGAAAGGTTCGAAAGTTAAAAGATAATGTTTACTGTATCTCGACGTATATATTTACTTAGACGTTTTTCAATATATTTATTAGGATTTTCGTGATATTCGCAGTAATCATTCAAGTAATTGCAGAAGAAAAATTCAAGATAAGTTTTCTTTCATCGTCGAAATCAACAAAGATAAACGAATCTTACGTTTCTGCAGGTAAAATTAAATAACAACGAAATTTATCAATAAAATGTCCTTTATAATAAATCATTACACGTGTTTAAAAATTTTTTTTTTTTACAATGTTTACCTGCAGGAGAGTTTCTGAGTTCAGCAATGCATACAGACGTGCATTATTGCAGCAATTTTTATGATTTTGCTTGTGGTAATTCGGGCAAGGACGATCCTTTGCCTTTTGGAAAGCTTAAGACGGATCTTTTTATAAGCACAGAGGAAAAAATAAAGAAAAACTTGGAAGTTAAGTTGAAATACATGAAAAGCTCTTATACATTATTAATTAAAAGATAAATATTTATTTGATGGAATCATATTATTTCTTTATAGATATTTTACAAAGTTCTAGAACCCCGGATGACATGGACATTTTGCTAAAGGCAAACCAAAGTTTCCAGGCATGCATGAATTTAGGTAAGCTCTCGAATATCTTTTAAACAGTTTAAATAAAAGGTTGAAGGTAAATCGCAAATCGGGTACCGATAAGGGCCAGACCAGTTCTTAATCTGGCCCTAATCAGACAACAACGACCAGAACCCGACCAATTTTGTAACACTTTGACAGAGTAATGCCCTATTAGGCGTTCTTAAGGTGCACTCGAATTACACTCGATTGATCTCTGTACATTGCCAAAAATCTTTTGATCTCGTACAGACAATATAGAAAGATACGGCTTGGATGGCATCAATGATATTCTTTGTTCGGTTGGCGGCTGGACATTGACCAAGACTCTAAATGATTCTGAAAAAGAAGAAGCAATTCCATGGCAAGCATTTCACAAGGAGTATATGGCTGACTTTGGTGTCTTTGGTTTATTCAACGTTAAGGTTGATTTGGGCTTATTCGAGACTGACCGATACAATATATGGGTAAGCAAATATATTACAACAACAACAACAGCAATGATCTAAAATCAGTTCGAATCATCGTGTACTTTTACCACGAGTTGTAGGCCAAGCTGCTTCCCTGTAAAATGGACCGAACGTACGCTCTGTCCTTTACCGTTCATTAAGGCACACGAAACTACGTTCGAAATAGAAACTAACCAATGTGGTAACTAACACGCAGCGCTCATCAATCGCGCGATGTTACTGTCAGTATGTTACTTGTCAGAGATCCGTCTAAGGTTAACGTAGTTTCATGTGCGAGCACCCTTAGCGGTGTTCGGTTATAGTGCAAGGTTAATTACCGACTGTGTTGCTATATAAGCCGAGAGCGTGTGAGATGGCTGTAATTTAATACACCGAACTTCTCTGACGCACTTAATATTTCCGGTAAAAGTTTACAACGTAGTGACTAAACGAAATTAACGGTTTTTTTTTTTTTTTTTAATTTCACTCGAAAGATTAATTCGTCTCCGAGAAATTAAATAGAAGAATATCGTTACCAGCTGAATCTCCTTCGCGTTGTTTCGAACTCTTAAAAATTTCAATTATTTTTGCAGTTGAGCAAACCTGAGTTTCCATTTGTGAACACCGAAAACAATATTAAGGATAAATACGTTCAATTCATTTTGGCCGTAGTGCAGGCACTGAGCAACGTCACAGACACTAAGGACACTATCAAGTACCGAAAACAGAAAATTGAGGATATCGTTGATTTCGAGATAAATCTTGTTGAGGTTGTAATTAATTATTTAATGCAAACATTAAATTGTTTAATTGAATTATTAAATTTTGTTTATTATTTGTTAAATGACACGAATATAGATTGCTACGCGGTGGTCATCAGTGACGACTAAATTAACGATTCAGCAATTTCAACGAGAATGGAACTGGATGTTTCCTGCTGGACCACGTGCAAACACTTATAAAGTATGTGTATCGTTGACTTTTTATTTATTGTTGCATGAAGATATCATTTTGGGAAAATAAAATATATTAAATAACACTATGAAATATATTTACAGATAGACTGGATTAATGCCATAAGAGGTGTGTTTGCCGGTATCTTGGATAATGATATCGAGGTTAACGATGATATTTACGTACAGGATACAACTTATTTTGTTGCGCTTGCCAAATTGTTGAACAATATGGCCGAGGAAACAGTTGGTAGGAATTAAAAAAATTAATTATATTAAAATTATGTACTATACCTCGGTCAGTAACGAAAACTGTAATGTAAATTTCTCTGTTACGAATGATATATCAAGCGAAAGAGGAAGAGTGTCAACTCCGTCTCATAATTCTATTGTTAAATGTTTTCGTATTTTATCCGAAAGATCAATCGTGGCGAAAGAAATTCAGATTACAGATTTCGTTACCGACTATGTAGTTCTACATGATCTTAAGGGGAGGCGAAAGCTACTCAGTGGGTAACTAAAAATGTAAGCAATAGCATTTCACTCTACTGGTGTGTGAGGAAGACAGCTATATGATATACTACCAGCGCCTCTCGCGGAATTCAAGTGAGGCAAAACTATACTAGTTCTATCTCGTTCGCACTCATGCATATTTCGCCATGTCTTCGTACAGCTGAGCCATCGGCCATGTCTCGCGGATTTATTTTTCGAGCAAGGCGAAACCTCCACACCACGCATCTAATTCCCAGAACACACCTACTCGTTCCACACTGAACAGAATGGAATTAAATTTGGTCAATATACTGCAAAAACGTGAAGCTTTTGGGTGACAAACGTAGAATTTTGAAAATAGAAAAAAAAATTACAGATTAATTATCCGCAGTTAGCTGTAATGGAAAAATTACTTTTTAAAATGATTTAAGGCACAAAATGAAAAAAGGCCGTTTGTCACCCCCAAGCCAGCACAAAAACACACACACAGTACACCCATTTTTATTGTGATTTAGAAGCGAAAAAGTACCTTAACCGTGCACGGCAACTATTGTTGATAATCTTGAAAAATAAATCCGCGAGACATGGCCGATGGCTCATCTGTACGAAGACATGACGAAATATGCATGAGTGCGAACGAGATAGAACTAGTATAGTTTCGCTTCACCCGAATTCCGCAAGAGGCGCTGGTAGTATATTATATAGTTCTCTCTCACACACACCAGTAGAGTCAAATGTTATTGTTTACAGTTTTAGTTACCCACTGAGTAGGTTTCGTCTACCCTTAAGGTGATGTGGTGCACGCTTCTGCCGTTCTCTCTCACTCCTTCACGATTGCCAATGGTGGTTCCTCACTCACGCTCATGGTGGCTCAGTCAGTGTACCACATCACCCTAAGGCGAGTTGTTCTGCTTCTCTCATCTCTTCAGTGGAGATTTCGCCTCCACTTAAAATTATTTGACACACCCTTTTGTTAAGGGCACCCGGTACCTTTGAAAAAATAGATGAACCGTTTTTTATACCGACTGCGATATATCAAAAGTTCTTAAGACGATGTGACACTCCCTCTCCTTCACTCGCCCCAGTCACAGTCAGTTTCAAAAACTGTTTACATACTTTTTCAAGTGTGCATCATATTTCTGAATAAAAAGAAATTAGGTTAATGTTCGTAATAAATGGACGAAGCTATACTCGATTTACTTTTATCCGGAAAATTCCTCTTTAATAAAAGGAAATTAGGCTAATGTTTGTTATAAATGAACGAAGCAAAACTTAATTTACTTTTATCGAAAAACTCCCAAATGATAAATTTCCATAAAATTTATCTCGCAGTTAATTATGTTCAATGGAAACTGGTGCTCCGACTTTTACCGTATACCACCAAAGAAATGAGACGATATTTCGATAACGCTTTATACGATGCAACGGGAAATTATTTCGGGAATAGTCGGTGAGTCAAAAGAAATTATTTATATATTATTGAGACTACACGGTAAATACAAACAATTTTTAAATCTAAATTAAGTATCCTGAAGCTTTTTAAGATCAGAATTTCTTGTGTTGAGCTCGTTCAAAAAATACAATACGATATATGTGTAAATTTAATCTCTTTTCTCAACGAAAAATTGATATCCTTATCGTAGCAATGAATGGTGTCTGGAAGAAATAGGAATGACCCATGCGCTAGATTACGTATGGGGGCTAAAACACGTGACCGATACCGTCATGTGGTGGGTAAGTCTCTAACCTTGTGAAAAATTCGTATTTTCCAAAAAGGGTAGAATAAAATAATTTGAATTTTATGATTTAAGACCGAAAGAGTTTTTTTGGAAATTAAGTCTGCGATGAGTAGACAGGTCAAGGAAACTTGCTCGTTCTCGAAAGACCAGAAGAGAATTGTGCAAACGAAACTCCAGAAGATGAAACTGTATTCCGGTTATCCAGGATGGTACACCAATTGGACAATGATCGATTATTACAAGGATGTACAGTCACTCGAATTATAATTAACGAAATATTTTTAATATTAGAGAAACATATAGGAAAAAAAAGAAAATTATTTATAATTATTACAGCTCGAAGTTACCGATAATTTTTTCCACAACATGCTTAATCGTTGGCGGTTTGAATTGTACAAAGAGCGTCGATTACTTCAAGCAAAAAATGATACAAAAAGGTAATAAAAGACGATTACGTTGGTACTTCAGGTACCGATTGACGTGATTTTAATTAAATACAATTTTGTTTTATTATTGCAGATGGGATATACGTGCGACTCAAGTTGGTTGTGATTATAATTTTCTGACAAATACCGTTAGTAAGTATAACAACATTTAGGATTAATACGCTTCGATAATGAATAATAAAAGTTATTTGAATTTTCTTAATTACAGCTGTTCCAGCAGGCATAATGCAAGAACATTTTTATGTTTCTACTAGACCAGAGTGAGTAATAAAAATTCTTTTGATAACAATATATATATATATACTAATTAAAATGATAAATAAATTAAAACTATAATGTAAAATTCAAACAAATTTGTTTGTTCTATATTGTGGTAGTATATTGCTAATAATAATTATTCGCGTTGCGTCATCACGTCCATTTCTAATATTAATAGAGTTTAGGGCAGATACCTACGTTATCAACCATCATTTGCAGGATGATTCGAACCCGTCGAATCTCTAATTTCTTTTGTTTTTATGTATCCTCACGGAGAAACTTTGCTTTCGTGAAAAATGTTTTTCGATATTTTGTTGTCAGAGTACTTAAAATCTTTCAAGACCTCGAGAAATAACATTTAGAAAAAATGTCCGCCGCGCGTGCGTGCGCGTGCGGTTTACTACAATTTTCGCCGAAATCGGTAACGGGTGTCCTATTTGATGGTCGTTTGAATTTTTCGAAAAAAAAGGAAGTACGCTCTCCAGCTATCGTAATTTTTTAATCATCGAGTCAAAATACTTTCTACGCGAATAATTGTAAAATTCGAATGAACCGCCTCTCGGTTACGATACAGGAACAAATAATTTATTTTTCAATCCAATTAATAACAACTATTATTATTGTTGTTCCATTTCTATATTACATAATCCTGAATGGTTACCGTGAGACGGTTAATTAGAATTTTATTTCATTATAGATTAAATTAACTCCAAATTATAATTTATTGATAATCAACAGTGTAATGAATTATGGAATGCTCGGAGTGTTAATCGGTCGCGAGGTAGCTCGGATATTACAACCATTGCGTAAGCTATTGACAATTACTTATAACTGTACTTGTTCAAACTATGATATTTTACATAACAGAAATAATGTTTGCAGTTTACTGGTGTAACAATCACGAATGTCAATCGAAATACTGGCTATCCGAATCGATCACTGCATGGTACAATGACAATGCCCAATGCTTTATTAACAAATACAATAGGTACATGGTCAACGACCAGTGCGGTTCACCTATCTATGTAAGCATGTACCATCGCAATGAAACCCACTTTTAAACTCATCGATCCTATATTGAAATGTATATAACGCGTTTAATTCCAGAGAGTCAATGGGCGACAAACGTTGGATAACAATATCGCTGACTATGTAGGAAGTGAATTAGCTTATGCGGCATACGATCGGCGAGATAATGATATAGGACCAGATAAGACATCTTTATATTTGGGTCCAGGATATAAGAATTTCAAGGGAGATATGATCTTTTACCTATCACAGGCAAAAGTAATTCAATTAATTGCAAATATTTCTTTATTCTCTCATAGTAACACTGTATTATTGTATTAAATTTAATTTACAGATGCATTGCTCATCTCACACAAACGAGTACTTGAGCGAGTATGCACCGGAAGAACTATACAGCATCAATATGTATCGAGTTATCGGTCCAATGTCAAATTCGAAACAGTTTATGAGCATTTTTGAATGTCCTCCCGGGACTTTAATGAACCCAAACGAGAAATGCAGCATATGGATATGATTTAGAAATAAAAAAAATATCTTTATAATTCGATTAAGAATTATACACACAGCTGTATTTTCGTTAGGTAACCCGGGAATATGATCGAATAAATACTGAGCCCTAAAACCCGAAATATTCAATAAACTATATTGGTGCAGTGGATAACAGAAGTTCATCCATGTTAATTAAGGGGATACTGGAGTTGATCTTTTTACCGACTTTGTTCGGTCAATTTTTAAGTTCTTCGAACACTATAGTACAACACGTGTACCGTCGGAAAGTCGATTACACGAAAGATATCGACGTAAAGTGTACACACTGCGCAACTGGGCTGCTTATGGCAAGGAATTACGGCAATACGAGAATAGAAACAGGATACGTAAACGTGTTGACGTATGTGAGTTCCAGAAAAGTTTCTATATAAAGGGTGGTTAAATTTTAAGGGCCGCTGTTGATTTTGAATAAAACACAAATTATTTAGGAAATTATTGTCAATTCTTTTTATTATGATAATATGGTATGGTTCAATTATGTATGGAACAAAATATCGGCCAAATGGCCGCCGCGACCTCGGCGGCACACCTCCATCCGATGGTCCAAATTTTCGATGACGCTTAGGCATAATTGAGGTTCTATGCCGTTAATGTGCCGAATTATCTCATCCTTTAGCTCTTGAATTGTGGCTGGCTTATCGACGTACACCTTTTCTTTCAAATAACCCCAAAGAAAGAAGTCCAACGGTGTCAAATCACATGATCTTGGCGGCCAATTGACATCGCCACCACGTGAGATAACACGGCCATTGAATTTGTCGCGCAAAAGAGCCATTGTTTCGTTAGCTGTGTGGCAAGTGGCACCGTCCTGTTGAAACCACATATCGCCCACATCCATATCTTCCAATTCGGGCCATAAAAAGTTCGTTATCATCTCACGATAGCGAACACCATTCACAGTAACTGCCTGACCGGCCTCATTTTGGAAAAAATACGGCCCGCTGATGCCGCCAGCCCATAAACCGCACCAAACAGTCACTCTTTGTGGGTGCATTGGTTTTTCGACAATCACTCTTGGATTATGATTCGCCCAAATGCGGCAATTCTGCTTATTGACGAATCCACTGAGGTGAAAATGTGCCTCATCACTGAAGATGATTTTCTTCGAAAATTGATCATCCACTGTGGCCATTTCTTGCCACCATTCTGACCATTGACGACGTTTGGAATGGTCAAGAGGCTTTAGTTCTTGAGTCAATTGCACCTTATAAGCGTGTAAATGCAAGTCTTTATGCATAATGTTCATCAACGACGAGCGTGAGAGGTGCAATTGTTGGGCACGACGACGAGTTGAGGTGGACGGCTCTTCAGCCACACTATCGCGAACAGCAGCAATATTTTCTGCAGTACGAGCTGTACGAGCATGCACTGGTGTTTTAATATCTCCTACAGACCCGGTTTCCTCAAATTTTTGCACGATTTTTCCGATTGTACGCACATTTGGACGATTAAATTGACCGAAAAAATCACGAAGTGCACGATATGCATTTTGATTTGAACGCCCATTTTCATAATAAGCCTGAATAACTTTAACGCGTTGCTCGATTGTGTATCTTTCCATGGTTCAAATTGAGTTAGTCTGAAATTGAGAAATGTCAAATGAAATGCAGAAAAAAACTTGACGTTTAGGTGTGGTTCACATTCAACATCGGCCCTTACAATTTAACCACCCTTTACTATACAACAGATACTGTTAGCATTTGTCGAGCGGCCATATTGATTTTCTGAATGATCAGTGATACAAGACTATTTTTATTTTTTGCACGCTTTCAATCGAAATTTGATCGGTTGTTGAAGTATTTGTATTCATATTACAGTTCTGGACAATTTGAAGCACATTTTGCAGTCGGTAAATAAATCTACTCCCGTATCTCCTTAAAGAAAACCTGTTAATCATTCTGAACGAGTAGAGGACTTTATGTTATTCTGTGCCATGTTTGTGTGTGCATATGTGTGTGTGTGCATGTGTGTGTGTGTGTGTGTGTGTGTGTGTGTGTGTGTGTGTGTGTGTGTGTGTGTGTGTGTGTGTGTGTGTGTCTGCGTGTACGTGTACGTGTGTGTGTATTGGATTTTCGAAGGGTCAGTAATATACGATTATTTTTATTTTTTGCACGTTTTCAATCTAAACTCGATCGTACGTCGAAGCGTTTACGTTCATATTACAGTCCTGTACAGTTTTCAAGCATAACCGCAGCATACCGACGATATATACATATATAAGCGTATACTCTACGGATATATGCTTCACATTGCACAGGGCTTTAATACAAACGTAAACGTTCCGACGTCCGGTCGAATTTCGATTGAAAACGTGCAAAAAATAAAAATAATTATATATTACTATTCAGAAAATGAAGATGGCTGCTCGAAATATCAACAGCATCTGATTTGTTCGATATAAACCTTTCTGGAATTTCACATACCTCAAACCGGACCGGATCCGTCGATTCTTTGAAGTTCTCTGAACATTTCAGCACCGAGGATGACCTGTCAGTAAAGTCGCAAGTCATCTCGGTCGTCTAGTTTTGACCCTACGCGAAACCGGCGACGTTATCATCACCGGTGCAAAGCTCTCGAGCTAACTTAAAATTGTTATTTATTTATTTATTTAGGGCCCCCACCGGTCACTCCCAATTAATGTTTTATAAGCTACGATCCTGTCAGAACGCTATATATATGGTTTTTTGCTATCAGCGTCCTCCTACGGCGTACCGAACATTCGTTCATTTCTGTCGGTCAAAAGTAATTCGAGAGATTGAGACTTCGAGACTTTGATAGTCACCCGTTTCGCTTCGCCTTAAGGTTATGTGACATACCGCAGTCGGTATCAAAAACTGTTTATCTATTTTTTTAAAAGATGTCAGGGATTTCTGGATAAAAGTAAATTAGATATCGTTTCGTAACTTCGTTACGCATTTTGCCCTAATTTGCTTTTATCCAGGAAAGACCTGCATCCTTGAAAATAAATAAGTAAACAGAGGTTTTGATACCTCGAAGCGGCCCGTGATGAGTGATTTGCATGTTGTATCGCATCGCCTTAATCATTGTAATTAAACGATTGACCAACAAACGTTTAAATTAAAACTACCATTCATGCCCCAGCGATCGCTAAACGATTAAAAGAAGAAAAGTAAAAGAAAATTTTAGCTAACTTTATACAACTTCTCTAGTCCGTACTTTAGTCACTTGGACTTGCGTAACCACCCAAGTCGTATTCATTTTTTAATAGATAATAAAACGGAATGGTGGATCCATCATTGGCGACGGAAGGTATGCGATACGCAAGTTACGATCCATATGATGTGAAACCAGCATCTGTACTTAACATATCGCGTTATTTCCGCAGCTAATCCCAAATCCGAAATTCCATTATTTTATTATTATCTACAGAAAATAATCTAACGACAATGAACAATTGGCTGGAGTAAGTTACTCGTTGCGCAAAATACGCACCATGTTTATAATAACAAGCAACAACACAGAACGAGAAGATTCGACGAGAGAGGCGCAACAGTAGAATCAGACATTTTGAGAATCTTGGAAAGTCATCTAATTATAGACTCCACGGCTATCGATAAGCCATCTGGCTCTGGCTTCTGGATCGTCGTCGCCAAGCTAGACCAACGTAACTCTTTTTATTGTTCTTCGTTATCTCGCGTTGAACCAGCAATGGAGATTTTCTGAAAATCTTCGATCGATTGGTAATATTTGCGTTAAACATGGTCATGATTTCGAAAGCCGCTATGGGACTCGCTGTCGGAGTAGCCGGAATTTTCGTCGGCTACTGTTTCTACTTCGACAAAAAACGTCGAAACGATCCAGACTTCAAGAAGAAGCTCAGAGAACGTAAGCTTAACCAGTGATTTAATTTTTTTTTTCCGTTTTCCGTTCCGTTGTCTCGCTGATACGAAACGAGTTTTTTTCAATTATTTCGATTTATTCTCGATGACACGTCGAATAGTTACGATCAACAGTTTTATTAAGCTTCAAGGATCATCTTAAGACGATAATTCGCGAACTAACCAAGTGAATTTTTGTTTAATGAAATCATAACCTGTATCGTTTCACGCACGAAAGTACAAGGCCGGTTTCCTCTTTTACCTTTCTAACTTTGTACCTTTGTACAGAGAGATATTTCAATGTAAAGTAAATCATTTTTCCAAAGTTTTTGGACACGTGAGCCACATCATCTTGATTAAAATTTCATCTTTTGATAGAAAAAAAAGAAATCTTCCAAGATGACGCAACCCTGAACTGTAAATTTGTATTCAAACAAAGCTTCGACTTGAACATTATCAGAACAAAATTGTACTTTTAAGTTACAAATGTAAATTTATTAATGAAACTTACAGGCAGGAAAGCCAAAAAGGCGGCGCAAAAGACAAGCTCGATACCACTAAACATGGAGGATCAGGAAGTCGTTCAAAGATTTTTCTTGCAAGAGGTAAACCTTAAAAAATTAGATTACAACCTTAAGATTTAATGGACATACTTATCACATTTTTTTTTCAAGGTTCAACTAGGAGAAGAGATGCTAGCTACGGGAAATCTAGACGGAGGAATCGAGCACCTCGGTAATGCCGTAGCTGTTTGTGGTCAACCGCACGAACTTTTGAGAGTTCTACAAAAGACACTGCCGCCACAAGTATTCCACCTTCTGCTACAGCGGTTGCCATCCGTTGGCCAGGTAATTCATTGGATTTATCGTTGTTTTTTAAAAAACTTATTAAACCTCAATGATATTTCTGTTTTTGGTCCATGATTTTACGTCCCTAGGCCCAATGACCAAAGGCAGCGTTGATTGACTAACTTTTACAAATCTGAATCTATCTGTTATGTTTCTTTAACACGATGTCAAAATATATTGAATTCAAACTTTTTATGAAGAAAACGTTTTAATAATGATTTTAAAACTTAAGTCCATAAGAGTAAAGAACAATTTTTGCAAAATCTACAACTTTATAATGAAAAACGTTAAGATAAGTACCTAAGTAGTGTTTTGAGAACAAAGCTAAAGAAAAAATGCATTTAACCTACCATTATTGAAAATAACGAAAAACAATTTTTTTATTATATTTATGATAAAGATACATAGATAAAAAATTGAAGTTATGTTTTGAAAAGAGGGAAACATGAACTTTGAGAAAAAAATTATATTAAATGTAAAGAATTATTGAAAAAAGTACAAAAACAATTTTTTTTTTAATATCTTTGCGATGATAAACATAAAAATAAAAGTAAATAGTGTTCCGCAAAGAGGAAAAGATGCAATTTATGATAAACGAAATATGTGATATCGATCACACAAAAGATGCAAATGACTGAACTTCCCGCCCAAATCGCTTGGATCCAAGGATGTAGTTGCGGATTAAATCAATTAATTAAATTTGGTTTGTTTAATCCATTTTTCATTAACTTCTGCGTGCCTTTTTAAATACTGGTCGCTGCTTCTTCAATCATTGTTCTCGTATATCGACAAGTGTTTATAGATATTCGGTGATTCCAATTCATGTTGATCAACCTTTGTAACGGAAAATGAAATAGTTATACGCAGAATAAGTGCACGCTCTTTCATAAAAGCTATTGTTTTGTCGAATAAGTCTTTTTCATTATCATAACTTAATACCGCTTATTGCAACTCAAGAGTATTTTTAAAATAACATATATTTTTATTTAATACGATAAGAATTTTCAATTTATAAATGAAATTGTTTATTTATTACAGAAAATCGCTTCCCAGACTACGATGACTGAAGAAGACGTCGAATAAATTGTGCTCGACGATCACGTTGGTTATTTATAAATCGAAGCAATGTTGGTAATAAATACAAACTATATATTAAAACCAAAAATGGAACAGAAAAAGGAAAAACCCATGCACGGTTCCACTCGTTCAAGGGATTATAGCCACTTGCTATGACTAAGGTTAAGATCTCGCGTGTATCCTTTGGCAATCAAGACTTGAATGACCACAGCTTGCCCAATAATCGTATATTGATAAGCTGTGTCCGTAGGAGATGTAAATAATGCATGGTGATTTAAAAACAAAAACATAAACTAGAAAGCACTGGAGTCAACGATAAAAGAAAAAAAAAAACAAATCAAACTAACACTAATGATTAAACCGTTAATCATCTTTTTTTTTCTTTTTTTATTGAAAACCCTTCACGTTTGATGCATACACAATTGTATGTATGTACATTTTATAAATAACATCCATATTCCTCTCTTCGCTATTATAGAAACATATATATTTCTCTGTCTGTATACTCAGAAAAAAAAAACAACCAATTGTCATCGATAGACCAACAATAAACGACACGCGCTAGTCCGTTAGACTGTCGTATTATTTTATTTTATTTTTTTTGTACATTTCAATTAATCATCGATCCCGATTTTGTTCGTTGAACTCGATATCGTAGCAACGGAACATAAGAATCGATCTTTAAAATTGCAATAATTAATATTTGAGCTTCACGATAAGTGCTCCCGTCTTTGAACACAAATTAGTGATAAAGAGAAGAAAAAAAAAAAGTATTCGCAAATCTCTTTTACAATTACTATTGCACGATTTTATTTGAATTATAGAAATAGCAACTGCAGCAGCGAACATTACGTAATTAACGTTATTCAAAAGAGAAAAATGACGTTTGTATTTCGCGATAAGTGCTGTCGTCTTTGAGCAACAAAATTGGCTTAGAAATAAAATTTCTGTTTAAATAAAACCGGAAGCTGTAGATAGGCCGATTGGGGAAACTTTTTACAGATGAATTACGTACTGAAGTTTCGCTCGATATCATTGAATTTCAATGAAAAAACAGGCGATATCTTAAATTAATAATCGACGACAACGAGTCGCTGCGGAGACTTTATCATTCGTTGATCAGCGCGCTTATCTTTTTTTTTTTTGTTGTACGAGCCATTGATTACGATGAACTGAGAATCTCTTGTCTCGCTTTTGACATTATTTCCAATGCGTCTTGGTTTATGAGCTTTTTTGCAATGTCCTTGCCTAACTGTTCGGCACCTAGGAGACTCATGCTGCTTACTTTTCCTGGTGCTATACTGCAGTACAATCGTGGTTCTCGGTAGGGACATTTTCTAAACAGAAGAAATTAATTATTAGTTTAAACGAGAGCATCGCGTGTAATCGAGCAATGAAGATTCAACATTGTTATTATTTACTGGATATTACCGCGGGCTCAAAGTCCCTTGGGTCTAATTCTTTTCCAGTAGAGTTTAATTGATGAAAATTATATTTCCTGGACTGACGCAAATGCTACGTGAATTCGAGTTGAAAAATATCCAATTAGATAACATCTTTAGGGGGTGAGGGGAGATCAACAACCTCATCATTTAGCAACATTAAGATGATGTGTTACACTTCTAATTTCTCTCTTGGAGCGCCATAAGTATGAGAAAGATAGCAGGAATTTATCCATCGCTAATAATTCTACTAAGATTGATCTTTCGGACAACAAAAAACGAGAACGGTGAACGATAAATTTGTGAGACGCGTTACACCATTTTCCTCATTTATTCGAATGATCAATCGTGACGAAGGATAACAGTTTTTGTTATCGACTGAGGGATAGCACATCACCTTAAGACGCCGTAAAATAGATTGGTATCCGTAGCAATAACTAATTCATTTTTTAATTTATTTGCAAGGGTTCAACTTTTAGGGACAAACGCGAATTTGTAACGTCTTTATCATTTAATTACACAGACGCTAAGAATTCTCGTCAGTCTCGGAAAGTTTAGCACCAATGAAAAAAATGGATTACAGTTCTTGCTACAGACTAGTTATTGTTTATGGACTAGGGAAGCCAGGCACGTGCCTCGTTAAAAAAAAAAGCATTTTTTTCAAACGGTTGCAAAAGGGGCAGTGCTATTTACTTTGTGCCTGAAACGACAAGCCGACTTTGCATGGACACGACTCTCATAAGAGTTTATAAAAGAAATATTTACTTTGGTGGTTCTCCGTCATCATCGGGTATGTACAGTTTCGTCTTCAAAGTTTCCGTGACAAGAATTTGTCCGTCGAGTGACCAAACGGCGCCGGTTATAGTTAAATTCTTTTGAACGAGAGTCGATGCAACTGCGACGGGTGCGGAACATCCGCCGCCGAGGGTTTTAAGAAAAGAACGTTCGCAGACGCATCTGAGTGCCGTTTCGACGTCGTAAAGCGGTTCCAAAAGCGCGAGTATCTTCCAATCCGATTCGCGGCACTCAACGCCCAAAGCGCCTTGACCGACAGCGTATAACGTCTCCTCGGGCTCCAGTAACTACGAATATAAAAGAATTTTTTGTTATAAGCACGTAGGCTTGGCTCTCGCGACTAATTATATCTCAAGGTTTATCAATCATCGACGATCACCTGACTTATTCTGTCGTGCCAGCCCATTCTCTTCAGACCCGCGGCAGCGAGTATTATCGCCGAATACGGTCCTTCCTCGTCGTCCAATTTCTTCAATCTGGTATTCAAATTTCCACGGATATTTTCGATTTTCAAGTGCGGCATTGTTCGCGCCAATTGCGCAGATCTTCTTAACGAACTCGTGCCGATAACGCTGCCTTCCGGCAATGATTGCAACGTAAAACCATTCATATTCTTCGACATTACTATTGCGTCTCTGGGATCTTCTCTCCTACAATTTTTTATTATTTTAATATATCGATATTTCAAAACCAACTGGCTCAGAAACTTTAATAACAAATTAAAGAGTACCTTCGAAAAATCTCAAAGCGATAACTAGAGTTACATTGAGTCTTTAATTACGTTTTTTTAATTCGTTAATCTAAAAAATGTATTTAATCAATTTATTAAATCGGTCATTCATTTCACCGTTGAATTAAGTTTCAAAATAATCATTCCAGTCTGAAAAAAAATTGTTAAAACTGTCAAAACAATAATAATGAAAAAGAAAATACGTCGATCCAACAATTTATTAAATTTATCATCACCGTAGCCGATTTGTAATCGCGCACTTAGCTCTTTACTCCATTTTTTTTTTAGGAGGAGGTAAGATCGATAAAGACAAATCTGGATCATCGAATATTTAACTACGTTTCTTAATATATGAAAGAAAAAATTAAGTTATCGATTGCCTTGGTCTTTTCCTTTTATTAAAATTTTTATTATTATTTTATTATAACTCGAACCTTAGGGTCAATGAAAGTTTTATGATCACGCGCGTGCAATTTCTCACGAACACGTTACAAACATAATATAGGACGATGAATTATCTCGAGACCTTTTGGTATAATATTTATTATTCTTTCGTTATTACTCGAGTCTGAAATTCATTGGAAGTTTTATTGCCACGCTCGTATAATTAATTACGTAGTCATTAAAAACGTATTAAAATGTAACAGTGATTTAATGACTCAATTTTTTATTTATTTATACGAAATTATGATAAAAATGCAATCAACCAGATTTACTAAGAGGTAATTTACTTAAGTTCTTAAGGCGAGGCAAAACATCTATACTTACACGGATGTACTGCTTCTCTTTCACTCCACCGTGAGCCTTATGCTAGCCTATCTCTTTTGCACTCATAGGTCAAGTACCAAGGTTTTGCCTCGCCTTAAGATTCTTCCTAATTATTCAACGTTAAAAATTATCCAGAGAATGCAATAGGTAACGAAACGTTAATTTCAAAGATAATTAACGCATTTCTATACTAATACAACATTACAATCGGATATCTCGCTGGTGCTCTTCACTGTTATTCAGAGTTTTTAAACCTGGAGATAAAAAATAGATGAATAAATATTATCGTACTTTAAAATAGCACCGAGAGCAAGTCCTTCGGGCAGTGTCGTTGGCAAGTCTTTGAGAGAATGAACGACAAAATCGACACCGCCATTTTCCAAAGCGCGCTCCAATTCCTCGGTAAATAAAGACTTCTCGCCAATTTTTGGTAAACTTTTGTCTAAAATCTTGTCGCCCTTTGTACTCATTGTGACTGCGGGTGAAAAATAAAATACGTTCTTCAAATATTTGTCTAATCGTTTGTTTAACGTAGAACGACATAGATAACGATCTCTGAATAATAATTCTTACCAATTTCAAAATTTGTCTTCGGATAAATGTCCTTGAGGGTGCTAATTACGAATCTTGTCTGGATGAGGGCCAGCTGTAACAAGAGATATATACAAATAAACATCATTCAAATTATACGATAAGCACTTATCGTGCGTCAATCGAATAATGACAAACGGGCAATCGATGAAGGAGAGAGGGGAATTGAAAGTGCCGAGTAAGCATGATAGAACTAATTTTGGGATAAACAATTTTCTCGTTAATGTCGATCGTGCGGTAAAGCGCTATTATGGAATTTTGCGAGTTACAATTCGATGAACGATTGAGATAACGGAGAGAGACGCGCATGATTGGATAACGAAAGTGATCGCAAAATCGAAAGTTCGTGTACTCACCTCGCTTTTACGCGAGCCTACGCGTATTACGTCCACTTGTTCGAAACTCTCCATCGCTTCTTCCTTATTTTCATTCATTTATTCGTACGCGTGTCGTACACCAGTGTGACAGAGTATCGCTCTGTGTGTGTGTGTGTGTGTGTGTGTGTGTGTGTGTGTGTCTGTGTGTGATAACAAATTATAAACTAAAATTAAGGCTTAAGACCGTTGAACGTCTTTACACATTCGAATTAGGTCAAATACGTGAAGAACTTTCACCGTTAACCGTTGAATTCGTGGTAATACGTTGGGGGTTATGACACGTTAAAAGAAAAACTTAAAAATCTTTTGCTTTCCGATACTAGAAAAGGATTACGTGATATATCGTACTTTCTAATGATCCATAGAAGACACGCGGGAATATTATTAATAAATGAATTACAATTACAAATTAATCACAGTCACTGTCACTGCAGCAGATTGTGAAATTGCTAGCGTTATTGATGTAACTTTCGGTTGATCGTTCACATTATTTGATGGAACGGTGCGTTACTGCTCGCCATGATAGCAACGGACTACACTGACGATCGAGATAAAACCAGCACGATATTCGGGCTTCGGGCGAACACTGAAATTGACCGACCCCGCCGAACCTTTGGCCTTGTGCCTCGAGCGCTCGTCGACTGTCGCTAGACCCATTCTCGTTCTTCTTCGCCGACAATTCG
This sequence comes from Cylloceria caligata, assembly GCA_963942595.1. Classification (NCBI taxonomy): domain Eukaryota; kingdom Metazoa; phylum Arthropoda; class Insecta; order Hymenoptera; family Ichneumonidae; genus Cylloceria; species Cylloceria caligata. The sequence goes on along the minus strand of OZ012707.1, from coordinate 4,621,045 downwards.
TTAACGTGCTCTATCCTTCTTGTACCTTGGTTGGACATTTCGTGGTGTTGCGTGACGAATAGAAATTCGAGCCTGGCAGCCGGGAATAAACGAAATATTTGAAAGTCCATTTCTTATTTTTTCAATCTTTAAATAATAAAAAGACAAACACCGATGTACGATTTTAGTTTGCTACTACACCGGAATTATAAACAGGAATAACCGGTCTATGACCGAAATACACTCGATGTATCAATTGCACGAGAACAAGAGAAACAAAACTTTAATCCGTGTATCTGTTATTCTTGTGCGTCGAGTGTGTAACGAACCAAAAGCGCTGTGTGAATTCTATGCTTTAATATTTATGTTAAAACTAATTGAAAAGTTTATAATATCTCTAATAACATAATCCAATTATCTACATTTCGTTTTATTATTAAAGGAGGACGTATCGCGATAAACCTAAGGATAAGAACCTCAAGGATTAGACGTAAACCTAAGATCAGATTCACAAATTCTAATAAAAGGTCGTCCTCCTGCTAAGCGCTAGTCAAATTGAGGTTATGTACAAATGTCGCGTTTAACACAGCTCAACAAGTTGTTATTTAATAACTAAAATAGAATATAGAAGCAGCGATATCGAAGGAATAAGTAGCGGCTGCTCCTATATTTCATTTGACATCGTATAACCACAACATCATTAATCCTTAAGGTGATGTGGTACTACTCGATCGGTAATAAAAACTGTAATTAAAATTTGTCTGCCACGATTGATCATTCTCGAATGAAAGAGGAGAACGGTGAACTGCGTCTCACAATTCTACAGTTCACTGCTCTCATTTTTTACCCCAAAGAACAACTGTGGCGGAAAAATTCGCGGTGGAACAGTTCTGCTATCTTTCTCGCGCGCATGTCAATCTGAGAAAGACGCCGTAAAACACATCGTCTTAAGGGGAGGCAAAACTTCCATACTCCATTCGTAAGTGCAAAAGAGATAGATTTAATATGACGTTCACGATGGAGTAAGAGGGAAGCAGCACAACTGTGTAAGCATGGAGGTTTCCTCTTTCTTTAAAGTATTACAGGGTAATTCAAGATTAGTATCGAACGCTGTGCTTGGCAATAGCTTAAAACAGGGCAAACCTGTAGTTACGATTGTTAAAATAGTTAGTGATTTGTCGCTTAACCGCGATAGTCAATATAGCGCATTACCTTAAGGAGAGGCGAAAGATCCATACTTACACAGGTCCGCTGCTTCTCTTTTACTTTGACGTGAACGCTATACCAGTTTTATCTCTTTCGTACTCACAGAGGTTTTTCCTCCCTTTAAGGTAACTAGGTCTGGATCCGATATAAAAGACAAACTTGAGAAAGTTTGTCAGTATCGATTAATTGCTTTTAATACATCTCAATCAAAAAAAATATCAGTGGGTGGATATAGTTCTCTTAAATGTCACAACTGTTGCCTCAAATTTAGGTCATATACTATCTGTTATCGTAATTACGACAAACATGGATACACCTTGACGCAATCTTTGCTAAATGGATCGCTGGAAGGTTCAGCAACTTTAGCTGTATGAACAAGTGCGCCTAGTATATTAGACGAAGCCTTAAATTTTAAATAAAACATAAATTAAGTGTCAAACTTCTCTATTGTTAAACTTCAACACCGTTTTTCGATCTTTTGTACAAGAAATGTGAAGACAAAAATCGTGTATTTAATGATTTTATAAAAAAAAAACGGCTCTCGAGATTTTAATCAGTTAACAGTTAACACTGTTTGCGATTAGATAACGCAGATAACAAAGTCGTTACTTGTACATCGTAAGGATTTTAATGCGATCATGAAAAATAAGGATCTCGTTGAATATTTCATAGAAATATCTTTAATTAAACTACAAGCAACAACCCTTTAAATCTGTTAATCATTCTCAGCAATCCATCAAACTCACATTTACAACTCTCGACATGTGATAACAAAACTGAATCGAATCATCAACGTTAAATAACTTATCTTTAATCAATAACGGTAATCCAAAGTATTCCGTGACAATCGACAAGACATGCCGACAGAACGCAGACTTTTATGACCGCATCTAAGAACAATGTATCAGCACAACGTGCTAAATACTAACATTGTGCTTGCACGGTTTTAGCACGTGTGAAAAAAGATTCCTTTTAGAATTTTTTATATCCCTATCTAAATATTTCTTTAACATTATCAAAACTCCATTCTGAACAATCAAACGTGAGTGATGTCTTGTACAATTTTTGTTAACCGATGAAAAAAGAATAAAACACGTTGTGTCGAGCGTCGCAGATACGTACCGAGCGTACCTGCGTCACACGATGTTGAAATATTAGGAGGAAGAAAGAGGACAGGCTATCAGCGCGTTACCGATGTGCGATATCGGTGGCAACGTCGTCATATAAATTTTAGAAGAATGATTAGCTTGAGTATAATAATTTATTATTGCTTCGCAGCAATACAGTGCTTTGTTTTCTATTCTACGTATACCTCTCGCCTGAGGGTACCGTACGAATGTACAATAAAATTCATGTAGAAAGCTATACCCGTTAAATAGTTACAATTTTATATAGCGCGGAGATGGACGTCTCTCTTGTTGTTATATTTATTTATTTATTTATTCCACAATTTATTGAATATTCATACTCTTTATTGTTCCCGCAAGTGATTATAGAGACTTCAGGTTACTTTTAAAAAATAATAATATATTTAATTATTTATGAGATAAATAAAAGAAGAATTGTTGCTTGAAATTAATGAGAGCGGCATCCATTTCCGATGTAGTGTCAATAGAACAGGGTTTAGGGAACAGTTATTTCACAATTTGTACCATAAGTCATAGCGTCAAGCTCCGTTTAACGGTATTTGTTTATAATAATATTTAAAAAAAACACGCTACGCGTGTGTACGTCGCATTACGTAGCACACGCGTATAAAAATAAATTGCACATTTAGATGAAAAATACGATAGGTCAGTCGATTATTCCGCGTTGTCGAAACATACGGTTTGCAACCGTAAGATCGACGAGCGGAAAGGACGTTAAAATAAAAAATTGACTAGCTTAATTTGTCGATAATACCACGAGTTTAACGTGCTTAAAAAATTTCGTTGTCATTGAAAAGATTCACAAAAATCGGGCTCATTGTAGAATGCAGCCACTCTCGTTTATCGGTTCCTTTGCTGTATGATGTATCGTTTCTTCTTTAACGGGCGGAAGGTCGTGGTCTCGCTCGGGTTTTGCAGGCCTCGCACCTATCAATGTGCGATACGTGTCCTGATTCCACGATTGATTGGCTGCCGCCATTTGAAAGTCAATCGGACTCACGAGACCGAAGGTTGCCTTTGTATCGAGACTCGGAATCTCACCAGCTACCGTATGGTGATAACTGCGATAAGATACGTGAACGAATATTAAAAAAAAATTTATTTATAATATTTATATTAAATCGTAAACATTTAAAAAATATTCTTTACGAAAGTTCTATGTATAAGACGGTATATTAAATTAAATATACAAGTTTATGTATAAAAAAATTCCTATAAAAGTATATTCACTTTTGTAAAAAACACATGTACAATGTGTAGGAATTAAAAGAACTTTTCTAAGCAGTTCTGTAGTAAAAATAATCTTTGCACATTGCAATTAATTGATCTGTCGTCTGCTCTCAATGTTTCTTCAGTTCCATTAATGATTGAACTGTTAAAAAAACTTCCTATACAAGTATATTTACTTTTGTAAAAAAACATTTGTACAATGTGTACGAATTAAAAGAACTTTTCTAAGCATTTTTGTAGTAGAAATAATCTTTGCACATTGCAATTAATTGATCTGTCGTCTGCTCTCAATATTTCTTCAGTTCCATTAATAATTGAACTGTTTAAAAAAACTTTCTATACAAGTATATTTACTTTTATAAAGAATATTTGTACAATGTGTACGAATTAAAAGAACTTTTCTAAGCAGTTTTGTAATAGAAATAATCTTTGCACATTGCAATTAATCGATTTCTCGTATGCTCTCAATGTTTCCTCAGTTCCGTTAATGATTGAACTGATAAAAAAAAAATGTCAAAACTTTTGAAAGCGATAAGATGAAAGAGACGTACATTAAGCCATTTTCTCGGTTACATTTATCGAGAGTTCGTTTCACCGTTGGTTCCAAACGTTTAAAAACGTTATGTTGATCTGGCTTTACACGTGGCGCAGGTCCTTTCGTTGTTGCGTACGATTTGCAAAGATTTTTTGCTTTGTTCAAGCAAGTTTCGCTCTCTTGAAGAGCTCTTATCGCTTCGCCGCATTTGTCAGCCGCTAAAAGATCTTCGCCGCAATAATTAAAGGCCTGAAAAGAAAATACGTCTATAATAGATTAAAACTTGACGCACAAACGCTTATATGTATTCAGGTGTTACGATTCTTACATAGGCACGGTAGAAAGAAGCCTTGAGCTCTAGATACTTAATCCACTGAGCCGAAATTTCAGGCTTGAATGGATGAAGTGTGTTCCCAGCGTCGGAAAATAATTTGCTCGTTTCGTTCGCCAGAGCTGATATAAGGCTTGCGTTGTGTTTTAACTCTACAGCTCTTGCTACAGTCACTGCAATTATAATAAAAATACATTTATTAATTATTATGACGTCCCTTTTCTTTTATTTCTTTAACGATTATAATTATTTATATTTATTTTTTCTTCCTCATAGAGGAAGCTGATTTCGTTCCCAAAATTCCAAAACCTCGAGAAATCACATTAAGAAAAAAAGTCCATTCGTGCGTTTGTGTATGATGAACTTACAAAATTTAAATGAATATATCACGAGAACGGATTACTCGATCATCCTGAAACTTTGCACACGGGTCGTGTCGCGATCTTCGTTAGTTAGCTCCAATTTTCAGCCAAATTTCTAACGGATGTCTCATTTTATGGTTTGTTGAATTTTTCGAAAACAGGAGGTCCGCTCTCTAGCTTTCATAAATTTTTAGCTATCCAGTTAAATCGTTCTACAAGAATACGTTAGGGGAGAAGGTTGACAGGGAAAATGACGTGCCGCTCCAAGTTTTTTTTGTATAAATTAAAAGGCTCAAATAAGATTAAGGAAAGTTTTTTGTTGTATGAAACTGAAAAAGTAAACTGATCGTATTTCAAATGTAAGTATCGTGCAAACGTGGAAAGACTTTAAACACGTATTTCTATGAAACTACATTTTCCAGCTTAGCATGTAGCATAAATTAAAATATTATGAACGAAATCAATTATTGCACAGCGCCTTTAATTCCTTATAAGTTTCTTCAGGAATTAAACCAATCGTTATCATTATATTGTTTATCTACGACATTTTTATTAACAGCAAATAAATATTATCGTCGAGTAAATGTTACTTTTATAGCAATTGCTTTAACTTATTCGATATTTAATATTTTTTGTTGCCAATAAGTTCAATCCCCGCGTAATTGATTAAACTTTAAAGGAAATATTGAATTTTTTTTTCTAAAATAGCTCAGCATGTTGCTAAACCGCATGGCGACAAATGACGCGCCACTAAAATTTTACGACAGAACGCTTTCTCTTCTATTTCTTCTTCTCAATTCGATTCGGTCCCGGAATCCTCCCCGTCGACGGGGAGGGGGACATATGGCCAAGATGGTAACAGCCGATTCTCCAACATGATTACAGGTAGAAACCACGCCGACCACTAGCACTTTCTATTAATAATTGTCAAGAGCGTTGTCACCTCTCTTGGACTTTTATTTATTTTCTTTCTTTATTATCGTCATTGTCGGAAAGGTTGGTGCAATTACCTTTCTGCGTTCTTTTATTTTTCTGTCCTCTGCTTTCAAATTTCCTTTACACAATTGGAGACAATCGAGAATAAATACCAGGAGCGGGAATAAAGCACACCGAACCGACCCAATATATTCTCATAATTTCCTGTAGTCAAAAGAAATTCGATAACATCGTCAATATTATATAGAATATTTCGTTTTAGCTTTAGTTTATCATTAATGATTTCACATTATTTATATTTGTAATATAATTTTATTATATTTAGATAAATTATCGCGATTTTACTTTTAAATATTTATTAATAAATCTAATTATTTGTTACAATGATGTTTTTATTATATTTATATTGTTATATTAAAACGTGTATGAAACGCGGTGATGGAACGAGTGACGAAAAATCGAAAAAGTAGCAGGGAATACGTGAACATTATGATGAGAATTAAGAATAAAACACCAATGGAGGTACGTGCATGAAGGATGGAAGCAAAATGACACAAAATTGCAATATAAGCGAGAAAAAGAGAAAGCAAATCGTTAATATATTAAATATGAGAGGAAAGATGACCGATATCATTGAAGATTTTTTTAAAGAGCTCATAAATTAGACAAACGGAAAGCCATCAAGGTGAGGTAAAGAGATGAATGCTCTTAGGAAGAATAGAGCTAAATAAACTAAAAAATAAAGGTGAAAATGGACAAGGGTTGTAGATATATAAAGGACTAAACAAAAGGATTGGAGCTGACTTGAAAGGTTTAGATACTGCACGGCACAGTGGGAGTGCCGCATTCCTAGGAACAGAACGAGATAAAAGGCAAAGATAAAGAGCAGTGGACCAGGATAAGGTGCAGGAATGTAGGTAGAGCCCGAAAAAAGGACAAACGAGAAGAGAATTACAGGCTATGAGGAGAAGGAATCAATTATTGAAATAAGTAGATTTAAGACAACATGAAGTACAAATGCAAACCAATGTTATATTTCGAAGCTCAAAGAGTGAGGATGGCTGAATAAATACTACTACCCCTAGAACTGCAATTACTACTACTACTAATACTACTACTACTTAGTAGTACTGCTCCTGCTCCTGCTAATGCTACTACTAGGGTCATATTATAATATATTTAATATGACAGTTCAATATGCGGAATCCTGTCGTGAACGTTAACCGTATTTCAGGTCCCAAACGGAACTCTAAATTACGTTTGTCATAATGGTCATTTTTTAAAATACCGGCATATGTTTGTATTCCTTAAGAAGGTTCATCAGGTAGAAAGGTACTGGGTCGATAGATAGGCACTCTAGTACGGCGCGGTAAGTGGCAACGTCATTTTACTGCAAACAACTGAGAGTGATGTGGCTATACCGGATAATATTCGTTAACTAAGTACACAATCAATATGATTGTTGTCCTGCTACTTTATTCACTTGTACTATTTGTACAATATACGAATATGCCATAACAACGCATGTCAGAAGAGTCGCATCAGATAGAAAAATCTTATATCAACGGCCCAGGTGAAAATTCCCAAATAATTCATTCATATTTCTATAGTAGTTGGGAGTACGTGATACAAATTTGAGTTGTTTCTGTGCATTTGACTCTACCTGGTGAACATTCTTTAGGATGCCTTTTCATATCACGAAGAAAGAAATCAATTGATCCAAAGCAGTCTGTTTTCTACATATAAAATCCTAAAAATCTTTTTTCTTTGAGCTGTCTCTGTTGGGTGATTGACTCTTTAGTTTTGAAATTCGTCGAACGTACGAAAGACTTTTAGGTTCTATCTCTTTCTAGTTCAGTCACACAGCGAACGCTTCTCTCTCACATACTGATCAACGCGGTTGACGCAGCTATCGTCTCTCGTTGATCTCCTGTAGCTTTGGCATAAATATTCTTAAATAAATTAAATAATAATTGTGTTCAATTAATTCGCGTACCTTCTTGAGCTTCTGCAGTGCATTGATTGATATACGCGTTTATAACCCGTGGATCTAAATCGCTGCCGAGGAGTGGAGGATTAGCAAGCTGTGGCAGAAATTCAGTTTGCACAAAAGTGAATATACCAGCAGCCTGCCTCAGGGTACTATGAACAGCTTTAGCCTCGTTCATAGCAACTCTGAAAGATGGAAAACAGTCCAATTGATTATTCTGCTAATTATCCTTCAGTGTCCTTGTTACTCACTCATCCTTGGCAGCAATCATAGCAGCGTGCTTCATAAACCATAGACCCACATTGATGCTTATATTGGCTGCTTCGTAGACAGAATCTGCACTTCCACTGTAATATAACTAAATTAATAGATATTATAGATATTTTGAAGCACTTTGGGTACTTTGGAACCTCTGAGAACCCCACAATGTTTTCTCTTACTTCCCTAATTGGTTTATTTTGTTGGAAAGTAGGTCAATAGAATAAGCAAATTCTAGGGAAAAATGATGGAAAAATGGAATAAATGTGAAAGGTTTGCTTTCCATTGGAGCCAAGAATATCCAAGAACGATTTCAAATTTAAAAGATTTTATAAATATCATTTCTCCCCTTAATTGGCTTATTTTTATTTAAAAGTAGGTCACTGGAAAGGCCAATTTGTCTGGATGTACCTCTTCATCGTCGATACATGTATATTGAAAATCGATTTTCATATCATTTGCGAATAATAATATTCCAACGAAACGGGTTAGATCAGTTATATTCAATGTACAAGGCATTATGACGTTTCGAATGCTTGTTAAGTTTGAATTTACTGAATTCCGTTGCAGAGAATGTATAAATCCAATTTGCGAAGCAAATGACCTACATACGCTCCCATTGCGTAACCCTGGATACTCCGGGATCCGTGAGGACTCCAACAAGTTTCCTTCTACTATTCTCCTTCTCGTTGATTTAATTTGATTTAAAACTAGGTCAGTGGAAAAGTTTATCTCTAAAGAATGTTTCTGTGCAGAGGTAAATTGAATTTTCCTTCATTTGCAGGTAGAAATTCTCTCTCAAGAACTACGATACAACGATTTCATTAAAATCTACCTATAATTATGAAATGGATATGATTTCAAATTCCTATAAATAATTAGATAGATTTTTAAAGTCGCGAAAACTCTGCTGGACCCCAGAGTACCCAGGAAAGATAAAAAATCGAAAATAAAATCATTTATACAAAAGACTTACTGCGCCGACGATCCAAGCAGCGAGTGTGTCCATTTGAAGACAAATGAATTTCGCAGCTTGCTAGGATTCGGCCTTCCGACTCTTCTCGATTGCTCCTCCGACGTCTCGATTTCCCAAATCAATCCATACAGCAGTCCCAAGTACGCAGTAAACGCAGGCTCTATCGTCTCACTCGTGTTGTTCGGATTCCTGATAAGATCGAGTAAACGATGCCTCGAAAGCTTTAAATCGCTGCAAAGATAATATCACATATTTTTGTACTGATCTATGTACTTTCGTTGAGATTATTATGAGAATGAACAATAACATTCACGTAGAAATATAAAGCGCAGACGTGGGCGTCTCTCTTATTGCTTTGAATAAAAAGCATTGTAGCAATGTAGTGATTTGTTGTCATTTCTATGTACTCAAAGCGAGAATGGAATACAAATTAGCACAATAATAAAATTAATGCAGAAAGATACGCTTGATAGTTATGTTATTATAGAGTGCAGAGGTAGATGTCTCCTTTGTTTCTCTTGCTAGAGATTCTTCGTTTATTTACCGTACACTTATTAAACAGCCACAGGTGACTTCAGGAGTATAATGAATTTAAGTTTCAAATAGCTACAAAGACAATTTTCACCAAATATTTTTCTCATCGGACCAACATTGACTCTGCGTTATCGAATGGAAAGTAAATAATCACTCAAAGTGACTCATTATATCCCAATCTATTATTGTCTCTTAACAATACAAAGGGTTGTCTTCTATTCTATATACTTTCACTGATGCAGCAATGGAAATAAAAAATTTTATTATAGAACGTATCAAAGAGAGTATTATAGAGTGCAGAGATAGGCGACTCCAATTGTATTGAATAAAAGATGTTGCTGGTATAGAAGGTACGTAGTGATTTCTTTCTTTTCTGTGCTCTTAGCGATAGTGCCATAAAGACGTAAAATAAAATTTAAATATATGCTTGATAGTTACGTTACTACAGAGTGCAGAAATAAATGTCTCCCTTGTTTCTCAGCTACAGATTCTTCATTTATTTACCACTTTATTTACAACATTATTACCGCACTTATTAAACAGCCGTAGATAACTTTAGAAGTATAATAAATTTAAGTTTCAAATAGTTGCAAAGACAATTTTCATCAAATATTTTTCTCTACGGCCTAACATCGAGTCTGCGTTATCGAATAATAAATACATTATCCCTCAAAGTGCCTAATTACATCCAAATCTAGCATTGCCTCGTAACAATATAAGATTTTGTTTTTTATTTTACATACTTTCGCTGATTCAACCATGGAAATTATAAATAACATTCACGTAGAAAACGATGCGTGATAATTATGGTATTATAAAGTGCAGAGATGGGCGTTTCTCTTACCATTTTGAATAAAAGATTGAAGCGATTTTGCTTTCTGATCTATATACTCTTAGCGAAGATACCATACAAATGTATAATAAAATTTATGTAGAAAGATATGCTTGATAGTTACGTTATTATAAAGTCCACAGATGGATGTCTCCCTTGTTTCTCTTAAAGATTCTTCGTTTAGTTACTCCACTTTTATTATACAGCAGTAGGTAACTTTAGAAGTATAATAAATTCATGTTTCAAATAGCTACAAAGACGATGTTTATCAAATATTTTTCTCTCAATGTATCAAATTACATCTCCATAGTTACAAGACAATGATAGCCTCGTAACGATACAAAGTTTTGTTTTATATTCTGAATACTATAATGAAAAACAACATTTACATAGAAAACTATGCATGATAAATAGTTACAGTATTATAGAGCGCAAAAATGGGTGTCTCTCTTATTCTTTTAAATAAAAGGTATTGCAGCAATGCGGCAGTTTGTTTTTTTGTTTATGTACTCTCAGTGAGGATACCGTACAAATGTAAAAGAACATTAACATACAAAACAATGCTTGATCGATAATTACAGCGATTATAGCGTTTTATTTTCTTTGCTATGTACTTTCGCTGAAGCAACTATGAAAATGAAAAGTAACATTCATGTAGAAAAGTATGCGTGATAGTCATAGTATTATAGAGCCCAGAGTTTGACGTCTCTCTTACTGTTTTGAATAAAAGATATTGCAGCAATGTAGCGATTTCTTTTCTTGTCTATGTACTTTCGCTGAAGCAACTATGAAAATCAAAAATAACATTCATGTAGAAAACTATGCGTGATGAATAGTTGCAGTATTATAAAGCACAAAGATGGGTATCTCTCTTGTTCTTTTAAATAAAAGGCATTGCAGCAATGCAGCAATTTTTTTACTTTTTTATGTATTTTCACTGAAGCAACTATGAAAATGAAAAGTAACATTCATGTAGAAAACTGTGCGTGATAGTTACAGTATTATAGAGCGCAAAGATGGGCGTCTCTCTTAATGTTTTAAATAAAAGATATTGCAGCAATGTAGCGATTTCTTTTCTTTTCTATGTACTTTCGCTGAAGCAACTATGAAAATCAAAAATATCATTCATGCAGCAAACTATGCGTGATGAATAGTTGCGGTATTATAGAGCAGAGAGATGGGTGTCTCTCTTGTTCTTTTAAACAAAAGGTATTACAGCAATGCGGCAGTTTGTTTTTTTGTTTATGTACTCTCAGTGAGGATATCGTACAAATGTAAAAGAACATTAACATACAAAACAATGCTTGATCGATAATTACAGCGATTATAGCGATTTATTTTCTTTGCTATGTACTTTCGCTGAAGCAACTATGAAAATGAAAAGTAACATTCGTGTAGAATACTATGCGTGATAGTTATAGCATTATAGCACTATGCGTGATAGTTATAGTATTATAGAGCCCAGAGTTTGACGTCTCTCTTACTGTTTTGAATAAAAGATATTGCAGCAATGTAGCGATTTCTTTTCTTGTCTATGTACTGTCGCTGAAGCAACTATGAAAATCAAAAATAACATTCATGTAGAAAACTATGCGTGATGAATAGTTGCAGTATTATAAAGCACAAAGATGGGTATCTCTCTTGTTCTTTTAAATAAAAGGCATTGCAGCAATGCAGCAATTTTTTTACTTTTTTATGTATTTTCGCTGAAGCAACTATGAAAATGAAAAGTAACATTCATGTAGAAAACTATGCGTGATAGTTACAGTATTATAGAGCGCAAAGATGGGTGTCTCTCTTAGTGTTTTAAATAAAAGATATTGCAGCAATGTAGCGATTTCTTTTCTTTTCTATGTACTTTCGCTGAAGCAACTATGAAAATCAAAAATATCATTCATGCAGCAAACTATGCGTGATGAATAGTTGCGGTATTATAGAGCAGAGAGATGGGTGTCTCTCTTGTTCTTTTAAACAAAAGGTATTACAGCAATGCGGCAGTTTGTTTTTTTGTTTATGTACTCTCAGTGAGGATATCGTACAAATGTAAAAGAACATTAACATACAAAACAATGCTTGATCGATAATTACAGCGATTATAGCGATTTATTTTCTTTGCTATGTACTTTCGCTGAAGCAACTATGAAAATGAAAAGTAACATTCGTGTAGAATACTATGCGTGATAGTTATAGCATTATAGCACTATGCGTGATAGTTATAGTATTATAGAGCCCAGAGTTTGACGTCTCTCTTACTGTTTTGAATAAAAGACATTGCAGCAATGTAGTGATTTTTTTTCTTTTCCATGTACTTTCGTCGAAGCAACTATGAAAATCAAAAATAACATTCATGTAGAAAACTATGCGTGATGAATAGTTGCGGTATTATAGAGTGCAAAGATGGGTGTCTCCCTTGTTCTTTTAAATAAAAGGCATTAGAGCAATGTAGCAAATTTTTTTACTTTTTTATGTATTTTCGCTGAAGCAACTATGAAAATGAAAAGTAACATTCATGTAGAAAACTATGCATGATAGTTACAGTATTATAGAGCGCAAAGATGGGTGTCTCTCTTAATGTTTTAAATAAAAGATATTGCAGCAATGTAGCGATTTCTTTTCTTTTCTATATACTTTCGCTGAAGCAACTATGAAAATCAAAAATATCATTCATGTAGCAAACTATGCGTGATGAATAGTGGCGGCATTATAGAGCAGAGAGATGGGTGTCTCTCTTGTTCTTTTAAACAAAAGGTATTACAGCAATGCGGCAGTTTGTTTTTTTGTTTATGTACTCTCAGTGAGGATACCGTACAAATGTAAAAGAACATTAACGTACAAAACAATGCTTGATCGATAATTACATTACCACAGTGCACGGAGATGGGTAATATGTCAAGTTTTAAGATAAACAAGAGTGACGTTTATCTTAAATCTTGACATTTCACGTATACTTACCCCACAATGTATTCAACATTACTATTAACTAATTATACAAACGTAGCTAACTTTCAGGAAATCAAACGCTTTAAATAGGTGACAATACCACCAATTTCCCACCCCTCGCCCCATGCCATGCTTCTTTCAAGTCAAAAAAATCTCTCACAATGCGTAATTACATCCAAATAAGCTTAAAGCATCGACTTCACAACGAACCTGCAAAGTCTCCTCGTAGCCTCTGTCGGTTTCTCGATCTTAAGATCGAAATTTTGATTAGTCGTAGCTTTAAGTAAGTTACGATGAAACCAGTGAGCCATATCGACGTTTCAACGAGTTTCTCCTTTCGTTAAATTTCAAACAAAACGTAAATACGTTTCTCTTATCAAAAAACGAAAGTAGACCTTAAAATCTTAGACTGACAGGTGGAAACTCCTTTCAATCGACACCCCGAACATGCGCCAATCCACTTTTGCACTTTTCCGGCTATTCTTTTTATTTTTTTTTTAAGAATACGCAGGGAAATAATGAATCAGGCGAACTCTGAAATCCACTGCGCCGCTCCTCTTATCAGCTGTCATCCCCCTCCATACTTCCTTTTCCTCCTCCTCTCCCCCACCAACCCCAACGCTTACTTCTCACCGTCGCCCTGTTGTACTGACGATCATGAATGCGCTGCTCCTGACGTACATACTACTACTACCACAAAATCGAAACCACTCTCCTTCGTCCCGGGATTATTGTACAAATAATAATTTGAGTATCCTCTGTACGTGATTCCGTGGTTGTGTTTTTTTTTCACCCCTCGGTGCGCCGAGTATCCCTTGCGTCCGTTCACAATAGAGTGGAATCCGCGGGCGGATATTTGTCGGAAAGGTGAGTAAGCGAGCTTGGAATGTTATTTGCGCCACTTACTTGGTTCGTATCGACGTATAGACGGTTTTCATATAATCCGACGTATATGAATACCTTGATTTATCGTCGGATTAAAAGGATTTTAAAATGCGACATTCGTCGACAGCCATCTCATTTTTCGGACATTTAATACAATGGGATTGTTTATTATCATTTTTTTTGTTGGGGATTTTGAAATTAGAAGGTCGAGCATGACCTTTCACTTATTATGTATGCTGCATTTCTGGGTTTTACATTTTCTTTGAGATTCGCTTGAGATGAATTGCAGCTGCGTATCAACCAGTTGCCTTATATTCAATGAATTGTTATTAGTACTCATGAGAATTTGAGGAATCGGAGTTAAGAAGGTTGCGATGCATTTTTATTTTCATGTACGCTGTACTCCGGACATTTAAATGTCCTAAACCATTTGGTTGAGATAAATCCTAGTTCGGTTATTCTTTTTGCTTTAAATTCAATGAATTGTTATTAATACTCTTGAGAATTTGTGGAGTCGGAGTTAAGAAGCTTGCGATGCATTTTTATTTTCATGTACGCTGTACTCCGGACATTTAAATGTCCTAAACCATTTGGTTGTGATAAATCCTAGTTCGGTTATTCTTTTTGCTTTAAATTCAATGAATTGTTATTAATACTTTTGAGAATTTGTGGAGTCGGAGTTAAGAAGCTTGCGATACATTTTTTTTTTCATGTACGCTGTACTCAGAGTATTTAAATATCCCAAACCATTTGATTGAGATAAATCGTAGTTTGGTTATTCAATTTGCTTCAAATTCAATGAATCATTATTACTTCTAAGAATTTGTTGAGTCATAGATATGAAGCTGGCGATACATTTTTATCTTTGTGTACGCTGTACTTTGGCCATTTAAATGTCCTAAACCGTGTGGTTGAGACAAATTGTGGTTATTCAATTAGCTTTAAACTCAATTATCTGTTATTATTACTTGTGAGAATTTGTGAAGTTGCAGTTTAAAAGCTTGCGCTTCTAATTTTCATGTACGCTGCGCTTTAGACAAATAATATGATTGAAACGAATCATAGTTTTGCAATCCAATTTGCTTTAAAATCAACTAATGGATATTATTGTAAGAATTTGTGGAGACCGAGTGAATACGCTTGCGATCATTTTTACTCTTTCATTTTTCTTAATTAGTAAATCGGGGATGCAGGAATGGCTACCGGAAGCGGCGGGAATTTCATAAGCAAGCCTGCAAGAGGATGGCTCCATCCGGATCATTTAGTCAGCAAGGAAGGAATCACCTACGTAGTCAGAGTAAATGAAATTCTGATAGAAAATACTAAATGTATAAAAAATTAATCATTTGTAGAAGTCGATTATCTCAAAATATATACATTTTTTAGTAGTTTTGTCGTGTTAAGAATTAGTAAAGGCTCAGCTCTATAATTATTGTATTTTGTTTTTATAAAATTATTGATTTTTTTCAGTATATCGGTTGTCTCGAGGTTTACACATCTATGAAGAGTTTGGATTTTGAGACCAGATCTTGCGTCGCCAAGTAAGGACACTGTTAGTGATTTTAAAAATGATATATTCCTTCTCGTCATATTAAATTTATTGAATTTCGTTGCAGAGAATGTATAAACCGAGTATGCGAAGCAGCTGGTTTGAAATCGGCAGACAAGAAGAGGCGGGTGGACAGAAAGGTGTTGAGAGCAATTGCGGACAAACCCTGCATGGATCACGCAGGAGCCAACATCAATCTGATTATCAGTAGTTGTAGTTTAGCCTTAACAACAATTGAGACTGGCCAAATAATTGCGAGCCATGAGATGCCGCGTATATCATTTGCTTCAGGGGGAGACTTGGTATCTGCCAACTTGTCTTCATGCTCACTGACAAAATCGCTCTTTATTAACGAAACGTTTTTCTTCAGGAAATCTTGGACTTTGTCGCTTACGTAGCAAAAAATATGCAAGAATGGCGAGCCTGCTACGTGTTGGAATGCGGCGGTGGACTTGCCCAAGAAGTTATATCAACTATCGGCCAAGCTTTCGAACTTAGGTTCAAGGAGTTCCTTACAAAACCATCATCCTTGCAGTGAGTGGCACGACTTTACCATTATTTCACTAAAATAATTTTAAAAAGAAGCAAAGTAGAACCTTGCACCATTGTCTTCTAATTGTTTTCGACCTTTCACGATGTCAAAGTCTTTTGTTTAAAAAATTTCGCTTCCACATAGCCGAAGCGTTGTGAAAATTGGAAAATTATAAAAAAGCAATGCGCACAGCGACTTATCTCCAAAAAAATATATCGATAGCTTAAGCTTTTGTAGACTCAGGATCTTTATCGTTTGTCACTTTATTCGATCCTGAGTAGTCCTCCTACTCCTATTCAATTTTTTAATATTCTTCCAGCCTGATAACTCAAGTTAAATGGTTCATCATAGTAAAATTGAATTACAAAATGTCTTTTGAATCTTGTTCAATTAATAGTTCAGGACTAAATGGTATACGAGAACCGGACCGTGACTATTACAACGATCTACCAGGAAAGGTACCACCGGATATAGGGCCGCCTCCAGTTCCACCGCTACCGACAACAGCGTCGACTTTACCGAATTTAAAGCATCATTATTCCTCGCACACTTCTACTGGTGCAAACAGCGGTATTCAATATACGCCACTACCGGAACCCTTTCCAAACGGTCGTGGAAGGCAGGCGCAACAGTGGACAGGTAATATTACGCAGCGTCACTCCCGTTTGGATTTACCGCAGAAATTAATCGATCGGAGTGCCTCTTACAGAAACTGGAAATCTAATCGACCTGAGCACAGATAGCTCATCAACGTCCACGAATTCTAGCGCTCAGGCGGAACACAATTACGTCAACGATACGGTGATAGCTGCGAGTCGAGAGAATCGTCGTGATCCAACCTCATTCTTCGATGCCTTCGACATGCGTAAGAAATTTATTTCTAAAATCATCTAATTAAAAACTTAAATTATTGATCATTTTATCAAATACAAATACGTGGCAATTTAAAATTGTTGACTCCATGACATATTAAATTTAATACACGGTTTATTCGCAATCCTCGGAGAACGATACGCATTTCCTCCGCCCTGAGCAACTCCTATAAAATAAATAAATAAATAAGATATATTATTAGCGATAGCTCTTGTAGAGAGGACTGGTTTTGTTTGCAGAACCTCTGAGTACTGCGATTTCCGAAATGACGAAACTAAGCCCCAGAACGCAAAAGCATCAGTTGAAGCAGGAAGTGTGGTTTCACGGGAGCGTCAGTAGGAGTGAAGCAGAATCAATGCTCACCAACGACGGCGATTTTCTAGTCAGAGAATCGCAAGGTTCGCCAGGGCAGTATGTCCTCACTAGCATGAACAACGGAACCCCAAAACATCTTTTGTTAATAGATCCAGAGGGAGTCGTGAGTAAAAAAAACCCTTTTTAACATATTTTAACTCAGCTTCAATATCAGTCTGATATAATCAAATTTATTAAGTTTCAAGCTTACGAATTAATTTAACTCACCGTTGTCAGACCTCTGAGTAAAACTAATCACTGGGTGACCAAGTCACTGGATCAAATTGATCAAATGACTGCCATTTTTAATCTATTTATACGATTCAAACGAAACCTTTATGAAATATAACTTTAAACATTGCGGAATTCAATAAGAGGGAGGAGGATTTTATCGGTAAAAAAAAATCGTGACGAATAAATACTCCAACAATTGATTATATAAAATAAAACCTCAGATCCGAATATTGAAAAATTGTAGAAGCTGTATTTGTTGTTTTAAATAGAAAATTTTATTAAAAACAATGTAACTCCTTTAACAATTTTTATTTTTTGGTTCTGAACATTTCTTAACACGACCAAAATACCTTTGCGAATAATTAACATTGAGGGATTTTCGTTAGAATTTTTCTGATTGAAAAAAAAAAGTATTTTCAGTTTATTTTCAACTTTTTTAACCAAACATTTAAGATAATATTCTGCAGATGTGGCGCCTTGAGAAAAACTATGTTTCAGGTTGGACCAGAGTGATAACCGAGGGTTAAAGTATAATCTAAGGAAAGTGTACGAAATTTTTAAATATAATTTCAGGTACGAACGAAGGATCGAATTTTCGACAGCGTGAGTCACTTAGTGAATCATCACTGCGACAACGCTCTACCAATAATTTCAGCGGACAGCGCTCTCGTTCTTCGATATCCGATTCCTAGACGTACGGAATATTAATTTTAATTCTGCGCAAGTAGTGACTAGAAAGAAAATATTAATAATAATAACGAAACCATACAGCGAATCATCGTCTAAGAGCGAGAAGCAACCGAGTGAGATCGAGCCGATTTTTTCGATCCACTCGTTCCTTATCGATATTCCAGGACAAGAAATGTCTCGGATCACCGATGAACGGTCTTTGAGCCAAGCATAGTTTAATCGAAAATTACTTCCTCTTTCTCTTCCTGATATCCGCGATAATTTTATTTTTATATGAATTTTCGAAACTCGTCCTAGCGTATAGAACAAGAGATAATTTTAATTGTCAATTTTTGCGAGCGTACCTCTGCGTTTTGTCATCGCACAACCTCGCAATATCCAACTTCTATATTTTCGTACGTAGTTCTATCAATGGATAGATCGCTGCGATCCACGCGATCCACGCGGCTCGGCAATCTTGTAATTTTGCCGATTTACTTTACTCCGACTGACGCCAATCATTATTTTTTACTCCAATCGAAATATGCTGGAAGAACAGACAAGCGCTTCATCGATCTTGCTACAATTTTGTTGCATTAAGTACAGGAAGGCGTGGATCCACTGATTTCATTTTTTTTAAATGTTTTATTTCTTTTTTTATCGGTAAAAAAAATGAACGATTGATTGTTCGAGGCAGTGTTGCGATGATGTTAAAAAAATCCTAAATTCAAGTATAAAAAATTGTAATAGTTTTATGTTTTTTCAACATTCATTACTATTTAAAAAAAAAAATTGAACTTCCACAATTTTTTATATTTCGATCTAGAAATATTTTTAAACAATTTGTTATACCGATTAAAGAAATCGGCAGATCCCGCCTCTATCCTATGAATATTTTTATTAGATGAATCAAATTTCAATTTCATTAATGAAATATTAATCGAATTCAATATTTGACATTTTTTTAACAATGTTCATGCAATTTTTTTCCTATCACCGTAACTGAGGAAAAAATATCTTGGCATATCGTTCATCAATATACAAACTGTGTGTAAATTAACGAAATTTTAATTGTATAAATTAATTTTAATCGATGAAATAACGATCTACATGATTTTATTTTACTTCGTAAATATATACGAAGACAACGCCATGATCTTGATGACCTACAACAACCGGTCGACTTTATTATCGTGAGAAAAAGCGTGTTGTAATTTTTCAACTTTGGCACTTGTACTTGTCGACGTTTTTTTTTTTCTTGCACATAATTGTTTTGTCAATACAGTGTCTGAAGCCCGCCAAAATATCATTATCAATGCGGTACCGAAACATGCTTACAACGAAACAAGTTTACAACGTTTTTTTTTGTACTCTTTGAGCTGAGAATCAATTAATTCTTTCCATAATTTTCATCTTTAGTTTCATTAAAATTCCCTCTCGTTGGAACTTTCCATCCGTCCATCGTATAAATTGTTCTAATTATGCAGTGTTAATGTTTGAAAAGTCTCTTAGGGTTTCTCTTAAATGTTAATGTTCAAAAGGTCTCGGGTGGAGATTACAGATTTCAGTAAAAAAAAAACATTTTATTTTTTTATCGGTAAAAGAAAATTACATCGAAACTTGCCTACGATTAACTGTTCGTAACGTTGTTCAGATAATGTGTAAAAAACCTCAAATCCAAATATACAAATGTGTAGAAAGAGTGGGTTTTCTGAAACATTTTTTTTTTTTTTTTTTTTCAAACGATCGAAATTGATCCTTTTCCTCAGGACTGCGTGGAAAATTAGAGAAAAATCTATTACGAAATAATCATTGTCTTGATCAGCAACGTTAATAAGTCACGGTGGACGATAATTTCATCATTCACGTTGAAAGCAACGAATTTAACTTGTATAATGCGAATTTGCGGACGCTAGCGTTAAATTAGAGTGACGAAGAATTCACAACAGTGCTGACGTCTTCGTATAGGCAGCCCCAAAACGAAATCTATATATTTATTAAATATATTTATATTCCTAGAGAGTAAGACTCGCCACGGTATGCACTGTGAATGAATGATCAACAAGTAACTCAAGGATTAAATAAGAAAGAAAAGAAATTACAACTTAAAAATGTAACTAGGGCAATCGTTAGATTTTCCATTTGATGCCATATTATTAGAAATATTAAAAACGTTGTATTAACCGAGAATTTTATCTGTATCGGATGATAATAACGAAGCTTGTTGCCGTTATTTAAGCATCGAGTCACTCATCGTGTCGCCAATAAAATCTTCTTACATCGTACAGACCAATCGTTATCTTTTTTATTCTTCTGTAATTTCTCCTACACCAAGTCCCTCAATTTGTGACAACGTCATAGGTATATCCACATCGTCTTCGGAATCCTCTCGTTTCTCACCTGCCAACTGTAAACAAATTTATATTTTAATATTCGACTTGAAAAAAAACATATTTGCTATGTGATTTAGAAATAATTATAGCAACATTCAGTCAGCAGATGCCATAGTAAAGCTACTGAGGTATTGTTATTAATTAGAAATCATTTTGTAACTTATTACTTGTATTGCTTTTAAAATTCAAATTTATTCGTGGGAAAAATCAACAGCTAAGTTATTTTTTTCAAAGCATCTCCACTGTTTCAAATAATAGTTCTCTTTGTTTAAAAATTACCAGAATTTCCAGAGGATATTGATACTTGAATTTCCGTTTTTGCGCTCGTTGTAAGCTTTTACGCTTCGTGTCTTCTTCGCGAATTTTGTAAATTACAGAATTAGGCAGGAAACCAAAGAGAGGTAATTTTGGAGATTCTAGAATCTCTTGCACTTTTTCTGGATCCTCCGTAAGACTATGAAGACTTCGTCCTGTGTGCAATCGTGTGTAAATTACTTTTTTTTTAAATCAAGATTAGCTACATTATCGAACGATAAAACTCACCATAAATCATTCTGGCTACACCTGGCATGTTGTAAGCCTTTCTGACATCAGAATTTTTATCAACGCTCGCCCAAAATTCATTAGGAAGAATATTCTTCGTAATTTTCGTCGATGGATTTAATAATTCATTTATGTGTCTTTCCCAAGCCTCGTAGCTTAGCACAGATTTATCAGCGACCAATCGCGTTCCTTTCAGTTGACCCTCTTTGATTTGGAGGATATCTAAAATAACAAAAAATTTCTGAGCTTAAAAAATGAATACAAAGTTTGTAAAACTAACGAAAGAAATTTTATTACCTTCGTCTCTGTACTGTAAAGTGGAGGAATGTTGCTCCAGCAACATAAGTTCTAGTCGTGGTGCGTCAGAGTTCTTGATATCGAGAGATCCGAAAGGAATGCTGCTCACAGGGTGCAGAGCTTTGTCGCAATCAACTTCTTCTTCGTAAACTCGATAAATTTTGCTCTCTGGTATCTCATCTTCGTCCAATTCTTCAGGAATCTCATCGACGGTTAAACGAGCTCTGTACTTGGGCGATAGATCTATGATAAGTAATGATAAAAAATATCTTCAAGGGAAGCTTACTTTTTATAAATTCAATGAAACAAAAATAACAATGTCCTATAAATAGTTGACTTAAGGGAATAGGGCACTGATTTTTGTTAAGAAAAACTTTATTCTACGAGTTAAAAAATCCTTTCAAAAATTCTTTACGATTTATTGTTTGTAACGGTCTTCTAATAATATTTAAAAATCCACAGTTTCAAATATAAAAAATTGTAGAAATTAAGTTTGTTTTTTTAAATAAAAAAAAAAGTTTTAAAAAATCGAATTTATTTCACAATTTTTTAATATTTGCGTTTGAGAATTTTGTCACATTATCATAACACCGTTATCACGAATCAATCGTGGAGGATTTAGGATAAAAATTTATTTAACGATTGTATAAGAAATTAAAACTTTGCACAGTTCTCATAAGGAATCCTGTAGAGATGTCTGCCTGCTCCAAAAACGATGTCTCCTCTCAATGACGAGAATGTTACGCTTTGTGCGCACGTATTTATCTCTAAAATCTTGAGAAGATCGTTCTGGTGATCCCAAATGCGAATTGTATTGTCCGATGATGAAGTTGCGCAAGTTTTAAGAGATTCGGAGGAAGCTAAAGCCACTATCAACTTCGAATGATCCTTCGATGGATGATGATCCAATCGTACTACAGCAAGTTATCCTCAAATTTATTTTAATTCTTGACAAAATATTTTTTGTGATTGCTTCTTTTTAAAAATCGTTTACTCACTTCTTTCAGCCGTATCGTACATAAAAATCTGATGTGCTTTCACTCGCTCGGAACTGCTCACGACGCATACGGTGTATCTAAAAAAAAAATTCAACGTTTTGTATTAAAAACAAAGAAAATATCAAGTTTATCGAGACTTACCCCATCAAAGCCGCACGAGTTATTGGCACAATGTAATAAACTGTGCATATCAGGGCCAAAGGAATTTTAATATCAGGAAAAATTCTCCAAACTTTAAAGCACTTGTCAATTCCTACGGAAACTATTTGACGAGATAACGTCGATGAGCACAAATTTGTAATCGTTCCAACGTGCGCCGGAATAACATGTTCGTGTTTTCCACTGAACTCATCGATGATCACGAGATTTCCCGCTGTTGTTCCAACTATTATTCGCGTTGTGATTGGGTTTATAAAATCTTTTTGATCTTCGAAGATCGCCTGGATTTTTTCGTACCACTCGTAAGCAACGATACAAGTTATCGTGCATTCGTCGTTCACCCAAACGTGTCTAATATTCGATTATACATTGATTGGACAATTTTTATTTTTCCTCTTAAATAGTTTTCAAAAATTACTAACTTTGGCTTCATTGGATTAGTTTTTGTACTACTGACTAATATTTCTCCAGTTCTTAGTATAATCGTGTGCATTCTATCTAAAAAGTCGTTGAAACATTGTAATTATAGTTTTTAAAATATTTCTACGAAAATTTGTATTTTTTTAAAAAAGATGTCATTATTAGAAATTTAATGAATCGTTCATGTTTTACCAATCGTTGTATCTACGAAACTCACTCAAAATTCCACTGTAAGCTGCGCCAATGACTTCGAGAGTTGCCGGCAATATCTGAACATTAATTTGTTTTCCCGTACGCGACGATAAAATCGTCACGTTATTATCAGCGCTGATGACGATGATTCGAATTGGAAACATGGGATTTACGGTTGAATACAAATTCGTAGCAGGTGCTCTAAAAAATTGAAATCAGTAAAAAGAGCTATGTCTACAATCATTTGAGTTATTTTTAAATAATTGTAAAATATCTTACGTGAGCGGAGCATAAAAAACATACAATTGATGCATTTGAAAGCAACAAATTTTTGTTCCAAGGCTCGCCAAGGATGAGGCTTTATCGTTTCG
This sequence comes from Cylloceria caligata, assembly GCA_963942595.1. Lineage (NCBI taxonomy): Eukaryota > Metazoa > Arthropoda > Insecta > Hymenoptera > Ichneumonidae > Cylloceria > Cylloceria caligata. Next base: position 4,597,319 of record OZ012707.1, on the reverse strand, counting down.
TGCAATTTGCCAAATTTGGCCAAAATTTCTAAAGGATTCCATTTTTCCCCGAATATTACAGCTCCAAACTTGCAAAACGTTCTCCTTGCAACAAGTTATAAATCCACAGATCGACGGATGCGGAGAAATTATTAAAATTTGGTCATTGTGACCATTAGGACAAGACATTGTACATTCCAATTGCAAATTCCATCCCATTACGTTACCCTGCTGATCTCCACTGATCAACCATTCACTGGTACGAAGATAACACAATACTGTGATCGCTGCTTTTGTTGCAGCTACTTTTTTAGCGAGAAATTCTACGGGCACTGCTTCTCTTGTTCCTTCCGGTTCCATTGACAAAATGTATAGAGTTGTCAAGTAAGAACTCGCCAGCAGGCTCAGAGCTACAATATTATTTAACAATTATTGCAAAATCTATCATTTATTTATTTATTTTTATTGTTGATTCACGACTCACATGAATGTTCTACCAGAGAGGAGTGCTCGACTCTCCATAAAGCTCCGCAACTGGTATCCAAATAAGATATAGTTGGCAAGCTATTCAATGGATGTTCAATATCGCGCAATGGATATCTCTGTGGAAATTAAATTTATTTTTACTACTTGGCATCGAGAAGTTATCGCGTTTCTTCATTACAATTAATTAATGCAATATCAAAAGTGAAATATAAAAGAATAATTAAATTTAATATAAGCCTTACGATATTTTATACTCACAGTTGCTTTATTTGTACCAACAATGACAATTTCATTTTTAGAGGACGAGTAGAAGAGCTCTTCGATTCTAAATTCATTGCGAATCACTTGAAGAAGTCTGCAGGAAGCTGTGAGAAGCCATATCATATCATCGTGAGGAATATAACATGCTGAGGCTCTGGCTTCGGTACACCATATCATTTTCGTAAATAACATGGTGGAAGTAAGGGGATACGAAGGTCGAACCGGCTTTCCTTGCATGGAATACCTGTGCACCATAACTCCAGTTTCCAGAACGAGATATTCCTGAATAAAAAAAAAATTGTAAACGATTATTCTTTTCAAATCACGAAGAAGTAAAAATAGCGAAATTCTGTACCTGAGTTTCGCTACAATAGCAAATATCTCCATAAGTTCCGATTAAAGATGTCGAATAAGCCAATTGTAATCCATGATTCAATTTATCCTCGCGAATACCTTCAAACATACTCGCATCCGCTCGATTTTTAAGACGTACTCGCATATTATCTACCGCGCTTCTCAATTCTTTCTTCTTATCCCGAACGCTCGATGTATCCGAGTCGGACATCCCGCGATTTTTCGATTTGAATTTACGCTTCCTTTCGCGCGTTTTTTCGATATATCTAATTTGCTAAACTGACCGAACCGTGAATGTGAGTACGAGTGAGATAGCACTATCGACGATCGCGGTAGAGCGAAAGAGACACCGACAGAAACTTAAGGTAATGCGTTATACCGACTGAGCAGCAATGAGTGCAAGTGACACAGCGCTATTGACAATCACGATGAAGTGACAAAGACTGACAGAAAGTTATAGAACATCACCTTAAGATGATCTTGGTCGGTAACGAAACCTATAATACAATTTTCAGCGCCAGGATTGATCTTTGGAATAAAAAATAAAAACGCTAAACTGTAGAATTGTGAGACGCAGTTCACAGTTCTCTTTTATCCGAAATATCAAGGCTTATCACACATTACCTTTCAGTGAAATCTGATATAACTCAGTCAGTAACAAATATTGTAATCCACATATCTCTGCAAGGTTTGATTTATCGAGAAAAATAAACCGAGAGCAATACCCTCCGTCTAACAATTCTGCAAAGCACCGATAATATCTTTTACTCAACAGATAATCCGTGGCGGAGAAATTTCGAATAGGAAATTTACTTTCGTCTCTCTCGCTCCCGTGTCTTTCACTTTAATGTCAAATGCGCATGCGCAATAGATCGAGGAATTAATTTTTAAACAGTTGTTTGCATTTACGTTTTGTAAAATTACGTTGGAAATGACTGGTCACCGGATGATCTTTGTGCTCCGAGCAACCGTTCACCTGATGTTTACAAAATCCCGAAAGTAAAGGTCAATGCGACACATTGAGACGTAAAATATCGCGCGTGTTGCGTATTACTTAGCTCGTGACAATCGTGGAATTTTCATTTTTTTTTCTTAATATTCAATCTTCCTACCGCTTTGGATCCCATTCAAAAGATATCTTGACGACGTGTTGGTAACTAAAAGAGAAAAGTTTGGCGCGAGAAAGATCTCTGACAAGTCACACGAGCTATTTTTACGACAGGCAGGATCGATACATTTTTACGTATAAATTCACTCGAAATAGATGTCGTTACGTTCCGTCTGTGTATTTATAACGTAAATAGAGCGTCGCAGAATGGCTTTTGAGGTTATCGAGTTGTTCGAGAGCGAACAGTCGAGCTGTCGTGACTCGCCGTGACAGAACGACGTCCCACGCGTGTGTTTCGACGACCGCTTGCCTGTGTCTAGCTTCGGTTAAACTCCTTTAAACTGCTACTTTTACTGCGTAGCCTACTATGTCACATTCCGAAGCAACTATGAACGAGGAAACGGAATGTCTGAGAGATCGCATCTATTATCTGGCCAGAGATGGAATGGCAATGACGATCTACGCACTTCTCAGCGGTTTAACAGCTGAACATGTTGACAGACTCATTAACCAGGTATTTAAAAAAGAAAAAAAATTTATTAACAGTTTGTCAATTCTTTTCATGCTTACCGATCACTGCTGACTTGCACAAATGTACTACAAGCGCAGCAAGGTAACCGCTGTCGAACAATAATTTAGTACACAAAGTACCATTAAAGCCTGACAAAATGTCAATGCTGGTAAACATTAGCTTTTTCCATTGTAAAACCAATTATTTGTGTTTCACATCTTCTTAAGACGATACGACTCATCTTTGGAAATTGTAATGTTCAAAAGAAACTGTAATCTTATTTATTCAGATGCGATTGGTGTTTAAAAAAAAGGAAATTGGATTTCGCTGCAGTATAAACGAACAAAGTAAAATCAAATTTCTCCTTGTACAAAATATTAACCAGAGTCAATTATGTTACAGACATAAAAGAAAATGTAATCCATTTTTAAAAAATGTATTCTGTACTTTTTTTGTTTTGATTTTTGTGCACGTTGCTTCAACTTGTGAAGGTAGCATCGTAGTTGTTGTCGAAATTGAATAAAATCGGCAAAGGGAATTGTTTGTAACTTAAGAATTGGAATTTTCAATGAATTTCATACGCAAAGGTCTTTGTCCCAAGCTCATTTCGCAATTTGGTTAGTTGCCGCATCATCCACCAATTTGGCACAATAAGCATGAAAAATGTGGCTATCGAAGGTGAGAAAAATTGTGGTTAATTGCATCAGGATAATGTAGCGATGTGCTAGATTGTCAATCTAGTTTAAAAATAGTATCAGGTGCTATAAATCTTAAGGCTATCTCACGACTAGCAGTGGCGTGTATACTTCTATTGACATGTGCCCAAGCCCACACTTAGCCTCTGGTTTTGTTGGCAGCAAGCCAATAATGTCTACGCACGAAGCTGAATCAAGGGGATATGATGTACAAAGGAAATGAAAGCCTTTGTTCATTACGCTTTTGCTAAAAAATTTACTTCTGCACATGAAACTCATACTTTTTCTTTTGATAACATTTTTTATTACATTTTTATTCGGAAACAGAAATGAACCATTTTTTTTTGGTAATAACAATGAAAGAATTATTAAGTTTTGTTAAACAATATAAATCTCCTGTCAACTATGTAAAAAAAAAAATTAATAAAATGATTTTGAATGAGTGGAATATTCCACAGGATATTTCAAGTACTTTGGGTGTTTGTTTTGAACATGCTGCAGCCAATGATTATAAATGTAGAGAAGGAAGCAGAGGCCTTATCTTAAATTATATTCTATTTCAATCTAGACACGTCGAGCATTGCAGTTTAAACTTAAATGAATAATCCGTTATGCTAATAGAATGTTCTTGGATTTGTTCTAAATAAAACTTGCGGCAAGATAGAGTAAATAAGTCTTTTCAACAACTGAAACATGTGTGAATCATTAAGGAAAATCTCAAGTCACGTTATCTATGGTCTGAGAATCAAATGCATAGAAATTTCTAGCACATTTTTCTCGAACCCAAAGTTGCAGATAAACGTTGGATTTGTGGGGTTCTCTTCGTGCTACGTTTACACATTAAGATTCACTTTTTTGACGATTCCACAAAAATCTGACGTCGAGGGCAATGTGTTAACGGTTTTTAGGTGACCTGTCTGTATCGAATCTTACCTCAAGAAACAATGTGTCACTCGTTGTCTATTTTTCTTAAGAGTACCATTTCAACACGAATTTCTCCATGTCGATTAAACTTTTGGATGAATTATGAGGACGGTGAGCTGTAGAATTGTCGGACACAGTTCACCGTTCTCTTTTATCCGACATCCCTACAAAAATCTGGGTGTTCGATAAAAATATGTGGAAAGTTTTAAGATGAGGTGTCAATAACGGAGTCTCCCCTTAATGCTAAGCTCAATACCGACGCAGGTCGCATGAATGCGAGAGTGACAGCACCATACGAATGGCATGAGTTCGAGAGCTAAAGATAGGATACCTCTCCTTAAGAATGTCTTCTTACATCCTTTTTCCTGTTATTACAAGATATAAAAATGAATTTATTTTCATTTCCAGAAAGTAATAATCCATGATGAACAACAAGGTACACCCTTAATAGAAGCAGCAAGATTCGGACACAACAACGTTGTCACGATGCTAATTGAGAAATTCAAACCAGATTTGGAGCTGGAGGGGATTGTAAAATTTGACGGATATGCTATCGAGGGAGCAACTGCACTTTGGTGCGCAGCAGGTACGGAATACATAGAAGCTTAAGGAGTTACAGACTGTTAGATAGGGAAAAAAATTCAATAAGTCATAGAGAATCGACTAATCTATATCTTAAAAATATTTATAATGAATCTTACCAATCGCTTTTACCAATTTATTAAATATTTATTATTTTGTAAGACAATATTTGCTTAATAAATTATTTATTTCAAACGTATTCATGGCTAAGCGTCGATAGGTCTCCATTCTCAGTCAAATATTAATTTTTTTACGCCATTATCATATCAATTTCGTATTGAGATAGTTTGGCCATGAAAAGATTATCCAAAGAGTCCATAGTTTCATTTCTTATATCGAAAGTTAAATCTCTTTGACGTCAATTGAAATCAGATAAATTAAGAATGCTTCGCGTGTTCCCAATTATAAGTTTGATTCTATTGTAATCACACAAAAAGTTTCAGACTCATTGAATCAACAGTTTGATAATATTCTCAATAAATGTTGGGGAAAAAAAATGTACAACATATTGAGAAAATAGGTAGAAAAAAATAATATTTATTTGGAAAAATCAATGAATTAAATTCGTGAAAATATTAAGTTTTCAGAAAAATTGTAGAAATATACATTTTTTAAACTTAAGGATGTTTCACGTGTACATTTCCAATCGTGAGTTTGATTCTATCGAAATCACACAAAAAGTTTTAGACTCATTGAACGAAGAATTCGATAATCTCGAAAAATGTTGGAAAACCAACATTTACAAGATATTAAGAAAATTAGTTAAAATATATTTATTTGAAAAAATCAACTAATTCATTTTAAGAAAAGAAAAAATTAAGATTTCGATTAATTTGTTAATACATTATTTGCATTATTATTATTCAAAATGAATATTCTCAGTGTCTTCAATACGATTGATTTTTTAAAACATTTTTCACTTATCGCGATGTACTAAAATTTTTATTAAATCTCACTTCTGGCTGGAAACGTGTACGCAAAGTATTCTTTAATTTTATCGTCCCGTTCTCGAGATGCTTCTTCATTAATGATTCAATCTTGCAATCGATAGTTTGCAATTAGTGTATTTGCAAATGATACTAATTGAAAGAGAAAACGGGAAAAGAGTATTTTTAAGATATAAATGAAAATTTCATTAACGTAATCGTTTTTCTTTAGGTGCTGGGCACCTGAACGTAGTAAAGACTCTGGTTAAGGCTGGAACAGATATAAATCATGCAACCAAATCGGATTCGACTCCTCTGAGAGCAGCGTGCTTCGACGGTCGTCTGGACATAGTTACGTATCTGACCGAGCACGGGGCTGACGTAAATATCGCAAACATATACAACAACACGTGCCTGATGATCGCCGCTTACAAAGGACATCTCGACGTCGTTAGATTTCTCCTCGAGAGAGGTGCAAACCCAAACGAAAAAGCTCTGTGCCACGCAACGGCGTTACATTTTGCCGCCGAGTGCGGGCATTGCAATATCGTCGAAGAGTTACTTGAACACGGAACAAAGATAACGAAAAATGTAAGCGGTATGACGCCGATAATAGTTGCGGCAGAAAGAACTCGCCGCCATGTCGTCGATACATTTATTTCTAAAAATATTATCTCCAAAGAGGAGACCATCGATGCCTACGAATTGCTAGGGGCCAATTACGCCAATGACAAAGATAATTATTGTATAACGAGCGCACGAACATACTTACATCAGGCGATGAAACTCAGGTAAAATTGATAAACAATGTTAATTAATTAATTAATTAATTATCAGTCGATAATTATAGATTCAATTGAGATTTAGTTAATTGCTTAGTCATTGTTTCCAGGTACAGTGATCCGGAAAATATCATTTATAAGAAACTTATCGAGCCGGTAAAGGCTTACGAGTATTGGAGAGAATGTGAGACTTTGGAAAAACTAATGAGTATTAACAATGATCAAAATGCGATTCATATGGAATCTCTCACTATAAGAGAGAGGATACTAGGTGAGACATTTTTCCAGTCTTTCGTCGTCTCTTCTTATATTTTTTAAAAGTTATTTTTGGTAAAGCTTCACGCTTGATTTCCAGGCACGCACAATCCTGAGCTTCCACATCCGATAGTATACCGAGGAGCTGTTTTCGCGGATAACGCAAGATTCGATAGGTGCATTGATCTGTGGCTTCACGCGCTGAAGCTTAGGCAACTTAATAATATATCTGTGATGAAAGATCTCCTGCGATTCGCTCAAGTATTTTCACAGATTATTCACGTGGGCGTTGATCTACAGTTCCTACAAGTTTTGGACGTGCTTGAAGCAAGCGTTATCGAATTAGGGAGGAATAAAGCGAAAATTAACAATCCGGATCCTAAAGATGATATACACCAGTGTATTGTAAGTGTGGAAATTATATTTTATAGAGCAAAAATTAAATTAACTGAAAAACAAGTTGAAGAATGACGACACCGGTAATTTTTAATTTATTTCATTCAAACTCGATCAATTCAATTAACGTGATGTGCTACATATCGATGTTGGTCTCTGAATCCACTGTAATTTCCAATAGCGCTATCTCACTCGCACTTATGACATCTCGATCGGTATAGCACATCGCGTTAAGACGATGTGCCGCGTGTCGTCTCTCCGATCGTTATACGCACGAGAGAGCCAGCAGAATATTCTCATCGCAAGTTTCTTTGGTCACTGTGTCTCACAGGTTTACATTCACCGTTCTCGTCTTTCATTCGAACCATCAATGGCGGAGAAATTCGCGTAGGAACATTCTGGTATCTCTTTTGCACTTATGGCGATCTGAGAAAGACAGACGACGCGTCTTTCGAGTTTTAAGACGCACTTCATCTTAAAACTCGATTAATAAACTTTTTATGAATTCAATTGACATTTTATTAACGTTGTTATTGACTGATGATTAAAATAAAAGTTTATTTAATTGAAATAAATATTTGTCGATCCAATGATTTATTTAAAAAAATTTTTTTATTCACAGCAAGAATCAGAGTCGAATATGACATCAACGCTTTACATTCTAACGATACTCACGAAACTCATGACCCTGAACGGATACGATAAAGGCTACGACGAGGCAGACATCAAAAAGGCTCATCTTCTCATGCACAAACTTTGCGCTTTGAGAGTGACCCTCAAGAACGGTCAGACGTTATTGCATCTGGCCGTCAACGCCAAAACACCTGTTGACGAGTTTCACATCAACGACGTATGCAAGTACGTCTCGTCTTGTGATATTTGACTCTCAAGATCTGCTTTAATTCAGTTTTTATTATATTATTATACAGTTTATATAATAAATAATTTAGAATAATATAATTAATGTAATTATACAATTAAATACTTCAAAATTATATATCAGGGGGCTTGGGGACAACTGATTTCAGTTAAAAAATACGTTTTGTTATTTTTCTATTGGTACAACAATTCTATCAAAAATGTTTCATGATTAATTGTTCGTAACGGAGTTCTGATTATGTTAAAACAATCCCCAGATTCGAATATAAATATTGTACGAGTTACATTTTTTTTCTAAAATGGGACACGATTGTCTTCCACTCATTCTAATTTTTTAATGTTAGAATCTGGACATTTCGGTGTACCGCACGACCTTAAAAAAAAGAAAATTTATGTCAAATTTTATAACAAATAAATATAATTAATTTATCAGAGGACAAAAGGAGAATCAGAGTGAAAATTTATCAAAGAACTCTGTTAATAATTGCGAAATTTCTATCGTAAAGGTTTCCGTGTGCGGCAACATCGAAGCTCTTGATTCAGTCTGGTGCGGATGTGAACGCGATGGACACCGACAGGAACACGCCGCTTCACTTGATCGCTACCTATCACAAACCTATTAGGCGAGTTCATTTTATACTTAAAATTATATGACACACGTCGTTTGTCTTATGTCAGAGGATAGATGAATCTTTCTATTGGAACTTTTCCTCCCACGGATGATCTGTCGGATAGAAGACGTGAACGGTAACCTTGAAATGCTTCTTACAATTCTCTTATGTCTCTTATCCGAAAGATAATCTGTAGCAGAAAAATTAGTTCTATCTCTCTCGCACCCATACATCCTGATCATTTTCTTAAAATGATGTGCTACACCACTGAGCTGTCATTAGTATCAGTGAGATAGTGCCACTGGCGATGATGATTGAGCGAGGGAGAACGACAGAAACGTGTAGCGCATTCTCTTAAATATCAACTTTTGCACTTCGGTATCAATTTCTACACATCATACAAAAAATTCATCCAAAGCAATAACATTTAACTCGAATTCTAAGATCAATAATAGTATTTGAACATTATTTAACAATAAGGATGAAAAAAAAGTTTATTTCTGTTAAAAAATGAATCTAAATCATGCAAAATTCTGTACTACACATCCCCAGTTCACAATTGTAATGATCCAGGGGGCATATGTCTCACTAGAAATAAAAGTTTACTCGTCTCTAATTGTTTCTATTATCGTTTACAGTGACTTTGTAACTTTGCATAGTATAATGTTGGAATTGATCGAAGCCGGAGCCCACGTCGATAGCGTAAACTGTTCAGGAAAAACGCCATACGAAGCAGCAACGACGGGTGCGTATTTATCATTTATTATAAATTCGAAACGAATTAGCTGCGATTCTTTTCACTCGAGCCAGTTATTTTAAACTATCTCAAGCTCGACGACAGTTTCGTCACGTACTAATTAATTTTTTTTTTCTGTAATCTAGGTGTTGCAGAGATAATATTGCGCGCCCAGACGAAAATCTCGTTAAAATGTATGGCAGCGAAGGCTGTAAAGACTTACGGTCTATCCTACAGCGGCAATGTACCGCGAACGCTAGAAAGTTTTATCGAACTTCATGGTTCCGGTTTGAATCAGGGTTAGCGAAAGTTTGTGTTGAAAGAAAAAAACTACAGGAAACATAGATATCGCTACGCTATCGCGTAGTAGTTCTACTTAGTTTTATACTTATTCGCTTTTAAGTGATTCGCTACCTTAGTTCGATCGAGAAATTATCGCAACGTTTAGCGACGTATAAAAGTCGATCGTAACGTTTGGCATTTCCATCTAAGACTACTGTGTGCCATTAACATACATATAATGTAGAAGCGATAATAGAATTTGCGAAAATCGCGTCCGGGAATTTATTCCAACAAATTTGTAAACTTGTTGTGTATATACATTATTAGACGCGAAGAGAATTGTTAGTCTTAAAGATTAACGGAGTGATTTGTATCTCGTAGGAAGAAGAAAGAATTTAAGGCGATCTACCATATCGATGGAGATATCGTATTTGAGGCTCCGTCGGTATATTTAAACGCTTCGTCGGCTATCTTTCTGTTTTCTCAAAGACGATTCATGTATTGGAACAAAGAGAAATTGGATTCACGTTGCAGAGTAAACTACGTACATCCAAATCAAATTTTTCTTTCGTCTGAAATATTAAACGTCTTTGAAAAAAAAAGGTAACTGTAAATCTATGACTCTTGGGTGTCATACCGCCTTAATATAGAAATCATGACGTACAAAAAAGATATCTTATATATTATGTATATTAAGGATTGCATATACATACATATATCCGTCTGATTAAGTTTCGTACGACTGCTTTACTAAATCTAAGAAGATAAGGAAGCAAAAAAAAAGGAGAAACAAAATACAAAGCTTCTCTGTCTTGAACGAAATCGTCAATTCAACTTTATATTTAAGTACTCCGCGATGCTGTGCAATTTCAAGACTTTTTGTACACTTGTTGGTTGGCGTAATTATGGGAAAAAAAAGTTTTATTAACCGTGTTGAATAAAATATGTTTATAACGATGTCTACAGCTGTTGGAAGTTATAATAGAACCCACGTCTTATATCGTACCTCGTAAGATAATGCGATTGAGTTAAATGTAACTTTTAAGAAATACTTTTAACTTTTGTATTAAATTGAATATTTTATTTTATTCACGGAGCACTAACCAGTCCAAATTATTCTTTCGACATTAATATTTTACGTCAATCATCGAGATCATACTTTTTGATGAGATGTACCTTCGAGTCCAGGGAATATTTTGGTTTATTATTTCAAACGTTGTGTCGACAAAGACGAAAAATGTACAACGAAGTTGCGGTTACGCTTCGTGCTATCTTTAACAATTATTATTGCATCAAAACGTTCGGTAACTCAGCCTCAAGTTTTACAGTTATTGTCATAAACACTGTAATTGTAACATAAAAAATTGAGATATTCATCCTATGATTACAATGCTCGTAAAAGGACTACTTAGGTGTGTTTGTTATCACGATTGAAACTTGCATTTGGACCGTGTGCGAGAAAGAGAGAAAGCTGTATAAGTCGTCTTTCTTTCTTGCACAAAAACGAAACGCCGGCGCCAGTTTAGCCGCGGATCGTGAAACTGGTGGGAGCCATGTAAACACGAAGTTGATAAACAACAATGGCTGTCGAGTGAAACGTGCGTGAAATCAAATCAACGTGGGCCGCTTTAAAAACAACGTCTTAAATAGTAAATATCAAATGTAATTAACGACTAAGCAATATTTTTATATTAATTGCTACTTCGATGACGTCCAAACCAAGATTCCTCATACCTGGTATGCAAAATCTAAAGAAAAAACGTATTTTTAGGTTATATTATCATACATTTTGATATATTTAGATTTCTCGAGTGAGTAATCACACAAATTTCTCGTAGGCGAGAATACATGGCAGGAAGATAAACCAGACATAGACGCCCACTCGTCGACACAATTCATTTACAACGCCAACCAATCGTTAGCTCTTAATCTTCAGCGTCAAAGGTTACCGATTGCCAGAAATAGAAATCACATCATATACCTTCTGGAAAAGTATCAGTCGCTTGTGCTTATTGGAGAAACAGGCTGTGGAAAGAGTACTCAAGTGCCGCAGGTGACTAATTTGTATTCATAGATTTATCGCAAAATGCATAACAGTTTTTTTTTACGTACGAACCATTAAAAATTGCATAAGAGTCTGAATCATTTTCTCTGCTTTATCTTATGTGGGTCGAGCAATTGCTGCAAATTATTTATCATCTACACAAGTAGATTAGATAAAAAATTGATGGGGAAGTCATCCCCATAACAAATCTATTGTTTCCACAAATATATTGTCTTTATTTTTATATTCTAGAATGTTTCAATCGTTAACAATGTTTAGAAAACACTTTTTTTTTTAATTTAACGGTGTTTGGTTGGTATTTTTATGAGTCCAGCTATCGGACATCATCTATAACTCCCCAAACTGTAACTCGAGTATTACGACGTCTATTATTTTTTAAAAGATTTTCAATTCAATCGTCAAATTTAGGAAGATTTTTTCAACACAGTTTTTATTGCGAAAGTTGACAATCAAAAAGCGTTTTAGTTTTTCAAATTTACTTATCGATAAAATTGTAGTCGTAACTTTTTATATGATTCAGTGATAAGTTAATATGTCATTATTAAGGTGAAACCTCAATGCATCAAGGGTTTTTCTTGCTCTGTCATGAAGCTCTACTTAGTGTTGATGTTGGAGATAAAAATAAATTCGATTCCACTGCAGAATAAACCGAATTTGCTTTTTTCTGAAACATCAAACATCGAATTGCAGTTTTCGTTGCCAATTGTAGCTTCTTAACGTGCATGACATCACTTTAAGACGATGCGGTATCCCTCGGTCGGTAAGAAAAACTGTAATGCAGAGTTCTCCGCCCCGATTGATTTTTCGTATAAAAGAGAAAAACGGTGAACTACGTCACACAATTTTACAGTTCATTATTCTCGTTTTTTATGCAAGATATAAATCGTGGCGAAGAAATGCGCAGATGGTACAATTCTGCTATCCCTCTCGGACATATGACGCTCTGAGAAAGAAAGGAGCACATCGTCTTAAGGCGAGAGGAAACCTCTTTCTCTCGTTCTTTCGCCATCTTGTAAACACCACAAATGCTTCTGTGCAATTTCGTTGTTGGGTATCGGGACTCTACAGATAGTGTCTTCTTTTAAGGTGAAGCGAAAGACACACTTTGTACCACGTGACACTAGCGTAAGATAGACAGCACAATAGTCATCACGAAATTGCGAGAGAGAATACACCAGTGTGAGGTGGTACAAAGTGGAGTGAGTTTTTCGCCTCACCTTAAGGCAATCAAACCAGTAGTTCGAATCCGTCGCAGAGAAACTTGAAACAAGAAGATTAGTTTTGCTTCGATCCCATTCGCACAAGTTTCACATCGTTCTAAGCCGAGGCAAAACATGTATAGGTGCGAGAGACGTGGAACTAAATGGCGTTTCAAGTCGGAGTGAGAGAGAAACAATTACGTGTACAAGACGGTGCTAAACTCATCATTCCAAATCCCGTCTGTTCTATTCAAATACTGATTTCAATATCGATGTCGCTACTCCATAGATACACAAAGCTGCGGTTGGCACTTGACTGTACATCACTACGTTATAGATATACAAATATGTCGTTGATACTTAACTGTACATGGGTACGTTATAGATATACAAATATGTGGTTGACGCTTAAGTATACATCGTTACGTTATAGATATACACATTTGTATGAGAGTAGAACAGATAGCAGTTGGTATAATATGACTTGTCACTGACCATGTGTATAAATATTGAAAATTTACTTTGTCTTAAGATGATGTAAAATATGTATCGGTGCGAGAGAGATGCAACTAATCTAATCCAACCCCGAATTTCTCTGCCACGGATTGTATGTCGGATTAAAGAGGAAAATGTCGTTCTGCAGAATTCTTAGAGGGAGAGCGACGTCGTCGGTTTCCATCCGACAGATCAATCGTGGAAGATAAATTTGGAGATAAAGGTCTTGTTACTTATCGAAAAGTATCGCTTCGCCTTAAGGTGCATTTTTCTCACATCATAGAAGGGTGGAGCTCACTTCGTGGATGCGACACGAAGCGAGTGCCGCATATTCGACATTTGTTAGAAAAATCTGGGTCCGAAAACGAGTCAGAAATGTTTAGCTCAGTCTGTCTCGTTCTGTTAGTTGGATTCTCAGAGTATGGACGTTTCTGACGTTTTCTTTCGCTATCTCAATCGCTCTTGTGGTCGCTCGGTCGATGTACCACACCACCTTAAGGGGAGGCAAAACTTCTATACTTACACAGTTCTACTTCTCTCTCACTTTGCGGCGAGCGCCATGCTAGTTCTTCTCTTTCGTATTCGTGAATGTTTCGCCTCCCCTTAAGAAGATTAGTGTGACAGGTGGAAATGGAAAACGGCAGAGGGGTTGCGTTGAGCGCGTTAGCTTTTGTACGAGAGAGAAACGTCAACCGCGCGACTGACCTGAAAAGTGCTAGACCTCGAAAGTATTTCGTTGGTTTGAAAAATCTCAAAGACTAAACCGTCAATAATTTTCATAATTAGGCACAAGCTGTCTTAAGCTATCTCTTCCAATCTGTCAATTAAAAAAATTTCAATCCAACCGAAGCTGTCATCTAAAATTATAACATTTTCCTTAAAAAAAACAAGACGATCGTTATGTTCGATAAATATCATAAGACAATTCCGTACATTTTTTTTATTTCAATCAAGTACCAACGCGACGCAAAATATCCTTGAAACTAGGGGTTGCGAGTACTTGAACGCGATAATCCGCTTTTCATGTTCATTTACGCGAAGATAGCAAGAGAGCTGGGGAACCCCCCCACCCACCCCCCACCCCACTTAAAATAGTCAGCAGCAGCGGTCGCCACATATATTTGACAGTGTTGCCGGATTGGTGGGATAATCCTGCCGCGGGATTTTAATTCTCACCCTCTGCGGTTTGTCGGGATTCCCCCCACTTTTCGGCAGTCTGCCATCACTGCGGTCGAGTTCGAAGCACCGCACGGTCTTACATTTTAGTTCGAAGCGTTCAAAGCACGGTTTTACTAAAAATATCTGTCTCATGCCGCAGCTAAAAACACTTGATCAAATATCATTAAGAAAAAAAAACTGTAACGAGACTCGGTTATAATTACCGTTTACGCCTTATTGTACAACGGGTTTATCGCCAGTCAGTCAGTCAGATATTTGTACAAGATACAGAGGTTACGTTCGTAATGCGTCTAGGCCATCATCGGAGAGAGAAATTTCTCTTTCTATCTCTGTTCGACGAAACCCTAGTAGATTGCAACGACAGTGGCGGCCAGATAGTGTATTACGAAACGCGGCGACCACGGTTCAGGATGTGAGTGAGTTTCCTCTCCTTCCTCTCCAACCCTAACCCTGGATCCCCTCCATTAAAATCGTAAGACCTGTATGAAAGACCGTGTTTCGAAGACGCAGCGGTTTTGATCAGTGGATCCTTGTCGAGGCGTCACGAGCTTCGTGTTGTTTTTACTTGAAAAAGCCTCGAGAAAGAATTCTTTGAATATAATCGTTACCACGTATTTTTCGTAATCGGGACTCTCAAGAGAGCATTTTAATCGTAGAAAAATCGATCCATCGATACGGAAAGTCGCACGCGCGCCCGGGCGTGTGTTCCAGATAAGATAATGAAAAAATAATAATAATTGTGAAAAAGCAAACGGAACGACGATCGGTAAAATGTATCTTTGACGTCGACGGTTGACGTAGATGATTCGAAGGCGAAAACTTCGAAAGATCGCGTTATCCACGTTTTGGAGTATCACGAAGGTGAAGCTTAGAAAGAAATAAACAATTGTCAACGAGTGCGCGAAAGGACACGATGTTAAATACAACGAGCGTGTGTCTGAGTATTATCGTGAAACGTACTTTTCTTACTCTATGCACGTTGACGGTGATTTATTTTTTGGTAATGGATTTTCGGCTTTATTTTCGGATACGAAATTACGCGGTGAGACCATTGAGCGGAAGCAGCGAAGAAACGGAGTACGAATCGAGTATTCCCTGCTATATTGATCCTCTATGCACCGTAACGGTTAAAGGACTTTTGTTGGATTATCCGAATTATTATTTACTGGGTCCACTTGCAGTGCTGTTTGATCGTACAATCGGCTTAAGTGGTTGGCGGTGGATATCGCCTAATATTATTAGCGTGACACACGTTACTGTTGCTATAGCCGCGGCTAAGTGTGTCTCGAGTAAATCTCTTGCTCAGCGTAGAACGGGAGTCTTGCTCTTTGAATTACGCTCGTGGATGGACGATTTGGATGGTGTGGTCGCGAGAAAACGAATGCACGTTGATGGGGAACATTCCGATGTCGGAAGCACAGGATACTTCGTCGATGGAATTTGCGATGCTCTTGGAACGATCGCTCTTTTCGTTGGGATTTTTCTCTACCTACGATGGAATTTTCCGAAACACGGCTACGAGAAACTTCAGCCTATGCTTCCCTTGGCCAATGGAATTAATCCCGGTGGATGCGTTGTATACAGAAAGAAAATTCGGGTCCGAAATACCGCAATGACGGTTCTTCTGGTTGTCGGGAGCTTGCTGGCTTCGAGCGTTGCCTGGAATCGCTACTTGTACCTCTATCAAAATATTCTCGAGACTGACGAGACTCTTAATTTGGCAATCTCGATGGACGAACTTCATGGCCGTCAAACCGAAGTCTTTCGCTTCAATACCTTTTGGATAATCTCCTCTCTCTGGAGACTGCAATCCCCATGCCGTCATCGACTACTTGTTGCTTGCTGTGTTTCTCGATCGTATAAAGGAATACGTCGATACCGTACGGTGGGGACTTTACGGGATCATTCTCCTTCTCGTTTACTTCACGGAATTTCACTATCAACAAATTCTCACTTTCGTGACCGGAGATATCGCCGGTGAATTGGTCACCGAATTCAGATACCCTCACGCTACGATTATACTGACAAATCGCACGGTTTCGTAGAACACAACGTTGTTCAGTTAACGACCGAAGTTACGTCGTCAAATCTTTTCTCGACGAATTTCGACGAATTTTCGTTATGAAGTCCATTAACTTGGGATAATTATTTCGTGCCACGTCTGAAGATAAAAATAATAATTCTCAGTGTTTACTTGTACAAATACGCCAAATACTTACGTATGCAAACGCCACGTTGGCGTTTATTACTTTTCTTATTTGCATAATGATTTTTAATAAATTTTAACGTTTACTTAAAAACGCTCAGTGAAAATGAGTTTTTTTTTTTAAATCCTGGAAAAAAAAATAATAACATCCCTGAACGAGCAACGACGCTTAAGGAAATGGATTGTTGAATGAAAGTCGTTGGTCATTAATCATTTTCAGTATCTGGTAGAGGCGGGATGGGGCAAAGACGAAAAAATTGTTGCTATTACGGAACCGCGAAGGGTTGCGGCAACTTCCCTCGCAAGTCGGGTATCCGACGAACGGGGATGTATTTTGGGCGCCGAAGTTGGATATTCGATACGATTCGATGACTCCACTGATGCTACCACAAAGATTAAGGTAATCTTTAATCATAATTGATTTATTAATTTTTGTTTATTGATTATCAAAGTAAAAACGAATAATGTTTATAATTTTTTCTCTCTCTCGCGCTCTCTCTCTCTCTCTCTCTCTCTCTCTCTCTCTCTCTCTCTCTCTCTCTCTCTCTCTCTCTCTCTCTCTCTCTCTCTCTCTCTCTCTCTCTCCCTCTCTCTCTCTCTGCAGTATATGACAGAAGGAATACTCTTACGAGAGATGATGGGCGACCCGCTACTCACCAACTATTGCGTAATAATTCTGGACGAAGTTCACGAGAGAACTCTACTTACGGATATTATAATGGGACTTTTGAAAAAAATAATAAGAGTTCGTATAAATGTTACAAATTTTTCGTCTAATCACACATGACAAGAGATAACTCTGTCTTTCTTTATCATTTATCCTATTTTTCTTTATTTTATTTGTAGAAACGTAAAAGTCTGAAGATTATTGTCTCCTCGGCAACGGTCGATGCCGAGCAGCTACGCGATTTCTTCAATACGAATACTTCGAAGGATCGGACGAAAGATACGTCAACGATTTTAAGCGTCGAAGGAAGATTGTATCCAGTTGATATATTTTACGTAAAAGGTTTATAAAACGATAAATTTATTTTTATATTTATTGTTAAGATTATGTGATCATCGTCGGCTTGAGATTGATCTTCACTCGGCATCGCTTACCGTAAACTTTCTGTAAATTTTTGCGTTTACTGGAATTATCAATAATTTGTTGTATCCGAAGGTAACAGCTACGATTGTTGTTCGTTTTAATACAGCAATGATACATCGTTAAAATATTACCCAAAACAATATAACGTTGTTGAAGTTATTGCAAAACTTTAGTCAATTTTTCATATTCGAAAGAGAAGAATGTCGTTACAGTTACGACAAACGTTGTGTTAAATTTGTTGATGCTTGTACTACAATTTCTCGAACGCGGAACAAATTTATATCGTAGAAGTTTCATGTTGGGCGTCGTTGATATCGATAAGCTGAGATTGTGTATTGATTTTGCGAACCATCAAGTCCTTGTCCGTCAGTCGCCAAGTACAACTGAAATACTAAATAGCTGACCGCATGACAAGCCTATAAGGAGTCGTTAAAATATGTCTTAATGACGTCATTCATTGAATCGGTAGCTACGGCAAAGATTGACTTGTGCGTGCTGCACGCACTCACCGCATTTTTTTTGCTCTACAGTACGGGACTGAGTCACCTACAATCGTAAAAATTAAATTTATTTAAAACTGGCACTGGAAAAGCATTTAAAAAATATACGTGAACGCATTACCGATCATACATTCTTAAGACAGTGCAATCACTGATAGAAAGTCTAATTCAATTTACTCAGAACCGTTTAAGTATATTGAAAAAAAAAAGCAAATTTAGTTTCACTTCGTCTGTCTACTCTGGAATCAAAGTTTCTTTTTTATCAAATATCAAAGGCTTCCGAATAAAATTATTTTGAGTTTTTGACGGTGTGAAATAATCTTGAGACTTGATGAAAGTTCAACGTTTAAACCCAAGCTGATAACGCAATCGCTTATGAATTCTTGGCGGCATTAATTAGCAATTAATGCCGCCGAGAAATCATCCGATTAAGCACATGTGCTGTTTATTTCTCGCTACGCCGTGGTCACCATAGCAGTCCTATCCTCTCATGCGCCCATCGATGCGTGAGTGCGAATGAAATAAAACTGAATGACGCTTCACGATGGCTTAATTTCCTTTTTGTCTGAAATTTTTATCGGCTATGATTATTGCAGTTTTAATTGAATAATTGAATTGCAGTTTTTGTAAGGAACCAAAGTTTTAGAAAATATCTAACATTATCCGAACGTCGTTGCTGTTTGTAGATCCTGTTGCGGATTACGTGAAATCTGTCGTCGAAACAGCGCTAAAAATTCATGAGACCAAAGAGAACGGAGATATATTGGCTTTTCTCACAGGAATGGAAGAGGTAGATCGTGCTGTTTCGCTACTAAATGAATACGCAAAGCTCCTTAAGGAAGGAAAACGTGAGTAGCGGCCAGTAACAACCATTTAAAACATGTTTTCGATTAAGATTGAATGTTTTGTTATAAACTAAACAATATATCTCGTAGAGAAACTCGTGCCACTGGCGATGTATGGATCACTGCCAAATTCCGACCAACTAAAAGTATTCTGGAGAGCGCCCAAGGATTCTCGTAAAGTCGTTGTTGCGACTAATATTGCAGAAACTTCTATTACGATACCGAATATCGTTTACGGTAAGCTTTGTTCACTTTTCATGAAATTTTCATTCACAGAAGTTCCTTTCAGGAATTTATTTCTTACCATTCCTCTGCTTTATCATAAAAATGCGTTATCCCCGTGCTACACTGCATAGTCGCATTCTGGAACGTATACGGGTGGGGTGACTCGTAAAAGGTTAAAATTGAAAAATAGCCAATAAAGTTGAGACGATGCGCTTACGCATTTCTGTCGTTATCTCTCGCTTCACTGATATTTCCAATGGCGCTATTTCACTCGCGTTCATGGCTGCTTAATCGGTGTAGCACGTCATCTTTATTCTTCACGTACGAGCTTATTTTCTAACGAGGATCTAATCATTGTTGACTTGTTTGCTCAGTGATCGATTGCGGATTCGCAAAACTTCCTTGGTTCGAGGTTGAGACTCAGACGAACAGTCTTATCGTAGCACCGGTTTCAAAGGCTTCCGCGAATCAACGAGCTGGCCGAGCTGGTCGCGTTCAATCTGGACATACTTATAGGTAACACTTTAACAATATAAGTCCTTCGTTGAACTCTTATTAGACTTTGTACTGTCAACTGAACTAAAAATAATTTGTTGTAAATAACAGATTGTACACCGAAGAGGCGTACGAGCAACTCTTCGATTCGACTCCGCCCCAGATGCAAAGATCCGACCTCGCGCCTGCTATTCTACAACTGAAGGCCCTTGGGATTGATAATGTTCTTAGGTTCAATTTTCCCTCGTCACCGCCAAGCAAAAATCTTCTCGCTGGTCTCGAATTGCTCTACGCACTCGGGGCTATAAACGATTGTGGAGATTTAACGAGTCCGTTGGGTATGACGATGGCTGAAATGCCTTTGGAGCCTGTGCTCGCGAAATGTCTCATCGAGTCGGGTAAGCGACGATTTTTCTTTCTTTTTTTTTTTCACAAATTCATGTTATTTTAAGACGATGTTCCATACGTCGTCTGTTTCTCTCAGGTCGGGATACGTGTGAGAGACATAGCCGAATCTTTCTATCTCGAATTTATCAGCTACTTTTGATCTCTCTAATAAAAAAAAAAACGAGAATGGTGAACCGTAGAAACTTAACACACAGCTTACAGCTTTCCTGATTTATCCGAATGATTAATCGTGTCCGATTCCCTACAAAGCTTTTATTATCGAGCAAGAGAATTAACGCATCCTTTTAGAAAAGTTATATTCAGATGATGCGCAACACGGACTGAGCTGCCGTGACAGAAACGTGTAGCCCATCGTTAAAGAAATCATCGCAATTTACGAAATAAATAAATAAATAAATATTTTCTTGCGGAATTTATATACAAAGATTATTTTCTCCAATCTCCATTGTCTTATCTTTGCATTTGGTGGCAAAACAGCCTTAATATACCAAAATTTCAGTCGCAAAATATAGAAAAATTTAAAACAAAGCCTCAAACTGCATTTGTTAATTATTTAACGAATTCTTTCACGTCTTAATGTGCAAATAATTTATTGCATGTGTCGTTTTGTTTGTCGGAAAGGGTAGGTGAAATGGGATGCTCCGACGAGATATCGACTATTCTCGCGATGCTTCAAGTGCAGAATGTTTTGGTACGTCCAGGAGGCGGTCAAGCGGCTATGAAGGCTCGCGTTGCTCATCGGAAATTCGAAGTCGAAGAGGGTGATCTCTTGACACTACTCAATATATACTCGGCTTTTGAGAAGAACAAAACAACTGTCTGGTGTCAGAAACATTTTCTCAATCACAAAGCTTTGAGAAGAGGAACAGAAATACGATCACAGATGCGAGGACTGATGAAGAAATTGGATATACCAATTTTATCGTGCGACGGTTAGCTAGTACAGTCTCAATTTTATCATTATCTAGCAAATCAAAACGATTTAAAATTGAATAAATAACAATTATTTTCTAAAGAACGTTTGACATTTAATATAATTCAAAATTTACTTCAATTTTAGTCTAAATAATTTTATCTAACCCATCCAACTTCATAATCTATCGAACCAATTACTATACGATATCATAAAAATAAAACCGGTCACGGAAATAATTTTAAAAAAGCTGAGCGCAATCGTTGCGCATCGACACCTCGTCACAATCACATCACTGTACAGAACGCTACCACCAACACGATATCTGAAATAATATTCTCATTGATAGAACAAGTTTAACTTTAAATAGAAAAAGGAATAACTTATTGCATTTAATTTGTATTTATATATATATTGATGCGATATACCTCAAACAGCAAATGTTACCTTGTTATTCAAAATATGGACTGAAGAACCTCAATCAATGGCTCATTGATCTCCAACATCTACGCTAAATTACATGTAACTAAACAAACAAACACACACACACACACATATTTGTATACAAAATCTAATAAATAAGTAAAAGTCGTAGTAAATCGTACGATTACTACTTATTAAATTTACATAAATAAATTTGAGTTTATTAATAATAATTATTAATTGTTTACAACCGCTATGATTTCAGGTGATGTAGAGAAAATACTGAAATGTATATCTGCCGGACTCTTTCCAAACGCGGCCTTTCTCCACTACACGGGAGTTTACAAAACAATAAGAGGAAATAGAGATTTGTATATTCATCCTAACAGCTGTTTGTATACTCTTCAGCAACCTCAATGGTACGCTAGTTTTTATAATACAATCAAGAGACGCGGTAGCGTCTCGATCCCAAGCTTTTATTGTCGTTACGAATATTATTGATAAATATTTATATTTTTGTAATCAACAGGTTACTTTTCTGCGAGATCCTGCAAACAAACAAGACTTACATGCGCGAACTCACGGCAATTAAACCTGAATGGTTGGTAGAGCTAGCACCACATTTCTTCGAGAGAACTGCAATCGAAACGGCGTAAATCTACGTTCTTTGATTTTTTTTTTTTTTATAATAAAAACGAAAATACTTCTCACTGTGTTAGCAGAGAAATATGTTTACACGTAACATCGAATTGTTGATAAATTTTCTCGAAAGAGATATTTCCACCGCTATTCTTCAAAGTTCAAAGCCCATTGTCCTCGTTTTATTCGTTCTGTAATTAGTCACGGTCAGACCTTGGGACCAAGAGTAGTTGCCAAGAATGTCATTGTAAACGAATTCAGTTCAATCTCACACTAAAAAGATGGAAGCTGCAGAGCTCGTAACCTTTTAAATATATATTTACAAGAGTACAGCAGCGTAAACGGCTTTTCGGGCTGGGATTTTAACATGATGGCTATTTGCTATTTGCAAGTGTGCAAGTGACGTCCCTTGTGGCCATTTTTTTTTTGTACTAATGAGACATAGGATGCAGTTGCATAAATAGACGAGAGATTGTAACTTTTGATAAAGTAATTGAAATACAATGGTACCCCAACATATTTTAATGAATAATAAATTCATTATGGAATGTGATAAAAAATGAGAGCTCGAAACAATGCCCTGATTTGATAAGGTATTCAAAAAGGTCGTATAACAGACGAAAGTCTATTTATATCTCACTCGCTAAAAGCCAATATAGTGCTAATAATACTAAAACTCATCACCGTGGTCGCTGACGATCAGTTATCCCCACTTTTCATCCCCGTGCACATAGCGAATACGTCCGTATCGTTCCAAATTTTTTTTTTTTTTGCATCGCTGAGAATCATTGGAATTGATAATATTTTGTTTTTATCTTCCAATCTTTTTTCAGCATTCGTTTTACGGCCTCGACCGATTGATCTACAGCAGGGGTCTCCAAACTTTCCAGCCTTAGGGCCATACTGATTACTCCAGTAAGTTCCGAGGGCCAAAACCATATTATCATTGTTGCCGGTGGTAAAAAGTGAAGTAGTCCAAAATCTGTCCGCGGGCCGAATGTGGCCCTCGGGCCGTAGTTTGAAGACCCCTGATCTACAGAAAGATTAATGCGACGTAGGTAAAATATTGAATGTAATATCTCTGGGCCCATTAGTTGGTAATACAAACACCGTCTCTGTCGATAATTAATCGCTATATGCGCAGTTCTTAGTATCGACAGCAAGTACCGTGGTATTTTTATCATCATACACGTTACTTCGTCCTCTTATCGTTATCAGAACACGTAAATTGCCGATGCGAATCGGTAAATAACTAGTTAAAAAACCGGATATACGCACGGTTCAATAATTCATTTAAGTATCGTTAAGTTCAGTTGAATAATCAATCGAATAACCTCGGGTACTCATATTTCACCAGCAGTAACTAACGTATTAAATAAACAATGAATTTATTTACGTAAGTGCTTTAAGATTCTGGAGGTAATGACGTTTGTTCGTTTAAATGCAATTTCAAAGTTGACGCTACGCTTTTAATGATCGGTAATTTTATCGGTGAAAGTAGTTAGTTATATTTAACCCCTTTGCACTACGCTGAAATTCAGAACAAGCCATGCCTAACTTCAGACGTTCTTGTTTAGCCCGAGATTAAACCACGAGTACGGTTCGTGATATTCATGTTTGAACCGAAATATCAATCACGAGCCATACTCGTGATATTCACATGAATTCACATGAAATTAAACAACGAGCCTGACTCGTGATATTCAAGTTTGGCCTAAAATTTTCATCACGAGTTAGACTCGTGAAAATAGTGCAAGGGGTTAAAAACCATGGTGGAGCGAAAGAGAATGACACAGTAACGTGTATCACCATCGTTCTAGCAGTAAATTCACTACCGTAAATCCAGCATCTTGAAATCTCAATTATTTTTATCATCCGATAATATATTTATTGAATTAATAAATAAACAACTTGTAAATGTTAATAAATCTTTTTTATAAATGTAAATAAATATATTTCTTTCAAATAAATGTATTCCGATGGATTTCACCGGAAGCATGACAATTTGAAAATTTCTTACGATACCCAAACGACGAGCTATGTATTTTTTTTTATTGAAATTATTTTTAAGCAATAAATTACATTAATTTAATTTTTATTAAAATTTTTTCTCCTTTGTAAAATGATTGATTAAAACCATTAGCGCGAGTGCATTCGATAACTTAGAATTACATAAGTACGTCGTTTTATTCGTATTACATGCATTCAAGTAGATTCCAAATAAATGTATTCTGGTGAATTTAACCGAAAGCATGACAATTTGGAACAGTCTTGCGATATCCAAACGACGAGCAATGACTTTTTTTTTTATTATAATGATTTTTATGCAATAAATTGTATTAATGATTTTTATTTAGAAAAAATGTTCTGCTTTTTAGAATTATTGATTTAATCCACTAGTGCAAGTGCATACGATGATTTAGAATTTCGTAGATACGTCGTTTTATTCGTATCATACGCATTCGAGTGGATCCGAACGAAAGCTCGTGAATTTGACCGTTTTAACGATTAGACGATATTCAATCTATCAGTCTATGACGGTGACTAACGAACCTAGCGAATTTATTGAATTGTCATGAGATAATTTCGATTCGTTTGAAACCAATTTCTGATAATTTAATCACCGAGAAAATCCATTGTAAACGCACGAGAAACGATTCCGGGAAATCCTGTAATATGATACACAGTCGAAAGTTCAATTATTTAATTTAGGTCAAACCACCGAAGGCTTTTGTTATTTTAAGAAATTCTTGTAAAATTCAAGGAAACAGCAGCACTTTGTGTAATTATTGAAACAAATTTTTATGCAGTTCAGATCTATTATAAAGAATTTTGTCGATAAAATAATTAACGTAACGTAATATTCGGTAAAATATATTTTTGAAGAAGGAAGAAAAATTCTTACTTACGAATAAACACCTGCATCATCGGAAAAATCCATTTCGAACGCACGGGAACTGATTCATACGAATATTATACATTTCTGGAACACGAGAAATAGTCGAAAAACTCAATTATTGAATTTGGTCAATACAAGGTCCTGAAAGTTTTTATTAATTTGGAAAATTCTTGTAATACTGAAGCAACCAACAGCACTTTTGTTTAATTATTGAAATAAATTTTTATGCAGCTCAGATTAATTACAAAGAATTTTCTCGATAAAATAATTAACCAAATGTAACGTTCGGTAAAAAAAATTTTTGAAAAAGGAAGACAAATCTTATTCACGAATAAACACTTGCATCATCGGGAAAATCCATTGTGAACGCCCGGGAAACGATACATACGAATATTATAAATATCTGGAAGACGAGAAACAGTCGAAAAGCTCAATTATTTAAATTAAGTCAAACTCCCGAAAGCTTTTACTAATTAAAAAAATTCAAACAAACAGCAGCACTTTGTTTAATTATTGAAATAAATTTTTATGCAGCGCAGATTAATTATAAAGAATTTTGTCGATAAAATAATTAACGTAACGTAAGATTCGATAAAAGACATTTTTGAAGAAGGAAGAAAAATTCTTATTCACGAATAAACACTTGCATCATCGGGAAAATCCATTTTGAACGCGCGAGAAACGATACATACGAATATTATAAATTTCTGGAACATGATAAACAGTCGAAAAGCTCTATTATTTAATTTAGGCCAAACCGCCAAAATCTTTTGTGAATTAAAAAAATTCTTGTAAAATTCAAGGAAACAACAGCACTTGTTTAATTATTGAAATAAATTTTCATGCAGCGCATAGTAATTGCAAAGAATTTTGCCGATAAAATAATTAACCAAACGTAACGTTTGGTAATAGATATTTATTAAGGAAGAAAAATTCTTATTCACGAATAAACACTTGCATCATCGGAAAAATCCATTTTGAACGCACGGGAAACGATATATACGAATACTATAAATTTCTGGAACACGAAAAACAGTCGAAAAGCTCAATTATTCAATTTGGTCAACACAACGTCCTGAAAGTTTTTGTTAATATGGAAAATTCTTGTAATACTGAAGCAACCAAGAGCACTTTTGTTAAATTATTGAAATAAATTTGTATGCAGCTCATATTAATTATAAAGAATTTTGCCGATAAAATAATTAACGTAACGTAAGATTCGATAAAAGACATTTTTGAAGAAGGAAGAAAAATTCTTATTCGCGAATAAACACTTGCATCATCGGGAAAATCCATTTTGAACGCACGGGAAACGATACATACGAATATTATAAATTTCTGGAACATGATAAACAGTCGAAAAGCTCTATTATTTAATTTAGGCCAAACCGCCAAAGTCTTTTGTGAATTAAAAAAATTCTTGTAAAATTCAAGGAAACAACAGCACTTGTTTAATTATTGAAATAAATTTTCATGCAGCGCATAGTAATTGCAAAGAATTTTGCCGATATAATAATTAACCAAACGTAACGTTTGGTAATAGATATTTATTAAGGAAGAAAAATTCTTATTCACGAATAAACACTTGCATCATCGGAAAAATCCATTTTGAACGCACGGAAAACGATATATACGAATATTATAAATTTCTCGAACACGAGAAACAGTCGAAAAGCTCAATTATTCAATTTGGTTAACACAACGTCCTGAAAGTTTTTGTTAATTTGGAAAATTCTTCGAATACTGAAGCAACCAAGAGCACTTTTGTTAAATTATTGAAATAAATTTGTATGCAGCTCAGATTAATTACAAAGAATTTTCTCGATAAAATAATTAACGAAACCTAACATTCGGTAAAAGATATTTTTGAAGAATAAAGAAAAGCTCTTATTCACGAACAAACACTTGCATAATCAATAAAATCCATTGTAAACGCACGAGAAACGATACATACGATTATTAAAAATTCCTAAAAAAAAAAAAAAAACAATGCTAAGCAGTTAAAAATCTCAATTATTTAATTTAGATAAATGCAAGTTCCCGAAAGCTTTTCTTAATTTGTATAATTCTTGTAAATACCGAAGCAACCAACAGCACTTTTCTTTCATTATTTAAATGAATTTTCATGCAGCGCATATTAATTAAATACTATTTAAACGATAATATAATCAACGAAATATCCACTAGTATATATTGTTAATGATGATAAAAAAAAAATTTTTTTTTTAAATATATTTCTATTCACGAATAAACACCTGCGCAGTGTCGTTCTCGAGTAACGCGGGCGGCGATTGCTCAGGTAGCACATCGGAGCCCCGAAGAGCCGGTCGTATACGATCGCAGCTCGGTGCCCGGTCGCAACGAGTAGGGGTTCCTCCAATGAGAATACAAGCTGCCGATAGAAAGTCACGGTGTGGCGTCAAAGCAGGTAGAGGAAAGCCCGAGCGAGAGGTTCGTAGCTATCCATCTCGTACAGAAGGTTGGGAGCGAGATACGACGAAGCCATATTCGCAGTAGCGAAGCGGGGAGCAGAGGAGTGTTCTCGACATTATCCGCGGCAGCACCACCAGCGGGACACAGGTAGTCGCTCAGGTATTCGCCAGTCGAGGATGAGCGGGACCAACGAGTTGTCCACCGAGGTATTCACGGGTTGCGTATTTACACCTGCGTTGTAAATAGGTAAGTTTCCTCTTGATCCTTCGCTGTTCATCATTGAATCTTCCAAGTGTTTGGTGTATCCTGCATCCGATTTAATTATATTAAATTGCACGAAAGAAACTTTATAAAATTCTTTGAAACAAATGTATCGGACTTTTATTTTAATCGCGAATACGTGCGTTGTCGTTGTTGAAATATATATATTGCGTTTAAATCGTGAGAGAGAATCGTGCGCGGCGTTCCCGTGAGTTTAGAGTGCGGTGCGTGTCTCTCTTGTTTTTTCTCGTTCCCTCACTCGTTTTCTTTCTTTCTCTCTCTATCCTTCTCTCTCTCTCTCTCTCTCTCTCTCTCTCTCTCTCTCTCTCTCTATGTCTCTCTCTCCCTCTCAATATCTTCTCTGTCGTTCTCTTCTTCTATATCGTTGTCTCCCTTAAAGTTGGGAGAAGGATCGAGCGATCGATGATCCGGTGGCAGAACCATCGCTGCACACGGAAAGTCCACGCCCGGAGAAAGATATTTCCGATATCACATCGCTGGAGTGTTCCTGGCAGCTGCGATATCGTCTCGAAAACTTAACGAAGGTATTTATGGAAATGACACGAAAACGATTGGCCCAACAACAACGCATACCCAGTATACTCGAGTCGCTCTTTGCGTTAATGAACTCTCTCGAGTAACTCGCGTGACGCCACAACCGTGCGAGACGATCTCTGCGTTGATTCCTCGTACTCAGCCATGCTCTCTGTGATTTTTCGTTGCTACCAGTTTATAGAAATACCGTGATGTACTATACATTATATTTTCACGTAATACTATGTATTTCGTGCAATTAAACACGGAATTTTTAACGAAGGGAGCTATCTTACGGAGAGGCAATAAGCTTCGTTGGTTATGGAATTGCGGACCGTAACTTATTCTACATTTTTAGTAACCTTAAGTTACAAGAGTATAGCTGACGTATTTTTTTATAACGCACGAAAGATCTGGAACCAAAGAGTTGATTTAATTCCGAGTTTTTCAGTTATTCCAATATTTTTTTTTCTCGATTTTTCTTCATCGGAGATTCCGACGATCCCGCCGAGTAATCGTAGATCTTTCCATGTTGCAATCTTTTCGCGGTTGTCTTCGGTTCCTTTCTATCCGAGGAACGCGAATACACTGCTTGAGAGTTCACTGAGCATTCCTTAAGATGAAATAACAATTAACGCTGCCACGACAACTCGATCGATTTGAATGTTTAAATACGTCGAGCTACTCGGATTACTCGGAAGAGTCGTAAAGGTAGTTCATTAATAATCAACCGAGTGATCGTACTTTGATTTTGTTTCTTATCGCGTGATTATATTTTTTTACATCGTTTGAGAAAAAAAACGGGCCTTGACCGTACTTTTTGAAAGATAATTCGAGTTAAAGTTGCTCACTTTTGATAACATATTAATATTTTAATTTCATTTACATCACTTTTTTTACATTACAGATAATATTTGATAAGTTACTTATTTTTTAAATTATATGTTTACAGTTTAAGGATTATAGTAATCTATAGTTTCTCGCGAGTAAAATATTTTCAGGAAAAACACAGTTTCATACGTATCATTCTCATTTTAATTAATTTGGAAAATCGATCGGTGACACATTCGCAATTTTTTAAATAGAATCTACGTATGTTCTATGAAAATTCTGTACATTTTACAACAAAATGAAAGTTCTTGAATAGAAAATAATAATAATAATAATGTTTTTTTGTGTAAAGTCACCGTTATCGGATCGATAAAATTATTTGCATATATGTATTGAAAAGCTGAGAAAATATTACAAATTTTATGTTTGAGCATTTAAAAAACATCACAAATGGTACCTTCGAGTGCTACCAAAATGTCGCCAATTAATTTACTTATAATTTAAATAATAATTACAGTTTCATCCGATTTCGCAATATTTTCATTTTAATCAATTCGTAAAATCGATCGGTGCCACACTCGCAATTTAAAAAATGGAATCGACACATATTCCTTGAAGATTCTGTAAATTCTATAGAAGAATGAAAGTTCTTGAATACAAAAATATTTAATCGGTCAACGTTATCGGATCGATAAAATTATTTCAAAAAATGAATTGAATGGATTGATATAAAATTACAATTATGTTTGAGTATCTCAAAAAAATTGCAAATGGCGTCTTCAAGTTGTACTAAAATTAATTATGTTACTTATAATTTAAATATTGATCACATTTTCATACGATTTCGTAACATTTTAATTTTTATTAATCCGTAAAATTGATCGATACCACAATCGCAATTTTTTAAATAGAATCGACACATATTCCCCGAAGATTCTGTAAATTTTACCACAGAATAAAAGTTCTTGAATAGAAAATAACAATAATAAGGCTTTTGGTTTAAAGTCATTGTTATCGGGTCGATAAAATTATTGAAGAAAAAAAATGTATTGTAAAGCTGATATAAAACTATAAATTTATCTTTGAAAATTCTTTATTTTGTGATTTATATAATTTTTGTGTTACGTTGACTTGAAAAAGTACAATTCTTAAAATGTTAGATTTGAAAATCTGAAAAAAATCACAAACAATGCCTTCAAGTGGTACAAAAATGTTGCCAATCATGACAATAGTTTACAGAGAATGCCTCATTTATGCTAATTCCTTCAATTTAACAGTAAATAATTGATAAAAATTCATGAATTCTTGCATTTTTTCACACTCTGTGATGATAAAATATTTTATAATATAACACGTTCTGCTTTTCAAAAGATTCATCTTTAAGCATTTTATATCAAAAAGGAAGTACTTCGCAAAAGTGTTGCCAATCATGACGATAGTTGACAAAGAAACCCTCATTTATGCTAATTCCTTCAATTTAAAAGTAAATAATTGATCAAAATTCACGAATTCTTGCATTTTTGTCACACTTTGTGATGATAAAATATTTTATGACATAACTTTCTGCTTTTCAAAAGATTCACCTTTAAGCATTTTGTGTAAAAAATGTGGTATTTGACAAAAATGTTACAATCATGACGATAGTTGACAGAAAATGCCTCATTTATGCTAATTCCTTCAATTGAACAATAAATAATTGATAAAAATTCACGAATTCTTGCATTTTTGTCACAGTTTGTGATGATAAAATATTTTATGATATAACTTTCTGCTTTTCAAAAGATTCATCTTTAAGCATTTTATATAAAAAATGTGGTATTTGGCAAAAATATTGCCAATCATGACGATAGTTGACAGAGAATGCCTCATTTATCCTAATTCCTTCAATTTAACTGTAAACAATTGATAAAAATTCACGAATACTTGCATTTTTGTCACACTTTGTGATGATAAAATATTTTATGATATAACTTTCTGATTTTCAAAAATTAATCTTTAAGCATTTTGTAAAAAAAAAAACATTAGTATTTTACAAAATTCCCCCAAAAGAAGCAATAACAATAATTAATTAAATTGAATAAATATTATTTTTTTTATTTCAAGCATATTAATAATTTTATGGGATTAATGTTATATATTTTTACTACATGAAGACATTTAATTATTTTCAAGTATAATTTCTATGCCTATTTCATTAAGATTAATAATATTTCATTGAAAGAATAATATAGATTTTATATTTTCTCATTTCATTCCCCCAAGAACACTTAATTTATTAATACCGTTTATAGAAATATATGGAATGACAGAATATGATGTTACAAATTAATAAATCAAACTTGATAAAATTAGCGTCGAGTATTTATTTATCGTTTTCTTATTGATTCATCGTTAGGATTACGCTCTTGTATCGCTTTATTCGTCGATATTAACTATCGTACACGTCTGAACGTATTGGAATCTAGAGAAAGATTGTTGATTATTTATATTGTCGTCGAAGAACTAAATTGTGTGTATTATTAGTTTCTTCTTTTCGACCGAGTCGATCTATGTCGACTCGGTAAAGATACTCTTTCAGAAATCCATAAATATTGCTTCTTTTGGCGGATTTTTGTAAAATATTAACGTCTTGGTACAAAATACTTGAAGAATAATTTTCGAAAATCATCTTTAAGCATTTGGTACCAAGACGTTAGTACTTTACAAAAAGAAGCAATATTTATGGATGTCTGAAACAATATCTTCATAAAATCCTTATAATGAAGTTGTTATTGTGCAACTTGAATGCCTTTTTAATATTTCTGCTAATTAATCATCATTCTATTTATCAGATTATTCAACAATCTCAAAAGTAATTAATACAATTCTCTTTGCTACATCCAGTTATGAAACAAAATACCTTAAAGATGTATCGATTGATTAAAAATTCAGAAATAGATGAATTGTTTGGACATTTATTGTTTAATTTTGGCTTTGTATGAAGCTTTAATTTTTGGATTTAAACTATGGATATATTTATAAATAAAGACACTCATACATGAAATCTAAATCGTATATGTTAATAAGAACTCACACACACACACACACGTACACATAATTAATTACAACATCGATATAGATCGACTCGGACGGAAAGAAGAAACGAATAATACACACAATTTGGTTCTTCGACGACAATATAAATAATCAACAGTCTTTCTCAAGATTTCAATACCTTCAGACGTGTACGATAGTTGATATCAACGAATAAAGCGATATAAAAGCGTAATCCTAACGAAGAATGGATAAGAAGATGATAAATAAATACTCGATTCTAATTTTATCAAGTTTGATTTATTAATTTGTAACATCATCTTCTGTCATTCCATAGAGTTCTGTGAAGGCTTAACAATAATAACAATCTTGGCATTATTAAGTATTTTATTTTAGTTGAAAACTCTTTTAATTTTTTTACTAGGAGGCTGCTATCGTGTTTACCGTGTTTAACGCGCGCTCTCTGTATCTTTAAAATAATAACATGAAATTTAATATAAAATATTATTTTTCCATTGTTTTTATGATTCATCGAAGACATTAAGTAACAAAAAAAGAAATAAAGAAATTGGGACTAGGGGTTATGCGGTTACGACACTTGTAGACAAGAAAGACACGAAAGCCCCGTTCGAGTCGATACGTTTTAAAATGTAAATGATGTTAAAAAATGTATGAAGATGTTAACAACTACGTCACTTTGAATATCTTTAACAGATAATCCTCTACACATTTGGAAAATAATTGTAAATTAACCGTGAATGGAGAAACTATACGTCAATTTTAACTCTCTGAGAATAAATCGCACAAAAATTAAAGTTTGTTATTTTTTTTAACGAAACGTAATATTTATGTAAGATTTTTAACGATTTATAAATTATTTATTGAGATACGTAAGTACGAATGACAATTTGACAATACTTTGGCATAATATCACAAATCGCACGAAAATAGAAGTTTATTTATTTGAAAAAAATTCAGTTTAACATTTCTGTAATACTTTGAAACATTTATAAATTGTATTTATATAAAGTCGACTGATAAATCAAACTGAAAATATTAAAGAGCTCAAATCAAATCCTCAAGCACAAATTTGTAATACAAGTGTTAATCTAATGGTAATTCGTTAAACGGGTTTTTCGATCCGCCAGACGCATCAAAACAAAGATCGTAATTCAGATTCAACAAATGAACATCGTCGACAGAATTTTTTCCAAAGTTTTTGGTAAAACAAAGTATTTTTTAGGTTCTTAGAACATAGGTAAACAGGCAGCCATACAAAAGACTACGTACAAGGCTACTTCAATTAATATATCGACTGTTATCAAACAGAAGGACGTATATCGTATCATTTAACATGTAAAATTATGTGACATACGCTCTTATGTTTCGTACGATGAATTGTTTTTATCTAACTTTG
Source organism: Cylloceria caligata (assembly GCA_963942595.1). Lineage (NCBI taxonomy): Eukaryota > Metazoa > Arthropoda > Insecta > Hymenoptera > Ichneumonidae > Cylloceria > Cylloceria caligata. The sequence continues at coordinate 4,563,462 of OZ012707.1, read as the reverse complement.
TTATTTTGCATTGAATATCGTTGGCTTTTTTATTTCTTTGTTTTACAAATTTTTATCTTACTGCAATGCATAAGAAATTTTTAATTATCAAATAAAATGTCTCTCCCGAATTGTTATTTCATTTATCGTGTTTTTAATAAAATGTTTACAAAGTAAAAAGCTGGTAATTGCTTAATGTTTTTCGTAAGCATTACATCGATTGACAACTAACAAAATTCAAGTATAAATCAATTTTTTAAACGATAAAATATTTACGTCTTTGAATAATATTTAACAAATGTTATTTCTTCCGTAATGCATTTCGTGGATTGCAAAATAACGCGAAGAGAATACTTCAGAGACCAGTACTCCTGGCTATGATACCTGAACACGAGAGAGTGGGAACGTAGGAATTTGTAATTTACCTGTTCCGACCGAATTAACGGTACAGGTAAAGGAGGCAACAGTTGCAGGCAAACGCATCATGCTCTTCGGCTTGAGGGTGTAACGCTCGTGATGTTTCCAAATTACATTCTCTCAAAACGGCCACGTAATTGCAATTATAGAATGTAAAAGAAAAAAATAAATAAAGATAAGAGTGGAAGATCAGCGACTTGCTTATCAGGAAAGACTGTGAGCGATAAGCAGAGCGTCTCCGCCGCAGGTCTTTTACGGCTTTTGTAAATACTCTGTTGCTGCTGGTCACGCGTGTACGATGACGAAGCTTTAGAGAACAGCAGGTGGAACGAGAGAAAGAGAGAGACGACTCAAACGCGGTGACGATACGACAATCCCTCTGACTACGCGAAAAATAAAAAATGCCTCTCTTATCATTTTCGCGCGTGATACGCAGGAGCAACACGATTTTGTCATTGTAACACGTCTGTCCGTGTCTCGAATGGCAGACGGTCATTTAGGAAACTCGAGGAAGTTGCTTTGAATTAAATTTAATTGAAGCAGCAATGCGAGACGCTCGAAACGTCATCAAATTTACGAATTTGTTTGTTAACAAGAATATGCTTATGAACATATCGTATAAATATTTACGGGAGAATGTTTTTTAAATCATCGAGTTATGCATTATCCCGCGACGTTTGTTCTGTTACCGTTAAACCCACGAACGTTGTATAGAATTATAACGTCAAGTTTTGTCTTAAATTTTTTTAATTCACTATTTTTCTTGTACGTTGATAAAATATCTACGAAGTCGCCGACGAGGATTTAAAAAAATGTATTTTGCAACTGAGATTACGATGAAAATTGACATTAATTTGTTATCTCAAAATACAACGTTAACAAATGTATTAAGAACGAATGGATTATCGTATAAAAAAAAAATTTTTACGCTGCTCTAGATATTTTATCAATTATGAAGAAAATCGTGAGGTTTTTTTTTTTTTTATTTCCGAGAAACCTTGGTGTTGATAAGTCGATATACCGTTCGCGCGTTTATCGGCGGCGTAGTTTCTCAGGATAACTCATAATTCGACAATTTATAGATATTTTTTGTTAAATATTTATCCAATGTGTTTATCAAAATATGTTTTAGACATGAACATTTTTTAAAAATGATCCAATTAGCAGTAGCGTAACAAGAAATTCATCAAATTTGTTGACGTTTCGAGCGTCTCAGGATGATACAACACCTTAAAAAAGAAAGAAATCTTTTTCTCGATATTTCGATGTCGGTGTATTTAAAATCTTTCAAAACGTCGAGAAATTATATATTTTTGAAAATGTCAAGCGCGCGTGTGTGTGCGATGAGCTTTTGTAAAATTGAAATTGCTATATCTGAAGAACGGGTTACTGGATTTTTTTGAAAATTTATACACGAATCGAATTGCAACCTCCCTCGATTTGCTGCAATTTTCTTCCAAATCGCTAACGGATATCTCATTTTACGGTTGTTTGAATTTTTGAAAAAAAAAAAGGGCGCGATCTCTCAAACTTTCGTAAACTTTGAGCTATCGAGCTAAAACTTTTTACAAAAATATGTCAGGGAACAAGTTTGTTCGTTATTCAGTGTGGCGTGAATCGATCGAGGCGTTTAGATTTTATAGAATCATGAGTTAAAGTAAATTTGCGATAACAAAAATATTTTTCTTCTAACTTTCGTAAATTTCCATCAATCAAACTGAATCTTGTCATACAAGTTATCCAGGGAACAAGGATACTTTGTCTTGAATTTAGAATTGAGAATCTCCTTAAAGGGTTTTAATTCTGTTGAAAATTTTAATATCACTTCCTCGGTGACAAAGCCGGAATTGAGATAACCATAACCTATACAAAAAAATCTGTGGATGGACGGGAAAGAGAAAACAATCCTGTATTCTTGTTTTCATTTCGTGAACGTAACTAAATTTACATTTGTTCCGTCGTACGAGATATTTCCTCTTTTATGAACCTCACCACGACCCTTGATCATGCCTGCGGCTAAGTTACATCATGCGTACTGTATCGCTTTGGTACTATGGGGTACAAAGTAACTGTGTTGAAGCTGTAGTTACCCGCAATAGTTCCTTTGAACATAAATTAGTGATCCTACAGTCAATTCCCAGTTTGTGGAAAATGACTTTGTGCTCTATAAAACAATGGCTAAGCCAGTTACTCATCTAGGTAATGGTAGGACGAAAAGCTTGTACAGCCGGAGGCCAAATCGTATCGTGCGCCTGTCTCAGTCCTTTTTTATACCGCTAAGAACCAAAAGGGTGTATCCTATATCATTTATCTGTTGTTTACCAGTCCATATATTACTTTTATAATGCATTAAAAATATAATTAACATTCATTATTTGATTAAACGTACCGTAAAGATTAGTTTTATTAAATTCTTAATCCTGGCTTTAATGAGATTTATTTGATTATTTATTCGTTCAATCGATTAAACGTGAACCTCCCCATAATAGTGAGGTCTTGATAATGTATTATTTTTTTAAAACGTCATTTATAAACGGCCCGTGCTCACCTGTACAGTTAAACGCCTACTATGCAACAGCTCTGTTCATTTACCATTTAAGTACACGCGAGATATCCGCAATACCATATAATCAAATCTATATAGCGTACAGTTAGTATACTTATATATAACTATTATACATATATATATAAACTTCCTTTAGCAAGATACGTAGGAAGTATTCGTTTCTACATTTGCGATTGATTAATTGCTTCATTATTCTTGATAAATCGTGAAAGACAGAAGCATTTTGCAACACGCTGTTTCTGCAATTCGAGTAATATTGGTTTTCCAATAGCTCCATAGCCATTGACTCTGGTTCGTTGAGAGTCACGCAGCACCTAAAATCAATTCGATATATCCGATCACTCGCCCGCATTTTCTATTTTCCTATAAACGAGGGGAAAAAACAAACGATCCACTTGATACTTTTTTTTTTATCCGCTTGTTTTCGTTTTATCTCTCAGCGGTAGACGAAACTGCAGGTTTATCGGTGAACGAGTATTCTGTTCGATGATGCATCCGGTATATGAGTTACGACCCTCATCCGACATTCGAGAAATTGCTTCTCTTGTAGTTCCTGGAACCGGAGATTGTTTTAGCTACTTTGAAGTAGACCGCCTTTGTTTATTTATTATGTGACGTTTACTCAATATGACTCATTCTATCACGATTATAGAAATAGCTACGTTATTTTTAGAATCAATTGGACATATTGAATCTTACGAATGAAATATTTTTTTTAAATTAATACAACGAAGATAAAAATTTGATTTTGGAATCATCGTAAAGCTGATAATATAACAAAATCATTAAGTATTAATGATAAATATTAAAAGCGTTAAATAATGTAAGTAAATAAAGAGATTGTAAACAAGATTTATAATGAGTGCATCAGTTTCCTTCAAGGTAGCCAGAACTTGGTTCAATTTCTCTTTTTTTTTAATGAATTTTTGCAGTCGTACGTTATTCGCGGCACCGTACTCGTCAAAAACGTATTATTCGTTGGATCTCTTTCTTGTTTTTTACCACGAGTTATGGTGATTTCTATCAAAAATATGCCAGATTCGTAGTCGAAAGATAATTTTCGATCTCATAACATTTACTAGCATTACCGTTTTTGTCATTAGTCTCATAGTGGATTTAGTGAATGAATTATTTGAAAAATTTTTGATAATGAAGACTTTTAATTTATTACTGATCGTTGGGTTTGTTATTTACCTTTGTTTTCATGAATTTCGATAATCGTATGTTATTCGTGGTATCATATTCCACAAAGAACGTATTACGAATATAATTTTTCGTTTTATTTTTCTTCTCAATACGATTTATGGTGATTTGTATCGATATTCTGCCAGATGAGAAAGCAAAATATAATTTTCACGTCTGATAACATTTTAACCCCGTGAGTATTTATATATCGATATCGATGCATATATTTATCAATGTATACGTCAGTGATACTCAAGGGGTTAACAGTGATTCAAAATCGAAGCATCCAATTGTCCCTCGAAATCACCGTAAGAGCGAAAAAAACCAGAATAGCCTCGAAATATTTCTGAAGCTTCCAATATTAAGTAAATTTCAAGATAAATAAACAAGAAAAACACTTTTTACAATGAACATTGCCTATTTCAAGATATCCAGAGGTCAGCTTAAAACACACGGAGTCTTGGACGAAGATAAAACGTTGGTTAATATAATTTTTTTTTCCTTTTATTGCATTCTAGTTGTCCACCGCTCGAGAGGTAAAGATAAAAATCGCTCGTTTTAGATTAGATTAAGGAGTCATCCGGCTAGAGCAAACATAAGGAAGTCGAGAGAAACATTCCCGGGTTTACCTTCGCCCTGTTGCATGCGGTTTGCAGTCTCCGAGAGTTAATTTGCTGCATTGACGGAGGTATCCTCTGAAACTAGTTTCTCGAGCTTCCGCTCGACGTTTCGGTCTTCACAGTCTTGTTCTAATGGAAAATCATTCAAGTTCTAACACCTTCTCGTCAATCGTTAAACTTCGCATAGCCCGTGCAGTCTTAACTCCGTTCACTTCTGACGAGAGAGAACAAACTTGCCGAGTTAATCAAGTACAACGAGAGCATTTATTTTTCTCGTTCATTTGGCTTTACCACAAACGGACTTCTCACCGCATCAACATTCGCTCCCATCGTACAGAATACGAATGTTGACCACATGGGACTTGCATGACCGCAAGTACACCATTTATCAAATTCTAGAAAATATTAAATCGCTCTTGAAATTATATAAATTCAGACACAACTGCAATAATAGTAGTATTTCATTATCTACATGATAATAACAATTGTTTTCTATACACCATAGAAAATTATAGAGCATTATGCGAACGCTACCGTTGTGGATACTCCAGATTTCTAGTCTGACCTTTACATTCTGTTGTTATTCTTGTTATTATTTTGATGTGGAAATAAATTATTACATTTAATAAAAGTAGAAGAAAATAGAAAAATCTCTACTTTTGTATTTAAAAAATTGTAATATTTCAAATTTTTATAATGACTCATAACCTTAAGTCATATGCTTAATTACTATCAATCATTTGGTTGATTTAGAGCTTTTGATTGGCAGGAATAAATAGGAAATCAGGGCAGGTTAAATGATTGAACGATTCAATTTTTTAATGTTATTCATGATTTTTAAGATTGAAATACATTTTCTGTATTATTGTCAATAATTTTGTGCTTTTTGATCTTTCGGTTGCAATATTATAATTTTTTCGTATACAGAAAATAATAATTATTAGCACGTTAGTCAAAAATATATTTAAAACAATTTGATTTTAATAATACTTAAAAAAATGTGAAATATATTTATAGTGGATTTATCATCGATCTATTTACATCAAGTGAATGGTAGAGAAAGAAAAAATCTTTCTAAAAAAATCTTGAATTTTGTAGAATTAAAAGAAAAAAGACTTTTAACGAGGTTTTTCAAAGGTAGGAATTTTTTTACTAACCGTGGTTTGTTTTTTAGATTTAATGACAGATAAGGCGATAAAAAAAATTATGATATTCGTAGGTGTCCCGGATGCACAGAACTGGAAAAATGTTCAAAGGCGGTCGCTGGTGAAAGCCTCTATAACATAATTAAAAAAGTTCGTTCATAAAAATTCAGTAAAAAACAGAGGACTAGAAGTAGAAATTTATGAATTAAAATGACTAAATATAAATTCCAATGTTATTTAAGTAAATTTGAATGAAATATTTAAACCCAGTAATTACTTCATGAGGTGAATAAAAATTTGTAAATGGTTCTATGAAATTTCCTTCGAGTCCAGAATCCTCGCAAAAGCCAATGAAGGATCGATGAATTGCCAATCCAATATTGTATAATTCTGTGCTTTAGCCGGAAGTTCTTCTGGGTGGATAGAGCTGACCCACTTCCATAGGAAATACAGGAGGCCAAGGACTTTTGTCACAATACACACCAACAAGCCCTCGTATCGCTCTGATCCTCTATGGATTCCCTGGAGCTATGTTTCCCGGGAGATCCGTTCCTCTCTATTTGCGCGTTCTCCCGTGCAACTGGTACAAAGCATGCACGTACCTTTACGCGCACAGTGAATCTCATAGCGAGCTCTCCGCACCTCGTTCACATTTTATTCGTTGAAAGTCATACGAAGTACCAGGGAACATTATATCGCCGTTGCACTTGTGACTATACCAAGCTTTCATCTCTTTTTTATTTATGTTCGACTCGGAGATTCACAATCGAGCACTCTCAACAGATATTGAAATTCTCTACTGATATCGGAGTGAGGAGAAAAATAAGAAGAAAGAAATGATTGAGAAGAAGCGAGAGAACCTCATTCCAGTCGCATTCCACGCGAAAACGTTCTCTGCTCTTGAGCGAGCTCTCGTCCTCACCCAGCATCGCCAACAGCAGCACCAGCCACCAGTCAACCTACTAGCGAGTTGAACGGGTTATTCGCGTTTACGGTTCGCAGGAGACCCGGTGACGTTCTCTACTCTTTGCGCTCTTGCCTCTTCAGTGAGCTCACTCTTCTGCTCCACGTGGAATAGGACGACGACGACTTCCACGACGATTTCGTATTCTCAAGAGCCAGATTATTCTAACCCGGGTGTAATTTCTCGTGTTTCATGCCCGGGGGTTATGAACAGTCGAGAGGTGAGGTATAGACGAAGCAATAGTAGAGACAACAATGCGTTCCGCTATCGAATTAACTCTTGTATAGTCGAGAAACCAGTGGAATCGAATTTACTAGCTCAAAGTTGAATTCTACGAAGAACCGAGATCCTGGCCAACAAGTTCGAGAACAAAATAACCAACTTTTAAGGCTTTCACAGCCTTTTTTTTTTTTTTTTTTTTTGACGATTCACTAATGAGAATGCTTTTGCATAAAAGACATACGAGAACAAAACAACCAACTTCTGCACACAAGATATTTAGCATTAGCTATGAGATATGGATCAAAAGGAAGTGAGTGAAGGACGCTGTTCACTAAAGATGAAATGTGAAGGCATTTATCATCGTCATTTCACTCAGTTTCTAATAAGGACACGACGCTTTTTGAGGATGTTTTCCCCATTTCACACGATTTTCAATTAGAACGAAACGCTTATGAAGAACATTTTACCATTTCAATCGGTTTCCAATTGAGACGAAACGCTCTTTGAGGACACTTTTTCCTATTTCACTGAATTTTCAATTAGAACGAAACGCTTATTGAGAAGCTTTTTTCATTTCACTCGATTTCCAAACGGGACAAAACGCTTTTTCCTATTTCACTAAATTCTCAATTTAAACGAAACGCTTATTGAGGACAATTTTTTCTACTTTACTCAATTTTCAATTAGAACGAAACGCTTATTGAGGGCAATTTTTCTTATTTCACTCAATTTCCAATTGTGTCGAAACGCTTATTAAGAACACTTTTTCCTATTTCACTCAATTTTCAATTAGAACGAAACACTTATTGAGAAGACTTTTCCATTTCACTCGATTTCCAATCGGGACAAAACGCTTTTTCCTATTTTACTAAATTCTCAATTAGAGCGAAACGCTTACTGAGCGTACTTTTTCTTATTTCACTCAATTTCCAATTTAGTCAAAACACTTATTGAGAACACTTTCCGATTTCACTCGATTTCAAATTAGGACAAAACGCTTTTTGAGGACACTTTTTCCTATTTCACTGAATTTCCAATTAGAACAAACGCTCATTGAGACCACTATCCCATTTCACTCCATTTCCAATTGGGACAAAACGCTTTTCGAGGACACTTATTCCTATTTCACTCAATTTCTAATTAGGTCAAAACGCTTATCGAGACCACTTTTCCATTTCAGTTGATTTCCAATTGGGTCGACCCGCTTATTGAAATCACTTTCCTATTTCACTCGATTTTCAATTGAGACAAAACGCTGTTTTAGGACACTTTTTCCTATTTTACTCAATTTTCCATTGGACCGAAACGATTATTCAGAACATTTTCCTATTTCACTGGATTTAAAATTGGGACAAAACGCTTTTTGAGGACACTTTCTTCTATTTAACTCAATTTTCAATCAGAACGAAACGCTTATTGAGGGCACTTTCTCCTATTTCACTCAATTTTCAATTGGGTCGAATGCGACGCAAGCAATTGGTACGCTTATTGAGAACATTACCTCATTTCACACGATATCCAATTGGGTCGAAAGGACTTTTTTCTATTTCACTCAATTTTCAATTAGAACGAACCGCTTATTCAGAACAATTTTCCATTCATCCGATTTCCAATTGAGACGAAACGCTTCTTGAGGACACTTTTTTCTATTTCACTGAATTTTCAATTACAACGAAATGCTTATTGAGGAAACTTTTTCGTATTTCACTCAATTTCTAATTCGGTCGAAACGCTTGTTGAGAACACTTTTCCATTTTACTCGATTTCCAATTGAGACACAACGCTTATTGAGGACATTTATTTTTTCAATTTTCAATTTAAACGAAACGCTTTTCAAAGGCTGTTTTGTGCAAAAAATGCCACCAAAGTTTTTTGTTCGCATAAAAAATTTGAATAACAAAATAAATAATACTGTAAGATTATGAAAAAAAGGAAGAAAGAATTATGCCAAACAAAAAGGCGTAGCTACGATAAAAATTCTAGAAGACTCCAACAATCAATGTTCATGTAATTTCATATCTTTCCAATTAAATGCAAAAATGAATCATTCATCTTTGGATATATATTGCTTATTTAAAAAGTAAAAATCACCGAGATATGAATTTTGCGCTCGTCGTGAGTAGTTTGAACTATGAGCTTTGAACAGATAAAAAAAATAAGCAGCGAGTAAACTACGTACTCAACTCACTAAAGATTTATGTGGAAACATTTACAACCGCTTCACGTAATGCTCTTTACGGGGACTAAGTGCAGCTAAAGATATTTTCCCATTAAAAAATCCTAAATACAGAGAAAAAAATAATAATATTGCAAGATTACGGAAAAAATTTTGCAGAAAATTGTAACGTCAGAAAAAAACTGTCAAGTTGCGAGAAAAAGTCTGTAATAACTCAATAATCGTTGTACCTTGAGCTAGTAACTTTTTTCATCCGGCTGCGGAAACCGTACCTAACGTAATTACATCTAGTCGATGCGAATGCAACGCGACGACAGTCATCTTTGGCCCGATGCTCGACAGTCGATTCTCCAGGATGTCAAGGACCTGGGAGTCATAATTCCTCGGTAATTTTTCACTAAAATTTCCTCCGAGTGTCACTGCCGACGAATCGTTATGATAATGTTCTAAATTCCTCAACATCCACGCGTGCGACTGCGAAGGAGGCTGAAACATTGTCGCACAACCAGAGATGTATATGGATACACACACGCTTTATTCAAGGACGTTTTGTTCACGCTCACACGCTTACTTTTCTCCGAGACGATACTCGCGCATTCCGTCATCTTATTTTACTTAACATAGGGCGTGTCTTTCTCTTTCTTTCCTTCTTTTTGCATCCATAAGTAATATAATATTTGACGTGTCTCTCTCTCTTTCGTAAGCGAAATTAATCACCTACGTTATAATTAGCCAAAATCGTATTCCTCTCATTTACGTTGCATCCCATTTTTCTATCCAAGTTTTGATTAAATTTTATTTTTGTTTTATGGAGTTTACATATAAATTCTAAATTAGATAGATGGATAATTAAATTTAATACTCTGATGCCGTAACCCATTAAGAGTTTGCATATTTTAAATAATATTTGAGTTCCTTTTACTTTCTTCGTATCGAATTTGAATTACAAAATTTCTTTGAAATTGATATTCCAGTTCCTTTTACTTTACCATCGAATTACTCGTTACAAGATTTATTTGGAATTGATATTCGAGTTCCTTTGAGGTAATACAATCACGCATTTAATTATTAGTTACGTTAATGAATTTTAAAATGCTTCAAAGGACGCATAGATGAGCATTTGTATAAAAGTTTAAACAAGTTAGCTACAGGTTTCTTATGGAAAAAGTAATTGTAATCGCACTTTTCTTCAATTTTATTTGTATTGTGCGACTGGATTGCATTGCAACCAAATGCGTAACGTAAAATACTTTGGAAATGTCAATAATTAAAAAGATATTGGAAAACATAGGATTTACCGGATATTTTAATGAGAATTCTGTTGTTAAAGGAAGGTGGCACATCCATGAGTGCGAAAGAGATAGAACTGATATGACGCCCATGGCAGAGTCAAAGAGAAGCACTACATCTGTATAAGTATGGAGGTTTCGCCTCACCTTAAGGGGAGGCAAAACATTCATGAATACTAAAACCATAGAACTCGTATGGCGCTCACGGCGGATTGAAAGAGAAACAGCACATCTGTGTAAGCATAAAGATTTCGCTTCGCCTTAAGGCGAGTCGTATAATCTTAACACTCACGCACATTAATTGTTTCTCTTTCACAATGCCGTCGTGCAACATTTATATTTCGCGATTAGATGCATACCAACAAAATGCGTAATACGTTGAGGACATTTCGAGGTTTAAAATCATTTTAAAAAAGTGTGTTAACGAGTATTTTAATGAGAATTCTGTAGTTAACGCAAGGCGAAATCTTAATATTTACACTCATAGGCTATTTCTCTCTCACTTCGCCGTGAAATAACATTAAGTACTGTCTCTCTCGCACTCATATATGTTTCGTTTTGCCTTAAGGTGAGGCGAAACTTCAATATTTACACACAGCTGTTTTTCGCTTCCCTTTACCGTGAAGAAACATTTCGTTCGGTTTCTTACGCTCATACGTATATACCGCGCCTCGCCTTAAGATGATGTGACGCACCTTCGGAAACTGCAATCGGTAACAGAAACTGTAATACAGTTTACTCAAAGACGTATGACGTTTGAGAAAAAAGTAAATTCAGTTCGAGTGCAGACCGGGTTGAACGAAGTGAAAGCAAATTTCCTTTTGCTTTGCCATTTGTCATGCTTTACTTTTCTTTACTTTTGCAATATCGCCTTTCTTTTGCAAATAAATGTGCGTGAATCGTAGCCGCTTTTTCTTCACATCAAATTTCATTTTCTCTAAAATATTAAAATCGAATTATAATTTCTATCATCGATTAAAATTTCTCAAAATGTCTGACATCGCATTGAATATTTTACACTTAAAAAAAAAAAATACAACAAAATAATCTCATTGAACATTTAGAAATTAAACTTCATTATTATTTCATTGAAAATTGAAATAGCGATATTTCAACATATTCATAATCCAACTCTCATTTGACTATATAGCTATGGCGTTTGTGCCACCTTCATTTCCTGTGCGTGGAATGCGTGTCTCGTCTCCTCACAGTGTCTGTCGCCTTCTCATAACAGTTAAGCTCTTGTTGCAATCGAAGGTGAAAACGAGTGAAGCTACGAGTATACTTGAGTAAGAAAGTCGAGGAGGAATCACTCGTAACGATATATTACAGCTATTGCTGTTGCAACAGTCAATTCTGAAATCGAAACAACAACTAGCTACAAATCGCGTGCTCGTAATATATACACACACACACACACATACACACGAGAAACGAATGAATGAACAACAAATACATAGATAAAATATAGGCAAATTAATGTTAGTGCAATAGTAGAAGAAGTTAAGATAGAGCAAGAGAGAATCTCGCGGAGCTATAAGGTGAATGCAACGAAATTCATCGGGCGCGGCGCGCAGGTGAATGCGGATGGTTAGAGTGTGGAAAACTGCTTTTGCCTGCTTGCCCGTTTGCTTTTCCTGCCTGTACATATCGTACTGTACAGGCGTAACGGTCGATGAACTGTGAGTGTGTTGTAACTTCTCTCTTCTCTGATAATAGCTGCTCAAACGAGAAACACGACCGAGCATCGATACCTTTGCGTTATTATGCTTTGAGCTTGATACTAAAATTTCTTGGGTTCCAAAAGATTCAAGGAAACGATTAATTGATTGATAAAAATGAATATAAGTTCATTGATTAGGATTTTCATTCTACCGAAATGCGAAAGTACCGAGATACATTGAAATGTCACCCTTAAAGAAACTAGCGAATAAACAATTAAATATTTCATTAATTTAATTTCTCATTCAATTGAATAAATAATAAAAATCTTTATTAATTAAAAGTAAATCGACATCTAAAAGGCAAAACGTTAAATGGGCTGTGCGAGTGGGGAAACATTTTGAGGATCTGATGAAGCAAACAGTACAGAAAGTAATTAATATCGAAGCGGGAATATAGCGTAACGGAAAATGTACCTCGATGTACAAAAATGTTCCTACAGTACAAACAAACATAGTAAATAAGTTTAATTTTAAGCGGAAACCGTATGCATGAGAGCGTACGGAAGAGCTGTGTAAACATCCACTCGAATGAACACCGCGTGGACCATTTTCACATGGGAATATGGAAATAATGTTTTACCATCTTTTAAAATAATAAAAAATTGTTTGAATTCGAAACGATGAATTTGAGAAACGAAACAAATAAAACTATTATTCACTCGAATTAAAAACTGACAATGGAATAAAGTATTCGAGGTATATCGAAGTAGGTGTGCCTCGTGGCTTTATGGGTCAGCGATCAGCGATGATTTCGCATTGGAAAGTCAGCAGCAAAGCGGTAAGACAGAGAAGTGCGCTTTATAACAGAGCTCGACGTAATCGGAGAATGCGTGGAACGCGAGGGATCGGTAATACTTGTAACGAATTGCCATTATAATATATCGTATATTCCACTTCGGTATAATCTCACAAGAGTCCCTTAATGCATATATATGCGCAAGTGGATAGAGTAGCAATTACTGTTATACACAGTGGCTTCTATCCATCTACGTAGCAGCATTAACGATACTCACGTACCCGAGCAACTCCATTAAGCAACAAATATGTATCAAAGTAGTGAAGTACAAAGGAGCAAGACAGAAGGTCTTAATCAACGTGTTCCGTCGGTGACAATCATTAGAACTCAGAGAATTATCCATGTATAATATCTACGGTTGAGCCCTCATCCCAACTCGCTCGGTTTATGATAACAACAATAATAATAACAATAGTTATATGAAGAACACTCGCCGTAAAACAAGATCGTGGTAGATCCTTGAGCGCGGGCGCAATCCCACGGTTGTGTCATGGGTGAGCGAGTCAAGAGACTCTGGAATTCGGCGCTCTGTAAGGTAAATGCCCCTGTTACAAGATCGTGTATCAATTTCTAGTCAAGGTCTCTACGTCAATCGGCACAGTTAGATTTTCCCCACCGATTTGTAAAGAACCAATCGGAAATCGACGCAGGGCTTCTTCCGCAGCCTTGTTTGTCACAATCATCTTACGCAGTCGGAGTGAGAGGTCTTGTATGGTCGGTACTAGGAGAACTTACTTTTTCTTCTTCTTCTTCTTCCTCTTCTTTTTCTTTTTTATTTTGTTTAGCTCCCCTTAAAGAAATAGAATTCCAAACTGGCCATGGTACATGGACATGCGCGTGTCAGGTAACGTTCAATGTAGCAAGTTCCACTGTAATAGCTCGACAATGCCTTCGTTACATGGTATAGTGTGCTATAGTGTACCCATCGAACTCACATCGCCTATGGCGTCGAAACTTCAACCTTCTTTTTTCAAACTGAATTTTCGGTTATATCAATACGGGTCAATGCGTGACAATGAATAAAAAAAACGATATAAAAATGTACAATGGTACGTGCGATCGTGTCAAAACATTTTTTCCATTGCCAATGCTGAGCTTAATACGTTTTATATTCAATGGCAGATGTTGAAACGCTGTATACGAAACACGAAATATAACACGGGAGCTTAAATTTTCCATATTTTTCTCCAAAAATCTTTATTCTACAGAGCTATCTAGAAGACTACGTAATTATTGCACGTCAGGTAAAGCGTACTGCGTGATTCTATATATGGATTAGCGAGCGACACCAAATGCCTTTCCATTTACTATTGTGTTAGGATTGAATGATATATCGTGGCTAATTGTTTCAAGTCGTGTTCATGTCGTGAGACTTCTGAGAATCACGTTCGAGAATATTTATATAGATAAATAATCTAAAATCAAATGAAAAAGTAAGTAAAAGTGCATTAGAACTTTTTTGTAACACAACGACACGCCGTAACACGATTGTATCAACTTCACGAAGAATCAATTTAAATATTGACATTGAAATCATCGCACAAAAGAAAATACATCAAGTTTTATAGCGTTATTAGCGATTTGTATCAAGCGTGCGACGCCTGTCGATATCTTAACGAACGAATGTTAAAGTGCAAAACGATTGCGTCTGCTGAGAGCGTAGGATATACGATTCGTACAACCGTAACACCTCAAACTTTCCAATTACAACAATACAGCTACAACGTTTTTGCAACACCTCGAGAGTCTTATCTTACACGAACAACTCATCCCTTTACGTGCTATCGATAGTGTAAGATTGCGATTGCATATTGCACTAGTTTGGAGAACCAAACCTGATATTATTCTTTCATTTTCGGTTTTGAAAATACACAAAATACATAAAATCGTTGACTCGCCGCTGGTTTATATAACGCACGCTTCGTATCTACAATCCTAACTGGAAAAAAATACCATCGGTACCATCTATACAAGTCCATGTAAAGAGTCCAATAAAAAGCGCAATATTTATCCGCGCGTGGCGCCACTTGGCTTATTGCGTTTAACGTTACGCGTAGGAAGTTATGAACCACCATTCCGAAGGAGATATAGCTTGATGTCGCTGTCCATATTGGACCTTTGTAAACTTGGCAACATATTGGGATCTTATGCGAGGCATGAAATCCATCATGACCTGGTTTTCTGGTATTCCTGAGTGTTAGTTTGTCCCATTGAACGCGAACTGTGCGAATACACTTACCGTTCGCCCCCGGGCGACATTTATACTAACTAACTCTATTGCAGAACTAAGATATTGCGCTTTAACCACTCGCCTTTTAAATTCCTCGCACCATGAAGGGGTGCCGCGTTTCAAAGAGACTCGATGCGCGATACCTTTGTCACTTATTCCGCATCCCAACGACATAGTTACACGCAAATTGTTTGACAGTAGGGTCATCGTGTGTAGTGGGCTTATTGGCTTCGAGCGGTGGCCCATCGACACCTTTGCTGATTTACTTCCCAATACAGGCTGTAATTACAGCTTTACAAGATCATGGCTTTGATAGTAGGGTCGCATGTGGTTTGGCTATTGAGTTCGGACAGTGGTCAATCGACACCTCCACTGATTAAATTGCCACAGGCTGTTGGCGCGAACCTTTGCATTGCTCGTAGGTGACAGGTAATATCTTTCTAATTTGAATTCCTTGGGTTAAAGTTTACATTTTACTTTGCCAAAAGAATTTTGTTAATTTTGACTAAAATTTCATTACCTTTGATTTTTTTTAAATCTTTGAAATGTTTAATTACGTGTTTAATTAACGTAAATATCATCTTTCTTTCAAAGTGTCATTGAAATATTTACGAAAATATGAATTTCTATCTCGAGTAAACATGGGAAAATTGTGAATTAGCTTTTTCAATAATAAATTATTGATTATTAATTGTTACGGGTGTTATCTTGTTTGTACGGTGAATATGCTTTTAACTAGAACGTATAATGTATATTGGAGATGAACTCATGAGGCAGGGAAAGCCTAAGTTCTCGCAGCAATGTAATTAGTATTACCGAGCGATAATGAGAATTCCAATGTTGACCTGGACAGGAGAGAGAGCAACAGCTGGATTACTACGTTGTTGCACTAGTGACAGCAACAGTAGCAGCGGTAGCCCACTCGTAACATCCGCATATCCCTGCGGGCAACAGAACTCTCGATCACTTTTGTTCACCTATGTTTCCGCTGGTACTCGCTCGATTGCACTTTATTTAATAAACATTGTTTCTAGTATTAATAGTCAGGTCGACCTGGTTATTTGAGTCGAATTAACATGAATAATAATTCACTTTCAAATTAATGAATAATTAATGGTGAAATTTGAAGTAAACTTTGTTTCCCGACCAACGTTATACGAATCCATTTAAACAATATCATAATAAAATATATTAGTAATAAATGTTATTACTACAAATTGATGAATAATAAATAATAATCATAGGATAAGAGGTAACCTTTTGATAACGTTCAAACACCTAAAAGTAGTTGGAAAAAATACATTTTAACAACATTTGGAATTATCTTGCGAGGCATCTTCTGTGATTAAAAATTTTTTAATAAATAAAATATATTAAATAAATAGAATTATGTGAAATTCGTTTAATGGACAGTTTTAACGATAAATTGTATACACAGATCAATTTGATTTAAAAACAGTTGAAAATTTCGGGCGATACAATCTGTTTCAGGAATAACATTAACATCTTGACGATCTATCACCGTGTATAACATTTTTTTTGGTCACCGCCTAAAACTAGCTATTTATACTGATATAATAATATTAATATGAAATTATTGGGCATAAATTAAAGATAAAATGGTATTTTTCGATAAATTAAACATAAATTTGTATATTAAACAGTGAAATACATAGTCATCGAAGCTGTTGGCTATAAAGAGCGAGAGAAGGTTTTCTTTTCTCTCTTTCTCCAGCCGCCGTTCGTTATTCCGTTATCTCGAGTCAGCAGAGGTTCGTTGCCCGTTTGTAGATCCCCCGAGCCTGATATATGATATACACAACGTACCAAAACATCGGTGTATATGCATACGCAGTTGCGTTATAAGAATTTTGTGCGCATCCTCATTACAGTACGATATTGGTACACGAAATGCATATTTAGACAAGGAGTAATAATCTGTAACTCTGTATATCTGCAAAACGGATTTAGCCCCTGGCGAGATGCACAGCCGATAGAGTTTCACCGCAATTGACTCCCCACTGGTTGCGAGCTCGGCAACGATGATTGATCGAGCTAGCACATAGAAAGTCGAACGTGTTCTCCTCGACCGGACGATGAATGATTTCTCATTGCGTCCGTGAGTGCCTCGATTCGATCCCTGCAACACTCGTGTCCCCTTCGACGATCATCGAAGGTCGTGCCAACGATTTAATTAATCGTGTAACATTGTGAAACACTCCTCCACACGCCTTTGATAACAGAAGAAGGTTTTCTTTTGCTGGCAATGGATTTATTTTCTTTCGTGGAAAAGCCAAGGACTGATATCTTATTGAAATCGTTAGTTCGAGCTTGAAAATAAGTGGGTTAAAGAGTCCGTTGTTGACTCACGCGTACCGTTGACGAGAAATCACGGTTGTCCTAGGTGACAATACTTATGTAGGTATTTGGGTAAATGGGACATTGTCTATTGTATTCTTCGATACTTTGATAATGATATAACATAGAAATGCTTTATCGCCGAGAGATTATTATCGTTTAGTATCGATATGACTTGGAGTTAATGATAACGATCGACTAATAAATCATCGAAGTGCAACACGAGTCATCGGGACTTAGGGGCAGGTTCATGGCATTTAAAATAATTCTGATCGCTCTTCTAACAAATTTTTATTTTTATAACGATTATCATTTTTTTTATCATTATTGTATCGAACTAAATAATTTATTTTTAAGTAATACATCACGTTTGTAACTCTACAATTCGTTTCTCTACAAAAAACGGAACAACTCTACCCTTCTACCACATATTTTTTATGCAAAATTATATATTTTTAAATATATTTCTAATATATTAGTCGAACATATGCACTTCATCTACATGGTGGTCGCGTTTTCATTTTAAAAAACATTTCTTACAATGTTACAACTCGATTATAAAACAATACTGACAGATTACAGTTCTACAAAGAGATAATATTACGGCGATGCTAATGCGGTAACAAGTGTCGATTCAGAAGGAATGATAACGACGAATCATTAAGTCATCAAAGTGCGACACGAGTCATCGGGACTTATAGGCAACTTGATGGCATTTAAAATAATTCTAATCGCTGTTGTAACGAATTATTATTTTCATAACGATAATATTATTTTTTTTTATCATTATTCTATCGAATTAAATAATTTATTTTGAAGTAACACATCACGTTTGTAATTATACAATTCGCTTCTCTACAAAAACAGAACAACTCTACCCTTCTACCACATATTTTTCATGCAAAATTATATATTTTAAAATATATTTCTAATATATTAGTCAAACATATGCACTTCATCTACATGGTGGTCGCGTTTTCATTTTAAAAAACATTTCTTACGATGTTACAATTCGATTATAAAACAACACTGACAGATTACAGCTCTACAAAGAGATAACACTACAGCGATGTTGATAGTAAAATGTGGATATTTATAAGGAACGATAACGACGAATTAAGGAAATGTGAAACAAACGCCGTCGGTAGCCACAACTGTAATCCACTTTCTATCAAGGCCGTTAAACATTTAAAAGTAAACGAAAATTATTTTCGTCTACAGTTATAATTGTTGCTATAAACATTTAAAAGTAAACGAAAATTATTTTCGTCTACAGTTATAATTGTTGCTATAAACATTTAAAAGTAAACGAGAATTATTTTCGTCTACAATTATAATTGTTGCTACCGCCTGAATACAGAATGCGCGGGGAAGAGAAGGGGGACATCACTTTAATTATATTTATGCAAAAATTAGTTTTTGTTTGATCGCCTTGGAATTTAGCTATTGAGAATGATTGACGGTTTAGTTTTTAAGATTCGTCGGACAAACGAATGACTCTCGGTCGTTATTTCTTTTAAATCATTCATCCGGCTGATGGTTTTCACTCGCAGACTTACGCATTTAGCGCATCTCCCTCTCACCATTCTCTTTCGCCGCTTTGCACAAATATTCTTAATATATCATCGCAGCGTGACACTATATCATCTTCATCCGTTGTTGTATTGCGAGATCGAGAGATTTCAGAGATTCTCAGAATAGTTTCCTATCTGCCGGAACTTCCCGGCTGGTATTCACAAACTATTCGAATTATTATTTCAACAATTTTGTTCTTTTTATATTTATTATAATTTATAATAATTATTATATCGAATTAGCTCTATTACTTTGAAAAGTAAATACTTCGAATTCTACAATTATTTTTTTATTAACGCGATTGTATTTCGGAGTACACTTTTATATCATATTACGACTCCACCGTCATACAACTCTACCGCGAAACATATCTACGTCGCTCTTAATGATAAAAAATGTGCTTAATCGTAAAAATACGGAGAGTTGCTTAGTAGTGGTGTCATAATCTGATAGTTTTGTAATAATAGTAGGGTAGATTTGTTTTTTGTTAGTATATAAGCTAATTGTAGGATTATAAATATATGAAAGTAATAACAAACATTTAAAGAAAAATACTTATATCATCAGAATATTAATACGAATGATTTTGCTTTCGAATATCGAACACTCTTTGCCTCCTGGACAAAGTAGAAACCTCCTGTTACTTTTGAATAAACATTTCTAGTTCATTGGCCGAACGATGTATTGAATATTCATTATTTTATGAAATGAAGTTCCAGTTTGCCCAACTAGATGTGTTTTTTTTTTTCACTCATTTTATTACGACTGAAATACTCGAGTGATAGCCCATCGCTCATGACACACACACGATCCAAACTTCGATAGACACATTATTCTAAAATGTCACGCAATAATAAAACTACTAATTTAAGTATTTATAAACTATTTAACACTTTTATAGACTGCAAACTATTTGAAAAAACTATTTAATATTAAATAATTTATGATATATAGACAAAACCCTTAATAAAGTTCCAGTTCGCCTAACCACGGGCATTACCGATTTTTTCATCAACTTTATTACGACAGTACTCCAGTAATTGACAATCGCGAACGAAACACACGATCACACACTTCGATGAACACAAAATTTTATATCTGCATATCTAAAACCTAACACAATAGTGAAACTAATACTACTACTAATTAAATTATTTTAAAAGTATTTAACACATTTATAGACTGCAAACTATTAGAAAAATGTAATAAATATTATATAAATTATGATATAAAGACAAAACCTTTAATATAGTTTCAGTTTGTCTAACTACGTGCATTAACGATTTTCTTATCAACTTTATTACGATAGTAATCAATGCTATTACGACTACAGTACTCCAGTAATTGCCAATCGTGAACGAAACACACGATCACACACTTCGATAAACACAAAATTTAATAACTTTACATCTGAAACCCACTCAATAGTGAAACTAGTGCAGCTACTACTATTAATTTAATTATTTAAAAAGTATTTAACATTTTTATAGACTGCAAACTATTTAAAAAACTAATAAATATTAAATAAATTATGATATATAGAGAAAATTTTTAATATAGTTCCAGTTTGTCTAACTACGTGCATTAACGATTTTCTTATAAACTTTATTACGATAGTAATCAATGCTATTACGACTACAATACTCCAGTAATTACCAATCGCGCCCGACACACGATCACACACTTCGATGAACACAAAATTTAATAACTACACATCTGAAACCTAACGAAATAGTAAAATTACTACAGCTACTACTACTGATAAGGATTTTTTTATCGACTTTATCACGATAGTAATCAATGCTATTACGACTACAATACTCCAGTAATTACCAATCGCGAATAACACACGATCACACACTTCGATGAACACAAAATTTAATAACTACACATCTGAAACCTAACGCAATAGTAAAATTACTACAGCTACTTCTACTGATAACGATTTTTTATCGGCTTTATTACGATCAATGCTATTACGACTACAATACTCCAGTAATTGCCAATCGTGAACGAAACACACGATCACACACTTCGATAAACACAAAATTTAATAATTTTACATCTGAAACCCACTCAATAGTGAAACTAGTGCAGCTACTACTATTAATTTAATTATTTAAAAAGTATTTAACATTTTTATAGACTGCAAACTATTAAAAAAACTAATAAATATTAAATAAATTATGATATATAGAGAAAACCTTTAATATAGTTCCAGTTTGTCTAACTACGTGCATTAACGATTTTCTTATAAACTTTATTACGATAGTAATCAATGCTATTACGACTACAATACTTCAGTAATTACCAATCGCGAACGACACACGATCACACACTTGGATGAACACAAAATTTAATAACTACACATCTGAAACCTAACGCAATAGTAAAATGACTACAGCTACTTCTACTGATAACGATTTTTTATCTACACATTTGAAACCTAACGCAATAGTAAAATGACTACAGCTACTTCTACTGATAACGATTTTTTATCTACACATTTGAATCCTAACACAATAGTGAAACTAATACTACTACTAATAATTTAATTATTTTAAAAGTATTTAACACTTTTGTAGACTGCAAACTATAAAAAAAAAACTAATAAATATTAAATAAATTATGATATAAAGACAAAACCTTTAATATAGTTCCAGTTTATCTAACCACGTGCATTAACGATTTTCTTATCAATATAATACTCCAGTAATTGCCAATCCTTCACGAAACACTCGATCACACACTCCGATAGACACAAAATTTTACATTTACACATGTGAAACGTAACGCAATAATAAATTCATCACTACTAATTATATTATTGTAAAAGAATTTTGTTATATTTATAGACCACAGAATATTAAAAACAATAATAAATATCAAATAAATAATGATACAATTATAAATATAAAATGTTTATTATATACTTTCTGAAGATTTCTTGCTTCCCGGATATCAGATCGAAAGTTTATATTCGGCTGAATCACAATCGCAGTCGATTTCCAATCAACAGAGGTTAATTGCACCGTCTCTATTTATTGAATAAATCGGTTCGACAATTACACTGCGATTGTCATCAAAGAATTCGGCATAACGATTGAGAACGATGACGAGTCGTCATTAGAATCCAATATCAACCTTTACATATAATTTTCCTTTAACCGTTAGGCATCACAGATTGCGTGATAGTCCAGCGACGTAGTTTGTTGCATTCTATGTCTTAAGGCTCATTTCTATGCATAGAATAAGCAATACCTTCGGTATTAAGCAAACCACACATCGTTCGATCATTTAAATCGCTACTTTCGAATATTTTCTCACATATTTAAGGAATTCCTAAAGTAATAAAAAAATTTGCTGCCCAGTCATCGTGCCGCATGCATGGAATATTCAACATAGACAGATTGAGTAAACTAATTAGGCTGATAGGTATTTCAATTCATCGTCATGGTGTCGTTGTACACGTTGTATAGTGCGAGGATTGCACGAGGGTACGAGTAGTTAACTTTCTTGTCGCCAAGTACGGTGCTCCAAGTACGTCGGTCGTTGCACGCCGGATACGACATGCCTCGCAAGTATATATTTGCTCGGGCATTGCCATTTATGATATATAATATTGGCCTCTCGGTTGACATGCCCCACACCCTAATTTTATTATCCACGTTATATCGAGAAGAAAATAATGGTTCAAACTCGTTGCTTTTGTTTCAGTTAATTTAGCGGTCGAACCATGCCGTACTACAACAGCGGGCACGGTTCCTCCCCGTATTCTAGAGGTATTCTTTGAATTCACATTCTAATGTAATTTTTAGTTAATACAAAGAGGAATCTTTGAAATAAAATGAATTGTTTGTAGATGAAGGTCCGGGAGTTCCATCGTGTTCCTCTGGTGGTCATAGCAGCGCCGTTCCAGAGCCGACCTACATCTTGGAACACTTGGCAACCTTTACAGTCACCAAAGAAACTGGAATTGTTTATGCCGCTGATGGTATGAGACGACTTCTACAGCTGGAGAAGAGCAATGGGATTTGGAGCCAGAAGATGCAGTTGCGTTTGGAACGCAATTGGGTTCTTATAATGGATAATGAGACTAAAGTACGTTTACTTTATAATTTTTACGGATAAGCAGTTTAATTTCAATAAAAATCTTAGTTAAATTTAGTTTAAAAAAAAATTAAAACTTAATAAATAGCACAAAAAAGAAGTAAAAATATTTTTAATAATTGATCGAACGATTAATTATTGGATTGGTTTGGTAATCTAATTAGTCGTCACGATTCATTCATCAGTTGATGGCACTGTCAATTATTTATAATCGCAAACAATCTTTTTATCTCCCTTTAATTTGTTATCTCAATTCATTGTTTTTACCTAAAGCCCAATTAGTTTTTAACTCTTTGCACTCCAGCCTAGTAGGGCATAGAGGCTTTAATGTCGCAAATACGGCGACAACGGAGTGCAAAGGGTTAATTTAGTACGTCAGATCACTTTATTTCTCGTCGTACGGGATTCATTAATTTATTTCCACATTTGTGCATTTCCAGGTGATAATGGAGAGATTTCCGGTCGCGCTGATCCAGGACCCAACAGCATTCACATCCCGCGATCCAATGGAGATGTACAACAACATCCTGGTCTTTACAGTCGCAGATGACAGTAGTTCCGGACAGCGAGAAGAGATGCACATATTCCAGTGCCAGAGCGTATCGGCTCAGGACCTCGTTGAAGATTTGAAGATGTTGCAAGCGGGCAAATTGGTACCGGGGGATTTGCCGCGAGTTCCGAGAGGTCAGGTCATTCCACCACCACCTGCACTCCCGCCTCCGGAACCGCCGCTCAACGGAGTAAACGTTCGAGAACAAGTATTAGTTTTCAATGCTAGTAAAGGTGAGTCTCTTCTTTTATCGATTATAATTCACTCATTATCATTCCCTCTGCTATATTCCGTCACAGAGATAACCTTGACAGAGATTGTTTCTATTCCTGCAGCCTTGTGATTTCTAAGGGTGATTATGAATGCAATTTGTTTGAAATGCTTTCCTCCACATTTAAAGATTCCTAAAGTTCCAGATGATAACATAATCGACATACCCCGTGAGGAGAATAACGACGAAGCCTCCTCAACGTCTTCCGAAAAGTACGAACGGGACGTAACGATTCTTAATCATTGCTTCGACGACATTGAGAAATATATCGCACGTCTGCAACATGCCGCAGCAGCATCAAGAGAATTGGAGCGCCGAAGACGTACTAATAAATCCAAAAAACGAAATCTGGGTGACGGAATGTTGACGATGCGAGCGAAGCCGCCGCCAGAAATAGAGTTCGTCGATATATTTCAAAAGTTCAAACTCTCCTTCAATCTGCTTGCTAAACTTAAAGCTCACATACACGATCCCAATGCACCAGAACTAGTACATTTCCTTTTTACCCCCCTGGCCCTCATCGTGGACGCTTCACACGATACGAATTACGATTCGAATTTAGCGAGCAAGATAACTTCACCTCTTCTTACCAGAGAGGCCGTGAATCTACTGATTAATTGCGTTACCAGCAAAGAGACCGAGCTTTGGCATTCGCTGGGCGACACTTGGCTCGTGCCACGAGATCAATGGAAGGGTCACGTACCACCGTATCACCCCATATTTATGGACGGCTGGTCACCGGATTATCCGATACACGAAAACCACAAAGAGCAAGATCATTTGACGTCTCTTCTCAATGCCGACAAGCAAAAGAGGGACGAAATACCGGAACAACCGAATGATCCGTACTACGGTCACAGGGATGTCAACGAGTCGCATTATGGAAGCGACTATATTGGATTGGAGTACGAGACGCGAGAGGGAGAGGACTATTTTGACAGGAGTTACGGACCTGGTTCGGATCTCTACGGGAGAGAAGAGCGCGATCAGAGAGTCGATCAGACGCGAGCGCACAGCGATATCTCCGTGGATTCCATCGAAAGAGGCCACCGAGGGGCGCCGGTAACCGACAGAGCTCGCGAAACCTGGCTCGAAGAGCTCATGGGGCGTCAAGCGAAAATCGTGCAGGTAACTTATCCAAGAACGGCGAATAACGATAAAGAATTGACTGTAGTACGAGGTGAGTATCTGGAAATCGTCGACGACAATAGGAAATGGTGGAAAGTCAGAAATTCGAGGGGTCAAGTCGCCCACGTTCCTCATACAATCGTGACTCCTCACAACGCAACGCACGGTGGCGAAAACGATGTATTCAACAATCCGCTGTACACGAGCAGGTATCAACGGCAGGGGCACGGCTACAATTACGAGGTGAGCGCAAATGCAAACGTAGATTGTCGTGGTATATAGTTTGAGAATATAATGAGTGGATTCTCGGAAGCATACAATGGACAATGAGTCGTCGGGTGACACGTCACACACCGGGAAGAATATCATCGGATTACAGTGACGTTGTTCTGTTTGCTAGGCTTAATACCGTCAAGACGAGTAGCAGCTATGAATTTGATTTCGTTTATTTTTGGGAGGGGATAGATATTTCTGAAATTCGAGGTAAAAAGACAAATGAATCATCTCCAAGGATACAATTTGGAATCAGAGAAAATTGCAATTTGATATTTTTATCTTCATCGAGGTAGAATTTATTTTAGTTGCTCTATTCACTTGGAGAAGGACTTTATCGTGTTACTCGTTGATCAACTCAATTGTCTTCGGTTGGAAAGTAGAAAAATCTATTGAAAAGGAAAGACATTTAAGCTTGTAGTAAATTGCAATGCCAGATTTTTATTTTTTACTAAGTAAAGAATTATTTTCGATTCCCTACTCGCTTTGAAAAGGACTTTATTGGGATATCGTTCGGAATCTCAATCGCTTTTGGTTGGAAATCACAAAAATTGTCCGCAAAGAAAGGAAATTTAAGTAAATTTATTAATATAGTAAATTGCAAATCTAGTTTAAAGTCTTTATCGAATAAACATTTATTTAAAATCCCCTACTCACTTGGAGAAAGACTTTTTGAGGTTTATATTTTGAGTTACGAATCGCCTGTTATATCGATATTAAAATGAAATTTTCTTAATCGTAGGATTCGGAGATCGGCGGTCCCAGGACGAGTCCCGGACCGGAAGCGGCTCACAGGCCACCTACAATTCCGCCGCCAGCACCAGCCGATTGGGTCCGGAAAGAACGGCTTGGAAAGAAAGGTGAATTCCGATATTTTTAAATCGCCGAACGACTAGAACTGGCGCGATCCTGGAATAATCCGCTCGTCTCGCACTTATCTTCTAACGAATTAACGTTTCTACACACGCTCCCGGACGCGAGCACGGGCCTAAAAAGAGTTCGGGATCTAAAACGCGGTGTTTTCACATTTTTACCGTCTACGTGTATATAAAGAAAGACAGATAAAAATAAAGATTTTTATCGCTCCCGACTGAGCAATTATCATCTCTGAATCAAGAGCGATGTTTACGGGGTTTGCTCTTAAGATATTAATAATTTATAGTCGCGTTTTACTCGAGAAAACAGGGAAAAACAAAGAGAGGATGAATTTTTAACGAAAATAATCATTTACTAAATGGCCATTCGGTACCTTGCGTGGCTTCGTTCGTATTCCGCCGTCGTACGTTCTTCAGTCATACTTTCCAAATAAAAAAAAGAAGACTAATAGCTTCCGCAAGGTAGTTTTTTTTTCGTTTTTTTTTTTTTTTTTTGTGGAAATCAGAAAGAACTTGTCTCGGAGCGATGCGGTAGAAACGAAGCGGTGAAGACTCGGACAATAATTTATTCTACAAAATTGACTTTTTGTCGATTCTTTTATCTATCATTATTGTTAAGTGTTCAGTGTATAATTTAAGAAACGGTACAGTCCAGGACCGACTTGATTAGTGGTTATCGCTCTCGTATAACTACGAATATCAATCGAGGGTCGTATGATATATAACTGTTGTTATAAGTCATATATTTATCGACTAACCAAATTTTAGTTTCTACGGTTCATTAACACCGTTCCCTCTTCGCGGATGACCGCGAGAAAAATACGTAATCCGTAGAACAATGTGTGTTAGTCACTTGATACGTAACGACGCGAAATGGGAACTGTGTTACAATCAGAGATCGCAACTTCTCGCTTTTTTTCTTATTGTTCTTATTTTATTTTTCAAACAGTCATTCTTTGCTTATTTATTACTACAAATAAGGAGTACGACCAGCTGTATCGTGATCAAACGACGACTCGTTTAACGCGTTAATACGGATTGACACGAAACTTGTAGATATCGGAAAAATCATTTTCACGAACATAAACGGAAGAACAGATGTATAAATTTATCCGATTTAGATTATTTATCAAAGATTTGTTGTTTACGGCTATTGATTCGATCCGTTAATGAGTTCTCGTGCCTGTCAACGTGACTATGACCGATTTAAGCGGTTTGCCTGAAGCTTAACTCGAGTTTTCCATATGAAATATTCGGCGACTTTGTTATTCGTGTCGTCCATGAGTAAAGAGAGTTAATAATTAATTACTGATTGAAGCGTAGAGAAAGCCGTCTTATAAGACATAATCCGATACTAGCTGCAGCTGGTCGACCATCTTAAAGATCTTTATTATTTAATAAAAGCGATAACGTCTGCTACATCGGTAGCAAAAATTTAGTACAAAAAAAAAACTGATTTTTATACAGAACGAGAAGATATTTAAAAATTGAACCTCTTATTCTCGGAAAGTTGAATATAAAAAAATCTTTCCTTATACCCAGTGTGACAATTCCAGATTATTCCAGATTATTCCGACGATTTTCTTTTCCATAACAT
Source organism: Cylloceria caligata (assembly GCA_963942595.1). Taxonomy (NCBI): domain Eukaryota; kingdom Metazoa; phylum Arthropoda; class Insecta; order Hymenoptera; family Ichneumonidae; genus Cylloceria; species Cylloceria caligata. Next base: position 4,535,412 of record OZ012707.1, on the reverse strand, counting down.
GAGAAAATTGCTATTGTCGATCAATCGCATATTCCCACAGGCATTGGTACGACATAGATTGGAAAAATCGTCAGAATATTGGAATATCCTTCAATTGTCAAACAGACTATAGGATTCCTGGATTCTATTCCTCGTGTAGATTTTTAATTCATCGAAAAGTTATACTTTCAACAATTTTTTAAAAGAAAATTTATTCATTTAAAAAAAATCTATTGAAAATTATATCTCAACATAAATTTAACAGTCAAAAAGGGAAGAACTGAAAATTTCAGTTAAATAAATATCTCTCAAAAATGATATATTTATATAATCTATTTGTAAATTAGCGCATTCCTTATCAAATGATTTTTACCACGGTTTACCAAAGCAACTTGTAGAACTAGAAATGTCTTATGTCTGTATAATTATCATAATTAATAATATTTAAAAAGAAAAGATAAATATATAAGCAAAAGAAGTACGACTACTTGAAAATAGCGTGAGGTGTCAATCTCTGATTAGATTATACGTTAAAATAATTTTATTGTACTATTTTTAGTAACTGTTTTGTCGTTTGTCCTCAGTGTGGGGCTAATGTGTGTGTCTCTATGTATAACTGTGTGTTACGTTGAAAAAAAAATATATATATATTTGTTTACAATATCTTGTACAAACAAGATGAAGAACAAAATTTCAACAGAATTCCATAGTCGGAGTGAGGATGGATGCCCGCGAGTTTTTCGTTAGATCTTTGGGAGTGAGGAAGGGAGGGCGGGGGTCAGATAGGGTGGGATGGGGTTGGGTGTATTACGAGAGAGGCTTACGTGTCTTCCAATTGTATGGGGTCGAGAGTAAATTATAGAATGAACCGGCTAATAGTAGGCGTAGAAAGAGGAGAGGGGAATCGCACAAGAGTCAACACATATCGTCTGACGAAATCATTGTTTTGCAATTTCGTTAAACGTATACATTAGCAAAACGATAATCGTATGGTAAATATTGCCTGAACGTTCGTTGCTGGCGACTGTAGCAAAACGGCTATTTTTTCGTATGTGAGTTTATGTTTTTTAAAATATTTTTTAAAAAATTATATTGTTTAAATAGAAATATTGTCAGCTGATGAAATAATTTTTGTTTGACTCTAGTGCTGGCCTCTCGTCTCTCATTCCTTCCTGTCATTCCTGTTTACATATTTTCTTTCTTCACCTGTCTCGTCCACGGGTTAAAAAGGACACGATCCGTCCAGTATTTCATTGTATTGTAATTTATGTAAATGTTTATTAATAAAATACACTATTTGATTATTATATATATATATGTATATGTATATATATATATATATATATGTATGTATGTATGCCTGCGTTTGTGTATTTTTGTACAAGGCTTGGCTCATGCATTGTCCCATATGTAGAGAATAGAATTTATTTATTTACTTTTAAAAAAGAAAAACACAAATATTCTTTCGACACAGCTTTTATTATACCGTACAGAGTTGGGCAATTGATTTTCTAATAGTATTTCATTCGATAATTTGGAAATATTTTTTATAATCCGAGGTAAAACCATGTAGACAGAGAATAGGGTTTGGTTGATATAATCAAGGACTTGGTTAAAAATTGTACGCGTAACAGTTGGTAAAAGTTCAATCTAGTTATCGTGTGGTAACAGAATCGAGTGTTTGGTTGTGTCGTACAACGGAGAGAAAGGCTTTGTTGCTTCAATCAATTAAACGATTAAATACACTCAAGGCGATCAATGAGGTTGGGCCAGAAAATCAGTTGATTGCCAAACAATTAATTGATTTGTCCAACGAAATTAATCTCCTGGAGCATCAAGGTGCAGTTGATTGTTTAATTAATTGGTAATCAACTAATCTAGTAGCGCAACGAATTTGTTATTTGAGCAAATTAATCGCCTAAGGTGAATAAAACTTTGTAAATTGATTGAATCAATCATTAATTTATATTCGTACAATTACTCAGTTGTGTTAATCATCAATTTATTTTCGTGCAATTATTTAGTTGTGATAATCGATTAGTTGGGCTTGTCAAATATTTTGTTGTAACATTTTTAATCAAGGACTTGATTATTTGAACCAAATCGTTTCTTCCGTTTTCTCCTACCCTCATGAGCTCTTACTCTGATTGTGTAAGATCATAATAAACAAACAATAAATATGGATGCAGGAATGTCCCAATTACCGATAAAGCCAACGTCGCTTACACATTATCTGTTTGTCGAGTGGTGGGAAAAAGCTGACTATGATGATTGGTGGAAAAACTCTGACTAGGAATTGGTACATGATCAGCAATAAGGATATTTATCTTAATTCAAATAATAATTGGAATAAAATTCAATCAGAGTCGAATGAAACATTATTTTAATTAAAAATGCCCATCTCTTCTACACGCTTCAATGTTTCCGTTAAAAATCCAGTCTTCGGGCGAGTAACAACGGTATCCGTATAGAATCCGGTAAGTGATCGCGAAAAATATTACGCATGGGTGCAGGTGCACGGGGAATTGTATTGTCAATCTTAACAATGATTTACCCCAATTATCACTATTTGATCTTGAATTGAACTATAAGCTTGCAGCACATGCTGCATACCGATGAAAAAAACAAGAAACCGAACATCTTCGGTCTCTCCGCCTCGAGACTCCAATTCCAGAGCTTCATCGTCGTCGAGAGAGGAACCATGTACCTCTAGAGATTTTTTCCGGAGCTCCAGCGTACCTCCAAAATCATTTCACAAACCTTTAGCCCTTCCGGCGCTACCAGCACCACCAAAGTCAACACTGCCATCGCCGTTGCCGCCGCCGCCGCCACCTCTACCACCTCCATTACCGACGTTTCTTTTGCATTCCGGAAGCACATCGTCGGAATCCAGCAAGACCGGAACTAGCAAGAGTATAAAATCCAATCCTGAATCCACGAGCACTTGTATACAGCTGCAAGATGAGCTTCAATACGTATTGGAAATATTTCGGGAGATAAAACTAAAAGTAAACTTGATCAAAAATCCGGATACCTTCATAAAAGAGACCTCGACTCACAGAGAAATTAAAAAATGGCTCAAAACCAAAGGTTTTTCCGATGAAATTGTAGAACGTTTGAAACAATGGAGAGCCGTTGATTTTTTCAACGCGTCAGATCGAGAACTTGAGCTTAATTGCGGTCAGGCCGAGGGCGAAAGATTAAAAGAACATATCGCACTCTCCCGAAACGCATTTGGCAGTCGTTCAAATAGACCGAGCGAATTGAGGCAGGTTCTGGATAAAGCTCGACGTAAATTCGAATTACCGGACAAATGATAGAAAAATAGATTCTCAATTGTTCCTATTTGTTCCATCCTGTGATGAAAAGAAATTTTTATTAAGTGGATTCTGGAATTTCTTCTTTTACCGACCGAAATAGGTAATTTCGTAGTAAACACTTGTCAGATAAAAAAAAAGTGACGGTACGGTGGATACACGTTGACAGCAAGAAGCGTCCCAGCGTCACGGTACAATGACATTGTGACAGCGCATCGAAGCATCGTTAAAATGTCATCCAGATACATGACGGCATTCCGCCAGCATGACGTGTAGGCTGTCACGGCATTTTTTTTTTTCATCTGAATCCCCACCTGGATGACATTGCGACGGCACGGTGTTTTGACAGTACAGCGTATCAACATAGTCACGGCACGCTTGTTCTTACCGGATATGCCAATTGGAAAAGACTCGCTCTACGTGAATTTTTTTTATGGAATTCCTATATTGATTTTCCGAAATGCCAACGACATACGAAACCAGATAGAAATTTGTGCCGGCACGGTATGGCTCCACACACTTTGTAATGACACGGGGACGGCACTATGATGTCATAGCCAAGTCATTGTAATGTTCTTAGCCACGCTGTGACGCCACAAATCCGTCACATTCGAACACACGTTGCGTCGGTAAGTAACGTCACTGTGCCGTCTTCGTGGATTTACTCTCGATTTGGGTGGGATGCATTTCTATCTGGAATATGATTTCGAAATTGAATCGGAAGTTTAAACCGTTACGTTAATATTACTGTTTTGTACAATTTGAAGCGCACACGGAGCTGCATGCACAGTGTATATAACGCATGAACCAAAAAATCGCCTATTATGGTCGGTAAAATAGGAAAAATTTGATATCTTATTAAAGCGGGGCGAAATCTATTCAGTCGATAACAAACCTTTACAAGCCATTTTGTTTAGAGTGCATGAAGGTGATACGTGATCCCTTCGCCTGTAACGCAAGTTTCTTTGTCATGATTGATTTTTTGAATAACACACAGAGCGGGCCATTTTTATTTATACAGTCGATTTTTTAGAAAACTAACAGAGATACGAAAAAATGTTTGAGACAGACATAACACGATTTTAAGGGGAAGGAAATTGGTGTTATCAATTCAGTCGTAGGTGGCACCACTTTCGAGATTTCTTTGTTACGGCCATTTTTTCAAACGGAAGTCGATATTTTCTTTCCAATAAAAGCTGTAGATCTCACCGAGACGTTTTCAAAATACTCCCCAAAAGTGTTTTTCTGGGTCAATTGGACCCATTCATATTTATATTTTTAAATGCATTCATTATATCCTACTTTCAGCGCTACCCTGGAACAACGATGTGGACGTAGTAAGGTATTCACGCAAGCTGTACGAAATATACCGCGCGTCGTGTTACTTAAGACGGTCAGATCCGAGGGTTCGGGATGCTCCAATAACGTGAGTCAAAGGTCATGAAGCAAGGGCCTCTTACGACAGTTCATTCGATAGCTGGATCTATCGGTAGAAGGATCTACGTGGACGTAGTAGAGTATTCACGCGAGCTGTACGAAATATACCGCGTGTTACGACTGTCAGAACCGGGGGTTCGGGATGCTCGATTAACGTGAGTCAAAGATCATGAAGCAAGGGCTTCTCACGACAGTTCATTCGATAGCTGGATCTATCGATAGAAGGATCTACGTGGACATCGTAGAGTATTCACGCAAGCTGTACGAAATATGCCGCGCGTCGTGTTACTTAAGACGGTCAGAACCAGGGGTTCGGAATGCTCGATTAACGTGAGTCAAAGGTCATGAAGCAAGGGCTTCTCACGACAGTTCATTCGATAGCTGGATCTATCGATGGAAGGACCTACGTGGACGTAGTAGAGTATTCACGCAAGCTGTACGAAATATGCCGCGCGTCGTGTTACTTAAGACAGTCAGATCCGGGGGTTCGGGATGCTCGATTAACGTGAGTCAAAAGTCATGAAGCAAGGGCATCTTACGACAGTTCATTTGATAGCTGGATCTATCGATAGAAGGATCTACGTGGACATCGTGGAATATTCACGCAAGCTGTACGAAATATGCCGCGCGTCGTGTTACTTAAGACGGTCAGAACCAGGGGTTCGGAATGCTCGATTAACGTGAGTCAAAGGTCATGAAGCAAGGGCTTCTCACGACAGTTCATTCGATAGCTGGATCTATCGATAGAAGGATCTACGTGGACATCGTAGAGTATTCACGCAAGCTGTACGAAATATGCCGCGCGTCGTGTTACTTAAGACCGTCAGATCTGGGGGTTCGGGATGTTCGATTAACGTGAGTCAAAGGTCATGAAGCAAGGGCTTCTCACGACAGTTCATTCGATAGCTGGATCTATCGATGGAAGGACCTACGTGGACATCGTAGAGTATTCACGCAAGCTATACGAAATATACCGCGCATCGTGTTAGTTAAGACTGTCAGAACCGGGGATTTGGGGTGCTTGATTAACGTGAGGCAAGGGCCTCTCACGACAGTTCATTCGATAGCAGGATCTATCGATTGAACTGTCGTGAGAGGCAAGGGGACTCACGTTAAGTAAGCACCCCGAATCCGTGAGAGGCAAGGGGATTCACGTTAATCAAGCACCCCGAATCCGTGAGAGGCAAGGGGACTCACGTTAATCAAGCACCCCGAATGGTGAGAGGCAAGGGGACTCACGTTATAATCAAGCACCCCGTATTCGTGAGAGGCAAGGGGACTCACGTTAATCAAGCACCCCGAATCCGTGAGAGGCAAGGGGACTCACGTTAATCAAGCACCCCGAATGGTGAGAGGCAAGGGGACTCACGTTATAATCAAGCACCCCGAATGGTGAGAGGCAAGGGGACTCACGTTATAATCAAGCACCCCGAATTCGTGAGAGGCAAGGGGACTCACGTTAATCAAGCACCCCGAATCTGTGAGAGGCAAGGGGACTCACGTTATAATCAAGCACCCCAAATTCGTGAGAGGCAAGGGGACTCACGTTAATCAAGCACCCCGAATAGTGAGAGGCAAGGGGACTCACGTTATAATCAAGCACCCCAAAAGGAACAGAATGCTACTACGTCCACGTCGTTGTTCCTCGGTAGCGTTGAAAGTAAGATACAATGAATGAATTTCAAAACATAAAAATAACTGGGTCGAATTGACCCAGCCACAAGTAGCCAAAAATAGGTTTTTCTATTTAGAAAATTGAAGTTAACCTTGAAATGATTTCTAACTTTGAGCCAAAGATCAAGTTTAAGTTTCCTCTCTAAACTCTAGTACTTTTATATTCAGCATATTTGTCCCAATGCTCCTAAAAAATGCGTAGATAAATTAACGGCTTATGCAAAAAACATTTTGGGGGGGTATTTTGAAAACGTTTCGAAGAGAATCTACAACTTTTGTTAGACAGAAAATATCGAATTCCGTTTAAAAAATTGGCTCTACCAAAGAAATCTACGACTAAATTGATAACGTATCTGTCCGAAACATTTTTTCGTATCTCTTTTAGTTTTTTAAAAAATCTATTGTATAAATAAAAATGAGCAATCTTGTAGAACGATGAAACGCGTCTTACGATTCCTTTCTTTTATTCGAAATATCAATCTGGTGGAGAAATTCGACATGACAAAATTAAAAGACAGGTTTTCCTTAACGAGTAATCGTTATCGCAACTCTGGCTTCGTCGTGGAGGAAGTGGTATTAAGATTCACAATAGATGTATTAATTTTCAATTCTATTGCTTATAATTCCAAAGCTCTGTGAGGAAGCAAAATTACAGAACCTGTTGTACTGTGTATCGTATAAAATATTTGGACGGAAAACAATTGGACGGAAAGGTTCGTTACTGACCTATTTAGCGTTTATGGAATCGCGAAGGAACGAGAGAGATAAGGATTTCGTCTCACGTTAAGTCGACGAACCAGACTTTATCGACTGCAGTCGGTTTTCCTTGATCTCATGCAGAGATGAGCCACTCTCGATGCTCAAACAAAAATGTATTATTTCACTTATTTTCACCATAAGCTGTTTGATATTTCATTTATAAACCCAACTACCAAGAGGAAACTTTTCATTCGATAACTACGAATATTAATTTTCCTAATGAGTTTCATGACATAATTATTCAAATATCAATCTAACGAGTCGCTAGTTTATTATCTTTGACAAATAAATTACTAAATAATTTTTTTTTTATTTATATCTCAAAAAGAAAATTGATTTATCGAATTGATAGACAAAAATGTATATTTTTTTTTTACGTTTCAACTGTCTATTTAATTTAATCTAAACAAGAGAAACGAATGCTGTAAAATCATCTATTTCAACGTATCAATCGCTTAAGATAAAATGGCAAACGATTTCTATTCCTATTTTCTCAAAGATAGTTTATAGAAGTTGAATAAAACTTCAAAAATCGAGAAATCATTTAAATAAAATGATTTAACATTAGGAATAACGTTTTGCCTTTTTGTCCAAACGTTGAATAATTATTTTGTAGATTTTAAAAGCATCCCAAAGATATTTTTTCTCTTACCAAAATAAGAAGAAAGAAATAACACGAAACGTTGTTACGGTTATACAATTATTCTTCTTTGACGCTCATCGTTTTGTTGTTAATTATGTTAATTAATCAATATCAAACGCATTATAAGGTGAATGGAAAATCTTTATTCCTTGTATTGGGAGATGCTCAACTCTGAACTCAAGCACAATTGTTTTATAATCCTAGTTGCTTATTACAGAAGTACTCGATATATTTTCAATTATTTTATAGTTACATTATAATATATATATATATATATATATATATAGATTTATTTATTTAAAGCAATCACATATACATTGTTAACAGACATAAACGGATACTCAAGTCGGTATCGATCGATTCTAATATACACTGGTTGATTTTTTTTGTCGATAAATATCGTCAAACGCATCGTCTTAAAGATCGTTGAACGCAATACGATTGTTTACCGTATTTTCATTAGTTTAGTTATATTTTTGTTTGTATAATCGTCGTACGATTAAACATTTATACCGAGTCATTTTTCTATTTGTTTTATTAATTATTAAAGATAGCGAGAGAATTAAAAACACACATGAATATTGCCATCACAGTGTTCTTTGCAGGCACCTGATGTCTTTTATTTATCACTCGGAGAGCGAAATTAACTATTTGTCTTTATCATTAGAGCTGGATTCTCATCCGTAGCTGGCTATTATTAATCTCAGGATATATTCGCGCGCTTATTAAGCTTTATCAATTACTTAAGTGAAATCTTCATTACAAAAATTTGGTAGAAAAACGGTTGAGGGTTCTGTTACAACGGTTAGGAAATCTATATTTATGTGTTAAATGTTATTGGAGTTGAATACCCACAGTGACTGTCAGTCGATGATGACTATTTAAAGACAACCGACTGACAACGAATACGCCAGCAGACAGACACTGTCCGCGATAAGACCGTCTCCTGCCTTTTTCTTTGATTTATGTGCTTTTTTGTGTGAAAATTTTGCAAACGTTTCATCATCGATATTTCGACGTTAGATTACAATTTTTTGGCTGATTAATTTGTTTAAAAATTTAACAGCTTTAACCGATTCATTGGTGGACCCGAAATCAACGTTATGTCACAAAACTGGTGAGAAATAATAATTCGGTATTTTACACGGATGCTTAACTACGAGGAATCGATTGTATCCCTGATTACAAATCCAAAATCGAAATTTCAAAGTAAAAAATGGCTCATCCAATATCGCGAATCGAAATGTCGAAAGTTACTCAATTCGAATGGAACGCGGTACCGGGAGGATTCAAAGTCGCTGGTTGCAAATTCAAAATCAAAGTTAAGAAATTCAAATGGCGACTTCGAGTAACTAACGGAATTTCCATGAGGTTACCTTTACTTCCATTATTAGCTAGTGAGATCTGATAAACAGTACGTAACGAGGCTGTGGTAGAATTTTACACGGTAATTTAAAAAAATTTTTCGGAGTCTCATTGGTCCGTGATACCTTATTTTACACAAAGCCATGAGATTCCAAAGTAATAAGCATAATAAATATGATAAATGTTATGTGTGATAAATGTTATATGTGATAAATGTTATATGTGATTTAAAAAAGTAACATTATATAAGAAGAAAAATTTTTTTAAACCAAGTGTAATCACGAAACCTATCGCAGTCTGCCCGTGTCGCACTTTCGGGTCTGGTGATTATTTATCACTAGCTGATAATGGGGACCGCCATTAATAGTAGCTATAATGGAATATCGTTGTCCATTTGGGTTAGTGCGAGAGTGACTTTGCATTTTAGTTCGGTATATCATGTGCGCCATTTTTTATTTATGAACTTTTAGTTGAGTTTCGTAATCAGAGACGCAAAAAAATCATGGATATGTCAAGTTGAATGGAAATCCGTTTGAAATTGTGACAAAGATATTCATAGTGCTCATATATTAGCGATCGTAGCCGTTTTCCTTTACTTTTATATTTATTATCAGCCGTTTATACTTTGCTTTTGTCGCTCATGTATTTTCCTAATGGATTTCATGATATTCAAATATCGAACGGGTGACTACTTCATTGAGCTTGGTAAAGAAATTATTAAATATATTTATTATTTATTCGTTAAAAAGAAAATTGTTTTATCGATTTGATATAAAAAAAATTATATTTTTTAATACCGCAACTGTCTATTTATTATTTATTCGTTAAAAAGATAATTGTTTACTCGATTTAATATAGAAAAATTATATTTTTTAATGCTGCAACTGTCTATTTATTATTTATTCGTTAAAAAGAAAATTGTTTTATCGATTTGATGCGTATTTACTTCAATATGAACAATGGAAAGTTGATGCTCGAATGACTGGCATCACCAACGTTATAAAAACATCTATTTCAACATGTTTATCATTCAAGATAAACTGGCAATCGATTCCTATTCCTATTCCTTTCACAAAGATGCTTCGTCGAAGTTAAATAAAATTCGAAAAATCATTTTTTTAAATGATTACACGGTAAGAATATTTTTTTTGCATTTTTCTCCAAACGTTTAATAATTCTTTTGCAGATTTTTTAAAACATCTTTGACATCTATGTTCGTTCGAGAATCAATTTAAAAAAAACCTTTTTTTTTTTCAGAAAAATGATATACAGTGGCTTCGAGTGACTAACGGAATTACTTTGTCACAAAACTAGTGTGAACCAACAATTTCGTTTTCTACACGGACGATTATCCATGAGCCACTTATCGGGTCACTGATCATGAATCCAGAATCAAAATTTGAAAATAATAAATAACAGATCCAATGATGATTATGATGAATCAAAATGTAAAATTCACTAAATTTCAATGAAACTCTGTACTGTTGAGGGGGGGGGAGGGAAGATTCGTTCACTATGAATCTAAACTCAAAGTTGAGAAATTCAATATGGTGGCTTCGAGTAATCAACAAAACTTCATTAAGGCTACTGTTACTTTCGTCACTGGCTCGTGAAATAGACAAAATAGTGTGCAAAGCGGTTGCGGTACAATTTAACACTCCAATTTAAAGAAATGTCGGATTCTCATTGGTCCGTGATATCTTATTTCAAGAATTATCACACAAAACCATGAGATTCAAAAGTAATAATAATAATAAATGTTATAAATGTTATGTGTTATTGGGCAGGTGATATAAAAATTGAAAAAAAAATTACAAAATATAAAAAGATACAAAAAAACGTTTAGTTGAAAGAAAAAAAAAAAACATTTTTTTAAATGTGGTGTAAGACAACAACTTTATCACAGCCTGCTCTTGTCGCGCTATCATGGGTGCTCAAATTTCACTAGCCACTAATGGCGACCACATATAACAGTAGCCATAATTGAAGAACGTTATCCGTTTGAGTAATTGATCGGGAGTGACCGCATTTTGATTCGTTATATTGTATCCGCTATTATGAATTTCTTAAATATCAATTGAGATTCGTAATCAGAGACTCAAAAAAATTATGGATATATCAAGTTGAATGCAAATCCGTTGGAAATTGTGACAGAGATATTCGTATCATTTATATACGAGAGCTCGTAGCCGCTTTTCTTCATTTTGATATTGATTATCGATCGGTTAGACTTTGCTTTAGTCGCTCATATATTTTTCTAACGAATTTAATGATATTGAAATATCTAACGAGTGGCTAGTTCATTTAAATTGATAAAGAAATGATTACATACATTTTTCTTCGTTAATAAGAAAAATGATTTGTTGATTTGTTATAGAAAAATAATATTTTTTGATGCCACTACTGTCTATTTAATTGCAAATAAATAAGTGAAAGTTAATATCAAATGACTGGCATCGCTATAAAAAAAATCTGTTTCAACATGTTCATCATTTAAGATAAACTGACAAACGATTTATATTCCTATTTTATCAAAGATTCTTTATCGAAATTGAATAAAAATCGAAAAATCATTCAAAAATTATTACGGTAGGAATAATCTTTTGCCTTTTTCTCCAAAAGTTCAATAATTTCTTTTGCTGATTTTTTAAACAACTTTGATATCTGTTCTGTGTTCGATAATTGAATAAAAAAACTTCTTTTTTTTCAGCAAAATTTGATACGGTGGCTTCGAGTGACTAACGGAATTTCATCATGGATACTGTTTTATCACAAAACTAGCAAGGACCAACGATTTCGTATTCTACATGGATAATTTATCTATGAAACAATTATTGAGTCGCTGAACACGAATCCAGAGTCAACATTTGAAAATTAAACACGACGGATCCGATATGACGAATCAAAATGTCGTGTCACTTAATTTTCCTGATACTCGATTAGACGGAAAGGGTTTTCGTAGTCACGGACTACAAATTTAAACTCAACGTTGATAAATAAATAAATGACGGATTAAATATGGCGGCTTTGAGTGATTAACGAAACCTCATTATGGCTAAAGCTACCTGCGTCATTGACTAGAAAAATATAATCACAATTGTGACGTGCGACCAGTGCATCCGGGATGTGGTACGATTTGACAATTCAATTTAAAAAAATGACAAAAGATACCACATCAAACTATGTGGTTCGAAATTAATAATCATAGATGATAGTTTTTAAAAAATAAGCATAATAAATATGAAAATAAGACGTTAAACATAAAATTTTAGATAAATGGCGGAATCCCATTGAGCGTGATTATTTGCTTAAAGAACTATAACACGTCGATTCCAAAATAATAATCGTAGATCAATGTTTTAAGAAAACAATCATATAAATATGAAAAATATTGCTCGTGCAACAGGACAACAGAGTGATTTAAAAAAATCATGGAATCTTATTGTGCGTGATACATTCTTACAAATACTATCACGTAAAACCATACGAATCCATGATAATAATCATAAATCTATGTCGTAACAAGATAAATTACAATATTACGTGTAATCCTACAGATAACGGAATAAATGAAAAAATTATGGAATCCCATTATACGTGATACGTTCTTTCAAGAACTATCACATAAAACCATAAGATTATAAACTAATAATCAGCAATCAATGCTTTAAGAAAATAATCATATAAATATGAGAAATGGCTTATGACTTATGACAACAGAGCTTATGACCCAGGACAACAGAGTAATTTTCAAAAATCATGGAATCTTATTGTGCGTGATACGTTCTTTCAATAACTATCACATAAAACCATAATATTATAAACTAATAATCAGCAATCAATGCTTTAAGAAAATAATCATATAAATATGAGAAATGGCTTATGACTTATGACAACAGAGCTTATGACCCAGGACAACAGAGTAATTTTCAAAAATCATGGAATCTTATTGTGCGTGATACGTTCTTTCAATAACTATCACATAAAACCATAATATTATAAACTAATAATCAGCAATCAATGCTTTAAGAAAATAATCATATAAATATGAGAAATGGCTTATGACTTATGACAACAGAGCTTATGACCCAGGACAACAGAGTAATTTTCAAAAATCATGGAATCTTATTGTGCGTGATACGTTCTTTCAATAACTATCACATAAAACCATAATATTATAAACTAATAATCAGAAATCGATGTTTTAAGAAAGTAAGCAACGAATATATATAGTGACGTCGGCACTTGGGCTAGTTTTTTTTTCTTTTTTCATTCTATCTCGATTAAGGAAAACAAACTTACAATATTACGTGTAATCAGTAATATAGTTATACCGACAACGGGATAAATAAAAAAAATGATGAAATCCCATTGTGCGTGATACGTTCTGTCAAGAACTATCACATAAAACCATAAAATTATAAACTAATAATCAGATATCAATGTTGTAAGTAAATAAACATATAAATGTGAAAAATATTTCCCCTTATTGTCACATACCACTGGTATTTAAAAAAATTATGGAATCCCATTATGCGTGATACGTTCTTTCGAGAACTATCACATAAAACTATAATATTATAAACTAATAATCAGATATCAATGTTTCAAGAAAAAACGCATACAAATGTTAAAAATATTGCTCGGTCACACAATAAAAGGAAGGATGAAAAAAAATAATTCAATTGTGCGTAATACGTTCTTTTCAGAAAAATCGAATAAAAGTTTAATTTAATTTAAATTAAAGTAATTTCATTTAAAGTTAATTTAATTTAATTGAAGATTACAAACTAACAATCAGAAACCAATGTCTCAAGAAAAAAAGGATATAAATGTGAGGTCCCTCGCGTTACGTCAAACAGTAAACAGGTTACCTTTAAAAAAACTTAATAATATGGATTTCGTTTGCGCATGATACGTTCTTTAAAAAACTATCAAATAAAACTTTGAGATTACAAACTAATAATCAGATATCAATGTTTTAAGTAAATAAACATATAAATGTGAAAAATATTTCCCCTTATTGTCACATACCACTGGTATTTAAAAAAATTATGGAATCCCATTATGCGTGATACGTTCTTTCGAGAACTATCACATAAAACCATAATACTATAAACTAATAATCTGAAATCAATGTTTTAAGTAAATAAGCATATAAATGTGAAAAATATTTCCCCTTATTGTCACATACCACTGGTATTTAAAAAAATTATGGAATCCCATTATGCGTGATACGTTCTTTCGAGAACTATCACATAAAACTATAATATTATAAACTAATAATCAGATATCAATGTTTCAAGAAAATACGCATACAAATGTTAAAAATATTGCTCGGTCACACAATAAAAGGAAGGATGAAAAAAAATAATTCAATTGTGCGTAATACGTTCTTACAAGAACTATCAAATAAAACATTAAGATTACAAACTAATAATCATGAATCAATATTTCAAGAGTATAAGCATATAAAGGTCAATAATATTGCTCGCTCACGAAGGAAACCGAAAGATGAAACAAAAAAAGCATGGAATTCAATTGCGCGTAACACGTTCTTTCCAGTAATATCGAATAAAAGTTTAATTTAATTTAAATTAAAGTAATTTCATTTAAAGTTAATTTAATTTAATTGAAGATTACAAACTAATAATCAGAAACCAATGTCTCAAGAAAAAAAGGATATAAATGTGAGGTCAATAGCGCTACATCAAACAGTAAACAGGTTACCTTTAAAAAAACTTAATAATATGGATTTCGTTTGCGCATGATACGTTCTTTAAAAAACTATCAAATAAAACTTTGAGATTACAAACTAATAATCAGATATCAATGTTTTAAGTAAATAAACATATAAATGTGAAAAATATTTCCCCTTATTGTCACATACCACGGGTATTTAAAAAAATTATGGAATCCCATTCTGCGTGATACGTTCTTTCGAGAACTATCACATAAAACCATAAAATTATAAACTAATAATCTGAAATCAATGTTTTAAGTAAATAAACATATAAATGTGAAAAATATTTCCCCTTATTGTCACATACCACTGGTATTTAAAAAAATTATGGAATCCCATTATGCGTGATACGTTCTTTCGAGAACTATCACATAAAACTATAATA
This sequence comes from Cylloceria caligata, assembly GCA_963942595.1. NCBI lineage: Eukaryota > Metazoa > Arthropoda > Insecta > Hymenoptera > Ichneumonidae > Cylloceria > Cylloceria caligata. Next base: position 4,520,110 of record OZ012707.1, on the reverse strand, counting down.
TTATAAACTAATAATCAGATATCAATGTTTCAAGAAAATACGCATACAAATGTTAAAAATATTGCTCGGTCACACAATAAAAGGAAGGATGAAAAAAAATAATTCAATTGTGCGTAATACGTTCTTACAAGAACTATCAAATAAAACATTAAGATTACAAACTAATAATCATGAATCAATGTTTCAAAAATATAAGCATATAAATGTCAATAATATTGCTCGGTCACGATGGGAACAGAAAGATGAAAAAAAAAGCATGGAATTCAATTGCGCGTAACACGTTCTTTCCAGTAATATCGAATAAAAGTTTAATTTAATTTAAATTAAAGTTATTTCATTTAAAGTTAATTTAATTTAATTGAAGATTACAAACTAATAATCAGAAACCAATGTCTCAAGAAAAAAAGAATATAAATGTGAGGTCCCTCTTGCTACGTCAAACAGTATACAGGTTACCTTTAAAAAATCTTAATAATATGGATGTCGTTGCGCATGATACGTACTTTCAAAAACTATCAAATAAAACTTTGAGATTACAAACTAATAATCAGATATCAATGTTTTAAGTAAATAAATATATAAATGTGAAAAATATTCCCCCTTATTGTCACGTACCACATGTATTAAAAAAAAATCATAGAATAACCCAGGGCGATACACGTTTTCTCGAGAACTGTCACATAAAATCATAATATTATAAACTAATAGCTACAAATGAATGTATGAAGAATAAAAGGGTATGAATGTAAAGTCAATCGGTCGTCGCAGGAAAATCAGTAATTTATCTTTAAAAAATCTTAATAATATGAATTTCGTTTGCGCATGATGCGTTCTTTCAAAAACTATCAAATAAAACTTTAAGATTACAAACTAATAATTAGAAATCAATGTTTTAAGAAAATAAGCATATAAATGGTACGAGGTTGGCCCCTCTTCACGGTTACCACAGGCATTTTAAAAAATCATGGAATCTTATTGTGCGTGATACGTTCTTTCAAGAACTATCGTGTAAAACCATAAGAATCCAAGATAATAATCATAAATCAATATAGATAACGGGCTAAATTGCAATATTATATACAATCATATAGATAACGGGATAAATGAATAAATCATGGAATCCCATTATGCGTGATACGTTCTTTCGAGAACTATCACATAAAACCATAAGATTATAAACTAATAATCAGATATCAATGTTTTAATAAAGTAAGCAACGAATATATAAATGAAGACACTTTGGCATTGAATCTATTTTCTTTTTTGATTCTATCTCGATTAAGGAAAATAATCTTACAATATTACGTGTAATCAGTAATATAGTTATACCGACAACGGGATAAATAGAAAAAATGATGAAATCCCATTGTGCGTGATACGTTCTGTCAAGAACTATCACATAAAACCATAATATTAAAAAATAATAATCAGTAATCAATGTTTCAAGAAACTACGCATATGAATGGTACGAGGTTGGCCCCTCCTCCCGGATACCAGAGGGATTTTAAAAAATCATGGAATCTTATTGTGCGTGATACGTTCTTTCAAGAACTATCACGTAAAACCATAAGAATCCAAGATAATAATCATAAATCTATATTGTAGCAAGAGAAATTGCAATATTACGTACAATCATATAGATAACGGGATAGATGAATAAATCATGGAATCCCATTATGCGTGATACGTTCTTTCGAGAACTGTCACATAAAACCATAAGATTATAAACTAATAATCAGATATCAATGTTTTAAAAAAGTAAGCAACGAATATATAAATGAAGACACTGGCATTGCATCTATTTTCTTTTTTGATTCTATCTCGATTAAGGAAAATAATCTTACAATATTACGTGTAATCAATAATATAGTTATACCGACAACGGGATAAATAAAAAAAATGATGAAATCCCATTGTGCGTGATACGTTTTGTCAAGAACTATCACATAAAACCATAATATTAAAAAATAATAATAAGTAATCAATGTTTCAAGAAACTACGCATATAAATGGTACGAGGTTGCCCCCTGCCCCCGGATACCAGAGGCATTTTAAAAAATCATGGAATCTTATTGTGCGTGATACGTTCTTTCAAGAACTATCACGTAAAACCATAAGAATCCAAGATAATAATCATAAATCTATATTGTAGCAAGAGAGATTGCAATATTACGTACAATCATATAGATAATGGGATAGATGAATAAATCATGGAATCCCATTATGCGTGATACGTTCTTTCGAGAACTGTCACATAAAATCATAAGATTATAAACTAATAATGAGAAATCAATGTTTCAAGAACTATCAAATAAAACTTTAAGATTAAAACCTATTAATAATGAATCTAGGTTTTAAGAAAATATGCATAATAAATGTGATAAATGTAATATGTGTATAACAAAGCAGGAACACACAAAAATCTTTAAAAAAAAAACACAAAAATTTAAAAACAAAAAAAATGTTAAATTAGAGATAAAAAAAACTTTCATCTAAATGAAATATAAAAATCCTACCGCAGTCTACCCGCTGCGCGCTAATCACCGTCATGTGCCGTGATAATCTAGCTAAAGATCATAAGCGGAGCGGACAGTAGCTAAATTGGAATATCGTTAAATACAAAAATGCAGTCAAATTTTGGATCCGCCATTTCGAATTTCTCAATTTTGAGTTCATATATTCAATCAACGACTTCGAAAACTCGGTTGTTATCCAGTTTCATTCAAATTGAGGCACATTTTGCATTTTTGATTCGATATGTTGTATCCGCCATTAAGCATTTCTCAACTTTGAGTTGATATTCGTAATCAGCGATTCAAAAAGAACATGGATATGTTAAATTGAATACAAATCCGTTTAAAATTTGCGAGAGAGATATCCATGATGATCATATACGAACGCTCGTAGCCGTATTCGTTCATTTTCATATTTATGATCGGCAGCTTACACTTAGCTTTTGTCGCTCATATAAAAATACCAGTTGTGTCATATCATTTTGTCACTCATATAAAAATACCAGTTGCGTCATATCATTTTGTTACTCATAAAAGTATACTAATTGCGGCCCATCATTTTGTCGCTCATAAAAGAATACCAATTGCGACACATCATTTTGTCGCTCATATAAGAATACTAATCGTGGCACATCATTTTGTCGCCCACGAGTCGATACCAATGAATTGATTAAACATCGAGAATATTCTTAATCTACTTTGAAAAATTTAGTATGCGAAATGGCAAAAAAATGTTAGAATCGTTTTTCAAAATTTTCAAAACTTAAAAGCGTAGGCCTTGGCAGATAAAAAATATTTTTTTGTAATACTACGACCTACGAAGTTTTCTTTTTTTTTTTTTTTGCGATCTCAACGCAACAGTGCACTGTCTGCCTATAATCTTATGTGTAACTCGAATACGATCTAGATTCTTCATTATTAATACACGACAGATAGAACGATCAGTCATCTTCGCTTTATCATAGTGCGGGAAATGTTGGGGGAATTCATAATTCTCTCGACTATACACTGCATACAAATGTTCGGAAACACGGGTACACAATCTATCAATGTTTTCTATGTTATACTTATAAACTTTTCTCATTTGCAGACTATCGTGATAAAAGTCGTATAACAAAAAATTATCAAGGGAACAAAAACTCACGTTCATCCAACACAATTAATTTAAGAATATTTGCACCAAAACTATTATTTACCGTTCTGTTGCGTGGGCATCGAGTTAATTTATAGAGAAAAAAAATCTGGATTTTTAATAACTTTTCTTATTAACGCACCAGATTATTTTTTTAAATTAGGTTTAAAATGTTACGAACTTTTAGGTTTAAATTCGATAAAAAAAAGCCCACGTCGATGGAACGTGACTATTTTCTTCGCCAATTTCTGTTCGAACTATCTTTATCGAGATCAGTTACGCGGTGTACGTTCCTCTCTCGATTTTTGCTAAACGCGCTCAAGCGCAGCCTCTCTCCTGTTCCTTCGACAAGTTTTTGGCACGAATATCCTTAAAAAAAATTGAATAATTCACTTTCAACACTGCAAACGATCAAAGAAAGAATTTTCTATGCAGATCGATTAAAAATCTTGCATATCTATTAAAAAAAAATTATTTAAAAGTGTCGAAAAATGTTGAAAGTTAATTATTTTATTAATTCGAAGGAAATTTGTTGCAATAAAAATATATTTATCGAATAGTCAGTTAATATATAGAATAAAATATTGAAAGTTAATGTTCAATTAATGTCTACCGAGTTTAATGGATTTGCTGTAACTATAATCAACAAAACTATATTCTGTTGAAAGATATTGTTAGAAATTTAAAAAATGTCTCGCCGAACGTTGATTTTAAGCGCAATTATCCATAAGAAAAAATAGAATAATTTACTTTCAACACTGAAAACGATCGAAGAAACAACTTTCGATGCAGACCAATTAACAATTTTGCATCGAAGTATATTATAATGAAAACAAACATCGTTTAAGGAGCTCCAAACAAAATTAAAAGTTAAATATTCAATTAATTTTAAGGATATTTGTTGCAACAAAAATATATTCATCAAATTAGTCAGATAAAATATAGAAAAAAATAATGAAAACTAATGCTCGATTGATGTGATCGTAGTTTAAAGGATTCACTGTAACCATAATCCACTAAATTATATTTAGATTAAAAATATATCGATAAACCTTGATTTTAAGCACAATTATCCATAAGAAAACAATTGAATAATTTATTTTCAACACTGAGAACGATCAAAGAAAGAATTTTCGATGCAGATCAATTAAGAATCTTGCATCAAAGCATATTATAAAGAAAAAAAAAACATCGTTCGAGGGACTCAAAACAATATTGAAAGTTAAATATTTAATTAACTTTAAGAAAATTTGTTGCAACAAAAATATATTTATCGAATAATCAGATAAAATATTTTTTAAAGTTGAATAATCAACAAAACTATATTCAGATAAAAAATATTTATAGAAATAGACAAAATTTATCGATGAAAGTTGATTTTAAGCACAATTATCCATAAGAAAACAATTGAATAATTTATTTTCAACACTGAGAATGATCGAAGAAAGAATTTTCGGATCAATGAAGAATCTTGCAGCAAATGATATCTAGAGACAACAAAATCACTTGAAGGACTTCGAAAAATGTTGAAATGTTCTTTAATCTTCCAAATGTCTTTCAAATTAATCAAATATTATTTATTCATTTGAAGGAAATTTATTTCAATAAAGATATATTTATCGTATGTTCAGATAAAAAAATATTTAAAAATACTGAAAGTTAATGTTCAATTAATTTATTCAAATTCTAATGGATTTACTACATCTATAATCAACAAAAATATATTTATATAGATAAAAAGAATCGTCCATCAAATGATATCTATAGACAAAAAAAGTAGTTCGAAGGCCTGATACAATGCGTTCAAATGTTTTATCTTGCAAATTTCCTTCAAACGTATCAAATATTTTTTGATTCATTTGAAGGAAATTTGTTGCAATAAAGATATATTTATCGTATAGTCAAATAAAAATATATTTTAAAATATTGAAAGTTAATGTTCAATTAATGTATTCAAAGTCCAATGGATTAACAAATCTATATTCAAATAAAATATATTTATAGAGATAAAAAGAATCTTCCATCAAATAATATCTATGAAACAAAAAAAAATACTTATATATTGATTAAAAATGTTATTGTATTTTGCAAATTTCCTTCAAATTTATCAAATATTTTTTGATTCATTGGAAGGAAATTTGATGTAATAAAAAAGTAGTTATCGTATAATCAGATTAAAATATTGAAAGTTTAATTAATATATTCAAAGTCTAATGGATTAACTATAACTATAATCAACAAAATTATATTAATATAAAATATATTTAAGGAGATAAAAATAATCTTGAATCAAATGATATCTATCGAACAAAAAAAAATGTTTATGTATTGATTAAAAATGTTATTGTATTTTGCAAATTTCCTTCAAATGTATCAAATATTTTTTGATTCATTGGAAGGAAATTTGATGTAATTAAAAAGTCGTTATCGTATAATCAGATAAAAATATTGAAAGTTAATGTTCAATTAATATATTCAAAGTCTAATGGATTAACTATATAACTATAATCAACAAAATTATATTAATATAAAAGATATTTATTGTGATAAAAATAATCTTGCATCAAATGATATCTAGGGAACAAAAAATCGTTTGAGGACCCGGCACCAAGCTTTAAAATGTGATCTTCCAAATTTTCTTCAAATGCATAAATTATTTGTTTATTCAATCCAAATTTCCTTCAAATGTATCAAATATTTTTTGATTATTTTGAAGGAAATTTGTTGTAATTAAAATATAGTTATCGTATGATAAAAATATAGAAAATTTATTGAAAGTTAATGTTTAATTAATGTATTCAAAGTCTAATGGATTTTCTATAACTCTAATCAACAAAATTATATTAATATAAAAGATATTTATTGTGATAAAAATAATCTTGCATCAAATGATATCGAGGGAACAAAAAATCGTTTGAGGACCCGGCACCAAGCTTTAAAATGTTATCTTCCAAATTTTCTTCAAATGCATAAATTATTTGTTTATTCGATCCAAATTTATTTCCAATGTATGAAATATTTTTTGATTCATTTCAAGCAATTTTTTTGCTATAAAGATATATTTATCGTATAGTAAAATAAAAATATATTTAAAAATATTGAAAGTTAATGTTCAATTAATGTATTCAAAGTCTAATGGATTAACTGTAACTATAATCAACAAAACTATATTCAAATAAAATATATTTATAGAGATAAAAATAATCGTCCATCAAATAATATCTATGAACAAAAAAAAATGTTTATATATTGATTAAAAATGTTATTGTATTTTGCAAATTTCCTTCAAACGTATCAAATATTTTTTGATTCATTTGAAGGAAATTTGATGTAATTGAAATGTAGCTATCGTATAATCAGATAAAAACATTGAAAGTTAATATTCAATCAATGTATTCAAAGTCCAATAGATTTACTATAATTATAATCACAAAACTATATTCAGATAAAAGATATCTATGTAGATGAAAAGAATCTTGCATCAAATGATATTTATGGACCATAAAAATCGTTTGAGCGCTTGGTACAAAGCTTTAAAATCTTATTTTATCTTCCAAATTTCCTTCAAATGTATCAATTATTTTTTTATTCAATTGAAATAAATTTGTTGCAATAAAGATATATTTATCGTATGTTCAGATAAAAAAATATTTCAAAATACTAAAAGTTAATGTTCTATTAATGCAATCAAAGTCTAATATATTTACTGCAACTATAATCAACAAAACTATATTCAAATTAAAAATATTTATAAAGATTAAAAAATTCTCTCGATGAACGTTGATTTTAGCACAATTATCCATAAGAAATAATTGAATAATTGACTTTCAATACTGAGAACGATCGAAGAAAGAATTTATGGTGGAGATCAATCAAGAATCTTGCATCAAAAGATATCTATAAACAAACAAAGAAATATCGTTTAAGGAGCTCCAAAAAATGTTGAAAGTAAAATATTTTATTAATTTTAAGGAAATGTGTTGCAATAAAAACATATTTATCGGATAATCACATAAAAATTGAAAAAAAAAAAACGAAAGTTAACGTTCGGTTAATGTATTTGAAGTTTAATCGATATACTATAATTATAATCAATAAATGTTTGTTAAAATGAAAAATATTTCTAGCAATAGGAAAATTCTCTCGATAAGCGTTTATTGTAACATTCAAATTATTGGCAGTTTGACTTTAACCCTTTGCCGGTTGAGAAACCTTCGTTCTTCCCATTAACTATATAAACCATTGTTCTTTCCATTAACTCTATAAACCTTCGTTCTTCCTATTAACTCCATAAACTTTCGATCGTTCTTTCCATAAACCTATTCCTATAGATGAACCGCTTCAATTGGCAAAGGATTAAATCTCTCTGTCTTAGACAGAACAAGCCACTGTCGCGCTTCGCACAAATAGGAATTGAAGTCCAATAGATCAGATGGACATAACTCGTTACTTCAAAATATTCACGTTTTCCATTTTTTCCATGATTTATTTATTTATTTATTTACTTATTTATTTATTTATTTAAAATCACACGAACGTTTTAACTTTATATAAAGTCATTGACCCTCAATTACATCTTTAGGTCCAAGTTACGCGGAAAGTTCAAACGGTTCATCTACTTTTGTGTGGTTGGTATCATAATGTGTCTTAAAGTTCATGTTTTCCGCTTTTCAAAACATTAATTTGTATCTACGTTTTTTTTAAAAATTTATTATAAAGATACTTTTGTGAACTAGTTTTCAAAAATTCTTCTTCACACTTGGTCTTTTTCAGTTCGTGTTCTCTTCAAAGCACTGCTTTCTTCTATTTTTATAATTAAAAAATTTATTATAAAATTTTGTTTTTAATTCTATTAAACACTTTTTAAATATTTTTTTTTTGTATACATTTAACATATTTTTCTTACAGTTTGCATTTTTCTCTTGTCAAAACGTTACTTACTTCTGTCTGTACGTTTTTTTATCATCGAGATATAATCGTTAAAAAAAAAAAAAACAAACTGGTTTTTGCAATTTAATAAACAAATTGTTTACACTTAACGTCTTTCTTAAATATTTTTCTATTCTCAAAACACTAATCGGTTCTCTGCGTTTTGTTTTTATCATAAACTAATGATTTTTTGTCAACTTGAAAACAAATGCTTTCATTTGTCACATATTTTTCAATCATTATCAAATTTTTTTTATCTTTAAACATTTTTCAATTCTAATTATTGTGTTAAAAAAAATTAACGATCCGTAAAGATTTACGAACAGCCAATCAAAAGGTCTTGGATCATTCGATGCTCAAGGTATCGAGTGACCTTTGTACCCAATGTACCAACTGACTCTTGACACTCGATGTGTCAAGAACTCTTTTGGGATCGAATGTACCAAATGGCACTAGGTACTGAACTTTGTACCGAGTGACACTTTGGTACTAAATGTATCAAGTATCCCTTGATAGTAAACTTTGTACCAAGTGACATTTGACAAAGACGCAAAACCATGGACCAAGAACAAGGATGCAGTTGAGGGTTAAAATAAAATTGTTTAACAATGGATAATCATGAAAAAACGTATAAAATTAATGAAGAGAAGTAAATGATTACATTCATTAACACTCGTTACACGTTATATTTCCTTTTTGCCGAAATGAAATTCAACAATGTTTTAAAAAAAAAAAAAAAAAGAGAAACATAAATATCATTTGAAATAGTGAAATCGTACACTTACAACAATTTTTATAAATTAAATAATAAATAAATCATGCGAGAAACAAGTTGTAGGTGAATATTGAAAGATAACGAGTCCAAATCCAAAGAGGATGTATAAGTAAAAAAAATATCAAATAATTCAACAATATCTCAATGTCAATCGCAGATAAAATATAATAAATGTTTCAATGAATCGCTGTAACGTCATAAATATATCTTCGAATGGTTTGACGCACAACGATAATAATCGATTTAAGGCTTTAGACAAATACAATCTCAGTTATTAATAATATTAAATATATTAGACCGAATAAAATTAATTTGTGCGTCGCGTTAAATTCCAATGTCGTCGATCGTGGCGTTTATTCTTTGTTTTCTTTCTTTTAAATAAATATTTTAATTATTTTATCTAGTCATCGTCCTGTGAAGAATAATAATTTGAGCGAGATAAAGAAGCCGCATTAGCGTGCTACAAATGTTTACGGCAAAGCTTCGGCATGGAACGACAATAAATTGACGCTCACGTATTATTTATTTTCATATGTATAAACATACCATATCCATTAATTTACTCGTTAATTAGTACAATTATATCCAGGTATAATTTATTATTAATATTTATGAACCTTAAGCGTGCTGTAAGCAACGCTATCGATAACATTAAGACTCTAAGGTTACTCTTTTATTTTATTATTTTCTTTAATAGTTGACGCAGCTTCCTCAATGTAGTTTGATATATTTAATATTATATAAATAATCGAAAATGAAATAATAACGAAACATATTGTGAATGTAAATTAATGTAATGTTATGTGTGTGTTACGAACGATCTTAAGAATTAACTTAACTCTCTCGCTCTATATTAGCGAATGAAGAAAAATAATAAAATGAATCGTTCAAATGCCTCGTAGTTTTCATTCGCTATGTTTCAACTATAACTCTTTTTTCTTTTCTTTTTTTTTCTTTTGTTCCCAAAAAACTTTCACGAGATTGTCAATTCTCGTTGGTTGTCATGTGCTTTTTCAAGTTCGCTGTCCACGGATTAACACCATTGACATTATCAAGGTGTTCATACAATCTTAATAGCGATGAAAGCCTTCAATATTTACGGCCTAACTTGATATATTAAGTAGGCGCGAAAGCCAAGCGAATTCGCGAGAAAGCGAGATTATTTTTTCAACACAAAATTTCCCGACGATATCCTCTCCCCGTGCAAGTTCTCTACTGGCGCTTGGCCTCCGTATCCTCCTTGGTTGAGACAGACCTTGATCGATTTGAACAATTGATGAATGATGAAATAACTTAATCGATAATATTTGGTGATTAGCGAAATATTCAAAGCGGAACTATCCCACGGGAACCGGGAGGATTTTGTTTGTTAATGGAATATGGGATTGTGAAGGAGTTTCTTTTTTTTTTTTTTTTTCGTTTATCCTCGGGGTAAGGGGCAGACACATATTTTTTTCTTTTTTCAGTACACATTATTTTGTTATCCCGCACAAAGCGTAGACCCGTGACTTGGCTCAATTACCAAAAACCTCCGGCGCTCCGACCACCCGGGGGATTGTTGACGCGGATGCACGCTCGTCGGGCCTCGTCGACGTCCTCTGTTAACAGAAAAGAAAATTTCTTAATGTATTTCCATTTTTTCTGTTGTCTTTAAAAAATATGTTGATTGTATATTTTGAAAGGATTAACACGTTATGAGTAAAAAGTGAAGGAAGAGCTTTAATTTTTTCTTTTCGTCTTTAAAGATAAATGAGATTTTCAAATTTATTATTAATCAATTACATTTTTTTTACTGACTTTTTGTACGGTTCTGTTGCCTTAAAAAATTTGTTGATTATATGTTTTCAAAGGGTTAACACGTTAAGAGTAGAAGGTGAAGAAAGAGTTTGAATTTTTTTCTTATCTTCTTTAACGATAAATAAGATTTTGTAATTTATTGTTAATCAATTATATTTTTTCTTTACTGACTTTTTGTACGGCTCTGTTGTCTTTGAAAAATGTGCTGGTTGTATTTTTTCAAAGGGGTAACGCGTTGAAGATAAAAGGTGAAGGAAGAGTTTGAAATTTTTCTTTCTTTCTTTCTTTCTTTAAAGATAAATAGGATTTGCCAAGAAATTGCCATTTAAAAAATGTAAAGTAAAACATTGATTTTTTCAGATATTTTATGCTTCAATGGAATTTATATTTTTTATAATGGTTCGATAGTCGAGTGTTAAAGTTGTGAAATGTCTAAAGTATAAATTTGTCAATGTGAATAAATGTTTTAGCAAATTTATTTTTAATTAATTACATTTTTTCTTCAAGGACATTTTGTAAGGCTCTCTTTAAAAATGCATTGATTGTATGTTTTCAAATGATTAACACGTTAAGAGAAGAAGGTAAAGGGAGAGCTTGCATTTTTTCTTCTCTTCTTTAACGATAAATGAGATTTTCAAATTTATTATTAATCAATTACATTTTTTTAATGACTTTTTGTGCGGCTCTGTTCTCTTTAAAAATGTATTGATTGTATATTTTCAAATGGTTAACACGTTAAGAGTAAAAAGTGAAGGAGGAGCTTGCATTTGTTCTTCTCTTCTTTAACGATAAATGAGATTTTCAAATTTATTATTAATCAATTACATTTTTTCTTTAATGACTTTTTGTGCGGCTCTGTTCTCTTTAAAAATGTATTGATTGTATATTTTTAAATGGTTAATACGTTAGGAGAAGAAGGCAAAGAGCTTGCATTTTTTCTTCTCTTCTTTAACGATAAATGAGATTTTCAAATTTATTATTAATCAGTTACATTTTTTTAATGACTTTTTGTATGGCTCTGTTCTCTTTAAAAATGTATTGATTGTATGTTTTCAAAAGGTTAACGCGTTAAGAGTAAAAAGTGAAGGAAGAGCTTGCATTTTTTCTTCTCGTCTTTAAAGATAAATGAAATTTTCAAATTTATTATTAATCAATTACATTTTTTTAATGACTTTTTGTACAGCTGTGTTCTCTTTAAAAATGTATTGATTGTATGTTTTCAAAAGGTTAACGCGTTAAGAGTAAAAAGTGAAGGAAGAGCTTGCATTTTATCTTCTCGTCTTTAAAGATAAATGACATTTTCAAATTTATTATTAATCAATTACATTTTTTTCTTTAATGACTTTTTGTACGACTCTATTGCCTTCAAAAATGTGTTGATTGTATGTTTTCAAAAGGTTAACACGTTGAGAGTAAAAAATGAAGGAAGAGCTTCAATTTTTTTCTTCTTTTCTTTAACGATAAATGAGATTTACTAATAAATTCTAATTAAAAAAAATCTAAAGTAAATCTTTCGTTTTAATATTCATGAATTTCGTTTCTCTACTTAATCTGACATATTTTATGCTTCAAAGCAGATTTGATTTTTTGAAAAGGCTCGATACTCGAGTCTCCAACACGTGAAATGTCAAGAGAAGGAAGAGTCTGTCTAACCGCTGATGGAGAAAGTTGAGTCCTGAAGATTCCTCTGGCCTTCGAGACGAGGACCCTTCGCCGAGGGTGTGACAACCGCTGATTCTGGTAGCGTTGGTACGCAAGAAACTTGCGGTAACTTTGGCTTATTATGATGAACCTCGTGAGTGCCATTCGTCTGATTGACTCTGGCAGCAGCTGCAGCTCTTGCAGCTTCGCGGGCCTTAGCGATTGCAGCATCCTCATCGGCGTATCGCATCGCATCCGCTCCGGTTCTCGCAACTCCGCGCGGTCTCTAAGAAACGTAATAATAAAAGGAATTAGATGTTCGTACGATGTACAATTATTTGTTCAAGATGATGTGCGACCCCTCGGTCGGTAAAAAAAACTCAAAATTCTATTATCTCTCTCGTTCGTACGGCCATCTCAGAGAAACATAAGACGTGTGGCACATCTTCTTAAAAAAGATTTATGCTGTCAAACCTTTTCTCGGTCTTCTACCAAATCGTAGACGTGGGAAGGATAAATCGGTGTCTCGACGAATCTTCCATAACCGTGGACTACCTTAACGTCGCATTCGTCGACGCAAACTCTGCCGTTTACGATAACGTACTCCGGTACACCGTGAACTTCCATACCCTGAAGAAAATTAATTCGTGATTACTCAATGAGAAATATCAACAAGATTTTTTAATGCAAAAGAAAATTGAGAATGTGAGTCGCGAATTCGTGGCCAATTGGAATTATTACATCAAGACAGAGTTTGGTACAACATTCCATCACGAATGTTCTTCTTTTTTGTATTTCTACTAAATAATTGTGATGTCACCGAAAAGGCTATTGTTTTTTTTTTTATGGAGTTGCTACCACGTTTTGTGCTTACTTTTTCCATTTAATAATTACATTTTTGCAATCGATCAAGCTCTCGAAAAGGCCACGATGATTTTTCACAATAATTTTCAAATTTTTAATACAAATTTTTTAACATAAAATTGAACAATTTATCCAAATTTAATATAAAATGTTTCCTTCCTTTTTCAATTTTTTTTGTTGCTAATTTTTAATTATTCTTTCCCAACGCTAAAAAAAACAAGAAATTACGATGCAACAGTAGGTTGATCGTCTATCGAAGATTATTATTAAAAAATTATGTAAAACAATTGTAATCGATGAAACTGAAGAAAAATTATGTTTGTTAGAAATTTTAGAAAAATAAACTTTCTGTTAGGTTTCAGGAGTTTCAAGATAGAAGAAGAAAAATTTCGTCGCTTGTCAACTTTGAATTCCCACAAATTGTCCCGCTGAAATACAAATTAACCAGACTTTGCCTCGAAAACGTATAAAACGTAAAAGAAGAAAAAAGATTTCACGTTTCTCCAGTAGAAATTGAACAAAAGTTCTTTGGTTCAGCAGATTTTATTGATCATGTATACCTCGAAGATATTAAAACCAACAGCTTGAACATGAATCTTAGCGGAGAAAGAATGATTTAAAACAATTGTAATCGATGAAATCAAAGAAAAATTATGTTCATCAGAAATTTTAGAAAAATAAACTTTCTGTTAGGTTTCAGGAGTTTCAAGATAGAAGAAGAAAAATTTCGTCGCTTGTCAACTTTGAATTCCCACAAATTGTCCCGCTGAAATACAAATTAACCAGACTTTGCCTCGAAAACGTATAAAACGTAAAAGAAGAAAAAAGATTTCACGTTCCTCCAGTAGAAATTGAACAAAAGTTCTTTGGTTCAGCAGATTTTATTGATCATGTATACCTCGAAGATATTAAAACCAACAGCTTGAACATGAATCTCAGCGGAGAAAACATGATTTAAAACAATTGTAATCGATGAAATCAAAGAAAAATTATGTTCATCAGAAATTTTAGAAAAATAAACTTTCTGTTAGGTTTCAGGAGTTTCAAGATAGAAGAAGAAAAATCTCGTCGCTTGTCAACTTTGAATTCCCACAAATTGTCCTGCTGAAATACAAATTTACTAGACTTTGTCTCGAAAACGTAAAAGAAGAAAAAAAGATTTCACGTTTCTCCAGTAGAAATTGAACAAAATTTAATATTTCTTTGGTTCAGCAGATTTTATTGATTATTTGTACTTCGAAGATATTAAAGTCAACAGCTTGAACATGAATCTCAGCGGAGAAAAAATTATTTAAAACAATTGTAATCGATGAAACCAAAGAAAAATTATGTTTGTCAGAAATTTTAGAAAAATAAACTTTCTGTTAGGTTTCAGGAGTCTCAAGATAGAAGAAGAAAAATTTCGTCGCTTGTTAACTCTGAATTCCCACAAATTATCACGCTGAAATAAAAATTAACCAGACTTTGCCTCGAAAACGTAAAAAATGTAAAAGAAGAAAAAAGATTTCACGTTTTTCCAGTAAAAATTGAACAAAATTTAATATTTCTTTGGTTCAGCAGATTTTATTGATCATGTATACCTCGAAGATATTAAAGTCAACAGCTTGAACATGAATCTGAGCGGATTAAAAATTATTTAAAACAATTGTAATCAATGAAACCAAAGAAAAATTATGTTCGTCAGAAATTTTAGAAAAAAAAAGTTTCTGCTAGGTTTCAGGAGTCTCAAGATAGAAGAAGAAAAATTTCGGCGTTTATTAACTCTCAATTCCCACAAATTGTTCCGCTGAAATACAAATTTACTAAACTTTGCCTCGAAAACGTAAAAGAAGAAAAAAAGATTTCACGTTTCCCGAGTAGAAATTGAACAAAATTTAATATTTGCTTCGTTCAGCAGATTTTAGAGATTATTTACTTGAACATGAACCTCAGCGGAGAAAAAAATTATTTAAAACAATTGTAATCGATGAAACTAAAGAAAAATTATGTTCGTCAGAAATTTTAGAAAAATAAACTTTCTGTTAGGTTTCAGGAATTTCAAGATAGAAGAAGAAAAATCTCGTCGCTTGTTAACTCTCAATTCCCACAAATTTTCCCGCTGAAATACAAATGTACTAGACTTTGCCTCGAAAACGTAAAAGACGACAAAAGATTTCACGTTTCTGTAGTAGAAATTGAACAAAATGTAATATTTCTTTGGTTCAGCACATTTTATTGATCATGTATACCTCGAAGATATTAAAGTCAACAGCTTGAACATGAATCTGAGCGGATTCAAAATTATTTAAAACAATTGTAATCGATGAAACCAAAGAAAAATTATGTTCGTCAGAAATTTTAGAAAAATAAACTTTTGTAAGGTTTCAGGAGTTTCAAGATAGAACAAGAAAATGTCGTCGTTTGTTAACTTTGAATTCCCACAAATTGTCCTGCTGAAATACAAATTAACCAAACTTTGCCTTGAAAACATAATAAACGTAAAAGAAGAAAAAATATTTCACGTTTCTCCAGTAGAAATTGAACAAATCATAATATTTCTGTGGTTCAGCAGATTTTATTGATTATTTGTACCTCGAAGATATTAAAATCAACTTGAAAATGAATATCAGCGGAAAAAAATATATTTAAAACAATTGTAATCGATGAAACCAAAGAAAAATTATGTTCGTCAGAAATTTTAGAAAAATAAACTTTTGTTAGGTTTCAGGAGTTTCAAGATAGAAGAAGAAAATATCGTGGTTTGTTAACTTTGAATTCCCACAAATTGTCCTGCTGAAATACAAACTAAACCAAACTTTGCCTTGAAAACATAATAAACGTAAAAGAAGAAAAAATATTTCACGTTTCTCCAGTAGAAATTGAACAAATCATAATATTTCTTTGGTTCAGCAGATTTTATTGATTATTTGTACCTCGAAGATATTAAAATCAACTTGAAAATGAATATCAGCGGAAAAAAAAAATTTTAAACAATTGTAATCGATGAAACCAAAGAAAAATTATATTCGTCAGAAATTTTAGAAAAATAAACTTTTGTTAGGTTTCAGGAGTTTCAAGATAGAAGAAGAAAATGTCGTCGTTTGTTAACTTTGAATTCCCACAAATTGTCCTGCTGAAATACAAATTAACCAAACTTTGCCTCGAAAACATAATAAACGTAAAAGAAGAAAAAATATTTCACGTTTCTCCAGTAGAAATTGAACAAATCATAATATTTCTTTGGTTCAGCAGATTTTATTGATTATTTGTACCTCGAAGATATTAAAATCAACTTGAAAATGAATATCAGTGGAAAAAAAATATTTAAAACAATTGTAATCGATGAAACCAAAGAAAAATTATATTCGTCAGAAATTTTAGAAAAATATACTTTCTGCTAGGTTTCAGGAGTCTCAAGATAGAAGAAGAAAAATCTCGTCATTTGTCAACTCTCAATTCTCACAAATTGTTCCGCTGAAATACAAATTAACCAGACTTTGCCTCGAAAACGTAAAAAACGTAAAAGAAGAAAAAAGATTTCACGTTTCTCCAGTAGAAATTGAACAAAATTTAATATTTCCTTCGCTCAGCAGATTTTATTGATTATTTACTTGAACATGAACCTCAGCAGAGAAAAAAATTATTTAAAACAATTGTAATCGATGAAACCAAAGAAAAGTTATGTTCGTCAGAAATTTTAGAAAAATAAACTTTCTGTTAGGTTTCAGGAGTTTCAAGATAGAAGAAGAAAAATCTCGTTATTTGTTAACTCTCAATTCCCACAAATTGTTCCGCTGAAATACAAATTTACGAGACTTTGCCTCGAAAACGAGAAAGAAAAAAAAAGATTTCACATTTCTCCAGTAGAAATTGAAAAAAATGTTATATTTCTTTGGTTAAGTAGATTTTATTGATCATGTATACCTCGAAGATATTAAAGTCAACAGCTTGAACATGAGTCTCAGCGGAGATAGTTCGTTTCCTGTTGGGATCCCAGACGACGATATCAGCATCAGAGCCTATAGCTATCACTCCCTTTCGGGGATATAAATTAAATATTTTGGCTGCGTTGGTGCTGGTAACAGCGACGAATCTCGTGGGATCCATGATACCGGCATAAACTCCTTTTTCCCATACAACAGCCATGCGGTCCTCGACGCCGTTGACTCCGTTGGGAATTTTCGAGAAGTCATCTTTGCCAAGAGCTTTTTGTTCCGCGTTGAAAGTACAATTGTCACTGCCTGTTGCCTGAAGTCCGTCTCTGTATAAATAAATGTATTCAAATCATTAAAAATAATTTTACATTGTTATTGGTCTTTTAGAAAAATTTTTCCTAATTATTTCATAAAAAATAATCGTCTCTTTATATTTTTTATTCGAATGATACGTTCGATCGTCACATGTATAATCTTACCATTAATTTCTCTATCAAATAAAATATCTCTCTATCAAATCCAACAACCGGTTGTCTCGTGAAAAAGCAGTCATCTTGTAACCGGGAGTACAACTCGTTATTTTTAAACATTTAACGACCACCCGACAACCTCAAGTACAAAGATTCCTCGCAGTTGTACATGGGGAGCAAATGCTTCCGATTACTCATTTTTTTATTTACAGTTCCTTGCGCGGTTGCACTCTGTGGGGGAATCGAATTGACCGTTTTTTTTGTTTCCGGTTCCTTGTCAATTGACAACCAACCACTTTTTCAATGGCAGTTGCAGACGTGATTCATTGGGCGGTTACAAAATGTTTAAAAACAACGAGTTGTACTCCCAGTTGTAGTTATGGTTGTTCTTCCAGGTAGGGCTCTGGCATAATTAAAACTCCGTGAATTATAATAAATTTACCCTACATCGATGTTCCAAAACGGATAGTGCGTCGGGTAAAACAGGGAATTGTTCCTCGTGAGTAAAACTCTTAACAGTTACCATCAGTTTTAAAACACTGAAGAATTGTTTCGTGTCAGAGATGTAAGTTATACTTGTTATTCAATAAGTTTTTATTATAACAAAGATATTTGCAGACAGGTCTTAAGGAGAGGTGAAAGACGTACTCCACTTTACTGGTGATCGAGAGAGATAGCACCATAGAAATTACTTTAGTGCAAGAGACAGTACACCAGATGTCACGTGGTACATCGTGGAGCGTCTCTAGTTTTATCTTAATTATGATAAAGTTATTCCGGGGCAGAGATATTCATTTTTTCGCCTCTGATGAGTTGCATTCATGGTAATACGGTGAAGTTATGTTATGGCGGAGATATATTATGGAATTAAATCATGGCGAAGATGTCTTTTTATAAGAAAATCCATGGAAGAATTGTAAAAGCACAATTATAACGGTTGTAATTCGTTTCTACAGGTTCCAATTCAACACAGCATTGACTCTACACGCGTTGACTGTACACTGTTCATTTAAAATCGTACCAAATGTACAGTTGACGCGTGTAGAGTCGCTACTGTGTTCAGTTAGACTTACTGCCTTTATAATTCCACGCGCGGACTCATCCAACCTTTATTTCGGTTGGTTCTGAGTTAAATCTTCGTTGAACGTCGAACCGAGGGCCAACCGTTATGTAGCAGAGACAAGATTTCGGTTTATTTTACTAGAGCTAACAGAGTTCCATCCATCACAAAGCAAAGCCCAGAGTTGGATTGACGGTTGGGTTTACTAGAATCAAAGGAGTTCCCGCCACCGCATAGCCAAACGGTTGGAAATCGTATGTTCTGAAGTTGGTTTTTTTGCACAAATCAACCAGTTTTGGTTGGTAAAAAGTTGAGAAAGTCCCCGAGGGTCTCCATTACAACTTAAACTGAAGTTAAATGATGATGAAATTATAAAGAAATTTTTTTAAATATCATTGCTCTCTAAAATCTCATTGCTTCGATATATTTTAAGGTTATGCCCTATTCCTCGGTCGGTAACGGAAACTGTAATGAAAATTTCTCAGCCACGATTGATCTATAAGATAAAAAAGAAGAACGCTGAGCTGAATCTCACAATGATACAGTTTCCAGTTCTCGTATTTTATCTAAAAGATTAATCGTGACGGATTAATCAGCGATAAGAAAATTCTGCTATCTCTCTCTCTCACTCTCACGTATTGCAATCCGAAAGATAGAGATCACGTCTGGTACATCATCTTAACAATAATTAGCCCATTTCTGTAGAAAATTTGAGTCTAACTGATCAAAGTTTACCTAAGTTAGAGCCACAACGTAAATATTTCCAAATTCACTTACAAATAACTTTTTAGATTGACCAAAAACGTCATAAAATACTAACGCGTGCTTCAATTTTACTGGAAATTACACCAAAGAAAACGACATTTCTCTTTAACCTGGATACGATCGGACGATCAATTCTCGACGTACAGAGATTTTAATTCCTCGACTTCTTAAAATACAAACGCACGTACATGACATTTTTTTAAAAACTACTTTTCTCAACGTTTAAGACTATTTTGAGTATCCTGACATGAAAATCTTAAACAATCAATACTCGGCTTCCTCCGTGAGGAAGCAAAATTTAGAAAACCGATTGTCAAGAACATCTACGTATCGATAAAATATTTTAGTATCGTCCGTAACACTCGGACCGTCATGTATAAAACATAAAAATGATTTCGTCTCTCAAGATTACTCGATGATATAGCCATTAATACATCATACGTTAATTGAAACAGTTTTCCTTTGCTCGATTCTTCTCAACACTCCTTATTCGTTTTATCGTTACGACGAGTACATCGTATCTATGTTGACACCCTACACTGCTCTGCATATCAAGTCAACGATCTTTGTATTAATTTATATGCAAATAACGTTACGCTAGCTGACACTCCGTTACTTATGACATCCTTCCTGTACACTTATGTTATATTACGTTATGTTATATATTGTGAAGCATCAATTTTCTTTTTTCAATTATAAATAAAGCAACATTGTTTGCTTAATTAATTTCTCAATCTACTACCCCGTGGACATTCCAGAGAAACTTTTGGCTCTAAATGTAATAAAAATTCCAATTAAATGTGGCAAAAATAGATTTTCAAATTTATTTTACATCCACTTGGTACAATTAGAACCAAAAGGAAAACTAACTCTGTCCAAATCAAAGACAGCAAATACGTTTTTTTAAATTTTAATCATAGAATGTTTTGTTGCATCGATAGATGGTTGAGATAAAAAAAAAGAAATTCAGAAGCTCGTTTGCTAGAAATTCTTCGGCAATCTCGATTGGTCCCTGACTATATATGCTTAACGCGTTGATTGCGGTTTATCGATTGTACAAACAAGTATTTCAACGAGCCTTTTCGATAACCTTACGAGATTATTCTCCGTAGCTCGGACCAATCTTCGACAATATCGTTGCGAGCCTTTGGAGAGTTTCGTTAAATTCTTGCAGCATTGATGCATGAACGTTACGGACAGTTACCGCTGAATACCGTAACGCCTGTAAAAACTGAGTCGTCTTTAAGCAAATGTGCTTAGTCGTTAATTTAATTTAAAAATGAAGGAAATAAATATCATTTTTATGATGTTTGCTTCTATCTGACCATACGTCGGAGCGATTACTACTTACTCGGACAGTTTTTCTATCAAGTAAGCAGGCGTTGTCGGATCAGGTCTCAACGGCGGACAAGTGACGAGACGCGCTGCCTTTTCGACGTCTTTGCCGTATTGATCGCTACCGTCGATTCCGACGCTACTAGCAAGAGATTCACCGAATACCACGGCACCTTCCGAACGCTTTGCGTATATGACGTCCGCAGCTGACTTGCTCATTACTGCCGTCACGTACAATGGACAATTCACCTAAATGTCGGACAAATCTCGATCCAATTTAATAATTATCTTAACAACGATTGCCAGTATCTTTACAAATTTTATTCGACACTTGGTCAGCTCGATATCGAAACCGTACAAAATTAGAGTGGAGTTACCATTTTTTTTCTATCATTTGATCGGTTTAAAAGAAAAAATAAAACAATGTTTCTTTTATGAGGAAGCAAAGTGGGAGTACCGATAGCTTTTGAAATGTCAATTTAATGTTCCGTTAGCCATTTAATCGTTAGCTACCTTGAATGAAACTGACCTATTGTTCCTTTTAGAAAAGCGCACTAGTGGACAATGCTTTTTTTCTTTCGTTTAATCATTAGAAAGCCAAAGAGAAACAAAACTTTCTCTACGAGGAAGCAGAAGAGGGTAGCAATTGATTTTAAATTGACAATTTAACGTTCCGGTAGTCATCTAACCCTCCGCTGCCGTCACCCTGGATCAAAGTGACTTATTCTTAGAAACGTGCATTAGACTCTAATTTCGTTTAGTTTTTTTCTTTATTTTAATCAGTAAAAGGCAAAAAAAAAAACAGTTTCCTCTTTGACGAAACCAAGGGATGCTTTCAACTCGGCCACCCTGGATCAAACTCATCTATTGTCCTTTTTATAAATGCGGATCAGTGGACAATTTTTTTCTTTCTTTTAATCAGTAAAACGCAAAAAAAGAACAAAATTTCCTCAGTGAGGAAACAAAAAAAGGTACCAATTGATTAAAAAATGTCAATTTAACGCCCTCTTAGCCATTTAACCCTCGGCCATCCTGTTTCAAACTGACCTATTGTCATTTTTAAAAACGCCCACCAGTAGACAATTTTTTTCTTTCTTTTAATCAGTAAAACGCAAAAAAATAACAAAGCTTCCTAAGCGAGGAAGTAAAAAAGGCTACCGATTGCATTTAAAATGTCAATTTAACGTTCGGCTAACGTAAATGGCTAACGTTTTAACCCTCGTTTTAATACTCGGATGGTTAAGAGTACTCTAAAAATTTTACTAAAAGAGTTGTAACAAATGAAAAAAAATGTTTTATTCGAGTTCTCTTTTAAGAATTCATTTTCATCCGGAACAAGTTGTCATTTGTTGTATCATCTTATTAATAAGAAAACATATTTTGTAATGTTTAAAGTACGTTCTATCATTATTTTCCTTCAAATTGATTGCATAATTAAAAAATGGCAGCCATTAAAAAATCAATTTGGTGAATTTGATCCAGTGTAGTGAGAATCACGAGGTATCTCACAGATTTGACATCGGATGGTTAAAAAAAAGCTATTTTAACAATTAAATATCAAATATTTATAGAAATATAAATTTTCTAAGCAATTGATATTCAATTATTTCAAATATTATTAATAAAATATAATGTTTGTAACATTAAGAAGAATTTATTTTCGATATTTACTTTGTTTGCAAGAAAATATATCTAAACATCTCTGAATATCCAAGATTTTTTTCTTTCATTGATAATAAAAAAAAAAATTAAGACGCTGACAGATTTTTTTTTCGTTGCATGGAATCGATTTCGAGGATATACCCGTGCGAATCGTTTTGCAAAGAACCAGACGTTTGCCGACCCGGAGGGCTCGTTCCAGACACGAGAATCTCGTCTAAGCTACAAACGTTTATAAATCGTGCGCTGACATGAAAGGCTAAAGCTCGTGCTTCACGTGCTTTACAACCATAATGCAGAGAGTGGTACACGATTATACTAAACGATGCTACACAATCATTTTCTAACTTCAAGTCGTAACATACTCGAAATAAAAAATCGAATTTTAAGAAATATAAAGACACAAGCCAAATCGTTTCACATGCTAAATGATACGGGATACGCCCTTGTGTCTCTCATCAATCGATACAAAGTATTTCGTATTATTTGAATCGCTTTAAAACCACGATTACACGATTATACTAAACGATGCTACACAATCATTTTCTAACTCCAAGTCGTAACATACTCGAAATAAAAAATCGAATTTTAAAAAATATAAAGACGCAAGCCAATTCGTTTCACATGCTAAACGATACGGGATACGCCCTTGTGTCTCTCATCAATCGATACAAAGTATTTCGTATTGTTTGAATCGCTTTAAAACCACGATTACACGATTATACTAAACGATGCTACATAATCATATTCTAATTCGCAGTGGTAACATACTCGAAATAAAAAATCGAATTTTAAGAAATATAAAGACGCAAGCCAAATCGTTTCACATGGTAAACGATACGGGATACGCCCTTGTATCTCTTATAAATCGATACAAAGTATTTCGTATTATCTGAATCGCTTTAAAACCAACGCTTTAAGTAAAAATTTCCAAATTCCTTTTATTATCAAAACGAAATGATCGTCAAATGTTTCCTGAAATAGCAAGATGAATTTTACTTTTGAAAATTGTATCGTTTCCACTCAATCTTAATATCAAATAAATATAAATACTTCAGCGAAAAAGCAGTTCAGATAATGTAGAATTTCTCGTAACAAATAGAAGCAAAGAAAAACTGAAACAAGAGATAACGTGCGTGGGCATGCAGGCGTAAAATTGCATTTATATGACTACACAGATGACAGCATCTGTCACTCAACCGCAAGATCTCGTAAAGAAGTACAAATAGCAGTAGAGTGTCGTTCTCGCGAGTGAGAAACCGCGATGAACGAGCGTACACGCGAGCGCGCGTAGAATAGCCCACGTCTGACCTATAAAATAAAATAAAATAAAATAAAAAAAACTGGACGTTGCCCTTTTCACGTAGAAAACGCGTTGCTTCCTATCGAAGGAATTTATCGGATTGTCCAACGGCAATGACGACTACTATCCTCGTCTATGTTTCTTTCTCGTTCCGAAAACAATTTCTACTTTTAAATTCTTGACCTGCAGCGAAGGAGACATCAACTCACGTGGCTAATTTGGTCATGAGGGCCAGCGGAGTGTCCGTGTCCGGCCTCAACGGCGGACTGAGAACGTGTCCGGCAGCGTGTCTCCAACAGCTGTGACTATAGTTGGTGCCATCGGTACCCAGGGCTGCGGCCAACGTCTCGCCCCAAACGCAAACTCCACGCTTCCGGGCAGCCTCGAGCGCTTCCGCCGCGCTACGACTCATCACATGCACTACGTACAGCGGACAGTCGACCTAAGCGTGCGAAACTTTAAGCCTATTGACATTCTTCTTTCGTTTTTTTTTTTTTTTCATTATTACAAAATTTAACGTTGAGTTTGGGCTGCTTTTGATATTTTTTAATGATCTGCGCATATATTCCACAATTTATTTAATATTGGATGATAAAAGTGACCTTGTATGGTGTCTCAAAGTATTTTAAATAGGCTGAGGGACCCATAATGCGATCTTGTTTAATATTGATGATTTTTTTGTCATTTTTATCGATTCCATTAAAAATATTTTATCAAATAAACGACAAAGTATTCCAATAATTTTTTATTCATTAATTATATTCCCTCGACGATTACTTTTATCTCATTTTTGTTTTATTATAATGAAAATTATTAATTCTTTAGTGCGTAGCGTGACACGTTTGGCAAGTTCTCTTTGATCGCTTTTCCTTACTTTGCATTGATCTCTTGATATTTTGAAATGGTCTGCGTATATATTCCTCAATTTATTTAATATTGGATGATAAAAGTGACCTTGTATGGTGTCTCAAAGTATTTTAAATAGGCTGAGGGACCCATAATGCGATCTTGTTTAATATTGATGATTTTTTTTGTCATTTTTATCGATTCCATTAAAAATATTTTATCAAATAAACGACAAAGTATTCCAATAATTTTTTAATTCATTAATTATATTCCCTCGACGATTACTTTTATCTCATTTTTGTTTTATAATAATGAAAATTATTGATCATTTAGTGCGTAGCGTGACACGTTTGGCAAGTTCTCTTTGGTCTCGTTTCTTTACTTTGCATTGACCTTAAGGAGAAGGAGAGAGGGTCGACTGATTAAAGTGAAAGTTATATTTTATTGTTATCAGTAAAAAAGATTCCATCAAGAATCCCCCATGATTGATTGTTCGAAACAATGTTTCCAATGATGTCAAAAAATTCTGAGATTCGTGTATAAAAAATTGTGTTTTTCGATAAAAAAAAAATGGAAAAAAAACTATTTCTACATTTTTTTATATTCGAATTTCAGAATTTTTTCACATCATCGGAGTTACGTTTTGAACGATCACTCGAGAAGGATTTTCGATACAATTATTTTTACCGATAAGAAAAAATGAAACATTTTTATTTTACTAAAATTAATGCCATCCCCCCTTCCCTCCTCATTCCTCGACGCTGATCTTCACGATCCTAATTACTTCAGGTTAAGACAAATGATCCGATAAAGAAAGTAAGTGAAAACGTTGAGGTCACGATAATCAAAGAAACAAGCCAGTTAGCCAATCGTTATACAAAAACAAACTACTTTCATTTCATTGCATTTTTTGTCTAAAAATTGTAAATAAAAACGTCAATCATAGCGGAATCAAATACAACTGTCATTATAAAGTTGTATCACGATGATCGCGATTGCATAGGCGTTACGTGGACGTCGAGCGTAAGTCGCCTGACTATTACGAGACTCGTGATAGATTGGAACGCGACCAGTTACTTTGTATAAGTTTTACATTCGTCTCGGACTATCGATTGATGCCCCTGAACATCTACAAGGCGACCCATATAGAACAACGCGCAAACAATATAAGATAATTGGACAATTATCTCATAAGAACATAAATGTTAATCGTATCTTCAACGTGGTTAATCTTTTGTCTAGATATTTCTCCGCAAACTACTCCAATTCTGATGGAATCTTACTTTTATCTTGTAATGTTTATCTCAAACATCTTTAATCGGGTTAAGTAAATTGTGGAATAAATGTAAAAAGAAAACAAAGAAACTAAAGCAGTAACATGATTTTTCCATAGCTTGTAAAGATAATTTTTTTTAAAAACATTCGTGAGGAGCACATGGACGACAATCGCAGTTATACGGCAGTTTAATTACAATTATAAAATTATAAGACAGTGGGAACGCTTAACGTAAACTGTGGCACGCTGTGGTACGCGAACTCGTTCTTTTACTACCTTTGAGGCAGTCAAGACGACGACAACGACCACGACAACCATTAGACTGAAACGTTATAGCCTGTGGCGCGAGTCAGGGATTTCCAACCAAGCAAGGGTTCTTGATTTTTTCTGATGTTCGAGGGAAAGACTAGAAAGCATCCGGTCGTTATTCACGAACGTGCGATTGTCGGCTAAAGTTTTATAACCACTTCTGGTCCTCGGTTGCGATTCTAGTCTTCAAAAGAATTTCTACTGTATATAGACACTGGAGTGTAAAACATTCTAAAGCGGGCATACAGCCAAATGCAATAGTTCAGGCAACGATTATGATGGTAATGCGAAATAGACGAGAAAGATGCACCAGTGGAATACCTGGTTGGCGATGACGCAGGCTCTATTTACGGCTTCCGCTTCGACTTCTTCGGGACGTGACATTTCGTGTCCCTCTGGGCCAGTTACTCCCGCTGCAAGCAGCTTCAACGTATTCTGCAATAAAGAACATTTAAGTTTCAAGTAGAAACGATAATTTCTTGAAGATTCTTAAACCTTGACTGTTCCAGCGAGATCGTGTCAATTGTATGTTTTATTTTATTTTTTTGTTATATCGAATTATCGTTGGAATATTAATGAATAAATTTTCATTCGGCTTCTTCGATTCGATTAAATTTCTTTTTCAAACGAATTGCAGTTGGAATTTAAATAAAATTTCATTCAGTTTCGTCGATTTAATTGAACCTTTTGTACCATCGAATTGCACTTTGTTATATAAATTAATAAACTTTTATTTATCTTTGTTGATTTAATTAAATTTTTCGTTCCATCGAATTGTTCTTTTGAATAGAAATTGATAAACTTTCATTAATCTTTGTCGATTTAATTGAATTTTCGTTCCATCGAATTACACTTTGGAAAAGAAATTAATAAACTTTCATTCATCTTCGTTGCTTTAATTGAATTTTTTTATTCCATCGAATTGCACTTTGGGATATAAATAAATAACATTTCATTTAGTTTCGTCGATTTAATTGAACCTTTTGTACCATCGAATTGCACTTTGTTATATAAATTAATAAACTTTTATTCATCTTTGTTGATTTAATTAAATTTTTCGTTCCATCGAATTGACCTTTTGAATAGAAATTGATAAACTTTCATTCATCTTTGTCGATGTAATTGAATTTTTGTTTCATCGAAATACACTTTGAAAAAGAAATTAATAAACTGTCATTCATCTTTGTCGATTTAATTCAATTTTCGTTCCATCGAATTACACTTTGGAAAAGAATTTAATAAACTTTCATTAATCTTCGTCGGTTTAATTGCATTTTTTTGTTCCATCGAAATTGCACTTTGGGATATAAATGAATAAACTTTTATTTATCTTCGTCGATTTAATTAATAATTTTTTTCTTCCATAAAATTGCATTTGATATTAATATCATTTTGATATCAAATCATTTTCTTACGTTTTTATCGCATTTTTATCTCATAAAAAAAATGTTTAGGGCAGCAAACACGACATGTGACACATATTCGGAAAGTATAATTCAATTTACCGAGAGCCAATTGCTCTTTTATCCAAAAGATAATTTCTTTCGACTCCAGAGTTAGATATAAGAAAGTGAAACCAATTTTGTTCTTTTAATTTCTAAAATATTAATCAACTCTAAGTAAATTGGATCAAAGTTTCCGTTCACAGTTTCCGAGATTGTATCGCATCACCTTAAAACGAGGTGAAAACGTCAACACATTCGCTATTTCTATCTCACTCAGCCGTCAAAAGCTATTTAGTTGTATCTCTCTCACATCCATAATCTTTGCGCTTCACCTTAAAGGTTTCTTTTCTATCGATGGAAACTTACCTCGGCAACCAAGTCACCATTTTCAGCGTGAACCATTGCGACGGCTCCAAGATTTTTGCAGGCGCTAAAACCTGCGATGAGTTCCGGATCTCTGAGCATATAGAGATCCCGATAGGCCATGAAAAACTTGAAGCTATTGATGCCATGTTCTTGAACGAGATTCGCCATTTCTTCTTTTACCTGCGGAAGCGATAACATTTTTCTGGTTAACGATTTATGACAATTCAGTTTGATAGTCGTCGATAGAATTTTTCTCATACGAAGCATGGAACATCAATCTCGACACGGTTCGCAAGATTTAGGTCAGAAGTTTATCCTCAGACGATTCACGAGCACGTAGCACATCGTTCGACTGGTACATCGTCCATTCACAGTCTCTCTTTCTCTCTTTTTCTCTCTCTCTCTCTTTCGCTTGAGTACTTGAACAATGCGGTACACGCGTATTTAGAAAAAGGAGAAAGCTTAATGTGTGTGCGTGTTGTGTGCTGCAGGAACCGGGTAAATATCTCGTAACTAACTACGTGAGAGAGTTTTCACGTACTTCGTGCGAGTAATTCGCTAAATGTTTAGACTTGCACGTGACGTCCATTCACGGCGCACGTACTAATTTTTACTTCCTCAAATAGGAAAGACGTCTTGTTTATTTATTTTTTAATTTATTTAGAAGCAACGCACGACTACGATTTTCCAAAAAAAGTCTGATACCGATTCTCTCTTCTAGCAACTGCTCTGGAATCGTGAAATCAATTCTCCGCAAAATGTTCAGTTTTTACTGAATCTAGAAACAAGTCCGTCAATCCTGGAACTGATTATTTCGAAAGATTGTTCTTGCAGTTGCTAAAGGGTGATTTTTTAAGAGC
This sequence comes from Cylloceria caligata, assembly GCA_963942595.1. Classification (NCBI taxonomy): domain Eukaryota; kingdom Metazoa; phylum Arthropoda; class Insecta; order Hymenoptera; family Ichneumonidae; genus Cylloceria; species Cylloceria caligata. The sequence goes on along the minus strand of OZ012707.1, from coordinate 4,490,851 downwards.
TTGAGAACTTTTTTTAAAAAAAAAACGCATAAAATTTGCAAAATCTCATCGGTTCTTTATTTGAAACGTTAGATTGGTCCATGACATTTACTTTTTGAAGATAATTTCATTTAAATGTTGACCGCGGCTGCGTCTTAGGTGGTCCATTCGGAAAGTCCAATTTTGGGCAACTTTTTCGAGCATTTGGGCCGGAATAGCCCGAATTTCTTCGGAAATGTTGTCTTCCAAAACTGAAATAGTTGCTGGCTTATTTCTGTAGACTTTAGACTTGACGTAGCCCCACAAAAAATAGTCTAATGGCGTCAAATCGCATGATCTTGGTGGCCAACTTACCGGGCCATTTCTTGAGATGAATTGTTCTCCGAAGTTTTCGCTCAAAATGGCCATAGAATCGCGAGCTGTGTGGCATGTAGCGCCATCTTGTTGAAACCACATGTCAACTAAGTTGAGTTCTTCCATTTTTGGCAACAAAAAGTTTGTTAGCATCGAACGATAGCGATCGCCATTCACCGTAACGTTGCGTCCAACAGCAGAACAATTCATCTCAAGAAATGGCCCGGTAAGTTGGCCACCAAGATCATGCGATTTGACGCCATTAGACTATTTTTTGTGGGGCTACGTCAAGTCTAAAGTCTACAGAAATAAGCCAGCAACTATTCCAGTTTTGGAAGACAACATTTCCGAAGAAATTCGGGCTATTCCGGCCCAAATGCTCGAAAAAGTTGCCCAAAATTGGACTTTCCGAATGGACCACCTAAGACGCAGCCGCGGTCAACATTTAAATGAAATTATCTTCAAAAAGTAAATGTCATGGACCAATCTAACGTTTCAAATAAAGAACCGATGAGATTTTGCAAATTTTATGCGTTTTTTTTTTAAAAAAAGTTCTCAAGCTCTTAAAAAATCACCCTTTATAAAAATAAAAAGACGATCGAGTTGATGTTTTTTCTTTTTCATTTAGAAATTATTCTATCGATCCTAAAACCAATTGTCCACAAATATGTGATTATTTACAATTTTAAGGTTGTTCCATCGAATTGCTCTTTGGTCGTCGATAAAAACTTCAGTTTTTATTGTAAATTAATTTTTATACAACGCTGAATGTTCTCAATCGATTAATCTTGAAGCTATCTTGCCATTTTAGATAAACAAAATAATATAAAATAAGAAAGATTCGTGGATGTTTCAGTTGATGGAATCAAGTTAAAATTTTACAGCGAAAAGATTTTTATTTATCGTGATTTCATCCCTGAATTTGTTGCATCGACCTTGACTGAGTTGAAATAACGAGAGCAGCAATGTTCAACGATCCACGAAGCTAAATCCGATTGGAATATAATATTGAACGGTTGTTATAGCGTTGAATTCAAGGACGACGACAATGCAGAAAGGTGCTCTGACCGGTTGAGCGATTCCCACGAATTTCCGGCTGCAATTTCCGCATTAGACTTGTTCGGTTACACGCGGAGTTACTCGGTGACCCGGTTACGTTTGTGTAGTATCCGAAAACAAAGTTTCCAGGTTACAAACGGTAGATCTCGTGTGAATTTACGTGACTACGAAAAGTCTACAATAGAAAAAAGTAATTATCTCAACAATAGCGAGAATGCAGCATCCCATGGTCGAAATATCGAAACGAGATCAGGTTCAAGCGCGACTCTTTGACTTTCCGTGCTAAAAATTAAACTGCTGTTGCATCACCGGTTAAGTAGTCTGCTTCGGTAGTTGTAGTTACGTCATTGAGTACACAATTTCCTGATTAAGTACTCGACCTATCGAACACGTTTTACCGACCTCTCTGACACAATAATCTGTGCGTTATCGAGAACTCGCTGTCATCGATAGCTTAACATTTCATAATAACATTTTAGTTATTCAATGAGAAGCCATTGGTAAATCTTAATGAAAAGAATCAAAATTGTTATAATTTTTAAATTCTAAAATACCAATTGGTTTTGGTAGCGTCAATGAAACGATCGTGTCTGCGTATCTTAAATCCCAGACTCGGAGTGTTGAATTTCATTGAGTACACAGTTTTCTGATTAAGTACTCGATCTATCGAACACGTTTTACTAACCTCCCTGATACAACGATCTGTGCATCATCGAGAACTCGCTCTTATCGATAGCTTAACATTTCGTGATAACATTTTAGTTATTCAATGAGAAGCCATTGGTAAATCTTAATGAAAAGAATCAAAATTGTTATAATTTTTAAATTCTAAAATACCAATTGGTTTTGGTAGCGTCAATGAAACGATCGTGTCTGCGTATCTTAAATCCCAGACTCGGAGTGTTGAATTTCATTGAGTACACAGTTTTCTGATTAAGTACTCGATCTATCGAACACGTTTTACTAACCTCCCTGATACAACGATCTGTGCATCATCGAGAACTCGCTCTTATCGATAGCTTAACATTCCGTAATAACATTTTGGTTATTCAATGAGACGCCATTGGTAAATCTTAATGAAAAGAATAGAAAATTCTATAATTTTTAAATTTTAAAATACCAATTGGTTTTGGTAGCGTTAATGAAACGATCGTGTCCACGTATCTTAGAACTCAGACTCAGAGTGTTGAATTTCATTGAGTACACAGTTTTCTGATGAAGTACTCGATCTATCAAACACGTTTTACCGACCTCCCTGGCACAATAATCTGTGCGTTATTGAAAACTCGCTCTCATCGATAGCTTAACATTTCGTGATAACATTTTGGTTATTCAATGGAACGCCATTGATAAATCTTAATAAAAACAATAGTAAATTCTATAATTTTTAAATTCTAAAATACCAATTGGTATTGGTAGCGTCAATGAAACGATCGTGTCTGCGTATCTTAAATCCCAGACTCGGAGTGTTGAATTTCATTGAGTACACAGTTTTCTGATTAAGTACTCGATCTATCGAACACGTTTCATTAACCTTCCTGATACAACGATCTGTGCATCATCGAGAACTCGCTCTTATCGATAGCTTAACATTCCGTAATAACATTTTGGTTATTCAATAAGACGCCATTGGTAAATCTTAATGAAAAGAATAGAAAATTCTATAATTTTTTAATTCTCAAATACCATTTGGTTTTGGTAGCGTTAATGAAACGATCGTGTCCGCATATCTTAGATCCCAGACTCGGAGTGTTGAATTTCATTGAGTACACAGTTTTCTGATTAAGTACTCGATCTATCAAACACGTTTTCCCGACCTCCCTGACACAATAATTTGTGCGTTATTGAAAACTCGCTGTCATCGATAGCTTAACATTCCGTAATAACATTTTGGTTATTGAATGGAACGCCATTGATTAATCTTGATGAAAAGAATAGAAAATTGTTATAATTTTTAAATTCTAAAATACCAATTGGTTTTGGTAGCGTCAATGAAACGATCGTGTCCGCGTATCTTAGATCCCAAACTCGGAGTGTTGAATTTCATTGAGTACACAGTTTTCTGATTAAGTACTCGATCTATCGAACACGTTTTACCGATCTCCCTGACACAACGATCTGTGCATCATCGAGAACTCGCTCTCATCGATAGCTTAACATTCCGTAATAACAATTTGGTTATTCAATGAGACTCCATCGATAAATCTTAATAAAAACAATAGAAAATTCTATAATTTTTAAATTCTAAAATACCAATTGGTTTTGGTAACGTCAATGGAACGATCGTATTCGCGTATCTTAGGTCGCATACTCGGAGTGTTGAATTTCTCTTGCAACAACCGGCAAACGCGTATTTCTAATTAACTCGTATAACTTGCTGACGAATGACTAAACGAGATATAGAGAGGCCGTGTGAAGCGCACTTGGCATATAGCACGATGACCTCGAGCGAGTTGAACTCGGGTTACAAAGTGTACTCTGTAAATTATGTTGACTTGGCAAATATCGAATAAGTGGGACACTGTTGGTTTCGTTACTAAATTACAGCTGAAATATTTTCTTTCGATTTAAAAAAATTACTTGTTGATATAAATGATCCGTGAAGTAACAAATCTCACCTTTGGGCTCCAATTGGTTATTGCAATATGAAGAGCATAATCGCAGCATACTTTCTCGTCGGCACTCGTCCGATATCTGTCGTAAGCCTCGAGGAGGCTCTCACCCTTCTTCGGGATCACGAAATCCATGATCATCGTGGTACCACCAGCTACAGCTGCTTTCGTACCTTGATAAAAGTCATCCACCGAAGTAGCGCCCATAAGATCGAGTTCAAAGTGTGTGTGAGGATCTATACCACCAGGCATTACGTATTTTCCTCGTGCGTCAATGGTACGAGTTCCGCCAGGAATTATAAGGTTGCGGCCCAATTGTCTGTAATTAAATAGAAGGAACAAAAACTATTTATTTGACTCGTACCTGGTCAGAATGAAGAGAATGAGAGATAGATGAATGCATTCGTTATCTTTGAAATAAATATTCTTTATTATAATTGAAATAAATTCAAATAATTCGTATAATCCAAACAATTTAACTAAATGCAAATAAATTAAACTAATTCGATTAATTCAAATAATTTAAATAATTCAAATAATTCAAGCAAGTCAAATAATTTTGATAATTCAAATAATACGAATAATTTAAATAAATCCAAATAATTTAAATAATTTATAATAACGTTATGATAAAATGATACCGAGGTAAGTAAAAAAGTGAGGTGTCGATCACTGGAGTCAATAAAGTTCAAGTTCACGGTTACTCCGGTGACTCATAAAATATCCAGACGCAGTGGAGACTCGAGAGACGGTGTTGCGTAAAACATTTTTAGAGCAAGCTTCAACAGTGAGTACAATGAAAAGGCGTCGGAATGCAATGAAGGAGAGCCACACCGAAGCTGCCTTGAATCGTTCTTGTTAAAAGGGATCACGCGGAACATTCGAAAAGTTATATATAGTTATATAGAGTTATAGTATAGGTCGAATCGTCTATAGAATGTACGAAGAGTCAGTGATTCGAGAGTGATGACGTTTCAACACTATATCGCGTAGCACTCAGCGTGGATCGTATTTCCAGAGGTTCACCGCGGTAATCCAATGGAGAAGCCCGAGCGAACTGCTGCGAAATTTTAAGGCCTCTCCTGTTCGCGATTAAACAACCAGTTTCATCGATTCAACCCGATTCAACCGTAAAGCTCCAACTGCACTGACAGAGATAAGAAACCAAGGATTATATTCGATCCTCGAAAGCTCAACGATGGCTCGCTCGTGTGGAAAGTGAGCCAAGCCTCGTTAGTCCGAAGGGTGCAATTTAATATCTCGTTTAATCTCGACAATATTATAAATCATTGCGGGGGACACCACAACGAGAGAGTCACAAGAGACTGTAGGGCTTAAACGAGGTCTCCAGCCGTTTCCGGTCGCCGCATCGCTACGTCTGGATTATCACACTGCTAGTTCTACTCTCTGCAATCTAATGCTTCGACTAAAATCAAGAAACACCGTAAAAAAAATGTTTTATTTATATTATGGATAACACAAAATTGTAATCCCCAACGATCGTTGTTCGTAACAATCCATCGATCGTTCGTATAAACAATTCTACATAAGTTGTTCCAGTTTTTTTCAAATAGAAAATAATTCTGAACAAGTGGTACTCCTACCACAATTTTTTTTAATCCGTTTCTGGAAATCTTTTCACATGATCGAAGAACCGTTACGAATAATCAATCGAAGAGGATTTTTAATACACTTTTTTTACCGATAAAAAAATAAAACACGCTTTCTACCGAAGTCGGTGACCCACGTTAATTAAATTTACATTTATGACCAACGGGTCAACATATATATATATATTTTTTTTATGTCGCATGTTTTATTTATTTAATGACAAAAATGACTAAAATTGAATCCGAGGTTTCTCTTAACGGTAACATTTTTTTTTTTTTTTCATGCTCACTTTATGATTCCGTCTTCGATGTAGACATCGCTGTCGATGATTCCATCCTCGTTGACGACCTTTCCATTCTTGATCAATAGTCGATTTTGCGCGCTCTAGAAATAAATATAAAAAAAAACAACAACACATTGGTAAACATTCGTAAGCGTGGAATTCGCAAATCTAGGGGAAAGAGAGCCGATTTGCCTGGCTACCTGCATTAACGATAAGTCCCGTTTCCGGCAGCTCGTGAAGGTTGGATGTATGATAATATACCGATCAGTGGACTACAGCTAACAATGATTATACCGAGCACGTGCTTACGATTTTATTATGTGAAACACGAATGTAAACCAAGCTCACGATGAATCGAGTAGGTGCATTAAATTTTTTGTTACATCGAATTACAGTCGTTGGGATAGAAATTGATAAACTTTCATTCAACTTGTTCATTTTTCTTTCGCGTGAAAAATTAATTCCGTACCAATTTATATTTACTTTAGAAAATATTGGAAATTAATGAAATTATATTATCAAGAAAATAATTTAATAATATGAAATAATTAATTTAATTTTACGTTAGAAAAATTTGATTACAGTTCGAATATTGGAAGAAATGGAACCAGACCCTTTTAATAACGATCGACAAGTTTTTATGAAGCATAAAGTGCTACAGATGCAGAAAAAAAAAGATAATTATAGAGAAGACACTCACGATGGCGACAGAAAGGACCTTTCGCGTTCATTCGTGCTCCCTGGTTCGTTCGGATAAAAGATATTTCACCCTTGTGACAAAGAGAAAGAGAAAGGGGTCGAAAGAGTGTCTCCTTACCAACCCTCTTCCCGATCTGACGCTACCAACCACCGAGTCGACCGCCAAGTTGTCACCCTTTTCCTATATTTTTTGCCCCTTGGTTCTAGCTAACTCGGACGCTTTCTCGGTCCCTGGGTATAGATTTTCCGGCTGGCAAAGGATCGTGTGTTGTGTTACCCCTCTTTGGTTATGTTTAAACGGACCCTTTGGCCTCCGGGGGTTGGCACACTGTTATACGATACTAATCCCTCGTCTCTCTTTCACCCCTAAAACGTTTCCGCAAAACATATTCCGTCACAATTCATGCGGGGAATCACTCAGTTGTGACCTTACCAGGTAAATCTATTATTTCTAGACGGTTGATTAAGATTTTTGACCCGAAGGCAAGAAATTGGTAAGTTATGATTGATTTTAGAAAAGAATTTAACAAATGTTCATTTAAAATCGACTTTTGCAATAAACTCTGAGAAAAAATCTTGCACAGTTTGTTAAAATAACGTGAAAGATGTCGTAAATCTGTTTTGATTAATAAAAATTTGTTCATTTTGCGAATTTGTCTTTAATGTCAACCGACTAGTCATCCGAAGTTAGAAATATCCGAATAGTTTAACAAGACAAACATAGTTGCTTAACATTATGAATTATTTTAGTAATCACAGACTTTTGTGGTAAACTTTGAACAACAACCAAGAACAATTTGTTAAAGTAGACTGAAAGATATCGTAAATCTGTTTTCATTAATAAAAATTTGTTCATGTTACGAATTTGTCTTTAATGTCAACCAACTAGTCATCCGAAGTTAGAAATATCCGGACAGTTTAACAAGACAAAGATATTTGCTGAACATTATCAATTATTTTGGTAATCACAGACTTTTGCGGTAAACTTTGAACAACAGACCAGGACAATTTGTTAAAATAGACTGAAAGATGTCGTAAAATTGTTTCGACTAATGAAAATTTGTTCATTTTACAAATTTGTCTTTAATGTCAATCGACTAGTCATCCTAAGCTTGAAATATCTGGACAGTTTAACAAGACAAACATAGTTTCTTAATATTATCAATTATTTTGGTAATCACAGACTTTTGTGGTAAACTTTGAACAACAGACCAGGACAATTTGTTAAAATAGACTGAAAGATGTCTTAAAACTGTTTTGATTAATGAAAATTTGTTCATACTACGAATTTGTCTTTAATGTCAACCAACTAGTCATCCTAAGCGAGAAATATCCGGACAGTTTAACAAGACAAACATAGTTGTTTAACATTATCAATTATTGTGGTAATCACATACTTTTGCAATAACCTCTAAACAAAAAACCAGCACAATTTGTTCAAAAGATCTTAAAAGTCATAGTAACTCTATTTTAACTAAAAAATGTGTTCGTCACACAAGCTTATGTCTTTAATATCAAAGAACTGGTCACCCTAAGCTAGTAACATTTGAACAGTTTAACGGAGCAATCAGAATTGTATAAAATCATCAATAATTTCGATAATTATAAACTTCTGCAGTAAAATCTAAGCAACAAGCAACTTACAGGACGTCGCAAGTCTATTCTAGTTCATAAAAAATTGTTCATTACACGAGCTTATGTCTTTAATGTCAAAGCACTGGTCTTCTCAAGCTCCAAATATTATATCTGGGCAGCTCAAGAGGACAATTTAACAATAATTGTTAAAAATAATCAATTATATTCGTAATTATAAACTTTTTCAATAAACTCTGAGCAACAATTCAGCACAGTTTGCTTAAATAGTCTAAAAGATGTCGTAACTCTGTTAAATCTTTAGCTAACAAAAATGTCTTCATTTTACGAATTTCTCTTTAATATCAAAGGACTGGTTCTCCCAAGCTAGAAAAATCCGGACAGTTTAACACGACGATCATAATTGTTTAACATTATCAATTATTTTGATAATCACAGACATTTGCAGTAAACTCTAAGCAACGAACCAGCACAATTTGTTTAAAAGAACATAAAAGACATCGTAACTCTGTTTTACTTCATAAAAATTTGTTCATTACACGAGCTTATGTCTTTAACATCAAAGAACTGATCATCTTAAGCTAGTAATATCTGGACAGCTTAACAGAGTAATCAAAATTGTTTAATATTATCAACTATTTAGATAATTATAAACTTCTGTAGTAAAATCTAAGCAACAAACCAGTACAAATAATTTTTAAAAATTTAAAGGACGTCGCAAGTCTATTCTAGTTCATAAAAATTTGTTCATTACACGAGCTTATGTCTTTAATGTCAAATTACTGGTCTTCCCAAGCTCCAAATATCTGGGCAGCTCAAGAGGACAATTTAACAATAATTGTTCAAAATAATCAATTATATTCTTAATTATAAACTTTTGCAATAAACTCAGAGCAACAATTCAGTTTCCTTAAATAGACTAAAAAATGTCGTAACTCTGTTAAATCTTTACCTAACGAAAATGTCTTTATTTTACGAATTTCTCTTTAATATCAAAGGACTGGTTCTCCCAAGCTAGAAATATCCGGACAGTTTAACAAGACGATAGCAGTTGTTTAACATTATCAATTATTTTGATAATCACAGACTTTTGCAGTAAACTCTAAGCAACGAACCAGCACAATTTGTTTAAAAGAACATAAAAGACATCGTAACTCTGTTCAACTTCATAAACATTTGTTTATTAGACAGGCTTATGTCTTTAATATCAAATGACCGGTCATCCTAAGCTACAGATACCAGGACAGCTTAACAGGACAATCAGAATTGTTTAATATCATCAATTATTTATACAATTACAAACTTTTGCAGTAAATTCTAAATAACAACGCTCCGCAACTTAGTAAAATAATCTAAAAAATGTTTGAAATATCATTTTTCTTTAACCCAACAAAAATGTATACGCTTTACTCAATTATTGTACAACGTTCAACAAATGAACTTCTTCAACTGTAAACACCTTAACTTACAACACAGTAGAACAATCAGATATTTCTCTATTATCTCGACCACTATCACGCTTCAGGCCTTTACGACCTGTTTGTGTAAACAGTGTTGCCACTGGTTTTATCTCCCTCGTACTTCCAACAAATTTTTATGAGCAACTCGAGAGGATATCTTTAACCCGTGGAAAATGAAGATTTATGAACCCACTGTACGTCTGAAAGAAAAATAATTTCAAAGCGTCGAGTGAGAATACTCGAAGGAGCTTTAACAGATTTTTCTTCACAAAAAAAAAAGTCCTACACGTCGGTGTGGATCATTCGCGCACTTGGATCAACATCGCGCGTGATCATACCCTGAAGGTTCCATCATCGGTAACCGAGGACTTTTCAGACCAGATTTTCCTCCTCACTTTCATACCAGAGCTTCGTCTCGTCTCGGTACTCCTTCATCGACGACTATTTTAAGCTGATAGATCGCTAAAAATATATTTAACCGCCACATATGTTCAACATCGACCGGTGCATGGTCTAGTCAAGCTCTCTCTCTCTCTCTCTCTCTCTCTCTCTCTCTCTCTTTCCCTCATGCATACGTTATGTTAAGGGTAATAACTCTCAGCCGGTCTCTTCGTTCCAGTACTACAAGGTCTCCTACGCCCACCTATAATGGTAATAACGGTCCTACATACTTAAGAGATAACCAAAGTGCCGCATGCTCAAGTATGCTGTTTCACAATTACTGAATCGATACTCGTACGTTGATCGTCCACGCCTTATTAGCTTTAAGCTACGGACAACTTTGCTCGTATATTATATCGAGATACAAGTCCTTGGTTCCCATTAACTATTCATCGGGAACTATCGCATTACATTTTATTTTTTATTAATGACTTATCGAAGCACTTTTTAACAATGAATGCGTAGAGAATCTTGCAATCAATTGAATGGGCTGCATTTATTTTTGTGTTTAGACTTTTACGAAATTGTGAGAAGAAACCAATCGTTAGTTCGTTTACTACTTTTTCGAATCCCCTCAAGGATAATAAATACCTTAAATATAGATTTATCGTCGTCGAAAATTAATCTTTGCTATTTATTTTAATTGATTAGTCATCAATACTTTATATTCTTCGATTCAATCAAATTGTTTAATATTTTTATTCTTTATATTTCAAGTTGTAGTTTTACAAGTTATTTATTAGCCACATGTATTGCATTCTTGTGTGTATGTATATGTGTGCGCATGATTTGATTTATCGATTTGTCTTGAATTTTTTGTGGCTAATGGATCATGGATTGTGGTCTATCAGTCAGTTTTGCACTTAGTGTCATATAAAAGCGGATAAGCGTTAGCGCACGTCCGTGTGCAAAATATTAATAATTGTTCATTGCATAGAATGTAAACTTATTCTCTATTGTTGAACATCGAACAAAATTTGTCTTATTATTCGTATTGGAAATTTAATCAGGAACTATCGAATTAGATTTTATTTCTTATCAATGATGTATTAAAATATTTGTTAAAAATAAATACGTAGAGAATCTCGCAATGAATCAAATGGGTTAATGTTATTTACTTTTAAGTTTAGACTTTGAAGAATCCTCTGATTAGTTCGTTTACTACTTTTTCGAATCCCTTCGAGGAAAATAAATATCTTAAATACAGAATTTATCATCGTCGAAAAAAAAAATCCTTTGATTTGAAAATAAATAAAAATAAATAGATTCGTCTTCTTGGATTTTTTTGTGGCTAATGTACCATCAAGTGGAATCCATCAGCCCATTTTTCACTTGAAAGGGTGGAATATTTGCGTCGATGTGAAAACAAGGAAGCGGTAGTGTTCGTATGAGTGCGTATGATTAAAAATGTTTCATTCTTTAGAACGTAAGCTTATTCTCTATTGTTGAGCATTGAACAAAATTTGTCTTATTATTCGTATTGGAAATTTAATCAGGAACTATCGCATTAAATTTCATTTCTTATCAATGATGTATTAAGATATTTGTTAAAAACGAATACGTAGAGATTCTCGCAATGAATCAAATGGGTTAATGTTATTTACTTTTAAGTTTAGACTTTGAAGAATCCTCTGATTAGTTCGTTTACTACTTTTTCGAATCCCTTCGAGGAAAATAAATATCTTAAATACAAAATTTATCATCGTCGAAAAAAAATCCTTTGATTTGAAAATAAATAAAAATAAATAGATTCGTCTTCTTGAATTTTTTAATGGCTAATGGATAATGGATCGTAGTCTATCAGTCAATTTTTCACTTAGTGTCATGTAAAAGCGGATAAGCGTTAGCGCACGTCCGTGTGCGAAAGATTAATAATTTTTCATTGTATAGAACGTAAACTTATTCTCTATTCTTGAGCATTGAACAAAATTTGTCTTATTATTCGTATTGGAAATTTAATCAGAAACTATCGCATTAGATTTTATTTTTTATCAATGATTTATTGAAATATTTGTTAACAATGAATGCGTAAAGAATCTCGCAATGAATCAAATGGGTTAATGTTATTTACTTTTCAGTTTAGACTTTGAAGAATCCACTCGTCAGTTCGAGTCGAAAATAAATCTTTGATTTGAAAATAAATAAAAATAAATAGATTCATCTTCTTGGATTTTTTTGTAGTTAATGGATGATGGATTATAGTCTATCAGTCAGTTTTTCACTTACAATAGTCTCATGTAAAAGCGGATAAGCGCTAGCTCGCGTCAACAATAGAGAATAAGCTTACGTTCTACGTATTAACGTAAGCTTATTCTTTATTGTTAAGCATTGAACAAAATTTGCCTTATTATTAGTATTGGAAATTTAATAAGATTAAACACAAAAGTAAATAACATTAGTTCGTTTTATTAATTGCAAAGTTTTCTACGTATTCATTGTTAAAAAATATTTCATTGTCATTGATAAAAAAATATTATAATAAGTTCCTGATGAAATTTCCAACGTGAGTAATAAGACAAATTTTGTTCAATGCTCAACAATAGAGAATAAGCTTACGTTCTATAGAATGGAACATTTTTAATCATACGCACTCATACGAACACTACCGCTTCCTTGCTTTCACATCGATGCAAATATTCCACAGATTGATGTGAAAAATGGGCTGATGAATTCCAATTGATGGTACATTAGCCATAAAAAAATTCAAGAAGGTGAATCTATTTATTTTTCTTCAAAGTCTAAACTCAAAAGTAAATAACATTAACCCATTTGATTCATTGCGAGATTCTCTACATATTTATTTTTAACAAATATTTTAATACATCTTTGATAAGAAATAAAATCTGATGCGATAGTTCCTGATTAACTTTCCAATACGAATAATAAGACAAATTTTGTTCGATGTTCAACAATAGAGAATAAGTTTACATTCTATGCAATGAACAATTATTAATATTTCGCACACGGACGTGCGCTAACGCTTATCCGCTTTTATATGACACTAAGTGAAAAACTGACTGATAGACCACAATCCATTATCCATTAGCCACAAAAAAATTCAAGAAGATGAATCTATTTATTTTTATTTATTTTCAAATGAAAGATTTTTTTTCGACGATGATAAATTCTGTTTTTAAGATATTTATTTTCCTCGAAAGGATTCGAAAAAGTAGTAAACGAACTAATCAGTGGATTCTTCAAAGTCTAAACTCAAAAGTAAATAACATTAACCCATTTGATTCATTGCGAGATTCTCTACGTATTTATTTTTAACAAATATTTTAATACATCATTGATAAGAAATAAAATCTAATTCGATAGTTCCTGATTAAATTTCCAATACGATTAATAAGACAAATTTTGTTCAATGCTCAACAATAGAGAATAAGTTTACATTCTATACAATGGAAAATTATTAATCTTTCGCAAACGGACGTGCGCTAACGCTTATCCGCTTTCATATGACGCTAAGTGCAAAACTGACTGATAAACCACAATCCATGATCCATTAGCCACAAAAAATTCAAGACGAATCGATAAATCAAATCATGCGCACACATATACATACACACAAGAATTATTGTATTCGAATGAACATTTATTTGCATTGATAACAATTTATTTTAATCAGAAAAAAATCGTTTCGTTTCTACTTTTTTCATTAAATCTAGAACAAGATACAAACTTGCAACACGTACAATAAGACAAATTTTATCAACGTTGTACAATAGAGAACAGAACGTAACCTATACAATGAAAAATATTGAATCGTACGCACACATACGCGCACTATCGCTTACTCTATTTCAAACGGATAAAAATATTCAACATTTTTAAGTGAAAAACGAGCTGATGGACTCCAATCGATAGTTCATTAACCACAAAAAACTCGAGACGACGAATCGATAACCCAAATCATGCGCACACACGTACACACATAATTGTATGTACAATAATAATAATGTAATTGTATGTGTGAATATGCATGCTCGCATGATTCGGGTTATCGATTCGTCTTCTTGAGTTTTTTTGTCGCTAATGAATTATCGATTGGGATCCTACAGCTCGTTTTTCACTTAAAATTATTAAATATTTGCATTCGTGTTAAAGCAAGGAAGTATTAGTGAGCGTATGTATGCGTGAATTTAAACAATTTCCATGGTATAGGTTACTCTATTCTCCGTTGCGCAACGTTGACAAAATTTCTTTTATCGTACGCGTTGCAAGTTCGTATCTCGTTCTAGATTAATTAAAAAAATTAATAAAAACGTAACCAACTCTAACGTTTCTTATTTAAATAAATTATAATCAATATATATAAACATTAATATCTTCAATGATAAATGAAAGCTGATTTTTTTTTATCTACAAAAAGTCTTTAATACAAAATTCTCATCACGAAGGAAATGAACGTTTCAAGTAAAACTGAAGTAAACTGACAATCATACGTAGAAAGTGTAAAGAACGTTAAGTGAGTATTTACCGGAGTGAGAAGAGATTTCCTGGGAGAGTTGGAAATGGAAATGGAAATAGGATCGCAGCCCGTGCAATTTAAAATGACGTCAGGTTTCTCTCTGTATTTAACGGTAGCCCGTCGTGTAGAATAGAAGTGCGGTTTGTGTAGCAAAGCTGAAATGTTCGGAGCACGCGACTCGCGAGAATCGCCCAGCACGACGAATCGATATCCTCTTCCCCTTTTTCGTTACGTATCTTGTTACGAATTCATCTCGTATCGAATGCGCTGCGGGAGATGATCATTGATAATGTCAATGGGACTGGCTTATCTCGAGATTGCAAGCTTATCTACTTCTTGATCCTCCTCGTTCCCCTTTTTGCCTCGATAATGTAGTCACGAATCATGAAAACTGATCTTAATACTGAGCTATCGTGTAACTCGTGAGAAATATCTCGTAGCCCCGTTATATGTCCGAGAAGAATTCTATTTGCAATTGAAGCGAAGCCTAATAGTAGAATTCTATGACGCATCGTCTATAGTTTTAGCTGAACTGCTTTTGCTGCAGCAGTTGGGTCTCAGAGAAATTGATCAAAGATGCAAGACTGCTGCTTGGAAATTCGGATCAGGAAAACAATAAATGTTTATGAGAATATTTTGTTATAGACTAAGGTTAAAAATATATCAAGTATATTTATTTTCAATCGAAGGCTCTGAATTTTTATGTTGAATAATTAAATATATGTTTAAATATATTTAAATAATTATAAAATAAATGACAAGCAGAGTTACATGAGAATAAGAAACGAGCATTAAAAGAAGTTAACCAAACGACGATACACGTGATATATAGTATATATCATGGCTATTCGGATATATTATAGAAAAAAAATATCATACAAATCTTAACAATGTAAAAATAAATTTAGATAATTCCATTATAAAATATATGAGAAGCAACAGTACGAGAGAATAATATATGAAAGTATTAAAATAAATTGACCGAACGACAAAATATATGCGATATATCATCTGTATTCGTATATATTATTTAAAAAATAGACATTTTAGTAAAGTTAAGATCTAATAAGATAATTGTAATGTCGAATATTATATGAGAGCATTAAAAGAAATTAAGCAAACGACAATATATATGCGATATATCATCCGTATTTGTATATATTATTAAAAAAATAGAAATTTTAGTTACGTTAAGATCTAATGTCAAATATTATACGAGAGCATTAAAAGAAATTGACCGAACGACAATATATATGCGATATATCATCCGTATTCGTATATATTATTAAAAAAATAAAAATTTTAGTTACGTTAAGACCTAATGTCGAATATTATACGAGAGCATTAAAAAAAATTGACCGAACGACAATATATATATGCGATATATAATCTGTATTCGTATATATTATTGAAAGAATGGAAATTTTAGTAACGTTAAGATATAGTTAGATAATTGTAGTATCGAATATTATACGAGAGCATTAAAAGAAGTTGACGGAACGACAATATATATGCGATACATCATCCGTATTCGTATATATTATTTTAAAAAAATACATTTTAGTTACGTTAAGATGTAATTAGATAATTGTAATGTCAAATATTATAGATCATTAAAAAAAGTTGACCAAACGATATATAATAAAAAATATGCAAATGATAGTGATTTGTTTCTTTTAAAATAACAAAAATCTGAGATCTTTTAATCTGCGGTATACGATAGTTTCCATTGGTACACAAATTGCTCTTCATACGCATAACGTAATCAAAAATATAAATAGATGAAAGAAAAGTTCATTAAAAAAAAATTAATATCACATAAATAATATTTCTTGGAACCGAATAAAATGTCAAGATATTTTTCGTTATTTTTAACCATTCGATCTCGCATGGAATACTACATACAGCGATTTATTTCCACGTGGAAGTGAGTCATTCTATTTTCTTACCCCCATCGCTCTATTATCATTGGAATACACAACCAGGGTGTGGTACCCATAGTCTCCCATAAAAACATCGTCATCTACCATTATTGGTTTCCTTCATTCTTCCCTACAAAGAATTATTATATCATCCTAGACTGGTTACTCAAACTCGTTCTCCCACTTAACCATTTATCGCTCGTCGACTTTCACTATTTTAGTCAAACCCAGCTACGAACGAGGCATTCAATTTTATAAAATAGGTCATGGCTGCCAGAAATTAGCGAGAAGCAAGACGACTCCTCTGATGTCTGTTTATCCGGAACCTCATTAGCAATGGGGCTGAGCGAGTCGTCTTCTCTTGCCGTTCATGGTCTAGATTGCTTTGCAGCAAACGAGCAACACCACCACCATCACCTACAGCAGCAGCACCACCATTAACACCACTACCACCACCATCGACACCACCACCAGCAACAGCAGCAACAGCAGCAGCAGCAGCCCGGAAACAGTGGCGGGCGTAGGTCACACCTGGCTTCCCCATCCACTGCTATCGTATCGTACACCTATTTATATATTCAGAGAATCAACAACCTGCAAGCGCCTACGTCTACGTAAAGTTTTAAACCGGAATACGTTCAAGAGCTATTATTACATCTATAACAATGGATAAAATGCACCTGTGCATTACATTGCAACGATAAGAATAGGAGATACGTTCAATTTCTAAAACTGGCTGGTCATGTAATATAACGTGCTGCGCACGTTCTAGTTTTCGAATTTAGATTTAGAGTTTACTTTTGGAAGAACCTGACTTGTTTCTGGCTCAAGTTCAATTCTGGCTTCGAGCAAACTGGCCATAAGTTCGCACGCTTAAGTAGATTATCTCTGTGTATAGTCAGACAATACGTTATCGAACGAAGATTAACGCAAGAATATATTTATATTTTCAATTGTCATTAGTGAAAAATATTAAGCTTAATGTACAAATTTTTATATCTCAAAAGCTTTTTTTTTTCTTTTAATGAAAAATTCTCAGGAAGAAAAACGTTCTATCAGCCATGGAATGAAAATATTTCGAAAAATATATTCGACGTATAGAACTTTTCGTTAATTTGAGAAATATCTTTTCCGTACTTCTGAGATATATTTTTTGCGTAAAGTATATTTTGTAGAATAATATATAATAGAGATGCAACATTTTTCGTCGAATTAATTTGATGCAATCATTTTGTTTCAATAAATTCTATTGAATTTAATTTAAAAACGAATTGAATTTCAACTCGAACAAGCTCGATTTTCATCAAACATTTTCCAATAATTGGAAATTTAACTTTAACTTTCTCGTTTAATTTTAAAAGCATTTCTATTTCAACGCCAACGAATTCGATTTTAATCAGACACTTTCTATCGATTACGAAATTGTTTTTAACTTTGTAGAAATTTCAATAAATTGTAACAAAGAAATAAATAAAAAACTTTAAAGCAGATTCTAGAGGTTCCTTCGTTTAGTTTTAATTGAACTGGATTTTAATTCGAACGTTTTTGATTTTTATCAAACCTTTTCCACTTATTAGAAATAACATTTTTTATTTTGTAGAAATGTTGATAAAACGTAATGAAGAAATTACAAAAAAAAAAAAAACCTTTCGATTCGAGTCTAGAGGTTTCCTCGTTTAATGTTAAAATAATTTTATTTCAAATTGAACGATCTCCGTACCGATTACGAATTTTTAAAAAAATTTAGTAGAAATTTCAATAGATTGTCATAAAATTTCTACAAAATTATCAATCAGTAAAAAAAAATCCAATCTGTCAAGCAATCGAGTACATTTCATTAAACCAACATTGATTAAAAATTACATTGAATTAATACAAAAAGAAAAATTAATTGCCTTAAACGAAAAAAAAAAAATATATATTCCCATGAATTCGAAGGAAGCAAAAATCGTATAATTATAATAAAAAAAATACGATGAGTTTAGCGAATACGAGAAAAAAATTTATTTTTTAATTCACGGTTGTCGAGTTTCCACAGTCACAACAGTTGAACTCATAATTTTCCAGCATTTTCCGCGTCTGAGCGAGACAAGCCCGACGGCGCGTACCCAGTGTCGACGAACTATCGATTCGCGGCTGCGAGTGGTTTCAAACGTGAACACAGGTTAAATAGTCGAGTGTTCGTTCGTCGTTGAACGCGTTATATCGTTCAAATAGATTTGTTGGTGGGCGTATATTTATTTATTCTTTTTCCGCCTTCGAGTATTAAAATACAAATTAATTCACCGGTTGAAGATTCTATTCAATTTGTACACCGAGAAAACAGTAAATTCTAACGGGATGCCTCGTTGTCACGGCTGATGAACAACACCAGCTGACACGACCACTTTCCAACGTCTTTTAACAACGAGAAACGTAAACAACAACTTGGTAAATGAAGAAGAAGAAGAAGATAAAAAAAAATAGAAACACTCCGGTCCATATAAAGCTACAAAACTTTCTGATAAACTGATTAGATTTCCATCAGACATCCAACTTTCCTGTTTGTTAAGATCTCTCTTTTCCCCGATCGTCTCTCTGCCTTAAGGAAAAGCAAGTTTCCTTAGATTACGTTCCACAGGTGTCTAGGGACGTGGAAAATTCCTTTCATTTTCTTGTGTTTTTTTTTTTTTCTAAATTTCCAACTATATTTCATATTTCTTTCTTTTCTTGTAAGAAATAAGTCGTAATCGGAGCGCTACCAATGAGACGCTCCGCAGAACGCACACAGTAGCAAGATAGACGGATCAATAAGCCACCAACCTTGCGATTGCCCGAGTGTGATAAAACTTTCGTGTCTTACGAGTGGCGGAGCTTGTCGCTCTCTTCGTTCTACCGTTGTCTACGATTCTCTGTTTTTTTTTTTTACGGAGAATTTATTAATTGTGCTTGGAACGATTTGATCAAATTGATTCGCATCGTCCTCTACAAATTCCGAGCTCGTGGAACGGTTTTACGGGATCGTTAAAACGCCCTTAACGTTCGGTAGAAAAATGTCATTAAATTCTCGTTTTTAAGCTTTGCGTTGAGAACCACTGTAGACAATTTAGTAAAGTTTTAAAAGAAATTCGATTTCGACATTTGATGAAATAATTTTATAAAAATTGTAGTAAAATACTGATTTTCAGATTTTTTAAAATCCGCAATAATGTTTATTTAAACAAATATATCTCAAGGAACGTAACGGAAAACCGCTCGATAATTATTTTTATCGCGTTCGTACAAGTGCAGGGAAAATATTTGAAGTTTATGCGACGGGAACTCCAAGCGTTGAACTTTTTTCAGCGTTCTTGAAAACCGTTGCGTGTCTAGTGTCCTCGGTACATTTGTTTTTTACCACTTTTTGGTAGAAAATGAATGGCTAAAACGTGGATGTTATCGAGGATAAGCGCCTGCGATATCAAAAATTCATCGAGGTCACCCCTCCGAGGATAGGGGGAGGGGACAGGGGGAAACGTCCATCGGTATCAATAAAAAAAAAAAACATTTTCTATGTTTTTTATCAGTAACAAGAATTGTATCAGAAATCTGCCAGGATTGATTATTTTTAACGATGTTCTGATGATGTAATCACCAGATCTGATATTTAAAAATGTAGGAGTCGCCTTTTATTTGAAATAGAAAATAATGTTTAAAAAAAAAGAAACTCATATTATTTTTTATATTAGGATCTAGGGATTTTTTAACATCATCATTGTTCATACATCATTACGAACAATCAAGAATCTCCAACGATTGATTGTCCATAACGGTGTTCCGATAATATAAAAACAATCTCTACATCCGAATAACTAATTGTAGGAATTTATATTTCGGTTAATTAGAAAACGATGTTGAAAAATAAATAAAACTCCTACCATTTGTATCATTAGGATTTGGAGATTGTATCAACATCATCGGAACACCGTTACGAACAATCAAGAATCCCCAACGATTGATTGTTCATAACGATGTTCCGATGATATAAAAACAATCTCTACATCCGAATAACTAATTGTAGGAATTCATATTTCGGTTAATTAGAAAACGATGTTGAAAAATAAATGAAACTCCTACGATTTGTAATATTAGGATTTGGAGATTATATCAACATCATCGGAACACCGTTACGAACAATCAAGAATCCTCAACGATTGATTGTCCATAATGGTGTGCCAATGATGTAAAAACAATCTCGACATTCGAATAACTAATTGTAGAAATTCATATTTCTTTTAACTAGAAAACGGTTCTAAAAAATAAATGAAACTCCTACCATTTGTAATAATAGAATTTGGAGATCTTTAAACACCATCGAACCACCGTTACGAACAATTACACCCAAGAGTGTATATTCTCAATACCATTTTAAGTTACTTTAAAAAAAAAATAAACAAACCATTTTATTACCCAAATCAATGAACCCCCTTCCCTCTCTCTTCGAGTTTATGAATCAAACAAATACATCTCAATTCATATTCCTACGAATCCATCTCCACATATTACATAATTCAATAATGATAACAAAACTGCATTCTTCCTCACACCATTCGTTCAAAGATCAAACGACATATTCAACTCTCAAGTCCATGGTGTTAATTACCGAGTAGTAATTTACACTACGTGCTCTAACCGCAGCTCAACGACCTGGCCTTTAAGAAGAACAATGTTCATCGATATGTCATCGCCACGATAAAGGATATACAATTACTAAGATACTTTTGCTACAAATGGACTGGACTGATGGTGGTCTGTCTGTTGGCTCCTCCTCGACCACTTGAATTTTTTTTTTTTTTTTTTTTTCGATAGTAGAGAGGAGCGAACAAGTTTCAAGTGGCTGTCCACTTACTACTTCCATATAAGAGGACTACAGTTGCACCTGTTACAAACGTGCTAGCTATACGCATGGTAACGTCTCACTAACCAACGATTCAACATTCTAACTTTAATTTCCCATAATAATGTTATCGACTAATTCAAAGTAACCAGATTCCACTAGACTTCCGGGTGCGCATAGCAAACATTTCCCTCCCCGTTGGCCCGCAGTGATAACAGGTAAAAAATAATTGATAAGAATTATTTTTAAAACATTCTCCAACAGTCGAAGAGAATCTTTTAATCTTCGTCTATGGTCTTCGAAAGTATTGTATTTATCTATCTAATTTAATAATAAATATGAATCAGCCACAAATTGACTTTTCTTTATGAACCGTTGCACGATTTAAAATTATTCCAAATATATTTAACTTGAAAGAGAAACTTCATTGATGCTTCAATAATGTTTAACGAATAATTGTATCGTTAAAAACAATTCTTTGAGTCGTAAGTTACTCCAACACCATAGAAAGATTAAATAGATATATATATATATTTTTTTTTAATTACAATTCAACAAGAAATGTTAATAATAATTATATTATGTTTGTCTTGATGAAATCGCTTCGCTTCGTTTTAAATAGAAACCAAGGGAATCGTCGAAGATTGAGAAAATAAAAGTCGCCGTGGGCGTTTGATTAATTATTAAGCAGCCGGCTAAAATGACGTGGTACCGGCTCGCTGTTATTATGTCAAAGTGTCTTGTATTACGTAACTATCGTCAGCATCGGTAGTATCTAGTATCACACGTTATAGTAAATTCGTTCGTTAGCGTACCGAACGTATAGTATAGGAAATTATCGACTCGAGTGCGGTAAAGGGCGTGTTGACGACGCCGGCATCGTCGAAGGTACATCTCGCGAGGGTCTTCGGACTCACCTGCAGGTGGATCGGAACTTTCTTCACGGGGGTACTCATCTTTGCTGTTTTCTTGCCGGTTTGTTGCACCGGGTGGTCAATCCAACGTTTCTTCTTCTTCTTCTTCTTCTTTATCTCACAGCCACTGAAACTTCCTTTTTTTTTTTTTCTATTTTCAGCTCGTGTTGCCCTCGTAGTTTTCTCTTCTCTTCACCCTGGACCACCCCCGGAGAGATCGTTGAGCTCCCTCGACTACGAAATAGATCGCACACGCGTTAATTTTCTTTTAATACACGCGCGAAATGCTATTTCTACCTTTCGGATTTTTATATAAAGAAGAAATGATTTGTATATATAAAAAATTTTTTTTTTTTCTTTCAATTGTAGAATAAAAGATTTCGGACCTGATGGCTCTTCCGTCGTAATAATTCTTTCGTCTTTGTAAAGGTGAGACTTCTTGCAATTCGACACCTCGCTGTAGAAATTTGCTATAAAAGCTTCTTGAGCTTGCGCGCCTGTCCGACGGTGCCAGCGATCGACTGATGTCGCGGACTCGCTTCGCGCAGTAGCGTCGTTGTCGAGAGAGTCTACCGACGCCCCCACCATACGATATATGTCCCCCTCTTTTTGGTATTCGGTCGACGATGAGTTGAAACCACCGCTGGCTTTGAAAACGTAAGAAAAAAAAAAGAAAGAAAGAAAGAAAGAGTCTCTAGTGGTGGCTACACTCGCCGTTGATCGTCCTCGGCGTTTCTTCCTCTCGCATATTCTTCCTTTTTCTTTCTCCTTGAGAAAAAAGGCCTCGGTAAGCCTCTGGAAGAATGGATAGGCGCGTGCTGGATAATCGGGAATTAGGCATCAACTTTTGCTACCTGGAGAAGGTATAAATGTTCATTTGTTAATTAAAAATAATATTTCTGTTACGGGGAAAGAAGAAATTTATTTAAAATATTAATAAATGGATTACGACGAATAATCCCAAGTTAGGATTTTGTCAGAAAATTTTTTTTACACCGTGTAGATACAAAGTGACTAATTTTTAACGTTGAAATGTGCAACTTTTCATTCAAAAAATTATTTACATTTGTACTGTGATTGATTTTGATTTTTACTTTACTCAATTTTGTATGTAAATTCTTAAGGTTGTTTACTTTCCACGTAGAGGATAAAACGCATCAAGCTCCGAGAGTTTATCAGCGAGAGAGTCAAATGTGTAACTTTTTATTCAAAAAATTATTTACATTTGTACTGTGATTGATTTTGATTTTTACTTTACTCAATTTTGTATGTAAATTCTTAAGGTTGTTTACTTTCCACGTAGAGGATAAAACGCATCAAGCTCCGAGAGTTTATCAGCGAGAGAGTCAAATGTGTAACTTTTTATTCAAAAAATTATTTACATTTGTACTGTGATTGATTTTGATTTTTACTTTACTCACTTTTGTATATAAATTCTTAAGGTTGTTTACTTTCCACGTAGAGGATAGAACGCATAAAGGTCCCAGAGTTTATCAACGAGAGAGTCAAATGTGTAACTTTTCATTCAAAAAATTATTTACATTTGTACTGTGATTGATTTTGATTTTTACTTTACTCACTTTTGTATGTAAATTCTTAAGGTTGTTTACTTTCCACGTAGAGGTTAGAACGCATCAAGCTCCGAGAGTTTATCAGCGAGAGAGTCAAATGTGTAACTTTTCATTCAAAAAATTATTTACATTTGTACTGTGATTGATTTTGATTTTTACTTTACTAACTTTTGTATGTTAATTCTTAAGGTTGTTTACTTTCCACGTAGAGGATAGAACGCATCAAGCTCCGAGAGTTTATCAGCGAGAGAGCCAAATGTATTACTTTTCATTCCACCCGGTACAGTAGCTAAGAAGCGATACGACCAATCGTTTTTAAATTGCAATCTTCTTCACTTGCGTATATCTTCTTTCCCTCTGCACGATTATATTATGAACTTAAGGTGTCTTGACAATAACTGAAAGAGCTGAAATTTAACGGAAAAGTAAATTGCTTAATTCAACGTGATGTGTTACACGTTTCTGTCGTTATCTGTCACTCCTTCACGATTGTCGATGACGGTATCTCACTCGCGCTCATAGCGGCTCAGTGTACCACATTACCTTAAGTGAATTCGTTATTTTATTTTTTAAATCACGAACGACGCCCTCATAGTTATAGCTTTGATGCGGCAGATCAACCGCGGCAGAGAAATTTAAATTACAATTTTTATTACCGACCGAGTAGTGTCACGTTACCTTAAGATTGAGGCTTACTGCATGAATATAAAACGAAGTGAGAAAATCTCGTTCCGAGTGAAATGCGTTAGAAATTTTAGCATTTGCGGATTCTCGGATCATAGATCGCATGACCGACGATGCTCTGCATGTCGTCATTCTCTCAAATCGCCAACGCGTACGAGAGAGACAGAACAACTTCTCCGCCACAATTCATCTTTCGGATAAAAAAATAAAAACACCGAACTGCATAATTATAAGACACAGTTAATCGTTTTTCTCTTTTATTCCAAACATCAATCGTGGCAGATAAATTTGCATTACAGTTTTTGTTACCGACTGAGGGTAAGCGCATCATCTTAATGCGAAGTGAAATATTCATCCTTCACTGTACCACGATACCTAGAGTCCTCTCTCTCTCTCTCTCAGACGATCCTTACATAATAATCACATAATACAGGTTCCGCCTCTCCTTAACGTGATGATACACATTTCTGTTGTTCTCTCTCACTCCCTCATGATCGCCAATGGTGACATCTCACTCGGACTCATGGCGGTTCAGTCGGTATACCAAATCACTTGAAGGCGAGGCGAAACCTCTGTACTTGACCTATAAGTGCGAAAGAGATGGGCTAGTACAACGCTCACGGGGGAGTAAAAGAGAAGAAGCACATCTGTGTAAGTATGGAGGTTTCTTCTCCCCTTAAGAGGAGGCGAAGACTCGCTCCACTTTGTACCTCGTGTCACTGGTGTCTTCTCTCTTGCACTTACGCGATCCGTACTGCGTGCTGTCTCTCTCAAACACCGGTAGAATGAGTTTTTCGCTTCACCTTAAGGTGAAGCGAAACCTCGATACTTACACAGATGTGCTGCTTCTCTTTCACTCCGTCGTGAGCGCCATACTAGCCTATCTCTTTCGCCTTCCCTTAAGGTAATGTGATACACGCTTCTGTCATTCTCTCTCACTCCTTCACGATTGCCAATGGTGGTATCTCACTCGCGCTCATAGCGGCTCAATCAGTGTATCACATCACCTTAAGGTGTGTATCTTCCGTCATTCTGGCGGTAAAATGCACAAAAAGGTCATTGAGCACGCAAATTATCGGGCAGGCACCTTGCGATTGTAATCCCAAGCGTACATTGTACGTATACGAGCCGATTTGTTTTTTTATTTAAACGATTTCTTCATTATTACGTAGACAAAGTATTTTCATCTTCGTAAAAGTTCTTGGCAAAGTTTTAAATAATTATTTACATAAATTTTCATAATATCCTTGACACTTAAAGTATATACGTTTGAAAATTTAAGCTACATTAGATATCCAACATCCGTTACATCAGATATTCTATTGATTCTTGACATGTCAATCGTTATTTAAGAGTACACAACATATCAATAAAATTAATAACTGGACAATCATGCACACGATCTTCACGAAGAATAATCTACATAAGCGTGATGAACGACAGCTTAATAATCTCAATTCATAGTAACACAAAGTATTTTTGGAAAATATCCACTCACTGGTTCTATTCTCGTTGGAGAAAGAAAGAGAGAAAATCAATGCTCAAAAGGGCGAAAAATCTCTTCCAATAAATCTATACATAAAAAATGTTCACATTTATTGTTTTTCTCTTTATTATATAATAATATATATATATACTTAACACTGTACCATCGAAGAGAATTCATATTTTGAATAATAGATTGAAAAATATAGGCGTTCACACTGTAACTTAAACGAGAGAAAAATGCTCTTATAACCGACGTTACTGATCCATTTATTATTGTTTTTTTTTGTTTTGTTTTGTTAATTAAAGTGTCATTGTTAGGGGATAGGATTTTGTTCTTGTAGATGTTTCCTTTGCATTTCATTTCATTTCTTCACTTAAATTATTCCTAATTTCTTTATTAAAATATTAATAAAGATAGAGAAGATATATTTTTAAATTAATTTGTTTTAATGAGATAATAAACGTTAGAAGGAATAGTAACCAAGCGATTACGGGGGAGAAGACTGAGCAGCGCTTCCCCACCATTTCAATTATTATTTATACCAATTGAATAATAATCCTGTCTACTATTTTTAAACAAAAATAAAATATATCATAAAATTTAATATTTGAGATATCTTCATTTGACCGATCGTACGTCTTTGTTTAGTTAATTTTTTTCATTACTCTTAAATCGTCTTGTCGTCATAAACGCTCCGTCAACGTATCAATAACTTTTTAATGATTATCATCATCGGTACCGATGGTTCTTGTTCTTTTTTTTTTTAACTGTTTGTTTTTCTTCTTTTTGTTTAAAGATTACTTCACAGATATACAATGTCCGTACATTGTTCGAATTTAAATTCAGCGAAGACTTTGCGATTGCACCTCATCGTTCTATTTGTTTTTTTTTTTTTAATTCACCGTGAACTTTGCTAATCACACCGAAGTCACGGTGAATTCTCTGTTCTCTTTTACTTCGAATAAATCGAAGCGCACCGTCGCCCTTATCCATCTTCTTGTCGCTAAATTTTTATTATTATCATTTTTTTTTTTTTATACAAAAACCAGATAGATCTCGAAAAATAATCTACCACTTTGACGATGCGCGTGTCTCACACGCTCATCTATGTACAATTTTCGGTACCGCGACCCGCCAAGTTTCATTATACTTGGACCTCGAGAGAAAATCTCTCTCCCTCTTTCTCTCGGGGTACTTAGTTACGATCACGTTGGGCATTACACAGAAAATCTAGGACATACATCGGTTACTCGTTGATCGAAAGTTCGTTTTGTAAAAATCACAGTTTCATTGTCCTGCAGCTTTTATCATTTTCTTAGGACAATAAAATTGGGATAAATAAAAAAGCGAAATATCGATAGAAGAAATCGATGAACGTTTCACGTCTAAACACAACACAAAGTATTTATAGTACCAACATTCGTTGCAACGATACACAGAAAGTTCCACACTTGACGAGAAGTCAATCGGGAATTCTCTTCGGCGACAGCTCGCTGTCTCGTTCTTTCGCTCTTTCTCTCTCTTTCTCTCTCACCCACCGCACATTTTCGTTTAAATGATATTTTCGCAGATATTTCACTCGTTATGTCAGGGACGTATTGCGCAAGAATGATACAATTTGGAAAACATTTTTTATTTGAAAGCGATTTGTTGAGTTTTGAGCTCCTCCTCGTTTTTTGGTTTTCAAATTTTTCCACATGACCAATGCGTGAGGAAAATTTAACGAAAATTAACTGACTTTTGAGGGAAATAAAAGAATAAAACTTGAGCGTCACGATAGCGTTACACCGGCTCTTTCTTTCTTTCTTTCTTTCTTTTTTTCCAATGTCAAATGTGGATTTATTTCTGTCAACATTTTTCGACGAGAAAAAAAACGCTCTCTCTCTCTATATCCTAGGCACTTTGATTATTTTCTTGTTGCTCGACTATGGGATACACAGCTCGTGGCTATGTTTACTTTTAATCTCTCTTAAGCGAAAAGTAAATTGGAATTTCCGAATGAATATCATATACGGATTACGGTTAATGTGATGAAGGGAACGAGTGCTTCTACGATATCCTGTGCAACTTATGAGTATAATCTTGTGTGCAGAAGTTTATATCGTTTGTAATAGTTTCGTACTGGAAGAGTCTATTTGAGGCGCAGCATCCGTTTCCCAACAGTGGAAGAAAAATTCATGAAAATCATTAGAAAAATAAGTTTAAAATCGTGTGTCAAGACAGAAATTACATTATTTTATGATTGGTGACAAAAATTGTAGTTTGACCGATAGAGAACTTGTGGCAAAATTCATTGCTCGATTAGCGCGATCAACGTGACGTCAAAGACTTTAAGAAACTGTAATCGACAACAAAAACAGTAATCCGATAAGCTCACGAGATATTTAAATATTTTTCGAATAAAAAGAATAATCGTTAACACGTATATTCTTTAGTGGAAACGATTTTTTTTTCGTCTAAAATAATAATTGTCTCCGAGTCAATTGAATTAGAGTTTCTGTTGTCGTTTAGCATTTCTCAAGGTGTATCGCATCACCTTAATTATCAAGAAATAAATAAAATAATACGTGGTCCTGCCTTGGACTCGATTCACATTTCACGAGAACTTTAAATTCTCGGAAAGAGATGAAAAATCAAAACGTCGCTCGCTTTCTCTCGTTATTGGTCAAACCTCGAGAATCAATTATTATTATTTTTCAGCTACTATTACAAAAATACCATTATTCCGAGTTACTTCCCCGTATATTATGCTTTTGAATCTTGCAGTTTCCGATAGCGTCGCCGAGTGAGCATTTTTTTTTCGACGTTTCTGTCGCGATTCTCGCTAACCGCGGACGCCCAAGTACGCACAGCGCTACTGGCCATGGATACGTTGGCTGGAGGTCGTGAACGCCAGACGCGCGTCATCAGCGAAAAACTGATTCAAGGTAATTTCGCGATATGTATCGTAACGTCGTGTAGAAAGCAATACAAATTTTTCTTAAAAATTCACTCGACACGGTCGTAATCACCTTACTATATTTATTAACTGTTCTTGGTAGTTTGTTGTTGTGTTGTTTACGTGTTTGTTTTTTTTTTTTTTTACATAAATACTCGCGCAAAATCGAGTTCGCTAACCCGCGCATCGAGCAGCTGATTCATCTTTTTTGTTGTTTAATTTTTTAAAAATTATTTTACCTTTCTTCTTTTTTTTTGTTTTTCAATGTTATATCGACGTCTTTTAGGCGTGTGTACCAGCGGAAATAAAATTATATACGGTTAACGCTGATCGAAGGTTCGTGAGGGGTAGTTCGTTTTTTTTTATTGTTGTTAATTGAGGAAACGCTGGAAGTAGCTCACGAAAAGTTGTCACCTGCCATTTCGGGTTTCACTCTTTTTTGGGGAGAATTTGATTGCGAACGCGCGTCAGTCACTGGTCGCTTCACTTGTGGATTACTCTTCACCGCGGTCGTTGGATCTGTCGAGTGAAAGAGACAAAAAATGTTTTAAATAATTATAAAATACTCAAAAACGAGAATACAACGATCACCGAAAGTACATTTTACGGTTATTTACGGTAAAATAAAAATGTTATTACGATCACTGAAAGTACATTTGACGATTATTTACGGTAAAATAAAAATGTTATTACGATATTTTGACTTCCTAACTATTCTATAGAACGTAAAGACCGAAAAATTGATAGAAATTTATGAAATTGTATTCCAAAAAATAATTAAAAATGTTATTTCTCTAAAAATTGTTTCAAATTACGCGAAATTGTGAATAAAACATTAACAACACTCGGTAATTTTTCAGAACCAAGAATTTCTATCTAAAAATAATAATAAAAGTGATAAGAATAAAAATTATTACGATTATCAATTTAAATTTGTTTTTTTTTTCTCGATTAAAAATTTAAAAAAATGAAAATATACATTTTTCAGTGACCTTTGAAGGATTGATCGCTGTTGACTCTACTGACCTTGTAACCACCTGACTTGCGTAGCTGGTCCGTATCCTTTATCGTTGCGCGCTGCTATTCTGAATATGATAGCGGGTTTCGTTGTGACGTCCATGTGAGCCGCACTGAGTGAGCTGTTGGGCACTGAACAGGCGTTGGTGGGTCCACAGTAGACCCTGATAAAGGCCAACTGGGTCGGGGTCGTCGCGACAGTTGTGGCTTCGCCGGCGCTGTTGGAGACAGCACTTGCGCTACGAACCGCAAGGTAGACCGAGTACTCGAGTATTGGACCCAAATGACTTGGCGGTGGTTCCCAGGATAGTTGAGCACCTTCCGCCGACTTTGAGATTTTAATTGCGCTTGGCGCACCCGGATATCCTGGCAGACACGTTTTGAATGCTGAAACCTTGAAGAAAAATTGAAGGAAAAAAAAAACGTGAAAATTTTTGCTATTCGAGTATTTATGAATATTCAATTATTTTTAACTAATTAATATTCTACCGACCTCGCTCCATGCGCTTCGGCCGCAGCTATTGACGGCCGCGACTCTGAATTTGTAAGCTGTACCGGATTCCAATAAAATCTTGGTTCTGCCCTTAAACATATCTGTTGCAGCTTGAGATATGTCCAGTACCTCGTCACCCGGAAGATAATAGTGTTGGACGGTACACGTTGTACCTTTTATTACACCTACGTCGTACCATTCTATCTCTTTCTTCTCGTCTTCGGTCTACGATAAAAAAAAAAAAACAAATACAATCGAGTGTAATACACAAAAAAAAAAAAAAATAGCGCAAATAAATTCGTTAATAAATTTACTTCAAGCGTTGGCTTATTTTCGTTGAATTTATAGTTTCAGATTATTTTTCTTCGTACAATCCAAGGAAAAATTTAATAAAATAATTGACGCTTCGTTGATGAATAACTCACCGTTATAAAATAATTTATATTCCATTATAGGAAAACGAGGTGTTTAAAGAAAAATAGCAAGAAGCAATTTATATAAAACGTAATAGGAAGTTTGTAGACTTACAAGTTCTGCTTTAACTTTAATAGGTTGCTCGGCAGATCCGAGTGCAGCGGTTGCGAGCGTAGTGAGGGCAGTGGAGTCGTCACCGGATTCGGTCCGCGCATCGTTCTCCTTCTCCTGCTTGACAGATTCCTTTTCCCTCTTAACAATGGCAGGATCTTCCTTCAAATCGGATTTGACCATCGCGATGGCTTTTTGCAACGCGTCTAATTCAGTGTCCGGATTAGCTCCGCCGTTCGTCACGGACGCTAGCTCCTCCGGTTGATCCTCATCCTCGTCCATAGGTTCGTCCACGGTCTCAGCCTTGATCTGTCTTGTGGATAAGGTAACCGCAGGGATTGCAGTAACCGGAGTCGCAGTAACTGGTACTGCAGTAACTGGAATCGCGGTGACTGGAATTGCAGTAACCGGAACCGCAGCAATAGAAATCGCGACTGGTGCACTCACAGGTGGTTCCGTTATCATAGGTTCCTGAGATTCTTCAGATTTCGATGCTTCGGTGTTCTCATCCACGGGATCCGCAACAGGCTCTTTAATCTCGCTCTTAATCTTCGCAGTTTCCTTTTTCTCGTCAGCAGGTTCCAGAGTCTGATCCTCCAGCGCATCCAGAAGAGCCTCAGCGTCAGATTTCTCTTGCAATGGCGGTAAATCCGCGGCAACTATCGTATTAGTCTCGGTAGGTTCGAGTTCTTCTGTCAAATTGACCTTCTTCTCGTCTCTCGTCACCGGCGAGATCTTTTCAGTTACGGAATCAGCTACGGCAGCCTGAATGGCTGACAATTCGGATTTTATCGGAGTATCCGCCGAGGGCGGATCGCTGACTATCTGCATGTCTCCCTCGATCGATGGTTCCGGCTCGTTCGTCCCTTCCGCCACCAATTCGCTTGACTGCGACTTTGCTTCGGCCTTCTTCTCCGCAGGAGCTTCTTCCGCAACAGGCTCTTTCGCAGCAACCACCGGTTCCTCGACCTTGACTTCCACCGCATTCGATGCCTCGGAGTTCTCTGGCTCCTTTTTCTCTTCCTCAGCATCCGGTGCCTCCTCGACGTTCGCTGGCGCTGCCTCCTGCTCCATATCTTGAGAGCCATCGTCCAACGCCTCTCCCTGCAAGTCCGCCGGGGGATTTGTCTCTCCTTCGCCTTCATCATCGGACGAAAGTAAGTCAAAAGCTCCGTCGACCTGTGGAATCACAAAATTCCCCTCACCGTCGACCTGCATAGGCTCTCCAGCCGATAATTGAGAAACTAAAGCAGCAGCGGCCGAGGCTTCGTTTCCATTGCAGCTATCGTCAGCTTTGTCGTCTCCGGCGTCATCGGATACCATGAAGGAAAGTCCGCCCGAAGGCTCCTGAACAGGATCTATGAGCCCAGCTTCTGCGGCAAGCGCAGCCAAAGCCGCATCGGTAGTCGCAGGACCGTCCGAGGTCGAGGCGAGGGAGGCCGACGGTTGCTTCTGCGGCACAAACATCATTTTACTCGTGTCTATGGAATCCGCGGCAGTCGTGATTATCGAACTACTCGTGGACATGAGCGTAACCGTCTTAGCACCGAGTCCACCGGACATCTGGAGTGTCACGGGTTTCCCCGTGACGTTTAAGCCGTCTTGACCTTTCTGTATCTGCGGCATCGTGACGATCTGACTCTTGCCAGGATTGAAGAGCGTCTGTTGGCCTCCTTTCGTAGCGATCGTCACAGTTTTCGGCACGCCACCCTGGCCAGGAACTGTGATTGTTATCGGTTTTCCGGAAGTTCCTCCGCCCATAGCACTCGAAGAAACCACGATCATCTTAACCCCCTGCTGATTCGTCACGTGATTAGCCGCTGACAATGGAAGTACGTTTACAGGAGTTGTGAGATTGCTGACTTGGCCAGCACCAGCTTGGGAGGTCGTGACCGCCTGAACTGCTCTTAGACCCGAGCCTGTCGTCACTACGATTATCTGATTAGTTCTGCCAACAAGACCGCCGTTTCCGCCAGGTTTTGTTATCATAATCGTTTGTTTACCAGCGATGCTTTGACCCTTGCTCATCGTCATGAGGCCGGAAGTCTTCATGGCAGTGAGAGTCTTAAGACCGGTTACCGTGTTGGGATTAACGAGGCGAAGAATCGTCGGGCCTTGATTGATAGGCTTACCGCCGACGCCCTGGACAGTTTTTCCAGGCATCAGACTAACTTTTGGCATAGTAGCCATCATTCCTTGTCCAGTTTTCACCAAATGAACTATCTGTGCCTGTCCGCCGATATTTTGACCAGGCTTTTGCAGAATTATCTGTTTACTCTGCTGCGGAGACGCCGTGCGTAAAACAGTCGCTCCCGGGGCTGCGAATCGAATCTGCTGGCCGGGTTGAACAGTTTTCATTCTTATAGTGTTAGCGGTAGTTTGTGGAAGCAACGGTATATTGTTCATACTAATTTTCGGAGTAGCAGCTGCAGCCGCGGCGAGAGCAGCGATTCCGGACATTGCGGCGGGAGTTTGTGCCACTGTGGTTGTGTTCAAGGTAGGACAGGGTTGCTCAACGGTGCTAGCGACCGCAACAGCCACAGAAGCCGTCGATGCGGGTATCGCGGCGGTTGTTACGAGCGGACTGCGAATTCTTATAAGATTTCCGGTTAGTCGAGGAGTCATGGGACTCGCGGGTTTCGCGACGACCGGGGAAGGTATTGGTCGCGGTGCGGGACTCTGCACCGGTGTTTGGATACGAACGGGAGTCGTTTGAGGAATCGTGGGACGAGCGGGAGTGATGATCGCGGGAATTGTCACTGCCACGGTTGTCGCAGGCGAAGATATTACGGGAATCGGCATCGGCGTCGGCGTCGGCGTCGGCGGCGGCGGCGGTGGCGGCACCGCGGCAGTTGCGACCGCAGGCGCGGGCGTCGGAGTCGGTGCCGCAGCTGGAAACGCGCTTGTCGCTGGTGGCATGTCGTATTTTTGTATCTGTAGGATATAGTACGGCGCGGATGGCGTTGCTGTCCAGCTGACCTCGAGCGAGTGCGTCGAAGCGCGAACCAATTGAACTCTGGATGGCGCTGGTGGTTTGCTCACCTCAAGATACCACAAATCTTTGCAGCATACCTGAATTTAAATGGGGCAAGAGAAATCGCAACGATTAAACAAGAAGGAATGAGATAATTAGCGAAAACTCATGCGTCTCTTCGATAATCAAACTGACCCTAACCTGGTTGTTCCATGCTTTACGATAACCATCTCTACCGGACCAAACGTAGAGCCTGCTGTGCACCCCAACCGCACAGTGGCCAGCACGAGCTCGGGGAACGTTCTCCTCCAGGGAATCCACCGTCAACTGTTCCCATGTCAATGTTTCTAAAATTCCATAAATACATTTCCTTAATTAATCAGTTTTAATGAGACTCGTTCACTGTTTACAAAATTCAAATTGAAACTACTAAACATGCGCCACGCGCTTCTTTAAGAGTAATCGCTCATTAAATTCGCTACGCTTCGTTGAATATTAAATTGCTGGTATATTAAAAATTAAACAATTGAACAGTATTCCTATGTACCAGTATTAAACACACAGTTGTACTTACTTTCCTATTAATCCTATACACCTTTATAAAAAAAAAATCAAATATATAGGAGTAACAGCAAAGTTGAAACGAAAAAAAATAAATCTAAAACTTACCTAAATTTAAGCATGCGAGTGTGCTTGTGCATTTCCACTCCTTCTCGTGAGTTGCGACTTTAACGTCGTCTACCACGAGAGGCACCCATCCACCAAACACGTACATCCGATGTCCTATGAGTGTGGCAGTGTGGAGCGATCGTGGTAAAGGTGTCGGGCCATGGACCGTTGGTTTGTTCCAGGTCATGGTGTCTACGTCGAGGAACCATAAATCCCCGAGACGACAGCCGCTCATGCCGCCATAAATAACGAGACATGATTTTCCAGTAGTACGATCCGTGTATGCTACGCCGGTGTGAGATTCCCGGGGTGGAGGCGCATGGCCGTGCGTCTGTGGAACCTCCCAGGCGGTTGTACCGTTTGGAAGTAATTCCAGGGTGTACAGATCGTTTAAGTACCTCGGTATATTGTTCTTGGGATCATCGCTATCGTTAGCGAGCCCTCCGAAAAGAAAAACTTTATTGCCGATCAGCGTAAAACTGTGACCCAATCGGGGGCACGGCGGCTGCTCGTGCTTCGGTGGTTTTGGCTTCAATCTCTTCCATTCCCATCTGCTTGCCTGTAGCTCGTATAATTCGTTCGAGTACTTTCCATACTCTACCATTCCACCGAAGACCAAAATTCTCGTCCCGTCAACGACGAATCCGTACGCTGCGCAGCCTGGTGGGATGTCGCCTTTTGTTGATGGAACAAACCATTGGTTTGTTGCTGAAATATAAATTTGTTTTCAATTTAACTGTACGCAATGATGATGCAACCATGTATTATTATATCTAAGCTCATTAAATTCTTCAAATAATTATTTGAAATAATAATTATCATTATTTACTTATATTTCAACAAACAATAACAACAAGATAAATATTTCGTGTGTGAATATCTTATAAGCAATGTAAGGAGGACGACCAGCTGTATCGTGATACGAACGTTAACGTTCGCGTTAAAACGACTTAAGACGAGATTTGTAGATACAAAAAATATAATTTCATTAATAAAGTCAATTAATTGCGCCATCGAATCGCAGACGGTTTTTTATTCTCGATTTTAAGTGTCGAGAAAGTAATATTCCCACAAGATCGTTAAATTCCCAATTTATGCATTGAAATTTCTTATAAAAAATGTCGATAAGCAGTGTCGGGACGTAATAAAAAACTTTACTATTCAATTGATGGAATATTTATAATTTAAAGGCTTCGTCTAATGCTAAATGCAGGTGATGAACCAACTTAAGATGACGTGTCACACCTACAGCAACTCTAATCAATAACGGCATCTGTAAGCCAATCTGCTTAGAGATGACTTAGGTTTGAGACAATGAATAAAGTTTAGTTCCACTGCCAAGTGAAGATAAACAGAGTGAAATCAAATTTGCTTTTGTCTAAAGTATCGATCGTTTCTCAGTTAATTGGATTACACCTTCTGTTACCGCTTTCTGAAGATATTTCCCATCTTCTCACTGTGAGTTTTGAAGCTGACACTACACCTCAAAGCTTTAAACACATTTTTCTCAAAGCCAGATTTATAAAAAAGACATCGGAATTTATGGGAATCTCCGAGTGAACGTGTCACGGTGTAAATTCCATGAATTCGACATTTTTTTAGAATATCTGGGTCCGAAACATTTTTTTTTTTTAATGTTAGATCCGTCTCGCTCTTGCGAGTTCACGGACCCTTGATCACGTGACATGAGCCTGCCCTTGAGTAAAATAAAAGGAAGCTGCTGATAAGATCAACAATCTTGTAGATAACATTGAAAAGTATTTTATAATAAAACTTTCCATTCGGCATCGAAATAAATCATTCCAAAAATATTTGAATAAATATTCTACTCAATGAGACAAAACTCGAAAATACTGAGACGATAATTGAGCTCAAAGTTGCAAGTTTCATTAACTTGAAGATGTAAAAATGTTCAAATTGTTTAAATCACATTAACAAACGTATGCAGCGACGAAACATGGATTAATTATTATTTCAAAAGTTTTAGAATGTCTCAAAGAATTTTTCAATCATTTATATTTCGACAACAATCAGTAACGATAAAATAAATATTATTTGTTTATTATTATCTATTGTAACTAAATAAAAACGATTAAAAGGAAACTGCGCTGAGCCTATCAACTAACTTTTAAATCGCATTAAAAAATATTTTATAATAAAAATTTCCATTTGGGATTGAAATAAATCAGTCCAAAAATATTTGAATAAATATTCTACTCAATGAGACAAAACACGAAAGTACTGAGACGACAATTGAGGTGAAAGTTGCAAGTTTAATTAACGTGAAGATGTAAAAATGTTGAAATTGTTTAAATCACATTAACAAACGTATGCAGCGACGAAACATCGATGAATTGTTATTTCTAAAGTTTTAGAATGTCTCAAAGAATTTTTCAATCATTTATATTTCGACAACAATCAATAATGCAAAAATAAATATTATTTCTTTATTATACGTTATAATTAATAAAAAAGAAATTGCGCTGAGAGTATCAACGAACTTTAACATCTTATTGAAAAGTATTTTATAATAAAACTTTCCAGCAGGCACGAGAGAGTGTGTTACTTGTAGAGAGATTGAAAAGAAGATGTTTTATGGAAATTAATTTCAATGGAGATATTTATCTCTGTATTGTTTATATTTGTTTATTTATGGTGGTTGTATATCTGTAAAGTACGAGAAGGCGTGTTACTTGTAGAGAGATTGAAAAGATGTTTTATGGAAATTAATTTCAATGGAGATATTTATCTCGGTATTGTTTATATTTGTTTATTTATGGTGGTTGTATATCTGTAAAGTACGAGAGGGTGTGTTACTTGTAGAGAGATTGAAAAGAAGATGTTTTATGGAAATTAATTTCAATGGAGATATTTATCTCTGTATTGTTTATATTTGTTTATTTATGGTGGTTGTATATCTGTAAAGTACGAGAGGGCGTGTTACTTGTAGAGAGATTGAAAAGAATATGTTTTATGGAAATTAATTTCAATGGAGATATTTATCTCTGTATTGTTTATATTTGTTTATTTATGATGGTTGTATATCTGTAAAGTACGAGAAGGTGTGTTACTTGTAGAGAGATTGAAAAGAAGATGTTTTATGGAAATTAATTTCAATGGAGATATTTATCTCTGTATTGTTTATATTTGTTTATTTATGGTGGTTGTATATCTGTAAAGTACGAGAAGGCGTGTTACTTGTAGAGAGATTGAAAGGAAGATGTTTTATGGAAATTAATTTCAATGGAGATATTTATCTCTGTATTGTTTATATTTATTTATTTATGGTGGTTGTATATCTGTAAATTTTACATGGAAATGATTATATGGAACCGATCAAGCATGAAATGTTTATCCGGAAGATAGACGTGTATCGTTAATAAATGAATTCGTAAGGTTTGGGATGAGACTGTAAAGGTTAAAAAAAAACCATAAGATAAAAGTAAAATCTAAAATGTATAAAAATAATAAAAGTTTCCACATGGAAAAGACAAAGGACGGTGCAATGAAGTTCGAATGAATGTTTAAATACTCAATCGATCGCAACTCAGAAGTGCGGAGACGGTAATTGAATTGAAATTTACATCTTAATTAAGTGTAAAAATTACGATGTTTAGAGCTTTGGTCCATGGTCATTTTATTTTAATCCCAACTACCCGCAGGACAAAACGACGAGAGTATGACGTTTCCTTTACTATTGTATCTCCGTATGACAAGAAGCTCCTATTTAAAATATAAAGAAAACATCGATAGCGACAAATTAAGTGATCCTGAATCTATCTTCTCTTTAGCAACAGTCTCGCTACTCAATAAAAAAAACATCATAATAGTAGCGCTTCAATGTGGTTGAAGCTGATAAAAAAATTTGCAAGTCCCGCCAAGTGGGTGACGCATGCGCCTGCATCGCTCCGAAGTTAGCGGCACTCCGCCATCAAACAGGGGAAGGAGAGAAGAAACTCGCGTATGAGGGGGTGGGAGCGAGGGGTGTAATGTAGATGGTAGACAAGCGCGAACGTGGAATCGTGGAATGACGGGAAACTGCGGGATGTTGCATGGTGGGGGGCTCGAACGTGCGACAATGGCCGCTCCCGCGCGTATAAACAGGAAAAATGTCAGACTACTCAAAATTTTTCGGCGAGTTTTCCCGACTCGAGAGGCACACCTTGCGCCACGAGAAACCTAAGAGGGAAGTAATTTTCTGTCATAGATACTCGAATTTGTAGAATCGTACAAGATTTAACGGAACTCCCGTTCGACACCGCTCCGGCCGGTGACCGTCATGTCAACGCGTGCCGCCATATTGAATCGCGGGAACCCGTACACCGAGGCGCGCAGGCCGAAAGGACGCACACGAGAAATACGAGATTCGGAGAAATAAGAGAATAATCACCTGTATTGTAAACATGTAGCTCATCGACGATGCCCTCATTGC
This sequence comes from Cylloceria caligata, assembly GCA_963942595.1. Taxonomy (NCBI): domain Eukaryota; kingdom Metazoa; phylum Arthropoda; class Insecta; order Hymenoptera; family Ichneumonidae; genus Cylloceria; species Cylloceria caligata. The sequence goes on along the minus strand of OZ012707.1, from coordinate 4,451,803 downwards.
CGCCACCGAATACAACCATGAGATCCTTGATGGCGACCGCCCTGTGTCCATGTCGGGGTCTCGGCTGGGGCCCGGTTGGATTCGTGATCAGTTTCCACTTTAACATGGGTGCCGCCATGATGACCGTCGATCACATCATTTTTTCCATATCCACACCCGCGCTATTACCCAGCGAGCAAGTACTCCGAGTGGAGGACCCACGGCCCTCCCTCTCGGACGCTAAACCCTCTTGAACAGATTATTCCGTGATTTTTTTTTGTTTCTTCCTTCACGTTTTTTATTCAGCACTCGCGGCGTCCTCGACGGATTTTTGTATCCCGCGTCTTACGCGTACGATAACGCATAAAAATTCTTCCTCGACGAAGATTCGAAAGTTCGTACGCAACAGAGATCACGAGCGACACACCGCTAGGTACGAAAAGTTGTCACTTTCGAAGCGACCAACACGAACTCTCGTCTATAACGTCGACTCTTGTATATCACTGCGCGACTCTAACCTTCACTTCGGCGCCGACGAGGATTCTCACCATAGTTTTTATCGCTAATCGAGTACCAATTCCGATAGAGCGACATTGATAATCGAGCTATTTTATTATAGAAACGAAAATAAAAAGCTACGCTCGTGTCTCGAAACGAAGAAAAACCCGGCAGGTTTTACGGTGAGCGCCAACCCCGCTCACGGTAGTCCAAACGTCGGCAACGCACACTAATTCACACGACGACGTACACTGATGCGACTCCGAAGTTTGTCGCGCGCCTGTCGGTGTGTTATTTACTTTCCCAATGTTTACGGCACTGATCTCCGCTTCTTCGCCACAGACTGTGATTGCTACTGCTGCTACGCTCTTCGAAGAGCGCCAATAGCAGGGACCAAAATATATTTTTCACGTTGCACAACCATCCACCCGATTATTGTCCCTGGGCCGGCTGTTCGTCTTTTGTTTTTTTTTTCCTTCAGATTAGGTTAAACGTATATTGATATCGCGACACGATCGAATCAACGATGTTAGATATACCGGAGGGGGGGGCTTTTTATTTAAGATTTTATTGTAAACTCGCGTCAAAAATGCGGGTCGATTTACGCGCGCTTGATTTCGAGCACCGTGGAACGTTCTTCAACTCGTTGGTCGAATTTCGAGCTTCTTCTTAAACTTTATTATACTCGAAAGCTCGATGTTAGTCGATGGATAAAACTCTCGCGCTCAGCAGTTTGACGGCACGCACAAGCGGCCTCCACGATCCGCATCCACCATTGCACACACAACAGTTGCGTCGGTAACAACCCAACAATCATTGCTGCCAACCGTCATTCCGACGTAGGAACTTTATGGAGCGGACGCTACGAAGCGTGGCAATACGTGGCTTCGGTCTGCACGGTAAAAGACCGTGTGGTCCTATGGTCTATCGTTAAAAGTATTGCAAAGCCAAGTCAACGAGACGCTTAACCCCCACTCTATAGATTTACCATGGTAACGCTTCCCCCCGCTCCTCTCCCGCTATCCCATGCCATGAGGCTAATGAAATGTAAAATAATGAAAAATACTATATTCTCGATTTCAATACGCGCGACAGCGATAAACGATACTTGCGATTGACAAAGACGAAAGATATCTGGGATGCATCGATTGTCGCCATCGCAAGTATGAAAATCTATAGACTTCCTCTTGATGGAGCAACCATAGCAACGGGAACGCTCGCGAATGACAGAATGAAAGTATAGCTTGAAACTTAAGTTTTTTTTTAAAATTAGACTTACGAATTATTTTCATTTTTTAACTGTTACGGTTGTAGAAAATATTATGGACGTTACGTCTTAAAATGTTTGCCGTCAAACGGTAGATAACATGAATTACGCAATGTGTTTAACGATACGTCATGTTCGAGTACTTTGTGTACTGCAACACTAATTCAACTACGGTTCGGTTTAAATTTGTAATTCGAAATTATGATAAATCTACAATTTCGTAATGGTGAATATTTTTGTCACTTATCCTTAGATTGTCGCAGTTTTTCACTCGTATTTGGGGTCCTTGAGACCCCAATACGGTAAGCTTAGGGTTGATTTATTTTTTTTTCTTTTGTAAAATGAAATCTGTCAAGCTGTCATTATCAATCAACATGGTTGCAATAATTAAAAAGATTCCTTAAAAAAATTGTTTGTAAAAACAAAAGTGATTTGTCCTTTAATTGTCAAACGCTTGACATCGACAAATGACACTTGTGATAGACAAAGACGAGAGATATCTTTCTCTCGATCTTGAATGTATGACAACTTAGCGATGAGCATCTTTTCGTAGAAACCATAGCAACGGAAAAACTTACGAATGACAGATTTGGAAAGTTTAATTAGAATCTAAAGTTTTTTTTTTTAGTTAAAGTTACGAATTATTTAAAATTTTTAACTAAATTAACGATATTACGCAATGTATTTAGCAATACACAGAACTTAGCAATCATTCTTAAAGCTTAGTTCAATCGTTAGCGTGTAATGCTACGAATTTTACGCTACGAATAGTGTCATGTTCGAGTACTTTGTGTATTGCAACACTAATTCAACTACGGTTCGGTAATTTGTAATTAGAAATTATGAAAAATCTACAATTTCGTAATAGTGAATATTTTTGTCACTTATCCTTAGATTGTCGCAGTTTTTCACTCGTATTTGGGGTCCTCGAGACCCCAATGCGGTAACCTTAGGGTTGATGTATTTTTTTTCATTTGGAAAATGAAAAATCTGTCAAACTGTCATTATCAATCGACATGGTTGCAATAATTAAAAAGATTCCTTAAAAAATTGTTTATAAAAGTGTTTTGTCCTTTCATTATCAAACGCTTGACAGCGACAAATGACACTTGTGACGAAACACGAAAGTTATCTTTTGATCTTGAATGTATGAGAACTTAGCAAATGATCGTCTTTTCGTAGGAACCATAGCAACGCTTACGAATGACAGATTTGGAAAGTGTAACTAGGATCTAAGGTCTTTTTTTTAGTTAAAGTTACGAATTATTTAAATTTTTTAACTAAATTAACGAAATTACGCAATGTATTTAGCGATACACAGGATTAGCAATCAATTTTAAAGCTTAGTTTAATCGTTAGCGTGTAATGCTACGAATTCTACGCTACGAATAGTGTCGTCATGTTCGAGTACTTTGTGTACTGCAACACTAATTGAACGTGATTATTTTTCTGGCACTTATCAATCGTGTTTGGGGTCCCCGGGACCCCAGTGTGGTAAGTCAGGGTTAATGCCTTTTTTATTTTTTGTAGAATGCAAAATCCGTCAGACTGTCATTATCAATTAAGATATTTACAATAATTAAGCACATTCCTTAAAAAAAAATGGTCATTCATAAAAAAAAGGTTTATTCCTTTATTGCCCTCCCCTCTTCTCCATCGATAGCCCCCTCCTCACATGGTTAACGGAATGTTGAATGCTGGATTTTTAATGGCGCGACAGCAAATAAATGACACTTGCGATAGACGAAAGATATCTCTTTCTCTCGAATGTATGACCTACCTACAGCATCGAGCGTCTTTTGGTAACAACTGTAGCAACGGAAAAGCTCACGAATTACGGATGAACGCAAATTAATTGCAAACTGTAAGTTAGATTTTATAGTTTTGATAAAATTTATGAATTATTCTTATTCGTTAGCCGTGTAAGAGCAGCAACTCTTGTAACTTTTGTAGAAAAGATTAACAATCCATATTATCAAATCGTTGTCAGTCAAGTGGTATAGATACCACGAACAACGCAATGTATTCAGCGATACCGCGACTCTTAATACTTGTAAACGAGTACTTTGCATTGGTATTCTTAAATTATATTAACAACGCCTTTCAATCGTTCGCATGTAATGCAATACTACGCTACGAACATTTGTAATCAGTAATTACTGCAAATCAACAATTGCATAAGTAATTGTTGATTATTTTTCATTCCCGGAGGCTTAGAGGGGTTCATGTGTTTTATTGCGATCACTTAAGCTGAGGGGCGGGGAGGGGGGTGGTTTAATTCGTTGTTCTTAAGTGTTCTCGGCAGATTAATCATTTATCAAAGTTGTTCTACGTCACTTGTCCCTTAACCTCTCCCTTACCTATCAAGTTTACCTGACTTTCAATTTTTTTTTTACTCGTATTTATTTTTTCCGGGTCCCCAATGTCGTAAGCCAGGATTATTTTATTTGCAAAAGTAGAACTTTGGTTAATAAACGATCAATGTCAATAATTATATTCATAAAATTGAAGAATATTGTTTAAAAAACAACTTGACGTAAAAAAAGTTATCTAAATCACTTCATTGATTATTTGTATTGTTTTATCAAATATTATTTCAATTTCCGAGCGTCGTGAATTTTCTACCTTATTTCTTTAAAAATTTGTTTATCTTATCGCGACGCATATGTAAATACAAAACATTTGTGTCTCGTTTAGGCACCAACGAAATACCGAAGCATCTTGCATCTTCGAAACTTTCTTTAACCCATAATATCAAACATCTACGAGGAAAAAAAATGAATAATTAAAAACTGTCTTAAAATTCTCCCTCGCCTAAACGATATTCTATTTCTGTAGGAATTTCGTTATGTATTACGACCAAAGGATTAAATCTAGGGAATAGTAGCTATTTTGTTTCACCGATTGTCGTTCTGTTATAAACCCACTTCGTTCGATATTTATTCCCCAGTTTGTAAAATTAGGCTCAGTTTACTCTACGAGTACTCGATATCCATCACGAAATATTAGGCTTGACTCATGCCTCCCCCTGGTATCTAATCATTTGCAGGACTCTATTCCTCATTGCGGAGAATAATTTTATCGCTTTACGAACTTAACACGACCTTCGACCCACGAAATTACTCATCGGTAGCCAATAATACTTAAAATTCTATTACGAAAGCTTTTATATTTCACAATCCTATTTTATTTCAACACGACTCTGATCCATATCAAAATGATGTACATTTATCGCAGAGAACTCGTATTATTCAGCCAAAAGTGTTTTTTTTTTTTTAAATAAAAATTATTCGCAACTAAAAATATTTAATTACGCTGGCTTGTGCCGCGATTTTACATCTCTATCTGAATTATTAACAATTGATGATACAGCGACTTGGCTAAACAATATAGTTATCTCTTATCGTAATTGTTATTTATAATCAATCGATAATGTCAGTTAGATTTATCGAAATTGTAATGAACTTATCCTAAGTCCGATACACTCTTTTCCAACTTGAGAAACCCCGCAAACTTTGCACACGGAATCTTTGAATTGCGGATGATAACTAGCCCCGCAAAGAGGACACTTTATCTCTGGTTTTCCACGATAAATCGGCGTGAAGGTCGAGGCGCAGAGGGAAAATGGATTGTGCTCGTCATAGGCAAGCTGGTGCTCGTCCACTGGATTCTTATCGCATGCCTGAAAATAAATAGTTTTTCGTTAAATTAATTTGACTAAGAGCTGATAAGGCTTTTCTGAGTCGTGATTAGCTCGTGTTTTTATCTTCCTCGATGACTTTTTTTTCTTGTAATTTATGCGAAGACAGAAATATTTTTTTACGTGACTGTTGTATAAAAATATAAAATTTTATCGTGGCTGGAAGGTTGCTAAGTTAAATATTCATTTAATATTTGTTCATCGATAATTTTATTCATAGAAATTGAAATTACCTGAAGAATCTTGCGGACTTGCTGTGCAATTTCCGCTCGAGGTCCGAGCTCCAACAATTTTCTCGCGAACGAAGCCGTTGTCTTGTAATTCTTTAGTTTGAAAAACATATTTACAGCAGTTCTGAGCGTAAGAATTTGATGAATGGGTTGCAAATTACAATGAGTAAAATATGCAGCCATCTCGCAGACTCTTTTCTGTTCCGCTAACGTTCCCTTCGGCGAATTTTTTCTCTCGCTCTCCATCTTCAAGCCCAAAATATATTCTCTACATATTTCTATGAGTTGTTGAGCTTCGGCGATGTCTTGTCTCGTGTCAACGACGAGTAGAGGAACGCTCAGTAGAATAGCCTGAAGCTTCTCAATCGCTTCTACGAATTTTCCTCCGGTGGTCAGCTGATAACAGACCTGCAATCGTTGTACCAGCTCTGTGAGATGCAAACCCACAGCTGGAAGTCCCGTTTTCGGTGTCGCGTCTTTCCAATTTCTTTGCGGACAGGCGTAGAGCGACGGAATGCTCGGAAGGGAAGCGTAGCTGGTGCGAGCACGAGAGAAAGTGCTCAGGAAGTGATTTTGATAAACCTCGAACTCCGTAACGCCGATCTGATCGTTTAGTAAACGAAAAGCGGACTCGAAGGAACCAGCGAGAATGTGATCGACCACGAGTTGAGAATTGTTGACCCAGTGCTGCGAGGTTGGAATTCCTTTCGTCGGGGCAGAGTAGTAGCCGTCTTCGGCAGCCGTGACTGTTGTTTCCAATTCCGGAGGGAGATCGACATCCTCGACTTCCCAACCTGCACCGTCCTCGCCTTCGCCTGCGAGCTCATCCTTGACACCCTCATCTTCATCGATTCCGAGCTCATCGTCAGCTCCCCAACCTTCTACCGGAGTGGAATCCTCCTCGACCGCCAGAGCTGCAGCCACCTGGCTCTTTCCTCGAGACATCATTGCGCCCTCGAAGAAACCCTTTGAAACCGTGAGGAGAGGCCAGTTGTTCTCGGCCTGCTGAATGGGAACCGGAGGACGGAGATACACCGCTCCCCGTTCAAGATCACCGAGCTCGTCCTTTATATCCTCGTTTTGGGATTCGTCGTCTTCGTTCGCAATTCCGTGGATCTTTTCGGTCACGTAAGCGAGCGAATTTTGTCCAGAGTTCTGCAAAGATAATGATAATAATGTGAATTTCATCAACGCTGTGAATTCTCTGCGTTGTGATTACTTTAAATCCAACTGGCTGTTGGTACCAATGCCGTGAATATACGTTTTCTAACATCTTGTAGAATGACCTTAAGATAATGTGGAACTACTCAGCCGGTAACAAAAACTGTAATCTAAATTTCTTCGCTACAATTGTTCTGTCGGATAAAAGACGAGAATAGTGCTCTTCAGAATTCTGAGACGGAGGGCACTGTTCTCGACTTTTATTCGACAGATAATCCGTGGCGGAAAAATTTCAGATAACAAGGTTCTCAAGAGATTATACCTCTCCCGCACTATACGTTTGGCCTCCCCTTAAGGTATCGTTACTTTGGTTGACAACAAATGGAACCAATTGCTACTCGTCTTGTTATAACAAAAAAGAAATGCCAAGTTGTTCGTTGCCACCAGAAAATTTTCGCTTCTCGAGGGATTAAAAAAATTATTTGAATTCGCTAGAATTAAAATTAATCGCATTAATATTTAAAAATGAATTCTTACTCGAAGAATCTTCGCACGCTCGTAGATATCACCAAGTAGAAGGCTACCCTGGTACTGTCCACAAACGTCTTTCCTTATTTCTGCTATTTTCGTCATTTTCTTCAATTTGTCAAGATTGCCAGTGATCAAGTAGAGAAAAGCGAGTTTCTCGAAATTTTTTGTTCTCTGATAGCACATCTCAACGACCTGGTGATTTCCTTGAAGTAAAGCCGCTTCCGCGAGATTCTCCCAGCAGGATTTCTGATCCAGAGTTCTCGCGGCCTCCAGAGCGACTTCTATGTTTCCACATTCCAAAGCTAATCCAAATCTCGTTTTCTCGTCCTTTACAAAGTGCAGAGCGACTTCTGGATATCCTTTTTTCTGCAAATAGGCTATTATCGATTGTCCAACCAAATTTGCAGTCCGAACCATGTGTAGAACCTCCTCGTACTTTCTGTTTATCAGCGCGAGCTTAAATTTATATTCAGTAGGATCAATTCTCAGTATTCTTGGTCTGCACTCGCGATCCAAGCAGCAAATATGTTGTTTCTTGGATCTAGTAACGTAGATGGGTAGATCGAGAGTTCTGATGATTCCATGGTCGCCAGTATTCATCGCGTACTTGATGTGATTGCTCGTCGTATAAATGAAGACTCCGGAGTCGTCCCAGGCGCCAGATTTCACTCTGGTGTTCTCGCAGATCGTACATAAGGACTCGAGCTTTCGATTACAGATGTTTACTACGTGCTTGGCGAGTAGAGCGACCTGAGACATGTCGCTGGACCAGACGACGTAACGGCATTTCGAGATCTTCACTTCGGCGAGCGTTCGTTTCTGTTGTACATCGAAGAGAATCACTTGATCCGTGTCGCGGAGAAGAAGCATTCCTGTGCCAGCGTAGAAGATCTCGTCGCAGTTCGGTATCGCAACTTTTTTCGTCACTTCGTTCTTCAAATTTTTTATAACGAGCTGTTATAACAAATAATTACAAAGATTATTATAATATTTTTCAATTAATAAAATAATCTTTCTTGAGCTAAGCGATAGACGATTTACCAATCTTTTTTTAATTCAAAGATTTCTTGTTCAATACCATTTGCCATTCGATTAAATCTTGGTCGTAACCCGAGGTCAAAATGAACCTTTTTTCGAATAGCGTTTATTTTTTTTAACGCGTATCAGAGGACGATTATTTTCTCAAAATATCAAACCTTAAGGAAATGAAAAAGTTATGATTTCTTTAGCCTTAGTGCTTCTTTTTCAAAATTCAATTATTCGTAACATGTTGTCATTGGATTTGTTTTGTTGTTACTAAGAAATCATGTTCTGCGATGTTTAAAGTATGTTTCATAATTTTTTTACTCTTATCGAAAGGATAGTTTTAAAATGGCAGCCATTTTTAGAAATCAATCTGACCAATTAGAAGTTTTCTATATACGAGAAAGTCAAAACGAAATGAAATCTTACCGAGTAGGCTCTATCGAGAACTGCAAAACGATTCCTTGCAACCCAAATCGCGGTAACACCGGATCCTCTTTTGGTCTCAGGATCCGTATTCGAATCCCCGTCTCGTGGAATCATGTACAGATCATAAGTACTATTTTCAATATTCGCCGGAGACCTTGTACAAATCAACACAGCATTTTCGGCTTGATTGTAGGACATGCTGTACGCAGGTGTCTTTCCACCTCCTCGAACTTGCATCACAGACGTATCCTTCGACGTGTTAAGGTCTAACTTACGTAAGAACCGTTCCTTAACGTAATACAAAATATTTCCATGAACAGCGTATGCCGGACGTTCTCTCTCCAGTTTGAAAATAATCATTCCCGAGTCATGACCAGCCGCGAAGAGATTGAGCGTCGGATGAGCAGCCAAAACCCAAAATCTCTCGTGTTCTCTTCTGAAAGTATTGAGGGAAGTTCTCTTGGCCATATCCCATACTCTAATACTCTTATCTTCGGAATTCGAGAGGATGAGGTCCTGTCTCGGATGAAAAAGAACGCAGGAAACATTGTTGTAATGTCCTCTGCAAGTATCGACTTCCCAGGCTTTCAAATCGTTCATTCGCCATATTTTTATCTGTCGATCGTCAGCTCCGGAAGCAATGAGAGGCAAAGTAGGATTGAAACAGGCCCAATTGACGCCTCGATCGTGTCCTTCTAATACGTGACGAACCACAGCGTCGGCTTGACCGAAAAGATCCGTCGCTCCAGGATTTTTCAAATGATCTTCGAGTCCTCCAGGCCCTGGAGCTACATTCTTCTTCCTCAGACCCGAAATATCCCAAACTCTCACAGTCTGATCGAGAGAAGCTGATACAATCATATCTTCCGATGGATGGAATTGCGCGCACATCACGTAATGATTGTGACCTGTGAGGACGCATATGCAAGTACGGCTCTGCCAGTTCCAGATGCGAATTGTTTGATCGTCGGAGGCGCTCAGGATCCAGGGATACTCGTGATGAAAAAGGGTCGTCCTTATGTAATCCAAATGGCCGAGGAGGGTAAATATGCATCGCCGTTGCTTGTAGTTCCATACTTTTATCTTATAATCATCGCCACCCGAGACAAAGAGCGGTTGTTGGTTGTGAAAGCAAATACCACGGACTGGACCATCGTGCTCGTCGAATTTATCGAGTAAGGTGCACATCCGATAGTCCCAAAGCTGGATAACTCCATTGTGCAAGCTGTAAACGTTTGACGATGTTGAAGTTCTACTTCTACTTATTAATTCTAAAATTCACGCATGCGAGGAAGAAAGTGGACTCGGTCACTTTATTTTTAAGGACGAGAACCACTCCTACACAGAATGACTTATTGGTGAACCACCAAAAGGAATATACCGAGTGTATTGACAGCTGAAATTAGATCACCGGTACTGTTATGTAAAAAAAACCAGTTATTTCAAGAAACAAGACGGGTTAACGCGCGCGAAATTATTCTTTTCGACCAAGTAACGGGTTGACTGACAATTCGGAGAGCAAACACGGATAGCCTGAGGCAAGGAGCTAAAAAATCAGGTCACTTAGCACGAGTAAAAAAAAGAATTGGTGGGGCTGTACGCTTAACACTCGAGCTCCTGTATATAGAATCACGGGATCATTCGTGAACCGGCAGTTCTTTACGTGATTTCAGTTAATTTAGTTTACCAAAACTAGAGCTACAATGAAGACGTGTGTCAATTTATTATTTGTGAGTATTAATCGTTGTAAATTAAGTTTAACGACTTATGTCATAGATTTTGGTTTCGCAAGTGATAATTGTATTTTTTCCAATGGATAGAACTGTGGGCCATTTACTAAACTTCTACACTTTGATATTTTTATCCTTATTCAGTACCTCATGGTCTTATAAATTATGCAACATGAATAAATAAAAAATGTGAATAAGATATTACTTCCATTTTGGGTTCTCTATAAGCAGAAATGATTGATAATCAATTGAAACAGGAAACTTGAGTGAACTTCAAATTAGAATATAACTGTGAATTATCATTGCTTCCGCTAAAAAGTTTTACAAATTTTTTAAGAAACTGAACAATCTAACGCATGTCTCGGCTAGGAAATGAGTTCTTGACATTGAATTTTATGGGTTTATCATTTTCCAGACTCCCAGAACAAGACGAGATTGTTGTCTTCTGCTATGAACAGTTATTCAGAAAGTTTATGCGCTATGGAAAATATTTTGACTGCTGTCTACGATATTACGATCATTTTTATTTACAATAAAAAGTAAAATTGTTATATCCAAATTGTAGTTAACAATAGTCGCTCGCTGTTTTTTTTTTAGTATAAATGAGAAATCTGACAATAAACTGAAATAGAATATTATTTGTTTTTCTAGCTTCTTCTGGCGATTAACGGAGCATGGGCAACATTTCCTTTGCCGTATATCCAGCTTGGGTTACTACCACCTCCGTACGATTACATTCATCAACCTCCAGAAAGATTTGGAGGACAGCCTCCGTTTTTTCTTCATCCTCAATTCAGAAGAGATTTCGTAGACATTTATCAACCCCCGAGGTTCACTCAGCCCGAGAACTATAATTATTACGAGTTTCCACAGGTTCCTAGATATCCCTCGTATCCTGAATATATTCCTACGCCTGAGCATTCTCATAATCGCGTGGTTCAATATTTTTATCAACAAACGCCGCAGCATCCTATACCAAGCAGTTTAGATGAACCTATGAAAAGTGTAGAGCCTGTACCGACAGTTTTTAATAAAGCGACTGAGGTTGGAGAACTTGAGAAAGTAACCAAACCTAAGGAAACTACCGACGATTCGATAAGTGATGAAGCAACGACAAATTCAATAAATTCTGAGTCTAAACCTGAGTCTACGGAAGTTACAGAAACCACGAATCCCACGGAACCCACAAAACCTACGGAACCTAAGGAACCTATGGAATCCACGATGCTTACACAGCATGAAGAAGCTGAAGATACTACTGCTCAATCTACAGAAGCTACAACCCCTTTGACGGAAGAAACGCCGACAACACCTACGAATAATGCTTGTAATTTTTGTGAAATGTTCAAAAAGCTCAGATCCGGAGTTCCAAAGCTGTGATATCGAAAAGAAATCTCTCTGTACTATCAAATAGAATTAAGTAAATAAATAAATAAGTAAAATAGATAAATGTCAATCAATCTGTCAATTTGTTGAGCCTGATCACAAGCCTGATGCAACATCTTTGACGGAAGAAACACAAAAGGAATCGACTGCCACTTATAAATTTTATAAAATGAATTACTCAAACCTGAAGCTTCAACGTTGTAATATCGAAAACAAATCTTTGTATATTTGTTTATTGTAACAAAAATCGAATAAATAGTTTGTTAAATATAAAACAAGTGTCAATCGGCCTGTCAATCGATTGGCAATTCTTTTTAAAACATACGAGATTTGCAGAAACGGAGTAGAAATCGCCAAAGATTAAAATTTGAATACCAAGAGAAGGGATAAAGGTATAGACTGTTAAAGAAACAGCAGGTCAACTTTTTAAACAATTATAACAAGATGTTAGCATGCCAAATAATGGGTTATTTACCTAGCGAGTACCCAGGGTCGCTTAGGATGGAACGACAGCCCCTTGACCCGGGCGGACTTTGTCTCGAATTTCGTTAACATTTTCACTCCTTATCGATTAAAAGTAACAATTAAAAAATCATCACCGCCCAGGCGGTTCTTTTAATTTTACTTATTCCACACAGCCGAACACGGAGACACGTCACTTCTACACGTCCGCCAACTGTGCTATCAGATGACGGTTGCCATCTTGGATTTCCGGCGCCCTGCGCGGTACTTGCGCCATCTTGAGATGAAACGTTCATTCAAACGAAACAAATGTTCGTACAATTGTTAATCCACCAATTTCTATTATTACAAAGTATATTTATTGTTAAATACGAATCTAATTTATTCAGGAGACTTCACTTATGTCAGAAGATCGATTAGTTCTAAGATGATCCCTGAAATTTCTTTTAAAAAGTCCCAAAAATGTTAGAAGAGACAGTTCGTGTGTTCGTTATCACGGCGCCAATTGCCGCCGGCACTCGGATTGTGTGTAAGAAAGGAGGACAACACATACACAACTATCTCTCCTCTTTGCACAAGTTTCGAGTGCCGCCGGGTGTTTCAGGTTTCAGTCGTGAAAACGATAAAACAAAGACACCTTGCGTTACTCTCAAGCGTCGCATCGCTGCTTACGATTTGCCAAAATGCTCAGCACTGACGGTTTCATTCGATCCTGATGGTTGCTTTGTGGTTTGTGCAAAAAACCAACTAAAATTGGTTAGCTTTGTGCATGAATCAATATCCCCGGTTAATCGAGTCCGCCAGTGAGAACGTAGAAATTGATCAATTCATTGTCCATCAAATCTTTTTACTCTAGCTGTTGATATTCGTGATTATTAGGAATTACAAGATTTTTTTAAATCACTTTGACGTTGAGTCATGGACGTAGGAAGTATATCCTACGTCAATGCGTTAAGTACGGAATTTTAAGCTGCCATCTTGGATCCTCGGTGGCCCGGGATGCGCCAGCGCCATCTTGAGACCCAACGCTCTTTCAAACAAAACAAATGTTCAATTTATCGCTAATCCACGAAATTCTATCAATAAATAGGATATTAATTGACAAATATGAATTTAATTCAATCAAGTGACGCTATTTGTGCCGGAGAATCAAATCAATTGGAAGATTATACCTGAAATTCATTAAAAACAAGTTCAAAAAGGGTTAATGAGGCTCTTGACGTTTTCGGTTTATTACACCGAGCTACACTTTGTGTATTTTATCCAACGAGAGCAAGAGGAACTGGGAGATAGACGGAGTGGAGTCTGGAGTTTCTCTTGCCCTCCTTTACCCTCGTTCTTTGTTAGATACATCGAGTGTGGCTCGATGTACCAAACCGGAAACGCCATCTTATACTCTGAGCGATCGCATCACTAATATTCACGATTGGACAAAACTCTCAATAGGTAAAAATTTGTCACTAGTGACCATGACATTTTTCTACTCTAGCTCTTCATATTCGTGCTAATTACGAATAAATCTTAAAACTCAATCATCTTGGGCAGAGTTCTCCAAAGACTCCATCTTAAATTTCCGGCATCCCGAAATCTGGGAAACCTGCTCCATCTTGAGGCTAAACGTTCATTCAAAAAGCTTTTATCGATATTTGTTGCCTTAAGAGACAACATCGTACAATTGCATATAATTACAAAAGATATTTATTGCTCTTTTCGTATCTGCAGCTTTTGAAAAACTATGCAAATGTCACAGACTCAATGGCCTTGAATTTTTTAATTTTTTGAATCGCACTCAAAAGTTACGAACGTGTAACATTCTACGCGGTGTTGTTTGATTGGCTCAAAGCAGGAACATTTACATTTCCGATTGGCTGTCTCGCAGTAATGAAATTTGCGTGTGTCAACACTTTCGATCTACCAAACCTTCTGCTCTTGTGCTTTGATCAATTCGGCAGGTTTTTTTTCACGAAAAGCCACTAATTCCAAGATTTTTAATAATCTTCCATAAAAATTAGGCATCCCTCGATACAGTGATTGGATATATATTTATAGTTTGTGTGACAACTTGGCGTAAAAGCTTAAAAAATATGCTAAGAATTGCTGATATTGTCTTCCTCCACTTAACATTACTTCTGCTAACTTGCACAGATTTTTCTGTCGACTGCCAAAAACTTACTCCTCCTACGAAAGAACATCTGAAGACTGAGAAGCTGCCACCTTGCGCATCTTGCAGAGCTCTCGTTGAAAGCTTCAAAAAGGTAATTCACCCTTCGACACCTTCGAGCGGTAGTCACAATTGTTGTTTCGTAGAAACAGAATTCCTAGGGTCAATGTAAACACTTTTTGTTGATTTTCTCATTTCAATAATATTCACATTAACATTAACATTTTTCTACTTACAGAGAAAAATTATTCATTGCTACACCCAATTAAACAGTTGAAAATGTACCAACGCGTTTAGTGAGTTGAGCTAGCCGGCCACCCAGTTTAGAAAATTCTTTTTATTCCTGTGGCTAATGCTGTAAAGACGCGTACACCTCAGATTCAAGCGATTTGTTCTGATTACAGGTACATTGTTATCAGTTGGTTTCAATAGAAATCAATTGAACTTTATAAGCAGGGTAACTTGTCATTGTAACCAACTGGTTAGTCAAATCCACTGGTTGCAAGATTATCCCTTGAGAATTATTTCAAGAATGCTTCGAAAGGCTAACGACACGCTCAGCCGTTGCATAGCTATTCACATTTGCACAAAATACTTAAAAGGGACCAATCCGTTTATTCCTTGTCCAATTTTGCTGATTAATGTGATGTGGCACACTACGAGAAACTGTGATCGGTAACAATAATCCAATTTACTGAAAGACTGCTAATATTTTAGACAAAATAATTTCCCATTAACCACTCTGTAGCGAAACGGAATTTACTTCTTTCTCATAGATCAATTGACACTGAGTAGATTGAATTACAATTTCAATTACAGTTGCCAAAAGTGTGATACGTCTCTTTGAAACCAATTTTACTGATTTACATGACGATTAATATCTTACGTTGATACAAAGAGCTTGCTGTTCAACGAAAAGAGAACATGTTTAAAGATAGAAAAAAGGTTGAGAAATATAGATTTATCTATGTATGTGAGATTTATCTATCTATGTGAGAAATATAGATTTATCTATGTTTCTCAACCGCCACAACTCGATAAATATTAAACTATTTGTTGGACTATATTTTTTGTCCTATTTTCCAGGGGATTGCAAAAACAAAGAGAGGCAAGTTCGAGGGAGGAGACAGCGCCTGGGAGGAGGACAAGTTAAAATCATACTCGAAGAGCGAAGTACGATTAACAGAGATCCAGGAAAATCTTTGTAAAGAAGTAGAAAAAGCAGAGACTCAGTGTCATGCTTTGGCCGAAGAGCTAGAACACACTATAGAAGAATGGTGGTTCAATCATCAGGATGCTTACCCGGATATGTACATTTATGTCTGTGTAAAAGAGGCAAAGCATTGTTGTCCTAAGGATCACTTTGGTCCTCACTGTACGCAGTGTGCTGGTTTTCCAGACAAAGTTTGCAGCAATAATGGTAAATGCAAAGGCTCTGGGACTAGAAAAGGAAATGGACAATGTCAGTGCGACAAAGGATATACAGGAGAAAGCTGCGGAGATTGTTCCGTTGGCCATTACGAGTCCTACAGAGACGAAGACAAATTATTGTGCTCCAGTTGCCACGATGCATGCGCAGGAGCTTGCAAAGGAGCTAGTCCAGCAGATTGTTTAGAAAACTGTAAAGAAGGGTGGCAAATGATGGACGAAAAAGGCTGCTTGGATATCAATGAATGCTTGTGGAGCGATAAATATTGTCCTGGCAATCAATTTTGCATTAACAAGGCTGGAAATTATTCTTGTTTGGGATGTGACAAGGCTTGCAATGGATGCTCCGGTGATGGTCCTGATATGTGCATTGAATGCGCTTTAGGATATGAAAAGAAGGACAATATGTGTATAAGTAAGTTAATTTATAAGAAAAGTTTAAGAGATTGGGAAAATATCGAGATATTTGCACTGTAAACCTTTTTTTTTTGTTAAATTAATATAGAAAAAGTCGTTCTCTTAGATTGGTTAAAATGTTATATAATTTTGCTTTATTATAGAGAAAGTTTTGTTTTAATTAAATAAGATTTGGAATTGAATTTGGCGTGAATCGGTCAAGAAGTTGAAATTTAATGGCATTTTTAGTTTTAAAAATAAATTTAATAAATTCTCTAGCAAATTTCGAGATATCGGGCTAAAATTTTTTACACGAATGGTCTAACATTGAACAGTAATTGATATAGAATTTAGCGAGAATCGCTCGAGTAGATCAAATGTTACGAGCATTGAAATTTAAAAAATTTGAATTAAAAATTCTATCAAGACGACAAATGTCACAAATCTCTACTCTCGTAAATTCAAAGTTATTGAGCGCAGTTGATTTATTCAGTATCTGAAGAAGCTTCCAAAGCAGTTGCACGAGTCTCCAAATTAGTTGCAGAACTCTGCAAAGTAAATGCAGATGTCTTCAAGTTGGTTGTAGAAGTCTACAAATTAAATGTAGAAGCCTGGAAAGTAGTTGCAGAAGTCGGCAAATTAGTCGGATAAGTTTGCAAATCAGTTGCAGAAACCTGCAATGTGGAACCTTGGAACTTCCTTACTATCTTCCACATTTCATAAAGCTTCCTCTACGAGAAAGACAAAAATGAGCAATAAACTTCTTCATAGATGTTTCGTCAACATCGAAAATAATGAAAAAGCAATTTGTATAATTCTAATTTGAATTCTTTCTTAAAATTTAGTTATTAATGATGTTATGTTTCTTATTTGCAGATCCAGATATTCTTGGAAGAAAGAATGCCGAAAATTGGGCTCGATATTTCACGTATTTTGGTCTTTGCATCGCAATTTGTATAATTTTGTACCAACGTAATCTCTACGCAGCGGGTGCAATTGGAGTATTGGTCAGTGTTTACATAGCAACGTCCGAATATATGATAGCAACGAGCGACGTTCAGAGTGCCAATCCAAATATGGATATCCTAGGTCCAGCTGAATAAATAAACCAATTTTAAAGATTTCTTAAAAAAAATTGTGTATCGTTTATCGTTTCTCTGTTCATTTGTACGAGGTTAGAGACAAGCGATGAATTTACGAGTTTACGAACCAGACAGAAAGTAAACCACCAACTTGTGTGCGTGATAGTCAAGTATCGTAAAGGCATAGGAGAACGAGGGAATCAAACTCGTTTTGCATCCGGTATTTTACATTTTTGTAAGAACTATAGGATAAGCACCGAAGGAAGTATTCCAAAGTACGAAAGGATTCTAACGTAGAATCTTCTTAAACACTTCTGAAACACTTAAGCAGATATGTAAAATATGTATATTGTGAGAACACATTTGTATAAAAAATAGGAAATTAGCGAATGAATGACGAATTATACGCAACAATTATTATTAAACAAACATTTAATATTCCAATAAGATGAGTTGTTACACTTTTCTGCTGATATTTGTAGTAGTTGTGAATGTTTTCTTTGTTTATGTATGCGCGTTTTATATGTGTTTTTAGTTTAGCGGAGATTGTAGTGCTGAAATGGATGTTTTACAACTTTAATGTACCGTTAAGATCTTATGTCATGGGAAATTATCCACCGATTACGAATTTGTGAGAATGTAGATTAAAATCTCGAGAATTCGGAGTGAAAAAAATAAAAGAACTTTAATAAAATTCATTTTTCTTCTTAGTTTTATGCAGAGACAATTTTTGGAAAAATTATCAATGAATTCGTAATCAGTGGGACGCCGTCTATCGAGATAGAGTCTGTGAAATATTTTTTTGTTATTTGGCAAAAAATTAAGTAAATTAAAATTATTATAACTTTTTTTTTTAATAGAGTTGGTACTCTGTTCTGCGCTCACTTTTTTCGTAATCGTTTAAGGTTTGAAATAGCGTTAGAATTTTAAGGCTACAACGTTTTGTGCATTTTTTAAAGATATTTAAATTGATGTGCTACCCCTCGGTCGGTAACAAAAACTGTAATGTAAATTTCTCCGTCGCGATTGATATTTCGGATAAAAGAAGAGAAAGGTTAACTGTTTCAAACAATTATACAGTTCACTGTTCTCCCTTTTTATCCGAAAGATTAACCCTTAACGTAGAAATTTGCGATAAAAAAATGTTGCTATACCTCGCGCGTATGGTGGTCCATGCCCTGCTTAGAATATCTCATTGGAACCGATTGAATCACATTAAATGGACAGTAATCCCATTAAAAACTAATCGTTTTCAATGTGATTTTTTGTCCATTTAATCGGTATCAATAGGATTTTTTAAGCAGAGCGAACGACACGTAGCATCGTTTTAACGGGATGTGATACAAATTTCTGTTGGTCTCTATCGCTCGTCGGCGATTGCCGATAGTGCTATCTCACTCGCACTTACATCGACTCAGTTGATATAGCACACCTTAAGGGGAGGCGAAACCTCTATGCTTCACCTATGAGTTTGAAAGAGATAGAACTAGTATGGCGCTCACGGCGTAGTGAGAAAGAAGCAGCACATCTGTGTAACTATGGAGGTTTCGCCTCCCCTTAACGCGATGTGCCACGCGCTCCTAGGTTTCTCTCTCGCTCCACTGCGATCACCAATGGCGTTATCTCACTTTCACTCACGGTGGCTCAGTCGTAGACTCAGTCGTAGATACCGATATAGTTCATCCTAAAAGTTTTTACACATTTTTTTCAAACCCACATTTTTGTACGGACGCCAGAAGAGTGGCGCTCATTGCAGGAATGCGACATAAAGAGTCAGCCTCACAAATACATTTTATAGAAAATCTGCTTCTATTGAAAATATGTTAAAAATGTTTAGCTCTCTCTCTGTCTCTATCCTATATTCGCGCGTCCTTGGCCACGCGACGTGAGTCTCAATCCTCTTAACGTGATATATTCTACCGTCGAAATCACCATGAGTGCGAGTGAGATGGCGTTGTTGGCGATCATGATAGAACGAGAGAGACACAGACATTGTATAGCATGTCACGTTAACTGCAATATTGCATTCGCCTGGGGCTTAAGGATACCGTGAAAAATCTGTGTCCTGTTTCGATACAGCTTGTGCTTGCATAATGGCTTCTGCCTATTAAACAAGAACAACGCATAGCGTATTGCGTAACAACTAGAACCAATTAGAGGATCGTGCTGCCTATATCATCAAATTTACTCAACAAGCTCGACAAAGTTCGCGCATTTGTTACGCATATACCGAGGAGAGCCTCGAGTCCTTGATGTCAATGCGAACAAACTTTGAGTTTGACCACCAGATGCGCTTACGGCAGCACCTCCTCCCACCCATTCATCGATGCACCAGCCATTAGCCAGATCGGTGGTCACCATCCTCGCAATAAAAAAAAACACCATGAGAGACGCCCCCAGAGTTGACCACTGGTCAAAGCCCACCCATAATTGAGACATATTGATGTACATGTGGTTTAATCAATAACGGTGGCTAACTCAGCACATAGCGTTAATAATTAATTCAAATTTATGGAGTACATTCGTCTATGGAAATCAAATTTATGTTCAATATTAGTCAACTTTTACTCTTTTACGCAAGCAACGTAACACCAATTTAACAATTTCTAATACAATTCTCATAAAATTGTAGTAAAAATCTTAAGAATTCAATGATAATGGGTCCAAATAATTCTTTAAATCTCGAAAAATAATTTTTACAGAGCCTGAAACGCTTTGTCTGTATAATTATCGAGAAATTGTGTAAATAAAACATCTTGGGTTGTACATTATACGTTATGGACGTTCGGGAACTCGTGACAACGCCTCTCTCTCTCTCTCTCTCATACGCTTCCTGCGTGACAACACCACAACCCGTCACAAGTTCCTCTCTCAGCCTCTCGGACACTGCTTCCCCGGTAACACGTGCGCCAATCGACCCCATTCCTCGGACCACCCCTCCAGAGTGACCGTCACCTCCTTCCTGAGCTGAAATACGTATCACTGCTATTTTGATGATAGCGTAATGATTCGATCAGCTACCTTTGCTTGTCATTGGCTGCAATATCTCGACGCCCCATCATGGCCGCTTATAATGCGTCTCGATTATTGTAATTTAGGAAAATTACTGGAGATTCTAGTTTTTTAAAAATTATTATAACTGCGTATCGGAAATTTTGTCACTTTGTACAATCGCTACATGAATAATGCAATCAGAGACTTAAACGAGTAATTTTATCGTAAGATTTTTGGTGTAAAATATTAATATTATTAAATTTAATTTGTCAGACAGAAATTCAAAGTTTTTAGACTAAATTGACGATCTAATTTTGTACGTAGATCAAGATTTGAACATCTAATAGATGGTGCAACTATACTTAGGGCTCAGAACACTGGGATTGTAGAAAAAAACTTTTAAAAAAACTATTGGTTTCGATCGAGTGTCGAACAAACCCACAATGCCGGGTTCCAGGACACTGATGAGATCCACTGCTTTTGCTTATTATACTTTTGGAGATTTTAGTGCTATCTTTCACTCGTTATTTTTTTCTGATACTCAAATTTTATAATAAATTGAAGGATTTGAACTATACGTGAACAGTATATAAACAAAAGCGACAACAATAAGCTTCGAGGACACTGATAAGATACTGCTCCTGGCTGTACTTTTAGAGGTTTTAGTGCTATCTTTCATTATAATTTTTTTATTGATAACCTGATGCCCAAATTTAACAATAAATTGAACGATTGTCGATCGAGTGTCGAACAAACCCACAATGCTGGGTTCCAGGACACTGATGAGATCCACTGCTTTTGCTTATTATACTATTGGAGATTTTAGTGCTATCTTTCACTCATTATTTTTTTCTGATACTTAAATTTTATAATAAATTGAAGGATTTGAACTATACGTGAACAGTATATAAACAAAAGGGACAACAATAAGCTTCGAGGACACTGATAAGATACTGCTCCTGGCTGTACTTTTAGAGGTTTTAGTGCTATCTTTCATTCTAAATTTTTTATTGATAACCTGATGCCCAAATTTAACAATAAATTGAACGATTAGAACTATCCGTGAACAGAATATGAACAAAAGGGACACAACAATGGGCTTCGAGGACACTGATGAGACACTGTCTCTTCATTATACTTTTAGAGATTTTAGTGCTATTTTTCGCTCGTTATTTTTTCCGCTGATAACCTGATGCTCAAATTTTACAATAAATTGAACGATTTGAACTATTCGTCAACAGAATATAAACAAAAGGGAGAACAATAGGCTTCGAGGACACTGATAAGACACTGCTCCTGGCTGTACTTTTAGAGGTTTTAGTGCTATCTTTCATTATAAATTTGTAACTGATAACCTTTTGCTCAAATTTAACAATAAATTGAACGATTAGAACTATCCGTGAATAGAATATGAACAAAAAGGACACAACAATGGGCTTCGAGGACACTGATGAGACACTGCTCTTCACTATACTTTCAGAGATTTTAGTGCTATCTTTCGCTCGTTATTTTTTTCGATGATAACCTGATGCTCAATATTTACAATAAATTAAACGTTTTTAACTATTCGTGAACAGAATATGAACAAAAGGGACAACAATGAGCTTTGAAGATACTGCTCCTGGCAGTACTTTCCAAGATTTTATTTTTCTTAATTACAATTTTACGATACTTAATTTAACAATAAATTGAACATTTTGAACTATTCATGAATATAAATATGAACAAAAGGAACAACAATGGGCTTCGAGGACACTGCTCCTTGCTGTTCTTTCATAGATTTTAGTGTTATCTTTCGCTCATTATTTTTTCGCTGATAACCTGATGTTCAAATTTTACAATAAATTAAACGATTTTCGAACTATCCGTGAACAGAATATGAACAAAAGGGATAACAATGGGCTTCAAAGATACTGATAAGACACTGCTCCTTGCTGTACTTTTAGAGATTTTAGTGCTATCTTTCGCTCATTATTTTTTCGCTGATAACCTAATGTTCAAATTTTACAACAAATTGAACGTTTTTAACTATCCGTGAACAGAATATGAACAAAAGGGATAACAATGGGCTTCGAAAACACTGATAAGACACTGCCCCTTGCTGTACTTTTAGTGATTTTAGTGCTATCTTTCGCTCATTATTTTTTCGCTGATAACCTGATGTTCAAATTTTACAATAAATTAAACGATTTGAATTATCCGTGAACAGAGTACGAACAAAAGGGATAACAATTGGCTTCAATATTTCAAATATTTCGATATAATATTATGTACATTAATACGTTAGGAGAATAATTTGTATTATTCGTGAACAGAGTGAACCAATGAAGCGTCAACGATAGACTTTCATAATTTCAATATTTAGATTTATGAAATATTAAAAATGTTATTAAATGTACAACAATGTTTAATATACAAATTTATGTTTAATTATAAACCTTGTTATCGACTGAAAAATATAAAACACAAAAAGTACTTAAGGTACTAGCGACGAAGCTACTTTCATTTTTAAAAAATTCAACCAATTCTGTATGACGCAGCAAAATGACTTTTTTCACGTCACGAAAATAAAAAAATTCCGACAAAACTAGTGAAAAGTGACGATAACTCTTAAGCCAAAGGTCCATGTGGCTTCAACCATGAAATATACAATGCGTTTTTGTTCTCTTTATCTTTCTATTTTCGCATCTCTCACGCTCTTAAATCTTCTATTCTATCCTCTTATCACCGTTGCCCATTTTTCTATAAATTCATTATAGCAAAGAATATTAAATATTGTCCATTTTATAATACCTTCATCCACTTTTATTCCATCTTAACCTAAAAGCATTTATGCATCATTAACGCGATAACAATTTCTCTCTCGCTCCACCGCGATTATCAATGGCGTTGTACCTCACTCGCACTCACGGAAACTCAATCAGTATATAGCGCATCACCTTAAGATATTTTACACATAGAGATATCCTTACATTTTTTTTTATGTGTGGCTTAAGGGAAGGCGAAACCTCTATCCTTAGACAGATGTCCTGCTTCTCTTTTCACACTGTGATCGCTACACTAGTTCTATCTTTTTCGTACTCTTTCTTTCTCTTTTGTACTCGAAACTTTCGTACAAGTTTCGCCTCCCCTTAAGAGGAAGATTCGTAAAAGGAGCATCAACGGAGGCTTCGATATTTTCAATATCTTGAGTTAATATTAACGTGACGTCGACTTATTATTAAAGAGAACAATAAAAAGGACAAAAAGTGCCTAAGGTAATGACTATTAAGGTACTTCCAAGGATAAAAATACAACTTATTCTATATGACGTAGCAGAATGGATACATTCGCTGTACATTGCGACATATATATATAAAAATGGAGACAGTAACTGTGAGTAACGTTAATTCCTGAATCAAAGGTTCAATGTGGCTATGATAGTGTGAAATACAATGCGTTTCTATTCTCTTTTCCCTTCTACTGGCATCCCTATTGCTATTTTCAAAGCTTCTATTCTATTCTCTATCATCCTTGCTCGTTTTTCTGTATTAGCGGGGTTGAAATCCTGGCGCGATTTTAGGGGTAAAAATAGGTAGAACACTTTTGTCACGGTAGAACGAAGTAGGAAAGAAAATCCTTCCGCCGTTTCGGAGATATTTCTCATCGATAGGGTGAGCCGATAGTGAATAGGATTTTTAGGATTTTTTTTTTTTTTTAACAGGGGTTGAGAGGAGCGGATCGGTACAGCCGGTTACCTTCTCTCCCTCTCTCTCCCCATTTTTTTTTTTTCATCTCGCACTGCTCGGTTCTTCGTTCGGTGCGTGGAACCCTCGTACAAGTATACAGCCGGTTACTTCTTACCCCCTCTGGGCTTGCTCGAATTTTTATAAAAAGCCTATGGAGACTGTGCGACTATGCCGCGAATCTCCCTTTTTTTTGAAAATGGGGTTAATATTAGACTGCTTACTGAGCTCGAGTATGTACGTGCTACCCTTCGACAGGGCCAATCGGTGAAAGAATAAAATTGGGGCGTGAACATCATCTATGCACCCTCTACTTTGATAACTGTTCTACCGATTTTTTAACGGTTTTTTTTACTCTCGTTTTTTTTTTTTAAACCTGAAATATACATTCCTAGATTACCCGGGTAATGTTATTTTGTAAAGATACACACGGAGAATCCACAGAATACATTGGATAATTGTTATACACGTTTTGTCATCGAGAAGATAATTTTTTTATATCGATAAATTGATTTACAAATTACTGCGATTAATTACATTCGTGTAATTCGATATCATAGCCCAATGTCTCAATAACTCGAATTTTTGTTTCTCAATGAGACATTGCGAATTTATTTAAAACGCTTTTGTTTATTGCGCGAAACGTCACCGAGATTCGCAATATTATTTTACAAACGTCGTTTATAAAATAAAATCTCTGATAAATGTTTAGGCGAAAATCTCATGTAAACTTCCATCATTTAAATACAAAAACGATTCGTTGAATCCCAAAGTAAACTTATTTTACCTCATGATCCTAAATTCCGCGTAGAATGTTGTAAAAAAAAATTTATCCGACTACCCTACAAGTCCTGGAGAGACAAGAATGTTTGAAAATTTACTGACATGACTTTTGAGGAAGTACGACGTGACCCTCAGCCTTGCAGGTCAGTTTAACCTCCTGGCCCTTTTCTTTTGTTCATCAACCAACCGCTAGATGTCTTCAGGGAAAATATTTTTCTCGTTAGTGAAAGGATACTCTGGGTTCTATAAGAACCCAGCAAGACTTATATTTGTCGCAATACTCAGTGTAATATATCCATATTATACAATTTTTGTAGAAAGCGGCACAAGTCGAAGGCTTTTCATCAAACAAATCAAACATAATTGTTTCCAATTTCCTTATGAACAGTTATCTAAATCAAAAAATGTGTACACGATGTTTGTTATCAAGCATTGCATTAAATTTGTATCTTCAATAAAAAAATACGTATTGTTCGTTAACTACATCTTAGTCGTACCATTTCGTAACGCGGTGTGTCCAATCGTACCTCTCGCCATTTCGTTAGCCATGGGAATGTCACGTTTCCTCTCAAAATCGTCACATTAAAAAAATCACTCATCGTTCCCATTTCCCGAGTCTTTTTTCCATAAAGACGAATCCTTCATCGACAAAAGAACCATCAAGATTTTATAAATGCGTGTTAACCCTTTAATATTTCAAGTCCCCGTACCTCACGCCATGGCCAGCATTGGCCAACCCAACGCAACGACAGTGCTTCCCCATGTACACTTTACTTTGTGTGTGTACGTGCGCTTGTGTTTTTGTGTGCGAATCAGAAATACCGAGAGCTCTCCTGGTAACCGAGGTACACGTTCTTCCTCCTCCTGCGGTAAATCTACCACAAAAGGGAAATATCCATCGCAGACGGAGATATCACTAACACGCACGCCGGAAGCTACGCTACGGGCTCTTTCCATTCTCCAACTCCCTTAACCACTCTTAAATCCTGTGAACTTCGGATGTCTCGACTCTTCGTTCTAACCTAAAGAAAAAAGTTCGGATGAACAAATAATAATTTATCGTTAACGAAAGAAAAGAAATTTTATTCAATTTATTACTTCGATGATAAGTAAAATCTGCAAAAGAAGATAAATAAAAAAAAAACGTTGAGTCAGTCTCGAAATATTTATTACGCAACGAACAAACGAAACAGTTTAAACCTTAAATCTAATCAACGAAGTAAAACGCGTATCGACATTTTTCTTTCTTTCAACTAGAAACATCTTGGGATTAACAAATTTTGATTTTCTCTTTTTTTTTTTTTATTCTCTGTTAAGAAATTATAGAAACGAAGGTGATTTTTCGTCGACGATGTTAACGACGAAGGAAATATTTCACGAGGAAAAATTAACCGTACATCGAAATACTGGGTCGGTACGAAAATATTTGGACGTTTGAGAACGACAAGTTCTTTTACTTTCACTTTTGGATAATTGTCGACGGTGAAGATTTAGTTTATTCTTCTATCGATAGGTGGCGAAATTCTATTTTATTTTCTCGCTAGCGAATGTCGCCGTTGATTACCTTAAAGTCAGCGAAGTAACGAATAACCGATGCAATACTCAGTGTAATATATCCATATTATATCAATTTTTGTAGGCGCTATGTACAACAAACAAAGCATAAAGAAATCTAAACAATAATAATCGATCGTTGTAGACGAAAACAATCCAACGATCTCCAAAACCCAATCCTTATAAAACTCATTAAAATCCAAAAATCCATTTCAAAAAAATACCAAACCTCGTATCCTCCTGAAACTTCCAAAAAGAAAATTTTATCAACGATTCTTCGATAGATCCAATAAATAAACAAATTTCTATAAATCCATCGATCGAAGAAAGAACTTTTCGGAAGTATTCAAAGATCATCGTTTTTATCTCTCTCCTTTAGTTTATAATTCCTTTATACGAAACCTCGATGAATATCAAAATCCGAGTAGATCGATGATGCCAATCGAAGTATATCGAATACATTTCCTCCGATTCAATCATAGATCGTTAACATCTCCTTTCGTGTATATTCCCCTTAAGCTTTTATGCACAGAATTTCGCGATAACGAATCCAACGACTTTCAGGATTGTTAGTTTCAACAGATTTCTATGTTTTTCCATGGTTCATCAAAGTTATATGGGAAATCATATTTTCGTTTTAACGATAAAGAATCCTTGTTTTGTCGATCGAAGGAATTTTATTTGACGAATCGGTAGAGCTGTCGTAGTTTTTTTTTTTTATCGTGATACGGAGAACGTTTAACTTATGTAAATTATTTACAATCTGCTGGATTGATATCGATTTATCAGGTACAAAGAGGATTGATATAACTAAATCATATTTTTTTGATTCTTAAGCAAAGTTCAGTGTTAACTGATAACGAGAGATTCTATCTTTTTTGGAAAAATGTATCAAAAGGCATAACGATTACTTTGAAAATTTCTAATCGTTAGGATATTCATCATGATGCAACTACGATTGAGGTTAGGTTTATGCAATTACGCAGATACACGAAGAAGATCGAAGGTCCGTTAGTTCGATGTAGTCCAATGGATAACGATCAGCAAACGATCTTTCTCGTATTCGAATTAAAGGCAGAACGATCATTGGATAGTCGACGGAACGAAGGACGATTATACGATGCTCGATTGATACAACGATATTAATAATATTTCTAAAGAAAGATCGGTATTCGAAGCTTTTTATAATAAATCGATATACGTGCTCAATCGATATTACAACATTTGTAAAGAATTGTACAAAAATCGTACAAAGAAATTCAAAGACAATGATCGATCGTTGGAAACGAAACGTTCGACGATGTCCAAAGGTTCATCGATTTAAAAATCGTTGAAAGCCAAAAAGTTCTTTCACGATATTACGAAACGTCCTTTACTCCTGAAACTTTTTAAAAGAAATTTAGCAAACGGTTTTACGATTGATCGTTCCTCAAGGAAATTCTACGAATTAAGAGATCGAGAAAAAGCATCCGGTGATCAAGATCATCGTTTTATATCTCTCGTCTTTCGTTAACGATCCGTTGTTTTAGAAAGTTAAGGGATTGCGATACGAATAGATCGATTAGTCATCGAGTACATCGAACACTTACGTCAAAGACAATCGAATCTTACTTCCATCTCCTTTCGTTTACAAACCATGAAGCTCCGTACACAAAAGTTGACGATAACGTGTCAACGAGATACAGAATCGATACTTTCATTAGATTTCTACATTTTTCATTCTTCCCCTCGAGTTCCCTGGAAAATTATATCTTCCTTTGATAAAAAATCCTCGATACCTCGATCAGAGGAATTTTATTTGTAGAATCGATAGATCCATGGTGGTTCTTGAATGGATAAGAGATCTTTTTATTATGTGTGTGTATGTGTGTGTGTATGTAGCTGTCAAGTGCGTTGAGAATTATCGTTTTGATAAGAGCGATAGCGATAGGGCAAAGGCGTTGAGGTTCGTTCCTAGAGAGAGAAAGACCCGGAGACGCTTAGGGACGATGGTCGTTCTTTCTCGCTCTTTCTCAATCTTTCTATCGGTCTCTCTCTCTCCCACTCTCTCTCTCTCGCTATCTCACTCACTCACTCACTCAATCACTCTCTCTCTCTCTCTCTCACTCTCTCACTTCTATATCTCACTCGCTCTTGCAACGAATTTGCTGTAAGGGCGATGCCTCTGTCGATTGCAACGAAAGGCAGAGGATAACCAACGATTGACCATTTTCTACCTGCTGCCCTGGATGACCCTTTTGGACACTCGAGCTAAGATAGTTTGTGGTAAATGACGGTAGGTGGCTTTGTGAAAATATGTTTCTCGAAGGCGAAAGGATGACGGAGTCGGTATACATTCTCGACGGGATGAAGGATACAATTGCAATACTCAGTGTAATATATCCATATTATATTAATTTTTGTACGGGAGGTCGTTAGATCAGCCATAATACAATTACAAACATAATTTTCAGAATCAACGTAGAGTACTCTGATCAAAGAAAACATTTTCGTAGATCTTCTACAGTAGAAAATGTTTAGTTGACGTAGTAATCTAAAAGATAGTTATTGGTATAATCGATTAAGGTAGTCTTATCGATTGATCGTATTGAGTTATTGAAGTAATTACTCTCAGGAAAATAATAATAATATATACGACGTAATTATCCTCATAAATATTTTTTTAATTACTTTGAGGTAAAAGAAATATAATTTGGCGACGGGATAGGAACACTTTCAGCGTATTTGAATTTTCAATCGTGAATCACGTTGGTGGTCAAGAGAATGTACAAGAAATATAATTCGATTATTAATTTTTCATTCGACTGTTAAGCTGACGAAGTGATAGATTGATCAAGTGAAACGACAGATGATGAAAATTTAATTACATCGGATGAGAAAATTAATTAATATTCTATATCTGGAGATCAACGATTGGATTCTATCGATTGACATTTTTTATTTTTCATTTGTAGACTTTTAGCTGAATCCTTTGCCCTAGCGTTTACTTTGATAACGGTGATCCTCATCAGTTTTAGAAGCTTGTTTCTCTATAAATCTTGATGCAGAGTTTAAAGAATACGACCCCTTCTCGTGTACCCCCTTTATAAAAGTACCCGGAGGCTGTTGCGGCAACGTCACCTGGATCTAAACCACGTGCCAGTCCTTTCACCCTTCCATCCCTGTAGCATTACCCCAACTTTTTAACCCCCCCAACCAACCCCCCAACCCCCACCCCCCTCTGCTCTTCATGTCGCTCCCACTATATACGCAGCCCTATGTACGCAACCCTCAAATTCAGAGGCTTACCCCCCTGCTTGCTATCGCTCGAAGGGTTGTTTTAAATAATAATGCCCGAGGCCTCGATCGACAGAAGAGAATGAGAGAAAGAGATAGAGAGAGAGAGAGAGAGAGCGAAAACGAACTCGCTTGCGATAGACTTAGGCCCCGCAGTATGTTACTGGCAAGGGCACGTGCCTTTTCTCTCCCTGAAGCTGATTTTTCACTCGTGGCAACTCTTTCATTCGAATCGCGAGTCTTCTCGTAAAATTCTCGTATGTTAAACGAGATTTGAATCAGGGTTTAAACGGATATCGAATAGAAGGAAGCTATTCAAATAATTATTTGAGAAAATTAATTATAAATTACACGACATAGATTATCATTGAGAGTCATTTGATTATTGTTGTTGTTGTTGTTGTTGTTGTTGTTGCAATGAATATTTACAATTGTTTTCTTGGCAATAGCAATTGGAATTTTTTTCTCTCAAGGGAAAGCAATTAAATTTATTATTCGGATAAATTAATAATAGAAAATGGAAATGATTTGATATTATTTGTTATTATTGTAAATATTTTTAATTAATTTTTGAGAATAATAATTTTTATGGTTTTTTTTTGTTCGACAGATCCTGTAATATAAAAATAATAAAAGAGTTTTAAATAATTCGTAATGTTGATTAATAATTAGTGAATTGGATTGTACGGAGTGAATAATTTTTTTAAAAATCTTTGAATCGCAGTGCAAGGAAACAAAAGTGAATTCCAGATGAAAATGCTTCAAAGGTTTTGATAATTTTAATATTTATTCTATTTTATAAAAGTCGAAGAGATCGCTTTCCTCAATATTTCACAATGATTGCAATTTTCTTGCGACTAACGGTACATACTGTTATTATTATTATTATTGTTGTTGTTATTACGATAATAAAAAAATTAGAATTATTTTATCGAAATAGTAATTCGAATTTTTTTGTTTTTTTTTGTTTTAAGGGAAAGCAATTTGATTAACCATTTTGATAAATTAATCTTACAAAATTAAAATAATTGAAAGTAATTTAATTATTAATATAAACGTTTTTTATTATTCTGGCAAAATAATAATTTTACAAGTTTTTCGTTCGAAGATGTCCTATCGCATAAAAATAAAGAAAATTCTAAATGATTCAGAATGTTAATCAATAATTAGTTAATTGGATTATACGGAGTGAAAGCAAAAAAATCTTTGAGTCGTGGTGCAAGAAAACTAAAGTGAATTTCAACTGAAACTTCTTGAAAGGTTTTGATAATTATAATGTTTATTCTATGTCATAGAAATGATATCGAAGTGATCGATTGCTTTCATATTTTTTCATGGTGGTTGTGCTTTTCTTGCGGCTTATGGCACATGTTATTATTATTATTATTATTATTATTATTACTATAATCAAAAATTAGAATTATTTTCTCAGAATAGCAATTTCTTATTTGAATGGATTTTGTCAATTTGATTTACTTTTCTCGATATCCGCAAGGGCTTGTCCCCCAAAAATTAAAAAACAATTCCCTATAATTTAGAATTCGAATAAAGTAGGAAATAAATAGTAAATTCGATTACATCCAATGAAAAAAAGCTTCGAGTTAATATAACGCAAGGAATCAGAAGTTAATTCCAGCTAAAACTGGTTGAAAGGTTTTTCTAATCGCAACAGTTTTTCTATTTTATAGAAACGATATCAATGGGGTTCATTTCCTTAAAATCTTTTCATGGAAATCGTGATTTTCCTCAAGCTACTAACAGTGCAAATGATTATCATTATTATTGTAATTGAAAACCACAATCACTCGATGAGTCATTCGATTAGAATAAAAACTAATTTAATTATATTCTGATAAATTAATTATAAAAAATTGAAATAATTTACTTTTTATTATTATTACTATAAAAATTTTATTATTTTTTCAAAATAATCATTCGAATGATTTTTCATTCGACAGAGCCATCCACATAAAACTAAAAAAGAATTATTAATAATTCAGAACTGGAATTAACAATTAGTAAATTGTATAACACTGAATGAAAAAAAAAAAAGCGTCGAGTTCTAGCGCAAGGAGCTAGTGAAGCGTAGAATTCAACTAAAACTGTTGGAAAAGTTTTAAGAATCTCGAAAGTTCTTCTATTTCATAAAAACTATTTCTATTTTATTATTATTTCTAAATTTTTTAATTATTTTTTCAAAACAATCATTAGAATGATTTTTCATTCGACAGAGCCATCCACATAAAACTAAAAAAGAATTATTAATAATTCAGAACTGGAATTAACAATTAGTAAATTGTATAACACTGAATGAAAAAAAAAAAAGCGTCGAGTTGTAGCGCAAGGAGCTAGTGAAGCGTAGAATTCAACTAAAACTGTTGGAAAGGTTTTAAGAATTTCGAAAGTTCTTCTATTTTATAAAAACGATATCAACGCGGTCGATTTTCTTTAAGTATTTTCACGGTGATCGCACTTTTCTTATGGCGACTAACAGTACACAATCTTTGAAGAAATATCACAGAGCGATTGATTCGGTTTGACGACGACGACGACGACGACGAGGACGAGGAGGAAGACGATTTTGCGGTGTATTATGGCGACTAAGGAGAGAAACAAAGAGGGAACAATAGCCTCTTCCTTGGGAAGCCTGACTTCGATGTAATTTTCTTCGTCTTCTCTCAGCATCGCGTTAGGAAGAAGCGAAGGAGAGACGGGGCCATTGCGCCGCGTCGGTTCTACCGGATAGATAAGTGCTGCCGATCGGTTCGTTGTTCACTCGAGCAGAGCGGAGTGGAATCGATGATGCACGCCGGCGTGAATTCGTGATCTTGCTGACTCTCCTTCCTTCATGAACAGAGAACATAGCCTCGCGCTCTGACCCGAAGAAATATAGAGGAAGGGACAGAGAGATGAAGAGAGAGAGATGAAGAGAGAGAGAGAGAGAGAGAGAGAGAGAGAGAGAGAGAGAGAGAGAGAGAGAGAGAGAGAGAGAGAGAGATATGTAAACTCCCTCAATGTCTTTCTGTTGCCACCAGAATCTCGTTCTGCAAACCGCAATATTGAAATCCTTATTCCAACTGAAATGCATAAATTATGTGGTGCATCGAGCTCTACTTTGTTCTTTTTTTTTTTAAGATCTCTAACTTTTTCAGTTATATTAATTTTTTTCAATTCGATGAGTCCGATTCTAATTTTTTTATTTCTGCATTTATTTACTTTTTTGGTGGTTATTCAGTGTCGATAACCGCATACTTCGACTTTTGATTGAATAAAATATTATGCAGCTGTGCACTGAGAAGAGAGATTGACTCAACAAAATTTGTTTGACACGGGCTGTCCAAATAAATCTTTAGTCAACGCGTCAACAATTTTGCGCAATTGAAACACGTGTTGGTTCGCTAAACTGAATGACTGTTGAAGAAAGAACATTACTTCGTTGATGTTATTTAAAATATTCATTTGACAATCCGTGTCCGCCGCGGGTTTGGTTGAACCGACGCTTTTACTCACTTTATAAAATAAATCTTCAGTAAAAAATCAGGGAATCGATCTCATAGAAACTGGAAGCTGTTTCCTGATTAGCTGCTTCGGTGAAACTGAAATTCTTCCCTTAAATTCGTTCAGTGAAAAGAAAAGTTAAGTTTTCATGTTCTTTTACTTTTTAGATGAATTTTGTGATTTTTCGATAAAATTCAGTGAATTTGTAATCATCAGATTGTTTCTGATCGGATAAAGTTTTTGAAATGACGCGTTGATGTGCCACACGTTGATTTTCTCTCTCAGATCACCATAAGTTTAAGAGAGATAGCAGCCACAGGATTAATCATTTGGATAAAAGATGACAACGGTGAACTGTAGAATTGACAGACGCGGTTCATCGTTCTTCTCTTTCAACCGAAGGATCAAACGTGGCGGAGAAATTTGCATTTAAGTTTTTGCTACCGAACAAAGGATAGCGCATTGTCTTAAGGGGGCTGAGTCACCTGAAGATCATACAAATTAAATTGTGTTGCAACTGCGCTTTGTAACTTGAAAAATATCAAGAAATGGAATATTTGCCTCAAGGAAATTATTTTTAAGCCCACTTTGGGTTCCCGTTGCATCGATAGATTAATTTGACTTTGCAAGGTCACCTTTTATTTGTAAAGAACCTGTCCGGTCGAAGTATAGGGTTTTCCATTTCAAACTCTTGCTCAGAAGATTATTTACGGAGTTGTTTTTGTTACTAAATTTCCTCTCCAACTTCTGGGTAGAAGCTTCGAATGTAAATTCTTATACTCAGACCGAACGAAGTATTTTTACCTTGCGAAGTTAGTTTTATCTATCGGTGCAACCTTAATACTTCGTTGAAAAAAATTATTGTACGCTCCGACTTGCAATTTTTAAATACGCTTCAAGGTTGTCGGCTAACAAATTAATCGTTTGCGTCTACAGATCAATCGCCTATTTTTTCATCCATTTTGGATTTATCGTAGGGTTCAGGTTGCACTAATAGGCCAATTTGGCTTTGCAAGGTTCCATTCTAATTGTATGAAGTATCTGACTGGTTGGAGTATAAGAATTTCCATTAGAAACTCTTGCGCAGAAGATTCTTTAGCGAGTTGTTTTCGTTACTGAATTTCCTCTCCAACTTCTGGGTAGAAGCTTCGAATGAAAATTCTTATACTCAGACCGAACGAAGTATTTTACCTTGCGAAGTTAGTTTTATCTATAGGTGCAACCTGAATAATAAGTTGAAAAAAATTATTAAACGCTCCGACTTGCATTCTTAAATACGCTTCAAGGTTGTGGGCTATCAAATTAATCGTTTGCGTCCACAGATCAATTACCTATTTTTTCATCCATTTTGGACTTAACGTAGGGTTCAAGTTGCACTAATAGGCCAATTTGGCTTTGCAAGGTTCCATTCTAATTGTATGAAGTATCTGACTGGTTGGAGTATAAGAATTTCCATTAGAAACTCTTGCGCGGAAGATTCTTTACGGAGTTGTTTTTGTTACCAAATTTCCTCTCCGACTTCTGGGTAGAAGTTTCGAATGAAAATTCTTATA
The DNA here is from genome assembly GCA_963942595.1 of Cylloceria caligata. Taxonomy (NCBI): domain Eukaryota; kingdom Metazoa; phylum Arthropoda; class Insecta; order Hymenoptera; family Ichneumonidae; genus Cylloceria; species Cylloceria caligata. Next base: position 4,416,957 of record OZ012707.1, on the reverse strand, counting down.
CAACAGACCGGGCGGAGACTTTTTACCTTGCGAAGTCAGTTTCATTTATCGGTGCAACCTTAATACTAAGTTGAAAAAAATTATTGAACGTTCCGACTTGCATCATTCTTCCATTTTGGACTTATCGTACGGTTCAGGTTGCACTAATAGACCAATTTGGCTTTGCAAGGTCTCATTCTACTTGTATGAAGTATCTGTCCGGTCGAATTATAGGAATTTCCATTAGAAACTCATGCGCGGAAGATTCTTCACGGAGTTGTTTTTGTTATTAAATTTCTTTGGTAACTTCTGGGTAAAAGCTTCGAATGTAAATTCTTATACAACAGACCGAACGAAGTATTTTTATCTTGCAAAATCAATTTTATCTATCGGTGCAACCTGCATACTTAAATACGCTTCAAGGTTGTGGGCTAACAAATTAATCGTTCGCGTCCACAGATCAATCCCCTGAAGCGTATTTGATAACAATTGTTACGACAATTTGAAAATGGGAAAAATATTTGTAACTCAAAAAATATCAAGAAAATGAATATTTGCCTCAGGGAATTTTTTTTAAGCCCAGTTCATCATGGCAAATATTTTTTTTCCATCTTTAACTTGTCGTAGGGTTTAGCTTGCACTGATAAACCAATTTGGCTTTGCAAAGTCTCATTCTACTTGTATGAAGAAGCTGTCCGGTCGGATTATAGGAATTTCCCATTAGAACTCTTGCGCGGAAGATTCTTTATGGAGTTGTTTTTGTTACTAAATTTCCTCTGTAATGTCTGGATAGAATTTTTGAATAGAAATTCTTATCTCAGATCGATCGGAGTCTTTTAACCTTGCGTAAAAAAATGATTGAATGCTCCGATCAACTGCGAAGTTAAATACGCCCCGAGCGATTAATTTGGTTGTGGACCAACAAATTAATCGATGGCGCCCTCGAACTAATCGCCTCGAGCATATTTGATCATGCAATTTGTACAACAAGTTGAAAATAGCAAAAATATTTGTAACGATGACGTGAGTTACTACAATAACAATAATTAATTTTAGCAATTTTTCTATTTTGTTTGTCCCTTTCTTTTAATATTTTTCTATCAAGTTGTAAGATTTCATACGCGCAATTGCAAACCAATTTAATTTTTAAGATTTTTATGTAACAGTTGTTTAAAAAACGATAAAAATTCATCAACTCTGGAAATGCTGAAATACTAAAAAAGAAAAAACAAGATATTCTGTAAAAAGTCGATTATTTGTTTATGTAATATTAAATCAAATGGCATTGGCTACCTGGGAACAACCTGGGAACAGCCTGCGAACCTGGGATGTTCCTAAAAGTTAAAAATTCAACATCTAAAAAAGCAAAATTGTAAAAAACTACAAAACTTAATAAAAAAATGATGCAAAAGAGTTAAATGGAAGAATAAAAAAATGCAAACAGTCCCCATTAGGTCCATAAATGAACGCGTAACTTTATTCCCTCTGCATTAAAAAAAAAAAAAAACTTATTCACCCCGTGAGTCACTATAGGACTTGTATAGTACGCATCAGTTCAAAAGTGGCGAATTTTGTTCGACTCATTACCCTCGCAGGAGCTTCGGGTACAAGAAGGAGACCCTTCGCGTGAATTTAACGTCAACTCTTGCACACGCGGAGCCCATGAACGCACCGGCACCCGTCAAATATATATCCAACGTAGTGCATAGCTAAAAAACGCAGCGGGATAACCCCGGTTGAAGCTGCTGGCGCATTGGGGAGAGTTAAAACGAAAAGAGGGGATCGCCAGGTTCTCTTGGGATCAGGGGTGGCACTCTCTGCACCCTAAACCGTGTCATCGTGTCCCGCGAACGAAGACCGCCCGATGGTACAGCGGCGTTTTCCTTCTTTCTCCATCTCGTCAACCCCTAAATTGCGCGAGCGTGAGTTAACGAAAAAGTACGAAAATTAAAAAATAACGGTCAATCGCGAGTATAGAAAAAATTTAAGTTTTTAATTTTTTTTTTTATACTCGGTGTCGTAACGTTACCGCGTCGTTCTTGATCGATCGATATTTTCTTCTCTGGTTACCGTATGCTTTGCTACTCGCTTTTACCGCGACGAAAGAGAGAGAGAGAGAGAGATGAAAAAAAAAAGTAGAAACGCATCTCCGAGCGTGTAGGTATCGGCTTGCTTCCTTTTATGTTCAACCACGATTATAGTATATCGCCGTTCGATTTTCACACTCGCGTTAAACCGTGCGCTGGAAACGACCCCGACAAATTATCGCTAATCATCCTGTTCCCTTTTGCTTTCTCACTTTGTGTGGAGAAAAGAAAACGATCCTGGCGCTTTGGTCGTCGAGAATAGCATTTTTTTTACTTCCTATGCTCAGGTTTTTTTGTCTGTTGAATTTTGTTTGTTAATTCTAAGGAAGAGTAGTCAATCTCAGGAATATTCAATCAAATTCCCAGTGGTTAATTCTTGCTTCTAAATTTAGTTTACGAATGACTGATGATAGTTGTGGGAATAAAATTTTATTATTATTGTGGGAAATATTATTTTTTTCAATGTTAAAACGAATTGATTTTTTACGGGCATCGTGTGATTTTATTCAATTTTAATGGTAGGGAACGTTATTAGAAGTTTTTACAACCGATTGATTATGAGTGTCATCACTTTCATCAATTGGAAAATTGTTTCTCGTTAAATCGCGTCAATGACAATTGGTTTTGTTTATAACTTTAGTTTATGGACGATTATGACAGTTACGTGAATACATTTTAATTATAATTGTGGGAGACATCATTAAACGTTTTTACAATCAATTGGTTATAAGTTGCACCGCTTTCGTGAATTGGGAAATTGTTTTGTTGAATCGAGTTAATTAAAATTCATTGGTTTCGTTTATAACGTTAGTTAATGAATTATTTATGACAGTTATGTGATTGGATTTTAATTAGAATTGTTTTAAACATTATAAAACGTTTTTACAACCAATTGATTATCAGTGGCATCGCTTTGGTAAATTGCAAAAATTGTTTTTCGTTGAATCGTGTGAATTACAATTAATTGGTTTTGTTTATAACTTTAGTTTATAGACGATTACGACAGTTACGTGAATACATTTTAATTATAATTGTGGAGAACATTATTAAAAGTTTTTACAATCAAGTGATTTTTTAATGGCTTTCGTGAATTAGAAAATTGTTTTTCGTTGAACCGAGTCAATTAAAATTAGTTGGTTTTGGTTTATAACTTTATTTAATGAATTACTTATGGCATCGTGTTAATGGGTTTTAATTACAATTGTAGAGAACATTATTAAACATTTTTACAACCAATTGATTATCAGTGACATAACTTTCGTGAATTGGAAAATTGTTTTTCGTTGAACCGAGTTAATTACAATTTATTGGTTTTGTTTATAACTTTAATTAACGAATTACTTATTGCATCTTGTTAATACATTTTTATTAAAATTGTATAGAACATGATTAAACGTTTTTACAACCAATTGATTATTAATGGCATCACTTTCGTGAATTGGAAAATTGTTTTTCGTTGAACCGAGTCGATTACAATTAATTGGTTTTTTTTATAACTTTAGTTAACGAACTACTTATGGCATCGTGTTAATGGATATTAATTACAATTGTATAGAAAATTATTAAACGTTTTTACAACCAATTGATTACCAGTGGCGCCACTTTCGTGAATTGGAAAATTGTTTTCCGTTGAATCGAGTCAATAAAAATTATTTGATTGGCAACTGACTAAGGAGGAATTGTATATTGAACGATTGTGGCTTCCTTATACAAAAAAGCTTTGTAAAAAGTGAAAAACAATAAAGAAACAATATGCAAGAGATGCTACTTTGCAGGATTGTTTAAATATCGTGTAGACCAGTTTGGCTGCTTAACATTTTTTAAAATTAGCGAATCAACTAATTTCTCAAATAACAAATGAGAAAACTGTGTGATACTACTACGCAACTTTTTCTTTTACATTCCAAGAGAAGATTCTCTAATATTTTCGACAACTTTGAGTCCGAATTTTTATAAATAATTAGACAAACCATCGAAGAAAGCGTCAGAATCAATTGTTATATTTGTGGCGTCAATGATTCATTTGTTATTAATTTCGATTAAAATACGAATAATACAATTTACGTGACGCGATAATTTTTTTTATCATTCAAACAACGCTAACCCCATGAGCAAGCCATAAATAAACAATTTATTTAAAAGCTATGAGAACTCCCTTTCGATTATAATTAAAACAGAAAGTAGTCACCAAAACGTCAATTATTTTACTTCAAGCCTCTCTAATGGTTAATCGAGTGCCTTTTATGACTTCCAATGGTAAGAAATCGAGAATATCTCGCCACGATAGAAGTTATAGCCACTAAGCAACTATGTAAAACAAGACGGAAACGAATTCCTAAAAACCACCGTAAACTGAACGTTCAATTAACGAGTTTCAGTATTGCTCGACGTTCATCCATCACGATCATCGAGCACGAACTGTATAACATCCACTTTACCTCACGTTGGAGTAATTACAAACAAGAATAAAGAGCAAAGTGCTGTATAGCCCGAGAGAGAATGACGTTTCATCGAGGATACACCTTTCGCGCGGTACAGTCAACCTCCCCTTGCGGCAATTTTTTTTCTTTCTACTTGGCGATGAGCCGAACCGTTAAACTTTTTATTAATGCAACGAAGAAACCACTCAGCAACAGCAATTTCTTAAAAACCGCGTGCTTCACTTTATAATACGTTCTATGGTATTTTCTATAGATATACCATAACAGCCTACCTCGATTTACGCTATAAGTATAAAAGCAAGACAGATGCTGCTGTTCGTGTACTAACTCACGCAATGTGCATTAAATATGTTTCTCCGAATGAGGCACCGGTCGTTCTCCTTCCTTGGTTAAGAAGAGCTCGATTTTCTCTTGAGTCTTCGGTCCCTCGAATGCTTCGTCCGGTCCAACTTCTGAAGAATTACCTCTCGCGAGAATAAAGCCAATACCTGTTGTTTTCTCGCGCCACGAAGTTTATGACATACTCGATCAGCCACTAGTCATTATCGTAATTAGAGGAACCTGAAAGGAGGTACAAACTAGTCAGAGATCGTGAGAGAGAGAGGACAAGAGGTCTGTAGTTGAAGAATGAGAGAGAGAGAGAGAGAGAGAGAGAGAGAGAGAGAGAGAGAGAGAGAGAGAGAGACGTACAATGTAAGATATAATTTGAAATCAATAGAAAGTCCTGTCTTGGTCATACGGAGAACAGTCGTTAAATATTCAGCCGTCTTCTCCTGGAGATGAGCTCGTAGGTGGAAGGGCTTTTCGAGTAAATTATTCACGTTGGAGCCTTGGATGAATTCTTTATTAAAGTCTGAAAATGGAAGATGGAACAGCGAGGAGATAATTGTAGGGAACATGTTGCAAAAAATGGTTAAAGGTTGCAATTAAAGTCATTTCATCCTTTCGTTAAGAGAAAATATGGGGATAAAAGTGGCGTAAGGCATAATTGTTGATAACTATGTCCTTCAACTTTTATGTCCTTCCTAAAAATGGTCCAAAAAGTCGAGAAAAGTGATTTTTTTTATGTTCATGCGCACGCGCACGTGTTTATGTATTTCTTGTATCGTTGCCAAGAAGTTGTATAAGAAAAATTATCATTGAAATATATCTGTAAATAATAATGTTTGGAATTTTTTGTGTAAAGTTTGGTAAATTCGTAATCATTAGGAAATTTTCGATCGGATAGATTGTTAAAAAATTCATTAAGAGACCGATTTTGTTCCCTGTGGACTTTTTGAAATCTCCAAATGTCATTTTGTCGATGCCTACCTTGGTCACGAGGAAGGCAATCGTTAAGGAGATGGGAAACCTCAGCACTTATGCGCATTAGCTGTTTCTCTCTGACTCTGTCTCGAGTTCCTCATCTCTCTCGCTCCCACATGTACTTAACCTCACTTTAAATATTCATCCAGCTTGTCCTGGGGATCAGCTTGTAGGTGAAAGAGCTTTGTGAAGTAAATTATTGAAGATGAAGCTCGATCAGCTAAATAATATATTGAAGTTGAAAAAATAGATGGACCAGCGAGAAAATAATTGTAGGCGCCATTTTGCAGAATCGCTTGAGGTGTGTTACGGCGGAATAGCCCTTGGCCGAGGGGAACAATGGGAAAAGTAGCCCAGGGGTTGAGAGCTCAGCCAGAGGGACAACAGTTTTTCCATTCGCTCGTTCGTTGGGGGTCGTTCGATGCTTTTGATGGTGATGTTGCTGCTGCTGCTGCTGCTGCTGCTGCTTCTGCTTCTGCTGATGTTACTGCTAGGGGATGAAAAGGGATCGCCGCCCTTCGCACCGACCTTATGCTATTGGTGGAAATCGAACACGCGGCTATCGATTATTTGTCGGTGATTCCCGACACGATAATAAGCCAGTTTGTCTATAAAGGATAGAGTGGTCAGCATTGGTGATTCCTGCTTTTGGAAAAAAGTTCGGGGAGGTGTGGTCTAATGGCGAACATAACCAGGGTTGGAAAAACCTCCCACAATTTATATGAAAAAGGTTTCATAATTAATCCTTCGACAATTATGTAAGTTTTTTAATTTATCAAATTTAATAATTTCACTAAATTTCTATTAATTTTGAAAATTTTTTCTAATTGAAATATGTTTGGAATTGCAATTGTTATAAACTGAGCTACACAATGGATTTCATTAAATTAATATTTGTCGTTATTGTTATCAAGATTTATTATAATAATTATTTATTACTAAACATTAGAAAGAAACAAATGTTTGTCTTTCGATTACCAACGATTAATCAAAAATGAAGCCAATGTTACAAAATATTGTTAATAATCTAGAAAGAGAAGGATTTTATTCCTTTAAACAATTTAGATATTCGATCAATTAACTCGTGTCACATACAGAATTTCAGAGAATTAAATTCAACGAATTATTTAAGTAGAAATCCTTGTATCAATATCGTTGTATCGGTTCGACAAGAGTAATTGAAGATAGGGGATCGTTAAATTTAAACCCATCATCAAGCCCTTTCCCCACAAACCAATATCGCATATGGATAGTGTATAACTCGACGAAGGGAGAGAGGAATTGTTATTGGGACGAGAGGCCATCAATCCTCTACAAACTCTCATCTCTAGTTTATGCTATCGAACACCACAGCTTTTACGTTCTCTCTCTTTCTTTCTCTCTCTCTCTCTCTCTCTCTTTCTTTCTCTCTCTCTTTATCTCACTCTTCTCATTTTACCTCGCTTTGAATGTCAACGCATGTACAAACTACGCATCGCCTGATTCGCGGGATACCGCTTTGTGAAACTGGCAATAAAATCAAATCGACTAGCATTGCCCGTTGAATTGTAGTAAAGCCGAGGGTGTGTGTGACATGCAGGATAATTAAAAAATGATGTGAATGTACTCTCATACCCCATGGAGTTTTTTTTTTTTTTTCAGAACAATATTTAAGGGTGGACGAGCAGTAGGAATTTTACATATTGCTACTGTCACGAAAGAAAGAACAGACGAAAAGCTTTCCAACAAAATTCTCCTTCACTCAACCCTCTCGCTATAGACGAATATACACATCCCATAACTCTTTTCCTTTGCTCATGTTTTCCACTCTTTGAATGTCAAAACCAACCCTGCCACTGTCTTATTTCCTTCATCCCTTATCCTCACAACCTTTACTCTCGTAATAGCCACGCGATGGGAATGTCATAAAATATATCGTTGAATCCTTTTAAAAAGAGAGATTTTCACGACAGATACTCGTTTAGGAAAGTTCCGAGGCAGAAGATTGTTAATTAATGAAAAAAAAAAATGTAATTCTGTCCTACGAGCTGTCTTTGAGGTTTGAAAAAAATTAATTACGGGAATAATCAACTGAAAATAACGAAAACTTTTCACAGATCATTATTATAATATTTTTAAAAGATTATACATTCGGATAATTACGCATTGACAAAATATTCCTTTTAATTTATTGTTTAACAGATAAATTTATATTCCATACGACGTGTAACTTTCCTTTAATTTCATTTGTTTATCGTCTTTCAGCTCTAATTAATAAAACAATTATTATCTCAAGCCCCGAGAGAAATTCCCCTAATTTTCCATTTTTGTGTCGACGTCGTTAAGTCATTATCCATTAAAAAAAAAAGCCTTCAAATTTGAAATTTGCACAAATCCTCTACGGGTAATTGTTATCTTAATTCTGGTTTCTTCATAGAGGAAATGGTTATTACCTAAAATTGCAAATTTCATAAAGTTTAAATCCTTTAATCGATTCTCATCAAATTAAAGACAAAGTATCCTCATTCCTTAACCAATTTGTATGCCAAGTTTCAATTTGATTGATGAAATTTTATCAAAGTTAGAGTAAAGATAGATATTTTTCGAAAAATTATAAAAATTCATGTAGAACAACCTTGTCCTCTGGCTTATCCTTTCAAAAAGCTTTTAACTCGATAGCTAAAAATTTACGAAAGTTAGAGAGCGTAAATACTTTTTTTGAAAAATTCAAACAACGATAAAACGAGATAACCGTTAGCGATTCGGGAGAAAATTTTAGCAAAATTATGGCATTCGTGTTCCGATCCGTGTGCAAAGTTTCGGAATGCTCGAGTAACCCGTTCCCAATTGCAAATTTTCAATCTAACCATCACGTGTTACACACACACACACCCTCTCTGGAACTTTTCTAACATTAAAATCTTGAGAAAAATTTTTTCGTGGAAGTAAAAGATAAATAAAAAATGTCAAACATTTGAAAATTTACAAAAAAATGAATTAAGCTAACAAACAATAAAAATGTTAATATCTCTGGTTATGAATTGAATAAAAGCCAAGTTACCATAAAAGAACACGTGTATAATGTAATAATTTCCATCTAAAAATACCATAAGAAGCTGAGCACGACAAAATACGACGAATCTCACTGCATGTAAACACTGGAACGACTAACGGGCTTTTGTTCTTCTTCGGAAGTCGCATGCCCTTGGCACGATGCCAATCGATAAGTACAACACGATATCGATCGACCTGGGAGCACGTGCGAAAGCATCTGTAAATGATCGCGCAACTGTTATCCAGGCGAGAAGTATAGAAATAATAAAAATACATCGTAAATGGTACATCCGGTGTATTAATATTAACAACGTAGCCCGTACGACAACAATTGTCATAAGAATCTGGGAATAAATACCATATTTGTCTCTCTGTGTAGCCTGTTGCGCTGTGCATTGTGTAAAAGTTTTTTTCCGAAATACAATGAATGATCGCGGAGTGACATAACCTGGAAAATTAACAGCTATCTCTCTCGCACGTACAGCGATCTGAGAGAGAGAGAGAGGAAGACGACATGTATCACGTTTTAAGGCGAGACGAAACCTTTGTACTTGACCTATGAGTGCGAAAGAGATAGGCTAACATGGCGCTCACGGAAGAGTGAAAGAGAAGGAGCATATCTGTGTTTTGCCTCCCCTTAAGGCGAAGCGAAACCTCCATACTTACGCGGGTGTAATGCTTCTATTTCTCTCCGCCGTGAGCATCGTACTAGTTCTACCTTTTTCGCACTCATGGATGTTTGGCTTCGTCTTAAGGGGAGATGAAACCTTTAGTCGCTGAGTGACATATTCTGGAAAATTAGAATCTATCTCCCTCGCACTCACGTGTCACGTGGTACACGGTTCGTCTCGCTTTAACGACAATTGACAAAATATATTTTTTAATTTCCTATAAGAAAAAATGCTTCGAAATTCCATTTTCTCCATCGATTCAGACCCATGAAACGAGTCTTGAGCGTTTAAAAGATGATAATTCGGCTCAAAATTAGCGACTCTTCATATTAACCCTTTAGGGAACAAGGTTTAAGCTCTCAATTAAACAGAGTTTGCCTAATACTTATCTATTTAAGGACTTACAAATTATATACAAATGATAACAGAATACTTTAATGAACAGCGTACTAATATAAAATAACCTTTTACCAAACAGTTTTTGCGTTAATTACAGTTAAAGCTGAACTTGTCTTCTCTTCTGTCTCTCTTCCTCTCACTGAGTCTCCTATACCCGATACCACAGAACCACTTAGTGCGCACTTCACAGTATAGTTATTCAAATATCAACGTAAATCTATGCTAATTCCAAGAGTCTTGCAATGAACAATTGATTAAAATTCATGAATTCTTGGACCTTTATTACCTACCGTTATGATCAAGCACGTTGTAATACCAGAATTTTTCATTATTCTAGAAAAGTAAATAACGTTGAGTATTTCTGTACGACGAAAATTCGTCGAATGTCGCACGAGCAATCGTTTTAAAAGAACAAATAATTTCTGTCTTCGTAATATCGTTATCACGAAGTAGCAAACGATGTCCATAATTCGATAAAAATGTTTACTACGTCCGTTAATGGTTTTTCATGTCATCAGCCAGTTTTAATCAAACTCAAAAGCCGTTGTTAAAAAATTATAAAGCACTTTATAGATTTTAACAAAATATTTTCCGAAATATCATGTTTGCTGTACACATTTTAGTATATTCGTCGGTAAATTTCCTCGTATATTTTATCATCCCCTCTGGTAACTCTAATTAATAAAACAATTATTATCTCAATCCCCGAAACAATCCAACCGCTCGAGTTCTCCATTTTGTTGTACATGACGTCAACCCATATCTATCAAGCATCCCACATTTCCCAAGTACAACTGTCCCCCGTTTTCCTCTTGTCCCATACATCCCCGGTAGGTTTCGTACGTGCGTATCCTACGCATTTGTGAGGGATCTGTCCACGTGTCGTTCTACGAAAAAGAACTGAAAGCGTCTCTCACACTGGATATCCTCAAATCCCATTGGTTGTTCTATTTGGCATGACGTAACCGAGCAACCGTCGTCCCGCTGACTGGTCCAGCACGACGAGGGGTTACGTGGGGGGGAAATACAGAGAATACATCGCAGATAGCACGGAATCCTACGGGGGTGGGATGCTCAAAGCTTCCTTCCCCACCCCATATCATTTCATCCCACCGAGTTCTCTTGGTCGTTCAGCCGCTCCCCACTGCCGCATCGTTCGAGCTCCTGATACGCGGCGGAGCGACATCGGATTTTGGGGAAAAAGCTCCAAAAGCTTCCCTCCACGGGGGTAGTTGGAGTTGTAGAGTCGGATTAACTAATTAAGAAGGAACAAATGAGCTCAGAGCGAGGAATGTATCAAGAAAAAGAAAAAAAAAAGGATAACGGAGAGGGGACTGAGAGACGATAGAACCGGAGAGGAGCAGCTGGTGGGAGAGGAGGACTCGCGCGCAGAGCAAGCGTCGGAAAAGCGAGAGGGAATCGCGCGTGCGGGGACCGCGGTTCGAACAACGACTCGGAGCGCACGAGCCTACGAGAAGAGCCAGCACCACTCCGTCACGGAGACTCGAAGCTGGTGGACGCGCGTACATCATCATTCGTTCTCACTTTTTTCCAACGTCTTTCAACCTGTTTCTGTCTTTGTCTCCCTCTGTCTATGTCTCTTTCTCTCTTTTCACTCCAGGGGGACTTTTCTCCCTCTGGGCCCGGAAGGGAGGAGCGAGGAACGAGCTAGGTCCTCGCTCGGTCGAGAGAAGAGCCCATAGTGGCTCATGGGATCGTTGATCTCGCATCGCGGAGATTTCCTTACTTCCGGAACCACCCGGCGATCGTCGCTCCTCGTCGTCTTCCTGCGCTTCCTCTTGTTCGCGAAGAGGTATATTACTTCCGGTTTCAGCGCTGAGAACACCATTGGAACGATAATATTTTTATTGTCGATAAGTGCTCGAGGAAATTTCAACTTTTCGAGGAGGATTCGCATCTCTTTTGCTGATGACATGACAGGTAAAACCAATGATCTTGTATCGTACACGATGAGACATTTTTAGCAACGCTTAATAACGTTTACTTCATTTTAATAAATTTATATTAACATTTTAGTAAATTTATTTTTAAACTTGCAATTTTTTTCTCATCGTCTACCAGTTTAATTAATAATATTCAATTTGTAGATTTAAGAAAATTATTTATTTTGTGCGTACACTGAGAGAAAAATGTTAACACAACGAATTAGATTAAATTTTTATTAAAATTTTGTCCAATCAATAAAATTGTAATCAATTCAATGAAATATTTATGAATATTTTTCAAAATATCAAATTTCAAGGAATATAGAGATACATAAATGTAATTTACGGGGCAGCTGTTAATACAATCAGACAAAATATTAATAAATTATTTTTTCTCTCAGCGTCAAAATTAATATTACAAATATATATTTTGGCACATTAATGACATTCAAGAGGATGATTCTGACTGAATTATTCTTCTTTATTATTATAAATCTTAATTAATAAATATAATATTTCAGAGATCCGCCGTCTGACTTTTTTGCTGATGATCTGACAAGCAAAGTCAATGATTCGATATTGCACGCACTGCGAATTTTATTCAGACAGAAAATCCTTTTCTTTTTTTAAATTTAATAAATTTATAACGAAAATTTAGATAAATTTATCGAAATATCTACTTTTTTTTTGCACGTACCGTATAATTTATATTAAATTCTTAGATTTAAGAAAATGATATACTTTATGCGTACAATGAGAGAAAAAAAATTAAGGGTCCGAATTAGAATCGATTTAATCGAATTTAACTTATTTTGACGATTTAATCAAATTATGATGAAACAAAGCGTGTAAATGTGCAATTTTCACATTGTGCCCTCGTGATTCTCACCAACCTATGGATTCTCCTCTATGGGGAATGGTTATCTCAATTTTTGCTTTTTCATAGAGGTAGTGGTATTAAAATTTTCAATAAAACTGAATTTAATTTTGTAAAATTGCAAATTTCATAAAGTTTAAACTGCTTAATCGTTTTTCACCAAATTAAAGACCAAGTATCCCTGTACCCTAATCAAATTGTATACCAAATTTCATTTTAATAGACTAATTAGAAATTAGAAATTAGAAATTAGAAAAATTCATGATTTTATAAAATCTGAATGCCTTGATCGATTAATGTCAAACTCAATACCAAACAACCTTGTCCCTTGGCCTATTTTTGTAGAAAGTTTTACCTCTGTAGCTAAAAATTTACGAAAGCTAGAGAGCGTACGTACTTTTTTCGAAAAATGCACAATCCCATTAAATGAAACATCCGTTAGGAATTTTGGCGAAAATTGCAACAAACTAACGGGGATTACGACCCGATCCGTTTGCAAAGTTTCAGGATGATCGAGTAACCCGTTTTCAAGATAAATCCATTGCAATTTTGCAAGCTTATCACAAACACACAAACACATAAGCGCGCGCACGTGCGGACACACGAACACTCACACACGCGCGCACGCACGCACAAACACGTGCACATGCGCACACACACATTTTCTAAATACGAATTCTCGACGTTTCAGGACTTTTTCAGTACTCTGACACAAAAATCTCGAGAAAAGAAGTAATAGACGAAATAACAAAAAAATTATTATTTCTTTCAGTATCAAAATAACCATAATGCACATTAACAAATATTTCGGCACATTAATGACATTTAAGCTGCCACTTTTAATTATTTAATCAATTATTCCTTTTAATTATTGCAATCTTCATTAAATAGTAACGATAATATTTTAGAAACCCGCGGTTACAGGCTGCCTTTTGGATGAATCGATAGCCACTTGCCTTATCGCTTGTCAATTCCATTTCAAAATAACCATAACGCATATTAACAAATATTTCGTCACATTAATGACATCTAAGTTGCCACTTTTTATTATTTAATCATTTATTTCTTTTAATTATTGCAATCTTCATTAAATAGTAACGATAATATTTTAGAAACCCGCGGTTACAGGCTGCCTTTTGGACGAATCGATAGCCGCTTGCCTTGTCGCTTGTCAATTCCATTTCAATAGACACATTAAGAGCATCCAATGCTCTTCGTACACCAGAATGACCGCATAACTTTGTACATGCGCGCGTTTGGCATCGTCCAGAATTGTTGGATAACTCTCTCTCTCTGTGTAACTATTTCCTGGTAATGTACTACCGATGATGCTGCTCCTCTTCTCTCTCTCTCTCTCTCTATATATATATATATATGCGAGGTTTCTGCCTCTTGTATCCAGTACTTCTCTAACTCTGTATAGCTGACACACAACGTACTATAGTCATACTGTGTACGTAGTACATACTCGACCAGCCGGCGTTTGAGATTCCGCTAGCCAACGAGCGAAGGATAGCTCTCTGTTATAGGTCGATACCCCTTGCTTCGAGCCCCGTGGCTGCTCATGCTTTCCCTATACACTTTGCCAACAAGGAATCTGTGTTAAATTCGCGCCTACAGTCACGCTTCTAGATCATTTTTCATTGCAAACGTTCGGGATTCTTTCTGTCCTCGAGTAAATCTATTCGTACTGAATTCTTACAACTTTTAAAATAGAAAAGAAGAGTATCGGACAAACTTAATCGCCAAAATAAATGATTTTTCATCAATGGATCCCAAAGAAATAATATTTGGGCAAAATATTTATTGTTTTATTGAAGAAATTGCAAATTTTATGAATATTGGACCCAAAAACATTAATCTTTGTCTCAATGTTAGTTGATATTAATTTTTTTTTAATACTCTTGACAGATAATGAATAATTTAAGAATTTTGTTAATGTCAATTGAGGAAAATATATTTTTCTTATTAATTATTTCTTACAGATTTATTTGTTTATAATTTTGCCAAAAAAAATCGTATAATGGAAAAAGTTTATTTGCCCAAATATATGGTTTTTCGTTGATAAATTCTGAATAAATAATTTTTGAGAATAACATGAATTTTGAAATTGGAATAAAAATGTTTCTTTGTCTGAAAATAAATATATAAATGTATTTTTTAATTCTTTTGACGCATACGGAATATTTTCGTTTTTATTTATTTATTCATTTTTTTTGGTGAAAAAGAATAAAGAAATATTTTTTTCCAATAAATTATTGCTCACGGAATTCCAATATTTTCATTATAATTAACAACGAAAAGTTATACCATAAAATAATTAATATTTTCTATTGATAAATTAGAATCTAATAAAATATTTTTTGCATTCACATCAATTGTCATCTAATCGTAACAAAATAAAATTAGAATTTTAGTCATTTTAATTTAAAAAAAAAATGCGTGTAAAATATACTTTATCTTAAGAGCACACGCAATTATCGTGTAAGTAACAGTCGAAGAGCGTTCGCCTCACTGCATTCCCATTACCTCACTCTACTTATTTTAGCCCCAAAATGCTAATTAACGCACTCGTCCTTTCCGCTTTGTTAATTCGAAAACGAGTATTTCGTTGCAACGATTTTATCTTTTTACCCCTTGTTTCAACTTTAAATATTATATTTCCAGTACTATTAACCATGAATCGAGAGAAAGGAAAAGAAGATTCAAGTTTACCGTTTTTGTTTGACATTTTTTGTTGCAGTGAAGAGTCGTGAGACCACAGGGCGCGTTACTCATCTCTCCTCGTAACTCATCCGTCGACCTGGTAAATTCTATCTCGAGAGAGGAGCAGCGATCCAGCATTGTAATGTGTCCGTTGGCAGACGAAGGACCAGAAAGGGAGAACCCGAAATGGAGAGAGAAAGAGTGAGCGCCAGAGGGAGGGGAAGAGAGAAAGAGAGAAAGATCACGCAGCATTACCTCATTAGTGAGTATTTATTTTCAAGGCCACGGCCGGTGAAACCGCGTATTCGCGTTTACTTCTCTTGTGACGGTAATCCAATGGATAACGAGCATTTAACTCGGTACAAGAACCATTTGAATATCACAGAGAGATTACCGTGTAATACTGATAACACACGACTGGTTGATATCGAAATTAATTTCTTAACTGAGTTAATTCCATGATATTGATGGACAAATGTTCTGTACGATCGATGCTTAATTTTGTTGTTTTACAATGATTAAGCTGGAGTTTGTGATTAACGAGTAAAATTTAAAAAGTGGATTAATCGACTTTACTGGCTAATTAATCATTTTGCTTTGGCATCCAATTCTATGAGATTTTTTATGGCAACGGTGGAGATTACTTTTGTTCTTTTTTTTATTTATAAATGTTTTAAAGCGCTTGGAAATAAAAATAATAATAAATTATGCTGGTACAATGGTTGTGGATAGAAGAAAATTGAAACAGCGCTGTAGAACAGAAACAAATATGTGAAAATACGTAGAGCGAAATGTACGAAGTCTGTCGATCAATCGAATGTGATGGCCAATCAATCATTTGACTTTGACACTCAACTTCGTAGCTTTAAAATATATTAAAGCTACTGGAAGTCTAAATAATAATATATTTGTTCTTTGGATGGTAAGATAAATAATAAAAATGGCTGTAGAATATAAAACATTTAAAGTATCTGGAGCGAAATTTTAGAAAAGTCTCAACGAACTGACGGTGATGGTCAATGAATAATTTAGCTTTGTCGCACAATTTCATGGAGATTCTTATGACAGTTCTGGAGCTCTATTTTCTTATAAATAATTAAAGGCTACTGGAAGTCGACATAACAGTAAATTTAATGTCTCAAGGGCTCTCGATGCAAGATCATAAAAATAGTTTTAGGGCACAGAACATTTTTAAGTATCTGGAGCAAAATTTTAGGAATATCTTAACGAACTGACAGTTATGGTCAATGAATAATTTAGCTTTGTCATTCAATTTCATGGAACTTGTTATGACAGCCTTGGAGCTCCCTTTTTTTGTAAATAATTGAAGACTACTGAAAGTCGAAATAGCAGTAAATTTAATGTTTCAAGGGCTCTCGATGCAAGATCATAAAAATAGTTGTAGGGTAGAGAATATTTTGACGTAGTTGGAGCGCAATTTTAGAAATATCTCGACGAACTTACCGTTGCGGTTAATGAATAATTTAGCACAATTTCATGGAACTTGTTATGACAGCCCTGGAACTCCCTTTTTTGTAAATAATTTAAGGTTACTGGATGTCGAAATTACAGTAAATTTAATGTTTCAAGGGCTCTCGATGCAAGATCATAAAAATAGTTTTAGGGCAGAGAACATTTTTAAGTACCCGGAGCGAAATTTTAGGACGAACTGACAGTTGTGGTCAATGAATAATTTAGCTTTGTCGCTAAATTTCATGGCTCTTGTTATGACAGCTCTCTAGCTCCCTTTTTTTTTTTGTAAATAATTAAAGACTACTGGAAGTCGAAACAATAATAAATTTAATGTATCAAGAGCTCTCGTTGAAAGATCATAAAAATAACTGTACGACAGAGAGAACATGTTGAAATTCCTGGAGCTAAATGTACGAAGTGTAACGATGAATTGGCTGTGGTGGCCAATGAATCATTTAACTTTGACACTCAATTTCGTAGGAATATTGTAAAGCTACTGAAAGTCAAAATAATAATAAATATGTTGTCTGGATAACGCTGGATAGAAAAAAATAAAAACGGCTGTAGAACATTTTAAAGTATCTGGAACCAAATTCTAGAAAAATCTCGACGAACTGACTGTAATGGTCAATGAATAATTTAACTTTGTCCCTCAATTTCATGAAATTTCTTATAACAATCCTGGAGCTCCTTTTTCTTATAAATAATTGAAGACTTTTGAAAGTCGAAATAATAGTAAACTTGATGCATCAAAGGTTCTCGATGAAAGAGAATAAAAATAGTTGTAGGATAGTGAACAATTTGAAGTATCTGGAGCGATATTCTAGAAATATCTCGACGAGCTGACTGTCATGATCAATAAATAATTTAACTTTGTCGCCCAATTTCAAAGAATATTTTATGACAGTCCTGAAGCTCCCTTTTTTGTAAATAATTAAAGATTACTGGAAGTCGAAGTAATGGTAAATTTAATGCCTCAAGGGCTCTCGACGAAAGATCATAAAAATGTTTATAGGGTAGAGAACATTTTTAAGTACCTGGAGGGACATTTTAGAAATATCTCGATGAACCAGTTGTAGCAGCCAATGAATCATTTGGCTTTGGCACTCGATTTCTTACAAATTTTTACTGCAATCCAAGAAACTTCCTTCTTTTATGAGTCATTAGAAAGCTTCTGGAAGTAAAAATAATTGTAAATTTGTCGTCTCGATGTCTCTGAATGAAAAAAAAAAACAAACATAAGTTTCCAGGGCTAACCTTAAGGCATAAAACATTTAAAAGTTCCTGAAGCATAATTTACGAAGTTCCTCGACGAGCAGACTGCGATGACTAATGAATAATTTCGCTTTGACATCCATCTTCACGAGATTATGTCTCCGGGAACTTATTTTTCTTATAAATATTCGAAAGCTCCTGGAAAATAAAAAGAATTGTAAGTTTGCTGGCCCAATCTCTGGATGAAATAAAATAAAGTCACAGGGCAGAGAATAAAAAGAAATAGAGCGAGTTCTATGGCCAGTAACGATATTGTACTGCCCGAGGCGTGTGCTCTGTATCTACAACAAAAAAAATAATAATAAAGATACATCGCCACAAAGTATACCGACGGAGCAGGTATGAAAACTCTTTAAGACTTCACAGAAGTAATTGGATATAGTTTCACCGTTATTCTAGCGAGATATTATTTATGCTTGCGAAGAGAACCATCGACACGCTTCGACGACTCTTGGTGTCATAACGGTCGGTACGATGAAAAGAACACAGGAAAAGGAAGTCCTTCCTATATTACTAATCGAGGACATTTCCTTGGTTCGGAGTTGCTAGAAAAAAAAATATAGAACGCTTAGACTGCACGAAATAAATTCGGGGCCGATTGAAGATTTCAATTACAAAAGTGAAGAACGCGTAATATTTTTTGGCAATTTACTGTCACAAATGAAAGAATTAAGTTTCTTTCTAAAGAATCTAAAGAAGTTAAAGAACTTAAAGAAATAATTTTCTTTCATTGTTTTTTATATTTCAAACCTCATAGAAAAAAAAAAGTAAATGGAAATATATATTTTTCACGACAAATTGTGTATTTGACGAATATTTTGAGATATATCCGATGGATATATCGTAGAAAATATATTAAATTTATATAAAATGTATAACATGTGGAGAGTAAAGTAGAAAACTTTCTACTTTATTTCTGTATTCACTATAAAATGGTTGCTGTTGCTTATCGAGGCAATTGCATCGTTGGCTACAAAATTTAATGAAATTAATTCGGTTCCTGTTTATTGTTTGTCAAAGTAATTGCAGTCCTGTGATTTTTATTGCAGCAATGAATATCATTTATTATTTCTAGGAGTGATTTAAAATCACGAATTAAAGAATTAATTTTCTTTCAACGTTTTTTCCATTTCAATTCCCATAGAAAAAAAAAGTAAACGCGAAAATATTTTCACGACGTATGTCGTGTACATGTCGTATATTTTGAGATATATCTACCTGGAAAATATATTTGAAATATATAAATTGTGTAACATGTGTGAACAATATAATTTTGCAACGTTTGCTACAGTATTTCTATGTTTTCTATAAAATGCTTCCTGTTGCTAATTGAGGCAATTGCTTTGTTGCTTTAGACAACAAAAATAGTAGAAATGCACCGTGAATGAAATAAATTCAGTGCCTGATTACTATTTGTCAAAGTGATTGCAGTTCTATGATTTTTATTGCAGCAATGAATATCATTTATTATTTCTAGGAGTGATTTAAAATCACGAATTAAAGAATTTATTTTCTTTCAAAGTTTTTTCCATTTCAATTCCCATAGAAAAAAAAAGTAAACGCGAAAATATTTTCACGACGTATGTCGTGTACATGTCGTATATTTTGAGATATATCTACCTGGAAAATATATTTGAAATATATAAATTGTGTAACATGTGTGAACAATATAATTTTGCAACGTTTGCTACAGTATTTCTATGTTTTCTATAAAATGCTTCCTGTTGCTAATTGAGGCAATTGCTTTGTTGCTTTAGACAACAAAAATAGTAGAAATGCACCGTGAATGAAATAAATTCAGTGCCTGATTACTATTTGTCAAAGTGATTGCAGTTCTATGATTTTTATTGCAGCAATGAATATCATTTATTATTTCTAGGAGTGATTTAAAATCACGAATTAAAGAATTTATTTTCTTTCAAAGTTTTTTCCATTTCAATTCCCATAGAAAAAAAAAGTAAACGCGAAAATATTTTCACGACGTATGTCGTGTACATGTCGTATATTTTGAGATATATCTACCTGGAAAATATATTTGAAATATATAAATTGTGTAACATGTGTGAACAATATAATTTTGCAACGTTTGACTTCATTTGTTCAGAACGTTTGCTACTGTATTTCTATGCTTTCTATAAAATGCTTGCTGTTGCTAATTGAGGCAATTGCTTCGTTGATTTTGACAACAAAAATAGTAGAAATGCACCGTGAATAAAATAAATTCAGTGCCTGATTACTATTTGCCAAAGTGATTGCAGTTCTATGATTTTAATTGAAGCAGTGAATATCGTTTATTATTTCTAGGAGTGATTTATCATCACGAATCAAAGAAAAAATTTTCTTTCATCGTTTTTTCACATTTCAACTCCTATAGAAAAAAAAAGTAAATGCGAAAATATATTTTTCACGACGTATGTTGTGTACATGACGTATATTTTGAGATATATCTACCTGGTAAATATATCTGAAATATATAAATTGTGTAACATGTGTGAACAATATAATTTTGCAACGTTTGCTACAGTATTTCTATGTTTTCTATAAAATGCTTCCTGTTGCTAATTGAGGCAATTGCTTTGTTGCTTTTGACAAAAAAAATAGTAGAAATGCACCGTGAATGAAATAAATTCAGTGCCTGATTACTATTTGTCAAAGTGATTGCATTTCTATGATTTTAATTGAAGCAGTGAATATCGTTTATTATTTCTAGGAGTGATTTATCATCACGAATCAAAGAAATAATTTTCTTTCATCGTTTTTTCACATTTCAACTCCCATAGAAAAAAAAAGTAAATGCGAAAATATATTTTTCACGACGTATGTCATGTATATCACGTTTATTTTGAGATATATCTGATGTAAATATCCCGGAAAATATACTTAAATTATATAAATTGTTTAACACGTGTGAAGAACATATTTGTGCAACGTTTGATTTCACTTTATTAGAAAGTTTGCTACTTTATTTCTATATTTACCATGAAATTGTTGCTGTTACTTACTGAGGCACTAGCATCGTTCCTTTTGACAACAAAAATAGAAGAAATGCACCGTGAATAAATTTAATTCACTGCTTGATTACTGTTTGTCGAAATGATTGCAGTCCTGTGATTTTAATTGCAGCACCGGATATCGTTTATTATTTCTAGGAGTAATATGTGATCATAAGCCATACAAATCATTTTCTTTCACCACTTTTACGTGTTTCAACTCCCATAGAAAATAAAGTATACTCAAATATATATTTTTCACGTAAAATTTTATATTTTTAAACATATTTTTCGACTATACTTTATTTTCATTGGAGCCAGAGACTCAAATTGTTCTTTTGCTGAAACGATTAAAGTTCTGTATCTTTAATTTCTTCAGTCTTGAACCCTTTTTTTATTTAACTTAATATCCAGTTTACAAACGTGTCGTTTAAACAAAAAATTATGCAATTGTACGTTATTTGACCGAATTATCAAGCTACCGATGCCCAAAAGTTACTAACTTTCCATCATTCGATTGACCTAAAATTCTTTTTCAAAAATTCTTCTTCCTGCTTCAAAGAATATTTTCAAAAGCTGTAATCAGCTTCTCTTCTCTCTTGTGTTCATCCCCTCAAGTATTAAAAAATAAGGATACTCAAATACAATAAAATAAATTACGATTAACTATGAACTCATTTTTAATCTACCAAAAACCGTTAAAATTGCTCAACAATGATGATAATTACAAATGAAGTTTGTCCAAAGGCTGTCCTCGACTGCTTACTTTGTAAAATAACGAAGTCTCGCAATGATCTGAAATTAAATACCGAAACTCTGTGTATAAAAAAAAAAACGTTAATTGATTCACCTATTAGCAAGGGCAAATATTAATCGCACTTGAATCCATCAAACTCTTATCTTCGCTTCTTCCTTTCCTGGAAACATCCAAATTCGGCTTCGAAATTCATCACAGTATTCTTCTTCCCACGTAAACGAAGATGATGCGGAGAATTAGCTTCTTCTTTTTACTCCTCCATTCGGTGTTTATTGCTTGATTTTCATGGAACGAAACTGCAATGTCTGTAATTTACCTCGAAGGAGATGAAACGTTGCGCTCGACATGCTGTCCATAGCATCGGCTCTTCGTCGGTTCAACGAAACAAGTTAAAACTTTTCACCTGCGTCCCCTGAGAGCATTCGCGGAGAGATCCCCAGGTGTCTCTATCTCTCTCACACACTCTCGCTTCACCCTCGTCGACCACGAAGACTATCTATAGCGTTATGCTTCGGTTGCATCACGTACTCTCGGCTCTCCGGAATACGCTCCGCTCTGCAGCTCTTCTATACTTCGCATCCAAGGCGAGACTCGTAACGGAACCTTTTTTTATTTCTGGCGCGAGCTCTCCTTCGCGGATCACGAGGAAAAAAAGTCAACGATGTTGTATTCATCGTCGTCATTTTTATACAACATTCCTCGTTCTTGTTCAGTGCCAACTTTTATTAGGCGTTGGATCGTCACGTTCATGTCCAATCAAAAATATCCTATCACCTGAAACTAAAAAAAAAACAAAATGATAATCGGAGTAGCGTTTGACATAAAAAGTAATTCAATCTTGGAATATTGGATCGTGGATTCGAATTTCGATTGGAATTTATTCACCGGATGGAAAGTGATTATTGATTGGTTCAACAAATTTATTGGTTAGCTATAAACTAAATGGTCGGCTCGAACAATTAAATTGCCTGAAGCGTATTTCAATGTGCAGTTGATTGGAACCCTTTTTCTCCATTCGCATAGAGAAATTCTCTATTAAGAGTTATCACAGTGGAAAATGTGATTTAATTTAATTAAAATCACAATAATTATTTTAGTTAAATTAACATTTATTTTACCCCAAGTAGCGGAGACTTTGTAATTATTGAAATTTAATTAACATTTATTTAACCGTAAGTAGCGAAAAGTTTATTCGGACAAATTACTTTTTGTTTACAACAAAAATACGTACAGGAATGGCTAATTCCTTTTTTATCGTCGATATAACGATACCTTGAGCTGATTCTACGTGTTATTTTTAGTTTTTCACGCTGCCAATATCGTTACCTTAAGGCAAATAGATGTTTATGGCGATGATACTCGATAGATAAATTCAAAAGGATTGCAGATGAATCAATTAAATTTTACTAATGATAAACTAACGTTTAATAATGAAATTTAAATAACGATACCTTGAGGTGATTCTACTGGTTTTTTTTTGGAGTTTTTCACGTTTAGAAATTTGACGAATACTTGAACTATCATTGCCTTAAGGTAGATAGATGTTAAATGGCACTCATACTTGATGGATTAATTCAAAACAATTGTAATCAAATGAATAAAATTTTCATCATTTTCGCGCATTTCATTCTGTGCATCTGATCGTAACAACAAATAAATTTTGTGGTTGCAATAATTATTTTATTGCTCTCGAGGAATATTTATTGAATTAAATGAATTTCAGCTACGTGAACAAAATATTTGTTTCAATATTGTATCGGTGGATACAACATTTCATACTTTCTGTCACTGAATAGAGATTCGTTGTTACGAAAATTGTTTTATTGAACAAGAATGATGAATTTTTGTTCTTTCACTTCAATAATATTGCTTTCTATTAATTGTTTATTACAAAATTTCAATTGATTGAATTTGTTTGATAAAATTGTTGGCTTAATTTTGCTTTTTGTTTTGAGAGAATAATTTGGAATTTTTTTTTCGATATCGATGATGATGTACTTGAGGAAGAGGATGAAATAGTTTTAAGGAAGTGCTTTAAAAAGTTTGCCTGTTACGAGCTGCAACTTTTAAAGAAGTCAAGTCGATAAGCTCCGTCATTACGTGGGTGTTTCTCAAGATGGTTCCTGGTTCGTATAGGTTGGCTATAGAGCAAGCTTCTCGACCAAGGAAAAGGAAAAAAGAAAGGGCGCTTTACTTTTGCTATCGTTCAGGGTTCCCGAAATCCCAACGGTTGCTATGACGACGCGGCTGGGACGAACCCTGACCCTCGTTTTCCCCGGGCCCGAAGCAGGGGTAGAGAGAGAGAGAGAGAGAGATCACCTCGAGAGAGCTTTCGAATAAAAGCTTTCGATTCGATACATAAAAAAAAATATAGGCCATGCGACAGAGATACCAATTACTCGTTATTTTTTACAGTTCGGTAACTTCTGAAAATAATTGCTTGGACCGTGAGATGATGGCTTAATAATTTTTTTTTTTCATTCGCTGTTGCATGAACTATATTTATTCAATTTTTGATATAAATTTGGTAGACTCTCTACGACACATCTATCATTTTGAGCCAATAAAATCATTTTTTTTAGCATTGATTGCACGGAAATAGTTTTAAACAATTTTTTATTGTTATTCTCCTTTTCTTATTTAGCAGAATTATTAACTGCATTTCTATTATAGATTCACCGTATCGATAAATTAGTTGGTTTAAAAAATTAGACAGTGTCTTTAAATAAATGATTTTTTCAAGACATTTATCGAATTGTCTTCCATCAAAGTTAATCTGTTAATCTAATTAAATTTTTCTACGCGAATTAATTCATAAATTTTATTTAAATGTTAGAATAATGCTTGATAAATTACTTTGTTTCTGCTATCTGTGCGTTGAACTACATTTTGGCCGAGTTACGAGACGACAAACACCAGCTTACAAAAACAATTGGTCGGGACTGACGAAACGTTAATTAATTTATTAATATACACGGCCACTCATTAAATGTTCATTTGTTCGAAATTTAATCTATTTTTAATATAAAGTTGATAGATTATCTGAAAGATCTGTCATTTCGAGCGAATAAATTAGTTTTTGTTTCAAAAATTAGCAAATTTAATTTATTAATATGAATTTTTTAATGAAAAATTAAACTATCAACGAGGAATTGTTACAAAAATATATTTTTAAATAAACAAAGAAGGAAAACTAGTCTGACAATAACGTGTCCTCGTATTCGTTAAATAAAATATAAAATAAATTCGTTATGCAACGTGAACCGACAGCGACATTTTTGGGGATCCGAAAGTTTTTTGACTAACTTGTAAAATCGCATTTCAGTAAATCCTGCGTGACAAAAAAAAACGATGATGCTTCTCGCGTTACAGTAATGTCTCTGTGAGAGTACGTGGTTTCCACGTAAATTTACTCGCGTTCACCGAAACTCTCTGTGGAGAAGTTGGAAATCAAAGTAACTCGGTAACCCCAAACCGCAGACTCCTATACAACCGTGGCATTATCAACTTAGCGACTTAGGTTAATTAACGTCTAGCCGATGTTTCAACCCCCTGCTCTCTGTACAGCCAAAACCATGGCTGAAGCAGCACAATGTGTACCAAGTTTGTGCTACTTGGCTCGGTTCAAAGATCTTCTTTGAACTGAGAAGACCCATTCGCTGTATCTAAAGTCATTCGAAATTGAGACCGAGGTCAGCATCCAAGAATGGGACGACGAAGTATAAACAAAAGCCTTTCTCTCTTTGAACACTTCGTCTGATGATGAGAAATTAAAATTTTCTCTTCTGCGGGGATGGTTATGTCAATTCTGGTTTCCTCGTAGAGGAAATGGTATTACAATTATTCATAAAATAAAAAAATTAGTACGTCAAATTTCATAAAGTTTAAACCCCTTAATTGATTCTCACCTAATTGAAAACCAAGTATTTTCATCCTCCTAGCCAATTAGATAACCGATGGTTATCTCAATTCTAGCTTCCTCGTAGAGGAAGTTGTATAAAAGTTTTCAATAAAACAAAAAATTTGGTACAATGTTAAATTTCATAAAGTTTAAACCCCTTAACTGATTCTCACCTAATTAAAAACCAAGTATTCTCATCCCCTAGCCAATTAGATAACCGATGGTTATCTTGATTCTGACTTCCTCGTAGAAGAAATTGTATTAAATTCTTCAATAAAATAAAAAATTTAGTACAATGTCAAATTTCATAAAGTTTAAACCCCTTAATTGATTCTCACCTAATTGAAAACCAAGTATTCTCATCCCTTAGCCAATTAGATAACCAATGGTTATCTCGAGTCTGACTTCCTCGTAGAGGAAATTGTATTAAATTCTTCAATGAAATAAAAAATTTAGTACAATGTCAAATTTCATAAAGTTTAAACCCCTTAATTGATTCTCACCTAATTGAAAACCAAGTATTCTCATCCCCTAGCCAATTAGATAACCAACGGTTATCTCAATTCTGGCTTCCTCGTAGAGGAAATGGTATTAAAATTTTCAATAAAACAAAAAATTTGGTACAATGTCAAATTTCATAAAGTTTAAACCCCTTAATTGATTTTCACCTAATTCAAGACCAAGTATTCTCGTCCCTTAACCAATTAGTATGCCAAGTTTCAATTTGATAGATGAAAAATTTACCAAAGGTAGAGCAAGAATAGATTTTTTTCGAAAAATTATATAAATTTATGATTTTATAAAATCTAAATCCTTTGGTCGATTATTGACAAACTCAATATCGAACAACCTTGTCCTTTGGCCTATTCTTGTAGAAAGTTTTAACTCGACGGCTAAAAATTTACCAAAGCTAGAGAGCGTACTTTCTTTTTTCGAAAAATTCAAACAATCATAAAATGAATCACGCACGCACGCACGCACGCACGCACGCACGCACGCACGCACGCACGCACGCACGCACGCACGCACGCACGCACGCACGCACGCACGCACGCACGCACGCACACGCGCGCGCGCGCACACACACACACACACACGTGCGCGCCCGCAGTCATTTTTTCGAAATAAGATTTTTTAACGTTTTGGAATATTTTAAGTACTCTGAAATAAAAATCTCGAGAACATTTTGTTTTGGAAACAGCTTCCTTCCGTCGTTATTGATATTAATATCATTTGATGAAACATTACGATTAATCTTTACGAGATTACAAAATAATTAATAAAGAGCTTAGAGAACTGAAAATCTAGACATACGCAGTAGAAATTTAATAATAATTTAGCTGTCTGGTGTCATCTTGGATTTATTCAATCTCCCTGAGCAAAAGGGCTGTAGATTTCTCGTCAATTTAAGTATTTTTACCACTTAACAGAATATTATGTCAACGATTTATTATACTTTTCACAGAATAACGATTAAACCGAAAGAAAACCTTACCAGATTAAAAAAAGTTAATCAACAGCTTAAAGAGTAGGAAATCTGGAGATACGCAGTAGAAATTTAATAATATTTTAGCTGTCTTATGTCATC
Organism: Cylloceria caligata; assembly: GCA_963942595.1. Lineage (NCBI taxonomy): Eukaryota > Metazoa > Arthropoda > Insecta > Hymenoptera > Ichneumonidae > Cylloceria > Cylloceria caligata. The sequence goes on along the minus strand of OZ012707.1, from coordinate 4,389,529 downwards.
TCGAATTTATTCAATCTCCCTGAGCAAAAGGGCTGTAGAGTTCTCGTCAATTTAAGTATTTTACCACTTAACAGAATATTATGTCAACGATTTATTATACTTTTCGCAGAATAACGATTAACCCGAGAGAAAACCTTACCAGATTAAAAAAAGTTAATGAACAGCTTAAAGAGTAGAAAATCTGATGATACCCAGTTGGATATTTGTAATATTTTAGTTGTCTGGTGTCATCTAGGATTTATTCAATCTCCTTTCGTAAAAGGGCTGTAGAGTTCTCCTCGACAGAACGAAGAACGAAACATACAGTTTCCGGGAGAATGGAAAACCGCGAAATCGATTGTATCCTCATGATCAAGGGCAAACAAGAGAGAGAGAGAGAAAGAGAGAGAGAGGGGACAGAGCGAGACTCTTTCTATGGAGTGAGAAAGAGAGAGAAATAGAGGGAAATGGAAATGGAAAGGGAAGGGCTACGAGCGGAAACCGAAGACCGTAGGCTGCTACCATTACCGTTGTCGCTGTACAGTCGAAGAGATGAGGGTTGTGATATACAGAGAATGAGAGAGAGAGAGAGAGAGAGAGAGAGAGAGAGAAAGAGAAAGGGAATACAGGATTTAAATCGGGGGTGAATGGTAGATTGAGGATGATGGGGGCTCGAGGTATCGGATTATAACCTTCCTGCAGGATATAATTGAATTTTAAACTCCCTCTATCCTATGTACACACGATATCTTTTGAGTTATCGTACCTACGGTCTTCTCTCCGATATATCGGTCCGCCGGTTCAGTCAAAAGTGCAGTGTCTACCCTTTCGAGAAATTAATATTACATGAGAAAAATAAAAACATCAAAGAATTCCTATTTCATGGGATTATTTAAAATTTTTGTAATCTCTTACTCGAATAAAATGTCATTAAATTTCTTATTTTTAAATAATTATTTGTAATCGAAAGAAATATGTACAAATTCGTCTTTTTATTTTTTTAAATAACTCTTGATACAGTCGAGTCATTGATTTTTTATCGAACGAGTATTATTATTATTATTATTATTATTATCATCAATTGATTCTGTATTTCATACAAATGCTCTGCGGAATATAATTAAGTGTTAAACTCTCTCCGTCCTATGTACACGCGATATCTTTTTAATTATCGTACCTACACTTTTGAGAAATTAATTTTACACGGGAACAATATGAATATTGAAGGACTCGTATTTTGGGAAGTTTTAACTTTTTTTTAACTCTCTATTACTATTACTATTTCTTTTATAAAAGAAATTACTATTTCTTTTAAGAATTACTAATAAGAAAGAAATTACTATTTCTTTTATAAAAGAAATAGTAATAGTAATCGTATGCATCGAAACTTATAAGTTTCGATGCATACGAGTTGTTTTTTTTTTTTTTTTGGAACGAGTGTTACTGTTATTATGAAAGTATAAAAATGGTTTTGGGTTTTCCAGAGATGTCGACATAATTATATTTTAAGCTCTCTTCATCCTGTGTACACACGACATCATTCGAGTTATCTTTGCTCCCTTTTCTCTCTCTCACTGTACGTTCCTTAAAAAGTGGAATTTATCCTTTAGAGAAATTAATTTTACACGAGAAAGGTATGAATATTGGAGGATTCGTATTTTAGGAAGTTTTGACTTTTTTTTAACTCTCCGCTTTGTTGAATAGTCATTTAGATTATTATTTTTAAATAATAATGAAGTAATGATAAAAAAATATATAAATTACTATTTCTTTTATAAGTTTCGATGCATACGAGTTGTTTTTTTTTAAACGAGTTTTACTATTATTATAAAAGTATAAAAATGGTTTTGCGTTTTGCCAGAGATGTCGACATAATTACATTTTAAGCTCCCTTCATCCAATGTACACGCGATATCATTTGAGTTATCGTATCTTTGTTCTTCTTTCTTTCTCTCTCACTGTACGTTCATTCAAAAGTGGACCTTACCCTTTTGAAAAATTAATCTTCCATAAAAAAGATATGAATATTTAAAGATTCGTATGTTACGAAGTTTTAACATTTTTTTTAACTCCCGCTCAATTAAAAAGTCATTTAGATTCTTATTTTTAAGTAATAATGAATAATTGATAAAAAATATATAAATTCAAATGTTTGCCAACAAGTTTCGATGCAGACCTGACTTTTTTTTTTACACTTCGAGTGTTACTATTATTATCAAGCTATAAAAATGATTTTGAGTTTTCCAGAGACGTCGGTATAATTGAATTTTATGTTTCCCTCGTCCTGTGTACACAAGATATCATTTGAGTTGTCGTACCTTTGCTCTCCTTTTTCGCATTGGTCGTCCATATCAATGTCGAGTCTCTGCCCTATCGAGAATTTAATATTATACGAAGAAAAAGAAGAAAAAAAAACGAATATCAAAGGATTCGTGTTTCACGAGATTTTTTTATTATAAAAAAAAATATCTAAATAAAAAGTTAAAAGAATAAGAATAATTTATATTGATAATTTATGAAAATATATAAATTAGTCTTTTTGTTTTTAAATAAGCTGCCAAGCATTTACCATTCACGGATTTATTCACGAAAGAAAATAATAATAATTTCATAAAGTTGATGAAACTATTTTTCTTTCACAATATTTCTTTCACTGAATATCCATTTTAATTGAAATTCTCATTCCTATTTCGATCATTGGTGAAAGTAAAGATATATCTCCCATCACCTTTTCAAAAATTCAATTCAGCGTGTGACATAGACGAGAAATATTTTGAATGTCAACTATTCGTTAAATAACAAAAAGTTCATTTATTCAATCTGAACGATTTTTCGAATTCTCTACTGCCAACTTGATATCCAGCTTTGAAGTACGAAACGTGTGTATTTGATTGTGTGCGTATGCAATCCTCGCTGTACTCTCTTCGATTAATTTTCCCAGCAGGAAATACCAGAATTCCCGAAAGCCTTTAGTTTCGGCTTTTTTCTCTCTCCTTCTTTCTTTTTTTTTCTCTCTCTCTCTCACACACACTATTCATTCGCGTGTACATGAAATATACAACTAATAACGAGATATGGATTGATGGTATGGTACTACGAGGTGCATTGCCCATTTTACGAAGAGACGTGTACACGTTTGCTGTTCCTGTTTCTCGCAGTTTCCCAATATTTTATATTGACAGGCTCCGCACGTTTCCAGAATCGTCCATGTGAAAAGTGGATAAATGCGAGAGGTGGAAATAAAATTTTGGAACTTCTTTATTAGAGATACAAATGCTAGACATTTGTGCGATGTTCGTTTCAGTTGTTTGTTTATTTAAAAAATAATTCAAACGTGTGTTGTTCGTGTAAACATCTTTTTGACAATTGAACTTTCGGTCGATATTTGAGAAGCAATGGAAATCCCTGGATTTTTATCTCGTTTTATCAAGGTTACTAAATTAAGTTACATTAACGAGAGATGAGTGACTGAGGATAAAGCTTCGTCTCATATGCAACGGACTCTAGTTCGATTTCCGCGGTTGATATCATTTAAATACTTTTTCAAGTGTGCTCGATTGACAAAAGATCAAGTTTTAATAAGTCTATGCCCAAGAACTATCAGTGACGAGTGTTGGTTCGGAGTTCCAGTTTTGGGGGTATCCTTGGAGGTTCTTATCACTCGGATAGTGATCTCCGGTTAGGGTAGTTGCTAGAGCATTGAATCCTTGGGCGGAGGTGCTGCTCTGAGCAACCCTGGTGGTCGTGCTGGAGTTTACACGTATTACCATCAGGGATTTGGGTAGAAATCGACTGTATCGGCAGGAGGTTTTCTGCAGTTTTCCTGGCCCTTAGAGAATACTATATATAGTAGGAAAATCAGCTACAGCTATATGAGTGAGGATTGTAAAAAGGACCAATAAAATTAAAGAATTTTATAAGGGACATCACCCGAAATTTTCCCGGAATGAAACTATGAAAAGCAGAATGGAAATAAGGCGTTCTAATGATTGAGTCGAGGGGTTTGGATATTCTTGTGACTCATTAAGGGTTAATATCGTTTTGGAATAAAATTGATTTAAATAAAAATGAGATTTCAATAAAATTTATAATGAGATAAATTAAATTTGAAAAAAAATGATTTAAAGAAATTATTAGAATACAAAATGTTTGACATTAAAGGTAGATTCGATTATCTTTTAAAGAAACTTATTACTTTTATTCCAAATGAAATATTTAAGGAAGAATAATATAAGAAGCTCTCAATCAATGATCCACGACTCAAACTTCTAATTATCTTTCTCTTTCAATTGCATAAATCATAAAATAAATCAAATTTAATGATATCGATTGCTTATTTTTAAAAGCGAATAATTGACACTTTTACAACTCTGTCAATAACTTCTCTACCAACAAAGCGACTTTACCGCGTTTTAATTCCAGCAAATAACTTTACCACAATACAACTCGAGTGTAATACAACACTACCGGGTGATAACTCTACCACGAGACAACTTTATGATGTTGCTGATGATAAAAAAAACAGAAAGTTATCTCGTGGTTGGGTTATAGAGTGTGGCAATGTTGTAATATGTAAAGCGGTGCATATGTTTTTCAGAAGTAAATCATTTTTTTGTGGTGAAGCAATTATATGGAAGAGTTATCAATGTTTTAAATGATTAACGATCTTTTTCCCTACGTAGTTTTACTCAAAACGCTGTACTCGAACGAGAATTATATCAAGAGCTGTCAATTAATGCTCCACGACTCAACTTTCTAATTATCGTCTTCTTATAATCACATAAAAGATGAAATAAATCAAATTAAATAAATTCGATTGGTTATTTTTAAAAGAAAATAATACCGCGCTTTATTCTCGGCAAATATCTTTACTGCAATACAATAATACAACACTACGAGGTGATAACTTTACCACGAGACAATTCTATGGTTCTTCTAATGATAAAAAAGTAGAAAATTGTCGTGTGGCAGAGCTTAATATGTAAAGTGACGCAGACGTCTTCTAGAATTAATTCGTGGTAGATTCGTTTTTTTTTTGTGTTGAAGCAATTACACGGAACAGTTATCATGTGTCAAATGATTAAAAATCTTTTTCCTCGCGTAGTTTTACTCCAAATGCTGTACTCGAACGAGACATATATCAAGATCTGTCAATTAATGCTCCACGACACAACTTTATAATTATCTTGTCCTTATAATCGATTGGCTATTTTTAAAAGAAAATAATACCGCGCATGATTCTCTGCAAATAACTTTACTGCAATATAATAATACAACACTACGAGGTGATAACTTTACCACGAGACAATAACTTTACCACGAGAGAATTCTACGGTTCTTCTAATAATAAAAAAGTAGAAAAATGTCGTGTGGCAGTGTGTAATATGTAAAGTGACGCAGACGTTTTCTAGAATTAATTCGTGGTAGATTCGTTTTTTTTTTGTGTTGAAGCAATTATACGGAACAGTTATCATGTGTCAAATGATTAAAAATCTTTTTCCTCGCGTAGTTTTACTCCAAATGCTGTACTCGAACGAGAATTATATCAAGAGCTGTCAATTAATGCTCCACGACTCAACTTTCTAATTATCTTCTTCTTATAATCACATAAAAGATTAAATAAATCAAATTAAAGAAATTCGATTGGCTATTTTTTAAAGAAAATAATACCGCGCTTTGTTCTCTGCAAATATCTTTACTACAATACAATAATACAACACTACGAGGTGATAACTTTACCACGAGACAACTGTACGGTTCTCCTAATGAGAAAAAAGTAAATAATTGTCTTGCGGTAGGGTTTTACAATGCGGTAATATTTTACGGTGCAGTAAGGTTTTACAGTGCGGTAAAGTTTTAGAGTGTGGCAGTGTTGCAATACGTAAAGTGACGCAGACGTTTTCTAGAATCCATTCGTGATAGATTTGTTTTTTTTTTTTTTGTGGTGAAGCAATTATATGAAAGAGTTATCAATGTGTCAAATGATTCACAATCTTTTTCCTCGCATAGTTTTACTCCAAACGCTGTACTTGAACGAGAATAACATCAGGAGCTCTCAATTAATGCTCAACGACTCAACCTTCTAAGTATATTCTCCTTAGAATCACATGAAACATTAAATAAATCAATTGAAATGAATTCGATTGACTATTTTTAAAAGCAAATAATACCACACTTTAATCCCCACAAATAACTTTATTACAATACCATAATCCAACACTACGAGGTGATAAATTTACCACGAAACAATTCTACGGTACTTCTAATGATAAAAAAGTAGACAATTGTTTTCCGGTAGGGTTTTAGAGTGTGGTAGCGTTTCAGAGTGTGGTAGCGCTTTTAGGGTGTGACAGTGTTGTAATATGTAAAGTGACGCAGACTTTTTCTAGAATTCATTCGTGGTAGATTTGTTTTTTTTTTTGTGGTGAAGCAATTATATGAAAGAGTTATCAATGTGTCAAATGATTCACAATCTTTTTCCTCGCATAGTTTTACTCCAAACGCTTTACTTGAACGAGAATAATATCAGAAGCTCTCAATTAATGCTCAACGACTCAACCTTCTCAGTATATTCTCCTTAGAATCACATGAAACATTAAATAAACCAATTGAAATGAATTCGATTGACTATTTTTAAAAGCAAATAATTATTACAATACTATAATCAAACACTACGAGGTGATAAATTTACCACGAAACAATTCTACGATTCTTCTAATGATAAAAAAGTAGAACAATGTCTTCCAATAGTGTTTTAGAGTTTGACAGTGTTGTAATTTGTTAAGTGGTGCAGACATTTTCAAGAATTAATTCGTGGTAGATTCGTTTTTTTATTACACAATCTATTTCCTCGCGTAGTTTTATTCCAAATGCTGTACTTGAACGAGAATAATATCAGAAGCTCTCAATCTTTTTAATCCACCTCTCCATCTAATTATATTTAAAGAAATTATTCTTCATTAAACGTAACCAACATTTATCAATGAACCTTAAAATTTGATTATATTTTAATAAAAAAGTTTACAATACATTTACCTCTCGTAATTCAGCACAAAATAAAACACTCGAACAGAAATAAATATCAGGAGCTCTCAAACGATACTTCACTGCAACTCGACCTTCTAAATTCCCATTCCGTATACTGGAAAAAACGTTCGTTCCTAGGATCTAGTTTCGCGGTGCTTGGCAAGCCTCAGTCACATAGAAATAATGAAGGAATCGAGACGGTGCGCTCGCATCGTAAAACTGGGTCAGTTTCTCGCTTCGTTCGAAACAGAGATATCGTTGGAGAGGTCCTTGCATCAGGTCGCGCTTTGAGCTTCAACGATATTGTCGCCGTTGAACAGATTGAAAAAAAACAACATCTTTTTAAAAATATTTAATCGAGTTAACCGAGTGTTCCGTTTTCTATGTTTTCCTTGAGAATAAATATGAATTATTCATTCGTCTATTATACCATGAAACAAAAGCTCTTTCTATCTCTCTGTTCGTATTCTCGCGGAGCACATTTTCCCAAGTTGTATCATTCCCTTTACGGCTAAGAGAGAATTTCAATCTGAAATTGATTCTCGGTAGAACTCTCGAGGAGAATATCGCACGAGCTTGTAAGAATCCTGTTTAAAATTCGTGATAAAAACCAGCTTTGCTTGGTATCAGGACGGAGAATCGAAAAGGGAGTCCCTTTAGAGATTGACTCTCGCGAGTATAAGAGGATCCGCTGGAGAACCTCTGCCAGCGAAGAATGCACGCTTCGAGCATGACTCGTATTTACCGGGCTACAAGGAACAGTGGTTTCTCCACTCTGCATTGCTTCAACGTTGCAACTCCACCAGCAACGAGGATTCCCTCGCAGCGTAACCTCATACCTTGAGGCTGGATCGAGTGAAGGGTCGAAGTGATTTCGAATTGAGCTCCCAGCTCCGGGTTTCGGTCGAGCATCGAGGATGAGAAACAATTCGAATCGTTAATGCTCGAAGCGATAATTCGTAAAAAGAGGTTACGTAAAAAAATTTATTGGATTGTGGTCTCTGGAGTAAATTGAGAGACTGCTACGAATCTTGGAAGAGACACAAGGACTTGAGATGATACCGAATTATACAGATTTTTATCTCGTTGCAACGACAAAGAAATATTTAAATATTTTATTTTAGAAAAATCCGGGAATCCCCTTGAGAAGAATTCTTCAAAGAGGGAGGATTGCTCCTTCTTTCATTCTAATATCCAATAAATTATTTTTAAATAATAAAAGTTGCAAACGGTTGATTATCTTGAAAGAAATAAGATTGATTCAATAAAAATTAAGATAATTTAACGCATTTTGTTAAGAATTTTTAACTCAATTTAAAAAAATGGTTTTCATATCATTGAAATTATTATTAGAAGTAAAAAAATTCGGAATTTACAAAGTAAATAAGATTTTGTGATCCGAATCAGAACTCTATCGGACACCAAATCGTGATTTTGTTCTGGCAATAGATGAATCGATTCTGCTTCGAGGCGATAAGTCTTTGGAGGCAACAAGGGATTTACCGGATACGAAATCGTTGAGATTTTCTTCTTACCGAGAGTCGCTGCTTCGAATAAGTTCAGCATACAGCTTCTCTGTCTTTAAAGTCCTCGGTTGGAATGGTGTTCATGGCCCGAGGACTTTGCCACAGCGAGATATACTCCTACTCGAGGCTCAGAGAAGTCTCGTTACATGTCCAGGAGAAAGACAGAGACGGAGAGGGCCTAATGCTCTCTCGGGGCCTTAGGCAACGAGACAAGAGAGAATGTCGAGTTTCGCGAGGGACCGAAAGAGAATGAACGGCAGCAGCAGCAGCCGCAGCATCAGCACCAGCAGCAAACACGACTCGGTCAGTCAGCAGCAATGTTTCTTTGGTATACACGTAGACCTCGAAACGAAACACGTTCCTTTTCGCTGGCTGAAGCAACTGAAAACTATTTACCTACAGTACTCTCGACCTGGATGCTGGTGCACCTTCAAGAGTACCAGTTATACCCTTTCTGGATCGTCCGAAGCCACTCATTTGGATTAATTAGCTTCGTACTAATTGAAAAGTTGTAGAAATTGCAATTCCACCACACGTTCTAAATTAAAATTCTCTTCGTCTGTAAAAACATATTTATTTAAGATGAAAATGAAATATTTTTATCAAGATAAATACTTTTTGTTAGAAGATTACTTCTAGCTTCTGGGAATTAAATGAAATTTAAATTAAAATAAAACAAATCAAAATTAAAGTGAATAAACGTTAAATTTAAAAAATTCTAATTTAAAGAAAGACTAAGACATTTTTGTTTAATTGAAAAGTTACAACTATTGGGATTGTGTTATATTTTGAATAAAAATTCGATTCTTTAACAAAATATATTTATTTAATACGAATATTAAATATTTCTATCAAGATAAATTCTTTTGCTGAAAGTAGAATCCTTGAAGGAATTCCTAAGAATTAATAATGAAATAAAATAAAAGAAATTAGTTGATACTTGCATTAAAATGAATTAACATTAAATTCCAAAAAAAAAGTTTATAAAAATGTGATAAATAAAATTTAAATAAATTGAAAAGTTACAATAATTGGAATTTTGCTACTTTTTTTTATTAAAATTCGATTTATCTTTAGAAAATATATTTATTTAACACAAATATTTGATATTTATATAAAGATAAATAATTTTAATGAGAGAATCTTCATTCTCAACCTCCTCCTTAACATTAATGACGACAATATTGAGAAAATGCAAGAATAATTAGCTACGATGCGCAAAGATTATTCCTACGACAGACTAATAACCGCAAAGTCATCAGATGCAAGTCGTTACAATACTGTCGTTGTATTTCGGTTTATCTCAAAGTCTCTCGATTGTTGTGCAATTATGTTGCATTGTTTTCACAACGTTTTATAGTCGCACGCGGGTCACCGCAAAGACTCGAATGAAAGCCTCATATGTGTATAAGATTTGCACAAGACGTCGCATTGCAGTTTCACCCGAGTCTCGTGTAGTAGTCAAACGACTTACATTCGAAGTTTATGAGACGCGTTTGCGACCGCAACCACGAGACAACTATATTTTAATTTTTTTTTAACTTGGTATCGAGACGATACGTCGTTACTTGATAACGATAGTTGCGTTAGTCCCGATAGTGCTGGCAATTATTTCAAGAACTAACGATCGATTGAAATAAATTAAAAAATTCAATCGATCAAAATTTAATGTCAAAGGAATTATCGTTGAATTAGTTGATACAAAATTACTAAATGAAAGAAAAGAAATTTGTAATTCAAAAGATTCAATTATAATATTTGTTTACGATAAAGTGAATGTGATACAAGAAATTACTTTTTGCCTATCAAAAAATCTGAAAAGAAGCAATTATTTTGATATTTTTTGATAAAAAGATGTCGTATAATACGATAGTACTTTGTTAATTGAATTGTTTTTAACGAATGAGCCTTTAAAGGATCTCCTGATAATATATTACTCTCTGTCTCTCTCTCTGTCTCTCTCTCTCTCTCTCTCTCTCTCTCTCTCTCTCTCTTTGTAACGTTTTTACATTAGCGAAATAACTGAAATCTCTTTGCGTAACGAATACTGTTTAGCCTGGTTGTTATTGCACTTTTGAGATATGATACTCTCAAAAGTTCCTAGCCTTTCCGTATCACCCGAAGGCGCACATTTGAATTAATTATTCTGTCACTAATTAAAAAGATGGAGACATCTTTCTCTGTAACGATCTGAATAAAAAATCATTTGATCTTTATAAAAAAAATTTTTTTAAAACATTCAATTAACATAAAAATGAATTATTTCTATCAAGATAAATTCAATTATTACAAAAAGTATAATTCCTAAAATTTATTTATAAAAAACCGTAATAAAATGAAAAATATAATTAAAACGTTTAAAAATAATAAAAATAAATTTGAAGAAAATGTGATAAATAAGATTTATTTTCCGATAAATTTAATATCACGGTTGAATAAATTATTTTGTATTCATCGAATGAATCTATTTGTAAAAAAAGGGAGTTTTGTTGAGGAAAAAGGATATTTTCTCAGCCAGCGATATGACGTAGTGCACCGATTGAATCGTTTTCTACGAACGAGACTTTGAAGGGTCTCCTGATAATCTTTCTCTCTCCGCGACGTCTTTATAGTGACGTATGCCCGATGCTGAAGGGCGAGCCGAGGCGATGCGCCGAGGATAGCATCGCGGCAGGCTCTCGAGAGTCCGCAGCTCGTAAATCCTTGGATTCTCGGTGTTGGCAATCCATTCGGAGATATTACCTGGTCCGCGCGACGACCGAGCGTTTATTGCATCGAAGCGCAGAGGTTCTACGACTCGTGAGTCTCTCTTGGCTCGCCGCTTCGTTCCCCTCTGGCGTTTCGTCGTATATATATATATACGACGAGTCTCGGATTTGCAACTTGCTCTTCGTTCTCATTTCCTCCGCTGGTTCGAGGACAACCCTCCGTGCACGGTGCTACCGTGCTCCCGGATTCTCTCTCGAGGCTCCCCATGAAAAGCACCCACTCGTTCGCTGTAGAGTGCTTTCTCCTTGAATTTCTCTTTCACTGTGCAAAGTAATTGCTAAAAAGATCTAATCCCGTGTTTTCGGGATGAAGAAGAAAAATAAAAAACGAAAGTCGGACCATTTCAGATCATTAGAAAGATTTTTTTTTTTTTACTATTATTTAACTGTGCGTAGTACTCTACACACATAGGGAGATGATGAATAATTACTATTGGAAAGATTAATTTTCTTTCCATTGTACAGCATTTCGGGTTTTTATGCATGGATATAAATTATTGATCGGTACAAGCAATTTGCAAAGTTAAATACGCTTCAGGGGATTAATTTGGTTCGACGTAACAATCAATGTGGATGGCCTAACCGATTTATTGATTATTAATCGATTTGTTGTTGACAAATTGATTGCATCGATAAATTAGTTGATTGCCAATCAATTAATCGGTTGTTAGCCAATTGGTTAAATCGACAAATTAGGCGATTACCAACCGATTCATTTGGTTTCGACCTACGAATTTATGTGGATGGCTCTACCGATTTATTGCTTGTTAACCATTTGGTTATATCGACAAATCAGTTTATCGCTAACCGATTAATTTACTTTGATTGGCCAATTAATCTGGATGGCCCGACCGATTAATTGGTTGTTAACCAATCGGTTGCATCGACAAATTAGTTGATTACCAACTGATTCATTTGGTTTGACTTACCAATTTATGTGGATTGCTCAACCGATTTATTGCTTGTTAACCATTTGGTTGTATCGACAAATCAGTTGATCGCCAACCGATTAATTTACTTTGATTTGCCAATTAATCTGGATGGCCCGACCGATTAATTGGTTGTTAACCAATCGGTTGAATCGACAAATTAGTTGAATACCAACTGATTCATTTGGTTTGACTTACCAATTTATGTGGATTGCTCAACCGATGTATTGCTTGTTAACCGATCGGTTGCTTCGACAAATTAGTTGATTACCAACCAATTAATCGATTGGACGAACCAAATTAATGATTTAAATTTTATTTAACCGCACAGTTGGTTGGAACATCGAAAGCTCTTTCATTCTTCGTGTAATTCTACTGTAGATTGTACATTTTGGAGTATTCAGAATCACGGAGCACAACATATTCATGAGAATTCCAGTATGACGCAATGAAAAATCGTTGAATTATTTTTTATTATTTTTTCTCCGTGCAATCTATGAATTTGAATATGAAAAATTTAGAATTTTGAGAGAGGAATACTAAGGAAATAGCATATCGAATATCATGGACGAAATAAACGATTCTCTTTCCTCGGCGAACTTCAATATTTGCTCAACGTGTGTGGATCTGATTCAATCAAAAGTGAATACACGAAACCACACGTGTCTATCGCTTTCTCTCTCTCTCTCTCTATCTCTGTACTCACACTTGTTCGTTTATGTACCACGACAGGCTGAGGTAATCTATATGAGCAATGTTGAAGATAAGTCGGAAATGTACAGTTTGGAATAATTCCAGAATTTAAAAAAAGCTTCTAAAAACGTTTATAAATTATCTTATATTAATCTACATAACGTCTGTAGCAAAGTAGGTCAATATAAATAGCAAAGAATCTATAAAATTATTCATTTTTCGTGTATTTGTTGCAAAATACATTATTTCGAGTGGATCTTTTAAAAATAAATAATAAATTACGAAGAATTTACAAAATGATCAATTTTGCATCCATGTGTTGCATAATATATCTTTTTCAGAGTTTTTCAAGTAAATAATTCGTATTAACTTGTATTTGTTAATGAAATAATCTGTACGTAACAAAGTAGGACAATAAAAATAGCGAAGAATCTACGAAATTATTGATTTCGCATATATTTGTTACAAAATACTTTTTCTCTTTTTGGAAATCTTTTGAAATAAATAATTATTTTTTAACTTATATGTCTTAACTCTCTGTAAGTCACGACGCCTGAAATTATTTCGGAATGGAATTATAAAGAGCAGAGCGAGACTAACGCGTTTTTAAATACGATAGAACCGAGGAGTGGAGATATTTTTCTGACTTACAAAAAGTTAATGAAATGTTCTCTATGAATTTTTCGTTTTATAATATTAAATTTCCCTTCCTGGTTCATAAGGAAATAGCATTTTTGATATTTTCTTTATAAAATAGTTAATAGATTTAAACAAACAAAAGTAATGAAAAAATATTTCGGCAAATTAGCAGAATCTCATTCAACGAATAAATTAATTAGTGTACTTTTTAAATTGAATCAACGTTAACGATGGAATTTTTCCCCAAAAAGTGAATCTTACAAACGTAATTTCGTCAATTTTATCTATAACATTATAAAAATTCATTAATAATCGATGCCAGTACTTCAAAAGTGTCAAATAAATGACAATCAACGGGTTAATTAATAGCTTTCACTTGCAGAATCGTTCGCGATATTCAATTCTCCTTGAAATATTAATCAATTCAATAATAATTGAATTGAAACAATAATCCAGTAACAATTTGATAAAAAAATTATAAAAAATCTCTGGATTCTTCTAGAGTCGCAAAAACTCATTTTAACATTGGTTACGCTTTGAAAACTCGAGCGTTGATTATATTTTTCAATATAACGACTAATTTGTGTTAGGTCCAGCTCGAAGATCTTCGAGTAGAGCCGAGTCTGTCGAAGTAAATCATTCGATTTCAAGTAAAATCAATTAAGAAGCGTGACTCGCTCGATTCGTTTGAGAAAATATTCCCGAGAGTTTTTTCACCTGACTAGGAATTCCGCTCGGTAGGTTCAATTTCCTGCTTCGCTCCTCGTCTCTAATTTTTTTTCTGGTTAAAGGAAAGAAAAAAAAACAAAGAATCGGGACGAACGAGCGAAGAATCAAGACGGCGGAGTCCCGGTAGTTTCTTGGGTTGCTTTAATTTATTAATTGGCACTCGCGCCTCTCGCTACGACGATATATTGCTTCTTCGCCAGATGTCAGTTCACATTGTCAAACGCAGACTATCGCCTGTGGTATCACGAATATTTAATCAATGATTTAACTGCTAAAAAAATATTTAAAAATATAAATCGATATAGGAATTAATCTATCCCCTTAATAATTCTTTTTCAAGTCATACTGCAGCATATTCTCGTGACACCATAGAATTCCTGCAATGCAATCTATATTCTGGCCAATTGAACTCTCGAAGCAGGCTTGTTTGCTCGAAACAATGGATTGTTAATTGATTTTCGGTATTGTCCTGCCGTACTTCCGGTCTATAGTTGATATATATATATATATATAACTACAGTTATGGCGTTTAATTTTCTCGGAAAAGCGAATAGGATTGTCAAAGACATTTTCTACCAGGGTAGACACAGAGACAAGAGCGAGGGATACGCGCATTTTGTTCAACGTCTAGCAGTCTCTCTCATCGAGGCACTTGTACCAACAACGCTGAGCTGCGTGTCTAAAAATACATTTGGAATTTGCTTCTTTGCAAATGCTTGCGAGTTCTCACTCGTTCTTTCCATTAACTCCACGTGGACAGCAGAGAGACACTGTACTCGGATTGATAAAAAAAAACTCGCGAATAGTTATTTCGAAATAAGAATGTTTTTAAAATTCTTTTTATTTTTTTTATCAATCGATTGTAGAACAATGGTAAAAAATGTATGTGAAGAAATATAGACGATCAATGATTGTGATAAAATTAATGGAATAACGATTTATAGCAAACTTTTTAGCGGAGAGCCAGAGGGCGGGACCGGCGCACTCGAATGGAAAATTCCTTAAATCGTTATTTCGATGTAATAATCATTTCAGAGCTCAAGAAACTTGGCTATTTATATTCACATTTACATTAAATCTTATATAACTCAACACACGCACACATTTGTATACGGAGAACATTAAAACTCAATTAATAATTAATATTAATCATTTAATTAAATTTTGAAAAGTGAAGATATCATTTTTTAAATATAATGAAAGAAAAATCAAGTAAAAATGATAAAAAAGGGCTCAAGGACATGAACCATTTACTTCCACATTTACATTAAATCACATATAACTCAACACACGTATACATTGATATACGGAGACGATTAAAACTCATTTATTACTCGATACTAATAATTTAATTTAATTTAAAAAGCTGCAAAAAATCATTTAACAAATATATTAAAAGAAAAAATGGAAAAAGAGCTCAAGGGTCGAAAAATAAAATAAATAAATAAAGTACCAGTGTTCCAGTGTTGCCGAAGACTCATCAAAGGCAGTTAGTATCGGTAAATAACTGCGACGCGTTTCCCAACGAATAAAACGATTTTCCACTGGAAAAGTTTCATCATCAACGTTCCCGAAGGCGCAATTACGACGAACGTTTTTTTTCCAAGAAAGAAACCTTCCACCATCGATGAATCGTCTTGATATCGATATCGATGTTCCTTTCGATGACCCGGAAGATGCACACCGGAGAGTACAATAATTCTCTTCGATACAACGCTTCTACCTCGTATCTCTTATAATTAAATTCCTCCTCGAGTGAGGAAGAAATTTCGCGTTTGCGAATACTCCTCACGGTTCTCCTCCATGTATCGTACCTTCAACGATATTAGAGCTTATCCTGCCAGTTCAATTTGATGTACGCTTCTTCATAAATGCCTGACATAGAATTTCTTTCCTCTCTCCTGGACAAGATTATTTTTCTTTTTCTCCCAGGAGCCATTTCTGTGCTTCTTCTTTTCCTCTTCGTCGTCGAAGACCACGGTAGCCTCGAACGCCGAGAAAATCACGTTTGAAACGCCTGCGTCTACCGGCGTCTCCTCAGCTACGTGCTCCACCGATTATTTCTCAAAGATAATGGAAGCCGACTCTGATTTCTGCCGCATCACCGAGAATAAACCGTGAGAGATCTGAGAGAGGCTCGTTTTGGTAGCCGCAGTCCTGTGCTTCTTCTTCTTCTTCTTCTTCTTCTTCCTCTGCTTTTCTCTCTTACCCACTGATGGCTCAACGAGCGAAAGGGCAACGAGAGATGCCCTCGTACTCCTCAACAACATCTTCCGAACGTCAAATTTCTTCTTCGCTTTCTTCCTTCCTGCCACCGTCTTTCTCCTCGTTCTCTTAAAATTTTTCTTTCCCGCGTCATAACTTTCTTATCCTTTTAAGGTTTTCTTCCTTTCGTTGCTTTCTTCAACCCTCGAACAGCCCTTTTGGCTTGAAACCACAGGAATCCGACATCCATCAATATACTTCCCAACTTCCCTTGGCATTCAGTAACTTACGAAAGTACATCGTAACTGTTACTTTATATTTTAGTCCTTAAAAAGTTAAGACGGTGTCTTCACTACTGAACATTCCAACGAAATTCTTTTTTTATCAACTAGATATTTCAGTTTTTAAATAACCAGTTCGCTCGATCGACTAAATATTCCTTCGATCAACTAAATACTTAATTCGCTATCGACTACCACAGATTAAGACGCTTTTGTTTAGTTTTTCGTTAAGTGTACCGAGATCATTCTTTCCGAATAATTCGATCGAACGATGTTTTTTTTTTACTGATTTACTGTTTTGACAATAATAAAACTTGTTTTATTTTTTATTTAATAGGGAAAACATATTTTATCATAAATTTCATGGGATTGATTGTTTCTAAAGGTGTTCTGATCATGTCAAAAAAATTTCCAGATCCAAATATCAAAAATTGTAGAAGAAATTCCCTTTTTTCATTATTAGTTTCTATTTAAAAAAAAAAATGTAACACCTACAATTTCTTATATTCGAATCTGGAGATTTTTTTTACCCAATCAAACCACCTTTACGAACAATTCCTTCCTCGATTCCTTCAATAAGATTTGAATACAATTTTTTCAACACAAAAATATAAAAAACCTCTTGTTTAATTATTTATAATGTTCACATTCTTCGAGATTGCTTCGCCAAACTTCTGTAATTTGGTATAAAAAATTCAATTGTTTCTAAACGCATATAGCTTATATAAAATATTCTAAATGCCAGTCAAACTCTATTCCTAAAAGTTACAAATTAAATGCTCGGACTCCTAAATTCTCAAAATGTAATACAAATTTATCCTTCTTCGATACTCAAAAACTTTCTTAATGGAACACAATGTTACGATAAATAATAATTCTCCGAATAAACATGTCTTGCGATAAATGTAATTAAATCGTTGATCCTCCACCTGTAAATAAGTCGTTGAATCGAGACTGAACGCGTATACGGTATCCGAGATAACAGCTTCCTCAGATAAGATTAAGGTGCCGTCGAGCGAACGAGCTCCAGTTATATTACGTAAATCCAGTTGAATCGAAGAGAGCGAACGCGTTACACAGGTGCAATATCTCAGTGAACACGTTATTTTTATTTTCCTACATCCTCTCTTCGTACAAGTCGTTTGTATTCGGTATTTATGTGTCACTTTCTGTATAGCATAGAGAATTCTCGTACACGAGACAACCGGTTCCCTGGCATATATTGTCCATTGGTGATTCGCAACCAGGACGTTTAAAGCTCGTTTCTCTCCTCCGCGTTGACACACGACTCTCGTCGAACTACTGTTCAGCTGATCCCAGATTTTTTTGCTTCATAATGCATCGTTGCCTCTCCTCAGCTCAGTGAGTCATTGAGAAAAGTTAATGCATTGCGATACTCTCAACGTGTGAATAGCTTTCCGAACTGTCCTACTTTATATCTCATTAAACATTACTCTGAAAATCTCATTGCGCGTCGTAGTGACGAGTTTGAAAAGAGACAGTCACGAGCAATGGAAGTAGAAACAGTTTTGCTGCGAAGAAAAAAAACGAGAGAAAAAATGAATTTTAATATCGAAGACGATTGAACGATCGAACGTATCTGCATCGGATGAAGATACAGAGTGAAGACGAATTGTTGGATGCGAATAAACGATTCGAACACCCAGAGGAAAGGACAATCGACGCGTCAACACCTTCTCTTTTTTTCTTTTTCTTTTTCTCTGTCTATCTGTCTATCTATCTATCTTACCCTCGTTTTCACGTTGCCTCGTAACATAAAATAGATGAAGAAACCGACAAATCCTGGTGTTGCGAACGTAGCGAGACCCGGTATGGTTGGAAAGAGAACCTGTCTCGAATCTCGATCGAGTTGCTGTGGTCAAGAAAGTCTCCTATCAACGACGAGCTCTCTTTTACCACAGGGAATATACTTGAATTGTCTCTTTTCCGATGCTATGCGTATTCGATCGTCACAAACTGCTTGTCTTTTGCAATTCTGTTTACACTCTTGTTACAATTGAGACTTTCACTCGTCGAGTAACACAGCTTTTTCTGCTTTCGAGAAAGGTTTTATAACATTATATACCGAAGAAATCGTTGTAATTGACTTGTTCTTAATGGATTCTGGTTGTTTATATGAATCCTAAAGCGTTTGAACTATAAAAATCTATTGTGCCGAGTGTACGTGACGAATTTCGTAAATTTGATGAATCGACAGAACTTTCACAAGAGCAATCTAGCTTCCTGCTTAGTTTTTTTTCTTTATGGATCTGTAATTCTTTGGTAAGCAACACGTGTTTGGTTCTCAGGTCATCGATTCTACGCTGATTCGATTCGAGTGGCGTGAAAAAAAAATTTAGTTCTTTGTGCCTCGCTCTTTTGGCAAATCTGAAAGCAGGATCCGGGGATTATACGCGTCGAGAGGATTGCGGGACGATTCGGTTCCTGCTCCTTTTTTAACACCCTGACACTCGAGAGAACTTTTATCGGTTTTACTTCTCTTTATTTACTAGATTTGTCTTTTAGCGCTTAACGATTTTAGTTTAAGTGAGCAATTTTGTTGAATTCTTTGTGTATTCGCAGGATACGAATATCATTTTTTTTTTTTTTGTCTATTTGCTACTTTTGGGTTCTATCGTTTATTCATGTTGATAACAGCAACTTTATTCACTTGAAGATGGCAATAACATTTGCTATCTTGCAAGTTTGCTTATTTATATCGTTTATAAATTTTAGTAAAAGAGACAATTTCATTTAATCATTAAGATATTTACACGAGAATAATACATTTTTTGTATATTAAGTTACCACTTTTACTAATGTTGATAAATTACTTGAAGATTTGCAAACTAACAAATGCTACTTTTGTTTTTTACTTATCGTTTATCAACGTTTGTAAAAGTTACAAGTTTGTTCACTTTCTTTGTTTATTTATACGAGAATAATGCATTTTTTGTATCTAACGTACTTTTATTAACGTTTATCATTGAAAACTTAAAGAGAAAAGTAGCATTGGTTACTTTGCAAATTTACTCACCGGTTATTAAACGTTAGTAAAAGTTACAGCTTTGTTTACTCAACAGTGTATTTTCCGGAGAAAATAATTCTTTTTTGCATCCAAAGTTGCCACTTTTACTAACGTTGATAAACGAAAACTTTAAGTAGCATTTGTTACTTTGCAAATCTACTTATCGTTTATTAAACGTTAGTAAAATTTACAACTTTGTTCACTCGACAGTGTATTTTCCGGAGAAAATAGTACTTTTTTGTATTCCAAGTTGCCACTTTTACTAACGTTGATAAATAAAAACTTTAAATAGCATTTATTACTTTGCAAATCTACTTATCGTTTATTAAACGTTAGTTAAATTGGCAACTTTGTTCACTCGACATTATATTTTCAGGATAAATTAGTACTTTTTTGCATCCAAAGTTGCCACTTTTACTAACGTTGATAAACGAAAACTTTAAGTAGCATTTGTTACTTTGCAAATCTACTTATCGTTTATTAAACGTTAGTAAAATTTACAACTTTGTTCACTCGACAGTGTATTTTCCGGAGAAAATAGTACTTTTTTGTATTCCAAGTTGCCACTTTTACTAACGTTGATAAATAAAAACTTTAAATAGCATTTATTACTTTGCAAATCTACTTATCGTTTATTAAACGTTAGTTAAATTTACAACTTTGTTCACTCGACAGTGTATTTTCAGGATAAAATAGTATTTTTTGTATCCCAAGTTACCACTTTTACTAACATTGATGAACGAAAACTTTAAATAGCATTTGTTACTTTGCAAATCTACTTATCGTTTATTAAACGTTAGTTAAATTGGCAACTTTGTTCACTCGACATTATATTTTCAGGATAAATTAGTACTTTTTTGCATCCAAAGTTGCCACTTTTACTAACGTTGATAAACGAAAACTTTAAGTAGCATTTGTTACTTTGCAAATCTACTTATCGTTTATTAAACGTTAGTAAAATTTACAACTTTGTTCACTCGACAGTGTATTTTCCGGAGAAAATAGTACTTTTTTGTATTCCAAGTTGCCACTTTTACTAACGTTGATAAATAAAAACTTTAAATAGCATTTATTACTTTGCAAATCTACTTATCGTTTATTAAACGTTAGTTAAATTTACAACTTTGTTCACTCGACAGTGTATTTTCAGGATAAAATAGTATTTTTTGTATCCCAAGTTACCACTTTTACTAACATTGATGAACGAAAACTTTAAATAGCATTTGTTACTTTGCAAATCTACTTATCGTTTATTAAACGTTAGTTAAATTGGCAACTTTGTTCACTCGACATTATATTTTCAGGATAAATTAGTACTTTTTTGCATCCAAAGTTGCCACTTTTACTAACGTTGATAAACGAAAACTTTAAGTAGCATTTGTTACTTTGCAAATCTACTTATCGTTTATTAAACGTTAGTAAAATTTACAACTTTGTTCACTCGACAGTGTATTTTCCGGAGAAAATAGTACTTTTTTGTATTCCAAGTTGCCACTTTTACTAACGTTGATAAATAAAAACTTTAAATAGCATTTATTACTTTGCAAATCTACTTATCGTTTATTAAACGTTAGTAAAATTTACAACTTTGTTCACTCGACAGTGTATTTTCAGGATAAAATAGTATTTTTTGTATCCCAAGTTACCACTTTTACTAACATTGATGAACGAAAACTTTAAATAGCATTTGTTACTTTGCAAATCTACTTATCGTTTATTAAACGTTAGTTAAATTGGCAACTTTGTTCACTCGACATTATATTTTCAGGATAAATTAGTACTTTTTTGCATCCAAAGTTGCCACTTTTACTAACGTTGATAAACGAAAACTTTAAGTAGCATTTGTTACTTTGCAAATCTACTTATCGTTTATTAAACGTTAGTAAAATTTACAACTTTGTTCACTCGACAGTGTATTTTCCGGAGAAAATAGTACTTTTTTGTATTCCAAGTTGCCACTTTTACTAACGTTGATAAATAAAAACTTTAAATAGCATTTATTACTTTGCAAATCTACTTATCGTTTATTAAACGTTAGTTAAAGTGGCAACTTTCTTCACTCGACAGTGTATTTTCAGGATAAAATAGTACTTTTTGTATCCCAAGTTACCACTTTTACGAACATTGATGAACGAAAACTTTAAATAGCATTTGTTACTTTGCAAATCTACTTATCGTTTATTAAACGTTAGTTAAATTGGCAACTTTGTTCACTCGACATTATATTTTCAGGATAAAATAGTACTTTTTTGCATCCAAAGTTGCCACTTTTACAAACGTTGATAAATGAAAGCTTTCAGTAGCATTTGTTAATTTGCAAATCTACTTATCATTTATCAAAGGTTGTAAAGATCTCATTATTATTAAAAATGACAATTTTCTAGTATCACTCATCCCAACGTTACGCACTTGTAACGTGACAAATTTCTAAATATTCTAATATCACTCTTCCTATAATGTTATACGCTTCATAATTCTCACAAAAAGATTGCACACGTTTTCCATGTATTTTCTATTTTTGTATTCTGCCGTTTATCAACGTTAGAAAAAAATGACTATTTTATTCACTCAGTTGAATATTTTACAGAAGGAGATTTATCGTCGTACCAATGGTTAATGTATTTGGAGACGATCCACTGAACTATCGTGATCTTCGCTCTTATACAAGATTTATAATGCTGCATACGTATACCACGGATCGATGACATTTGAATTGAAACTCGGAGATCACGACAAGACTAGAATTTTACACACGTATGATCGCTTTTTTTTTATATCGGTATTTCAAAGTCTCCGTAGTAGAGCTTGGCGAGGACGAGAGGTCAAGGTTTTCGTCAAGAAGTGTGTGGTCGATTGTAAATCTCGTTGGCAAATCTCGATTTAATGCATCGAATTTTCAACTAGGAATCAAGAGAAATTTTAGTAGCTACGACTGATATTCCCAAACTATACCAATTTGTCTTTTGACATTTGATAAGAAGATTCTCTACAATTATGGATATCAAAGGGTTCTCGTTTGATACAAATGATATTTACAATTTAATTTACTAAAGTCCTTGAGTCGTTTATGATCTAACGTCGTTTGATTTAAATTTATTTAAATTTTTTTATTATAAATCAATAACTAGAAGTTTGCATATTGCTTTATCATTATTTATCATTTTTAACGAAGCAACGTAACACGAAGATGCGCGTTGATTGTTTTTGATTTCCTCTTACAGGAAACGTTGTTAATAATGAAAAACAATGAGAAATCAACGCTTCGTAGCTTTGCTTAAACCATTGAATGATACGGACACGATAACAATGATCAGAATGAAAAAGCATTGTAAATGATGATGCTACTTGTAGCTTTGATTATGAAAATTCCGATGGAATTTTGACAAATCTTTTTTATCGAATATTTTTAATTCCACGTATGATCCAAGAGAAAGGAAAATCATTGGAAAAATTGTTGCATCAAGCCAATCGGAGTGACTCAAATCAGCAACAAAACTTATTGCATTTCTATGAAGAAACTAAAATCGTGACGTTCCTGTCAGTTGACAGATTGCGCAGGTTCTCTGGGTAAATGATGATTCGTCGAAAACGAATGAACGACGAGTATTTGTAGAACTCATGAAAATTTCTAACGATCAACATTCTTCGTTAAATTCCTTCATTTTTCTTGTTTTTCCGAGTTAGCAATCGAAAGCTAATTGCGACTAAAAGTGTAGGGAGATTGATTCGTTCATTCACGTTATTCGATTAAAATCTTTTCATTTATTTACTCGAAAACCGTAATTACACGTAAAATCTGATAAAATTTAAGATTTCTCTTCAGTTAAATTTCCGATCAATAGTTAATTCATAAAATTCTTCTTATCAGATTGTTCTTATCGAACAAATATTGAATAACTCGACTCCAGGCGACTTCTAGGATGGAAGAGCATCGCGAGTTCCGTCCCGAGAGCAGTTTTTATTTTATGCAGTTATCGAAGTCGACATTCTTGAACGAGAACGTCTCTGAGTGCCATTTGTAGCAATGATCGATTACAAAATCTTTTATTTCTGCATTTTATTCATTGAGCCAGTTCCATACTACTTAATTCGATAAATGTCTTCTTTACAATTGACTGCACTTTTACTAAATCTCATATAATCTTTATGTTTAAAACATTTATTGAAATTAATTTCAATATTTACCGTAAACATTCAACAATTCTGAGTTAATTTCCTATAGATTAAAAATAATAATTGACATCCAGAAAATCATGATAAAAAGATAAATTTCAAACTGACAGTTATATTAAAAAATGTCTCACAATAATAAAAATTAGAGTAAAAATATTTTCCTTACAGCAGCAGCAGCAGCAGTCAGAGTCAGTCTCGGCTGGCAAAATAAATTAATCATCGAAAATTACGAAGCGTCGAGACGTCGGATTTCAATTGTCGGTGGACCAAGTCTCGCGCATAATATATAGAGAGTGAATAACTTTACCCTCTCACTCTGTCTCACTCTCTCTCTCTCTCTCTCTCTCTCTCTCTCTCTCTCTCTCTCTCTCTCTCTCTCTCTCTCTCTCTCTCTCTCTCCCCCCTCTCTCTCTCTCTCCGTCAATCTCTCTCTCACTGGTTACAATCAAACCCGCGTGTGATTGACGCAATTCCGTTAGCCGTCGTCAGGGTGAACGCTCTCTCAGACCTAACAGCGCGCGTAGCAAGAGCTAATTGTCAAATTAGAGAGATTAGATCACTTTAATGGACAGACGAACGCGAAAGCGCGATTCTGCCCTTCACCCGCATCGCATAGATGCGGACAGAACCCCCAGAAGCTCGACATGCCCTCGCGCTTTCGAGAACTTTGCTATGCATGTCCGGTGCATGCTGCCGATGCGTTTCTCCGCTGATTATATTCCTCAGAATAGCTTCGGGTGTACGCGCAGAATCCTTCTCCCCACCACTTTACTCGGTGCACCCTCACAGCCTGCAACCCTCTTTGGACCTGCGTTATCAATCCCCCACTTGCGATACGGCGCGCACGCGTCTCAACCCCTTTCACCGAAGCTTCTCACGAGATTCAATCCCGCTCTGGTATCATTCGCGTCCGCGACGAGCTCCAGGGATCATCCCTTCGAGCTCTCTCGCCTCTGGCTCTGCTTCTACTTCCGGACTTAGTCTTTCTGCACTTGAACTGATTCTCAGTCCTTGGACTTTGATCTACATTTTTGTCATTTCATTCTACGAGTTGTTGGGTCTTTGCTTTGTTCGCTTCGCTTTGACTGTTATGTGCTTTGAAGATTTTATTGTTTCTTTTCTTATTTTGTGGAGAGTTTAACAGTTTGTTTTTCTGTCTATTGCAGATACCAGTGATACAATCGTTCGCCAGGATTCATCCGAAGAGGAACAGAAACGCTCTTTATGTTTTTGATTGTTGCTCAGAAAGCCTTGTTATCGATACTGGCTTTCGGGCAATAATCATAATCACGGAAGAGTAGTAATTCATCGAAGCAGCAACCAGTGGACATCGTTTGAGAATTAGGATCCTGTGATCGTGGTACACTTGAGCGGATTCATCGTTTCGTTGGCTCCAGTGATTCGTAATATTCTGCAGAAACGCATTTACGCTTCATTGTGCTCATTTGTGATGTCGATGTGATAATATATATTGAAAATTAAATGAATATTCACGGTCTTTCGTGATTTTTATTTCTATCGAGAAGGTT
The DNA here is from genome assembly GCA_963942595.1 of Cylloceria caligata. Lineage (NCBI taxonomy): Eukaryota > Metazoa > Arthropoda > Insecta > Hymenoptera > Ichneumonidae > Cylloceria > Cylloceria caligata. Next base: position 4,364,024 of record OZ012707.1, on the reverse strand, counting down.
CGACAGTCGAATTTCAATTCATTTGAATTCGTTTCATTAAATAATTCGAAACTTAAATCATTTCTTCACGATTAAAGACCATTTTGCTCGATACAATTGCTGAGACGATAGTACAATTGTTTTAGAATTATCTTCGTTCGGATGTAATTTGTGATTATTTAGTAACGCGAGTGGATTGTTCTCCAAGAAAAACCAACTGCTGTCATCCTCCTCGATTTCCTGATTATTTTACACCTTCCGGATCCTCCGATTGAAAAGGAGGTACGACAGTCATTCTTGCATCAACGATGGATTCTGCAGCGATTTCTTTTCTATTAACAACAACGTTTCTTTTTCTGAGAATGTCTGCCTCCTTCTTATTCGATTCAGCGATAAAGTACGCGTTATTCTTCTATCAAAGAAGGACTCTCCAGCGTTTTCTTTTCCTGGAAAACTCGTCTCCTTCTTGTTTTATTTAGCGGGAAGGTACAACGATGGATTCTGCAACGTTTTCTTTTCTTCAAGATCGTAGCTCTCCCATTGAGAAAGGAGATACTACAGTTATTCGATGTCCACCGACGCGAGTTTCTCCGTTTTTATTTACAAAAGTTCTTCTTCCTCCTACAACATCATCGAAGAGATCCATCCGTTAATCCTCCGCTAAACATGGATTCTCCAGCGTTTTTTCTTCCAGGAAATTGATCTTCAGGTTCCTCGGATCCTGAAGAAAGAATATCAGTCATTCTTTGAATTACTTTCGAGTATTTTAACTTCCTGAAAATGCATCTCCTTCCTCGAATCATCGAAAAGGTTCATCGGTTAATTATCTCTTCGTTGACGGTGAACTCTCCAGCGTTTTTTCTTCCAGGAAATTGATCTTCAGGTTCCTCGGATCCTGAAGAAAGAATATCAGTCATTCTTTGAATTACTTTCGAGTATTTTAACTTCCTGAAAATGCATCTCCTTCCTCGAATCATCGAAAAGGTTCATCGGTTAATTATCTCTTCGTTGACGGTGAACTCTCCAGCGTTTTTTCTTCCAGGAAATTGATCTTCAGGTTCCTCGGATCCTAAAGAAAGAGTATCAGTCATTCTTTGAATTACTTTCGAGTATTTTAACTTCCTGAAAATGCATCTCCTTCCTCGAATCATCGAAAAGGTTCATCGGTTAATTATCTCTTCGTTGACGGTGAACTCTCCAGCGTTTTTTCTTCCAGGAAATTGATCTTCAGGTTCCTCGGATCCTAAAGAAAGAGTATCAGTCATTCTTTGAATTACTTTCGAGTATTTTAACTTCCTGAAAATGCATCTCCTTCCTCGAATCATCGAAAAGATTCATCGGTTAATTATGTCTTCGTTGACAATGGACTCTCCAGCGTTTTTTCTTCCAGGAAATTGATCTTCAGGTTCTTCGGATCCTAAAGAAAGAGTATCAGTCATTCTTCGAATTACTTTCGAATATTTTACCTTTCTGAAAATGCATCTACTTCCTCGAATCATCGAAAAGATTCATCGGTTAATCATCTCTTCGTTGACGATGGACTCTCCAGCGTTTTTTCTTCCAGGAAATTGATCTTCAGGTTCTTCGGATCCTAAAGAAAGAGTATCAGTCATTCTTTGAATTACTTTCGAGTATTTTAACTTCCTGAAAATGCATCTCCTTCCTCGAATCATCGAAAAGATTCATCGGTTAATTATGTCTTCGTTGACAATGGACTCTCCAGCGTTTTTTCTTCCAGGAAATTGATCTTCAGGTTCTTCGGATCCTAAAGAAAGAGTATCAGTCATTCTTCGAATTACTTTCGAATATTTTACCTTTCTGAAAATGCATCTACTTTCTCGAATCATCGAAAAGGTTCATCGGTTAATCATCTCTTCGTTGACGGTGAACTCTCCAGCGTTTTTTCTTCCAGGAAATTTATCTTCAGGTTCCTCGAATCATGAATAAAGAGCATCAGTGCATTCTTCGAATTACTTTCGAGTATTTTATCTTCCTGAAAATGCATTTCCTTCCTCGCATCATCGAAAAGATTCATCGGTTAATTATCTCTTCGTTGGCGGTGGACTCTCTAGTGTTTTTTCTTGCAGGAAATTGATCTTCAGGTTCCTCGGATCTTGAAGAAAGAGCATCAGTCATCCTTCCAAAGATTCTCGAACGTTTTTACCTTCCTTAAAATCCACCTGCTTCCTTCTCAAATCATCAAAAGATTCATCATTTATTCTTTTACTAACGATGATGGACTTTAGAGCTTTTTACTTTCAACATATTTATCTCCAACTTTCTCGAATCGTGAAGAAAAAGCATTACTCATCCCTCCAAAGACTCTCGAACGGTGTTAACTTCCTAAAAATTCGCGTGCTTCCTTCTTAAATCATCAAAAAGACTCAACAGTAATTCTTTCACCAACGATGAACTTGAGCGTTTTTACTTTCAGAATATTAATCTTCGACTTTCTCGAATGATAAAGAAAAAGCATCAGTCATCGTTCTATCGATTCTTAAACGGTTTTACCTTCCTAAAAATTTGACTGCGTCTTCATGAAATCACTAATAAGCTCATCACTCATTCTTTTATCAACGCTTGACTCCAGCGTTTCGAGAAAATTCATCTCCACGTTATTCGAATCATAAAGAAGCATCAATCATCTTTCCAAAGACTAACCAACGGCTCTATCTTTCTAAAAATTGGCATGCTTCCTTCTCGAATCATCAAGAAGACTCAACAGTTATTATTCCACCAACGAATCATCAAAGAGATTCAACAGTTATTCTTCCACCAACGATGGACTTTCCAACGTTTTTCCTTCCGCGGCGATTTCGTCTCCCGGTTCTTAAAATCATGAAGAAAATTCATCAGTTATTGTACCAACGACTCTTAAATGGTTCTATCTGCTTAAAAATTCATCTCATTTATTTTTAAATCATCAACAAGACCGATCAGTTATTCTTCCACCAACGATGAATTTTCCAGCATTTTTCCAACCACGGCAGATTCGTCTTCCGGTTCTTGAAATCATGAAGAAAATTCATCAGTCACTGTACCAACGACTCTTGAATGGTTCTATCTGCCTAACAATCCATTTCATTCCTTCTTAAATCATTAACAAGACCGAGCAGTTATTCTTCCAACAACTCGTCTCCCGGTTCTTGAAATCATGAAAAAAATTCATCAGTCATTGTACCAACGACTGTGCAATGATATCTGCCTACCAATTCATCTCATTGATGAACTTTCCAGCGTTTTTATTTCAGGCGTTAAATGACGTTCTACCGACGCTAGTACGCCTCGAGCGTTTACAAAAAAAGAAAAGAAGGCACTGGGTTACAGAAATTGAAAAATTTACTAGCGATTCACCAAACAGTTATCTCTAATTTCTCGCTCGTCTCTCTACTGTTCTGTTGAGTACTGTTAGCAAACAAGGTCGTCACTTGTTGACGCCCGAAAATGCTTGGCACAAAGCAATACGTTTCTCTCTCTTTCTCTCTCTCTCTCTCTCTCTCTCTCTCTCTCTCTCTCTCTCTCTCTCTCTCTCTCTCTCTCTCTCTCTCTCTCTCTTTCTCTTTCTCTCGCACCGACAAACCCTGACAGAGACTATACACCGACATCGAGAATTTAATAGGAAGCGATCGAGCGTCACACAATATCGGAACATTCTATACCTCCCTTATTCTCAAATTTATTTTCGATAAAATTCTCAGGTCAATGAACTCGTCCCAGAGTTCATGGATAATTAATATAATTCACCTCTGAAAATACTCCACTAACGGTAAAGAACTTTGCTCTTAATTAATTAATAGAAATTGACTGACACTGACGCCAGAGAAAATTCACAGGAACCAAAGGTATCCAAACTCTTTTTATATCTCGACAATTGAAAATTATTATTTTGCCAACGAAACTCCTACAGCAAGAAGCACTTGAATACCGATATAGACAACAAAACTGATATTTCCATCAATCAAATCAACTAAACTACGAAATTTATCAACCGAAAAAGTCCTGTCATTTGGATAGTGACGTGCGAGAAGTGCTAAACCGACGAGAATTTGTTTGGAGGTCCGAGCCTGAAGCAAGGGGATGAGGTGGATATGGGTCAGACATGTAATATTTAAATTTTAAAAGCATTCCAAAGTTTTCGTTAATTCGGGGCGTCTAGTTGCGGAATAAAGCACAACATTGTTCGAGACAGATCGTCGGAGCATTGTAGAGTGTTGTCTCGGAGTATTTTAAGGGGGGAAAACGCGTGAAAGCTCCCGGTACTCGATGCCAGTTCGGAGAGAGAAAGACGACAGGATTGGTAGACGGGACGCTGCTTTATGGTTGACAGATTGACAGTCGGTCGCATGAAACTCGAATGAATATTTTAACTCGTTTCAACCCTGTCAGGAGAGGCGAGACTCCGTGTATAGTTTGCCCTGGCGAACTTTCGACCTGAAATGACCCCGCAAACTCGCTATCTTTGTCTCCCGATGCACAAGACGCATCAGACATATTCATCTCCTTCTTTCATTATATGCGATTCCATCTTTGATCGGATTCCGCACAATCCAATGAGCTTAATTTGGGACTATCGTCTCGGTATATGTACGACCGTTTCGCTGATGGAGCTTGATATCCTCGCGTTCTTCCCTCTAGAAATAAATTATTTGCCGCACTGTCTCTTCGTATACTCGATAGATGACAATTCCAACTATTCTGCGTGGATGTAATCGCTAATCGAGACTTTACGTATTCATAAGGAGATATCGGTTTTGATAAGCTACCTTTAGATTATTCTATAACGAATTTAGCTGGTATTAATGACAGGGAGAAGAAATTGAGAATTTAACATTCTTTTGTTATTTTAGAATACGATTTCTGTGTGATTGTGCATTTAGATTAACAAAGTTTGTGTTATCAGTTGCACATTTTTAACTTTGCCATTACCGCACGGAAATAATTTCGATCAGGACTCGTGGGCTCGGACGTTACGCGCCGTCGATTTATCATTAAATTTAATTGCTAACTAACTATTATTATTGCTAATTAGTAACTAAATTATTATTGCGTAAATGTATACATTTACTGTCTCGTTTCGTTTAATATTTCGAAAGTATTGTAACATTTGAAAGTTAATCAATTGAAATTGCTATAAAATTAAAAGCCTTCTACCGATTTTCGCCAAATTTAATCTCGAGCATTTCTAAAAGATGATTCGTAATTAGAAAACTTGAGAACAATTGTTCCGATTGAACCTGAGTCAGTGCAAAAAGTGAATTTTTCGAAAAATTCAAAATCTCATGAAAACGCAACTTTTTTTTTCAAATTTTCGTCAATTTTAAATATTCTTGAACGTTACTTTATTTACGAAAAACGATTTAGCGCGTTTGTTTTAGTAAACTGACACAAAAATCGCAAAATAAACTTCACGAAAACAAATGTTAACTAATTTTAATGAAAATAAATGCAAACGACTCTTCCCATCTTTGAAAACAAATTTTACAAAGACCTAATTTCTTTTTCTACATATAGTTACCGAGAATTATTGAAATAAAAAGAGTTCCTGTTATCCCTCTGAATTATATCGGTAACCACCCTCCTCGAATCTTAATACGTGGGGTCAATCTGTTTCTAACTTTAACACTGGAATCAATGCAGTAAATATGTCACGAAGTTACCACGGCGGAGCGTTAAGACGATGTGCTTCCACGTCATCTGTCTCTCTGAAATCGCCATTTGCCATCCGTGCAAGAACGATAACAAGATTTTCCTGAACTGAAGAATATCAAAAGGCAGTTCTCTTCTTTTATCCGAAAGATAATAACATTAAAGTTTTAGTTACCAACCGAGAGGTAACTTATCGTCTTAATTTAAATTAATACAAAAGTTTAAGTTAAGTTTAAATTAATACAAAAATAATACAAAGTAAGAAGTGAAATTGTAACAATTGTTTTTAATTTTCCTGCTAATTGGAAAGAAAAGTCTTTGAATTGTGTAATCTGTTCAAAATTCATTCAGCCTATTTTCCTCAGATTCTAACAACGTTTCGCACAATTTTAATTGTTAAATTCCAACCATGTGTGGACCTGGATCCTATCTCATTTCAGACACTACACCAAGTTCAGCCTTATATATAAAAATAAAATGGAGAATTCAGTCAAGAGCTGTTGCAATTAGCGCTGGATCTTTCGATCTACCTAGTGGACTGAACGGATCAGCTTTTATAATGTAAATAATATCATTATCGTTTTAAATTCAAAGTTTCATTCAAATCCATTTTTGAGAGAGTAAAAGAATTTTTTTAATTCGATTTAAAATGATTGAAGTTTTGTAAAATCGATTACCAAAATAAAAACTACTAATCAAAGGAATTGATGTAATTAAGTAAGAAATACTTAATTATACGAGTTCTTTTTTTTTCTTTCCCCATTCTATTGTGCTATAGTACAATACAAATAGCCTTAAAGATATAAATCTCTCTACCCGATGATGATGCTGACTGTTCGAAAGAGCGAGAGTAAAAGCCTCGTCCACTCGCATCAGCGATCTTTCATTCTCTCTGAGATCTGAGAGCACAGGTATAACAGGTTTTTCAAATAAAAGTACGCATAGTGATGTAGCTTTAGAAAAGAGAGCCGGGGGCTCTTCTCTTTTATAACTTGAAAGATGAACGATGAGTGACCGATGATATTGTAGCTAGTTTCTCGTCGAGTTACTGACCTCATATTTCTTCGGTTTACCTTTAAATTATGAGTCATTGATCAATTAAATTCTTTGTGATAATTTACTCGACGCTCGACAATTACGTACGATTCGATTCCTGAGATTTCCGAGAACACGGAGCAGCACTTTTCTCACGTTCGAACCGCCTCGCTACGTTATCCTGGTGATCGATCCGTCGACACGACAATGCGTTGCGCCTCGGACAACTGAGAGACGAAGATGGCGCTGGCTAGGAAGTCGTGAATTTTCCTCGAGGAAGTACGACGCTGCTTCGGCAAATTGACTGTCAAGCACACGTGCTTTTTTCGAAAAAATCTATTTTTGTACTGTTAGGGAAAAAATTAAAATTTGGTAAGATGCATTATTGATTTAATTAATTATTTAAAAGATTATGATATTTTTTATCACCTTATAACATTGTAGTCGTTGTTTGAGTTATTATTGTGTTTACTCAGGTTATCCGTTGAATTCTTTATTTTATTTAATATCATTGTTATTGTTTTTTGATTGAACAATTTGGCTCGAAGCACTCGTGCATTTTTACGAAAAATTGTACTATCACATTGTTAATAACAATATCAGAAACTGGTGGGATAAATAATTGTTCAATTAATTATTTCGAAGCTTGTGATATTTTTCAATAAATTTTTACTACTCTTATCGCTTTTTTGACAATATTTTTAGATTTTTAATATTCTCTTGATTTCTTTGGTTATCTTCTGAATTTTTATATTTGGTTAATAGCGTCGCAAGCGTTTTTGGAAGAACTATTTGGTTTTGAGCGCTTGTGCATTATTCTAAAAATATGTTTTTGCATCTCGAGTAACGATGTAAGAAACTGATGAATCGTTTGGAAACTCGTAGTATTTTTTACTCAAATATTGCTCCTCTTACTTGTTTTTCAGTGTTCCTGCAATATTTGAGCTTCTTATTATTTTATTTATTGCTCAGACTATTCTTTCGATTGATATTTTAGATTAATATATTTTTAAAATGATTTTGAAGCAAAAATTTGGATTTAATAGATGTTTTTGTTTTTGCCGAAAGGGAGATGAGTTCCCAGAAGGGTAACGCCGCACGATCCAGGCCCCAGAAATACCAGAATTCTCATGCATTTAAGAACGATATGCACGACAAGTCTCACAAAACTAAAATGATTAATAATATACATATCGTTAATGTTTGCGAGAGATGCAAAAGCATTATCGAGTGGAAGATCCAGTATAAAAAGTACAAGCCCCTCAAGGCTCCTGCCAAGTGTACCAAGTGCGAGCAGAAAGTTATTAAACACGCGTATCACATGCTATGCGGATCTTGCGCTCTGCAGAACAAAGTTTGCCCAAAATGCGGAGAGAGAAGAGATATCGTTAAAGAAGAAATCAAGGTGGAGGCTCCGAAGTTGGACAGGGAGCTCAGACTCATGCTTAAAAAATTACCCGAGAGGAAAAGAAGAACTTTCATGCGATACATAAACAGAAAATGTTTGTTTTTCTTATATTTTATTCTTAAGACGATGCGAAACATCTTCAGAATATGTCATCGGTAACCCCAAAATTGTAATACAAACTACTCAAAAGAATATTGATGTTTGAGAACAAACAAAGCATTCTCGGTTCCACCGGAGAGTCGATAGACGAAGTAACCAAATTTTGCGAAATTTAATTAATGAAAATAACGAAAAAATCTCATTTTTCTTTTCTCTTAAATGTCAATCGGCTTTAAGTAAATTTAATTACACTTTTTGATGATGTGTCGTTCGTCTTAATGTTAAAAATTGGCTTAAAATTAATCCAATGTGTACCTTTGGAATGAACAATTATTTAATTAATTATTCTGATCAAACAGACCTAAACAATATTTACAAAAATAAGATAATATTAATCCTAAATTAAGAATACGCTTGAACAGTTATAATTTGTATCAAGCAAGTGATGTCTTTAGAAAAATCGTTTATAAATGTTTCGTTAAAATAATCATTCCAATGATTTTTTTAAATTGTTGATTACAATATTAAATTTGAAAGAAACTGGCTTCAAAATTTTGCACGTTTTAATTCACGGAAAATCCTTTTATTTATTTCTTTTATATTTTACATTTTACAGCTACGGAGAAAGGAAAACCTACGATAGCCGAGAGTTCAATAAAAGCTGAGGTAAAAGCGGAGGATGATAGCTCCGATAGCGAGGCAGATACTCAGGAAAGGGATGAACCTTTGACTAGAGATGATTTGCTTGAAAAACTAAAAGCATTGATGATATCATGCAAGAAGGATCAAGACGATGACGACTTAAGCAGCAATTACGCGGACCTGGACGACGACAATGACGATTGAATTGTGTAAAATAGAGAAGTTACAATAAACCTAAGCGTGTAAATAATCTTTGTCTATTTTCTACGCTCTGAACACTGATGACAGTCTTCAGATTTTTTTACACCCATTTTGCTCGTCTTTGAGTTAATCGCAGTTTTTTTTGGCGATTTTTTGTAACATTTTTTATTCAATTCTGTGATATAAATTGATAATTGCGATGGAAGACAAGGAAAATCGACCGAAACAACTTGGTTGCTATATGAAAGGACCTGGCCCGGCGTATAAATTGCCAACGCTCGTTGGTTACGAAGGCCACGATCCCTCGCGTTACAGAAATCCTGCTTACACCCTTCGACGACGATCTGATAAAAACGAATTCAAAACTCCGGGCCCTGGACCTTGCTACAACATCGAGAAATTCACTAAATATGGACCGGAAAATCCTCCTGCTTACACGTTGGCTAAACGAGAAAAATTTAAACGTTCTAGACCGGTTTTAATTCTACTTTCTCTATAAATTCATTATCTAATAATATTTTGCATTATTCTTCTTTTTTTGTTCGATTAGCAATGGGAGCTGGGCCTGGACCCGGTGCCTATAATCCTCAGATATGTCCACCGATGAATCATAGCCTGAGACCTCCAGCGTATACGATAAAGCCAAGATCTACGGAAAAATATTCAGGAGCAGGTCCTGGACCTAATGTTTATATGCTGCCATCCTGTATAGGACCCAGAGTACCAGACAAAAAAGCACAAGGAGCATTCACAATGTATGAAATTTCTTTGAATATTTCTTGATATTTGAGAAAAATATTGAGTATTTTATTTCTATTCTTTGAAACTGATTAAATTTACATTTTCTTAACATTTCTTGATATTTTGTGTCTGTCAAAGTTCCTACAACTTTCAATTCCTTCAAATTCTTTGATATTTTGTATTTCAATATTGCAACTTGTTTAATATCTCATCTAATTATTTTACGCTCAACGCAGAATCGGTCGTCACGGTACATCAAATCAAACTGTTAGTCCTGGACCAGCAGCGTACTCGCAAGGAAACTACGATCTCGTAAAGACGAAGTATCCTGCGTACACATTAAAATCAAGACAGCGTAACTTCGGTGGATTGATAGGTCCTGGACCTGTTTACTATCCCAGATTCAACACCGGCAAGAATCAACCGATATATTCATTTGGTATTCGACACAGCGATTGCGCACCGCCTGCGATCACAGATCTCGATGAATGATTTATCGTTTCAGCATAACATTGTCGCTCGTCCAATAAATAAACGTGTTGTCTTGAAAAATAAATGAGCGTTTCAATTGTTTTTTTAAACCCACGAAGTTAGCTTCCAGACAATAAAGTAAGACATGAAGTAGAGATACACAAAACACTAAACTATTTAGTTTATCCAAATTTTTCGTACAATTATTAACAAAATTATTAAGTATTCATAATGGCACCGAAAAAGAAACGAGGCAAGAAGAACGAAGAGTCAAAGAAATATGTCTGCTCTGGTCCAGGTTCGATAATCTCAATCTGATGAAAAATTCTATTGCAATAAAAATTAATTAATTCTTTCCAAAAGCTCCTGGACCAAAGTACAAACTAAAGTCCGTCGTTGGTTACAACGATCATTGCGCATCGAGATACAGAAATCCTGCATACTCGATAGCGGCGAGACAGACTGGTGGTACGTGTACCATCGGACCTGGACCGATTTATTATGTCAAATTACCGAAAGCTGGCGGATTTTCTATGGGAAGAGCTTTGAGAGGAGGAGGTGAGTTTACAACAATTAATTTTAATATTCATTCTATTTAAATAGAAAGTTTTTTAATTGTGTAATCCGTTAAACATTCGTTCAACCTGTTTTCTCAGATCCTATCCAGCTTTTCGCACAATTAAAAATTTTTTATTTCAGGAACCAAGGGTGGACCAGGACCCTATCTCATTCCTGACCCTAAACCAACTCCAGCCTTCTCAATAAAATGGAGAACTCAACCAAGATCTGGTGGAGTTGGCGGTGGACTTTACAATCTACCTGGTGGACCGAATGGGCCAGCTTTTACCATGTAAATATCATTTTTGTTATTAATTCAAAATTAATTTACTATTTTGATTCAGCGCGTTTTGTTTTCTTTGTAATGATAAAGTTCTTTGGCTTAATAACGGTTTCTTTCATCTAGCTTAAAATTTTGCTAAGTAGAAATTTGCACAATGCTTCTTCGTTATTGTTCAACTGCGACAGGGTCACAACTGCGAGGAAGTATATCAATGGATTTTTCTTTTCTCATAGAGAAAACTCTGCGAAAGGTGGACAATCGTGAGAAAGCAATGTGCATGATTCTAGCAGATTTGTTGCGTAAATCAGCTTATTTGCTCGAAATTAGTCAAAATTAACGAATCAATCATTTTTCGAAAATTGTAAATTTCATAACTTTTTAACTACATTGCCGATCCGATTCAAACTTATTACCAAACAACCTTGTTTGTAATTACACTTCTGTACAACATTTTAATTTTGTTGCTTGAAATTTGCACGAATTAGCGAGTTTAAGGTGTTGACATTTTTCAAAAAAATTTAAAAAACAATAAAATCAATGTGACGATCCATTTTAATGAAATTTTATTAAATTTATTGACAACTCTGTGAAATGTGGACAATTATGAGGAAGCAATGTGCATGATTCTAGTAGATTTGTTGCGTAAATCAGCGTATTTGCTCGAAATTAGTCAAAATTAACGAATCAATCATTTTTCGAAAATTGTAAATTTCATAACTTTTTAACTACATTGCCGATCCGATTCAAACTTTTTACCAAACAACCTGGTTTGTAATTACGCTTATGTACAACATTTTTATTTGATTGCTTGAAATTTGTACGAATTAGCGAGTTTACGGTGTTTGAATTTTTCAAAAAAAAATTCAAAAACAATAACATTGACTCTATCCATTTCAATGAAATTCTCTACAATTATCAGATATCAATTGCTTTACCGGTATGCAACATATTAGCCCGATATGTTAAACCATTCTCAAGTTAAAAGGATTAAATCAACTTTACAGTTTTTATTTAAAAATTTCAACTTTTGAACTTTTTTGTACATTCTAGTCAAATGAAATGACAATCAAACTTTGTTGTAACTATACCACTGTACAAAGTTTTAGTTCGATAGCTTAACATTTGCACGAGTTAACTTGTTTACGTCTTTTACCGTTTATTAATAATCTCAAAAATAACGAATATTGATCAAATTAAAATTATTCAAACAAAGATTCTTCAATGAGAATATTATTATTGATAAATATCGTAGATTATGAATAGTTGAATATTCTACATCATTTAGTTATTTAATAATTAATTTTACTCCATTGTCATGCATTACAATAAATAATTTAATTATTAAAAGAGTTTAATTCCATCCAAAAAATAATTGTAATAAAGCCACGCAAGCTGTCAAGGGCTGAATGTTATGAATTAAAAATGTGGCAGTTGATTGCATGACTGATCCATTAAGCGTTAATTATATATTTTTTTTTATTGATAAATTCACGCGAAATATTGTAAATGAGACAAAATGTTAAATTCACGCAACTTATCAAATTGACTTCCCGATGTAATCAACAAATATTTTGCTTTGACAAGTAGCGTAAGAAATTCATGAAAAAAATATTAAACTCACGTAAAATTGGATCATTTTTACATTTGTCATGTAACTCCCCGAGTTCAATTTTAAGTGTCAATTGACCTGGTTGTTATCAAATGAGCGTTTAACTGTAAAGAATCCAATTTATCTCCTAGGATAATTATGCCAAGGAATTAATTATATTTTGGATTGATTTTGTTCTTTCAGAGCTGTGAGGCCGACGGGTGAACGTTGCGCGGGTGGTCCTGGACCTTCGCCACCTCTCAACATAAATGTAGTAAAACCAAAATCTCCAGCGTACACCATGGGCTACCGGCAAACGAATTCCAGTAAATGCGGAGGCCCTGGACCTGGAAATGCCTGGCAATTCCCCAAATGGCCTGCATATAGTTTTGGAATAAAACGTCATCCCTGTATGCCACCCTACATAACCGAATGTGACGAACAGTGTTAATTAATAATGTAATTATAATAAATTGAAATAAAAGTTCTGCTATATCGAAATAACAAGCGACTGTCACTGAGAAAGACTGTCAACGCGAAACGTCAAAAATTAGTGAAATTCAGAGCAGTGAACTCTAAGACGCGACGTTTTCGGCGAGTTATGTCATAAAATCCACACGCGTTTATCCCGTTGATTAAATTTATCAACGCGAAACTTGAATAATTTATATTTCAAACATAAACCCGGAGATTATGGAGAATTTGAGCGATATGTATTATCTCTTTCGGTTTATCATCAGTCGAATTTTCGTTTATCTACGAGTAAGTGTTTGCTTCGTATTCAAATAAAATTAAATAAGAAAACTTGTTAATAATTAAAACGTAGAAAAAAAAAAGATAGAAATTTAATTAATCAATTGAATTAGGACGTTATTCTCCTCGAGTTTACTTGGTTCACCGAAGATATCGACGAACTTGATCCTTCAATGACTAAGACACGAGCTCATCCATTTACGAGAAGAGCTATCGCTGACTTTGTCGCTTTTTTTACGATCTGCGCTTTCTTCGGTAGCTTCGTAGTTCTTTCAGCGAAGTGTACAAAGAACGAAGAGAGATACAATCTACCGCCGAGGCCTTCAATGCCCAATAACGAAGGGTTTAATAATTTATTTATATTCTTTATCGTTAAACTTTAAAAATTATCGTTTATCGATCAATGTAATTACTCACTGATTTAATTATTTGCGTTATAAGCGAACCTGTGGAGTTATTGGAAGACGATGACGACTGCATGATTTTATCCTACCCTCACGAAAACATAAGAAGAAATCCTTGGGGCGATGCTACGGTACCAAACTCCGACTTCGAAAGCTTTACGAGACGAAAACTCGATCGTCATAATCGTTCGAGAGCTCAATGTTCGCCTGAAAGTTGTCAGTCGAGTTCCTCGATATTTGAGCTACGGGGTAGCCACTCGCAGCACTCGCAGAGCACTCAAACGAGCGAGAAAATTCTTCAACGAGTTGTAAAAAATCGGGATTGGCTGATAAGGAAAACGAGAAGTGGACACGTATACGGGAAGTATCCCATGTAACATTGAAAGAATTTTGAGAAAATTGTGTAATTCTTGGAACGATTGGAAAATGATCGACTCCGTGTGAATGAGGAACAATTGCAGTTCAGAGTCATCGATCACTGACCCTTCCAACAGAATTCTCTTTGAGACAGTGTATTACTCTGTGTATGCGATATATCGCTTATGTCTTGAGGTCAGCGAACGAAAGACAACGATAAACGATAACTCCTTACGTCGGGAATTATCCACCGCTGAAAAGTCGATTGTACGCATACATGAGCTTCTTCCTCGTCAGCTCGCTATCTAAACGGCAACGATTACTCAACATCTTGCTCCAATTTCTTTTTTGTTTGTTCGTTTTTTTTTTTTTTTTTTAATATGTTAACACCCTTTTGATTTTGTTTAACGTGACTTTGTGATTATTTATTTTTATACGTCCCCATCTTGTTGATGAACACTTTGTATGTCAATATACTTTTATTAAATAAGAAAATGTAATATATCATTATTTTCAAGCACTTGAAAATAATTCCTTTACGTAACTTACTTAACTTAATTTACGTAACTTTGCAATTATTTATTTTTATACATTGCCATCGTCTTAAAAATCGATTTACAGGTAAATATGGTTTTATTGAATGACGAGAAACGACGGTAGCGTCTCGACGTCAAGTTAAAAATAAATTAACAGAATTAAAACCTCATTATGACATCACACCGTTCTACTGACACAAGACGCAACTGTTACACTAGTTTTCCTGACTGTGGTCCGTTTTATACTTTTATTGAATGACGAGAATATCAAAAATATATTTTTTCAAGTTGTTTAGTGTTTTTTCCGTCTCTTGAAAATTATTTTTCATCGATTTGCATATTTTTGAATGACGAAAAAATTGAGTATAATATAAACAAAAGAGGAATATAGCTTGCTGGAAGAATTTTCGGAATTCTGAAGAATTCTTCCATTCGCAATGATTTTTAAAACCTCGAATGTACCATTCGTATGATCCATCAAGTGCTGAGATTTGAGCTCTCGTCGATCCTTCTTCGTAGGTCCAAGATAAAAAGCAAAGCTCTTTTCCACTCCTAAATGAATTTTAGCCCAATCTTCGATGTATCCTGCGCGAATTTCTATCAAATGACTGCTCTGGCCATAATCGTAAATATCGTCCACGTGTTCGGCGAAAGTTTCCACAGCTTCTTTCGATATTTTTTTCTAAAAACATATCTTATTTCAAATGAGTTTCTACTTTAAAAATACAAACTCACTATACTCTGAAGGTGGTGAGGACTTTCCAAAGTATCCGAAAATGGATAAACCAACGATTGTCTTCCTTCTTTAAGAGCTACAAAGGAATCCAAGTTGTCACTGAAGGTTTCCAACGTATCTCGCAATCCTCGAGCTTCGGGAACTGTAAATGGAGCTTCTCCAGGAAAATTATAATCACAGAGAGACTCATTACCTATCGAGAGAATCAAATTAGCTTCAGCCGTTGCTATACGTAGTTGATAAAAATAAAAAACTAACAGGTAAGCCATTGATATTCAAAGCTAAAGTCCAAATCTACTCCAAAACACTCGTTGCTTCGTATTTCTTGAGTTCCTTGTAGATTCTTCTCCCAATTTCTCCACTGAGAATTTAAAAATTGTATGAAATCCTCTTTAGAAATAGATACTCGGATGTAATCCTTTTATTATTACTTCGGAGTTAGCGTGACTGAGCTCGTAGCCATCTGGATTAAGAACAGGAACTATCCACCAGTCCAAATCTTCTCTAATCTCGACATTTTCATTAAGAATCAATTGCTCAGCTACGAAAATCGCAGACTGAATAGCGTACCAGTCCCTTCCATGAATTCCTGACAAGATATATAATTATTCAGTATTATCCATCGCAGCACTGATACTCCGAGATATGACATGCTGATTTAATTAACTAATATACCTGCAACCACGACAATTATTGGATTTTCCTCGTGATCATCCGGAGGATTAGTTGAAATACGAATGGAGAGAATTTCGTTACCAAAATTCGTGTGCACGATATTCCAGCTAACATTATGCTGTTGGAGAGGAATTACAACCGCTCTGCCTTCACTCATTGTTTCTAGAACCGCGAGGTATTCATTGATCTAGATAACATAAAAATAAATAATAATTAAATATTGTTTAATAAGAATTAAATCAACATTGATTTTTATGAATAAATTGTGAAAATGATTATTTACTTCGCTGAGAGTTGGAAAAGATGTAAAATTATAATTCGATAATTTCAAACTTCTTCTGGATTGAACAAATGAACGATCGCGAACGTCCTTAAATATTTCTGAATAATTATATCGCTGCTCGTATCTTCTATCGAAATTTCTCTGATACGCTGTGGTTATCATAATTGGAATTTTTTTAGCCTCACGTTGAATTTCTAGAGGCTTCTCAGTCAATAGATACGCTGTTGGATCGGTTAACCATTCATCGGATACTTTTAACAATTCTGTTGTAGTTTCCGAACGATCAGAGTCAAAATTTAATCCAAGAGGATCAAATACAAATTGTTCTGTATAAAAAGCTACGGTGAAGTGTTGAGTAAACTCTTCATTGTCTCTGGTAGATAAATTTTCAGATTCTGTACTCAAACAGTTCGAACTAAGAAATACACTGACTAATTTAAAGATAAATAAATATTTCCAATACTTAAGAATAACTCCAGACATTATTGAATTGATTGTAAGATTGATTAAACCTTATACATGCCAAAAAAATTAGTAAAGTCAAATCGCGAATGAAAAGAAGGAAAAAAGTATGCTGTGAAGTTATGCTACCTTTCAGAATCGAAAATAAACAATTATCCTTCGCGAATAAATGTTGCTTACGTCGAAAGAAAAATTTTCTTTCGATACAACGTAAAATTGAATTCTTTTTCAATAAAATTTAAATCGATAACCGCTGCGATAAACCTACGTTAACCGGTGATTTTATTATAAAATTATTATATTAGGGTATGAGACGATGTACGGATTGAGTTTTTTTATATTTTAGGTCAACCCTAATATTATTAATATTATAATTCGTCACAGAAATAAGAGATTGTCGAAATCAAATGTAATTTATTCACGAGCTCATGAGCATTATGCTCCAAGAAATGATAAATTGCCAAACTCTAATCGAACTGAAGCTTTATTCTGCAGAAATAATGCATTAGCAAAATTAAATATATAAATTTAATATAATATTTAGCTTCTGTAATAAACGTACATTAATTAAGGGCTAATTTAATTATCAAATGAGGACATTAGGGTATGAGATGATGTACGGATTGATTTTATGGTTTTTTAGGTGAACCCTAATATTATTAATATTATAATTCGTCACAGAAATAAGAGATTGTCGAAATTAAATGTAATTTATTCACGAGCTGAGTATTATGCTCCAAGAAATGATAAATTACCAAACTCTAATGGTACTGAAGCTTTATTCTGCAGAAATAATGCATTAGCAAAATTAAATATGTAAATCTATACTATAATTCTTAAAGTGTGGATTTCCGTCCCTTAAACTCCTCCTAGACGGAGCGTGCTAGGAAGGAGATCTTGGACATTTTGGAAAGGTCTCCTGATTTCTAGGTCAACGCAACTATTTTCAGCTCTTCAAGTTGAGTCCTTAAGGAGTTACGGACATCTAAATTTTCTAAGAGTATTATTAAATTTTGACGTTTAATTTTGATTTTTAAAAAAGCAAAGTTATTCTTCGTAGTAGGTATAGCTTGCGCTTTTTTAAAAAAGAAAAGCTTACTATGATACGGTGAACGGAAATGTCTGTTTTTGTTTGACATGAATTTTCAAATGCAATTCACAATTTAGTGAAGCAGTAAATACAAATTCTATTTGAAAATCATAGCATTTGGTTTTATTTAAGGTAACGATACTAAAAATAAACCTGGGCGAAGCTGGGTACGATGCTAGTTTAGTATAATATTTAGCTTATGTAATAAACCTACGGTAATTAAGGGCTAATTTAATTATGAAATAAGGACATTAGGGTATGAGATGATGTACGAATTGATTTAATGGTTTTTTTAGGTCAACCCTAATATTATTAATATTATAATTCGTCACAGAAATAAGAGATTGTCGAAATCAAATGTAATTTATTCACGAGCTGAGTATTATGCTCCAAAAAATGATAAATTACCAAACTCTAATGGTACTGAAGCTTTATTCTGCAGAAATAATGCATCAGCAAAATTAAATATATAAATTTAATATAATATTTAGCTTCTGTAATAAACGTACGTTAATTAAGGGCTAATTTAATTATGAAATGGGGACATTAGGGTATGAAATGATGTACGGATTGATATTATGGTTTTTTTGACCTAAAAAATTAATATCATTAATATTATAATTCGCCACAGACATAAGAGACAGTCGAAATTTAGTGTAATTTATTCACGAGCTCATGAGGATTATGCTCAAACAATGATAACTTGCCAAACCTTAACGTAACTGAAGCATTATTCTGCAGAAATGATGCATCAGTAAAATTAAATGTATGAAATTGATATAATATTTAGCTACTGTAATAAGCCAGCGCTAATTAAAGGCTAATTCAATTATAAAAAGGTCATATCAGGCTATGCTGCATGAATGAATCCTTTGGTTTTTCATGTCCTTATTATTTCAAAAATTTGATCTCGCCACAGAAGTAATACATTAATGAAATTAAATAAAGTTGAACTCACGAGTTAAGTATTGTGCTCTAAAAAAAAAAAATGGACTTGTATTTAGTTCTGCAAACTTGCACTTGGAAAGTCCAACTTATCGTAACTGCTTTTATTCTTATCGTTTGTCAACTCTATTGGCATTTCTAATTTAGCTCCTCTATTTATTTTATCCCGAAGAGTGTCGTGAATCAATTCTCTCCCCCATGAGACTAGCATCTCTCTCCGATGTAACGACAAGTTAGACGATCTTGTCTTGTTAATTAATTCCTTGAAGGTCTCCGCGTATGGTTCTATTCGTCTCGAAGTGGCCAATACTTGGATAGCGTTTAAAGTCGCCTTCCCATATTCTTCCAATGCTTCCACAGACTCGCGGTCTTTCGAATGACGATGGGTGATATAAAAAGCAAAACTACGTGGAATCCCCATGTGTCTCCTTGCCCAATCCTCAACGTAACCGCTGCTGAGACCTAACGTGTGAATAAAAAAGAAATTTAAAGTTTTAAACAGAACTGAGCTAAATATTTTACGTATCAAGTACAATGTACTTAAACTACTAACAATAAGTACTTCAGGTACTTTTGTATCGAGATATCGCTTTTTAATTATTTTTGCGTTCCTTAAACTTTGTTATTTCGCTTATTTCAGGACGTGAATTACAAGATTTTTTATTGAGAACTCAAGAAATTGTATCAAAAAAATAAATAATCTCTTTTAGAAGCACGTTGGTTGTGATTTTGATAACAAAATTGGAATTTTTGAGAAATTCGATGACGTAAATTTGTAACAATGGATCGAAAAACGTCGAAAAGAGTGTGTAAATGTTTTTTTTTGTCAATTTTACTTAAATTTTTTTTATTTACTACAATGACATTTGTTTCGATAGAGTTTTTTCGAAAAATCGACATATTTTAGATTTCGAATCAACGAAAACGTGGGAAAAATAGTCTTTTTTAACTTTTCAGGTTTCCGTTCGATCAAAATCCAACAATTGTTTCGTCGAGAACTCAAAAACTATGTAAAAAATATCTATAAACACGTAAAAACTTCTTTTTATTTTACCAAAAATACTGCCACTGTTTCCAAAACTAAAGAGATTTTTCGGGCCTTTGTGAAACTGATCGAATACTTCCAGCGCTTCCATGCAAAGTAGATCCTGAAGGGTCGAATGAGCACCAGGAGGCGAAGTAGAAGTAGAAGCAAAAGGATATACAAGAGCCTAGGGAAAAAATAATCAAAAGATATTTCATATTCTCTCGAATTTCATTCGCACACGTAATATAAAAAATTATTTAAAAACCTTGGCACCTTCCTTCACCGCAACGAATACTTTGCAATCATCAACGCGGCTAGAAATAAAATCCCTCAACGCCTTGCTCTCAGCTTCGGAAAACGGAGATATTCCAGGATAATCCTGACAATCAATCCTCCTCTTCCCATCGCGACCTCGGGTTAAAAAAAAAATTCACATGATCCCCGAGAGAATATTTCTCTCCAATGATATTTATCTCTCTCTTTGAAATACAGAAACATCTCGCCGACCCCGTTGTATCAAGAATCAAGATACAGAAGGCATTCCGTGTCAAGTGTCAAAAGTATTTCACGTCAAGACAATTCCTTGCCAAGAGTCGTAATATGAATATTTAATTTTGGTTTTTGAGGCGAGCGGTGTCAACTTGATCATGAAATCGAAGGGTATCTCTATCATTGTCAACCCTCAAACCCAACTGGTCAAAATAGGGACAAGGAAAGGTCAATCACTAGGAAATGAGGGTCAATGATACAAAAACTTGGACAAGGTATGCTTGTGTCGTATGAATGCAAAGGTCTGTAGCACCCGAGACATAGTAAACCCTGTTTCTATATATATTATATCGATAACTGGATAGCAGAACTCACAGGAAGCTCTTTGAAGCAGGAAGTTTCTATCTAAATTGACACCCCAGCATCCGCCTGTTGGATTTATGTTCAACGTATAATATCTCGAGAACTAGTAAAAAAAAAAATAAGTGGATATAATATTAATGCAATTTCCAGTGCTGCGTCTGCAGTTTCTCGATAGGTTCTGGCTAATTCGGCAATAGTTTCGTCCAATAATAGTAATGGAAAAGTGTCTAACTTTGTTATCCATCGAATTTATGTAACCGTCCGGATTCAACAATGGAATTATCCACCAATCGAAACCAAACAATTTTTTTCTACTGTAACTCGTCACGAGATTAGTTATAACATGCATTATCACGTGTACCGCAGTCCAATCGCTTCCACCGATACCTGAAATGAATTATATATCAGGTTTTATATATCTCAAGAGATGATTGATCGAGATTGAAGACTCACCCGCCACAAGCACCACAATCGGCCTTGCAATTTCCGTTCTTTTTTGTTCTTGATCTCTATCCGCCTCGTCAGCTTCACTTAGCTTTACGTAAAGAATACCCTGACCCGAAAGTGTTCGGTGTATGATTTTCTCCTGAAGCGCATTTTCCACGTATCCCACTTCCGTGTTATCAGGATCGTACAATTTTAATAATTCTAATCTTCTTCGTATCTGGAAATAGAAAAATGAATTAAATAAAATTAATTAATTACTATAAGTTAGATAAAATGTGAAAATTACCTTAAGGATTCTTGATGTATACATTGACAATGAAAAGTATATCGTTAGATCAAAATTTGAGTGCTTCGCGATGGTAGAAACATTTTTTAAATATTTAATTTATTGAAAATTCTTAAAATAATGATTTTGGATAATAACAATCGCAAAAAGTTATTGATAAATTAGTTCGATAGACAATTTTTGAAAACAAAAAATACGTTGTAACAGCGAAAAGTCATAATAAACAATACTCAAAGTTTCATAAATGTTGAACAAATGTTTCCTTTTCAAAAAAAATTATGAAAATCACCAATTTTTTTTTTTGCATACTTATTAGGATTTAAAAAAATATTTTTTGAAAAATGGTTGAAAAGTCGCAAATTTTAAATATATTTTCGTAGAAAGACTTCTTATTATTCAACATAAGAATTTTCGGGATCATTGAACGAACGGTAAATATCCTTAAAAAAATCTCAAAGATGAGAATTTAAAAAATGAAAGAAAATTCCTTAAAAAAATATTCGAAAATCCAACGAATTTCATTTCATAAAAGAAACAATTAAGTTTTATGAAAATTTCTTCATAACTTCTTTTTAAAACTAATTTATAATTAATTATTTGCGATTATTATTAATAAAAATCATTTTTTAATATCTTGAATAATTGATTTTTTTAATAAAAAATTCTATTATCGTTCTTTACGAAAATTCAGATGAAATGTTACATTTGGTTGGCTACATGTGATACCTGAAGCATCCTTAAGAGTTATAAATTAGAAGAATAAAGCAATCTTACGTGTTTGAGAGAGAAGTATGGATGAAATTTTTCGCTGAGAACCCTCGATCTTATTGTCTTTTTCATTCTAATGAAAATAAACAAATTGAATAGCTCAATCGAATTTTCGATCGGTAATTTAATTAAAACGTTTATTAAAAGGGGTTGTCTAAAATTTTGAATTGCCGGGTAAAGAGCGAGGACAGCTGACGTTCATCGATCCACGAGGGTGCCATAGAAACGGTTAAAGCTACAGGGGCAAACAAACTCCTCATTTCATACGAATTAACCGATCAGTTAAGTCATTGCATCGCAATGATGACTTTTAAATCACGGAACGGTTGAAAATTATTTTTTAATAAACGAGTAGTCATGGAAACAATTGTATGCGAGTTACAGTGGCAAGAATCAGCTATTGTGTATTAATATAAAAATGATTAAGCGATTAAACGAGCCAACAATGGACAGCAGCGAAGAAGAAGAAGAAACGCACAATATATCGGCGTTCAGTAAATTCGACGAGAGCATAGAGGTTCGAAATGCTGAAGAAATAAAGAGTCCTGTAAACAGCAGGCCATCGACAATGAAGGGAAGGCCTAAGAGCTCGATGAAAGAAAGAGGGGGAGACAATCAGTCGATTAATTCACCTCGTGGAAAAAGAGAATTCAGCAGATATCCTGGAAGCGATAACTCGTTTGAAAAAGTCATGACGAACAGTAGTGATCCTTCGGATAGCGAAGAAACTGACGATGATGATATTCAAGGAACCAATACGAGGAGAAGTCTCGATATTTATGATCCAAAGGATTTTGAGGATTTGGACGTTTCCGCAGAAGTCAAGGAACTCTTTAATAATATCACGAGGTCCGTTACCGAATGTACGATCTTTGTACTTCGATTTACATTTTTAAATCTTTACTTCTTTGCGTGAATTATTTATTTAACTTGTAAAGCGTTTATTAAGAGGGGAAAGACCACTGGTTTCAGTTAAAAAAAAAAGTATTTTATTCTTCTTTTAAAGATACAAAAATCGTATTAAAAATTCCATAGGATTGATTGTTGGTAACAGTGTCCTGATGATGTGATAAAATCAATAGATCTGAATAGAACAATTTGTAGGAAAATTTCCATTTTTAAACACAAAATAAATGTTTATTATGAAACAAATTATTATATTCGGATGATGGAATTTTTTAACATCAACAGAACACCTTTGGGAACAATCAAACACATTTTTTACCGATAAAAGAAACTTTTTTTGGCTGAAATTGGTAGATTCCTTCCCCCTTAAAACTTTATAAACCACACTGTCCGATTTTGTACCAAAATGGAACAAGATATGGAGAAGAAAATTGATTGATAAAATAAAAGATTAATGTTCCAAATCAACAAAATGTGTTTTAAAAAAAAAACGTTCTTTTATATTTTTTTTAAAAATCATGAAATGAAATAATTGACATTTTAGGTACACCCCACGGAAAATTGAGCTTAAGTACAAGCTGATACCCTTTATACCGGATTACATACCAGCAGTGGGTGACATAGACCCTTTTATCAAAGTTCCAAGACCGGATGGAGTCGACGATAAGATAGGTCTTGTAGTTTTGGATGAACCGTGCGCGAATCAATCGGATCCTGCGGTATTGCACCTACAGTTGCGAAGTCAGAGTAAAAGCGCGGATCCGCGAAAGCAGACGTTGATAAAGAGGATCGGGAATGCCGAAAAGCATCCAAAGGCTATAGAGAAGTGGATAGAGGACATGAACCAATTGCACAGAAGCAAACATTTACCGGCAGTGAATCTGACGAAAGCTATGCCTGATATCGACGCATTGATGCAACAGTGGCCACCGGAAGTCGAGGATAAATTGAATGAAGCTCAATTGGATTTATCTAAACTTGACTGTGACCTTTCTGAGCTAATTGACATTGTATGCAATCTTATAGACATTCCCGTTCACGAAGACTCTCGAATAGAAGCCTTACACACACTTTTTACGCTCTTCTTGGAAGTTCGAGAAATGAAGGACCGAAGATTTTAAACTTTATACACTTCCAACGGGCGATTTAGGCTCATAAAGTTGTATAAATATTAAAATGTGAATTTTTTAATTTGTATCTTGGTTTAAATCTTCAAAGCTTAACGCAATTAGCGGAAGATTGTGATTTTCAAAAAGTTATACCTTTGATACTTGACAATTGTACCAAATGTTAGTCCGAATAATTTGTTGTGGATTGATTTTTTTTTTTTTTTAATTGCGCTACCTTGAGGAACAATTAAATTTTTTTTAAAATCATCTATTTAATACACAAAAAGTATTACAAATGTTCGGTCGAATGATAATATTCTCTTGTGCTATCTTAAGGATGTCTGAATATTAATATATTTTTTAAGTTATCATTCAAACGAGCATTTAATATTTATTTTGTGTACGAAATGGATCATTTTTCTGTATTCATTTAATACACAAAAAGTATTACAAATGTTTGTTCGAATAATAATATTCTCTTGTGCTATCTTAAGGATGTCTGAATATTAATATTTTTTTTAAGTTATCATTCAAACGAGCATTTAATATTTATTTTGTGTACGAAATGGATCATTTTTCTATATTCATTTAATACACAAAAAGTATTACAAATGTTTGTTCGAATAATAATATTCTTTTATGCTATCTTAAGGATGTCTGAATATAAATATTTTAAAAAGTTATCATTCAAACGAGCATTTAATATACATTTTGTGTACGAAATTGATAATTTATAATGACCACGATTGTTCAAGCGATCATAAAAAAAAAGCAAACGATCCGTATACTCGTGGAATTTAAGTCTCCTGAGCTGATTCAAATATCGCTCCCAGCTACGATCGCGCCTCGAATCGTCAATTTCCCGACGCCTGTAAGCTGCATCGTCAAAACTCGGGAAACTCATATTCGATGAATCTGTAATTAATAAATCAACACAAGCTGTGAATACCTTAATTAGTTATTAAGAAATCGTTGCAATACATCGTTACATATAGTTTACCAAGAGTTTCATTGATTTCCACCCAACAAAACGTCATTAACGCGATATACCAAATAAAAAACATTTTCAATTAAACAAATTGCAACAATTTGCATTGAAAGTCAAGCGATTCGTTGCTCTCCGAAGATCCTAATTGAAAGGCAATTGAAAAAGTGGCTCCGATCCGCCTCCATCGTCTGCTTTGTTCATTGAGAAACGCTGTCGCCATGGCAACGATCGGGGAACCAGCAGACGCTTTGTTTACATTAACTTACAATAACAATTTACGTTACTTACATTAACGCTTTAAATTAACAAGTATTTTTGATAAGCACTCGGCCATGTTGCCAAATTAACGTGATAATCACACGACGCA
This sequence comes from Cylloceria caligata, assembly GCA_963942595.1. Lineage (NCBI taxonomy): Eukaryota > Metazoa > Arthropoda > Insecta > Hymenoptera > Ichneumonidae > Cylloceria > Cylloceria caligata. Next base: position 4,338,382 of record OZ012707.1, on the reverse strand, counting down.
ACTTTTTTTTTCGTGAAAAAGTGTAAGGCGAAGCGAAACCTCCATTCTTACACAGATGTTCCGCTTCTCTCTTTCACTCCACCGTGTTGATCGTCATACACTAGTTCTACCTCTTTCGCACTCATAGATGTTTCTCCTCCCCTTAAGGTAATGTGGTACACTGACTGACCCGCCATGAACGCGAGTGAGATAAACACTATTGGCAATCATGAAGGAGTGAGAGAGAATGACAGAAGCGTGTACCACATCACCTTAAGGAGGTTTCGCGGGATTCCCCCACTACGAATCAGTCTGGCAACACCGCTATCACTTTTACCACGAATTATCCCGAGCGATCATTCACTGCGTAAGCCCGAAGTAGAACTTCGCGTTAACGCGATCGACTCTTCTATCGCTTATAATGCTTCTTGCATTGAGTAGACTCGTAACAATTCGATGAATCATTGGAATAATCACGTGATAATGATTTTTATGTCAATCGCCTTCACGCTTCCTCGTGTGTTGTTCTAGCCTCGGTAGTCTATGTTCAGACATCGTAGAGAGAGGGAGAGTTGCTATTTTACTCTCTCGTCCTATTTACCTTTTCCAAACAAGAAAGAGTACGAAAATATACGACAGAACTCGAAGCCTGCATTGGTGAAGTGATAAAATATTAAACTGTGAGCATGTGACATCACTTGCAGCGAGTGCATTTTCGAAATATGACGGAAGAAACGGAGAAGTACGTGGATGTTGTGATAAATGCCTCGATCGAGGATTTTTCACCAGAACGCGAAGGATCATCGACGGCAGTCGATGAAGAAAAACTTCTCAGGCCAAGAAATAACTTTGCATCGTATTCGAACGAGAATATCAACGTTAGATTTAAGGTGAGAGATTTTTTTTTCCAAAATTTTATCCAAGGTTTTTGTTGTTTCGATAACAACAACGGGAGAATAGAAATTAACCTCGATACTCGGACAGACAATAACAGATGTCAGAATTAGCAGGTGTGTTATCTTTTTGTCTTTCTTTTCATTGTAGAACATCAACTATAATGAGAGGCGGCACAGCAATGTTATTGAAAACTTTTCCGACACACAATTCAACAGACTCAATTCCGGAGAGATTGAACCTGGTGCAATGAATTTTTTGTCTACCAACTATGAGGTATTTTCTTGAAATATAAGAGTTTGGATTGTACTTGGAATATCAGAGAAAGGTTTGATGGAGTTCCTAGGGAGGATATTTTAATCAGGTTGGACAATTTTTGTAGAAATATACTTTTTTTTTTTGTCATGTCGGATAGCTACGTCTCTAAGAAATATTGAATTTGTAAATAAACTATTGGACCAATTACATATTTGTACAAAATCTTTTGCAGTTGAACTGAAAATTTTAGTTAAAGAACTAGATCTTTTTTGTCAGTATAGAGTTTTTCTTTGTTGATCTCTAAAGGTGCTGTCTCTAATCAGCATTGAAAAAAAAGTTAATCGATTAAGACTGTAAAAAAAAAAATGAAAAAATCAAATTTAAAGTTTAGTTAGAATATCAGAGAAACCTTTGACGTAATCCCTTGGGGAAAATTATCTAAACCGAATGATTTTATGTAGAAAGAGTTTTGTTTTATCGATGTTAGAAGGTGATGTCAAGTAAATACTAAATTTGGAAAAAATATTGTTTCAATAAAGGTTTTGTACAAAGGCTTTTGTAGTCAAATGAGAGAACTTTACTTGGAATGACAAGGATCAGCTTTGATGCAGTTCCTTGGAGGGGTTCCGATTGGACGATTTATGTAGAAATGGAAGTTTGTTTTGTTATTTAAATATTAAATTTGGGAAAAAACCTTTGGACGTAGTCCATCAGGATTAATTTGAATTAAACTTAATGATGTTTGTGAAAATAGAGTTTTTCTTTTCCAACGTATAACAGCAATGTCTCAAAAGAGTATTAAATTAGAATTAAAAAATCCTTTTCCACTAGTAATTGTGTTTCTATCGTCTGTGCTTTACACAGAAAATATTAATTAATAAAAAAACAACGATTCGTCAATGATGTTTTAGTACAAAGACTTCCAGAGTCAAATTTGAATTTAAGTTACAATACGAGAGACCGTAAATAATAAAAATAACAATAAGGTCTCAAGAAATGGTTTAACATTTAAAAAATATTGCATCCATGAATATCCTGATTATTTAAAGACATTACCAAACAAATTTGAATATCAAAAACCATTAAAAGCTTGTAAACTTCTCATAAAAATACTCGTGGGGTCGATCGACTTCGATGAATCACTTGCCACATAATTTTCAATCAAAATACTAAGAAGACAACTGATAAGAGCTTACTCAGTAGCAGACGAATGGATTTTTTTTTATCCCAAGTGACTAATTACCCAAAACAACTAAAGCTGTTTTCGTCACAGTCAGTCGCAGGAGATAATGAATTATCTTGTGTTTGTGTAGTTTGATAGTCGTACGACTGGGTCAGTATACTCTATAAGGAATTTTAATTGCAGAGTTTGGATTACGACTCCTGTGAGAACTACCTCCTCCAAGATGAGGAGAGGAAAAAGGGATACAAATACGTAGTTAGAAAAAATCTTGCCAGATGGCTTATATTCCTATTGATAGGAATTTTGACTGCTTTGATAGCGTGCTTTGTAGATATATCTATAGAAGAACTGTCGAACCTAAAGTACGGCAGTCTTAAGTCGTGTATCCTTTTTATTATTTTTCAATCAAGAGTATAAAATTTTTAATAAAATTTTTATTGTAATTTCTGATAAAATTTTTCTTAAATTAATGAATTCAGTGGTCGACCGATGCGTGGCAGATAATTGCTTGTGGCTGCCATACATAGTATGGCTACTTTCAAATTTGGCACCTGTTTTTATAGGCGCAGTGTTAGTTGCTTATGTCGAACCAGTCGCTGCTGGAAGCGGTATCCCTCAAGTAAAATGTTATTTAAATGGTATAAAGATGCCTAGGGTAGTAAGAATCAAGACTCTAATCGTAAAAATACTTGGCGTCATTACTACAGTCGTGGGAGGATTAGCAGGAGGAAAGGTAAAGGCTTTTACTTGTGAATTGCAATAACATTTATTTGAATTTTAGAAAATTAAATTTATTATTTATGATGCAAGGAAGGACCTATGATACATGCAGGAGCGGTCGTTGCAGCTGGAATATCGCAGGGAAAGAGCACAACTTTCAGGAAAGATTTGAAGATATTTCAGTACTTCAGAGAGGATCATGAGAAAAGAGATTTCGTTTCGGGAGGAGCAGCTGCAGGTGTATCGGCAGCTTTTGGTGCACCAATTGGTAAATTATCCTTGAGAATCTTTGAGAACAATATTTATATTTAAAGAATTTAACGAATTTCCTATCTATTTGCCAATTCCAAATTAAAATTATGCAAGAAAGACGACTTTAAAACTTTTAAAATGTATTTTAGCTGATTATCAGTTTGTTGGATCGATAAAGTTTCAATGTTTTTTACAATTCACTCGAAGATAGATTCAAATAATCAAATTATGCTTCAAGAAATTTTGATTTAATGTATGATGTTCTGCTCCAAAAAAGATTTTAACTCTCAAATTTCATTTCAATTTATTGTTAAAAAAAAAACAGGTGGAGTGCTCTTCAGTATAGAGGAAGGAACGAGTTTTTTCAACCAGAGCCTAACGTGGAGAACTTTCTTAGCGAGTATGATATCGACATTCACGCTAAACATCGTTCTGAGCGCATACCATCATCATCTGGGAGACCTTTCATACCCGGGTTTGCTAAATCTTGGAAAATTCGACACGATCCTCTACCAAGTTTACGAAATACCAGTGTTCATGATCGTAGGAGCAATCGGAGGCTTGCTCGGCGCTCTGTGGAATCACATAAATTATAAAATAACGTGTTTTCGAATGAAATACATAAAACCAAAATGGCTTAAAGTAATCGAAGCCTTGTTAGTTGCTGCGATAGCAGCTACTATGGGTTCCATCATGATTTACTTTATCCATGATTGCAAGCCTTACGAGAAATATCCTACGAAGTTTCCAATCAAAATGTTCTGCAATGATGGAGAATACAGCGCTGTAGCCGCTCTATGGTTTCAGACGCCCGAAAGCACCGTGCGATCTCTCTTTCACGATCCAAAAGGTACAGAAAAAATTCATCGCATCTATTCTCGATCTTTTTTGTTCTACAAGATGAAAATTGTATCGAAGCACAACTCGGATCTGAGCTTATGTTCGTTAAGTTTGGATGTTAAAGATCGTGAACGTGAAGTCCCGGGTTCGGGCCTTTAGTATTCTATTTGTATAATATTATATTATAATTATATATAGGATATTATAATCATTTCGGAAAGTATTCAAATTTTCATCGAAACTCACTTTTGGATGAGAATGTAAGTGGAGCGTCTTTAATATTAGTTTTATGTAAAATAGTGAACTTATCGTCGCGTAAAATCAACAGAAGCAATGTCACTTATTGTAAATGTCGGATGATTGAAAGATCATTCATTCAAGAACCGCATATTCTGTTTTCAAACCGATCAACAGTCCCATTTGTTAAAACAATTAAGTGAAATAAAAGCTCGCACGTGCGTGCAATGCTTCTCGCTTCTCCCATGGATGCAGATCTTCTTTGATATCAGAATCTAGTCAGCGAAAACTCAGATCCGCATTGTACCTTGCAACGATTTTCATCTTGTAAAAAAAAAAGGACTTAGGGTAGTCGCAGTGCATAAAAACTTGGCGTTGAGACGTGCCGCGTCTCTTGATTTCTATAATAGAGCGGTCACTGCCTAATACTATAGTAATAATTTAAAAAATCCTCCAACAGCCATAAGAATTCTGGAATTAGTTAAAATTGCCGTCAGACTAGTTAAGAATAATCCAAAAAAAAATAATTCTCTTTAGGTTCCCACAATGACGTTACGCTGGTCGTCTTCGTTATACTTTATTTCTTCCTGGCTGTATCGACATTTGGTCTCGCAATGTCGAGTGGACTCTTCATTCCCTCGCTCCTAATTGGCTCAGCTTGGGGCAGGCTCTTTGGCTCTGGTATCACAAAAATAATACCTTCCTGCGTAAGTTTCTACATCTAATATCTCAAAAATTCTGAGAACCATTGCATCATTTCTTTTTGCAGACCTTTTTCGACCCTGGGAAGTACGCTTTGCTAGGAGCAGCCGCTCAGCTCGGTGGTGTCGTCCGAATGACGATAAGTCTGACTGCGATTTTAGTAGAAGCTACGCAAGGTATTTCCTTTGGTCTTCCGGTGATAATCGTTCTCATAGTAGCTAAATGGGTCGGAGATTTCTTCAATGAGGTTCGACAATTTATAAACGTGTGGGATGACCACAGAGATATTTTGTGAACGAATATTTCTATCTTTCGATATACAGGGTATATACGACATACACACTCAAATGGCAGGAGTTCCCTTGCTCCCGTGGGAAGCACCGCCGTTATCGAATAATATTTACGTCAGTGAGATCATGAGTCATCCTGTAGTGACTGTTAAAACGACAGATAATGTTGGACACATAATGGCGATGTTAAAATGCGTCACGTTTAATGGATTTCCCGTGGTGGATCCACCAAGTGCGGATGAGGTACATTTCGTTGCGAATTTTGATAATAAATTCTGCAGATCTGAATTTATAGTAAAAGAAAATATATTTTATTTCAGAAAGAAATAAATACTTATCGGAAATTCCGAGGACTCATTTTACGTTCTCAGCTTATTGTTCTTATCAAGAATAAAATATTTAACGAATGCAGCGATAAATGGGAGAGTACTCTCAGTACAATGATGTTCAGAGAAGAATATCCGCGGTATCCGAATATTGATCAGGTCAACATTACCGACCTTGAGAAAACGTACTCGATAGACCTTCGGCCTTATATGAATCCTACGCCTTACACATTGCAACATGTTGGTTGACTTTTTATAAACGTTTCAATCTCATTAAAACGATGTGTTACACTACTGTATCTCTCTCTCTCTCTCAGATCGCCATACATGCGAGAGAGATAGGAGAATTTTTCTATCAAGAATTTCTCCGTCACGATTGATCTTTCGGATAAAAACTGTATAATTGCGAGGCGCAGTTCACAGTTCTCTTTAGTCCGGAAGATCAAACGTGGCAGAGAAATTTGTATTACAATTTCTATAATCATCCGACGGTGATAACCAATGTCTCGAAGACTCAATCTCTCGAATTACGCTTGGCCAACAGGAACAACTGAACAACGGTACACCGTAGGAGAGCGCTCGAGAAAATGAATCTTCGAGACATTGGTTACCACCCTCGTTCGAGGGGTATCATATCACCTTAAGATAATGTAGAACTACTCGGTCGGTAAGAAAAACGGTAATCGCAATTTCTTCGTCACGATTTATCTGACAAGATAAAAACCGAGAACGTTGCTCTCTTCTTAACAATTCTGCACGACGACGTTCTCGTCTTTTAACCAACAGGTCAATCGTGGCAGAGAAATTCGGGATCGCAAAGAGCTAGTTCTATCTCTATTGCATTCGTATCTTTCACATCATCCGAAGGTGATGTACCGACTGAGTCGCCAGGGGTTGGAGTGAGATAGCGTTATCGGCAATCGCAGGCGAGAGAAACCGATAGAAATTTGTAACGTTAACGAACCCTACGGAAGTCATTTCTTATAATTATCAACATTTTGACGATGAAACATGAAACTAAAGATGAGCAATGATTAATCGAACCAAATATTCATTATTGATAATGAAACAATACTCAACATTTATTGTTAGTGATTTTTGCTTTCTCAAAATAATGTTTTGAAAGAAAAAATAATCGCCGCCTTCATGTTATAACACTCAAAATGTTGGCTTTTTAACGTGCTGTACTATAAGCTAAGTAAAACCTTAAAGTAGTGAGAATGTAGGGAGTGACATTTGAAGGACTAAGAGCTAGACGTATTGTTATTTTTTTTTTTACCATTTACTTAGCTATTTATCTGTTATTACAGTCCGCATCTCTCCCACGAGCCTTCAGGCTCTTCCGAGCATTGGGTTTACGACACTTGCCAGTGCTGACCGATAGCAACGAGGTAAACTAGAATTTATAACCTTTTACCCCTTAATCTTTAAGTACCAGCGTCGTAAATATACGTCGTTGCCTCTTGGCATTATTCGCGATATTTTTAACTCTTTATCAACATTTTCAACGTCTTAGGAAAATCTTTTTTACAATGTAGAATAACTTTAAGGTATCATTACTCTGATGGTTAAAAAAAATTAATTGTCCTTATCGTTATTATAACATTTAAAAGTCAAGGTCGTTCGTTGCCCGAATCAAGTCTTGAAAGCTGAACTTTGTATCATAACATAATATTGTAATAACAATTTCAGGTAATCGGAATGATCACGCGAAAAGATGTCGCTAGATATAGAATATGGAGGCACCAAGGAAGAATGGGACTCGACGAACTTCTGCTAACGGACAAAGTATGACGAACCCATAAGAGTTCGATTAATTTTATTCTATCACAATTCGTTTCACTAATTTTATACAAAACAACCATCGAAAGTATATTTTATATTATTTCACGCCAACTTGAGGCTGTGTACAAATAATATCGGTACATCGACATCATTACATTTTACAATATGACTCGTGTCGCGCTGATTATCTTTAAGATTTTTGTGTTTTTTTTTTTGTAAGATAATAACGAAAAAGAAACTGAATAAATGTTTGGTAGATGCTTTATTTATACGATAATCTTTGAGCTTGTCTAATTATTGACGAATAACTCCCAACCGAGCCACGACCAGAGCCTGAAGAACAAATAGACTGGAAATATCACCAATGAGAGGAGGAAATAGTACACGTAGGTGGAAATATACATCGCTTTGAACGATTTTCTTTATCAGCTTGAGCGTTTCTTGTGCTGCATTGCTTTTTGGAGTACGTTGTGGGACAAGTGGTTTCGCTAACGCAGACCTAGCATCTGAAATATACAGAATACATTCTGAAGATTAATTATCTAACGCGTAAAATTTAAATTGTTATATATTCACCGATATCGGTAATGAAACGTGTTTAGTTTTTTTTTATCTATAAAAAAAAATCGTATAAAGAATCCCCTGATTTTTATTGTTCCTAATGATGTTCTGATTGTATAAAAAAAATCTGCAAATCAGAATATTAAAAAATTGTAGAAGTTTCCTTTTTTTTTAAATAGCAAATAATGTTAAAAAGAAGAAATGAAACTTTTATAATTTTTTAATATTCTGATCTGCAGATTTTTTTTTTCATTACCAACGATCAATAGTGAGGGGTTGTTAATACGTTTTTTTACTGCTAATAAATAATTAATATTTTTTTTTAATAAAAATGGGGAAACAACCGTTGCCTTAAAGTAGATTAGCCGGATAATTGTAAAGTTCTAAATTTCGATATTTAGAAAATTAACGACAGCTTAAAGGATAAAAAAATTATGGAAGGATTGCTTATGGTTGTGCAGTATTGGTGCAAAGTAAATAGTAAAATAATTCTTAGCGAAAAAAATCCAGCTAGAATCCTAGAAAAGCTTGTTAGATAAGATCCACAATCCTATAAGAATTTAGACTGGAACCCCATGTACGATTTAAAGTAATAAAATTTTTAAAAAGTTGCAACTCTAATATGAATTGAGGGATAGAGAATTCTTTCTGCATAAAATCGTATCCAAAATTTCATATTCTAAGATTATTTTTTAAATTGTATAAAAAATGTTTCTATAGGAATTTAGCCTGAAACCCCATGTACAATTTTAGGTAATAAAACACAAACAAGCTGGAGCTCTAATATGAATTGCTGGATAGACAATTCTTTCTGTACAAAATCCTATAACAAATTTCAAATTCAAAGATTAATGTTTGAATTCTATAAAAAATGTTTCTATAGGAATTTAGCCTGACACCCCATGTACAATTTTAGGTAATAAAAAACAAACAAGCTGGAGCTCTAATATGAATTGCTGGATAGAGAATTCTTTCTGTACAAAATCCTATAAAAAATTTCAAATTCAAAGATTAATGTTTGAATTGTATCTAAATTTTTATCTCTGAATTGAGAAAAAAAAACAATCTGCAAGTGGCCAAATAGTGGACAAACAAATGAATGTTGATTCTAACTGTAAAAAATCTTAAAGCACTCGAAACATCGATAAATTTATTATTTTGTTTACTTGCAGCACTAAAAGTGTTATTGCAACATATATATTACAAGTAGATAACAACTACTGGTTTAAATAAGTTTTCACTACAAAGATATAATCAAATGATCGATTCTTCGATTATCTTAACGGAAGAACAAAAACATGAACGATAATGAATGAAATTCGTACGTGAATCATGTCGGCAATCAATCGCGCGCCTTCTCTATTTCGAGCTCGAATCACCTTGACGCCAAGTACGTATACGTGCCTCACGGAAGAGGCGACAACGGCTATCTCTTTCTAATCTCCAATAAACCAGGACCTTAGAATTTTTTTTGTCACGAAACTGTACCAGTGTCAAAGAGTGTACGAGCCAAAAGTCTCTTACGTCTGAATTGTACGTACTCCGTTGGTTGTCTTACGAGTGAAAAGTGTTATCGGAGACTACCTCGTGCTCCAGTGTCAGCATGAAAAGCCACAAGATGATATCGTCTCGGCACTAGCCGCCGTTATCACCTTTGTCAACGGGTAACCCATCGCTCGTTGCACGTGATTCTTAATTTCTACAGTATCGCCACGATCGTCCGCCATTATTGTGATTGGTTTGTCTCGACGATACCGTCGAGTTAATTCGTGGCGCATGCTCTCGTCATTTCGGAGCAAAGCGGGAATATTCGAGGAAGATAACGCGACACGATGATTTCAACGAAAAATTGGGATCCTTGGGATGGCCATCGAGTACCGATCTGGTCATTCGTTTGATTCATCGGTTAATTATTGAATTTTAAAAATTGCCAAACCTCTCTGGTGCGGAGGCTCGAGAGAAATAACTCGGTTGAATTTTTTGGAGCAAGGAAGAATGAACGGGCAGGTTCGATGGACTAGAAGCAAAGAATTTCAACAAACAAATCGCAGGAACGATTTGTCTGTGGTAAAGAAAAAAGGGTCGAGAAAACCACAACCAAGACCTCATGAGACTGAAGAGGAAGCTATAAATCGAAGATTTCACGATGCTCAGAGGATGGCGAGATTTCGGGCGAAGAAGAAAAAGGCCATGGAAGAAGCAAAAGCCTTGGAAGCCTCTAAATTATCAGAGATAGCTATAATCTCTGAATTGAAACGAAGAAACGTTGTCTTTCATATAACAAATCCTACAGCTACATCTCAGAGTCAAGATAATCAAAAAAACAATCAAAACGAACAGGAAAATTTAGTTACCACAGTTTCTACTGTTCGACAGAGCAAATATTCTCAACTTTTATCGGTTATCGAGGAACTTGGAAAGGATGTGAGATTGACTTATGCAGGAAGCAGAAGCTCGGTTGAGAGACTGAAAATCGGCATTGTACAAGCTAGAACGCTAGTCAGAGATTGCCTTTTGGAAACCGAAACGAATTCGAGACAATAATCTTTTAAATTACTTTAGTACATCGAAAAAATCTGCACAAGTACTTATAGAATTTTTATGTAATATATCCGGAGAGATTTAGATATTTAAAGTACAAATTACAATTAAAACCTGCAGTCTGTGCAGGATAATCCCAAGCTCAAGCTCAATTAATATCGTATCGTGTTAAGTATTGCCAAGTGAATATTAAAAGATTAAATTTTATTATATTTACAGTATAGAAAAATTATTAATGCAACCGAGTGACCTCGAGTCTTTTCTTTTGCAAAGACTCATGTTATTGTTAGCGTTGAATGTCCTAATTATTGTGAGAAATATACAGTTTTACGAAATTTCAGTATTGCAATTTATTTAAACCTTTGACGATTTATTTATAATTCAACGAATTTGTTGGTAGATTAACATTTCTATTCTACACCACGAAATTTTTCCTATAAAAGTAAATTTCAGACGTTGGAATAATTGATTATTTATAAAATATAATTTTAAGAATGTTGATTAATTTTTTTTTATTTCATTCAGCTGCTTGGAAAATTATTTACATTTATTTCAGAGAGTTTAAAAAAGTTATTAAAATTCCTGTAATAAATAGAGAAAAAAATGTTATCAATTACCAATTAAACCGTCTTCCTGAGTCAGAGAAAATGTCTTAGCGATATTGCGTAATAAAAAGAAAAGATAAGAAATAAATTAAACTATAAAGCGAAGATCACAGAAAAAAAGCTGCCTTGCGTGTTTGCCAGTTTAAAAATCTTTAAGTCCTCGTGCCCTTCGAACGGCTAATGAATTTTCCAATTACTTCGCTCTATAAAATTCGTACAAAAGCCGATGTATTTGCTACTTTTATGGATGATCAAAGTAGTCATTTACGTGGAAGAGATCTCCCAAGGAAAAGGGGAAGAGCTTTGTGTGTATGTGGGAGGGGGATGGACATTAATTACACGACGTTCTATCTATATACTTCAAGCCAACGACGGTTCTTCACCTGTCTATCGTTTAGCAGCCGTGAAGTTGCAGACGCGGCCCACGAAAGCGCCCTAAGGAAGGGGTTATGGTCAATAAACGCGTCCACGTCACGCGAAACAGCCTATAGGCGACCCCGCTCTGCCCCTTAAAGTGGCTCTCGCCTAACGAAAATCTTACATGTCGACCGATATCACCGTTGTGCGTTTGTCTGACGAATAACTACGGACGTAACGTGCTCCACGTGTTCCAGTTGCGCTTCAATGATTTTTCACCTCCTGAGGATTCCACGAATGTGAATTGGTACGAATCGAAGATCAGATTATTACGCGATTGACGAATATCTTGGTTTTCGGTGAAATTACCAAAATGCGGCGGCCATTGTTATGATTGGCGACAAGACGGCGTTCTTACCTCCCTCGCGCATGCGCAATTGAATTACGTCAATTTTCTTGATTCAAAATTTACGAGAAATTAAGACAACGCCGTGATATTAATAATTATTCAATTGTTTCGATTGGTGCTAGAATTTATCATCGATTTTGTTAATAAAAATTTGTTTTCGTAAAATACTTTTTCTGCTGAGCGGAAAAATCAGGTTTTTCAAACGTTTTTTTTCTCTTAGATTTCATGGAGTTTACCATAATAAAAGCAAGGGGATGCTATTAATGAGATCCGACTGTTTGTCGGATATTAGTTTGTTAGAAATTAAATATCGAGGATGTGCATCTGTTAAAACGGAAATATAAAAAAAAATATTCAACATTTTTCATTGTTTAATGAATCCCAAAAATAAGTTTTAGTCACTAGGCAGCTGTTGGTATTTATGACATTTTTTTTATGTGCATTTCAAGACTTTTCACTTTAAAATGTTACTCGAAATCATTGTTTTATCTCCTGATGATCTATGGTTTCTTTTTTATTCTACGAACACTGATGCAGAATAAAGTTAGAAATTTGTTTGATGATCGGGTTATTGTTTCATGGCTAAATAATGATTAGTTACCGCACTCTTCATATTTTGTTTATATCAAAAGAACTATAATATAAATAATAATTTCTTTTACATTATAAATAAATAACTGTAATGACACGGATATTCTAGTGTTCGCAGTTGTGGTCCAAGGGTAAAAAGAAATCAACAAGCTTCGGATAGCGTAATTGAGGTTCGAGGAATACTTTAAAGTTTATTTTAACGTAGAGTCAACTTTGAGAGAGTGAGATTTAATTGTATTTCCATACTTTAGACTTTTTTTAAACTCTGATTTGCAAATTCTTCTATTTATTATGGCGGCGATTGAAGACTAAACAATTATTTGATCATAGAAAAGTTTCTCAACTTTGTACGCTGTTGTATTTTTGGTTGTGTTGGAGTTTAAAAAAATCAGCAAGCATCAGAGAGTAGGGATGAAGTTCAAGAAATATTTTTGTGTTCTGACTGATTGTTACTCCAGGTTACTAATTCTACGATTAATTGTTTCAGCGAAAGAATTCTACTTTAAAGAGACTTTTGGAAACTGAAATATAGAGAAGAAAAGAGAGTTTTTGAATCGTACGACTCGCATGCTTGTAAAACACTTTGCGAAGAAGAATTTCCACAAATTCTACAAAGATGAGAGGCCCCGGAGGTAACAGCTTTTGCGCCAAGAGCCATAGCATTTTATGCCCAAGGTTAAGAAGAAATCTTACCTGCGGAAGATAAAGGAAATGCGAGATTACGGAAGACAAAGACTAATGTCAGAAACAGCGGAAGAACGTGCGTTGAGATTGTATACGGCGGCGGAGAGGATGAAAAACGTGAGGGCCAAGGAGACCGAGGAACAAGCTGCGCTTAGAAGAATGCAAGAGGCTCAAAGAATGGCGAGGCACAGAGCAAAGAAGAAACGTTGCCTGGATGAAAATCTTGCGAGAGAAATTTCCAAAATTGCTGAACTCTCGAAAATGCCCGACGCAGCTACGATAGCACAGATGTCGGAGATGAATATGAATAAAATTTCAGCAGAATTGAAGCAGATGATGGAGAGAGGAAAAGTTCCTGAGCACATCGTTCAAATGGCGCAGCTAGCAGAGTTCAGCAAAATGACTGAACTCAACAAAATGAGCCAAGACATGGCCAAGAGGTACGAAATGGAGAAAATGGCTGAATACGCCAAGTCAACTACGGAATACATGAAGATGCAGGAAATCGCAAAAATGTCGGAAATCGCGAAAATGTCGGAAATCGCGAAGATGAACGAGATGGTGAAACTCTCGGAAATGGCAAAATACAACGACATCAACAAAATGAACGAAATCGCGAAAATGAATGAGATGATGAAGATGTCACAAATGGCAAAGATAAACGAAGTTCAGCGTATGAACGAAATCGCGAAGCTCAACGAAATGGTTAAAATGACCGAAATGGCAAAATACAATTCCGACATTGCTCAGATCAACGAGATGGCCAAGGAAATTGCAAAAATGAACGAAAAAACGAAGATGAACGAAATGATTAAAATGGCGAATATGCAGAATGACATAACGAAGATGCCGGAGTACTCGAAGATGGCGGAAATGGCGAAACTTACGGAACTCGCGAAATTAAACGAAATAACGATTACGAAATTGAACGATCCCCCTCCACCACCACCTCCACCACCGCCAAAGGTACAGGAAATGCCAAGGATTCCCGAACCTGTTATAACTGTGCCAAATCCGAGGAATTTGCAGAATGTCCAGACTGTGCAAGTTGCTCAGGCGAGTCCCTCGAGCACCATTAATTTCCCAAGCGTGCCTGGCCAAGGAAAATACGCTCAACTCTTGGTTATAATCGAGGAACTTGGCCGCGATATTCGTTTATCCTACGCAGGTAGCCGGAGCGCCGCCGAACGTCTTAAAATGGGAATCCAGCATGCGAGGATACTCGTCCGCGAGTGCCTACTTGAAACTGAGCACAATGCTCGACAATGATCTGTCGATAATAAACCTTAGATATTTAGAATATTACTCCTTAATAGCCGACTATTATTTTTCACACCACATACACATACACACACATTCACACACATACAGACAGACACATACACTTATGCATACACAGAGAGACGCCCGGGTATACTGTTAAACTGATGTAAAACGTTTTTTACGGCGCTGTCTATTTTCTTAAATCATTACGAGCGTGGCCTGTATCGATATACCTATACAACGGAACATGAGCTTCCCATTTTTTCCTACTTAAAGTATTTCTATGGAAAAAACATTGAAATGATAAATTGTGTTGATAATTATAGATTAGTTCTTGATATAGATTTTATAAAAAAACATTTTAATGCTATTTCTGTAGAATATTTTAAGGAATTTCGGGGCATTTATCATTCATTTCCATACGAAAAGAATCGATTTAAATTGAGAAGAAATGTCTTTTGGCAAATAAATAAATTATAGAATTGTAAATGTACCACGGTTATTAATTATTAGTATTTTTATTTTATTTTTTTCAATGAGGGTTCAATGCCATAATTCTGCTGTACTTATTCTAGAAGAAAACGCAGATTACTAGCTTGCGATGCATTTATACTTTCTAGAAGATTTTCACCAATGTGATTGACGTGAAAGAAAAAAAAAAAGGGGTTGAGTATATCCACCCTGCATCTTTGTTGATGTCTCAACTATTAATTTTGCAAATTGTAATTGCTTGACGATTATTGGTAAAACTGGACTGTGGTAAGACGTAGACCTAATTTTTTTCCTTCCGAGCGACGTTTGTCATCGTTTTTATTCAATCCGAATGAATTTAGAATTTTTAATTTGTGCGTTTTCGTGCATTAATCATTATTTCGGTATTGAAATACCTTAACAGGATACATTATTATTATTCTTATTATTATTATTATTATTATTTACCAGTGTACCTAGTTGATAATTTATGCGAAAAGAATTGATCAGTCAAAAAACAGAGACATAGTTAAATAAAATATCGGTTTTCTAACTGTTGTCTAATTCATTCCTCTCTTGATTTTATTTATAAAAAAATTAGAAGCAAGTTAACTTGGTGTATTCGTTATATTATAGAAAAACATCTTCAGTGGATTAAGGATCCAACGGAATTGGCGGAGAGATACCTAAAAATGTTGACACATCAATAAGATTAATTGTTTTTAAATTTTCTAATTGACGATTAATGGGAACACTTCGCTGGGATAACACTCGAGAAAACATTGATCGGGAACGTTTTTATTTGATCTAATGGAATTTACAATCTTACTTTGTCCATTTTTCGAGCATTAATTAATATTTCGTTATTAAAATATCCAAACAGGCAATCGTTTTATTATTTACCACCTATCTGATTATTCGTGGAAAAAAGGATTCATCAGGAGAAAAGACAAAAGGAAAGTTAAATAAAAGCACCAGTTTTAAGGTAGTTCAGTCACTATAAAGCATTTCAAGCTTAGTAACCTGATTTCTTAATGAGTTTCAGTCTTAGTATTCAATGTTAGATACACAAGAGATGACGGTAGATTAACGGACATAAAAAAACTGAATAAATTTATGAAAATTTAACTATTTAGCATAACGTTTATGGTAAAATTAACGAGATCTATATTCAACTGAAGAATTTTCATACTTTTATCAAACTTACAGAAAATATAAAAAGCACTGCGTACTCTTGAGTTAACATGGATTTAATTAAATATTAAAAAATGTAGGCTTACCGAATATTTGGGAATGATACGAACGAATGTTAAGCGAAACTCTCACGAGCTGTATTCGTTCGCTCGCTAGCTATCGATTCTTATCCCGCACTTCGCGTACCGCAATTCCAATCTGGTGCTATCCCTACCACGGTCAACCAACACGACTATCTCGAATGTTCTCCAATTCGTTCCTTTTCAAATTTTATTTATAAAAAAAAAGAGTAAAAAGTAATCTTTGTGTACTCACAGTATTACGTGAAAACTTCTTCGGTAGATTTAGGAACGATCTTGAATTTTTTTTTCCAACTTCCAATAGGACTGCAGCGCTTCTTGACATCACTTTTGGCAGAAAGGTCTCGCTTAAGATAAGAGAAAATGTTGCAATCGTTTAACGAATACTGGGCCAATAAGCTGGGATAAAACGTAGACTCGAATCCTTTTTTTTTCACCTACTACCGAGCGACGAGGACGTTTTTATCTGATCTGAATGAATTTAGAATGTTTTCAGGGTGCGTTAACGAGCATTAATTATTATAAAAATATTGAATTACCTAATCAGACACTGTTATTATTATTATTATTATTAACCAGTGTAACTAGTTTAATATATCTACAATAAGAATTGATTGGATAAAAAGTAGAAGCATTGTTAAGTAAAATTTCGCCAAGTTTATTTATCAAATAGTAAGAACAATTATTCTAAAGTTTTCCTAGTTGAAAAAGTTAGATCGGTGGATCTAACTCCGTTAGAATTTGAAATAGAAGATAAATATTATTGCAAACTATTTATCCAATTACAATACTTAATTGCAAATAATTATTTAATTGCTCAAAAATTTTAGTCAAAAATATTCAGAGCTACATTTATTTTCATCACTTTCCAGCGAACATGAAAAACATTGATTTATTTACAAAAAGTCTTTCCATTTAACTAAAGAATTCTTTTAAGATAAACTGAATTGAAAAAAAAAAATTCTCTACAATTGTAGGAAACTTTTGCAGCTGAAACAGGGGGCGAAGTGCGAGTGAGGTGCCGGCAATATCGACTTCCCCCAAGGTCGGTATGATTCATGCGCCTCCTACCACAACTCTCCCTTCTCCAGTGGAGTGTTCAGCACGAAAACAAGCGGACACGCGTTACAAACCTAGCCTAATAAGTTCAAA
The DNA here is from genome assembly GCA_963942595.1 of Cylloceria caligata. Lineage (NCBI taxonomy): Eukaryota > Metazoa > Arthropoda > Insecta > Hymenoptera > Ichneumonidae > Cylloceria > Cylloceria caligata. The sequence continues at coordinate 4,321,008 of OZ012707.1, read as the reverse complement.
AAATCGCTGTAAGCTCCACTCTACATCTGTGATAAATCTTCTTCTGGATAAACCAATAAAACGGTAAGCTTTACGGAATTTATTACAATTACTATGATTAATTTCCGAGCAAGAAGCAAGGCTAACGAGTCCAAGCGAACTCCGAAAAATTGTCTTCTACCTCTGTACAAGAAAAAAAAAAAAAGAAACCAAAGAAATTTACCTTCTTCTTCGTCAGGGCATTTAAATAAATAAATAATAGAAGATGGAGGGAAATAATGGAAGCACCGAAGTGGCCACGAAGATTTTGGAGCCACCGATAACAGTCCCAAATCCACGGGCCTTCCAATCGCCAGCCGTAACTCAGATGAACGTTCCTCCACCGCCTGGGCAATCAAAGTACATTCAGCTGCTCAGCGTAATTGAGGAAATGAGTGGCGACATTCGACCGTCCTACGCTGGAAGCCGAAGCTCGGCTGAAAGAATCAAACGGGGCATCGTTCACGCTAGAATTCTAGTCAGGGAATGTCTAGTCGAGACTGAGAGAAGCGCGCGTCAATAAAAACCATTTATTTAAACGCGAAATTCACCTGAAAATTGAAAAATGAAGAAGCCAAAGTTTGCGCAGTGATGATAACGTTTAACATATCTCAGAACCAAGGTCTACCTCATTCTAGGGAAAGATATCCTTAAAACAAAAAGAAAGAAAAAATCAAACGATTAGCCGATATTCATTTTAATAAGATAAATCGTCATCGCCCTGCCAAATGATTACTTAATGATATTTTTTAGAATTAGCTATAAGAGTTTTTTAAGCGTGCCAGTAAATTATTTATGAATCTGCATTGTGAGAGGAAGGACGAATGAATTTAGCTCTTAAGGAAAAAAACGCCTTAACTACTCATGATACTGCATTAGAGTGAGAGGGAAAATAGAGTACAAAGATTTTCATTCTTTAAAGGATCACGAGACAATTGATATTTGTAGCGGCAATAGAATGTAAGCGGAGAGCGAAAAATCTGGGTAATAACCAGAAGCATTTTTGTATCTCAATTTATTGACCAAAGGAGAATAATGTTCCTACGTGAATTGATTAATGTGTGCCAGGGAGATATACTCGCCTATTTGTATATAAATATATCGATCATTCCTAGCTTAGGATACTAAGAAAAAATATTTAAATGATTATAAGAGAAAAATTACGATTTTAGTGCACCAAAGTATTTTCTAATACCAAACTACAATGTAACTGTTTATAATGAATGCCGTAACTTGCATTTATTTGCTGGTTGCTTATTGTAATACTCACACAGTTTTAATAAACGAAATTTACAGACGAAACTATAAGAGAATTTTAATAAATTATTTTTATGAGAATCATTCTAATTGAAAAGTATTGAAAATATTTTTTTATTCGGGTGATAATCGTCTCTGATAAAAAGAACAAAAATCTTATCCGTTTATTCAAATATCTTTTAGTGTACTAAAGAATCGATGAATTCGATTTATAGTTAAAGAGATTAACTATCATTTGATTTAGTTTAATCAATCATTCGATGATCTATTTCAGAGCTGCAGGATGAGTAATAATTTCCGTATTTATGTTTCAGACAATGTTTACCACGCTGGACACGTACGACACTGAATATTCAGCTGATTCTGTGGAATGGTGCCCTGTCGAAGGTTTCAGAGATTTATTTGTCTGCGGTACTTATCAATTGGTGCCCGGAGAGGAGGAGGAAGGTCTCGGCAAATCCAGCAATAGTCAAAAACGTCTTGGGAGAATCTATTTGCTTAGAGTAATTGAAAATGGGAAACTACGCTTGCTACAAACTTTGAATACCGCTGCTGTATTGGATATGAAATGGGCTCACGAAGACATTCATGGTACAGCTTTGCTCGGTATCGTTAATTCCATCGGATATCTACAAATTTATCGTCTTGAGAAGGAAGCTGAGCCGGTTATGAAGCTGGTAGTAGAAACAAGAATCGGCCAAGGCGACGAAGAGGTCTTGGCCCTGTCTCTCGACTGGAATACAGGCAGATGGAAAAATAGCTCCACCACCGATGTACGGATCTCGATCAGCGACTCTAAAGGCACCATATCGCTATACAAATTTAACGAAGAGAAGTTGGAGCTATTAGCAGATAAACAATTACATAACTTTGAAGCCTGGATCAGCGCCTTTGACTACTGGACTCCGAACATTATTTACTCGGGTAATCGAAAACTAACATAGCTTTTTCCAATGATATTAATAAGTAATAAAAGCATAGAACATACAAAATTCATTGGTATAACGATGTAGCTTGTCAGAGACTAAAAACTGGACCTGAAAAGACAATCCGAATAGAAAACATTCACTAACGAGGATAAATAATGTTAATGTTTTAGGAGGAGACGACTGCAAGTTTCATAAGCTCGACGCAAGAATGGGACTCGAATCGATCGGAGGAAACAGAGTTCACGGAGCTGGAGTGACGAGTCTCCATTCGAACGCAGGAAAAGAATTTTCTCTGGCATCCGGAAGGTAAATAGTGACCTGATATAACAAATTGGTTGTTTAAATCTAATTGTTCAATAATTACAGTTATGACGAAGTACTAAGGCTCTGGGACACCAGAAACATTCGGAAGCCAATTTCTGAGACGAACCTGGGAGGTGGTATCTGGAGACTCAAGTGGAACCCTTTTAATCATGAAATGCTACTCGCTGCCTGCATGTACGGCGGTTTTCGTCTTATCGACTGCAAGGATAACTCCAGCCCGCGAATTATCGAAGAATATAACGAACACGAGAGCATAGCTTATGGTTGTGACTGGTCGTTGTTACCCAGCACCTTTATTACAACAAAAATATTCCAAAATTGTTCAAAGTTTCTATGCCTGATCGCTACATGTTCGTTTTACGATCATACTTTAAAATTGTCGAGCCTGGACCTTCCAAGTGTGTGATTTAATCAGAAATATAGAAAAACACGTATTTACCTTTTGTGAGACATTTTACGCGCCAATTTTTGTTGATTCAAATGGGCTCGTTGCTCGCCAAGTTACCCGACAGAGGTCACAACAATCGTTTTTACTCTATAGCGGTTAACGCTTCTTATGGCCGCGCGGTTTGCAAACTCGTAAAGATGTCCAACGTTCGATCGCGACACTGAAATTTAAGCGCGGAAAACAAAGATTGATCGTCGCAGCGCCAATCTCCACGGTTTATGGCAACAGTTTCTTCCCCACTCAACAACAAGAAGTTTCTTCGAATTTTATTACACACTTAAGTTATCGATTCGAATAACTAGCTGAGTGCATTTTCAATGTTCTATAAAAACTACTTTTGCAGACTTGCTGTCTGCGTGTATATGGCGCGGTCTTTATTCAATCGACTACAAAGATTACTAAACCCCGCGAATTATCAAATTTCGCGATTGATCTTTCAGTTAAAATACGGTGAACTGTAGAATTGTAAAACGTAGTTCATCGTTATTCTTTTTTATCTGACGAATCAGACGCGGCGGAGAAATTTGCAGTTTTTGTTACCGACCGAGAGGTAACGCGCATCATTTAAAAAATTTCCTAAAACGGAAAACTTAAAAATGCTAAAAAATTGATTAAATAATCATACGAATAAGGAAAAATTAACGAATTCATGTGATAAGATTAAAAATAAAATTTGTTAAACAATTCATTTAAATACTTTATTGTTTACTGTTTAGTATCATTATTATTCAAAATCAATTTTTCTCGATAACTTTTTTATCTAGAGACATTGTATATATCGCCCTTCTTTCCCGCTGTTATGAAAATTTTGACAATCGTTTATCAAGTTGCCGATTACCAAAAAAGTTTCCTCGTAAAAATTTTCACAAGGATCCACTTGCCGTCATTCATGCTTAAGCGCTACGAAAAAATTATCCAAAATCAATGACAAGCTATAATACTACACGTTCTGGATACTCGAGATAAATAAATTTTATTGATAAGGCAATTTGGTATCTCACATGCTGCTTGACATAAACGACTGTTGAGCATATTATTCGGTTGTGGCCACTCTGCTTAAAGGCGAAGCGGTTGCCTCTAATGATTTAAGCTAACACCACAAGGATCCTAAGAATGTAAAAATAAAGATAAATCAAAAAGTTAAAGTGAATTATACTTTTCAAGTATTTAGGAACGTTCTGTTTTTGTAAAAACGTTTTCCATTACTTGACTATACGTTACCGAAACTTGACGTTAATGCGTCACTGATGGCTGTCAAAATGTATAGTTTGTTGTTATAATAACAACTTGTATATCGACAAAGAGAATAATATTAGCTAAAGTTAGCTAAAACTAATGAAAAATGATAATAAAATATATTCCAATCAAGATAATTCAACCATATGAAAACGAAGTAGTCGAATAAAAGTAAAACAGGTGTACCATATGGGCGATAAGAATCAAACAATTCTACAAATGAATTCTGTACATTTATTCGTAAGATAAGGTTTAATATTGAACAAACGACATTATAACTGAATTTATGGCATTTACACAAGTATTAAAACTACTTCGATTTTACAGATTAACATAATGTTTGTAAAATAAGAACGCGCGGAAGAATGTGTTTTGCACAATGGTTAAATTTCAAAATACATTAGTACTCAAACTAATATCGATTTGGACAAAATTTAATAGCAAATCGATACAACGAGGAACCCTCTGCTTTATTTATGGCACGATTGTCTTATCGAAAGACTATCGTAGACACTCAACAAAACGATCTAAGCCCCCCCCCCCCCCCTAGAAAACCTTAGTTTTATATATTTTTGTCGTAGGACCATATTATACATTTTTTTTCATTTTCATATCAGTCCCAAATCACGCATTTCTTTCTTCGATTCATAAAAGAATTGACTGGACAATTAAAGACTCTACTAAAACTATCTATATTGGACAGAGCGCCGTTAACGCGAAACTTAGGAGGACTGTAGATATCGTTTGATGCATACATCTTCAGGTACTTTGGTGATTCAGTTGAACACCACATCTGCGAATCAAATTCAATACAATAATACAGTGCTTCAAAGTAAAAAGAATTAATCTTGTAATTTATTCATTACTTTTGCCAATGACAGGAAGAATAGCTGATCGTCCGAGTACGATTCAAGTCCTTCTAAGTCGGAATGAGAAAATTTTCCGTTACACTCAGTTACTTTTGCTTTCGATTGTACGTACGCTGCGTGAGCTAGTTGAAATCCCAAAGTGTCAGCGATATTTTCAGACAACGTTGCCTTCCCGTTCACCTGATGAATGTAATTACATTACATTCCATTTAATATCGATGATTTCAAAAGCGGCCTACTTCAACGGAGTATGCTTACATAAATAATGTTATTGCTACTCTCCCAAATCTTGTACTCGTTAAATTGCTTAACCAAACATTGGGTCCTCTTCTCGTATTCTTTAATGACCACATCGTTTAGCGATTGATACGAATTACATCCGTGTTGATCGTATACTGTAAAGATTATATCTTTTATATAATAAATCATCATTGTTTAAAGTGAGGATCATTGTCAATCAACTTACCCAACTGATCAAATCCGTGAGCAGACTCGTGACCGATTATCGCTCCGGCCCATCCATAATTTACAACTCTATCGATTATTCATTAATTAGATTTAGAAGTAAATTAAATCTACAACATAATATATCATTTCGCAATTTCGCCGTTTCAAGCACAAAATATTTGAAAAATATTTTTTATCAATATTAACTATTGTTATTGTTGTTGTTATTCCGTTTCCATATATTGTTATTAGAAGGATCTTCATTACTTACTCTGGTCTTTCAGCATCAAAGAAAGGTAATTCTAGAATGCCTGCTGGAATAACTGATGCAAGAAAGAAAAATTAAATATTTTTTATTATTTATTATATTAACGAGTACTTCTCCTAGATGTGTAGTGATACTCACTTATGGTATTGGTATCTCTGGAGTAATAACCAGTACTGTCGGTCGCACGTATCAGTCCATAGGGCCATCTTTACCGTTAAAAAAATCATTTTAAATTAAACGCGAATCTGTACATCAAATCACGTGTTTTCTTACGTTTTTTGAGCGGTTGATGACAACAATTTGCGTTCTTCCTTCAGCTTGAACTGCTAACGATTGAGCGCGTTATTGAAAAAGGAATTCTCTTCAACTTTGAGCTAAAATAAATGAAGAAATGCATTTTCTTTAATGATTGCTTCGCAATATTAAAAGTATTTCTTTAAGCATAATTCAGGCCACCGTACATCCTTGTAATAATTGTTTACTCCTTCCTCGGTGTACCAATCAGGGTAACCGATCAGAGCCTTCATATAATCGAGTTTATTTTGCATAAATCCCCTTGCGTTATTATCCAACCAAGATGATCCAACAATTCGATCGGATATCGCTTGCTTAATTTGCTCAAAAACTGTCTGCGCCTGAAATCAGAAAAATCAAATAATTTTATTACCTTCATCTTTGAAAATTCTAATTCCTCGCGAGACATTGACTTACCTACGTTATTGCAGATTCGGACAAGTGTTCTTTCACGTATCCATAATCTATCGCATGCTCCAGTTCTGTTTTCTCCAGACACCATACATTGCTACGAGATAGAAATTTATTCCTCGTTGAGAATAAAGATTGCATTTAACATATATTGAATATTTAAATTTATTGAACGAGATCAACATAACAAATTTCAACAAAAGAGCCACATAGAAATATTACGTCACGGGAATCACACGATGGCGGCACGGAGCGGCCCGCGGCATGACAGCACAGTGATATGTCATGTACGTCCGCACATGACTGCTTTCGTGCCGTCACGGTGTTCCAACAGCACACGGCGTGCCAAAACTGTGTTTGCATGGTTGCAGGATGTTGTAGGGTCTGACGACTTGCTGAACCCGTATTGGCACGCTGTGCTGTTAAAACGTCATCGTGCCGTCGCAATGTCGTCTTGGCGCGGACGTACATGACGGCATTCTACTGGCAGCTGTCACAGCACGATTTTTTTACTGATGAATTTCAAGATACTTAATTTCCATAGAAAACTCTATGTATAGTCACAATAGTATAAACATAATAGTCATTAACTCACCGAGGCCTATGGTATTTTTGTCCTGTCGAAGTAAGTAACAACTTATTGATATTCCGTCTCATCGCTTTTGTGGTATGCGACACAAGCTTGTCTACCAGCTTCCAATGAACATAATTCACTAAGAGTCAAATTGTATGGAAATTTATCATTCGAATTACGTACTTTGAGTATAAATACAATTTATTTTTAAATTCCTACCAACTGTTCGGCTCGATGTTTCGTCGAGGAGCTCAGCAAGTTCCTGAAAAAATTCTTCATCCACTACGCGAATATCTTCATCTTTACCGTTGATATTCGAAGCATCGGTGAGTATACTCTTTATAGTAGCGAACCAATTTATCTGTGGATTAATGTTAAAACGCTATGTAATAAGTTTTATTGCAAAAAATGTAGTTCTGTGTATACGATAAATAAATTATAATTAAATGCATACACGAGAAGTGGATTTTTTTGAAGTACTGTCGTAATCTTCCTGGAGTTCGTCAATCGTCATATATTCCGGCGAAAAGTATTGCGCAGCAATCTATATTCACATAATTTGGGAAATAATAATGAAAATTAAGTCGATTAAATAAACTATTAAATGATTTAATTATTAAAGAAGTCATTATACCTTGAATAGACGTATTTCAAATTTAATCATATTTCTTATTTCTCGTTTCGTAGAGTCCTCATCGCTATTGAAATTACTCATTGCCTTCACTATGTTCCAAATGTAATTCAAATAAGAGTTCATATAAAAATCGTTGCTCTCAAGAACGTTGAGTATCTCCTTCGGTAATCGAAACTTGGTGGGCTTGCTTAACTGAAAAATAATCAAAACGCTAATCTAATGAGCTTGAACGACGTGAGGGAGAGTCCGCTGGTTACAATATTATTTCATTTTGATTTCTTTGAGACGGTTAATGTTTCGGGCAAAATCAAAATACGTTATTAGCCATTGCGTAGTGTCATTGTTGTCAGATTTTATCGGAAATATTAAGTGGGCCGAAGAAATACAGCATAAAAAATTGCAGCTATCGCTCTCGTGCAATTTTGGTTTCTCAGTCGGTAATTAACCTTAATCTTGACACAGAGCACCATTGATAAGTAGTACAGGACAGTGTAAGAGGGTTCAACGGTACATTCTACAGGGTTACAGCCTGCGACATCCTCGGTAGTAATAAAATTCATCGAGCGGGTGTCGTGAAATTTTGGTTACTCAGTCGGTAATTAACACCGTTGAGAATGGTACAGGACACTGTAAGGGCGTAACGGTGCATTCTACAGGGTTACCGGGGGATATCAGCCCTGCTTAGAATATCTCATTAAAACCGATTGAATCTCATTAAATGGACAGAAATCCCATTGAAAACTATTCGGTTTCAATGTGGTTTTTTGTCCGTTTAATCGGTTTCAATGGGATTTTTTAAGCGAGAGGTTTTACCGGGTCTCCTGCATCCTCGATAGTAGTAGCGCAATGAACGATACATAAATCTTAAAGTTTATTATTTCAGTTAAATAGACTTTACCTGTATTTCGTATAGACTGGAGTCGATTGAATTCAACTCAATAGTTACACTGAACAACCCAAAGACACCAAAGTCAGCCATATACTTATTGTGAATTTCTTGCCATGGAAATTGGTTTTCTTCTAAATTACCGAGCGGTTTCATCAAGGGCCAGCCACCGTTCGAATCAAGAATTATCTTGATGCCCTTCAAGCCGTCCTTCTCTATTTTATCTGTAGGAATAAAAGATATCCGGCAACGTACGGGGTTCAATTAGTTGTAATCTAGGTAAAGCGTGACAAAATTGATCGGGCCCTGCTCGAGCTGATTACGATTAGGACCAGATTTGAAACTAGTCTGGCACTGACCTGCGCTCAGTTTTTAATTTCTAAGATCGATGATAATTTCCAATCTTATATTTAAACATTTTTAAAGAAAATCAAGAGCTTACCTTTGTTCATACATGCCTGATAACTATGCTTTGCCTTTCGCTCTGCGTCTATGTCATTAAAGGTAGTTTGACTTTTTAAGAAATCTGTAAGAATACAATAAGAGTGCTAACAACAATTTTATTATACATAGAACGTAACAGCATGCGCGACGCTTGTGCTGCGCTGGTATGGCTTAACGATAACGATAACGGTGAGAAGAAAAAAAACGAGAGAGAGATTTAACCACATACGCAATATTATACGGAAAATCCACATACACAATATTATACGGAAAATCCAAGCGTTCAGTTTAATGTATTTCATGTGCCAAGTTTATTAATGATAATTCATTACGAATTCTAAAAAACGAAGCTTTGAATCTTATTCCGAGCTACTTAAATAAATAAATAAATATGAATTTAATATGCGGTGCGTGGAAAATAAAAAAAAATGCTGAGAGTCCTTCTTGTCTTCCTTACCGACAAGAAACCATCCTGACACCTCTGTTAGATATTATATTTAATGGGAATAAATTAACGTGAGCGCGTGTATAGGGACGATAAAATTTCACGCGAATATACAAGAGCAACGGAATCTATGAAATTATTCTTTACCTTTAAAATATCAACGTATAATTGTTTTTCATATGTTTCAACTTACTTTCCATTTTTTTCAGCGATTTCTTCTTCGCTTTTTAAAAATTATTCGACGTATCGTCCCCAGAAGACAAATGATTTATGTTGCCCCTGTCGCCACAGGCGTATTTGTAAAAATCTTCGCAACGATCTACTTCTGGCTTCATTCCCGAAAGTAGCAACATCGCTGCAGAGAAAAGTTGCAAAAACATTTTAGAAGTTTCAAGCATATATAGGCATTTCATTGTGAAACTGTTATTGTTATTAAATTTTACCTGCAGACTTGCAAGCTTGAACGTTTAATGTTGACACGACGATTGCTTGTGTCATTAACACGAACACCACGAGGATTCTGTTAAGATATTTAAGTAAATATGAATTATCGAGAGACGAATACATTTTATTTTTCAACAAATTTAATCGAACCTTTCGCCTGTCAACTTTTCCATTGTGATGCGGAATTACTCGTACTCTTGGCAGCACCGAGCTTTGACCCCTTCGCCTACGATTTAAGGTGCAACAGAGCGGTCCCAAAACGTTAACAGAACTGCCCCGCCTTCGAGCTATATTCCACGACTCAGCAAATCTGTCCTAAGTTGTACCAATTGCACATGACTTACGTGGAGTGCCGTATCTATTAGAAACATAAAATTCGGGAAAAGTCAATCAATTTTATTATTTATGATAATTTTATATATAATATACCGACCGATATGTACCACGGGCCAGGCACGTGATAAACAGTTTTGACTCAAAAACTTGATCACGAGCCTTACACGTGGTTCTAGGCGAAAGGTTTCAAATTCTATCGATACTTCCTTTATATAACTCCACCAATGTGCCACGTTTCGATAGATTACAACCGTAAACAGACCAACTGTACACAGCTGCAACTCTATGAAGGAAAAAATGGACACATCGACAATTCGATACAGAAAAGTCTTCCGCGGCGTTACTCAACAAGAAAAAACTCTTCCATTATCCAACTTGACTTTGATAAACTCTTCTGTAACACGATACGACACTATAATACTCTCTCACGATAAAACTCGACACACCACCAACGTAAAATCGAAAAATTCGACACGGCAAAACTTAACGCGTTACAAACTGTACAGATACGAAATCTTCCATGATATTCAACTTGACACAGGACTATTCTCCCGTGACACAACCGTACATCGTACATAAAATATAATTGGAATAAAAATGTAAAATGTGACTTGATTTAGATGAAACCCGATACTCATCTTGGATATCTGAGATCGTTGATTACGAATCCAAGATCTAAGTTCCGGGTTACACACTAAAAACGAAATATATCTTCTTATATTTCGTGTATTACGTTTGCTGTTTTGAATTTCGTATGTTTTTTCTTCCAGTTCGGATTCCGAAAAACCCCAAAAAGCATCGAAGCGGCGAGTTTGGAAAAAAAAACGAAAATTTGTTATTTTTTCGACCGCCATATATGTATTTTAAATGTTTAAATAAAAAATATTTATTCGTAAAGACGTCAAAAATTTCTGAGTATAATCGAGCTTTATCCACATCAAATCACTTTTTGTATTTTGGTCTACCATTTAGAATTTTTTAACTTTGAGCTTACAATCGTTATCCAGCTACCACGAGAACCTCCGTTTTACTGAGTTTTGTCAAATAGTCAAACGAAAAAACATGAATTAATTACACACTATCGGTTATGAACGTGTATCTTTTTTCATACAATTATATGTACACAGATGGTCAAACAAAAGCAGCCATACACATTATAGTTAAAATGTGTCAACTCAATAACAACAATCAAGTTAGCATTAGCTATTGCTAATTCGTATTGAAATATGACGACGAATGGTCGTATGTACAGCCTCCATCCCCCCCCCCCTGCACAGATGTGTTGGCCCGGGTAAAGTATGAACAAAAATGTCGATACGTGCAGTTGTTCATAATCGGAATTGTACTTTGTGGGATAGCACCCCCCCTCCCGTCCCATGGATATAATGTATATACAAAATGCATAAAAGATCTATAAAAAATTCTATATCTCGGATATATTTTAGGATACATAAGAAATATATCTAATGGAAAAATATATCTGATTACATCCTGGCTCCGTTTTTAGCTAGAATACGATGGCTCGGGATCGAAATAGTCTGGTGATGGATAGTTAAGTCAAATTTTGAACGCAAACTTTTGAAACAATAACAATAATATATTAAAAATATGTAATAGTCGAGAAATGATATATTTTGTGTAGCACTATTGGTTGTTAAGCATAATATTATTTATTTAAAATTTCATGACGAGAACTTTGAACTTTAACTTTGCCGTTACGAGGGTCGATCGTTGTTATCAACACAATATTTATAATAATTATTTTGAGGTGAACTACGTACTTCATATTCGAAAAATGATGAATCGACAAACGTTTAATTCGGGACCAACGAACGATTACTCATCCAGATTGTCCCCTTAAAACATACTACGGAAATTAAAAAATTCTGGCTATAAGTTCACGCTAAATTGTATTTTATATTCTTTGCAAAATCTAAAAAACGACAATCGTTTTAATTAAATCAATAAATTTATACAAACGACCAACATTTGAAGAAGACAAGTTTAAAAAGTCAAAATCGTCTAACTAGTTTCACATATAGGTCAGGTTGCCGTACAATGTATATGTTGATCGTTCATATCTTGTGTGGATAATCAGATTATGTAGATTTACTCAAGTACACGGGACCTTTTGGTCAATGGAGATATGTAAGTTAATTTCGCTAGGATTGGATAACACCACCGAGACACGGAGAGTACATACTCTCGGTCGGTAACAAAAACAGTAGTGCAAATGGTTCCTTCGCGATTGATATGTCGAATAAAAGCGAAGAAAATTAAGTTTTGCTCTTAAATGTAAAGTTTTCCGATAATCTAGAAAAAGTTTGGACCGAAAGATTTGTTATTGACTGAGTTGGCGTGTTTGAGATCGCGAAGGAGCGACAGAGGGGTTTTGCATCGTCTTAAAGCAGAGCGAAACCTATTCAATCGGTAACAAAAACTAGAACCCATGGATTTCATGTACCGTAGATATTTCTGGGGAAAAAAACGAGTTTTAGACATTAGTCTATTGTGTAAAAATTTGCTTTTTTTAACGAAATATCAATAATAGTCTCTCAATCGGACGATCTGGAAAGTGAGCAACTATCTCTATTGCACTCAAATGTCACGTGGTACATGTTTCGTCTTTAAGGTTATGTGCTACCCTTCGGGCGGTAACAACAACTGTAATGCAAATTTCTCTGCGACGATTGATCATTCGAATGAAAGAGGAGAATGGTAATCTGCGTCTTGCAATTCTATAGTTAACTGTTCTAATTGTTCTGTTATCTTTCTCGCACGCATGTCAATCTGAGAAAGAAAGACGACATGTAACGCATCGTCTTAAGGGGATGAAACGGTTCTAAACCAGAGTCGATAGTTCTCGAAATCCCACAGACTATTTCGCATACACGATTGGCTGATACCTGATAGAGAGTTTGAAGTTTACTAGAATTTCGACACTAAGTTCAGGGTTTACACCTATTCCAGTTTAATCTCGACAGTCCCGGTGAAAGTTCGGTATCCGTCCTGATGAAAACCCGGCAATAGAGGCTAATCCGTTGAGAAATATTAATTTTATCGACCATAAGCGTGTATCAATAAATGCCTGGTATCCATCTTTCGGCCATTCCCCGCTTTCACTATTAATCGTAACGAACATTTTTCCGATTTTTCATATCTCGGAAGGTATAATTATAATGATCGACAAACGTTCCATTTAGGATTCTTACAAAGAACCAATAACCAGCGATCACTTCGATTAAATTGACTACGAAACCATTCTAATTAATAAAAATACAGAAAGATAAATTGTTGTACATTTTAAAAACTCCGATTAACTTCGGATCATACAACAAATAATCTTGTCCAATAAAAATGTCAGTTTTTCTCATTTTTTTGCGGAAACTAAAGACCACCAAACATTTCAAATAATAATATTCATGACGACCAAACGATTTTCACGTCGTTTATTCTTTAATATAATTGATCGGAAAATTTCACAGATAAATTTTGTTTAATCGATCAATTTAAAAAATAACGGTTGACCACCGACGTTTAAAAAGATAGAGAAAACACTAAAAAGTCAAAGTTATCCGTTCAACTTTACGTAGGTTTCCAAGTGGCACATTTGGCCACAAATAAAAAGAAAAAAAAAACGTATTTTTTAACTACTATTGTACTTCCTCGTGAAATTTACAATTACGTTATATACACTCGATGAGTTGATCATTCGAGTCTCTTGTTGTTTGTCACGATAGCCGTCAGAGGGCGTTGTGACAGGTTTCACCCGCCACGGCCCTCGGCGTCGAGCGTCGACGCCGACGGCTCACGGCTCGCAACCGACTTGTCTCCTTCCTCAGTCGCTCTCATCGGTCATCGCGAGATAAACGTGCGTTGTGTCGTGTGAGTGTCAGCGGAACGTGATTTTCAGTCTTCAATCGTGGTAAGTAAATGCATCTTATGCGTACAATTTATCTTCTAAGAGAATAAACATATTTGTAACTCTCGCCTTTTACATGTAATGGCGGAGGCGATAATCGAGAAAAAATTCGGGTAAAAAGTCGCTGAAGCCAGAGCCATCAGATATATAACCAGCATCGTTTGCAGGATCAGCTGTGTGGTGACTTATTTCGTCCTAGCTGGATATATCGCGGCTCAATCGTGACCCAGAAAATGAGGGCTTTCACGCTCATTGCGCTCTCAGAACATTGAGGGGAAGTAAAAATCATAATTGGCGCGATGCTGCATCGTCGTGGTCACGCGAGAGAATAGAATATGTTCGATAGCGTTGATCGAGTTTGCCGAGGGCCAAGGTTATATAGTTTGCGGTTCGTGTACACAGCGGTTCGACGCCTCTCCGGGGAGAGGATTCCTCTAAAAAAAATTCTCCCGCTTTTCGGAGTACGAGCTATCCGTTCGCATACGATCCGAATGGTTTTTTGCGGGAGTTTTAATTAAGTTTAGCGTACCCTGCGTCACCTTCGTTCGTTCAGCCGTAAAGCTCATTTACGGATTTACGGAAAAAGTCTCGAAAATTCGGCGTGACGAGCGTTGTTCTATCTCCGTCATACGGAGGTAGCCAACCGTTGCTCGTGGACAGATGAACGTCCGAGTTTGATTCTAATCGAGTCAGATCCACTGGAGTCTCGTGGCATTGCACTCACTCGTCAGGCCCTAACGCTCGACGGAAATTATCCAGCCGCTGTCCGATTAAATTATCTTATGGTGCCTTAACGTTGACATGTTTGTGGTGGGATAAAAGAAAAAGGTAAATTTGTGGTTTACAAACGAAAATAAATTTTTTAGTTTATTTTCGGTATTTGCATTAATTTTCGTTTAACATATAGCACTTTTAATAAATCCTCTCAAGTACAAATCTTAAAGGAGAAAATTGTAACAAATCCTTAAGCTACTTTCTACGATAAGCAATAGCTTATTGGTGTAGACTTGTTACTTAGCGAGATGTTAAGGTTTCAAAGTGAATCTACCTTTGGACTATGACATGACGCGTAGATTCCTATGAGAAATGTATCTTGAATTTTAAAAAAAGTCATATGTATGACGAAAATAAATTTGTCATGTTTGATCTTTGCTAGATGCATTAATTCAACATATAGGATAGAAGCACATTTAATTAATCTTCTTAAGCTCTTGTATCTTCTCAAATACAAATCTTAAAGCAGTAAGCTGTAACAAAGCCTTAAACATGGATGCTACTTTCTAAGATAAGCAATACATCATTGGTGTAGCATTGTTACTTAGCGAGATATAAAGATTACAAAGCTAATCTACCAAGGCCCGTAGATTCCTATGCGAAACGTATCTTGAATAAAAAAAAAAGTTAAATATAAGACGAAAATAAATTTTTGATGTTTGATATTTGCTAAGATACATTAATTCAACATATCGGATGGAAGCACCTTTAATTAATCTTCTTGAGCAGTTATATTTTCTCAAGTACAAATCTTAAAGCAGTTGTCGGTAACAAAACCTTAAGCATGGGTGCTACTTTCTAAGATACGCGATGTCTTGTTTTTTAACTGTAACAAATCCTTAAACATGGATGTTACTTTTTAAGATAAGCAATACCTCATTGGTGTAGCATTGTTACTTAGCGGGATATAAAGATTACAAAGCTAATCTACCAAGGCCCGTAGATTCCTATGCGAAACGTATCTTGAATTTAAAAAAAAGTTAAATATAAGACGAAAATAAATTTTTCATGTTTGATCTTTGCTAAATACATTAATTCAACATATAGGATAGAAGCACCTTTAATTAATCTTCTTAAGCTCTTGTATCTTCTCAAATACAAATCTTAAAGCAGTTTGCGGTAACAAAACCTTAAGCATGAGTGCTACTTTCTAAGATAAGCGATGTCTTGTTCTTTAGCGAGATATAAAAGTTTCAAAGCGAATCCTTACTTTCGAACTATAACTTAACTCGTAGATTCTATGTAAAACGTATCTTGAATAAAAAAAAAAGTTAAACATAAGACGAAAATTAACCCTTAATGGCCACACCTCAGCCAGGCCACATAGCGGTCACATGGGGTAACTCATTACCCCACGCTGAAGAACTTAGTTGTACAAGACATATGGGTGTTTTAAGACTTCTAACCGATTGTTTCATGTTTGTTGAAGAGTTTTTTAACATTTCAAATGATTTTTATCCGTCAATTTATAGATGGCGTTCTAAAAACTGGTTATATATGTGAAAATTTAGCAAGAATGGCTTTTTTCAGACAAAAATTCATTACTCCGCCATTTTTCAATATTAAGGGCTAACATTTTTAAAAAATAACAGTATCCGCCGATCATTCAAAAAGAATATTTTTATTTTGCAAAATTACTGGAGGGAAAAATGAAAAAAATTACAAATCATAAAATTTGATAAGATGACGTTACTTGTATCAATTTCAAAGGTTTTAAACCTCTAATTTCACTTTTCCTGAGCCTGGGGTAACTAGTTACCCCGTGTGGCCGCTAAGAGTTAATGTTCGATGTTTGATCTTTGGTAGATGCATCAATTCAACATATAGAAGCACCTTTAAAACTATGTTTACGGCATCTCTTATAATACCTATCTATCTCGAAATGCGAAATTCATCGAAATTAAGCGTAAACCAATCGTTAATTAATCTTCTTAAGCTCTTCCTAAGTACCAATCTTACGGCAGTAAGTTGCAACTAACTTTAAACAATGAATGCTACCTTTTAAAATAAGCTTCAGCTTATTGTTGTAGACCTTTTGCTTTACGCGATACGAATGTTTCAAGATGATTTATTGAAGGCGACCCTTAAACTATGACATTGCTTGTAAATTTCTATGTGAAAACACAGTATCGTGAATGAACTTCTTATAATCACTACATTACGTCAAATCATCTCCAGTGGATCAGGTGCGATTGTTATTATTTATTTAGACACTCGCTATTAAAGTACATCGTTTACTTAAATAAGAACCAAAAGGATTTTTGGCGACCCTTTTGGTCATTTCACGCAATTTCTCGTAGAGAAATCTCACGGCAGTAAGTTGCAACTAGCTTTTAAGAATGAATGCTACCTTTTAAAATAAGCTACAGCTCATTGTTGTAGACCTTTTACTTTACGTGATATGAATGTTTCAAGATGATTTATTGAAGGCGACCCTTAAACTATGACATCGCTTGTGAATTTCTATGTGAAAACACAGTATCGTGAATGAACTTCTTATAATCACTACGTTACGTAAAATCATCTCCAGTAGATCAAGTGCGATTGTTCTTATTTATTTAGACACTCGCTATTAATGTACATCGTTTACTTAAATAAGAACCGAAAGGATTTTTGGCGACCCTTTTGGTCATTTCACGCAATTTCCAAAACCACTGTGAACTCAAGTTCTAAGCTTTCTAATGAAAATATCGTTGATATGCTTATAATACAAGAAACACCGCGAAAAAGGTGATTATTCCAGATTTTTTAAGTTAAATAGTTCTCTGGATTAAACTTTTTTACATAATATCGAAGATCCCATCCTGTCGATAGCTTGTTGGACATCTGATTATAAGAGCGAGAGTAAAATGAGGTAAATTTGGGTAAAATATCTACCCAAAGCGGTCAAACTAAAGAGAATATTCTTCCATTCTTCTACATTTTTAAAACTCGTTCACCTAGGTACTTGTTAGTCATGAATTTGTGGCAAATTTATGATTCTACTATTTATTTTATTTGTCGGAAAGCACCTCTAGCGGGATTTAATTTCGGAAAACGTTTCTACCACGTTTCAACTCTACCACGAGACAACTCTACGGCGATGATAAAACGTTTGAAGTTACAAAGAGACGAACTCTCTTGTGATAGAGTTATTCTCTCGTAGTGTAATGAGGCAGAAATGTTTTTCGAAATTAGATCGTGGTACAGTTGGTTTTTTTTTTTTTTTTTAGTTAGAAAAATGAATGCTAGAGGTATGAATGTGGCGAATGTACATCACGTTTAATACCATTTTTTCTCGTCTCAAACACGCGTTTAACATATTTTCAATTTCGTTGACATTTAATATTTATTGTATATTCCATGCGTAGAACTTTTTAAAAAAATCAAACAGTAATTTCAGACTGTAAGTATCATGAAATTTGAAAGAAGAAAGGAATAAATAAATCCTTTACACCTCGATCTTAATCTTCCATGCGTGGAACTTAAAAAAAATTTTATGAAACAGTAATTTCAGACTGTAGGTATCATGGAATTTGGAAGAAGAAAGGAATAAATAAATCCTTTGCATCTCGATTTTAATTGCCAACCATGAATAACGTAAAAAAAAATTTGGAGAAATTTTTAACCAGCGGAAACCGTGATCTCAATTTAAAGGCATCCGCCTCACATTTGATCATCAGAGGACGTTCCATCGGAGTCTTGGTCTGCATTTTTGTCTCGAATTACCGGTTTCCCTTGGCTTCTACCTTAAATACTAAAAAAAAATGTTTTAAATCGATTCCTCTCGATCGCAGCGATAATTCTAATTCCAACTCATTCAACGTTCGTTGCGTCATCGTATAAATAAAGGAAGATGCATCAACGCAGGTGGATCGCCTTGCAAATAAAGTAATCGCAGCTCGATGCTCGTGACACCAATGTCTACTTTGGTCGAGCTGCAAACGCGAGAATTGTATGCGAGGAAAAAAAAAGCAGGGCAGTTGGTGAGATTGTTGTTGCAGTAGGGCTTAACCTCAAGGGGGGAGAGGGAGGGAAGAGGGATCGCTTTGTACATTCTGAGAAAAATCGATTACTCGGCTCTGTGGTCGACAGTTTAATCGGCCGTGTTCTCTCTACAGTTTGAGTCTCGAGTGCCCCTTTAATCGAGACTTTAAAACTTACGCCGCATGTAGTATATCTGTAAGCAGTGAGACTCGCAATTAGTGTGACGCAGGTAGATGTGTTGTAGCAAAAAAGAAAACGCAGCAGAATGAACGGCGGCATTGTTATGCTGCAGGCAGCATCGTCTGGGTAAAAGTCCTTCCTTGACTCTCTATCCTATCTATCTTCCTCCTCTTCGAGTCTTTTTAATTATGCACCGGCGCGGATATTTGATCGAGGAACATCGATTCTCTACTTGTTTCATAGTTAATAGTTTCCTTGCCAATTCCTACCTTTTAACGCACACTTTCGTCATTCGATATTCGACTTCTGTCTCGCCGGAGATAGTCGAAGACGTCATTAAAACAAAAAAAAATATCCGGAGACTCCGGTTAAACTTTTCTTATTTGAAGAAAAATCTTCCGTTTTCCTGGAGAGATTTGTATTAATTGAAATACGATTGAGTATTTTCAAATATATTAAGCGTGCGTTAAATTTTACGTCTCCTCAGATAAAATCATCGGTTTATTGAATAAAGATTGTTTAATCGAGGCATCGCTGGTTTTTAATATCAAATTTATTCAAATGGGCATAACACTTTCGTATAATTCTAAAGTTTTATCGCAATTCAATTTGTCCCACGGAGAAGATAGAATTAATGAGAATCTTTCCTCATAAAATGATCGTTTGTGATCGAGAAAAGAGATTATTTATTTATTTATTTATTTATTTCACATATTTATTGAATTTTACAGAATTCTGAGGAAGCGATCGAAGCAATTTCGTGTGTACACAAGTACTGTTAGTACAAGTACTACGTGTACTGCGATACAGAGAATGAGAGCGACCTCGGCATCTCGGAATAATGCAATGTAACTGGGACGCCTGGTGCATCATTTACGAAGCTGACATTTAGGCGTTCTCCTCCACGCCCAATAATTCGGTGGCCGTGGCAACAGCATCGGTTATCTGGAGCATGGCGACCCACCTATTCCTTCCAATGATTTTATACCTGTTATGCGAGTTGTCATGCGAAGAATCAGTGGCAGCTTCCAAGGAATTCACCAAAAGAATCCTTCGAAAACCTTGGAAGAGTCGCTAAGGAACCAAAGAGTTAAAATTCTTCAATCGCTTGAAAGATTATAAACATCTGGACGTCTCTACGATCCTCGAGAAGCCCCGGAGTCAAGAGAACTCTTGAATCCTGGTGTTGAACGTCATCTGTTCCTGTACGTTGTTTTTACTTCTTTTCATCACCTCGCCCGCGCGATAATGTGTTTATCTCGCTCATCGCTTACCCAGATACTCGTTTAAATATTTCAAAGCTTATAACTATGCGTGTGGTCAGTCTCGCAAGCTTTTTCACACGTGTTACTTTACTCGTTGACGAATAATAATGATAATAAGAGTCTCTAACACGAAGAAGTTGCTGGAAACACGAAAAGGCAATTCGAGTCACGTCTTCGATCGAGGAAACTGTTTACTACGAGTCGGCTTTTCCTCTTTCACGTAAAATTCTCTTTCTTCGTGACCGGAGGGTTCAGTAGAAAGAGGACTTTGGTGAACTCTCGACAACTTGTCAGACTTGGTTTTACAGAGGCTTTGCTTGTTCATACTGTACACCAAGGGTCTCCGTTTTTTTTTTTTTTTTTTTTTTTTTCAAAGCATTATTTTGTCGCTCAACGAGCCACGTTGACAAAGTTTGTTGCTTTCGAGGTGTGGCGACTCTCGCTCCATTGATCAATCCAAAGTCCCGGACTAGAGAGACCGAAATACTATTCTGAGACTGGGTACACAACTTCGTGTACATGAAAAGCAAAAAAAAAAACAGATATCGGCTAGATGGGAGAATGAAATTATAGAAACCGATGTGCAAAACGCCTGAGAGTTTCTATTGTATCAACGTCAGGTCTCATTCTACTCTCATTGTTATTACTTTGACTAATTACGTGTACCGGCTTTTGAACTCTCGCGCTACGAACGAATTATTGGATTCCGTTATACCACTGTAGAGACAGAAAGGGGAGCACATTCGCGTGTTTAATCGAGAAACATTTGCTACCTTGCCATTATTCTCACACGTCGCTGAGTCGATTGAAAATCATTCGACGTACGCTCGACGAATTATTCATTAATTACATTGTGGCGATTCTACAGAAATCTCTCTACTCTCATGAGAAATTCATTAATCTCGATGAATGACTTTACTAGATCGTTTCAAAAGTATGAGAAAAGGCTTTCGAACGAGGAAGGAAATTTGAAAATTTTAATCTTTATAACAAAATTGTAAAAACGTATCAAATTGATATTTATAAAAAATGTAAAATTATTCAAATTTCAAGGAACATGGACATTCGTTTTTCAACTTTTAGTTTTCAAAAAAGCAGCTTCTATCCTGGAAGTGTAAAGACAAGATAAAAAATAATAATTTTAACTGAAGCGAAAAATATCTGGAAGCAAGTTCATCGAATTAACGTCATATTCTAATTAATATCAGAGAAATTGTAGAAAAAATGAACAGAGAAGGTTAATTTTAGAATTAAGAAAGAAGCCCATCTCTAGTTCAAGGTTTCTCGTAATCTGCAATGCCCTAAGATCTCAACAGTTTAATATTAAAGATAATCCAAAGAAATGGCTGCAAGGCTGCGATAGTCCCGGACTAAGAATTAGAAAAAATCTCGATCGATACTAACACTGGAGCTACTTGCGAACGAAGAATAAAATTCAAAAAATTTCTATACATTCTCAATCCCTGAAATGGAATTATAAAAATTCGTCAAAATATAAAAATAACATTGTGGAATTATTAGGACCTTAAGAGAGGCTTGCAAAAGCCTTTGCGGATAGAAAAAAAAATGTAATTGAAGCAAAGAATATCTAGAGAACCGGCCATCGAATTAACGTCATATTATTATTATTTTTATCTAAGAAATTGTGAAATAAATGAGCTGAAAAGATTAATTTTTAGAGTAGAGAAAGAAACTCATCTCCGGTTCAAGGTTTCCCGCGGTCTGTAAATTCTTAACTTCTCAACCGTTTAATATAAAAAATAATCCAAAGAAGTCGCTGCAAGGATGCGATAGTTCCGGATTAAGAATTAGAAAAAATCTCGATCAATATCATCACTGGACCTTTTTAAAAGTATGAAGTAATGAAAGTAACGTCATGTTATTATTATTATTATTATTATTATCTGAGAAATTGTGAAATAAATGAACTGAAAAGATAAATTTTTAGAGTAGAGGAAGAAATGTTTCTCCGGTTCAAGGTTTCCCGTGGTCTGTAAAGTCTTGAGCTCTCAACCATTTAATATAAAAAATAATCCAAAGAAAAGGCTGCAAGGATGCGATAGTCCCGGATTAAGAATTAGAAAAAATCTCGATCAATATCATCACTGGACCTTCTTAAAAGTATGAAGTAATGAAAGACTCGCAAACAAAGAATAAAATAAAAAAATTTTTCCACACATGTTCAATCCTTGAAATGAAATTAGAAAAATTCGTTAAATTATAAAAATAACATTGTAGAATTGTTAAAACCTTAAGAGAGGCTTGTAAAATCAATCCTTTGCGGATAGAAAAAATAATTTTAATTGAAGCAAAGAATATCTAGAGGGCGGACCATCCAATTAACGTCATATTATAATTCCAATGAACGTCATATTATAATTCCAATTAACGTCATATTATTATTATTATTATCAGAGAAATTGTAGAATCATTGAACTGAGAAGATTAATTTTTAAGTAGAGAGAGAAGTTCATTTCTGGTTTAAGGTTTCTCGTAGTCTGTAAAGCCTTCTCTCAACCGTTTAACACGTTGAACGCCAACGTAATCCAGATTCGGGTGACGGGCTATGTTTTCATGGGGGTCCCGTCAAGCTGGACGATGAACGTGTTAATATTTCAAAAAATCCAAAGAAATGTCAGCAAGAATGCGATAGTCCCGGACTAGGAATTAGAGAAAATTTCAATCGATACCATCACTGCACCATCTTAAAATTATAAAGAAATGAAAGACTTGCGAACGAAGACTAAAATAATTTTAATTGAACCAAATAATATCTAGAGAACGGACCATCCAATTAATGTTATTGTATTCTAATTAATCCTTTATAAGTCACATCGATCGAAACTGTCCCGGAATGGGACTCTGAAGAGCAGAGTGGGGGTAACGCGTTCTTATGTTAGATTCGAGGAGTGGGGATATTCTTGTGTTTTATTAAAGATTAAAATATCCGAGAAATTGTGAAATAAAATAATTGAGGTTCATTTTATAGCAGAGAGAGAGAGAGAGAGAGAGAGCTCGTCTCTGATTCAATGTTACTTGAAGCTTTTCAGATTCCTCAGTTCTTCTTATTGTTAGTTGAATATAAAATAAATAATCCAAAGGATTGAATACAAGAATGCGGCACTCCGGGACTAAGAATTAGAGCAAACTCGTTGTCTCAGTATGGTCAGTAATTTTGTCTCATTAAAACTTAGAAACGAGTCTTCAAATCCAAGCGTTCTACTAATATTTCGAAAAGCGAGATACTCGCAAACTAAAGAGCAAAGAATGAATGGAAAGAACCGAGGCAGAGAGCCGCTTGTCGTCTCTCTGTGTTCCCTCGTTCCGGTTATGCACGCCACGTCATTATGCAGTTAGACTCTAATCCGTCTTCATTTCACGAGTGCGCCTGACGCGACCCACACACAACTCATTCGTGCACCGACTGTTATTCATATAAAGAAGAGACAAATCAGCGAAAGTTTGCAAAGCATATTCGTGAAAATTGTTTTGTACGATTGTACTCTTCCTATTCCTATTACTCGTCGCTACGTTGTTTAAACAGTAACGAGCGGCTGGGGAAACACAAGTTCTCACGAAAATTGACAGACTCGGTGTAGCAACAGCCGAAAGACCCTCAGAAAAATTCGCACAAAGCATTTGTCGAGGAATGTAAGTACAGAAGCAAAACTTGGAGCGTCGGCTATGAACATACAAAGAAAGGAACATACGCGCGGAGAACATCAGGGTCTGGATACGCGTTACCGTTATTTGTTATTTCACAGCTGGCGCCTCTCGCACTACCAACGGGTGAACCCGCTAGCAAATGCAACGACAAACTGCAGTTGGATACGGGAACGCTGCTTTTTTAAATATTCAGAGTGCGTACGCTTGGACGATTTCGTGACGAAGATAGTCATCGCTGTAACGCTTCCTCGGGCAATACACTGTTTCAGTCATTGACTGATCAAAACAGGCAAAACCAGCATTAAAAACGAGAAGGTTTATTTACCTTCAAATGAAATTTATCAATTTCACAATTATCTTTGAGGATTAATTAATTTTATTAAACGATTCGGAGCGACGGGCTGTAGGCAAATGGTCGTTAAAATTGAAAATAAAACAAAGACGATGTTCATAACTCATCGAGGAATTGCACCAGAAACTGGTTCAAGTGAAAATAATCGTAGCTATCGAATTATTGAAATTTGATTAATAAAGTTACCTCATGAGACGGTAAAAACTTATTTAAGTTCCACTTTTTATTCATTAGTTCGCAATAACGATACAAAGACAGAAATTGTATCTAAAAAAATGTTGAGTCATGCATTTCATGAATTTTCGTCGAATACCAACGTCTTCGTATAATATTTTTGACGATAGATTCTTCCTAAATCATGAAAAACTTGTCAATGTTCTCGGAGTATCGCAGTAAAAAATTTATCTTCGTATTAAAAAACGTCGAATTTTGCTATCAGGATTTTAGGCAACTCAGTCAGAATGAAAGAAACAGAAAAGAAGACAAATTTATCTGTAA
Organism: Cylloceria caligata; assembly: GCA_963942595.1. Classification (NCBI taxonomy): domain Eukaryota; kingdom Metazoa; phylum Arthropoda; class Insecta; order Hymenoptera; family Ichneumonidae; genus Cylloceria; species Cylloceria caligata. The sequence goes on along the minus strand of OZ012707.1, from coordinate 4,296,121 downwards.
TTAATACAAAAACTATGCGGTAATTCCTATTTTTATTTTGATGTATTACCAATTGTATATTGTTGTTATGCCCTCAAATAGGTAGAATTTGCGCAACCACTTATTTGCGAGCTGACGCCTTTTAAACCATACGATGAAGATCCGTTTTAAATTGGTCTCATTCGATGCAGAATATTGTTGACTAGCGTATCCTTTTATTCACTCTGTATTGTTGTTATGTCATCAAGCAGATAGAATCTACACAAATACTTAATTGTGAACTGACGACTTTTATCTATGAGATCAATGTAAAAATCGCCAACTTTAAATCCAAAATTATATTTTAAACAATACGGTGAAGATCCGATTTATATTGGAATTAATCAATGCTGAATATTATCGATTAGAGTATCCTTTTATCAATTTTATATTGTTGTTATACCCTGAAATAGGTAGAATTTGCGCAAACACGTATTTGCGTGCTGACGCATTTTAAACCATACGATGAAGATCCGTTTTAAATTGGTCTCATTCGATGCAGAACATTGTTGACTAGCGTATCCTTTTATCAATTTGATATTGTTGTTACACCCTCAAATAGGTAGAATTTGTGCAAACACATATTTGCGTGCTGACGCATTTTAAACGATACGATGAAGATCCGTTTTGAATTGGTCTCATTCGATGCAGAATATTGTTGACTAGCGTATCCTTTTATTAACTCTGTATTTTTATTATGCCATCAAGCAGATAGAATCTACACAAATACTTAATTGTGACCTGAGGACTTTTATCTATGAGATCAATGTAAAAATCGCCAACTTTAAATCCAAAATGATATTGGAATTAATCGGTGCAGAATATTATCGATTAGAGTATCCTTTTATCAATTTTATATTGTTGTTATACCCTCAAATCGGTAGAATTTGCGCAAACACGTATTTGCGTGCTGACGCATTTTAAACGATACGATGAAGATCCATTTTAAATTGGTTTCATTCGATGCAAAATATTGTTGACTAGCGTATCCTTTTATCAATTTGATATTGTTGTTACACCGTCAAATAGGTAGAATTTGTGCAAACACATATTTGCGTGCTGACGCATTTTAAACGATACGATGAAGATCCGTTTTGAATTGGTCTCATTCGATGCAGAATATTGTTGACTAGCGTATCCTTTTATTAACTCAGTATTGTTGTTATACCATCAAGCAGATAGAATCTACACAAATACTTCATTGTGAACTGACGACTTTTATCTATGAGATTAATGTAAAAATCGTCAAGTTTCAATTCAAAATTATCTCTCAAACAATAAAGTGAAAATCCGTTTTATATTGGTATCAATCGATGCAGAATAATATACTCTCGCGATAAAAAAAAACAATACCAACAAGATGTAGAGTCTAGTAACTGTACATTGTTGAATTACTTACATAGACAATGAAAAACGATTTAATTAAAGGAAAATTGCCTAGTTTGCGAAGTTTTAAAAAATATCTTCCTCAAATCTACATAAATAAACAAAGAACGCTTACTTGGAAAACACCGAGAGGCAATTTCCTCCGCTACGAACTATCAAGGAAATTTCACTTTGAAATCCATAATATTGCAAATACGATGAGCATATAAGTTACTTGATTGCTTGCCTGGGGGAAGATTGAAAGTTATATATACGTCCCGGGTCTCCGTCAAGATTAATTCTCGTTAGATTCCGTATTTGCTCAAACTTTCTTCGGGCTTGCGAGGCAAACATCGATGTTGTACAATTTTGTTGACAAATAGGAGATATAAACTGTCGTTACCTTCCAAGTCTTAGCTCGTTAGAGCACTAATGATCAGTTGTAGATGTAGACCAGTAGCATCTTCATAACGACGAGAACGCGGACCGTTTCCTAGGTAATATCAAGAATCCTCAACAACAAATTCAATTTGATACACATGAGAGAAGACGAATTGAGAAACTTCGAACGGAGGTTGCGAAGCAAATGCATCGTTGCAGTGACGAACGTCGATGCATTCGGTCTGTGTGTGACGCACGTACGGATTTGATATCTTACTTGTTACGTGGGTGTGCGAGCATCGGTAAGAGCAAGTGCGAACGAGACCCACACTTAGGGAAGACGACTCCTAGCAGTGCACTTAGGACAAGTTTATACGGAGTGCATCAGGCTAAGGGGGAATGGTTCGAGCTACCGCGTATACAACAACGAGTGTGGAATATGCATTGCATGTACCGTTGCACCTCTGGCTAACATTAGCGGTGTTATAGCCAGAGGAGAAGAATAACGACGTGTCGAGGACAATGAGAGAGCAGACTGGATAAGTGTCCCCCTCGGTTTCTTTCGACACTAATATCAACCTGATACCTCCTCTTTCTTTATTCGTTCTTTAGATTTACGTCATTGTAGACATTGTATCATTGATACTAATAATATTCGACTTTGTTTAATTATTTAACAATCTGGAAGAAAGGTTAAAGGAAGATGAACTAAAAGGAAACGAAGTAACGAATATATGAGGGAAGTTTGTTGATTAAAAATTTATTAAAGCGTATCGCGTGTATCGTTGATTATGAAAAATATTATGGGAAATAGTAAGTTATACGATCAGAGCTTATGATCGTTAGATGTTCCATTGTTAAAAATAGTTCGGATTTTGATTGTTTAATTAATTTATAATGAATGCAATAAAATCGAGTAGATAGGTTATCAAGTCCAAAAAGGTCGTTTGACACACAATTAAATTTCAATGTAACAAGATAGAAATAGAATTGAAAGAACAAGTAAATGCCAATTGATAGAAGACTAATGAATAATAACTAAATGAATAATAAACAAAAGAATACAAATTAACCAAAAATAGAAATCGGAGAGTAGAGTCGGTGTTAACAGACTTTCGTGAATATTTTATTACAGCTTACCTTAGTCCTTGTCTCAAGCTTTCCACGCTCTACCATCCGAATCCAGTGATCATGAATTTTTATGTAAACTGATCTTTCTAAATTTGTGATCATCACATGATAACAAAAAAAAATTACTTTGACAATTCATCACTTTTCGAAGAGGATTTATTGTACCTCGGCGCTCTGAGCACGCGCCTCATCGTGTCTGCGATTAAATTGAGCGATGATACTTAAGAAGGTGAAGAAGGAGTGTACAGTGTAAGGCCATATTACAACGCATGTGATCCGAAGCAACACTCAGTCACGTTCCTGTACTCGTTCGACCAAAGAGTCGAGGAAACACGATAGGGTTGTCGAATCAACTGTCAAGAGAAGCTTCGGGGAACCTCGGTATTGGAACTTCCAGTGACAAATTCAACAAGGCAATCCACTGAAACAAAAGAAGAAGATGAGAAGGAATAATGAAAACAAGCATTTCTCTGACGATTGACTCCGCAAAAAGCAACGACACGCGCAGTCGCGTCAACGTTGAATATAAATGAAGATAAAGGAAGAGCATAAACACGAGCTGCGTAGATTCTATATCGACGGAAATTCGTTGAAGTGGATGCAAGAAGGGTTGCTCGTTCGAAACAAAGGGAGCAAAAGGGGATTTCTGTACTGTCGTCAACACGCACTACGTGTGGCTTATTGCGCTTGCTACGATCATCGCGGAGTACACGAAGCTGGAAGATTCTTCTCTCGTATTCCATGAAGATGCAACTACTTATAAAACCTTTTATTCAGCTTGTTTTACAAACAAAGAATTGCATTTAACGCTCTCGACAGATATTTAAAAATATTAATTTATTTATTGCTCTCAAGAAGACGCGAATCTATCGACATCAAAAATAATTTAACAGGAAAAGATATCGACATTTTTTTAAATTAAATGTTACGAAACTGAGTATTTTATACGAAGCAAACTCGACGAATATTTTTTCGAGTATATTTCAGTCGACAAATATTTAATTGAAATTTTTAACTGGACACTTGACTTTCTCGTTTGTCTTTCTTTCATTATGGTACGCGGCTTCGTTTTACGCTACAGATGGAGAATGATTTTCGGTATCCGACATTACAGTGAAACGGAGAACGGGAAGTGCGAGAACGAGTGGTGGTCCGATAGCTTTTTAATCTCGGGCATGAGATATCCTGAGCTTGTAGGCTCTTCATGGCAAGCAGACAAGCGAAGAGGATACAGAGAGAGAGAGAGAGAGAGAGAGAACGGGACGATACGTAGTCTGGGACGGGATAGCTCGGTGCACTTGCACTCGACCATGGGACGAGTCGGCTAGCTAAGCGATTCGAGCCAGAAAGCCAACAAGGGCCCAGGCTGCTTGTGGCTGACCCAGATCGTCTCGGTACTGCTTCACCCACCTACGTACGTATCTACCGCGTGGTACTTACATGCATTCCCAGAGCTCATTCGTATTACGTTCCCATATATTACACACGCGGCTTACGCGCACTTCTCTTCATCCTGTTTCTCGCCGTCTCCTAGGTAAATTTGCGCTCTCTCTCTCTCTCTCTCTGCGAGAACTCGTCAAAATTAGTTTCGTACAATATTTGAATTAGAAATTCTGGTAGTTGAAGCGCTGACGCGAATCTCTCGCGTAAACGATTCGCTTCACTGCGTGCGCAACTTTCAAAGAGAGATTTTTTACTTCTCTCGCTGCTCTATGATTTAAGAAACTCCCCGAGTGACCTAGATTTCTTCTCAACCACAACTGCAACCTGCAGCCTTCTTACGCTTTATGCTTCTGTGATACGGGGTTGATTAGCCTTTTTCTCGATGCCCAAGAAGCGTTGAAATTAATATAAAAATAGAGTCCCCGGCCTGTTCGACTGATCTCATATCAATCTATTCGACATAACCGTACGCATACGCAAAGCGTTAGGAATGTTCAATAGAATGGAAAGTGGCGCCCCCTATATTCGTCGAATAAGTGAATCACTATGGTCCAGACTTGATCGAATGGGCGGGGTCCGACTATAATTGAAATAGTTTCGATACGATAAGAATTATTCTTCGGATAATTCTATTACGAGAGGGGGGAAGGTCGACAACAAAATATTTTATTACCAATAATAATGATAGGAGAGAGTTAGCCATTTTTTATTGCCTAAATTAATTTTTACTTTTCTATTTTTGTAGATATTTAATCTAGCTATTCAGAACCTTTAAAAATTCAATAATTACGTCAACTATAAATATAAAAAATTATAAACAATTTTTCTGTTCATTTATCGAGTTAAAAACTTTTAATCGTAGATCGTTTTTTTTTTTTTTTCAATTTTCTCCGTGTGATCCAGCTACATCGATACCCGAATGTCTGCGAGGAAGATGCTCGTACCGGGGCGTCGGCTTAAGGGTACACCGGGAGAGCAAAAATCTCGTGACTATGACAAATGGCTCCGTAGCATCGTTGTCAGCATCACCAAAGCTGCGGCTCTGTAGCACCAAACGAGGTTTTCTTTGTCGCACCCGCATGCTATAAAACCATTGAAAAAAAAAAAACAGTTCTCTGTACTCTGGCGAGCTTTCGATGCGCATTCGTTGAGCACGACCTCATTTTTGGTCCGCGGGGCTTTCATTTACCCGGCTAAAGCACAATGAATCGGGAACGGTGCTGTCCGCAGAAATCTCTCGTTCGAAAAATCCATCAGAGGTACATTTTTCATTCGACTTGTTCTTAACTGGGCGAAAACGAGTCGTTGCCTTCGCGATATCATTGCGGAGAGACTCTTGCCAATATTAAAAACAAAATCAATTATCTCGTAAAGAGGTGTTTACGAAAATTACGGCTCACTGGGAATGCCTGGTAAACATTTAAATTGAACCTGGTGCCAGAACTTGAGGCCAACGAGAGGTTTGCACAGCTCTCGCACTCCCACAGCAGCCGCCCTCGAACTCGTCACGTAAATATACGGGTCAGACCGGGATTCTGTGACGTCATTCGTAGCTACGACCTAGACTGTAACCTACAGAGCTTGGCCTTTGACCCTTTTTCACACTGAACCGAAGCCGGACAAAATACTAGAGGTACAAATTACTTCAAGTATTTTAAGTATTGAGTACAGTAAGTACGCGTATTCAAAAGATCAAGTACTCGAAGTACGCGTATTCAAAATGATATTTTTTATCGGGTATCAATTTCTCCATTTTTTTTTATCCAAGGCAACGCGACACATCTACAGAGCAACAAAATTATAGAATTTCTATTGTGTCTAATACATTTAATATTTGAAAGAAAATGTTCATCTGTGTCTAGCCATTTTGCATCCGAACTTCATTTATTTTTGCCTGAAATATGAAGTATTTATGAGAAAATAAAGAAAGCAGATTCGTGTCAACGGCGTCTCAAAAATACGGTCAACTCCGTTGGCATGTTGTATCGCATTAATGTACCGTTAAGGTATTAATTGATTGAAAATCTCAAGAAATGTTATTGAAAAAAATTAATAAAGTTTATAAAAGAGGTTTTTGTGAGGCTTTTTATAACAAATATTGAGTTATTGAGATATGGGCGCAGTTAGTCGTTTCTACAGGTTTCAACTTAACGCAGCAACGACTCTACAGGCGTCAACTGCACACCTGGTACGATTTTAAATGGCGCAGAGAAATTGGCGCGGTAAGTCACTTCTACAGGTTTCAACTTGGCACAGCAGCGACTCTACACGCGTCAACTGCACATCTGGTACGATCTTGAATGTCAGTGTGCAGCTGACGCATGTACAGTCGCTGCTGCGTTAAGTTGGAACTTGTAGAAACGATTTACTGCCAAAAATTGGTAGCGAAAATCGTAAGCAGCGGGAAAAAAAATTGACCGAGGTAGAGTCAGTAAGATAATATCAACAAATCGTTTTCATTTCCATAATTTATGTAATTTAATAAAAATGCTCAAAACAAACAAGAATGTTTGGCTAATCAAAGTTATCGAAAAATCAATTATTTTTAGACTTTGAGACAACCAAGATGGAATGAAAAATGTCTTTTTTCTCATTTTTGTGAACCCATTCGAAATTTCCTGCTGATTACGAATTCAACGATATTTTCGTTGAAAAATCAAAACTTCTGTTAGAAAAATATTTGAAAAACTTTTTTTTCAACGTTTTTTAAACGTTAATCCAGCAACAATCAAACGTCTAATATCACAAGTTGAAATTGAAAAATTCTTTTTTTGCAAACACTCTAATATATACGACTATCAAAGAACCTATTAATTTATAGAACTTTTAAATAGTCCCAGGATGATGCAAATTAGGTAGACATATTTCGATTCTACAGAGATAAAGGATTATATCAATGTTTCGCATATTCATTGTGGCAATTGAGAGATATTCCGGGGATCTACCGATTTTCCCATGCTATGGAATAAATGCTATTGTTATAGTCAATCTCATTATTCCCACAATTGCATTTCCCAAATGAAAAATTTCCGAGAGACTGCCGGAATATTATCCCACGATTGCAACACTGGATATATACAACATCCCTATAATACACTTCTATCCGTATAAAAAAAATACTGTATATTTGATACGTATCCGTGTCGAAAGTACTTCAACTTCAACTGGTACTTTAAGTACACAGTGTACTTGCGGTACCCAGCAAAAAAATGCATCCACTTGAAGTGCCACTTCAAATACGCTTTAAGCGAAGCGGATTAAAGTCCTACGGTCAGTCAATCAGTATTCAATGTATAAACTATACGGAATGAAAAAAACATTTATCAGGAAGAACAATTGTAGTAACTTAGCCTACACAATCAATGGAGAATACATGGACAGTGTCTGCGGTCAAGAATACCACATAGTCACAAATAAAATAAACGTTCGAAGCCTAATTACCGGTACCATTTTGCATTGATAATTTAAACCATAATTCGATTGCTACACAGTTTAATACGGGAATGGATGTTTGTCGTGCATGCTGCATAATAAAATTACGATAAAATATAACGGTGGTATTAAAAGTAAACCAAAAACATATTTCTCCGACTCGGGAATTGGTTTATTAAATATATTGGTTTATACCGGGACTCGAACCTACTTACCTAACTAACTACCTAACCCGCTGACGTTACCGACTACGCCATTCGACTAGCGTTGAATCGATTTCATCTCAATGGCATGATACCTGTATGAAATATAATCTCATTTAATTCATATCAAATGAAACATTGATATTATACTTAGTTTGGTCTATAATTTAATTCAACACAGACGAGAGGGAGAGAATGAGAGAGAGAGAGAGAGAGAGAGAGAGAGAGAGAGAGAGAGAGAGAGAGAGAGAGAGAGAGAGACGGCCCCGTACTTTGCAATGCGTGCGGTCACAAGTATCGGAAACTCATATTTACTACACTCGGTGGCAAATTCGATTTCATTCAATAGGTACATTTTACTACTGAATATAGTAGATATTTCTTCTCTCATATATACGATTCAATGTACGCTCCTACAATAACGCATATTTACTACGCTCGATGGCAAATTTGATTTCGTTCAATAGATACATTTAACAACTGAGTATAGTAAATATTTCTTGTCCCATAAATACGATTCAATGTACCCTACAATAACAATATATGCTATGGGTTACTGTTATAAAGATTAGTTGACGAGTTATTCCGAGCTCTCAGCCTGTTCTAGTCAGATAAATACTTAAATTTACTTGGAACTTATTCGCAAGTACTGCGTTGACTTATAAGTTTTAATATAAATATTTTACTACAGCATCAACGTTATCGCAAGAGCGAATATTATTTCAGATATTAGTTGCAGTTGTAACGACGACGATTAATGTGAATATGACTACGAAAAGATTACTATTGTCTTGATGTAACATCGACAATCCCATTTATTTCCGTGTACTAGAGTACAATAACAACAATATACACTACTGGTTATTGTTATAAGGACAAGTTAACAAATTATTCTAACTCTTCAGCATATGCTAGTCAGGTAAATAGTAAAATTTACTTGGAACTTATTTGCATTAGCATTTATTTTTTAATATAAACATTTTATTATAGCATCGACGTTAGATATTACAAGAGCGAGTGTTATTTCAAATATTATTTGCAGTTTTAACGACCACGATTAATATAATAATGACTACGAAAAGATTATTATTATTGGCTTGATGAAATATCGACAACCCCACTTATTTCCGTGTTGTATAACGTGTTTCCAAATTTGAGTGAACACTCGACATGCGATTGGTTGTCATAGCTAAAAGTCTATCGGAATTAATAACGCTTCCATTTAAAATCGATATATCGTTGCCCAGCTGGTACAAGAGGAGTGGGTTATAGATGTCCGTGTACAAGCCCCCAGGATATTAGCTTTGGCAGAGCGACCACACTCGACAATGCAGCTGACAGCGCTGTACAGGAACGTCGAGGAGATTGACGAAGAGAGACATTCATCACCGGAGAACACACTCTGCCCTCGAGCACGTAAACGCAGAGGACCTCCTGTGTTCTGTGGCCTCTGAATATCACTGACTGTACCGATTCGCATAAACCGGACTTGGGACGATACACAGCCCTTTGATCCTGTGCAAATTCTAGAGGCGCTCAAGCATGAATCCTTTGAGAGCTCGTATCTTCAACTAAATATGTAATTCGGTTTATCGGTGCTCAGTGTGATGTCGACTGTAGATTAATCAGAGCTGTTAAATTGGTTTGATAATTTGCAATCTTCATTACTACATTTTGAAGTATTTAAAGTCAAAGCAAAGTCGAATCACTATTTTTATGTCAAGTTGAAAAGAAACTGCATGAAAATATGAATTTAGAGTCTAATTGATGTAGCACGTGTATCTTTTTATAAAGAATTTTTTATTTTTCGTTACGAATTTGAGTTACTTTGATGACTCAAACCGCTGTACCCGCGATGAGGATCTTAATTAATTATTTGATCCTTCGCAAATCCTAAAGCAATTCGGTTTATCGGTGCTTAGTGTGATATCGGTGGTAGCTTAATCAAAACTATTAAATCGGTTTGATAATTTGCAAATCCGATTACTACATTTTTTATTGTTTAAAGTCAAAGATAAAGTTGAAAATATGATCACAGATACCTTAAGGTAGTGCATGGAACAGAGACAAGTCGAACGAATCACTATTTTTATGTCAAATTCGAAAGAAACTGCATGATAATATGAATTGTTGTAGCACGTGTATTATTTATTTATAAAGAATTATCCGTTTTTCGTTACGAATTTGAGTTACTTTGATGACTCAACCCGCTGTACCCGCGATGAGGATCTTAATTAATTATTTGATCCTTCGCAAATCCTAAAGCAATTCGGTTTATCGGTGCTTAGTGTGACATCGGTGGTAGCTTAATCAGAACTGTTAAATCGGTTTAATAATTTGCAAATCCGATTACTACATTTTGTATTATTTAAAGTCAAAGATAAAGTTGAAAATATGATCACAGGTACCTTAAGGTAGTACATGGGATAGACAAGTCGAACGAATCACTATTTTTATGTCAAATTGGAAAGAAACTGCATGAAAATATGAATTTAGAGTCTAATTAATGTAGCACGAGTATTATTTACTTATAAAGTATTTTTCGTTACGAATTTGAGTTATTTCGATGACTCGAATCGCTGTACCCGCGACGAGAAACTTACTCATGGCTGTAAATTGAACTTTTAATTGATACTTTCGTATAATTTACTTTTTAATTCTCGATACATTTCGTAAACACACGGTATTTTCTCCTGTTTTCATACGAAAACTAAAAAAATCTTTTTAGAATGTCCATTTACCTCACTTTTTTCACTAATGATCGAAAAGCTTGAAATCTCATGAACAAAGAGAGCATTGCTAAATTCGTAATTTCTAACTTAAGTTTGCTGATGCGATAAATGGCGCTCAAAGTTCAGATATTAAAAATTTATATACGTTTCTCTACTTTACGTGCATAAGTCAAAGGATTATCTTAAATAAAGAAGCAGTTGTCGTACAAATGGTATCGTTCTTTCTGGCGTTCTAGAAAAATATTAACAAAATAAAAACAAGAATATCTTTTTAAATAATTGAAAACAATTAAAAATCTAACTAAAATTCTAACAGAAACTGCTTTTTTTTTTACGATTTTGTACATTTTTTAAGATCAACGCGTTGTAACTTGGGAGATAAACGAAATTCTTACTCCGAATCATTATCTGTAAAGTTCTGTCTTTGATTAGCTTGGAATAAAACAGTTGTACAACCCGGATCACTTATTTTATGGCAAGAGGCTCGATGCTCCGTTACAACGACGGAGAATTCCCGATCACTGGTAAATGTCGTCTCATCTCTCAAGCTTGAATTAACTGTACATACCAATCGTTAAAACCAAACGAATAACATCGAAATAACAGCCCTATTAACCGCGTTATAGCATAGCATGCAATTAAATTCGCTTGACACGTCGTTTTATGATTCATTAATATTTTTTTTTTCGCGGTTGCCATAAAGTGGGGCAACGGTCTGTGCAATATCGCTTCTGACTCGTCAAAAGTTCGTGGATGTGTCTCGTATCAAATGTATACAGAAAAATCCATCAAAAATGCAATTTACTTCTTTACTTTTTGTACAATGCGCTGCTGCGAGTGTTCGTATCTGTCACAGACAGAACGTTAATTCTTTATTCCCATTCCGCTTACGCTGGGAGAGCGAATAAACAGAAAATGAACTTTTTTTGGATCTCTATGACGATAAAAAATAATATATATTCTCTGTATTATTGTACATTGATGCGTTCAACGAAGATACCTTTTTCTCGTTCGCACAATTTTCCTATAAATCACTCAATTTCTTTACGGATAAAATAATTTTTATATTCTTTCAAGAAGGACATTTTATTGAGGTGAAATAAAACTCGATTCCACGTTGTTTCGCAAATACGATCTATCAGAATTTAATAAAACTTTGGAAATTAAATGTAAATCAATGGACAAAGGGAACTGTGGTTTACCAAAATTTTCAAAGTAATTTGCAGTTTTAATACCATTTTTTATCGCGAGACTCGGTCCGGAACCACAAATATTTGTATTACTCAAATAATTTTATGAAATGTTTTCGAAAAGGATGCCACTCGTCGGTTTCAGTGGAATAAAATTTTTATTTAATGATAAACAGATCGTATCAAATATTCCATGGGAATGCTTGTTTGTAAAGCTGTTTTTATCGTGTAAAAAAAAATTTCCATATAATATTATTTTATATTTTTTAAAAACTTGGAACTCCTATAATTTTTCACCCTTAATGTAAAATTGCAATAGATCCTAATTCATATTTTCTCAAATGACGATAGATGTAAATAGAAATAACGTTTAAAAGTTTAATTAAAAATCGTGCACAAACGAAACGACGCTCTGCGTTCAACTTTTGCAAAGTAAGGAAGAAAAAAAAAAGCGTTTGCGCTTATTCTGCGTTGATGCACAAAGTTTCAATTAATTCGGATAAGGCTTTTTGTGAAAAACATGGATTACGTCTTTCAACTGGACGAAGCGTATGCCATTTCACGTTAATCCTCTTATGATTGAAACGCACGGGATTTTATCGGTGTTGAATGAGCGGGGAAGTGCGCGTGTGTCTGTCCCTGGATAAGTAAATGAAAGACGTGATTCGTTGAGCCTTCGACATATGGGCACGGTGTTCCGCGAGATAGAAAGAGCGCGAGAATAATGAGAAAATTAATGCAGAGCTGAATCGTTTCAAATTTAAATCTCTGAAGAATTTCCTACTAGCCAAGGACAAGCTTTTTTTCCGAAAGATCGCTGGCTCGCTACGTCGTTTGTTTCCCCTTGAAATTTGATGACAACTTAATTTCCCTTCAACCTCCAGCGAGCGCGAATAATCTCCTTCTCATTCATAAGCCATTCGGTCGATTGAATCACGAGAGTTTGTGCTTCGGTCAAAGTACCGAGGTGGAGATAACCGCGGTCGAGCGAGATAAGTTTGGGTAATAGAGCGGTACATGTAGTTGAACAAGTACGAATTGAACGACAACGATATTGGAGTTTCGAGCTATGGTTTATCGAGTTGCGGAAGTATTACATCGGAACGGTGAGGTCGACGTATCCTCGGTTGTGCAAAACCACCGCGTGCAACCACCACAACCGCGACGATACCTCGGTGACCCCGACACAAAGAACTCCCTGGTCTCTCTGGTCTTTGCTCTTCTCGCTAATGCTGGAGTATGGCTTTCTGGAGCGAACGGTAGACATCGGGCGTCAGGATAGTCGTCGCCGCCGCTCGGTTGAATGCCAAGGCATTCATACACCGTTTCGCTCGCTTGTAGTACCTGATGATGGGGATCGGGGGCCGCAAGCCACTGAAATCCCCCTCGCCGCATAACTTCCTTGTGCACTAATCACTCCAGTCTCTTTAGAGTGTCCCTACCTCTTACTCGGTTGAGCTTAAGCAGTGCAGAATCACTGACCTCGCTCTATACACGCCAAGAAAACGCTTCCGCGAGATCGATGACCCTCCTAGAGCTCTGTTTATCTCTGTCTAGATCCCGGCACCGCGCTCTTCAACTATTTTTATCATTAGAACCGCTCTGGTAATTCTCTGTGCAGTTCCATTCGTATACAACCGACACCCTACACAAGTGGGAACTGAAAGAGTAATTTGTGAATTAAAAAAAAAAAAAACAAAATGGTCTGCATTGAATAACTCGATTAATTTGACCTACGATCTGATTTAGAGAATTATCCTTCTCTTGTTGTGCATCTCTGATGCTTCGAAGATCGACACCTCTCGCTACTTTAAACCAAACGTTTGTAAGTTTATTTAATATTGATATTAATTGTTAAAATTTGTATATTCATTGAATTTTATTGATATTCATCTTATGAATTTAAAGAATCTGCAAAGTAGAACGTTGCAAATTGCTTTATTATTAGTTTGACACCGTTCGGAAAGCAACCTCTGTGAGGAAGTAGGTTGATCGATTTTGGCTTTCTTACAAAGGAACCTTTTGTGAACATTGTAAAATAAAGAAGATGCAATTCGCAACGTTCTACCTTTCGATTTTGCTTAAACATTGTAAATATCAATTGATCTCAATAATAATGTGGATTAATCTAGATTACTTTTCTCAATGTTTTAGACTATTTTTAGTTTCCTGACATAATAATCTCAACAACAAAAATGTTAATAAGCATAAATCTTTCTCTTTGAAAAAATAAAAAGGACTTTGATTACCGTTCTACCGAGATAATAGTAATTATACTGAATGTCACGAAATTATTCGAAAGAAATGATAAAATTTCTTTCACTCGACGAATTGTTCGTAAAATTATTTTTAGAAGAACAATTATTTGACATTCGAGTACCGGATTCTAAAACAAAAGTCCCTTGTAGTCTCCAAAGTCAATAGTTTTCACATTTTATTTATTAATTTTCTCTTATTTTCTTCGATACTGCATAAGATGAAAGATTAATTTTTTTTAAATGGTTAAAAATACCAAAACTGATGATAAATAATTAAAAACCGTAAATTTTTATCAAACGATTAGAAAAATATGTTAATTTTCATTTATTAACTTTTACAAACGATCGAATAAAAAGTAAACACGCAAATGCATTCGCTCACTTTTATAAACCAACAAATATTAAAAAATGTTTCTGTGACAAATGAGCCAACCGATTTCCAATTAGCAAGAATTATCAATGTCGAAAACTGCTGTGGGTAATAAAAATAAAAGATGGAGTTAAATCTGATACACGGAAAAAGTTTAATAGCAGCAAAATGAAGATTCACGAGCTGTACGTTTTACACAAGAAATTCTCATTGTGCTCTGTCGGCGAAATTCTGATGGCTTAGTAGCGGAGGGTAGGCAAGACGAGCGTCTTGGAATTTAGCAAATATCCGGCAAGGCCGAAGCTCCGGCGGATCTCTTCTTCTTCTTCTTCTTCTTCTTCTTCTTCTTTTTCTTCTTCTTCTTATTCTTGTCGCACCTGTAACGCTGAACGTGCCCGCGACCTGGAATAGAGTGAGGTTTTAGGGCCACGGGAGCTTGAGCGAGCTTCCAACTGGGTCAAAAGTTGTGGCTCCTACAGCTGTTGAGTTCTCTGCACTATGGATGGTGAGACTAGAGCCTTCTGCCAATCCACTTTGGCTCTGTTCACATCAAAGAGTTGTTCTTCTTCACTCGTTGACCTTACGATATACGCACACACGTGTGAACGTATACGCACACAATCAATTAAATTCATAAAAAATTTTTTATCTTTTTTCGGTATCGCTCCGTAAAAGCCTCTCGAGTCTGTCACTCGTTTATCTTAATGTTGAGGCCAGCAACGATTATCGAGAATCGATAAGAAGGCTATGGGGAACAAATGAAAGGCACACTGAAAGGAAGGAAGGAAGGACGGAAGGAAGGAAGGAAAACGATTGCCTCGCCTTTTTCGAGACGCAAAGTGCAGAGAAATAGTGAAACTAAAATATGTTCTAGGGTATTTTACTCTCTACAACTTTTTTTTCTATATGCTATACAGTATTATTCTACTCTCCAGTGGATACCTCGATGTCCAAGACCGTTCCAACCTCTTTCGGTGCACGTACCTACTTGTTCCTTCGGAAATATACGAGGTGGAGTGAAAATCGAAGTCCCCCGATGGCAACGTTTCTCACAGAGCTTCTCTCTATCATGTACTAGCTCGTGGCTCTTCAAGTTGAGTAGCAGGAGGATTGTAGAACGAGTTAAACACCCAACGAACCAAAGAAAAAAGACAAACTTGAACGATAGTAATCGATCTCAAGTTTCTCACGGTTCTAAATCGCCTCGGGAGCTCCGAATAAACTGATTTTACTTAATTCCATTAGAGAAATGACGTTAAATCGGTCGTTGAGTGTCTCTGGATAAATTAATGTGGCGAGACAATTTTACTATACGAGTAACGGGTCACATCGATTTTCCGTAAATGTGTGCGTCATCACATTTTGTTATTATTCCTCGGTTGTATTCTACGTTTCAAACAAAAATTAATTTTAACGCACTTTAATGTTGGCGTTGAGACGTTGCCGCGTCTCATTATCAACGATCATTTTATAAGACAATTTTTATTGGATTCTTTGAGATAATGAGACAATTGAAAAGGGACTACCCGTTGCGTCACTTGCGTCGTTAACGTATATCGATCTCTGAGGATTTTCTACCCTTGGCAAATAAGCCTTGGGGCTTGATCGAGCTACTCTTGAATTATATTCTCGTGATAGATGAAAATAAACAATTCATCGTACGAAATTGTTTCATCACTCGGCGGCAAATCGATTCAACGTCGTTTCTGGCTGACTTTAACTAGACTGAAAGCTAGACAATGTTTGTAAAGCTTTAGTTGTTAATTCGACATCGTTGATGGTTGTTACTGACGTAAACGAAAGATTTTGGTAATGCTTCTCGTCACGTATTCTCGTAACTTCTTCACTGAATGTATTCGCGATTCTATAACAGTAACCGCTCAGTGACCTATTTACAAAATTTGTTTAACTCTTTGCCGATCGTTCATCTCCCTGGTTTCCATCCTCTAGCAATTTATTTATAGATTTACCGGAGTAGACGCAGGTATATCTCGAGTTAAAATTGATTTTAAAGTAAAATCGAGTAATCCTTACTGCGAGCAAGTGGTAAACCTCGGAGGTACAGAGACGGCATACTCGTACTCGGAAATGCTATTGAGAACTTGTAATCCGAGAACACAAACGTCTCTTCTTCTCTCTTTCTTCTTTTTCTGTCGCTCGAAGATTTTCTCCCCTAAGGAAGTGGAATTGAATGCCACTCTCGCGTTTCTTGCTCTTTCACTATCCGAATACAATGCTTCCACAGTTGAAAAGTATAATCTCAACGTTGCCACGATGTTCTCAAATTTTTCTGCTTACGAAATTTCATTGCGACCGACGCGCAGCGTCATCAAGGTGGAAATATTAGAAGAGAAAAGGAGTCAATAATGATATCGTGTCAACAATTTTCCAGTTAACGTTATAATACATTTTTTTAATTATGTAATGATTAAAGATCATTTATCGCTTATCAAGAATACAGAGAATTCGTACAAGAGTGACGAGACGGGGAAGGGAGATGTAATTGGGACAGTCTGATAAAAAAGTTTTACGTTTATTAATTTCAACAATTGACACCCCGTAACGATTATGTAAATTGACTATATTCGATTAACATTTTCAACAGTGATAAAGCTAAACGTTGTACATTGTCCTAGGATAATTGACATTGAGATAGGGTTGTTCCCTCAGAAATGATTCTCCGTAGGATTCGTAGATTGTTTATCGTAGAGTAGGAAAAGAGAGTTTCGTTTTCTAAAGCGATTTTAGAAGGCCTCGATCGTCTATCTGTAATTATTTACTGATCTTTATTGTACAAACAATGTTATAATAAATTTACGAGTCCATAAAATAAGTAAACAAACCTGTAAATTGTAGAAAGCGACTTTGATGTAGAAAAGTATGTTGATCGATTTTGACTTTCTCAATATCTTTTCGGAAGTTTTGTCAACAGTGTTAAATAACGCGAAAGCAATTTGCAAAGTTCCACTTTGTAACATTGTTTATTGTAATATTAAAGAAATCATAGATATTTGTTTCATTAATCGTCTTGGTAAGAATTTGTTAAATTATAATTCGAAAAGATGTAATTATCACAAAATTCATAGAAAATTATATTATCAAAAGAAAATTGTTGGACGTTAATACATTTGTGTAGAATAGTTTTAGCCTGAAGAGATAAACATTTCCACGGACAGATATTTTTCGCAAAATGAAACATTTTTAAAGAATATCGCTATTTTTAGATTTTTTTTATGGATTCAAAACTAAAAATGTGCACAAAATTATGAATTTTATATAAAGATACAAAATTATATTGAATCAATAACATTTATGAATAACTTTAATGAATAAAATATAAATTGGAATAAATATTTAATTGAAATTTCAATCAAATCAACAAAGCAATTGTTTGAGAATCTAAGCTTTATTCTCAGTGTCGAGAATCTCTGTATCGAAGGGTAAATTTAATCAGCAAAGTCACATAGCGCAATTACACTTTGAGTTACATTCCTATAAATGCATTCGCATTCTTGGAGCAAGTGTTTGCCTTCCACGAGAAATAGATGGAATGTTGAGAGCGTTAATCACTTGATACGACACGTTAGTTTAACGGCAAATTGCATTCAGCTAAAGTTTCTACCATATACATTCTACTAAGTACCTCGTCGATACCGTGCATGTTAGAAAAAAAAATGAACAGGAATAGAAGTACAAACTAGCGTTCCATCATAGAATATTGAGAGGTGCTAGCACGCTCTCTATTGTAACACCTGTGTGATCAAGGTCTATGGAATAACAACACTGAAGCCTCGCATAGCTCGCATCTTCCGTATTATATTGCAACGGCGTGGTAGAGGGGCATCTGCATTTTCTATTGGTCATACCGACGAGCGGACGCAAGGAAAGGGGAACGAAGTGAGCCGTTCCCCATACTTGATTGGTCCTGCATTTAACTTACATCGGATGCCTCGTTTTTTTATTATATACGCTACGAGAAAACGAGAGGTTCCACTGTATACATATAAACCTAGTTGCGTGTGCTGTGTACGGTTTGTTATATCGATCATTGTAATATCGATATCAATAATTATTTTCTTGTTTTTTTGTTGTCACTAAGGAATGGCAAATGGTTGCTACAAGCAGTATGGTGTATGAGGAGATAGTGGGTGTTCGGGGAAGCTGACCCCAGCCCCCGCGCACTCTTTTTACGCGCGAAATGCCCCACAACCTTAACACAACGTCCGCAAACTCGGCCAATACAGGGCCAAACCATCAGGCATATCCACCGCCGCAGCCCTATCATCATATCAGCGGAGATGCTTTCCAGCCAGAGGTTGGTATTTTTCTTATTTAATGACCGATCAAGGGGGCTTGAGTCGAATCGAATTTGTAGATATTTATTGTGGAATATCTTCCGGGATATTGCTGGTGCTTCTAGCGGGAAATATTATCCTTGTTAAACTTGAAACAAATATATATTTCCTTCATGCTCGAAGCATTCAGTTGCTCCAGGCAGCGGATAAATAAAGTTATTAGTTTTTATCCTTTTTTGCAGCATTCACAGCGAAGCGGTGAACGAAACGTTGACAATAAATTCTCAGTTGTAAATAAAGTTAAGCAGTTGAATAAGCGTTGGACAAAGTAAAACAGACTCAGTCGGTAATAAAAACTGTAAGCTATTTTTTGTAAGCGCGTTGAACATTTAGAGAGAAACGCGAGTCGTTAGATTATTTATCAATCATTTACACGGACGATAATAATTTACATTTTCTCTAAAAGGTTTAGCAGCCACGAAATTAATGAATTTCACTTATTTTTACCAACTGAGAATGGAATAGGCGGGTCGGAGTGTGTACCACGTCGCCTTAAGACGATGTGGTTCACCGCACATTGTCAATGTGGGGACGTGAAAAAAATGTTTAATGTTCTTGCAATAAATGTACCAACATGCTTTTACTGTCGCTTTAAGACACCTCAAGACGATGTGGTTGATCGCACATTGTCAATGTAGAAACGTGAAAAAATGTTTAATGTTCTTGTAATAAATGTACCAACATGCTTTTACTGTTGCTTTAAGACGCCTCAAGACGATGTGGTTGATCGCACATTGTCAATGTAGAGACGTGAAATTTTTAAAAAATGTTCTTGTAATAAATGTATCAAAATAAATGCTTTTTTTTATTATCTGCAGAAAGAACCCGTCGAGTTCGATGTATCCCACCTGCGTGGAGCGCCGGCCGAGGTCGAATCTCTCGTCCACAATATCAAGGACGTCGCGCAGCAATTTCTCTATCATTGGCGAACCTTCCCCATCGTCCTACCGCCTCCCCTCTCGACTTGTACCGACGGCGAGGACACTCTAGTACGTAAAAAACATCACCTGAGGGATCTTTTCGTCGCCCCGAGTTTCGATGAACTCGATGCCGTCGCTGTCGACAGTAAAGGCGAGCCCAGAAGGCTCACCAATAAACAATTAGAGAGTATAAGAGAACGGGGGTAAGTTGTAAATACCAACGAACAAAAAAATTAAACACGAAAAAAAAAAAAACGAACAATTATTTAATTAGTTAAGGATTTTTTAAACTCAGTAGATTTTCGAGTAGGTGGCCAATAGCTACGCCAATGTCACTTGTGAAGCTTTTTTTTTTTCTTTATACAGTAGTTTTGAAATATTTTGCATTCTATTAGATATAGAGTTTAGATATTTGTTCAATATATTCGCTATATACCGTAGACGACAGGGGCCTTAAAGGATTTTACTATACTCTTACCTGCGTGAACGCGGGAAAAGATAATTACTTTTAATATGTGGATTGACTAAGGAGAACGAAGAAGATTACACGCTGGATCATCCCTTCATCTCTCTCATTTGTTGTAACGATTTTTGTAAAGCTTGCACAAGGATAAGTATGGAAAGCCGAAGAAGCTGAATGCCACTCAGTTGGAGAGCATTCGGAGATGCGGGTACGTCACACACCCTCCCGACAATCCAACACACTATTTTATAATCCGTTTTGTATTCGTCTATCATGTATATTATAATTGTGCGACATAAAATGACTAAACGTCTCAAGTTTTTATTATTTTTATTTTCTTTTGTTTAATCGGTATTAAAATCTCTCGGCATGGTGTTGTTGTTCTTTTTACAACTTGTACATAAGAAAGAAAACGCTGTGGTTTGGGACACAAATGTAATTCATTAACTTTTTTTTTCTTTCTTTTTTTTTTTTTAACGACAATTTTACATAACTAGCACACTGAGCTGTACATATTATTTATGCGGAGGTAGAAAGGATGGGCTGTAGTTTTATGGATAGCTTATCTTTTTTTTTTTAGTCTTATGTAAGAGGCTTACAGTAACTCTAGAGTGAATTTTATTTATTTCTATTAGGCAAGATCGAAAAAAGAGGTTTTTTTTAGTCAGATCGGTTGGTTATTCAAATTTTTGTAACAAACTAAATTATTTGAAATACAAGGAATCATTACGAAATATTTCTACGTTACTCTACGGATCGTAAGTTACATTTTTTTTTAACCAACAGAAGGAAGAAGAATGTCAATGAACATTTGAAGATACATTTTTTAAGAAACCTTTTCCGAACTCGCCTAATCTGTAATAATTAAGGGATGTGGAAGGCTTTGCGCTAGTGAAATCAATGCTCAAGTTTTTATATCGTTTTTACAATTTTTTTCTTATATAATTGACTGTTTCGAAAGACAAATTGCGCAGCGATATGTATTCTTAAGTGGAAGTCTACCGATTGTAATAAAAAATCTGTTTTATTGGTTTTTTAACGGTAAAAAAAAATCATATCGATTTTTTCAAATAATCGATTCTTTGTAACGAATGTTTTGTGATGATGTAAAAAAAATTCCTACATTCGAATGTTACAAATTGTAGGAGTTTCATTTTATTTGTTAATATAAAATAATATTTATTTACCATGTACACGCTCAATTAATTCAAATATGCGAGATTAAGAACAATCAGACATTAACGATAATTAAGAAAGGAATGTGGAAGATTTTGTTCTGCAAATTTTTGTCTCAAAATTTCAAGAAATTAGAGAAATTTGTGACATTCGATGTCTCGATAGTAATTTTTTAAATAAAATATAAAAAATTCAAATTTTCATTAAAATTTGAACTGTTCGATCGATTTTTACTAAACTTTTTACTAAAAATTGTTGAATGTCGGTTCATTTGCGTAAAAAATTTCAACCCGATTGCATCAAATTTACAAAAGACAGAGTATTTATAAACTTTTTTTTCAATTTTACAATGTTAACCGATCATTCGATCGACTGATCGACTTGTAAATCAAATTTGAGCCCGATATCTTCTAAATTGCAAGAGCTAGAGTCTTAACAATGAAAATCTCACACATTTCATTTCATTGAAACATTTATTTCTAAACGACTTTTCTCGATGTCTCGGACTATTTCGAGTATCCTGACATGAAATCTCGTAATTGTTTCTTTTTTTATTCCATGATTTCAAAGTTTTCTCTATGAGGAAGTAAAATTAGCACTGAATGAACTATTTTGAAGCGTTTCACTCTCCTTAAAGCGTGAAAGATGGTACGCGGTGAGGCAATGGGAGAAAGCTCACAATTTCTTTGCCTATCTGTGTGATCGCGCGCGCGTGTGTGTGCGTGAATATAATATTGTTTTTCTGCAACCTAGTAATTTGCTATAAAATAAAATAATAGATGTACCATAAATCACCGGGCCCTCTGCTCACTAGCTGTCGCTGCTCTTCGTCACAGTTCCGTCATAAAGATTCTCCGATTTCCAGGGAATTCGAGGTGGACTCGATAAACTTTGTCGGTCAGACTCACCGCTGGCGATTGAGCGCTTTGCTGCAGCGTGGACGAGACAGACGAAGAGATGCATTGCTAAGAGATCTCGCTCTGGCAACTAGATTTCTCGTGGTTACTGCGAGAGCGAGGCTCGTGTCACACTGCTTCAGTGTTTCGCAATCTCTCAAAGCGTTCCTCACCGGCCTACTGAGACTTCTCGGTAATATCTCAATGTCTTAAGCAAGTAGAATCAATCATAGGAGCTAAATTAAACGTACTTTCACGCTCTTTTTCACAGACATAATAATCGGCGTGCCCTCGCTGCAAGCACAAAATCTCGATGGAAAGATCCGAGAGGAGCGATGTCGTTATCTCGTCGCGGAGTTGGTCTGCAGGGTGAGTTTTAATGGACTATCGGTCTCTGGTGCTTTCAGTTAATTTTCTAAGTATATTACGTTGAGTCAGAGGGAGATTATGTTCACAAAGCGATGTTTATCGATACAGCCGGAATACGAGGATTCGCTGGAGCTGCTGTGTGGCTTCGTTCGGAAGCAACTTCACCGCGCAACGATGGAGAAGTTCGAGGTGGAGCGAGAGTCCTCGCAATTACTTCCGGTGCCGGTGCCCTTCGTTTTTGGGACCCCCAGCGGAGCTGCGGTTGATCTTCGGCTCTTCAGTCGCGATATCATTCGAAAAGCTCTGCCGATTCTCGTATCGATTCTAGAGCGCGAGACCAGAGGTTGGTTTCTTCACTTCAGAGAACGACTGATCTCGGAATTGCGAGCGCAGAAAAAGTCCGACGAGGAGATCGAGAAGCAGGTTAACGAGGCGGTCATGCGAGAGTATCTTCAGCGCGTTTACTCCAGTATACTCTCACATCCCGATATTCTCGCGCTTGGCGATGGAATCGCTCAGCTATTGGTACAGCAAGCTCAGTCTGTCGTGCTTATGCATCGGGCGGTCGAGAATGTTCAGCGAAAGTTGACGCAGACCAAGGATTCGCTTCGTCAACGAATGGAGAACGAACATCCGGTTCTCTCGCGAATCGGACCGTGGTTGCGCGATAGGATGCGAGAGGCCGAGACCAATTTCATTGATGAGTGCGAATGGAGCGCTCACGAGGAAGCTCTCTCTCTTTGCAGGATGCAGAGTTTGCAACAGACCGTATACTTCCTCAATCGAGATCTTACTTTCATGAGAGAGGTACGATGTCTTTTAATTTCGCATCTCTGTTTTCTGTGTGACTAATTAAATTAGTGAGTTTACTTTGTGTACTCGCTTACATTCGTTGAAAACTTCTTCAGTAGTTTTACGATTGGGTGGGTTTTAAACTATTTATTTAGATTCGCATACGCAATTTACGTACATCATCTGTTAAATGAGAGCCGTAGAGCTTTTGAGCGGCCACTTTACTCTTTTTTCAACATGACCGCAACGCTTCTGGTCATCACTTTTAGTGGGAAATCCTGCTAAAGTTGTTTTCATATCAATTTTTATCACGAACAATTTTATTTTCGATCGAGGAATTCGTAACAAGGATTCGGAGAAGATTTCAAATGACAAATGTCAGATATTTCGACGATGCAATTGTAACAAATAATATTCGCAATTGACGTACATCCGTTAAATAACGAACGTAACGCTATTTGGCGAAGAAATCTCGCTAAAGATGTTTTTATATTTAAAAAAAATGACATTATACCCTTTCAGAGAGAACCCCTGTTGCTCAAAGAACTACGTAAAGTAAAGACACCAACGAGAAACTTTCAGTGGCCGACACAGATTTGGCTACCAAGAAATTGGATCGTCAGACGAAGCTTTCAAGGCATGTCCGAAATTATTCCCACTGTGCTCAGCAATACGCCCACCTCTATTACCACGCCTCGCGCTGATCCAAGTCAACCGGTATTCCTTGTTGAGAGAGAGACCGTTCATACCACTACAACCAGGTAAATAAGGAGATTTAAGAAGAAAAAACGGCACATTTACATCTATACCGGTTGTAATGAGAATAATAGCTTCTTCCCAAATCATAATACAACGACGTACAAAGGAATAAATATAAATTATTTATCATTTCAAAGAATTAAAATATATTTTGTTGGATTTGAATAACAGATGGCCAATGTGGCGCTGGATAAATTACATCGCTAGAACCTGGTGTTGGACATGGAATGCGATGTTTATGTTGGGTGTAGCAGTTCCCTGGTGCAGCAGAGTTTCCCTACGAGCTTTGCTCCTCGTGCAACCCTTTACTCCCGATCTGGAGCTTAGTCAGCTCAACGGAACGCTCTTTCCTCGAAAATCCTCTCAAACGCCAACCCTATGTTCGAGACTCATAGCTCTATGGCGACATATAAGTAAAAGTCGGACGCACTTCGAAACCGAGCCTGATACAGGTGTGTCTCGATTATAATTAATCTCTTGATGGACAATGATATGTGAAACTGACGATTTTTTTACTTTCAGGATTCATCGGGAAGGGAATGACGAGGCATATCAATAGATTGTGGAATTACGGAGTGAAAGGTCTTCTGGGAACCCTCGTTATCCTTTTTATCTTTCCTATAGTATGCGTAGTAGCGAGTTTTGGTTCGCTGGTCATCGCCCTTTCGGCATTTATCTGGTTAGCTTTGCCATTTTTATTTTTAAGTTAAATTTTTATTCATTCTTATTGATAGAGAGTCAATGGAAATTCTTGTATTACAGGATGCCATTAGTCACGATGGCTCTTCACAGTTTTATGGCTTTCGTTATGGATCTCGATAGCCCAGAGACAAGTAGAAATCGATATTTGGTTGTGATGGAAGCACTTCTGTGGAACATAGGAGTCCAGGGCTGTTTGCAACCTATAGCCGCGATCATCGTTGCTGTCGTTTTTTGTCCCATTATTTCGTTTTTAATACTAACAGGTGAGTCAATTTCCAATGTATTAACTCTTTAAACGGAATCCACTTGTTTCAGTAAATAAAAAGTGATTTACGTTGTTAATCGCGTTTGATTGTTTCTAATTGTCTTCCGGTTATGTAGAAAAATAACCAAGATCTCAATATAAAATAATTAAAGGATTTTTTGTTACACATTTTTTATTTAACTAGAAATGGAACTTCTACAAATTTTTATATTCAGATATGAGAATTTTTTCACATGATCGGAACGACATTGTAAACAATCGAACGCGGGAAATTGTTTATACGATTTTTTTTTCTGGTACAAAAAGAAATTGAACGTTTTCTTTTTTCCTGAAATTCACGAACCCTCCTTAATGACTTCTGGGGAAGCAAACTATTCGAAACTAGCGAGAGTCATGCATCCCTCATATTAACTGCATCCGAGTATTAACTGTTTCAATAATTTTGTTGTTGTGCAGTCGCTGTGATACGTTATTGGATCAGAGTCGTATGGGACACGACAATGTTCCATCTGGTTATCAAGAATCGAGGGAGAATTCCCGCGAGTGACAGTTTCGTGGTGAAGAGAATATCTGGCCCGGGATTAGCGTCGGATTACTATTATCAGGTGAGCCATCTGATTCTGCGAAAAGGAATAAAATTCTCTGTCCTTGATTCGTAATCTCAAGACCTCGATTTTTCGCAGATAAGACCGGAGCAAGCGCTAGCAGCGTTCGAAGCGAAGCTCGAGCTTGACGAGCTTCTGGCTTTTCAGCTAGAGACTGAACGACTGATCACGCAACCGCAGCGAGACTTTACTCAGTTTGTAGAAGCTTGCTTCAGTCCTTTCGCGACGAGCCTCGGAAAAATGAGAGATCCTTACAAATCTCTCGAGAAAGAAGCGCGCGATCTCGTGGCCGTTCTGCACGAAAAACTCGATCGTCGCCGAAAGGATTTGCAAACAGGATTGGGCGTAGCTGTTAGGAGCAAAATAAAATTGACGACATTCGATCTTAAGGCAGGATTACGCAATATTATCAAACTTTTAGAGAAAATTTCACTGATAAACGACGTTTTAATTGATTTTTTATGAAATTTTAGGTCGTAATTCATCAAGCTGCGCTGATGCTCGAACGTCTCTATCCTTCCCATGTATTCGCTCGATTTTCCGGTAGCGAGGATGATTTCTGGGAAAATAAAGGTCTAGGAGTCGGTGACTGGGCTGGTCTTGCCGGTCTTATGTACGCCGATATATTCAGTCTTGATTTCCTTCAGCCGCTTGACGACACCGACACGAAATTCAAGCTGGAGCCTCACCCGGGTGTCGATCTCTCGCGCTACTCAGAGATGGTTCATTGCACCGAGCTCGGGGGAATGAACGGACCTGATCTTCTCGGCGCGATATACTCACCCCGAGGAAACATACAAGTACACAGTCCCTATCTCGAGGTATCCGCTTTCAATCCCCGCGCCAAGCAGCCCTGCAACAGTCGAAAGTCGGAGAAACGGTGGTGAGCTCTCGAATTATTTTCTAAATTCGATTTACGTACTCTGGCGAATGTTTACGAATAAAAGAACATCCAGCGTTAGTCAAAAACTTTTTCTTTCGTTTATCTTTGTTTTATTTTCTCTTCATCGTTCGCCTCATGTTTAAATTAATTAAATTTAATATAAAACTTCAAATTTATGTAATAACCAATGAAATCATTAAAAATGTTCACTGGAATTAAAAACTAAACTTCAATGGAAAGAAAAATAGAACCAGGCGGACGTTAAGAAGTCAATAATATAAAAATTTCTTCATCCCCAGCGATACCGGTGGCCTGTTGACATCAACGAGAACGCGACGTCGCACGATATCCGGCAATTCAACGAGTGAAGGTCGTTGGCAGCCGTGGAAGCGTCAGATGCGTCCGTACAGTGCGGAAAAGCTAGTAATTCCTCTGCCGATTCCCCACCCAGCGCACATAGCAGTAACAATTCACAACCGCGATTCCGAAGATCCGATTCCACTGGACTCGGACCTCTGCCAGAATATTCTACGAGCGATCGAGGAGTCACCCGGTGAGATGGCTGTCGAGAGCGTAAGCCGTTACCGGGGTGGCGGAGACGGTGGCGACTCGAGTTTCGATTCGGTCGCCTCGCAGTCCTCGGCCTCGATAGAAACTGGTGTAGATAAAGACGAGACCGAAGACACCGTCAATGATGAAAAAGAGGGTGAAACGTACCACTGGACCCTCTCGAACTGGGGCGGCGGTATGGCCAGGAGAAGAAACAATTCGGGATCGATCAAAGTCGATCTCGCGTCGCCCGAGGATGTCACTCTCGACACAGACACGACCAGAGTGATGTTCAGCACTTACGGTACCACCGTCTAAGTCAAAGTCTGACGCTTCCTTACGTAAATGTTAACGATAACACGCAAGCATATATATATTCATATATAGATATATATTATCAGTACCTAATATATACTCGAAAATAAACCCTTTTTCTATTCTAGAGATAAACGAGTCTCTCGCGATTATAGAACAATATTAATAATATATAGATATATATATATATATATCTATATTATTATTATAAACAGTAGCTAGATTAGAACGAGACGCGAGAGATACTGCGGTTAAAGGAGAGACAGAAAGATGAACGATCGATTTCGTTATTTTAATCTACGGAGACTTGATAAAAACGTCTCGCGAAATCTTATCAACGAAATATAATCGGGCGCGACGTTTAATATAATATAAATATAAACAGTTATACACCTTGTGCGGATTAGAAGGAAAAAGAAAACGAAATGCAACATCCGTTTCCAATGATTTAGAGATTTGAACAAATGATGTTTTATCGTTACCGCGACAACATTCCTTCCGTTTTTTGTTTTGTTTTTGTTTTGTTTTGTTGCTCTTTTAAACGTGGACCTAGGCAAAATTATCTCGCACTCGTGTCGTTTACGATAATCAAAATAAACACGTTTTAATCTCAAAATATTGCACAAGTTGCCGAAGCGATTCTCGAATTTTTCGCCATTTTCAATGTTCTCCGGTTAGTGTAAATAGCTGATAATGTTTTAATATTTGTCCACAGAGTCGATAATGACATCGTCAACGTTTTAAACATATTATAACAAAAAAAATATATTTAAAAAACAACAAAAAAAAAAGATAAATGAACAAAATTAATGCTCTCTCCAACTTTATCGTCTACGAGTTATTTATGTACGCGCGATGCTGACACGTTGCCGAGGTTGTATCAGCTCTCGTGTTTCGAATTTGCATTGTCGATAGAGCAACATCTTTCATCCGAGGCACGTTAAGCATGGAATCGATGTAATGGTAATCGTGTATTTGTAGAAATTTAACGATACCGTAGATAGAAGTACAAACGAAACGAGTAAATTCGTGAAAGAAATTTAGCGAAACAGACTACGAACAAAATCGATGTTTGCATTTATAAAAATTGTTTAAAAGAATTGTTTAAAATTAATCGCGTTCTACGCTATAGTATACTGTATAGTAACGGTGTACGCTTCTTTATTATTGCGAAGAAAGTTGAAGCCGCGGACGCGTCAATGTCGTATTAATCACGTTGTTTCAATTTGTTAGTGCAAATTATATTAACCACGACTATTATACATATTATAGACATTGAAGGTTCACTTTAAACATGAAAAATTGATATAATTGTGTAAGAAGGAGGCATCGATCGGTGAATCAAAATTATTATTAAAGTGAAACGTCAAATGAATGAGATATATTCAATTTATAAAAGTTAATATGATGTCTCGTATATCTTCGGTAAATGTAATCGGTAACAGAAAGTGTAATACAATTAACTTACAATCAGAGCCGTTTAAAAGTTTAAACTTAAAATGATGTTTTGGAACAATCTTGACGTAAAAATTCTCAAAGTTTTCTATCTGTCGCACGTATAGCGATGTGAGATAACCAAACAACGTGTATTACATCATCTTGATATTTCTTCAAACTTGTACGTTAAATTCTAATTGATCGACTTGCGTGTCGTATCTTCCTACGTTCGTGCATCAATTTTCCTCATACTTTAAACAGTGAATAGTCGTCAACTTGTTCCCAAGTCGTGGATAAGAAAAAAAGGTAAAACAAAGAAAAAAAAAGAAACAAACGTCTCTCTCTCTCTCTCTCTGTCTGTTTATGAAGAAAAATAATAAAAATAAATCGGCTGTGTACAGTTGCGAACAAAAGAAGTATTTTATAAATCTACGGGAATCAACAACCGGGTGAAAAAGCGTTATTATTCTAACGGGTAACGGGGAGTGCAGAGTGTATTAGAAAAAAAAAATGAAACAGCCGTACGTAGATATATATATATATTAATATTTTATCTCATTCCTGATGTCGATTTTAAATGGTAAAAAAAAAACGTAGAAAAAACAATATTTGTGATGTTTTTTATTAATATTCTTTTCATTTTCTATTATTCGATAGCCGAATTCGATTAAAAATTCCATCCAAGATTGACAAAAAGACACCCAAGAGAGTATTTATTAGACTGTTACTAAGATGAAGGATGTCCATCCATTTTCAATTAAGCGAACCGAATTTTCTTTTGGACTGTGAAAGGATGGGAGATATATGCGAAGCGGAGAAACGCTTGAGAATCAAAAATACATTGAAAGAGGCCATTATATCAAATGTATTAGATGTTTATAAAATATATTATAGAGCGTGAACTCTTGCAGAATATCCTGTGTTCAGTAATATCATTTGCATTCGAGCCGAAGCGATATAACTCAACAATATAATATTGTTAGCTCAATATTGTCAAATTCGCTGCTGCGAAAGTGGTTGTTTTTTATTTATTTTATTTTATTTTTTTCAATCGCAACGTTCTATGTTATGGAGCACACGTCGCTACGGAACGATTGTAACTCAATTGTAATAACTTACGTTTTTGTAAGCGTTAAATATGAATGTGATGACCCGTCGCCTTTTTGTTGCCTGTGTAACATTGTCAATACAATTTTTAATTCCTTTACATGAATATGGAATAAAAATAATAACGTGATCTCAACGTTTTCATTTACTTGAATTAAATCCTCGACCGAATAAATTTTCAGGGAAGGGAATATGAATCATCGGAAACTGTAAAGCTATTACGAGAGTTTAACCACTCAGGCTGAATTTCCGGAATGGAAACAGCAGGAAGATAAAAGGAAATGGATGAAAATGAAGAATAAAAAGTTTGAAGTGAAATTTTACTTTGTTTAACTCTTTACATGCAATTTATTCATTCTTTAGATGAAATATGAATTATAAATAATAAGGTGCTCTCGAGGTTTTCATTTAATCCAATTAAATCCTAGATGGAAGGAATTCGCGGGGCGCGGGGAGAGGAGGAGTTGAATCATCAGAAACTATACAACTACTACAAGACTTTAACGACGTAGGCTGAGTTTATCGAATGCAAAATGTACAGAGATAAAAAGAAAACTACGAGAATGAAGAATAAGAAGTTAGAAGTAAAATCTTACTTTAATTAACTCTATATGAATTTTGTTTAACTCTTTATATACAATTTGTTCGTCCTTTACATGAAATATGGCATCAAATTAAAAGCGTGCTCTCGAGGTTTTCATTTATTCGAATTTAATCCTAGATGGAAGGAATTTGCGAGGGGGTTTGAATCACCGGAAACTATTACAATACTACAAGAATACTACATGCAGAGGTTGAGTTTCCGGAATAGAAACAGTACAGAGATAAAAAAGAAAACGATGAGAATGAAGAATAAGAAGTTAGAAGTAAAATTTTACTTTATTTAACTCTATATAAATTTTGTTTAACTCTTTATATACAATTTGTTCGTCCTTTACATGAAATATGGCATCAAATTAAAAGCGTGCTCTCGAGGTTTTCATTTATTCGAATTAAATTCTCGATGGAAGGAATTTGCGGGGGCGGGGGAGGAGGGTTTTATCATCGGAATGTGTACAGTTATTACGAGAGTTTAACCACGCAGGCTGAGTTTCCGGAATGGAAACAGCACAGAGATAAAAACAAAAGGATGAAAATGAAGAATAAGAAGTTCGAAGTGAAATTTTACTTTCTTTAACTCTTGACATGCAATTTGTTCAACCTTTACATCAAATATAGATTATAAATAATAACGTGCTCTCGAAGTTTTCATTTAAACTAATTGAATCCTAGATGAAAGGAATTTGCGAGAGGGTTTCAATCATCGGAAACTGTATAACTACTACAACACTTTAACGACGCAGGCTGAGTTTACAGAATGGAAACAGTACAGAAATAAAAAGAAAACGATGAATGTGACGAATAAGAAGTTTAAAGTCACCTTTCACTTAAACTCCGATAGATTATGTGAAAATGACAAAGTCAATCATAAGTTAAAATTAATAACAAATTCGTTAACTAATTTTTATTTATTATACTTTGTTGTAATCACGCAACTGAGTAATTTTATCTTGATTACAAGGTAAATAATAGCAGAATTAAAAAAATTAATATAAATGCAGTGGAATTTCTCATATCTTACATTATGCAAGGACCAAGTACACTGAAATCTGTCATAGTTTACATTTTCATACCTTAATACTCCTGCGATTGTGCGATAGGACACGAATCAAGTGTAACCGAGTCCGTCGTTTCTGTTTTTCTCAGATAACAATAGGTGCGAGAGAGATAGCAGAGATTTCCCATCGCGAATTTCTCTGCCACAACTGATATCTCTCGGATAAGATACAAGAATTTATCCGAAAAATCAATCGTGTTGGAGAAATTTCTATCGTAGTTACCGATCGAGGGGTATCACCTCACATTCTATCTTTAAGAGATTGCTTTACCGACCGAAATACGCCATTTTCTCTTTGTGTGTCATCCTTTACGTTATAAGGTTATGTAACATGCCGCAGTCGGTATTTAAAACCGTTTACCTATTTGTTCGGCTGATAACCAATGTCTCGAAGACTCAATCTCTCTCGAATGGCTTTTGACCGACCGGAACGACTAATGCAATTCGTTAAAATACCATTCGAGAGATTGAGTCTTCGAGACATTGGTTACCATCCATTTTTTTAAATGTTGCTAAACCTTGGATAAAAGTAAATTATCCTAACATTGATAAAATTTTTTCGGTTTTTTATACCAACTAGACCTGGGTAGAGAACGTGGCGAAGGAGGGGGGGTCACACATTGTCTTAAGGTGATGCGCTATCCTTCGGTCGGTAACAAAAACTGTAATGGAAATTTCTCTGTCACGATAGATCTTTCAAATAAAATAAGAGAGCAGTGAATTGCTTCTTACAATTTTACAGTTGACCGTTTAAATTTTTTATCCGAAAGATCATTCGTGGCAGAAAAATTCGTGATAAAAAAATTCTGCTGTCTCTCCCAACGATATGAGAGAGAACGTCGATGCATGTAGCACATCGTCTTAATATTCTATCCATAGTCTTTAAATTGTACACAATTGTAATATCAACATAAACGTTTGAACGTTTAAAAAATGAAGAAAAAGAAATGGTATTTCTGTAGATTCCTACAGCTACGTAGTTTCACCACAAAGATGGCGACGTCGCTACTGTCTTCATGAAAACAAGAACATTTCATGAGCATCTCTACTCTCACTCTCTTACTCTCTCTCTCTCTCTCTCTCTCATTGTCCGCCACTAGGTTGCAGCCGTTGCTGCGTACAGAGCGCCCATTTTATATAAAATCATTACCTCGAACCGCGGTACTAGTGCGACGCAAGCGAAAACACGGCGCTTCGTTAAATTGGTATCACCCCTCGCCGCGAGTTGATTCAGTGGTTCTTGGTTCAGTATTGCCGTGACGCCGTACCGTGCCACATCATTCGTGATTCAGTGTTTATATTTGTTGAAAAAAATATATATAAATAAAGATAAACAAAACAACATATATCGTAATGATCTCTTAAACGGATAAAAATCTAAGAACATTGTCATGATTCGCAGTTCGAAACAGTCGAAGAAGCGCAAAGTGAACAAGTCGATAAACCGGCGTCTATGAAATAGAGAGAGAGGAAGCGTGATATAGGGAGAGAGAGAGAGAGAGAGAGAGAGAGTGAGACAAAAACAGAAAACGCAGCCATATCGTAAACCGACTACCGGTTCGTGCGTACGACATTGAATTTTCTCATAGCTCCATCAACGATTACGGATTTTCGAATCGCGGACAGCGCAGCGTATAATCGAATCAAACGATAAGACGAATAGTGCGCGTGTGATCAAGATCAGCGGTGTAATAATCGTGTCAGTGGACAAACAATGACTCGGCGACAAAAGCCGGCGTCGAAATTCCAAAAATAAACCAACGGACAAGTGATTCGTTTCTCAAATTCCATCCCCCATAGTATGCACAATATTTCGCCGAAAGTTTCGTGCTCGCGCGTCAAAAAATCAAGAATCTGGATGCCCGGAGGTACCGAGCTCTGATCCTTTTTTAAAAATCTACGCGAGTCTCCCTGATCCATAACTCGAGAACTCGTAATAACCGACGGACGATGCTACTTCCGGTTTCAGTCTGAATTCTCTTGGCCCCCCTCTCCGCTCCTGACAATTCGTTTCGCGCCTCTTCAGGATATATCGTTCAACGACGTTCGAAATACTCTAAAAGCTTGTTATCTCAATTTTGAAAGAATCATCGTCAAACTCGGCGGGTTGATTTCTCGAGCGTCGGAGCATCCGCGTGTTTACGCCGCGTACCATAACACCGATGACCTTGAAAACGTTAGGGGTCACGTGACGGCGCGGAGATCGCGGTATTGCTGCTCGGTGGGAGTTCTGTTGTTAGAATTGCGCCGTGAACGCACCGGACTCGGTCTGCGTCGATCCGATAGGAAGCGAGAGTACCGTGCGGTTGTGTATTAGATCTCGCTCTTGTCGCGTAGCGTACAGTCTGCGCCTCGTGCGTGTTTCGATTGCGCGCGTGTACCCCCCGATCCCTTCACCGCCGGCACTCTATTATAGCGGCGTATACAGCGCGACGTTCGGCTCCACCACCATCATCACCGCTGCCGCCACCGCCGCCGTTGCTACTGCTGCTGCTGCTGCTTGCTGCTCCGAGTGTTGCGCTAGTGTGCACAGAGGACTCGCGCTCTCGTGCGTTACACACCGGAGAACGTTTCGATGTGTGGGTGATACGCGCTGTTGTCCAAGATGAAGTCCGACTCGAAGCCTTTGTTGACAGCTCAGGCGGAAAAGGCGAATCATTACACGTAAGTAACGTATGCCGGCCACGCTCTAGGCTGGACCACAGCACGCATCGTACGTGATACTCACGCGTTCTCGCGCCCCGTGAAAACTCCGCTTCCACACTTGTCTCTCTCTTGGAAAAAAAAAAAAATAATAAAAACGAAACGTAAACCGTCGTGAATCGTTCCGGGGGCGACGACGACTGCGACAACTGCGAATTTCGCGCGAGCACGTCTATCACGTCATCGAGACCGATGCCTACGACACTATTGTAAAATTCTATGTTGTACACCGGCGTTTCAACGTTTTGAAAGAAAAAGGAAAATTGATAAGTAACGATAACGACGAGAGAGTCGTGGATAAGCGAAGGGACGTTCGAGTGAGCAAAAGAGCAAGAGAGCGAGAAAGAGCGCGACACGGAAGGGGTCTCAAGAGAAGAGAGAGAGCGAGAGAGAAAGAGAGAGCAAGAAAGAATATATAGTACGGTAATACTATTGGCACGAAAAAGAGAAAGAGCGCGAGAGGGAAATCCGCGCGCGCGTCAACGCGCGTGATCACCGCAACACACACCGTGATCACCGAAATAATGTGTAGCTCTGTGGATTCGCATTCCAGATACTTGAAGGAATTTCGCGTCGAACAATGTCCACTGTTTATACAGCGAAAGTGCACCCAGCATCGTCCGTTCTCGTGCTTCAACTGGCACTTTATGAATCAACGTCGGAGACGACCGATGAGAAAGAGGGACCGCACCTTCAACTATAGCGCCGACAATTACTGCACCAAGTACGACGAGACTACCGGCATATGTCCCGACGGAGATGAGTAAGTTTTGTTTCTTTGTTTATATTATCGTGACTCTCGTTACACAAGTTGTCTTTCCTTTCTCCTTTCGTTTCAATTGACTTTCCGACTCTTGCGCGATGCTCGTTGCTACGTTTAACATTATTTATTTATTTATTTATTTACTTTTTTTTTTTTTTTAATATCATTTCCTTTATGCATATCGGTTGGTAGAAAGATTGCGCGCGGTTACTCTCGATTATCGATTCGCAGAGCCTTTTTAGTCGCCCGAAGCACTCGATGGACAGTGACACGGATGATAACGAGCGAGAGAATAGAAGGTTCGATCGTTTCTGATAAATTTAACGTTCGGAGTGAAAGAGCACCACGTTGGTTATGTCGTACCGCGTGCGATTAGTCATTTTAACTACTCGGAGCGGATATCGTTGCTTCTTTCAAACGAGTATTATTCTTCAATAATTTGAGAATATATGCGGAGAGATAATTGACAGTTGCAACTGTTTACGAGTTTTTAACGAGACCGAGCGGCAGATGGGAGTGGATCCATCAGACGAATTTTCTTTGTTCGCGAAGAGCGGATAGGCCGCGTGGCTCTCTACTCGAGCAACACATAGGCTTCCTAGGTCGTTTCATACGTAAAAGCTTTCATGAATTTCGTAGCGAATCACCGAAGGAAAAAAGAACGAAAGCGAAAGAGGTTCCTTCGGTTGGTTGTCCTGCGATCTACAGAGGGACTTTGAGATTACCGGAGAACGTGCACGGTTCGCACCAGGAAAAAAGCCCTCGCTCGATGCCTTTTCTTTGTGTCTCCTTGAGACACACGTTGCTTACTCTGGCGGCCAGGCTAACATGCGATACGATGTTTTAAGAGGACTACCACACGCCATTGTCGCTGAATGCTTTCTCGTTTCCTCCCAGGGAAATTAAAGTCTTTCAATTATGCGACACCTTGTCACAAAATATCATATTAAATGTTAAATCTTTCGAGATTGAATAACACTGTTGATGAATATCATTGACGGACGTTAAGTAGTACTTGGATAAAATTGCTAAATAACTTATTCTTTATTGGAGTTAAGATATATTTTTTATGTACTTTTGTCAATGAAATATAATTACGAAACAATCTCGTTTGTAAATAAATATATTTACAAAACTCTACGGCTCCGAACAAACCAATTCTACAAAAAAAAAAAAAAAAAAAAACCACCAGGACTATCAAGTCGAATGATTTTTAGAATAACAAAGCGTTGCGCTATTGATGAAATTATCGATTTCTACTTTACCGGCGTCTCAAGAGGCTAATTTTTTTCGACAATTAAATTCGGCAAAATTACAAATGGAATATTTTTCATTTATATATGTATTTTTGTATAAGTCTTAAGGGGTTATACGCAGGCCAAAAAAAAGTCGTTTTTTTACGAATTTTTTCTGAAAAGAGATTTTTTTTTGACAAATACAAGAAATATTGATAAATGTAGTTGTAGCTTTGAACTTTGTATAGGTATTTTTTTATTTTTTAAAAATATTGATTTACACTGCTCCTGTAGACGATCTCCTGGAGGTCCTTCAAAAAAAAGGTGTCTGGCGGTGAGCACGACATCTACGGTTTGGATTATTTAAAATTAAAAAGAAAAAACCAAAAAGATACTATTAGTGGATAGATAAGTGTAGGTATCGATCGAAGGAATAGTCGAAATTTTTATTTTTGCCAAAATAGCGGCTCCAAAAAGAGAAAAATTCCATATTTTCGACTAAAATTTTTTCGTTTAATTGTTTTAAAAAAAATAATATAAATAATCATCGGAAATCTTATTCCTTCGATCAATACCTGAAGAATATATCTGAAAAGGTTGCGTTAAAATTGCAGATCGATCGGTTGAGCCGTTTTTTTTTTTTTTTTTTTTTTTTTTGAGAAATCGTGCTCACCGACTTTGAAAACACCGTTTTGAGAAAAACGCGTTCAAAGTTTCAACGACGTACTTTGTAATGCTCCGAGCGTCCTTACAAATATCCTTGTGTCTCCAAGAATATTTGCCGGATCGATTTGAAATTTTCAGAGAATATACTCAAATATATGTACATTTTGAAAAATCGATTTTTTGAAATTTCCAACTGCGTATAACGCCTTAAGGAGCGTGTGTAAAATTTTGTATTCAATGTAATAAAAATTTTAAAAACATGATAATGGTTGTCGTGCGCGGTCAGTGACCACAATTTTGGAAATATGGTTGGTCTGAAAATAAAAATGCTTATTAACTACATTGTATTGGCTATCGTGTGACGTAGCTTTTTATTTTCCTCCTAGGTTACGGAAAAAAAAAAAATCTGAAACTTTTTCCTCCATCTTTCGGCTAAAAAATGCGTGTTAGTACCGAAAGTACTGTTTCTCTGAACGTGTGTGTCAAATTTTAAGTCGTTAATCACTGCTTGAGATATCGTGTCCACCGTTTTGAAAAACGTTAGTCTCGAGAAAAACTTGAAGCTTGTGCACCAGTGTTTTCGGTAGAATCATCAGTTTTTCATGTCTTATCGTTAATCTGTCGATCCTGTCTCGTACAGCGGATCTTCCTCCATATGTAGAACCTCTTCGTGGATCCAAGATTTTAGAGAGATCCATTACACCGCAAAATTTGTTTAACTACGTCAAACCAAAAGTACTCTTCCTCTAAACATGTGTCAAATGTAAAGTTAAATCATTAATCACAGCTTGAGATATCGTGTTCATCGTTTTGAAGAACATAGTTTCGAGATAAACGAATAAAGCTTGTACACTAATGTTTTCAATAAAATCAACAGATTTTCGTGTTTTAACGTTGATTTCGCCTCGTACAATGGACCTTCCTCCATATGTAGAATCTCTTCGTGGGTCGAAGCTTTTACAGAGGTCCATTACACCGCAAAAATTGTTTATTCTACGTCACACCAAAAGTACTCTTCCTCTAAACATGTGTCAAATTTCAAATTAAATCATTAATCACAGATTGAGATATCGTGTTGATCGTTTTGAAGAACATAGTTTCGAGATAAACGAATAAAGCTTGTGCACTAATGTTTTCAATAAAATCAACAGATTTTCGTGTTTTAACGTTGATTCTGACGTTCCTGCCTCGTACAGTAGACCTTCCTGAATATGTAAAACCTCTTCGTGGGTCAACGATTTTAGAAAAGTCTATTACACCGCAACATTTTTTTTTAAATTGTCATGAAGGAGTATCAGCAAAAACCATACGTCTGTTGATTTTTCTGGTTAAAGTATTCAATTGGAACCGATTAAACGGACAAAATTCACATTGAAACCGATTGTAACCGATTAGTTTTCAATGGGATTTCTGTCCATTTAATGACATTCAATCGGTTTCAATGAGATATACCAAGCAGTGTTCGTGATCGTCAAATTCTTAACTCGCTTCAAATGCTATAACTCAAAGTATACTTGGAATATCTACACGAAACCATTTGCATGTTAATATTAACGGCTTGAACTATCGGTGGTTGAAATGCTATTTCTGCATCGTAAAGTCGACCTTTCATTACACCGCAAATATTTTTTTAAAAACCTTTATGAAGAAGTTTCGTTTGCTACGAAATGATTTTTTTTTGTCGGCAAAATTTAATATTTTTTCACCAAATATTACATTTTTCATCAAATATTACATTTTTCACCAAATATTACATTTTTCGTGTACTTCTGTCTGTTAAAGTCAAACATAATAATAAATATGGACGTTTTCAAATAACAAGAACCATTCCAGCTTCAAACGGAAGGTTTGTACAGTAAAGTAATATAAAATACTCGAAACTTTTACCAATCGTTGTGCTATAACGGATTACCCTGTTGATAAAACTATAAATTTGTATTTTTGTCAATTAAACGCGACTATTGCGTACGTAATTATCGTACTACTTTAAATGTTTATTAACCGAAACCTCTAAAATAATACATTCAACTAATAAACAATACATTGTACTTACTATCGATAATTATTCGAAAGTAGATTAATTAGTATTTTCATTAATGCAGAAAAGTAATTGAAGAGTAATATCTAACAATCGTATTGCTGATTTTTTTTTGTCAAGAATCATTTCTAGTTTTTCCAACTAAAAAGTATTTTTAATATATTTTTATTTCAATTGTATTGCTTATCTCGGCCCAGTAATAACACTGAAACAAAGCTCTGTTCTGAGTCTCTCTCTCTCTCTCTCGACGTTTGAACAAAGAAGATACGCTTCGTTTATCCGAGATACGTACATCGATAATGATTTTTTTTTAAGGAGCGCCAAGCG
Source organism: Cylloceria caligata (assembly GCA_963942595.1). NCBI lineage: Eukaryota > Metazoa > Arthropoda > Insecta > Hymenoptera > Ichneumonidae > Cylloceria > Cylloceria caligata. Next base: position 4,256,616 of record OZ012707.1, on the reverse strand, counting down.
TCAGTCGTTCTCTCACCTACGCTATTTAACAAATTCAACGAGCAAAACTTCCTGCCATTTTCCTGTCTTCCTCTCTCTCTCTCTCTCTCTCTCTCTCTCTCTCTCTCTCTCTCTCTCTCTCTCTCTCTCGTATTTTGTTGGTAGATCTGCACCAACGCAGAGATTTGAACGAGCTCGCGCTATAACCCGGGGATTTCTCACTCATTTAAAGTTGCATTACTCGTCAGCTCGATGCAATACCGGCCAAACAGGAAACACGAGAACCGCGGCGAAAAATCGATATTGTATACGTCAGTGAAAAAATATTTTTAAAAATTCCCGTGCAACTGTCAGAGAGATAGATATTAAACTGGGAAAATGAATAATTCTCGTCGATGCCGGAGGCTATTAACGAGAGAGGATAGAGCCTTTCAATCATGGTCTAAAAAACAAAAATATTGCGGTGGAGTCCGGTCATTAATTCAAAACCCGGAGGGTTTTGCCAAAGTCCCTCTTCTCTCTGCGTTATATTTATTATTGCTTTTCTCCTCCGACTATCTCGTTGGGAAAACTTGATTTCCTCCTTCTCCTCTTCCTCCTTAACCTCATCCTCCAGTCGTCAAGTTCTCCGGAGATAATCGGCTTGTGTTGCAAAGTGGTCGTGAAATGGATTAACTTTTCTGCTTCGCAATGCCTCCGTTGCTCCCTGACTCGATGTTGCGGCATAGAAGGATTTAAATGACGATATAATCAAAAGTCAGAGAGAGAGAGAGAGAGAGAGAGAGAGAGAGATAAATTCTTCGTCACTCAGAGGCGACCGTCAATTAATGAAAGCAATTGCGAGGGTCCTCTTCTTCTGCTTCCTTTGCCCGGTTGACTCTTAACAATTTTCTCTCGGTACTCGGTACTGTTAATTAAATTGCAATTGTATCACCAATTACATTTCCATACTTTAACAAAGCTCGTATCCTTCAATTTCCTCGGGCCTACCGGCTCTAAATAAGTTGAATAAAATTTACGACAATCCAGCGATGAATATTTGCCGCGAAAATCTACAGCCAAGAATATATTTATATCCAAGAAATTCTCACCTGTTGTCAGTGTCTCTCGGCCAGATACGCCCACGGTAGTGCTCGCACTATAAACTCCACCTCGAGCTATCGTTGATATTTTATTTTATTTTACGTTTTTTTTTTTTTTTTTTTTTTTCTTCTCCTCAATTCTGTTAGCCTCTCGTAATGAAATGGCGCACCATCGAATACTCGCGCGTGTACTACATTTTTGGTTCTGCGAACTTTGCTCCTCGTGCCGTAATTCATTTACATAGCATGATGGAATAAATAGGTGCGCTGCCTCAACTACTACGAGTCACTGTAGAATATTGTGTGGCAGCTCGTATCGAAAAGAACGTAGCTCGCAGAAATTTTATTCATCGCGAGTGGCCTACCTCTCTTATCAAAACGGATAAACACTGTCTCCGACCGTATAATTCGACGTTCGCAACGAGGGCAACGTAATTAAGAGTGACCGAGGGAGAGAGGGAAATTGCTCGATATCCTAAATTCGAGAGCATCTGGTTTTCCCTCCAAAATAGTCGACGATCTACCGGCAACACACCGGAGCTAGGGCCAAACAAAGAACCCTGCTGTTATTGATTTTCTCTTGGTACGGTCGCAACAAAGAATCACGTGGTTCTCTTTGTGCATTGCCGAACCGTACAAACAATGTAGAGAACTATGCACTTCTCTCTTTTCCCCTGTTTTTTTTTGTCCTACCTTTACTCCATGAAACATTTTATTATATATATATTTTATTTTATTTTTTTAAAATGCTTTTTTGCACATTTAAACTCGTTATCTTAGCTTTGCTTTGAATCCTTAGCACTTTGTCGAACTCTCTGGTGACACTGGATGTAGGAAAAAATAATAATAGATGGACGAGTCGTCTGGATTTTGTTTTCTTTTTCTTCTTCTTCTTCTCACTGGGTTTTATTTTGTTAATAATTTTTACCATCATTCGGGTAGATCCTTCTCTATTCTGGAATAAATTTACACGTGCTTCGGTGTATAATCGTTTTTATCTCTTCGTAAATACCTTGCGCGCCGTTCTGAGAATATTTCTGTAACATCTCCAAGCATTTCCGCCCACTCGGTAAAACTGCTCGTCAAATAAAACATTTTAATCTCTAAGAAATTTAAAAGAACACGTGTTATCGTTAAAAGAAAAATCAACTAACAACTTGATTGAAAAAATATATATTCAAACATCAAGCTACTCTTTGTGTACTGAGCATTTAAAAAAAAATTTCGAACAGCTAGTATTTGCTACGATATTTTTTTTTTGATAGAGGAACAAAAATACATTTACCTTTGACGATGAAAAATCGAAAAGAGATCACGTTGGTCCTAATTAAAGCGTTGTAGCTTGTAGAAAAACACTGATAAATCATGAAAAAAAAACATCTGTGGAATCTTTTGATAATGAATATCTCCCGTTTGTGAATATCTGGCAATGATTGAATAGATAAATTTTTGTTTGATTCAGGTGTCTGTATCTTCATCGCACGGCCGGTGACACGGAGCGGCGTTATCATTTGAGGTACTACAAGACGTGTATGTGCGTGCATGACACAGACGCGCGTGGATTCTGTGTGAAAAATGGGCCACATTGTGCGTTTGCCCACGGCAATCACGATCTACGACCACCGGTCTACGACATCAAGGAGATTCAGGCACTGGAAAATCCGGATTCGGATCCTAACTCTTCCTCAAACGGTCCCAACATACTTGACAAGGAAAGAAACCTCATGAATGAAGATCCCAAGTGGCAGGACACTAATTACGTTCTTGGAAATTATAAAACTGAACCGTGCAAACGACCGCCGAGATTGTGTCGTCAGGGATACGCGTGCCCGCAGTATCATAACAGCAAAGACAAGAGAAGAAGCCCGCGGAAATATAAGTACCGGTGAGTACCTCGTGGCGTTTGATACGACAATTATCGAATTGAAAAGAACAAAAATACCGAACTGAGAGATAGTACTCGTAGCATAAGCGCGGGGTTCTACATATTTGCTGATTTTCAAAGATTTTTTTTCTGTCTTCGATTGCTCGGCAATGGAGCCTCAGATTTTTTCTCACAGAGTCGCGTGTGCTTGTAGAATAGTCGGGAATAATTTAAACAATTTTCGAAGATTAATTTCGCCCTCGAAATGCCGAAAAGGGATGCTCGATAAGAATTAAAATAGCGATACGCGCAAGAGCGACAGCGCCATAAGTATCGCGCGAGTGCATACCCTTAAAGAGAAGCTCGATACAGACAGAGCACCTTAACATCTTTTTCTCGAAGCCATATTTTTGCCGACACGTCGTAAGAGTTGGTCTCAATGTATGAATTTGTCACAAGGTGAGCCTTCCAATTCCGTAATTTTGCAGAAAATGCAGGTTCGAGAAAGATGCCTTTGGCATTTTTTAAATTTGCCTCGCGGCCTTCACTTAAGATAATATGAAACATTAATGGATGCAGGAGAGATAGAACTTGGGATTCGAAATTTTTCTGCCACGTCTGATCTGTCGGTTAAATTGCAAGAACGTCACCCTGCAGAATTGTTAGACGGTTGGGCAACGTCCCTTGGTTTTTATCCAATGGATTAATCGTTACAGGAAAATTTGCAGATTGCAATTATCATCGACTGATTTACATCGCCTTAAGATGATGCTGAACATGTTCACGTCCAAGAGAGTTAGTTAACTAATCTTGCGATTTCGAATTTTTCCGTCTAAATTGATTCGTCGGATAAAAAACGAGAACGTCGTCTTGCAGAATTTTTAGACTCGGTCGGTAACTAAAACTGTAATGTTAGTTCTTCATCTACGATTGATCATTTGGACAAACAAGGAGAACAGTTTATCGTTTTCGTATTTTATCCGAAAGATCAATCGTTGCGAATATTTTCCCAATGAATTTAATTGTACCATCGTCACAGGCACTCGTAGCGCTTTAGTCAGTGTGACACGTCGTCTTAAGGCCATGTGACTATCGAATAAAAACCGTGAGCAGTGCATTTCGTTTAACAATTCTACAGCGTACTCCTCTCCTCTTATCCGACGAATCAACCGCGACGGTGAAAGTTGGAATAGGTAGATTAGTTATATCTCTCTCGGAACGCTTCATATTTCACATTGTCTTAAGGGGTAGATACGAAGGTTATTGTTCTGTATATTCTTTTCTGTGTGAAAGCTACGTAAAATTATTCCATTCCTTCGCGTATCACCGACATCTGTGTAAACAAAAATACTTGTGAGAACCAGCTGGTAACTCCGTAGCATTGAAAGCGTACTATTTGGAATATTGTTTGAATAATATTTCGAGAACTTTTAAAGAATAGGCCACCAAGAATTCAATAACACTTTTTTTTTTTTTTTCAATGAAAGAACTTTAACAAATTTATATGCAATGAAGAGTGCCTGTAGGCCAATTTCTATTTAATCTTTTTACGAAGATTCGATTGACCTTTTAAGGGAATAAACCGCAGGATGTGAAATTGCGAGTCTCGTAAGGTAATGATACTTTGCCTTTTTTCCCCCGGAAAGGTTAAACTATTTCTGCGAACGGTGCAACAACAAATAATCACGATTTATGGAGCTTTCTCTTTTGTCACTTTCGTACGATCTTTTGAGCGTAACAATGAATTCGTTATTTAGTATTATTTGAAATTTGTACTTCAAACGTTCCCAAAAAATCCTTGGGCATCGATATATTTTTAACTCTTAATGTCCAAAAATGTTGTTTGTTTTTTTGTTTTTTGTTTTTTTGTTTTTTGTTTTTTTGTTTTTTTTTTTAATTATTGCGAGAACATCAATTCTCCGCGCTAGTTAGCGATGTTCGTTCAACTCTTTCTATTGAGAAAATTTTGTGAATATATATTGAAATAGTTTGGCGACCTTAAGATCATGTGACTCGTCACAACTGGTGATAGAAACTGTAATTCTTTTTTTGTCTCTCTCTCTCTCTCTCTCTCTTTCACAGCTGCCGAATGTTTATGGTACAAAGCAGATTCGCGTCGACGGCAGAACTGATAAGAGAGAAGTCAACGTTAATTTACTTTGCACGGAAAACTTTGAGCACGTTTGACAATAAAGGATTACAACACATTTTTCTTGAACCCAGATTTTTGTGGGGACGTCAGATGCGTGAGGCTCACCGCGTGGATGTGGCACGGAGTGATCATCAAAAATAATTTATCGGAAAATGTATGGTTCGAGAAAAATAATTTAGAAATCTTTAAATCCGTCTCTCTTTCTATGCAACTTGCGAATTCTTGGATCATAGATCACGTTACTTGTGTCTATCCTTTTTAAAGAGCAGCTTCTTTGATGTCAAAGATAAAAATCAATTTGATCTTAACAGTTATTTAAAAAAAAAAGTTATTGGCAAAGTAATTCTTCGCGCATGAGATACCGAGTTTTCAACTCAAGACCCTGGGTTAGAGTTACTTCAGCCCGATCTGGGAACCCGGTGGAGCACTCGGTAAGGGTTCGGTAATTAATTATCTTTCAAAGCTTTCTATAAATATATTGAAACGCTGATATTTCAATGAAAAACTTGCGGCACGCGCGGATTAAAAATATTTACAGTTTTTATTACCGATCGGGTCTGGGCCGTGTGTGGAAAAATCTCTCTTATCGTCACGTTTTCTTTAAGGTTATCCGACGCACGACAGTCGGTAACAAAAACGATTTATCTACTTTTTCAGGGACACTAGGAATTTTTTTATTCAACCGAAACGTAGTACCCTTAAAGAGTACTTTTGTTTATGGCAAATATTACAAATTCACTTCGTCCGCGTAGTTATTTAACAAAGATAAAAAGATATTTAAGATCGATAAAATATTCTCGACGAATGAGATACCGAGTTTCCAGCGGGACTGACGTCGGACTGTAACGTGCTCCAGATATCTTAGGTAAACTTGAGACCCTTGGTTTATTCACATACGTCATTGACTGTCACCTATAGGCTTACGCTAGTTCATACCCATTTCATTTCGAGTTGGGTCCTCGCCGGTCAATTTAAAATCTTTGTCCTGGGATCTAAAGAACCTACAGAATTTAACGAAACACCAAAAAAATATCTAAAGAGGGAATCCGTCTAAGGCTCGGAGTGGGGAGAGGGGAAGGGCCTGAATTAAAAAATCTCAAGACAACTTATACCTTTCCCCTAAGTTACTGAACGAACATCTAAAAACTTATATTTTTCACCGTGATGGTTACACAGTCCACACCCACCTGCCAAGTATTCACCTTTGTTCAGCTCGGTAGAACTTCCACGGTGTTAACTGCTTGTCAGTTACAAAGTTCAATCCTCGGGCGACACATTATTATTCTTCTTTGTGATATACTTAAATTTAAAAATCAATATCCTACATCGTACAATGCATTGTCATCAAGTATACCGTACAAGGTACTTGAATTTCAACGATACTGACAGGAACCACTTGAAAATCATTTAATTTGGTGTAATATCCAATCTACATGTATACCACGTTGAGACAATGTATTTTATATTTAACCCTTCGTGGTCGCATTAGCGAGAGTGCATCCATCTATCAAATTTAGTCCTAAATATCTATAAGGGCCTGGTTCTAATGGAACCTGTACCATCGTCTACCGAGGGTCTGATGTATTCCCTCCAGGTATACCATTAGACATTTGATTAATGCTTCTACATTGAATTGGCATCATGTGTCCTAAACATTGTGTGTGTTCGCGTACTCGGGTAAATTTCCAAAATATCCTTCATCCATAAGCGCAGGAACGCACGTACTATTTATTCCCTTAAAGTGTCACATCTTGGCGGTATCGTCGGCAAATTTAGCTCGAAAAATATTGATAATTGAAAAATTTATGATTTTTTGATAAATAAAAAAAGTATTTTTGTCGCGTAGACGGTTGTTTTTTTTTTTTTTTTTTTTTAATAATTATTTTTATCAACGTGTCATCATTTGATATCATGCATATCGACTTTTGTTATATATTCTAGAACCTACAAAGTACTGTCTATAAATTTTTTATACCGATCGTACGGATAGTTTGTCGCACAGTCGCCATTTCAATCTCAATTGAATAACATTTAATGGAGTGCGATAAACGTGGACATTTTACGGAAGTGTCACCGGGAAGGGTTTAAAAAAAAAAAAAAAAAAAAAACGCTAAAGTTTTGTACTCGCGCCACGGCGTTTTATAGTCGCACGAAACACGCGGGGTCCCCTTGCCGCGCGCTCGTGCTCCAACTGCCGACTAACAACGTCACGAGGGTCTGAGGGAAAGTATAATAGCGTTTTCCGCTGTACGCTGCAATGACACCGTTTACAGTTTTCTGGATGAGAACACGTGCGACAAGTATACACCGGTAGCTCATAGCGAACGCGTCTCACTTGCTCTTGCGTCGAAGCGCACACAACAAATTTGTAATATCGGATAATGCTATACAAGTCAAAGAGGAAGATTGCTTGGTACGAGATGATAAATTGTAAGAGGTTCAAAATGTATGTTACCTTTCTTCAATGCTTTCGACAAATATATTGAAACGCCGAGCTTAAGAATTCGTTACCTCGAGTTCGAGACAATGTGCCTATTTAATTTGAAATTTCAGGAAATATGAAAAGGATAATGTGCTACAGTAGAATATTGCGGGTTTCTCATTATTTGTCATTTTTTTTTCTTCTTCATAAAATTACCTTTGTATCGCGTTAACCAATTTTGACGTTCTCGCAAGGAAAAGTTTTGCGATAAAAATGGAGAAAATAATGAAAAAGCAACGTGGGTTATACTTTGTAACTTGTTTTTTTTTTGTTCTTCTTTTATTTTCTTTTAAGGTTTGAAGAGGCGTCTGTTACGTACTTTCTGCAATTTTGAGTCTAATGTCCCGAGGAATTGCGAGAGGATAACGCGAGGAAAAAGAGAGAATTTAAACGTGACGTACGACGACAAAAATTGTCGTGATGCCAAGTTTTATCGAAAATTTCAAAGTTACAGGAAATTCAATGTAACTCGAGACAGATGTATATATATTTTTTTTTTTTAAAGATTTAGTTCGATATATGGAAACTTGCGTGGGCTAAAGCGCGTAAAGGCATTTTTCGAAAAAATATATATCGTCACATAATCTAAACCCTTTGACATGATATCACGAAATTCAATACCAAAAATTGATTTATTCTAGTCCATTTTTGTAACAAGTTTCAATGTGATAAGCCCCCCGCTAATTTGCACAAGATAGAACGCGAATGCACTTTTTACGAAAAATTAAAACTAATTACATCGAAACAGGTGTTTGAACTCGATTGATAATGTCGCTCTTAAGTTATAGAGATTTGGATTCTTCTTAAAGCACACACACACACACACACACACACACATTCAGACATTTATTCTAGATGTGGTTTTTGATTGTTTATGAAACATTTTGAAGACGGTAAATTGAAAACCTCGAAAAGAATATTATAACAACAAAACTACCTTTATGATAACGAAGAAGAATTTCAGTGATTTGTTACAACGAACCCAAAGCAGGTGAGGACGTTGGGATATGTTGCATTTTCTTTAAAAAGTAGTTTCTTTCTTGTCAAAGATAAAAATCCATCATATCGGTGTGGTTATTTAAACAAAAAAGCAAAAGCTGTTTGTTTGAGCTTGACAAAAGGTTCTTCGTGAAAGAGGAATTGAATTTTCTCCGAGAGTAAAGCGTTTTTGAATGTTTATGAAATATTTTAAAGACGGTAAATTGAAAACCTCGAAAAGAATATTATAAGAAGAAAATTACCTTTATGATGATGATGAAGAATTTCAGTGATTTGTTACAAGGGAGGTTGGGATATGTTGCATTTTCTTAAAAAGTAGTTTCTTTCTTGTCAAAGATTAAAATCCATTAGATCTGTGTGGTTATTTAAAAAAAAAAAACAAAAGTTTGTTTGAGCTTGACAAAAGGTTCTTCGTGAAAGAGGAATTGAATTTTCTCCGTGAGTAAAACTGGTGCCGTTGACGTAGGTAACCAGCGACAGCCTAATTGGCGTACGCGATTCGCTCTGTCACCTAAATGCTTACAGTATTTCAGACCCATTTCAGTAAAATCTTAGTGGAAACTCGGTGAAGGTTCGGTAATAGATTTTCTTTCAACACTTTCTTCGAATATATCCGAACGTTGAGTCTATGTATTTCGTTTGGTTCTATACCGTGTCAGTTTAGTTTAAATTGAAAACTTGTAGCGTGCTTTAAAAAAAAAGAAAAGCGTTACAGTTTTCGTTACCGACCGAGCTGGGGACGGTTCGAGAGAGGAGGATATCTTAAATCTACTTAATAGGAGGTTTGAGTCACGTGATCGGTGGTTCGATGAATGTGGCTCGTTCCGTGCCACTTTTACGCAGTGAGCCCCATTCTTCTGACGTCCGTGTTAAAAGTTTCGAGATGAACTGTTGATATCGACTCTCAACCTGAACGCCATGTGCTACACATTTCCGTCAGTTTTTCTCGTTTCACTGCGATTGACAATGACTCTATCTCACTCGGACTCGTGGAAGATCAGTCGTCTTAAGGCGATGTGACATACCCTTCCCCACTTGCTCATTCCATGCCCAGTCGGTATCAAAAACTTTTTAGCAATTTAAAAAAAAAATTTTTTTTTACTTTGCAGTATGCTTCTGGACAAAAGCCAATTAGGTGCGTAACGAGCGGACAAAGATCTCTCTTGGTCCGTTTGTTATCTGCTTTTATGGTGATGCGAGATACCACTCGGTCGGTAACAAAAGCTTTAATCCGAATTTATTTGTCACGATTAATCTGTGGGATAAAAACCGAAAACGTTGACCAACGTCGGACTATTTTGCAGGTCGACGTTCTCGTATTTTATCCAATAGATCAACAGTAACGGAGAAGTTCGAGATCCCAAGATTAGTTCTATCTTCTCCCATACAATGTTTGACATCATATTAAAGAGTAGTCTAATGACAGAGATGAAAATACATTTCAACCGTGTATTTATATTTTTTTAAAAAGAAGCTTTTAGAGCTTATTAAGAAATACTTCGTGTATGATGCGCACTGAGTTTCCATCGGGCGACTGAGATTTGATTGAAACTGCTTGTCAATGTTCTATGAAACTCGATACCCTAAGCTAATTCTTGTACGCGTTTGGCTGCCAATACAATGTTTGACATCATCTTAAAGAGTAATCTGATGACAGAGATGAAAATCCATCTCAACCCTGTATTTATATTTTTAAAAAAGAAGAAGCTTTTAGAGCTTATTAAGAAATACTTTGTATATGATGCGCACTGAGTTTCCATCGAATGACTGAGATTTGATTGAAACTGGTTGCCAATGTTCTATGAAACTCGAGATCCTAAACTAATTATCGTACGCGTTTGGCTGCCACGTAGATATCAGAGTAATTTGAAACAATTTCAGTCAGATTTGATTACAAGATGGAAACTTTGTAGGAGATCGGTGTAATATATATTTTCTTTCGACGATTTCTACGTATATATTCAAACATTTGACGTAAATTTTTGCGTTTAGCTCGACACCTTGCCCTAACGTGAAGCACGGAGAGGAATGGGGCGAGCCAGGCAACTGCGAACAGGGCGATAGCTGCACTTATTGTCACACACGTACGGAGCAACAGTTTCATCCTGAAATTTATAAATCAACGAAATGCAACGACGTACAACAGGCCGGTTATTGTCCACGCGGAGTCTTCTGCGCGTTTGCGCACGTTGACCGTGAGTTTACCCTCATCAATCGTACGTAAAAATAGTCTTTATACGTTTGTTAAATCATATTAAACGTAAATTCATCAGCGCCTTCGGTTGTTTTGTAAATTATTTTTTCTTTTAATTTCTAATGTAAACAATTCGGGGGTTTTGTTTTTTCTGTTATTTTTCTCATTTCTCATTAATTAAAAAGTCAATTTTCGCTGGATAATACTTTTGTTCGTTGGAGATGACTCGAAAGGCGTGATTATATTTTTTTATAAATAGTTTTTGATATGATTATCGTGTAATATATATGAAAATTGATACATTCGAAATCTTGGTTATTGGTGTGTTGACGGAGCAGTATTGCCAGCAGACGAAATGAAACTGGCGAGGGATTTCGCGGCACCGATAGATTGCGGAACTAATTTGGCTGATCTACTGAGCAACGCTCTTCCACCTGACAAGCGACCGCACGACAAAGACAAACCCCACAGCGACAGCAGTGTAAGTTAATTTTTCATTTAAAAAGAAAATTTAAAAAAACGAGTAAGAAGATAAATAGAAATCTATTGGAAATTAAGTTCGTCGGATTTGAGATCATCAACAGTTGTAATCACTGATCATCATCAGTTTACCACGTTACAGAACGGCAGTGGTGAAGTATCGGAATCTGCTAGCACCAGTAGTCTCGGGAGCAATAGCTCGCATAGCAAAGCACCCGGAGCTCAACTTCACAATTCCAATTCCAATTCTAGCTCGAACGCTGCCGTTCAACAAAAACTTTCCAGTATGCTGTACAATCCGAGTCCTATGATGCATGTTGTGAGTATTTATTTATTTTTTTATTCATCTTTTACACAATTTTCAGTGACAAAATTAACGAAACAAAATGTTGAATTCACGGAGATATAGAAAAAAAAAATGTTCAAGTGAATATTCGATGAATTCAATTAGAATTCTATTGATCCACTTGAAGGGAAAGGGAGAGAGCAACCGATTACAGTGAGAATAACGTGTTTTACAGATAAAACAAACTTATCGATAAATTCCATGCGATTGTACGTTTGTAATTGTGCTTTTGATTGAATAATTGTTAGATCCAAATCGATGGTCTAACACCAGAAAGGTCGTATCCCTTTGACTTTAGGCCGTCGATATTGTTCAATTTTTTACATTTTTTATATTAAACTATTGAAATAAATGAAAGTCTTTTTCAATTGTTATATTCGGATCTGGGAATTTGTTTTTTACATAGATCGTATCATCGTTATGAATAATAAATCGCATGGAATATTTTCTACATTTTTGTTTTTATCAATAAAAGAATAAAACGTTTATTTAACTTTTTTTTTTATCGAATGATCCCTATACCACGTAAATGTTTTTTTAAGAATTAATGAATAATTCAATGTTATCTATTTCTTTCAAATAGATTGTTCGATAAAAAAAATGTTATTGGAATGAAATACAAATTTTTATTGTGGAATTTGTATATTTTTTCGAATTTAACGAAAGTTGTGAATGTAGAAAAATTCATGTCACACAGTGTAACTTTACTCTGATTTGTAATTGTTTTTTTTTGTTTTTCTTTTTTTTTTTTTTTTTCAGAGCGAAATAAGGAAACAGATGGTAGCGATAGAGAACGATTCTCTTTTAACAAAATCGGAGAAGACTCAGCGAAAGCAAAGCCTCTACATAGCTTACAATATGAACGGTGCTCTGGGCAACCACTCGTTAGGGGCCGCAGTTTCACCTCTATCGAACTCTTTTTACCCTAACGACACCGTAGAATCGGTAGTTGGTACGTTGATCGATCGCAAACTCGCACTATTCGACTACTTAAATATTTTTCTCTATTATTAAATGCACCTCGGGCTTTCAGGTAACGCATTGGACGAGTTACACATGGACGATCCCTTAAACTTAGTGGAATCAAGTCATAGGGAAACAAATTCACCGATAAGCAATTCAATATCAGCTGGACTAGCGAGTTCCGGATTGCTCGGCAGTTCCGCACCGGTCAATATACCCGGAATCGCTGAACGGTCCGTCCTATCGAATTTCTCGCCGTCAACGTCCAGCCCTCTTCAGCATCTGCAGTCAGCCGGATTTCTCACGGGATCCAGATTCTCTCATCAAGAACCCATTGAATCGGTAAGCATTGCTCGCGTGTCTGGAATAACTCATTCAAATACGGAATTTCCAATTCACCAATAAATCAACATTCAAATTAATATTTCAACGATACGATTGCGAGATAATTTCCGGAATAATAGTGGGCTCAATAGCTCCGAGCAATGGTAATATCGTACTTTCCTATATTTCGTTTGTTACGTTTTTATAGAATTTATGAGGGTTTCGACCAAAACTTTGTTTAATTCGTAATAAACGGGAAATTTTCGTTCCTTTATGATGAATTTTTATCCTCTCTTGGGCGAGGAACGTTTGCAAAAGGTGTAAAATAATTTTTAAAAGACAATTTGCAACGTTCTACTTTGTAATATTCTTTAAATTCTTTAACCCCTTAACCTACGATTTACGTTCGAGAATTTTGTGCCGAGAACGTAAACAAGCTCGCGCAGCCTTCGAGCCATTCGCACGACTTGTGTAGTACGATGATCGGGCCAATCCTAAATATTACGGGTATCGCTCGTGGTACGTTTAATCTAATATTTGATGACATATTATGGGAAAATATTGTAACCGAAACTAACCGGTATGCAGATCAAATACGAGCGAATCCACGCAGAACACGAGAAATCGACGACACTCGGTTTCCTGTAGATTCTAACGAAATAAAAAGATATTTCGCATTGTCCATAATAATGGCACAGGTAAAAAAAACCCAAGAATACAAATAAATTGGTCGAAGAGGGCTGTTATCGAAACGCCGATATTCAGAAAATCATTGCCTTTGAAAAGATATCTGCAAATTACAAGGTGTTTGCATTTCGCAAACAATAATCTGGTTGCCAATACAGATAAATTGAGCAAGATTAAACCTGTGATCAATTTTTTGAACCAAACATTTAAAGAAGTATTTATAATGAAAGAAGACATTGTGCTACTGATGAATCGCTCATGAAATTCAAGGGGCGCCTGACTTATAGGCCATTTAACCCATCAAAAAGGGCAAGGTTTGCCGTGGTTTACGTTTGGTCCGATCATCGTACTACGGGCTATGCCCGTAGTCGTAGGTTAAGGGGTTAAGAGCACAATATCGATCGATGAACAATTTTTTTAAAAAGCTAGAAATCTCATATCACGTTCGTATCATGTGCTATTTAGAAAAAGAAAAAAAAAAAAAAAAAACATTTATCAACGTTCTACTCGAATACAAAATTTCTACATCCGACAAACTCGGATGGTTTTGACAAAAATGTTAGAAACGAAAGTATTCATGACTTTTTAATTCCTTCGTTGACCCAAGATTGATTTAATATCAAACAATCATGTTGGACTTTGGTTGGAAAGTTTTAGTTCAATCGCGCAAAATTATCCGACAGCTGTCGTCTTATCGTTCTTTTTGTACACATACGTACATCGGACATTTTTTTTTCGTCTCAACGTGATTTTTGGATATTTCGGAAGATTCTGAATGCGAGTGACATGAACATTTCGGGGGGGGAAAAAATTTTTTTCACAGAAACAAAGCTTAGCCTGTGGAAGGAAAAATATGGAAATTTCTTGTGAAAAAGTATTCTCATCGTAAATTTGTTATATTTTACATTTGTTTATGAAATACGCGAAAAAATATATTTTATAAATATATTTTTCAGGATATATTCGTCAATTCTCGAAAGATATGCAATATTCGTTAAAAAAAAAAATGTATTTGATACACGTAAAAATATATCTTATTGCACATTTTTTTTGGATTATTGAATATTATGAAGAAAATATGTAATAATCCTTGATAAATGAATTTTCAGACGATGCCATTTATGAATCAAGTGTCAGATCCGTTTAGCAATCACATCTCTCAGCTAAGTAGTTCGGCATCAAAGCTGAGTGGCTTCAACAGTAGTTTATTTGACTTTGCGAGTCAAGGAATGTCTCCGTCTAGGACTCAGCCGCTTCCGGCTTCGCCTCTGGTCAACGCCTTTTCCCTTAGTCCAAGCAATACGGGATCTCTCTCGGAGGTTAGCACTAACGATATTCGATCATGACGACGAGCAATATCCCCTAAGGTTCTCCAAAGTTTTGTTCATCAAACTGATTTTCATCGACAAGTTACAGGTTCAGAGGTTGCGGGAAGAGTTAACGTCTAGTAAAACTCAATTAGCTGTTTGGGACGAGAGGATTAATCAAGCTCGTGCAGCCTGCGCAGCTTGGCACATGGAGAGCGAGGATGCTAAACGGAAAGCCGCACTAGCTGAACAACAGAGAGACGAGGTATATCCAAGGTTCTACACAAGGCGTTTGCTTTTTTTTTTTCCGTTTCGCGAAGACTCATTGAACACGTATTTTTTATTCTCTGGGATAAAACGATACAGTTAACGTCTGTATAAGAAAATAGCCTTTTTAAACGTCTAAATTCATAGGAATCCAGGATTCCGAGGATGTCAAAGTCCTGCCAATCAATCACAAGACTACCCATTAGCGATTTGCCCGATGATGAAAGAAACTAATCGCGATAAAATTGTATCTATACGTGACACTTTGTGATCGGTACACCGTCACTAACTGGGCTGTTCACCTGAAGATTATCTGACATAACGCAGTCGGTATCAAACACTGTTCATCTATTTTTTTTTTTTAAGGGTACCCGGAGTTTTTGGATAAAAGTCCAATTGCGTATCTCTTTGTTCATTCGTTACGCACATTATGATTAGAGATATCGAATTAGCCGCCATAAGTGCGAATAAGATAGCGCCATTGGCCATCGGGGCGAAGCGAGACAAGTCAACAAAAATTTGTAGCAGATCTGGTTAACTTAATTTGCTCTTGTACAGAAGCATCCTGCACTCTTGAAGAAAAAAAACTAGATAAACCGTTTTTGTATACCGACTGGGCCCGGAAAGAGCGAGGGGGAAGGTGTGTCATCACCTTAAGACGATGTGTTACATGTCGTTTCGTCTCTAAGATCGCCGTAAGTGCGAGGGACAACGATATTTTCCTCATCGCGAATTTCTTCGCCACGATTGATCTCCGAATAAAATACGAGCCCGGTGAACTGTAAAAATGTGATAAACAGTTCACCGCTGTTCTCATTTATCCAAATGATCAATCGTGTTGGAGAAATTTACATTACCGTCTTTGTTGTTGATTGAGGACCGAAGTGAGGGAGCATATCATCTTAAGGTGATTCTCGATACCGACAGTTCACTTTCAAAACTCAAAACGCTTCTCTCGAACTAAGATTTTTGTAAGGACGTCCAATGAGTGGGATTCACTGCGTATGAATGTGACACGAAGCGATCCCGACAAATCTGATATTTAGCAGAAAATGTGGGTCCGAGAAAAATGTGTTTGAAATTGGTTTTTTTTTTGTCTCTCCGTCTCTCGCATTTGCGAGATCTCGGACAACGTGAATCGAGCCTCCTCCTAAGACGATGAACATTCTATCGTCCAACGTAAATCTCTCGACTCGAGTACATTACGAAATGACGTTTCTTTCCTCAGGCATTACTTCAGGTGAAGGCTCTCCGAGCTGAGAACGAGGCATCGAGTGGTGGCCCGTACCTACACACGCTCAGAAGAACGAGCGAGCTGAGATCACTGTCGATATCAACGCTCAAGTCGATTCAGTCGCAACTGCGCCTGGATCTTGAAGAGGTGGAAAAGGTAAAGCAAAGTTCTCACTCGGGTTTGAACAGCTGGTACATACAACGATTTTCAAACTACTTCTAACGCAAAGCTATGAACGGTGAAGCGTTGAAAAAAAAAACTGACAAAAGAGACAAAAAACGACGCAAAAAAAACAAAAAAAAATGCTCCGAATCAAGGTAAAACTGTAGCCTAGCTGAGTTATTGGGATTCTAGGTGCTGTACTTGGAAACGGCAACAAAGTGCATGGTTTGCGAGGAACAGAATCGTACGGTAACACTATCACCTTGCAACCATTACGTGGTCTGCTCGTCGTGCGCTCCGAGTCAACGCGAGTGCCCGTACTGCCAGACACCCGTTGTCTCAACCAGTTAGGTCCCAATGACTCGTCTCGCGACTCTCTTCGTCGGCGCTATTCGCCAATAAACCGACGATCACGCGAGGAAGAAGTTGTCTTTGAGTAAACGACGCGTCGACGACCGGCAACGATCGCTGATTAACCGCGAACAGAGCTTGGAAACCACGGAACGACGCTCTCCTCGCGGAGTGCGTCGAAACAAACAACCAAACGATCCAGTAAGTCACTTATTCTTCCTCGAAAACAACATCCGTACCTCCGTCGAACCAACCACCGTTGTCATCTGGATCATGTGCGATTCGCGATGCAAAAACATAAATCTGCGCTTTTTTTACTAACAATTTTTTTTCCCCTTTTTTATGTTGTTGTTTTTTTTTTCTCGTAATCGTGGACGAATGAGATTGACTCGAAAGTGTTTGCGAGAGTATTCGCGTTCGATGCGAAGAATATTTTAGAATAGTGTATGAAATGAGAGATAAAAATACAAAGAAATGTGTAAAAGTTTCCGAGTGTAGGGGAAACGAAAATTTGACTATAGTACATAAATGTATGTGTATGTGTGCGTGTGCGTGTGCGCGCGCGTGTATGTGTGTAGGTAAAACGCAACAAATTTGCTAAGCGAGTCAGTAAATTGTCGAGGAAATGTTAGATAACGAGCTGTGCAATGAAAGATCCCCCCGCGGTTGTAAAGATTTTACGATATTATTATACAAAAAATAAATTTAGCACCGGCGATCTTACCGGCCGATGCTGAAAAGTATTAAAAACAATTTGTCTCGATTATTCGCGTGTGCTAATGAAATTTCGCGAGATTTTCTTAACGTGTGAAAATTAATTAAATTAATAATTTAAAGAAGAAGAACGAAAGAACGGAAAAAAAAAAAAAACGAAAAAAAAACATTAATTACGCAATTTCGAGAGTCAACGTCGAACAATTGATTTTTTTTTCCCCTGTAGTTTTTAATGTAGTTAGCGATAAGATTAGCTTGAAGAACAATTGTAGATAAAGAAAGGAAAATCTTAAGGACGAGAGAAGTTTATCGATTTAATCAAAATATAGCTCTTAATCAATGAACTGATGACGAATGATAATTATTAATTATTGTAAAGACCGTGAAACCGGGATTATTCATTGCACGGGCCCGCGTCCATGTGTATTTTTTATCAAGTGCAGATGCTCATCTGACGAAATTATGTAATAGCCGTACTAAAGAAATTATTAATAATAATAATAATGATAATATTAATAATAAATAAATAAATAATAATCGGCTCTACCTTTTCTGTCCCCAATTTTAAACGATGAAGTTGTTAAACGCTACTATAATAATCTAAATAAAGAAAGAATAATAAAAGTACGAGACGTGTTTCACGATGATAAGTAAATATTGCGTAAGAAATATTTTTAAAAGATTTACTAGGCTAGATAGGACATTATCAAATTCTTTCATCATAGACGATAGCCTTGAAAGAAAAGAAAAAAAGCGACAATTGAGACATCCTTTTTTTTTTCGGTTCTACAACTGTTTTTTTTTTTTTTTTTGTTGATAAATACCCAGTGTATCCGCTGCCTCGTTGCATAGATAATTTTTGTTTTTATGCGTCCCGATGTACGTCTTCAATTGGAGGAATTCGTTTGTCGGGAATTATTATTTAATTTATGATATTCCAATGAAATACAGAGCGAGTGAAATTGCTGGTGTTTTATTTTTAATTTTTATTCTTATTCCTTTCTGCATTATTTTTTTAATTACCATC
This sequence comes from Cylloceria caligata, assembly GCA_963942595.1. Taxonomy (NCBI): domain Eukaryota; kingdom Metazoa; phylum Arthropoda; class Insecta; order Hymenoptera; family Ichneumonidae; genus Cylloceria; species Cylloceria caligata. The sequence goes on along the minus strand of OZ012707.1, from coordinate 4,238,002 downwards.
TCGATGCAGTATCAAAAAAAATGAGGCCAAAAAAAAAGAGAGAAGAAAGGTTTTATTAGGTCAGTTTTTGTGACGAATAAAAGTTTAATGAACAATATATATATATATTGATGATAAAATATTGATTATTTCATTGTGGTACGAGCGTTCGTTGTCGATCGAGCTTGATATTGAGAAAACAACTTTTGTATATCGTTCACGGAAGAATCTTGTTACTTTTTTTGCTGCAGCAGCGGCAGCAGCGCAAATCACAGATAAAATTTATTTGAGCTGTTTATCGTGTTGCAAAAAGAAAAGAACAACAAACGTTACGAACATTTTCTTCTTTGATTATTCATCGTACTCGCAATGACGCGAGTTATCACATAATAAATTAGCCACGAAAGCACTATCTAGGGATTAAATAAATTTAACGCTTGTAACAATGCATTATGTCAAATGCGTTTTAATTCCGTGTATATTATATGGATATGAAAACGCAGAAATGGTCTTGTTGCTTCAAGAATAAAAACTTAAATTAGCTCGACGTGATCGCAATGTTCTTTTTGTTTTTTTACCTTTGAATTATTTTTTTTCAATACAGCTCGACACTATACACCATTGTTCGTTATTATAACATCTAGTTTTATAGGTGAGAAGATTAATAAATCGCGTAGACACTGGTAATATCATGTATTTGTTTTTTTTTTTCTTTTTCTTAAATTTCAATTTTATCTGTCGATTTGACGAAAATTGTAGGTAACTCGCGATGGCCTATTAGAAAGGATATTTGTCAGAAAGAAAACTTTACGATCACACTGAGCATGAAAAGACGTAGGAATATAGAATGAGAGAGAGAGAGAGATACACTCTTCTAGTATATTATTATAATTAATTAATTATTAATATAACAAACAATAAATAAAACACAAATACTTATACTGTTAATTTACTTGTAATAGTGATACAATAATATTAGTAATAGTAATAATAATAATAATGATGTAATTAAATTATTGTAAAAGCAACAAATTTAGGTACGAATAGGTTAATAGGAGAGTAACGAAGTGGCGTATTATTAATTATGGCATTAACGCCACGCAACTGAAATATTTCTATACAACTGCCCCAATTGTTGGTTTCCCTGTTTATTTCTCGAGACTTTTGCACATTCGATGATTAACGTTAATTCAAACGGTGAACCTGTATTCCCATTTTACATCTCGTTTCTCACGACTCTTGACTCGTTATATCGTTGTGAATGGCGTAATATCTTGAATCAATGAAAGAAAGAAATATATATATATAAATAACACAAATGTGCTGCACAATTTTCTTTAATTGTCGTTTCTCTCGGGTTATTACAAGTTTTCTAACGAAAGTTTTTTCTACTCGATAGCCTAATTAACGTAATATAATGTAAAGTTTGTGAAAGAAATGAAAAGAGTATAACAACAACAAAAAAATTGTAATAAATATTTGAATTACACATGCTAACGACCAACTTGTAGATTTCTATGGAAAATACATTTTTCGATAATACGCAACTACCTGTAATGCCAGTTTATTAAGGTTGCACAAAGTAAACCAACAATAGGGCAGGCCAAATTAAACGATATACTATATTTTTGAGAAATTACAAGCATATAACAAACAAGACGTTGAATTGCTCTGTCTGTGCGAATGATTCTTCACCCTGTGCTGTCATATTTTTCGTTTTTTTTTTTTTGTCTTTTCTTTAATTTCTAATTTATCAAATGGATCATAGCGCATCGTCATGAATGTTGTTTTAGATAACGAAAGATAAAAATAAAAGGGTATTATCGGAACAAACGTTAATTTTATTGTCATTGAAGATATTTCACTCCGTATTTCGCAGAGAGAGAGACAAGAGCCATGTGGTTTTAGTCGAAGAATTATCGGCACATTCCGAACAAAAGATCTACACATAATCACTAGGCTATTGTACAATGAATAAAATTATGCGAAGAAGAAATAGTATTATGTAAAATCGGGATATTAAGAGAGAGAGAGAAAAAAAAGGAGGAAGATGACACGTGAAATTTGTATGAGAAAGAGAAAAGAATTGATAACCGAGAAAGACACCGTACGAATGAGATTAACAAAGATTCTTTATAATTAATCGGTCGCTGTTCTTTTATTTTTTAATTTTTTTTTTATTCATATAAAAAACACATTTGTTTAAGATGTTCGAATAACTGAAAGATAAATTGTTGCTACGGTTGACAATGGCGAACTGTTTACAGAGAATATCTCAAGAAAAATTTTTCTATGTTGTGAAAAGGCTTGCTCGTTAACGACTTATGACATCGCTTAACGATCGAGCTCTGTGCGATAGTAGAGCGCGATAACGTTTCACGCAAGACCCAAACGCGAATGCAATTTGATGATATATTGTACGCGCGATAAATATGTTCCGTCGGTGAAAATGAACTTCAAACGGGCCAAACTGTTGTACGGATCATGTGCCAAACAAGGCAATCAACCGGATGCAATTGTTCTTTTTGAAGAATATTTCTTTTTCTTCTTTTAATACATATACATATATATATATTTGGCAATTCAACATTCGCACATCCTGTTTGGAATTTTTTCTCAATCTCGATGTTTTACGCTTATCTGTCTATTGTATACGTTGTTACCTGTAGCTTTGGCGTGAATCTAGGTAAATAGAAATGAGCGGAGTAATTAAGAAATAATTTTCACACGAAATGTAAACAATTTTTTTGTTTTTCACTTTGACAATATTATTTTTACTTAAAGTCCTTCTAGCTGTATAAATATTCAAATGTTATTTATCGTCGGAGTTTACGTTGCTTTATGATCCGAAAGTTATCGTCTCCGGAGTCTCTTCGAGTTTAAAAATTCGCAGGAACTCGATTAAAGGGAGACAATAAAGTACCTTTTCATACAATTTTAATTCAGTGAACGTAGATTTAGTAATCACTGGATCTGGCTTAATTCAACGACGATACTATAATCGTTTCTGGACAAAGCATAAACGAGACACACAATGTTGTATACGATATCTGTCTTTCGTTTATTTATTTGTTGTTGTTTTTTTTTTAACGATTATCGAGATAGCGAGCGTGATATCCTCATGATGGCGAGTTCTCTGTCAGACGTTATTTCGTTTTCTATCGAGACTCTGCATCTCCTCGGAGCGGGCCAAATACTACGTATTTGTAAAAAAAAAAGAAAAAAGAAAACCAATTTTTTTTTACTCGAGAAATAAACTTTATTTAATAAAAAAAAATAATAATAATAAAAATTTTAAACGCATTGACTCTCGAACAACGCCAAGTTCGAGAGATTTGTCAACTTATACGAATAATAATTGAATTTCAAGAGTGCTGTGTTCAATTGAACCAGCCATGACAACTATTTTTACGATATTATCGACAAAACCGTCTTCCGGAACAATAATAATGTTGATTGCGTAAATGAGTTACGACGAGGATGTCTGTGTAGCCTAAAGCGCAAGCGTCAATAAAGAAAAATTTGATGAAAAAAAATAAGAAGAAAAAGAAAAACGAGTAATGAAATATAATTTTTAAATAACAATAAAGGACAAATAATTATAAAGAAAAAGATAATTATCGGTAAGCTTCGTAAAGTCTTAGCTTGTGGCCCTTCGACGAGCGAACAATGATCGTTGATTCGTGTGACAAGAGGATTAATATTAATGAAATATGAAAGAAAGAAACAAAATTGATTAATTAAATTTAATAAAATTAATTAAGAATACTATATACGTTATAATATTTAGCTTGCGGTGTTGAAAACAATGTGCTGTATATTGTAAAAGGATATTTAATTAATGTAGACTTTGTTGTACGATCGAGTGAGACTTTTCACTTTCTTTTTATCCCCCACACCGAGTCTGTTAATGTGGCAGGTCCATCCTTTGAATTGTAGAATAAAATTATGAAGAAATTTGATATGATTAAAGTGATGGAAAGACTCGTTGACCGTCGTGCTTTGCTCGTACAACAAGGTCCTTGATAGAACAAGAAGAAAAAAAAATACCATAAGGATTGGTTGTAGAGATAGTGGCTCGTGCTTTTCTTTTTTTTTATCTTGTATATTTTTAAACAATCCCTACGAACGCAGATGAAAAATAACGCTCGCGAAGCTCTCGTTGGAGAAAATTTCTTTGTAAAGTTCACTGAACAATGTACAATTTAACTGTTTGCAACCATCCTGCAAAAATGATACAATAATATGTGCGAGATAACTATTATGCAATATTAATGATAATAGTATTGTAAAAAAAAAAAACAAGTAGAGAATGGTTTTTTTTTGTTTTTTTTTTTTTTTTTTTTTTCATCACCGAGATTGTTTGACATTCTGTTTTGTCGCTCTACAATTTGTACGCGCGATGAATTATCGTAATTCATATCACAAGTTTCGTGCTGTTGTGATTTTTGTACGTTTTTTAAATTACACGTGAAAACGTTAAATCGATGGGTGACCATTGAAAATAATTCCGAGTTAGAAACGTTGAACTAGCTGAACATTTTTTAATTGACAAACTTAATTATGATTATGAAGAAAAATAAAGGAAGAAAAATAAAGGAAGAAAAAAATATATATATATTACAACCTTAAGACGACGGAGACTACAGGTCGTATGCGCGTATTTATCGAATCGCTCTACGTCCGATAGAGATCGAAAAAAAAAAATTTCTATCAGTTTCGTCCATCACGATTGATCGTTAAAAGACCGAGAAGGATAAAGCGAAGTGATCGTTTAATCGCGGCTCAACGTTCTTCGTTATCTTCAATGAAATATCAATCGTTACGGATATATTTATATTGCGGGAAATTTATCAATTATTCAACAATGTTTCTTTGACAATTATTGCGTATAACGTTACGACACGCGGAAAGTATAATGCTAAACCGAGTTGCAGCAATGATTTTTTTTTGTTTTAACGAATATTAAACGACTAGCAAATTCTAATAAATGGCAGTACAAATTGAATAATAAAACATAATTTAAAAGAAAATGAAAGCAAAGCATAATGTTGCGAGAGAGGGGAATAAAGAAAGAAAGAAAGAACGAAGAAGAAAAAAAGAGACAAAGTGTTGACAACCCGTATTTTTGGCAATACAGAAAGTTTAAGGTAGCTATATTACGTAAATGACGTATACCGGTAGGGCTCATTGTGGTCGATAAGTACCAACAAAGGCATTTATTTAATTTAACATATTTTCTTGACGACTGAAAGTTTAAACAACAAATTGATAATGATAATAATTATCAATATATGACGATATACGTAATTCGTAGAACGAATTTTCTTTATTGCTTCTTATGCTATTATTATTAACTAGGAAATGTATATTATATTATAGATATTGTCAATCAATAAATTAAAAAGGAATTTAAAATATAAATAAAGTTAGTTGTAATTTATTGTCGTTGGAACAACGTAAGACGGAAGAAGTGTGTATCGACTTACGAATGTAGAATTAAACGTTTTATTTCATTGAATTTATTTATTTCTGTTGAGTCGTCAATAGATGTTTTTTAATGAAATTAATCGTTTTTTTTTTTTGTAATTTCTCAAATTACAAAAGATTTTTTTAATCTTTAAAATTTTTTAAATAATTTTTCATATCATTGATACATCGTTGATTTCAATTGGTCGATCAATATAATTAATTGATTTAATTAACTCGTAAGGATTCGTTTGTGCAAAAATGAGAAGTTTGACAGATTCTTGAGGTTCGCTCGTTTAGCAAGCGTGGCCTCTGATTTGAGTCATCCTTGACAGATGTCCATCTTGTTGATAAATAATTTCAATTCTACATTAATTCGAAAAACATAATCAACGTTGAATAGAAATTTTATTCGTCATCGATAATGAATTATTTATCGAAAAGAAAAAAAAAATGTTATCTCAATTCGTACGATTTATAAAAAATTTTTAACGATTATAAATGCTCTGTTAACACGCACAGAAGATAGTCCGCTAGCGGAAATACATCGAGAACCTCTAGAATATATCATCGAGTCATCAAATTAATGTTTCCAAGTATCCGTATACACGTGACTCAACATATTAGAGTTGTCAAACGCGATAGTTTACTTCTCGATATATTCGTAACGGGGGATCGCGGAATTTAAAAATAATGAAAAATGTACGAGAGAGAGGGAAATCGGAAACCGAAAAATAGGTGAATTTTCATGGCAACCGCACACCGTGCTTTCCCATCGTGTTTCCAACGAACCGGAACGAGAGGAGGAAAATACTCGTCTTCTCGCTCGTTTCTCCGTTGCATTATATTTTATTTGGACGTAAAAGCGCTGTGCAACGCAATAAAAATTCAGGGGAAAACGTTGCATCGGCGGTTACGAAGGACGGGTGACAGCCGGTCAAATAGTTTTGTCGATCGATCGACAAATCAAACGAGCCGTTACAAACGCGAATGATTTAGAATCGACCAATAGGAGAGAAGATAACGCGCGTTAGGTGCCCGTTGTTCTGTTTACTGGCATCCAGCGTTGATCCTCACGAATACTGACCAAGAGATCCCCGACATCACGAGCAGTCAGCCATTCACGTCTCACGTTCGTACTCGTTGATACCCTTCGTACATCAGTTGCACCTCGTCCCTTGGAGTGTTTTGTGTCAGTGATATCCTCGTCTTCGCAAAACAATCGTAAACAGGTAAAATATATACGTTTTTTATCTCGTAAATGTTTAATCTTACAATATTGTCAATCGAATAACATTTTAACGCGATATAAGATATTAATTTGGAGTCTCGAGAGCCGGAAAAACAATATCTCGAGTTGGCGTCTCCCACGCAATGAAAATCCACGTACAGCCGCCATTTTATGCGTTTATGTGCTTTTGGAGGGAAATCGCTATCCCGATTCTCAATATACTTTTCTATCGTTTGTTCTACGTGTTTGTAATCGAATATTCGTTTGTTTCAATAATTTATTTATTATTGATGAGCGAACAATCGGAATTCTGGAAATGTGGATAGATACATTTTTTTTTGTATTTATTTATTTATTTTTTTTATTATTACAGAGATGGCTCGTACCAAGCAGACCGCTCGTAAATCGACCGGAGGAAAGGCTCCGAGGAAACAGTTGGCCACTAAAGCTGCTCGTAAGAGCGCACCGTCCACCGGCGGTGTCAAGAAACCTCATCGTTACAGGTAAAACAACTATTGACACGTTGGAACTGAAATCATTTTGTAAATAATAATAACAGTTATATCTATTGCGTAAATCTATTGCGTTTTACTGAATGTAAATTGTATTTGTACAGGCGTACCGCTTCTTTGGCGCTTTACAATCGTCGAATACTTTTTTTTTTTTTTTCATTATTGCGTTGCACAATTTTGCATTGTTTTCAACGTGCGATCGATCGACAAAACGATTCGTATAGTTTCCTTTGACTTTTGTGATATTTTCTTATTGTTTGCTATTCGGAGCTCCGTACAACTTTCTTTATCGATTGCTTCGTTACATCGATACTTTGTTTTGGTTTATTGCTTCTTATTATTACTTTGAGCTTAAATTATAATTCAATGTACAATTGGAATTGTACTCACGTTGTACATTTTTGGGAAAGGCGAGAGAGATTCATGGATTTGAGAGAAACAAAAAGATTTAAGGATGACAAATCGTAGCAACAATTTCATGCGAACTATCGGAACATCGTTGGAAATAATCAAACGTATAGGATTTTTGATATGTTTTTACACGTTAAAAAAAAACACTTTTACTATAATCGATGGATCTTTTGCGATATTTTAAAATTGTATTTATATTTCTTTTGAATTTTTATCGTTGAAACGACTGTCGATAAATGTAACAACAGTTTAAATTGATTTTAATGTTCTAAACGATACGTTGTATCTGTTTTTCAGGCCCGGTACCGTAGCTCTCCGAGAAATCAGAAGATACCAGAAGTCCACGGAGCTCTTGATCAGAAAATTGCCATTCCAGCGTCTTGTTCGTGAAATTGCTCAGGACTTCAAGACTGATTTGCGTTTTCAAAGCGCTGCCATCGGTGCCCTGCAGGAAGCCTCGGAAGCTTATCTCGTCGGACTCTTCGAAGACACAAACTTGTGCGCGATCCACGCAAAACGCGTCACCATTATGCCAAAAGACATCCAACTTGCGCGACGAATCCGCGGAGAGCGAGCTTAAATTTCTAAATCCCTCTTAGAGCAAGAGCCGCATCGATATCTCCATCTCATCACCCCTGTCTCGTGTATCGAATATTATAGTTTCAAATTTTACACCATTTTGGTTGCGTTCTTTATACTACAAAGAATTTATAAGAAATAGTTATCACTGCCATGCACTCAACCGGCACATCCGTTTACAAATCGATCGAACTATTCGATCCATCATCTGGCGCGTGTACTCAAATTTAATTTTCCGGAACGGATGAGAAATTGTGATTTTGTTTTTCCTTTTTCTTTTATGACAGCTAAGTATACGGCAAATTGACAGCTTAAATGACAAACAAACAAACAAACAAATAATAGAGAAAGCAGTCGTGAAATAGCCGTTGCTTTACAGAATCTCGTTGAAGTAACATCCCTTTGTCACGAGTTCTCAAGTCTCTGTTGGCATTGAAGAATCGTTTTCGAGCGGAAATACTTTTACCGTTTTAAAATCGATTCTTTTGTACAAATAGAGAATACTTAATGTTATTGTGTATTTTTTTTTTAAGCACTAGACTACCTGTTTAGATATAATGTAAACCTATTTCGGGTTCAGCAGCTCTTGGCAGCTTCAATTTACTTTCGTTTCGATTATCCTTTCTTCTTTTTGTGTGAAATTACATCACTTTGTTCGATTCCTTGAGAGTTCGGGCAATTAGGGCCATCCGAATGATGCGTCAGATTGGACAATCGCGTAATTTGCTATTCTAAGAGAAATTTCGAAATTCATTTCAGTTGATACAATTTGATTATTTACGTGCAAATAACACATTTATTAAGAAACCCCCAACAGCGCGTCGATGAACGATTCGCGAAAATTGATAAACAACGCAATATACATGCGGTTCGATCGTTTCGAAAATGTTTTTCAAACGAAATATAATGCAAATTTGCATAAATTTCACGGCACAAAATATTGACGATTGTTCCTGGCGTATTATTCGAAAAGCCCCTCTTCAGATTGTAACTAGATTATGTATTCTGCAGAAGACACTTTCAATATGTAAACAATAATATTTAAATATTGTGCATTTTTTTTTTTCTTTTAAATATTTTACCCTTTCCAATTTAAATGTTCATTTATAATGATGTTGCGATGTTCTCAACGTAGTGAATTCTCACCCAAAAAGTAACTGGATTATGTGCGTTGTAGAAAATACTTTTAACGTGTGAACAAGGTAATTAAAATTTGCATTTTTTATTTCTAATCTTCCTTACCGATACATATCTTTATATTTATTATAATGAAAATGTAAATGACACTTTTGAGCAATACAAGAATTAAAAAAAAAAGCAATTGTTGCTTGTTAGTCAACGTTTAGCTTTGTTGAACCACAGAGATGGGATACAATGTGGATTAATGTGGTTTTGAGACATTTCTATTAGTTTCTATTAATACTTTTCAATAGGGAATCATAAATAATAGTTCCTGGCATATTCATCCCTCTTCCTTTCTCCTTAAATTGCAACTGGATCATCCACTCTGTAGAAAATAATTTAAATACGTGAACGATTACATTAAAATCTTTTTTTTTTAATATTTCTGCCCCATACGTAAATTTGCATCTGGTTATCATAATGAAAACAATACGTGGGACTCAAAGATGTAAAATTTAACACTTAAAGTAAGATTCTACTTTGATCTATGGGGTTTTTAATCATTTTTATCGATACTTTTCAATAGGAAATCATGAATGGTTGTTTGTTGCCCCCGCTTCCTCTTAATTATATCTATAGATTATGTATACTGTGTAGAAAATATACTTTGAATACGCGTGATCGAGTGTTTTAAAATCTCTTTTTAAATATTTATGTCTGATTATTATAATGAATAGAGTACATCGCACTTTAAGGTGATAAACGTAACGTTTAAAAAAAGAATAAGTCATTCTATTGAACTTTTGATTGTGTAAAAGTGCTATAATAGGATTTTTATTTGATTTTTTAGCAATTTCTAACAAACTAACCGGCAACCATGAACACTGATTATTCCTGGCGTATCCTTTCCCCTTCCTAAAAGAGTTTTTACTAACAATGCACAAGGTACACACTCCGTGTAGGATTAATTAATAAAAATAAATAATCTTGAGGCACGAAGACAATCCGTGTTATATATTTATGTCGTTTACTTTCGTTCAATGACAATCACCAATGACGTTTAGCTGTGTATATCGCATTGTCTAATCCTAACTATAATTTAAAAATCAATTACGAATAATTCTGGATAACATTTTCCGAGAACAATCGACAACAATGCATTAATGTTTATCTCTCTAGGGATTTTCGTTCAACGACTATCATCAATGGCGATATCTTACTCACATTTATGTCAGCTTAACTGTCTGTAACGCATTGTCTAATCATTAACTATAATGATCGATCGAATTCCTATAATTAAAAACCAATGAATTACGAAAAATTCTGGATATGTTCCTGGAACAATCGACAATAATGCATTAATTAATGTTTATCTCTCCAGGGACTTTAAGACGATGCGCTAATACACGTTTAGCCATTTATTCTCCTGCAACGACAATCACCAATGGCGATATCTCATTGTCATTTATGTCAGCTGAGTTGTCTGTAGTACATTGTCCAACTGTCAAGACCACGAGATTGATCATCGATCGAGTTCCTATAATTAAAAACCAATGAATTACGAAAAATTCTGGATAAGTTCCTGCAGCAATCGACAACAATGCATTAATTAATGTTTATCTTTCCAGGGATTTTAAGACGATGCGCTAATACACGTTTAGCCATTTATTCTCCTGTAACGACAATCACCAATGGCGATATCTCATTGACATTTATGTCAGCTGAGCTGTGTGTAGTTCATTGTCAAACTCTCAAAAGCACGAGATTGATCATCGATCGAGTTCCCATAATTAAAAACCAATGAATTACGAAAAATTCTGGATAATATCTGCCTGCAACAATTGACAACAAATGCATTAATTAATGTTTATCTCTCCAGGGACTTTAAGACGGTGCGTTAATATACGTTTAGCCATTTACTCTCCTGCAACGACAATCACCAATGGCGATATCTCATTGTCATTTATGTCAGCTGAGCTCTCTGTAGCACATTGTCAAACTCTCAAAAGCACGAGATTGATCATCGATCGAGTTCCCATAATTAAAAACCAATAAATTACGAAAAATTCTGGATAATATCTTCCTGCAACAATTCACAATAATGCATTAATTAATGTTTATCTCTCCAGGGATTTTAAGACGATGCGCTAATACACGTTTAGCCATTTATTCTCCTGCAACGACAATCACCAATGGCGATATCTCACTGTCATTTATGTCAGCTGAGCTTTGTGTAGCACATTGTCTTACTCCCAAAAGCACGAGATTAATCATCGATCGAGTTTCTATAATAAAAGAAATCAATAATTCTCGATAACGGAACAATACGTTAAAGAAATAATCGTTTAACATGGTGTTTCTACCTTTCCAGCTGCAAAGACAACCCGAGAGTCTACCTCAACAATTAATATTATTCGTCTATCGTGGCATTTTTTATCTCGGCATCAATAATTTAGAAAAATTTCAAGATCAATCGTTCTAATCTCTATTATTAAATAAATATTTAAATTATTAATGAAACGCCAAAGATTGTAGCTACACGCAGCTGCGATCGATACCAAAATGCATAAATAATCGTTCGGCACTTCGGCAATCGTGTCTCGCACCTTTGGAACTGGAATTACAGACGCGAGTCTCTCAGTTCTCTTTCCGTATATACGCGACCATTGAACTTGCAATAATCTCCTTTGGAAAAAAAAAAAACATCAATATTAACCTTCCGATTCCCAGAACTTAAATGATTGAAAAAAAAATTTGTCTCATTCCCACGGACGATATTGCACAAGATTTTTATGCAGCTTGTTGTAATATTTCTGCAAATGGCAGCTTGCAACTCGTTAGAAAAATCGATTCTAACCTCTCCCGCATCGCTTTCATTACGAATTACAATCGTTCGAAGGTCTCCTTCTATCATTCGAAATAATCACATGACTCATAATTCCTGGAAAAGGAAATCGAAGAAGCTTCTCAGCCATTTGCTAGATCGCGTCAACAAGGAATAAATAATAATAATAATAATAATAATAACAACGAACAATGTAAGCGAGCGTCACCTTTTTTTTTTTTTTCTTTTTCTCTATGAAAAACCTCGAGTCAACGCGCGCGGGATACTCTCGCCGCGTCTCTCACCTACTTTCCTCTCTCTTTCACGATTGTAACGGTCGCTATACACCGGAAGAGTATTCTTAAAAGATAATTAAAATAATTTTTTTCAATAATAACAGGAAGTACTTTGGATCTCGAGATTATACCTTTTCAAGTATATCGAGCTTTTGATTCCTCTCGTATCATCCAATGTACCATATGGGGGATTTGGGTTAGACGAAGAAAATTTAATACAAAATGACAAGTCGACGGATTAAATCCGTGTGGGGAAACGTCTTTTTGGACGTATATGTGTATGAGAAACGAAGGATGGATGTGTGCGCGGTTAGAGCGGGTTGCTCAACGAACCAATGGCATCTTTCGTTTCAGGGCTACGGGGAGATGATAGTCGTGAAGCGATTGGTAGAAAGCTCAGCGGCGGGCTTACGTTGTTCCTCTCGATTAAATTCGTAGGGGGTAGGGACAAGGGAGTCTCGCGACTGTTCTCTCAGAAGAGCGTCCACTGCCATCGAAGTACAAGGAGCCTTGGTATCCAGAGCTCTGTTTTTCTCGTGTAAAATATCGCGCGTCGAAGGTGAGTCTGAGTTGTAAAAATTTATTAACAATGTGTCGTTTATTAATACAAATTGAAATATTGCGATACGGTTTGTGCGGTATCGTTGAAAAAAATCTTTTAAATTTATCATTCGCTTTCCCGAATGTTCTATGTGTTTCTGGTTGTCCACCATTTTGTAATTGTCGTTTGGAGGGAATCATCGCGATCTACTCGATGTACCGCGCGTTGCCTCGTTGCCCCTTGTTACTCTTACATTTTATTCGACACGTGATTATCGTGAGTTTAACCAGTTTAAACGGGATACACGATGCGAGATTTTAACGCTTTTTTCATCGATTCTCAAGACTTCTTTTTTTTTTTTTTTGGCCACTCGTCTGTTCGAACTCGCGTGAAATGGGAACATTTCGGAATTTTGTTTGTTCGCTGTGCTTGTGTGCGTGTGCGTGTGTTGCTGGTAGACAGGACGAGAGAGAGCCTCCCTCCCAGAGTTTGTTCATTGCGCAACTCGACGAGTTCCCCGTTGCGCGGTTTCGCTGAAACTCTTGTCACGAATGAAAAACGTTCAATCGTCCCTCTCTCTCGCCCTCTTTCATCTATCTTCTACCTCCATTGTAAACTACTACACGCCACTCGCGCGTTATGTTTCACTCTGATTATCGCGTTGAGATTCACTCACCGGATTGACAAATTTTTCTTAAGCTGCTCCAGTTTCTGATCGAGTTTCACTCATCCGTGCGACGATAATAATAATAATTTCACGATAAAAATAATGATTTTTTTTGTATATTAAGAACAATTTAGATAATAGTGCTTATGATAGCTGTTTGGTTTGTCCGCATACTTTAATCTCATCCTGCAAAGTGTTCCAGCAGATCGAACTTAACACTTTTGAGGTTATTCGACATTGGCAGCTGATTCATCGTTTAATAACGATTAACTCGTTTATTTCGTTTGTTTTTTTTTTTTTTTTTTTACAATTTATCTTGACGTCAATTTTTTTGATTGCAGATTAAATAATGGCACGTACCAAGCAGACAGCGCGTAAGTCCACAGGAGGAAAGGCTCCGAGGAAGCAGCTTGCTACAAAGGCTGCTCGTAAGAGCGCTCCGTCAACCGGCGGAGTCAAGAAACCCCATCGTTACAGGCGAGTTTTACTGAATTTTGTTAATTCTCTATAAAAGAACTCTACTAACGAATATTACATTTATGATGTAACAAAAAATATTTCGAATTTTGTATGTTTCATTGAATTACGATTATAACCTGAGAATTATTGTTATCATTGTGACATTGTACCTACAACAATGACTATAATAATACTCCATTTTCCTGTTTACAAGCATTAAAGGTCACGATATATTAATCTGTGTCTCGTCGTCAACAGAAAGCTATTGTTATCGCTCGGAAATAATTGTTTGGAAGTTACCGAAGGTCATTTCTTCTAAATGGCCAGTTGGAGCTATCGCTGTGTAAACAAAGTCCAAGCGGTGTTGCTCATAGTTCAGTTTTGTATTATCCACACGTCGGATAGCACTTGCTTAATACCGAATGTACAATTATATCGCTTGCTCCTGTACTCGAATGCGCAACTGTTTTACCAATGAAAGAAAAAAACATTCCATAAACATTTTAAATCTATTTATTTTCTTGTATTCTGTCGAAGAATATTATAATTGATATTTTGCCATGGGAACTATTCCTAAAATTGTTGTGTAATTATCACATAATTACATTTTTATATATTTAATAAAATATGATTTTAATAATAAATTATTAATTGGCATTGCAGGCCGGGTACCGTAGCTCTTCGTGAAATCAGAAGATACCAGAAGAGTACGGAGCTTCTCATCAGGAAACTTCCCTTCCAGCGTTTGGTACGTGAAATCGCTCAGGATTTCAAGACCGACTTGCGTTTCCAGAGTGCAGCTATCGGTGCCCTTCAGGAAGCATCCGAAGCTTACCTCGTCGGTCTCTTCGAAGATACCAACTTGTGCGCTATTCACGCTAAACGCGTAACCATCATGCCGAAAGACATACAGCTGGCGCGACGAATTCGCGGAGAGCGCGCTTAAGTGCACATTTCATTCAACCCCCATACATACCGTTTATTATTATTATTATTATTATTATTACTATTAATTATAACTATTCGTAATATGGATGGATCATCTTTCATTCCGGTTCATGTAGCATTGTGTTCAAACGCGACATCTCGTTCACGGGAAAATTCGTACGCAAACACTTCATCGTTCGACTATCAACATTTTAAGATGTTAATGCCCATTTTTTTTCTTCTTTTAAGTTACCGCGCGTAACTTTGGATCTTTTCAATCTAATTCATTTCATGTTTCTTTTCCTTTGTCCCGGATAAGGTTACTCGGTAATATCAACGAAGGGACGATTATTTACTTTTCGTTCAATTGACAGGTTCTCTCTTTTTTTTTATTTCCTATTTTTTTGACTTTGACAGTCTCTTTCGACACTTTTCTTTATCGTAGTGATCCCTTCCCAGCCCCTGTTGCCGTCGTCGTCATCATGAAAACATCATCATTTCATATATCTGTAACTTTACGCACCATAGTGGATGTGCATTAGAGAGTAAGATTTTTCTATAGTTATCGATTAAGGATAGAGCGCGTCAGTCTGATTTTTTTTTTCCCTTTTTTTTTTTAGTTGTAACAAAATGACGTAATCGAATTGCAAGTATTCATCATCTTTTGTGTGAAAAAAATTTCGTAAATAAAAAAACTGATAAATTGTCAGCATTAATACCTGATTTATTGTTTGAAAAATGTGTTTTTTAATTGCGTTTGTCGAGTTGTAAGAAACTTTGATAGCGAGTAGCAAGGTTAGGAATAGGTTGAATGATTACAAGTCAATGTTGTCATTTATTATCGGAGAGATCAGTCATCGCGGAGAAATTCGCGATGGGAACATTTTTTTTTAAGAGAAAAATATGACGTAGCGTTATAGTCTTAAGGTGATGCGTGTTATACCGATGAAGTCTACATGAGTGCGAGTAAGTCGACGATATTGGATGTCGCGATGGAGCGAGAGAAGGGTCGGAACGTTAAGCTGATGTTTTATCCTTTGGTCGGTAACAAAAACTGTAATGGAAATTTCTCTGTTTCTATTGATCTTTGAAATGAAAGAGCGTCGAAGGGCGTTTTACGATTCTACGGTTGACCGTTCTCATTTTTTATACGGAAGATCAATCGAGGCGGAGAATTTCCAGAGTGCGGTTGGATTGAGACAGAAATAGCATATACGTACTTACGTGGATGTGCTGCTCTTGTCACTTCGTGTGAACACCATAATAGTTCTATCTCTTTCGCACTCGTGGGTGGAGTATGAAATTTTCGATTTCCCTCAAGATGTCGTCGTTCCCCGAGATTGTCATGCATACGAGAGAGATAGCATTTTTTTGGCACGATTAATATTTCAAATAAAAAATGAGAACGGTAGACCGTAGAATTGTAAGACGCAGTTCACAGTTCTCCTATTTTATTCGAAAGATCACTCATCGCAGAGGAATTTTCACATAATAGTTTTTGTTACCGACCGAGGGGTAGCACATCACCTTAAAGTGTTGGGAAAATTCTGTTATTTCTCTTACACGCATGGCGATCTGAGAGACAAAGACGATATGTAGCATATCGTCTTAAGGCGAGGCGAAACCTCGAATGGTTTCGAAAGAGAACTAATTAGCGATGACGGCGGATAAAAGAGAAGCGGCACATCTGTGTAAGTGTGGAGGTTTCGCGTAATTTTACTAGTTCTATCTCTTTCATACTCAGAGGTTTGGCTTCCCCTTAAACCTATATACACTTCGTCTATATTAACGCATATGGTTGTTGGGTATTGGTTCTCCTAGGACGTGTATCTTCCTTTCTTTATTATGCACCGATTATAGACGCAGTATCTAAATTAACGTTAAACTAACATACACTTTTTCCTCTATTATATAGCATAGGGGTGTTAGGTATTTGTTACTCAACTTTATTTTCTTTATTTCGCACCGATTATATATGCAGTATCAAAATTAACGTTAAACCTACATACACTTTCATCTATGTTAAAGCATATAGAGTTGTTGGGTATTTGTTCCTAGGACGTATACCTTCCTTTCTTCATTTCACACCAATTAACGCCGTAGTATCTAAATTAATGTTGAGTCTGAATACACTTTTACGTCTATGGTAAAGCATATAATGTTGGGTATTTGTTACTAAGACGTAAACTTTCTTTTCTTTATTTCGCACCGATACGCAGTAACAAAATTAACGTTAAACCTACATACACTTTCATCTATGTTGAAGCATATAGAGTTGTTGGGTATTGGTTCTCCTAGGACGTATACCTTCCTTTCTTTATTAATGAATGTTGAGTCTAAAAACACTTTTACGTCTATGGTAAAGCATATAATGTTTCGTATTTGTTACTAAGACGTATACCTTCCTTTCTTTATTTCACACCAATTAACGCCGCAGTATCTACATTAACGTTGAACTAACATACACTTTTTCCTCTATTATATAGCATAGGGGTGTTAGGTATTTGTTACTCAACTTTATTTTCTTTATTTCGCACCGATTATATACGCAGTATCAAAATTAACGTTAAACCTACATACACTTTCATCTATGTTGAAGCATATAGAGTTGTTGGGTATTGGTTCTCCTAGGACGTATACCTTCCTTTCTTTATTTCACACCAATTAACGCCGTGGTATCTAAATTAATGTTGAGTCTAAATACACTTTTACGTCTATGGTAAAGCATATAATGTTGGGTATTTGTTACTAAGCCGTAAACTTTCTTTTCTTTATTTCGCACCGATACGCAGTAACAAAATTAACGTTAAACCTACAAACACTTTCATCTATGTTGAAACATATAGGGTTGTTGGATATTGGTTCCTAGGACAATTACCAGAATGTGCACTTTACTTTCTTCATTTCGCACGTTGATTTACAGGATAAAAGGAAAATCAGTGAACAATATTGATTCAAAACGTTGAATATTACGTAACACATGTTTATTTTAGGAATGAGCAAACAAAAATGTATTGGTCTATCCGTTTACTGTAGATAACAAGCTGCATGATTACAAATATCGTGAAATTTCGTTAAATAATCTACAACAATTAATGCCACGAATTAGCTTATTGAAAATTAACTTTCTTAGACCGAAGAAATATTTTTTTTCCTGATATCGATGACAAGTCCCCGGGTTCTCGTTTTACACTCAAGTAATAAAATAGCATAAATTATAAGATTTGCATTTAAGTTGTGAAATTGAAGCTACACTCGACGGAGTCGATGAATTCTTATTAATCTTTACAGCGACACTTCTAATAAATATCTACAAAGCTGGCTACGATTACGAAGACAATTTATTTTACATATCTTCAATGAATATCGATAGGCGACGATAATATATATTTACAAGTTTGCTGCCGCGTGAAAAATCTCTAAACGCTTTAACGAGCTGCTGCTGCTGCTTCACTTTCTTCAGTTGCTACGGTTAAAAAGATATTTAATTTGTTGCTTTTTTTTTTTCGCTTAATTTAAACTTTTCTTTTTTAAAGAAAAATTCTTTTAACGCACGCGAGTGCAGTCCAATGCAGATTATTATGAAACGCTTTTGCCAGCGCAACGTGGATATTTACAATCGATTGTGGTTGTTGTTGCCGGTGGCGAGACCTCGCACCTGCCGTCTAGTCCTGGTCGAACAGAGCCAACAACTTCTTGTTACGACAAAACATTTCGGCGACAAATACGTAAACCAGAATAATTTCTGCTACACATTTAACGAATAATCTACGGGACATTGATAAACGAAACCCGATACCCGCATGCTTTGATAAAACTGGGTAAAGTTTAATCAATTGCTAAGGATTTTGTACTTTTTTCTTAATGGACACGTGTTCATTATATATATATATTTTTTTAATAAAAGTTTCTATAAACTATCTATAAACTAAAAACTTTTTGTGATGCGCGTATTTGTACAAAAAAAAAATATATTATTAGTTCGGAATTGGTCCATCGTTTGTCAGTTTAATTTATAATTATTTGCTAAAATTAATTCTAATTAAAGAGAAAAGAAAGAAGAAAATTTTTTCAAGTGTTACAATAAATTAGAAATTGTATCTAACGATAGGACGTTTGCTCCACGAGTCAATTACGTGCTTTTTTTTTCATTTATTCCAGTATACTCTCACTTATTCGACGTTATAATATCCAATAGTTGCTCGAGAGTTTAAGATATCTTCTCGATTCGTCGAATAGATGACAGAACTTTCGTTAAACAAGTGACAGTGTACTGTGTACGAGTAAACGAAAAATAACTGATGTACAAAAAAAAATAAATCAGAACTACTATTGCAAGGATAATTGAGCAGACACGACAGTGTAACAACGACACGTTTGTCTCTTTCACTCACTCTCTCTCGTTCTCTCTCTCGACTACACAAAAGGTAGAAAAGACTAAAAATTACGAGACAAAAAGTGTGCTTCGTACTAAAACAGGAAATTAAATTATCACGAGAGTAGAAGCACAACCAGTGTGTTTACGGAGTAAGTACCATTGGACGATAACGCGTACCGTGCAACTCTCGAATTTGATTAATCGTTATGAACTTATTCTTTTGGAATTCATTCTCGAGAATCGCAGGTACACGATATCCTGAGAAATAAAAATATCAACGCGAACACGAAACGCACAACGAAAGGGACGAGACACAATCCTATAGATTGAAGGTGCGTTACCTGTATAAATCCCGAACAGCTTGTTCTTCTCGAGAGGCATTGCGTCGAGCGTTAAGCTTATTCTCCAGGGCCTGAATTATGTAAATAAGAATAAATCATTAGTCGATCTCTTCTGCTCTCTCTCTCTCTCTCTCTCTCTCTCTCTCTCTCTGACTATTTTCAATAAAATCGATGAAACGATAATCCGTAGCATGCGATAGTGCGCCAAAGAAGCTGTTGAGTATGTTAAAGCAGCTGGTGCATGGATGTTCTTGTGGATGGCTCGGTCAATTCACGATGCGTGCAAGCAAACACACACACGCATACACAAAAAAAAAAAACAAACCAAAACAAGACCTTTGTATTTAAAGAGACGAAAGGCTGGAACGGATCAAGACGAGAACATGTTTGCCGAGGGTGGACTCGTGTCAGCACTTGGTCGGCTTCGGCTGCTGATTAATACATTGAACCGAAGGTGATACGCCGGTTTGAGGGGTGCTATCAACTTTTCGCCCACCGGGACAAGAACATTTGACTCTCCTACAGTCCATGCAGACCCACCTGTCAAGCTACCAAAACACCGACTACGTCACACTTGCCATAGCTTAAGGAGTGTACGGCTGGTCTCGTTTTTATTTTCTTTTATGACTCGGCTGATATTCTCGAATCGTAGAAAACGAACTTTTGATTACGTAGATTGTAAAAATTCTAGAATCAAGTGAATTTTCTATAATTTGTGTTTGTTTAATTACCTTAATTTTGTCTAAATTTACTTCGTATTCGAGAATAACCGCAATGTCTTCTCGAGATGCTTCGGAGAAAAGCGGATTGGGCGATAGACAAAAAAAATGATAGAAAGATAACGAAAAAAGGAAAATAAATTGCACAAATTTTTCATTGCAGAACAGGATTCTAGAGTGTTCGTGCTGTAAAGCTCTATATATAAAAAAAAAAAAAAAAACTGTACACATATCGTACACGAAGATAAATACAATGACTATCATGCGTTCTCGAATCGCACGAAACATCGGGCTTTACTCACCCCGACTTTTCTCATCAGGTCACCGATCATGTTCATTGCGAGTATCCTGGTTGATGGAGTTAGCGGCACGTTCATGGTGTTGTTGATATTGTTGTTGCCGATCACACCCCCCACAACGCCGTTCCCAACTAATTGGCAAATAGGAACAAGAAGCTTATTACTATCAGGTGCGGAGGGATTCGATAGCGGTATCCTACGATTAAACGATAATTCTCCGTTTATTTCCGTATATACTTAAATATATTACGCACACATGCATCGCCCAAAGCTTCGTATCAACGAAATGAATATTTACAAATTTGCGCGTAATTTCTTTATTGAATTACAGATGAAATAATAATTACAACAGAAATGTATGAAGCCCAAAAGTCAATAATACGATAAGCATTTACGAAAGAGTGTACATGCGATTTAGAAAAAAAATATAAGCGTCAATGGAACTAATGAAATTAGTCGACGATCGAGATGAAAATAATTTACGTGTTTCTTTTATTTAATTACAAAACACTAAATTATAACTATAAAAAGATAATTATTTTTAGAACACAAAAGAGCAATGAAATGTTGTAAGCGTTTGGAAAAATAATTGACATGCACTGAATTCGTTGGAAATAAAATAAGTGACCGTGTCAACGAAATGCAATTAAAAAGAAACTTAAAAGCTTTATTAATGCGTCCAACGAAATCTTGAAGAGTTTCCAGGAGCTTTTCTGCGGAACCCATAGGTGATGACTCTCGCTACGGAGGATCTTTGCTTCGGAAAAGATAGGAAACGCTTCGTTTTACTTAGTGCACTGTGCATCTTACTTTTGAGTGGTTGCGAGGGCGGATGAACCGTCGGTGGTATGCTGTGCGGTAGAGGACTGATGGCCGGTGATGTTTGCGTTTCCAATTCGACCTGAAGTTTATTGCTATCCACGAGGCTTCGCACACGGTCAGCCGCTGATTTGTCGTTGTCCGGATGATGCCGCTCTCGAACGTTTATCTCTTGTTTCAAATCTAAAATAATTACGATTTGTGAGGTTATTATCGAGAAAAATTAAGACTAACTTTTGATCTAGATACAGCGGTAGTTTGAACTTTCTAATTTTGCTTTTTTACTTGGCTTCGAGACGATCTCTCGTCTCTTGATACATTTAATAGTGACGACAAACAAATTTATTTGCTCTCCCAGGATATTAAATGTGTAATGGATTCTTATTTAAGAAGGGCAAGAAATAATTTTATTTGCTCTCTCAGGACATTAAATGTGTAATGGATTCTTATTTAAGAAGAGCACCGAGTCTCAACAAGATTTTGAGGTGGCTTCAACACTTTTTTTTACTTGGAGTCGAGACGCTCTTTTATCTTTTGATTAGTGACAACAAATTTATTTGTTAGGGCATTAAACATGTAATAGATCCTCGTATAAAAAAAGCACCGTGTCTCAACGAGATTTAGAAGTGGCTCCAACACTTTTGTATTTTTCATTCAATTAACCCTCAAGGGTTAAAAAAACCCGTGAAAAATTGATCTGTCTGTTTCAAGTTCAAATTTGATTTAATCCATTTAAATAAAAATCAATGACAATTTTTTACTTCGATCATCACAGTTGTTTCTCTCGTTTTCTTCGTCGTTCAGCCTAATTTCTTAAGACTTTGAACCAAGAGTTGTAGAAAATATTTTAAAAAAACTGTCTTTTCAAATGCCAAAGTTGCAAAGTAGAACCCCAGACATTGCTTTCTCATTTTTTTTTGTTCGGAGAAAGCCAAAATGAAGCAACATACTTTATCATAGAAATTTCGTGTACCGTAGACCAACAAAATGAAGAAGCAATGTTCTACTTTAAACTTTTTTTTACAGGTCAATGGATGGAAAAATAGAAAAGTCGTTTGAGCCTTCTCTAAGTGTTGACCTACGATAGTGTAAGTGACCTACGATATTCATCTTTTACAAGAATTCATTGTAAGTCAAATAATATTTAATGTCCATGGAGCGCAAAACTTTTATTTGCCGACAATCTAAAATATACGAATTCATACGTTATGATTACTGTAGAGAATCGCTGTTTTCTTGTAATTGGAATATTGATATTCACCTCGAATCTCGTCCATCAGTCTCTGTACTATCATTTTCAAACTCTCCTTCTCGTCGAGCTCGGACTCCAATAGAGCATTTTTCTCAATCGCGGAATTGAATTTCGCTTCTATTTCCTCCTCTGTTGCCATATTTATTCTGTAATTCAATTGGGATATTAATTTTTATCTATTACATTAATCAATGCGATTAAAATTGAAAGAATGCATTTTTTGGATGTAAAATACGAAAAATGATTAATTTAATAGAAGCCTCGTACCTTTGGGCTCTCTCTAAATCGTCATTTTTCTGTTCTAGCTCTCTAATGTATTTGAGAAACTGCTCGTGCTGAGATTCTAAATCCTGGGCTCTGCTTTGAAAAAGCGAGAGATCGGCAGTCTGTAGATCGAGTCTGGATCTCAACTGATCGACCTCTGATGACAATCTGGAATTTCTTTGTCTCAAATCTCGGTTTGTTTTCTCCGCTTGCTCCAGAGAGTTCTCCAGCTCCTTCTCCAACATCTGTGAATTCTCCTGAAACTCCTCCAACTCTCTCTCCACGTCATCTTTCCTGTAAAATATTAGAAAAAGAAAGCCAAAAAAAAAGACAAAAAAGAATTAGCTATCGTCATAAACGCTCTAATGAAATATTTAAAAAATTTCAATATCTTAAAAAAATATATTTATAACATTTCTTTTTAAAAATTTAATTTTCTCGTGAAATACTGTAAAATAAAATTATTTTCTAGGCGTTACAATCTTTTTTTAAATCTCTGTTTATCCTCAGGCATTTTTTTATCTCTTAATAAAATGTTATCTCAATAAATAATTTTTAAATTAGTGAAAAATCTTATAAAATTACATTTTTCCGTCAATCAATGAAAATAATTCTTGCTCAGGGTCCAATATACCCCGATGTAGCATAAAAAAATTGGAATAACAAAAAAAAAAGGGCTTAATCATACAGTCGGTACATTTAATAGAGTCTGGAATTTTTTTCAAACCTCTCTTCATCTTTAGGAATTTTTTAATCTTAAGAGTTCAAATAGAATGTTGTTTTAATAAATGATTAAAATAATTAGTGATAAGTGTTACAAAATTCAACTTTTCAGCCAATCGATCAAGATAATTATTGTACAGGATCCTGTGAACCATAATGTAGCATTCAATGATTAGAATATTTAAAAAGAAACTTAATCGTATAGCTGGTACATCTAATGATGGATAGAATATTTTTATAACCTCTGTTCATCTTCAGATATTATTTAACCTTTTAATAAAATATAAAAAATAATTTTAAAGACAGTAAACGTTTTTTTTTAAATAAAAACTTTTTAATTAAAGAAAAAAAAATTGTTCGTGCTGTTATGAACCCCAATGTGACATTTAAGGACTAGAATTAAATAAAAAATGACAAATTCATTGTATACCTCTGAAACATCTCCTGAGCGAGGTTCATCCAGTACTGGATCTCGTCGTCCTTAGACGAGAATTCTGGCACGTCGATCTCCATCATCTCGACGGGAGTTAAATCTTATTATCTCTGAATTAACTTTTGGCAATGTCAATGTCACAAATATATTCCGATCGCTTACTCGTGTTTCATATTCAACATCGTAAATATGCGTTCATCCTGTGAGGAATAGCATTGAAATGAGAATGAGCGAGAGAGGTTTTCAACATTAAAATAAAAAAGTGAAACCTTGAGAGGGCGATAGGTGAGAATGTTAAGAATAACTCTAACAGGCTTAGCTCTCTATGTCGCAAATCCCCGAAAAACGTAAAATTTTCAACCTACGTAAAGAAACACACGAAGAATTGACTCGCGTCAAGCGAAAGCCAATTAACCGCGATCAATCGCTCGACGTTGACGAATTCGCGAAGAAAATGAAGCACCGATCGTTTTTATCTTCGATAAAATACTGCAAAAGTGTTAGCGTTCAAGGCTATCGGAACGGATAAAAAAATCGTCGGAACGTATGACGTCGCGATACGCGGTAGAGACAACCTGATCGAGGACCAAAACAAACCAAACGGTGACTCACTGGCGACAACGTTAAAGATCGCGCGATTCCACGTCGCACTGAGAACTCAAAAACTTATTTCTCTCGAGATGTTGCGCGTTCTCCCTCCGTTGCGAAAAATCTCTTTCACGGTTGTACTTGGAGGAACCGAGGCTGCGATACTCACATCAATAGAAATTGTCAAAAATACAGAGCACTGTAATGGAGGACGAGACCGTTGTTCCTCGAGATTTGGTCCAGGAAAGTGGCGGATGGTAAGTTCGAAGAAATTTCACGGTAGCGCTGATGGCGGTTATAACGGGCGGTTGAGATATTGCGGAATAATGATTTAGGGCGGGATCCTCTGTTAACGTAACCCTTTCGTAATACCATGAAGGGATAGGCAAGGGCCATGTGCACGGTGCTCGACATGTGAGGTTGGCACAACCAGGTTGAGTCAACGCAGTTGTAATTCGATAACTCTGCTCATTTGATCGAAGATTTCTTTCCGAAATATTCGTTGATCATACTTTTTATTTATGAATTCTGCAGAATCCTTAAAGCCCAGGAAACATTATAGTCTTTTATTTCGAACGTAATATAATAAACAAAGACGCAAAATGTACAACAAAGACTCCTACGCCTCGGGATATGTGAGTCATTTGCTACAAGGGCACGTGCTAAAATAAAAAAATGATTATTTCATTAAAATATTCGGTGACCGAGGCTCAAATTTTACAGTTATTGCGATAGACACTGTAACTGTAACATATTTAAAAAATAAGGTACTCGTGTAATTGGGATGACCATGTTAGGACTACCTTAATGTCTCCGCAAAGATTCGGATCGGTCACAACCTTTGGCGGCGTTGCTAGGGCTTGATCACGTGGTCTGAAAGGAGCTGCACGAATCACGATCTTTTATGTAAGATCGTGGCACCAATAGATAATATAATTAGTGTGAGTGCAAGCAATAAAAAGGCTTCCTTCGTCAGACTTCTTTAGACATTTTTATCCGGCAGATAGCGTATCGTTCTATGAATCGCGCGACTACGGAGCGAACGTTACGTGACGTACCGACTGAGCTACCGTATTCGATGCTCCGTCGGTATATATCTGTCGTACTGAGATGCGGTTTATCTTTTGGACAAAAAGAAATTAGGTTCGAGTGCAGGATAACTGCGTCCGAATTTAATTTGCTTTCGTCTGAAGCGTTCCAAGCGTCTCTGAGAAAAGGGTGATAACCAATGTCTCGAAGGCTCAATCTCTCGAATGGCTTTTGACCGACAGGAACGACCGATGTAATTCGTCAAAATACAATTCGAAAGATTGAGTCTTCGAGACATTGATTACCACCCTAAGAAAAAATAGGGAATCTGTAATGTTGTAACTCAGTCGGTATTCGACAACATCTTAAAGTGGTCAATTTTTAACTAATTTTTCTCGGATTCAGATTTTCTGATAATTGTCAACCCTGCTTAGAATATCTCATTGAAACCGATTGAATCTCATTAAATGGACAGAAATATAATAATTAGTTTTAATGTAATTTTTTTAGCAGGGAGATGTGCGGAGCTAATTCCGTGCCACAATTACAGAGTGAGCCACACCCTTCACACGTCCCTACAAAGAAAATAAATATTTTACGAAATTTTCCAGTTTTTTTGTTGTACATTTTGAGACATTGATGCGAAGCTACGATATTCTCCGAAAGATCATTTATTAACACTTTTTCTATTATTATACTTGGCGTTCGTGTCACTCGCCGAAAACGTTTATAGTTTCTTGATTTAATATCTGAATACCAGGCTTTTATCGCTCAACACTTGAGTGCATTTAGTTCTATACGTCTGCGTCTTTTGTTCTATTGACACAATAATCAAAATGAAGTGCTATATTGGTTCAGAATTTTTAAATTCCGTAATAAACTTTCGTCGATTAATGTCTTTGAACTTCTCATATCGACTGTCAATGTAATTTACTGGATTCTTCAGGATTTAGGCTCATTGCTAATATGAATTCCGAACGAATAAATAACAAAGTAAATCTCGATATTTTTTTGATGGTAGACTAACATTGTTTGTCAAAACAATATCGAAATAAAATCCTCTATTGGTTCAAAATATTGAAATTCCGTAATAAACTTCCGTCGATTAACATCTTTGAACTTATCTCATTGACTGTCAATGTAATTTACTGGATTCTTCAGGATTTAAGTTCAGTTCTAATATGGATTCCGATCGAATAAATAACAAAGTAAATCTCGATATTTTTTTATGGTAGACTAACATTGTCTATAAAAACAATGTCGAAATAAAATCCTCTATTGGTTCAGAATGTTGAAATTCCGTAATAAACTTCCGTCGATTAACATCTTTGAACTTCTCTCATCGACTGTCAATATAATTTACTGGATTCTTCAGGATTTAGGCTCAGTGGTAATACGGATTCCAAGCGAATAAATAACAAAGTAAATCTCGATATTTTTTTGATGGTAGACTAACATTGTTTGTCAAAACAATATCGAAATAAAATCCTCTATTGGTTAAAAATGTTGAAATTCCGTAATAAACTTCCGTCGATTAATACCTTTGGACTTCTCTCATCGATTGTCAATATAATTTATTCAATTCTTCAGGATTTAAGCTCAGTGCTAATATGGATTCCGAATAAATAAATAACAAAGTAAACCTCGATATTTTTTTGGTACATAAATAGGTTCTTTTAATTTTCATATAAGCCGTAAATAACGCATTTCTCTCTTGGATTCATAGGAAACCCGAGTGAACAATCATAAGCTTTACTAAAGCTTTGCATAGCCGACAGAATGTCAATAAGTTGTGATTTACCCAACATGCGGTCTTCGTCCGATGATTCAATGGGGCAAAATATCTGCGAATTAAATTTAATACAAAGATACAGTCTTATCAATCAAATATAATAATAATAATAATAATAATAAAATATTACAATTTATCGAATTACCTTTGCCACTGACAGGAAAAAGATTTTATCTTGCGTAAACTTGCTAAGTGTCTTTACGTTGAAATCAGAAAATGTCAAATCAGACTGAGAGTCATACTCAATGTATACCGCGCGAGCTAATGAAACTCCTAGAGCGCCCATGATATGTTTATCCCACATTCCTTCTCCATTGGAAGGCTGAATAAAATAAATAAATTCCTGTTAATATCGATGACTTCGAAAGGAGATCTCTTTGCGAAGTATGCTTACACAGAACATCCTATTTGTATCGTCCTGATTATTCGTGCCTGATTTCGTTATTATTTGTGTCGTCTTGAATTTTTTACCGAAACGTAGGGTGTCGTTTCCTTGTTTATCTTTAATTAATGTATTGTTTAATCATTGATTCGAGATACATCCATGTTCGTTATAATAACATCGTGCAAAGATTCTTTATTTTGTGTGGAATGTTCGTAATTAAAAGGCGTGCGATCATAAATGAGGATAACTGTCAATAACTTACCCAACTGACTCAATCCTTGAACGATTCCGAGACCGATTAACACTCCGGCCCATCCATAATTAATAACTCTGTCGATTGTCAATACATTAGAATGCATCCATACAAGTTAAATAAACAATAAAAAATTCTTATTAATCGTTTCACGGTACAAAATCATTTAAACAACGTAGAACTTTCCACATTGTTTCCTCATTATTTTCTATTTTTTACAAAACTATGAGGAAATATGTTGATCAATTTTATTTTTCTCCTAGTGGGAAATGTGTGAAAAAAAAAACGGCAATATTGAAGAAGCAATCATCTATTTTGTATCGACGTTAAAAAACAAAATGTAAATGGCGTAATCGCATCTGGTGTTTATCTCATTCCAT
This sequence comes from Cylloceria caligata, assembly GCA_963942595.1. Classification (NCBI taxonomy): domain Eukaryota; kingdom Metazoa; phylum Arthropoda; class Insecta; order Hymenoptera; family Ichneumonidae; genus Cylloceria; species Cylloceria caligata. Next base: position 4,209,330 of record OZ012707.1, on the reverse strand, counting down.
TTTAATTGGTGTTGAATTGTGTATCGCGAAATTACTGGTAAAGTAAAGCTAAAGTTACGAACGATATAGACAGAATTTTTAGAATTCTGTAGAATAATTGTAATCTATGAGGTTCCCGATAGAAAAACTGAATGTCACGTCACCATATATGCGACAATCGAGTGATGAAGAAATATATGAATTCAAGGTAACTCTAAAATCTCATTGTTTAAATATGTCTTAACAAAAATTATAATCAATAACGAATACTTATGGTTCAAGCAACTTGCGAGTTACCTGCCATTTACGAATTACAGGTAATAGAAAACATCACATTTTACAAATATTCGGAATCCTGTGAGAAAAAGAAACTCTTTGCCAATTTCAATCACATTCGATGTCAAATATTCTAGAAGGTTGCTGCAATTATGAACAATTGTTTAGGTTCATAGATTCTATTAAATCAGAATCTCTTTGTCAATTTCAATCAAATTCGATATCAAATATTCTACAAGATTATTGCGATTATGAACAACTTTTTAGGTTCATGAATTCTATAAAATCAGAATCTCTTTGTCAATTTCAATCAAATTCGATATTAAATATTCTACAAGATTACTGCGATTATGAATAACTTTTTAGGTTCATGAATTCTGTAAAATTGGAATCTCTTTGCCAATTTCTTCCAAATTCGATGCCCAACATTCTAAAAGGTTACTGCAATTATGAACAAGTGTTTAGCTTCATAATTAAAAATTTTGCGACTATGAGAATCTTCGTAGATAATTTGTAAAAAAAAATTTAATCATCATGACAATGAAATCTTTGTATGAATTTTTGCGAGAATCAGAGAAAATAAGGTAAAACCTCTGGCTTTACTTCTTCAACTTAAAGTACACATCCATACCGATATTAAATCTAAACAAATTTCCTCGACGTTTTAGAACATTTTAAGAATCCGGGAATTAAAATGACCATAAGATTTTTTTTAGTTAACCGTTTATAACTAACAACACCCGAAATCGTCTCGGAATGAAACTATAACGAGCAGAGTGGGGATAACGCGTTTTTATGATAGAATCGAAAAGTGAGAATATTCCTGTGACTTATAAAGTGTTAAAGCTCAAATTTCATATTAATATTAAATCGATTAACTATCAATTTAATATTTAATGTAAACTATTAATATTTTTCACGATTTCTTCAGAAATTAAACATCATCGGGCCTTGTTGCTTCATTAATCGTTAAGAAATCAATCAGAATCGACATAAATTAGAGACTCGAGTATATCTTTCTATAAGATCGATAACGTATTAGGAATTCAGATGGCACTGACTGACACTTGTGAAGACGAATTTTAAACAAATATCTCTCTATATTATAAAAATATCTCATCGCCGCCATCGCCGTGTAGGAGAATCGAGAGAACGGAAGGGATGCGAAACCCGCGCGTTCTTCTAGGTGCGCAAAGGGCTCAGGGAGGCCCCCCCTAGTAATTAACTATTCTTATCTTTGTTATATTTCTATATCATCATTACTCACGCTAGTCGTTCAGCATCGAAATAAGGTGATTGGAGCATTCCCAGCGGAATCACTGTAAGAAAGAAAATAAAAATAAATCTTCTTATTCATTATTAAATCCAAGCTTGCTCGTCCTGGATGTCGCGATACTCACTTAAAGTATTGGTTTTTCTATCAAAATAAGTAGCAATATCCGTTGCTCGTATATGCCATCTATAATAATAAGAAATCGTATAACATTTAATTAAAATCACACGTATCTGTACCTGGAATCATGTATTTTCTTACTTTTTCTTAGTCGGCGTTCTTAATAATCTGCGCTTTTTGTTGAGGTCGAAATGCCAACGATTGATCGTGTTATTTAAAAAATTATCTCCAACTTCGAGCTGAAAGATAAAATAACATTTTTTTTCTACATACTTTTACAACATTAAAAATATTACGTCAAGTAAATAATTCGATTGACCGTACATCATAGTAATAATTGTTTATTTTTTTCTCCGTATACCAACCCGGATAACCAACACGAACGTTCATGTTACCCAGATTTTTTTTTATCAGTCTCTTCGTGCCCTTGTCCAACAAGGGAGATCCTTTATTTTGTTCGACAATCATTTTCTTCATTCGTTTAAAAACCTTCTGAGCCTGATATAAAAGAATAAATATTATTTTTGTGCACGCATTCTTGAATCCGTAGTTTTGAAATATGCGGCTATGCGTCGGCTATCTCCATGAACTTTAGGAGCAATAAAACTCATACTTAACTTTTCGGTGCCATTTGCAGACCATCTTCAGAAAATGTTTTTTTAATTGAAGCTGTGTGTGTAGTTTAATTAATCAGAATTAGTCCTCTGAGTCATTTAATTCTCATTTTAGACGATTTAAAATTATTTTTAAACACATAATTATGACCGATCGTCACCTGTCATTTGTGTAAATGAATGGTATTTGTCAAATCATTAATATTTAAATATGATAAATCCACTAAGCAGTGCATTTTTTTCCAAGCTGTCAGGCATGTGTCAAATCACTGATTTAAAAAAAAATGCACTGCTTAGTGGATTTATCATATTTAAATATTAATGATTTGACAAATACCACTCATTTACACAAATGATAGGTGATGATCGGTCATAATTATGTGTTTTAAAATAATTTTAAGTCATCGAAAATGAGAATTAAGTGACTCAGAGGACTAATTCTGATTAATTGAACTACACACACAGTTTCAATTAAAAATATATTTTCTGAAGATGGTCTGCAAATGGCACCGAAACGTAAAGTATGAGTTTTATTGCGCCTAATGTTCATAGAGATAGCCGACGCATATAGCCACACATTTCAAAACTACGGTTCATCATTAACGGCTGCTTACACCAGACATTTTTATTAATTCGCATTCTTGAATATTTGAAATGCTATCGTAAGATCTTACTAACATAAGACTTACCCACGCTATCGCAGTGTCGGACATGTGTTCCTGAACGTACGCGTAATCTATCGCATGCGGGAGATCTGCTACTTTTTGACACCACACGTTGCTATGAAAAGTACATAAATTTCAAGATATTTGATTGACGGATAATAAATTATATTTGCTAAACGAGCTCAACACGAGAACTCTTGAATAGTCCCACGATATATCATTTACATAGATAATAATAATTGTATTTAACTCACCGAGGTTCGTAGAGGCTATCTAACTCTGATTCCAATAAAAGGTTATGGAGATTCTCTCTCATTCTTGTCGTGGAATATACAATAGTTTTGTCAACCAGTTTCCAATGAACGTAATTCACTGCGAAGTAAATTCAATGAAATATCATCCTTTGAATTATTATCAATCTAAATACAATTTATCATGCAATATCTTACCAACTATTTTTTCGGGAGTTTTCTCGAGCAGTTTAGCAAGTTTTGGCCAAAATTGTTTACCCACAACGCGTATTTTCTCTTTACCGGTGATCTTGATATTAGGAAGATCAGCTAATATACTTTTTCTTATAGTGTAGAGCCAATTTATCTGGAAAGGTATTTCAAAGTGATGTAATAAGATATTTTTCGATAAATGCATATATGCATACAACAACTAAATGATAAATAAAAGATTCCATACCCTGGAAGTGGATTTAAGCGGTTTAGCACTATCGTAAAGTTCCTGAAGTTTATCAATCGTCATTAAATATGACACTGAGTCGGCCGGTTTTTGCGGCAAAGTAATCTATATTCATGACATTTAGGAAAAAATATACAGAATAAAATGATAGAAATTAACTCTCGGATTATTTAATTAAAGAAATAATTCTAACAGTAGCCAGTTGAATTTCGAAATTGGCCATTTTATACATATTTTCAAGAGAATGATACTTGGAACCATCAAAATCATTTATATGACCCATCGATTTCACTATTTGCCAAGTGTAATTTATGTAAGAGGCCATAAGAGCATTGTCGATCCCAAAATTGACGAGTTCGATCGCTGGCAATCGAAACTCCGTGGGCGGTCTTATCTGTAAAGTAATCGAAATGTTTACAAGCCGATTTCATTGAGGTTGATCGGAGTTTACCTTATTTTAAAACCAGGTAAAAAAAAAATGTCACCCGTTGTAAGGGCGTCTCGGTTCGTTATACAGAGCGCAAAATTGTTCGTAGGGAGATATTGGGAAATTATTTTATTGCCCATAATTTAATATGATTTGAGCCGAACAATTCATCATGGATTTCATGGGACGCTTGTTTAATGAACCTTCCTGCGTATTCCTTTATTAGAGGTAGATCGTTCGTCGGATTCACGGCAGTGAAAAAGGTAGAAAGTATACGTGACGCTCCTAAATGATCTTAAATTGTTATTTCAGTTAAATATTCTCTTACCCATATCCTGTGTCGATCAATATCAACTGAGTCCGCAGCGACATCGATGGTGAACAAACCCAGCCCACCAACTTTGTTCATATAATTATTATAAATATCTTGCCATGGATTTGCGCCTTCTATCCAAGGTTTAGGAGGAAGCATCATCAAAGGCCAACCACCGTTCGAACGAAGAATTTCTTTAATGCCCTTCAAGCCGTCGTCATCTATTTTGTCTGTAAATAGGAAAGAGTTGCGATATTGTACGAGGTTGAAGGGAGTGTAATTCAGGTCTTCGTTCAGAGCTAGTACGGACAATTCCGTAATTCGGGTAAAGCCCTGCATTGACAGGGCTTTACCCGAACCGCGTATTTGTCAACTTGGCACAGACCAGAGCCCATTTTAAGAGCACGTAACGGGTTATTATTGTAACGAAACCTGATAAAATTGGTCAGGACCTGGTCAAGTTGCCTGGTTGGGGTCAGACTATAAACTAGCCAGGCCCTGATCTGCGCCTGGTTTGTCAGTTTTTTTTTGTTAACCCTTTGAAAGAAAATTCAGGAGCTTACCTTCGTTCATACATGTTTGGTGACTTAGTTTTGCCTTTCGCACTGCGTCAATGTCACTCAGGGTAATAGGACTTTGCAACATTTCTATAACGAATTAACAAGAGGGATTAAGTTCATAAAATCATTATTTACTTTTGTGATAACAACGGATAATCCTTTTTCCATATATTTCAACTTAACTTCAAAGATCATTTGCGTTTTTAGTTTCATTGCTTCAGAATGATCATTTATTTCGTAACTCGGATCAAAAAGATTTTCTTTGAGCCAATTACCACAGGCGTGAATGTAAAAATTATCACAGGGATTCGTTGTCGCGCTCATTCCCGAAAGAAGCAAGTTTGCTGCACAAAACAGTTGTAAAAATGTATCATCTTTTGAAAATTTCAAGCGATAACGTTTCGTTGATATATTCTTTAAATTAAAATTTACCTGCTGCGTTGCAAGACACTTTTGTATATTTTGATCCCGTTACCGATCTAACCGGCGGTTGAGGAACACAAGGCTCGGCGATTATTTGGGTGATTAGTGCGAAGACCACGAAGATTCTATAAATTTATTCAATAATATAAGTTAATTTCAATCTTGGAGAAACGAAGAAATCTTATTTTTTTAAACTTTCGTACCTTTCTTTTAGGAACTTTCCCATTGTGATGCGTACTCACTCGTCCTCTCGAAACCACTAAACATAAAAAATGTATATTTTACCCATTCTGCTGCTCGTTGAAGCGAAATCTCTCGAATAATTTTTCTTTGCACACCTGAATCTATTTAATTTATTATATCGGTTTATCGTAGAGCGCCCTCAGTCTCAATCTTGTTTGAATAGTATGAGATATCTCACGATAATATTCTACATAGGCATCCACGACGAAACGGTTATGGTAATATGCGAGTACGTCGTGCTGTTTCAATATTCGCTAGATAGCAAGATTTTTATATCGTCGTCGAGTATTCAAAAGTCGTTGTTAATCTGTTTTAATTATTAATTAGGCATCGCGCACGCGCGTGTCTTATATATTCTCCCGTAATCCGTTACCTTCGTAGATTGATATTTTAACTTAATCCTTCAAAATTGTGTTATAATTCCGAGTTAAAAGATGAAAAGAATATAATACAAATATACAACGTATAAAAAACTTGAAGCATTTGCATAAACGATTGTTTGTACTTGCAAAAAGTTGTGAATTAAACTAAAAATTACTAAGCACGTATTATTGCCAAGTACGTGCTGCTTGATAATTGCACTTGGCAGTAATTTGTTTATCTATTGACACTGTATATTGTAAAATAAAATCTAAATCCAATAACTAAATTAACAACAAAAATAGAGTAAGGATAACAACATTTTTTTTTAATACCGACTGTAGGTAATTTGCGAGCTGTAGTAATAGTAACATAAATATTGTAGAAAGAAACGATGCGGCTCATTACGTTTTATAAACTCGCCAAGTACTGCATTCTATTTTTTTTTCTTTTTCGTATTTAATTACATTTTTTAATTCAATTTTTAATGTTATGTAGATTTTCTTACCGACCGAGCCTATTAGGCTATTTCGTAGTATATTCTGTGCGTCGTTGATATGCTGCGGATTATGCTTGAAATTGTACAGGATTCTAATGTAAACAAAAACGAAATTCAACATCTGGTCGAATTTCGGTTGAAAACGTGCAAAAAATTATAATAATCGTGTATTACTGACCCTTTAAAAATTAAATATGGCCGCTCGAAATGTCAACAACATCAGTTTTGTAGAATATATACTTTTCTGGAACTCGTATACGTCAAACTGTTTTAGATTAAATCAGTTTTAGATTAAATATTGTAAGTCAATATAACGTCGTTTCGTAACTGTCCCTGTTGGATTATGACGTAACATGAGAAATCAGAGTTCTCGAACGACGAAGTCAAACGATATGATGTTCCATCATTTCTACGTCGTAATTTATTCGGTCGTGTGATAATTATTCTCTTTTCGTCCATTGCGAATATGCAGTATGACTATACGATTTTATAATATTCAATCGAGATCTACGATAATAGTAAATCATTATTCAATTATAGAAATGCGATGATACGGTGACAACACGATTGCGGCACGGAGCGTCCATGCGTGATGATACAGTGAGTAGAGTCATGTACGTCCGCACATGACCGCTTCCAATGTCTTCTTGGCGCGGGCGTACATGAAGGATAATTACACAAACATGGGTAAAATAATTGACAGATTTATACATAAATAATCAAATGAACATGGTATTGAGCATTGAATAGAAATATTTATTTTTAAAAGCCTGCAACGTAGAAACTTTACGTCTCGAAGACGGCACACGGATTCTTCCAAGTTACATGATCTGCACGGCATTAATGTCATTCTTTGAACTGATAACGGGCGTCGTTATTTAACCAGACGATCAATACGCACGCGTTTTACTCTTGGAAACTTCACGCGTCTGTATCAACTCCTATCAACAATTTCTCATCGATCTCAAGCTCCATCATGTTCAATATCTAGTAAAACTATACGAATTTATGATAGTAAATCATTACTCAGAAATAGAAATGCGACGGTACGGTGACAAGACGGAACGTCCATGCGTGATGATACAGTGAGTGGAGTCATGTACGTCCACACATAACCGCTTCCGTGTCGTCACGACGTTTTGACAGCACGGTTGTGACCAACACTGTTTTTACACGGTTGCAGCACGTTGTAGGGTCTCGTGACCCTCTGAAAGTGTACGGGCGCAGTATTGGCACGATGGGCTGTTAAAAAGTCGTGTCGTCACAATGTCTTCTTAGCGCGGACAATCATGAAAGGTAATTACACAAACATGGGTAAAATAATTGATAGATTTGTACATTAATAACCAAATGAACATGGTATTGAACATTGAATAGAAATATTTATTTTTAAAAAGCCTGCAACGTAGAAACTTTACGTCTCGAAGACGACACACGGATTCTTCCAAGTTACATAATCTGCACGGCATTAATGTCATTCTTTGAACTGATAACGGGCGTCGTTATTTTACCAGACGATCAATACGCGCGCGTTTCAATCGCGAAAACTTCACGCGTCTGTATCAACTCCTATCATTAATTTCTCGTCGTCATTTGCTAATGAAACTGAAGTCACGCGAATGGAGAAGTCCGATGACCCGCAAATGCGAGAGAAAAGAAGATACCAATTTCTAACACGTTTTTCTCGGACCCAGATTTTCTAATAAATGTCAAATTTGTGAGGTTCACTCAGTGCTACATTCACGCAGTGACTCCAACTCTTCTGAAGTCGATACACATTTGGGTGGTACTTCGAGGTAACCTCGCAGGATAATTTTCCGGGATGGAAGGAAATGTCGGCACGGCTTCTTCGATAACCATATCTTGAAGGCTGTTCGCTATTTTGAAGCTTACTTATGCATGGAGCATACAGCACGAGTTCTGATAATATAAATGGAAATGTGCAGAATGATTCATACACAATGTTACGTCTTGGCCTAACTGGCTGCGAGGTACACGTTATTTTATTTATTATTATCAAGGATGGGATTGTTGTCCGATTAAGAGTTAAAACTCAGATACTGAATTATTACGTGTATAATTATTTATTGATTATTAATAATATTGAGAACAAATTCTACGGTTGTCAACGTTTATAGCCAATGACAAAATTCACATTTCAAATAAGAACACAGATTCAATAACTAAACTCGTAGTTAACGAAAACAAAGATTCGATAACTAAACTCACATTTGAGTGAAAACTCCAAGTTCATTGTTTAACATATGGATGGTAGGGAAGGTAGGAGGTTAAGGTGGGCCGTGCTGCGGTTCAAGAATGCTGACAATTAGCGTGAGACGCGCCGTTTTCATTATTCTAGAAAAACGGAAAGGATGAAAGTCGATTTCTCGCGACCCCTCGCGATCGGTCCTAAATGGCTGGCGATTCGAATGACACTTTGATGGTAGAAGCGTAGTAGGTGAAATAAAGAAAATATATTGAAACGCGATAAGGATTCGTGGTATTCCGTGAATAAATGTAAATTTAGTAGAAAGTGGATATTATCGTCTGGTGTAACCGCATGGTTACCGTCTGGAACGTTTCCTCTAAGAAGCAGGTGAAATGTGAATCTCATGTGAGAGAAAGAACTTTAAGAGATAGAGAATGTTTGTAGGTTCTGAGAAAGGCGAAAAGTAAGGATTTTATAGGGTAGTTGGATATGTAGGGAAAAATGGCCAGGACGTAACACACAATAAAAAATTTGTATTAAAGTAATAAAATACTTTCGACTTTACAGATTAACGTAGCGTTCAGAATGCTGAAATGTCGCAGTTAACTTCTCTAAATTATGTCATTAACGAACGGAGAATTTGTGTAGAACGGTAGTGACGATGGCCTGCCGAAGTGTCAACGAGAGAAAAAATATGGTAATCATCGGGGAACGAACCCGGATTGTTCACGTACTGAATAAGAGGGCGATAACCACTGCGCCGATGTCACCTATGGAATATCCTTTCATTCGAATCGTCTAATTATATGTAAGGCAGGTATCGTTACATTAAAAATGAATGATTAACCGTTGTTCATTATCATTGTTATTTATTATATCTTTCACGATTCACCCGAATAAATAAGGAAGTTTTATTTATTTTATAATTAAACCTCAAAGATTATTTAACATTTTCATATCGGCCCTAAATGACGCATTTCACTTTTGAATTCATAGTAGTTCCAGGATCACAATTGAAAACTTTGCCAAAAGATTTTGAGTTCGACAGAACGCCGATAACTCGCATCGGGTGAAGTATCTCGTTCGGTGAATTGCTCAGTAATACCTCTTCTGTTTCAATGGAGCACCACATCTGCAAATAAAATTGATTAGAGAGTTAATACAGAGTTAAAAAATGAAAAATAATAGAAATCTTGTAATTTAATTAATTACTTTTGTCCATGATAGATAAAAGAGTTGCTCGCTTGTGAAGTTGCTAAGTTCTTTTACTTGAAAGTTGACAAAGCTCGTATGATCTTCGTATTTCCGCTGCCACCATCTGTATGCCTCGTCAGCAAGGTAAACTCCCATAGCGTAAGCGATATTTTCATGCAACGCTATTTTTCCGTGCACCCACTTGATATAAACACATTAAATATATTTTATTTAACATCGATAATTTAAAAAAAACTGGTCTCTTTGCAAAGTATGCTTACTAAGTCTCCATTGGTTTGCGTATGAATCTTGTAACGGTTGAATTTGTTAATGAAACATTGGGTCCTGTTTCCGTACTCTTTAATAACCACATTGATTTATTAAAGATTATTTCTTTTATGTAAAAGCTCATAATTTAAAGAAGTACAGTTATAACATTGTAAAAAAAAACGTATTGCTAATAAACGTGTTATACAGCACACGATACATATAGTAACCCAGTAAGAATATACGTTCGTGCCAGAACGACATTGTGATGGCACGACTTTTTAGGATTGCGGCTCGCTGATACCGTGCTCGTACGATTCCAACAAGTCGCGAGGCCCTGCGACGTGTTGTAACCGTGCAGACACGGTGTTGACACGCAGTGCTGTCAGAACATCGTAACAACACGAATGCAGCCATGCGGGGACGTACCGTCACCGTGCCGACATCGTGCTCGTACGATTCCAGCAAGTCGTGAGGCCCTGCGACGTGTTGCAACCGTGCGGACACTGTGTTGACACGCAGTGCTGTCAGAACATCGTAACAACACGAATGCAGCCATGCGCGGACGTACCGTCACCGTGCTTGTACGATTCCAGCAAGTCGTAAGGCCCTGCGACGTGTTGCAACCGTGCGGACACGGTGTTGACACGCAGTGGTGTCGGAACATCGTAACAACACGAATGCAGCCATGCATGGACGTACCGTCACCATGCCGACACCGTGCTCGTATGATTCCAACAAGTCGTGAAGCCCTGCAATGTGTTGTAACCATGCGGACACGGTGTTGACATGCAGTGGTATCGAAACATCGTAACAGCACAAAAGCAGCCATGCGCGGACGTACTGTCACCGTGCCGACACCGTGCTCGTACGATTCCAGCAAGTCGTGAAGTCCTGCAACGTGCTGCAACCGTGTGGCTACGGTGTTGGCACGCAGTGCTGTCGGAACATCGTGACAGCTAGGAAGCAATCGTTTGCGGACCTGCCGTCACCGTGTACTCCCCGCGCAGCTACATTTCTATCTGTGAAGTGTGTTGCTCCAACGAACGTGTTGAAACAACATGCTTGCACTGTTAGCACACTTTATCCAAAAGTACGCATTACGCGTAAACTCTACATACTTTGTGAGACAAAACATCAGCAGGCGCATCTCTGTATTCGTGTCCTCTTAATACAGAACCGTGTCTACCACAAGATGCCTTTGAGAATGAAGATGACCCTGACATTTCTTAAGAGCAGACCGATGTTTAGCAAGTTTTAATAAATGAGAATCTAATTTCGATTTTAATGCATTCGACTTTACAGCTAATAGAACCCTCATCTATTCGGCAAGCCAATAAAAGGAGTCCAAGCCAGCTATATGAAGAAACATTATATTTCATCACCGCCTCTAATAGATTAAGCAGATTAAACTCTAGTTGGTAATAATACTTTCAAAAATATATAAATGTTTTTTTACCATTACATCAAGTCAATTACAAAGCCGAACAATATTTTTTGCGTTCGACACGTGGGTTCCTACGTGGATCATCAACGCTTAACAACTTAAGAAGAATGCAAAAAATGAATACGTGCAAGAACACGGTTCTGAGTGTGTTGTATGAATACACTTTAGAAGGGCACTTTTACAAATGACTACGTAACGAAACGTGTTGAGTGTAAGAACGCGATTAACAGGCGTAAAGAGTGTCCAACACACTTGTTTCTAGAGTGAACTGAGGATTAATTGTCAATCGCTTACCAAAATTTTTGAATGCCTGAGCCACCAGATGACCAATTAGCGTACCGGCCCATGCATAATTGATAACTCTGTTGATTATCAATAAGTTAAAATCACAGGTGTATTTAATTTATAATATAAAATTTTATAATTAGTTTCTCATCGCTGTCACAACCCGAGAAATAATCATAGAAAAATGATTTTTATTATTATAAATTGAAATTGTTGTTGCTGTTGTTAATATTATAAACTGTTATTGTTGTTCCGTTTTTTATATTATAAACTGTTATTGTTGTTCCGTTTTTATATATCATTAATAAAAGAATATTACTCACTCTAGTCTTTCAGCATCATAGAAAGGTAATTGAAATATTCCTGTCGGAATCACTGCAAGAAAGAAAATTCAAATATTTTTTTCGTTTTTTACTTTCAAAGTATTTTTCTCAGATGAAATTATACTCACTGATGGTATTTGTATATGTGTTATAGTAACCATCAAGGTCAGACGCACTTATCAGCCATCTGTAACAATAACAAAAATCGTATTTTATTAAAATAACGTAAATCACTATCGCCTAAACTCACGTGTCTTCTTACTTTTTTCTGTCGACAATAGTTTTAAGTAATCTTCGCTTATTGTCCAGTTCGAACTTCCTACGATTGAGCATGTTATCGAAGAAACAATCTCCAACATTGAGCTGAAAGACAAACATTCATTATTCTACATGTTTTACAATATTTAAAAAAAATATTTCTCAAGTTACATTCGAGTTATCGTACATTCTTGTAATAATTGTTTATCCCTCTATCGGTGTACCAATCCGGAGAACCGATCAGAACCTTTAGGTAATCGATTCTTTTTTGCATCAAGTCTCTTGTTTCTTCTTCTAACCAAGGAGAACGATTGATGTAGTACGTCATCACTTTTTTCATTTCATCAATAATGTTCTCAGTCTGAAATGAGAAAATTATAATTATTTTATTAACATTAATTCTTGATAACTCGAAAATCTCTCGGAATACCTTGACTTACCCACTTTATGGCAGAATCGGGCAAGTGTTCTTTCACGTATACGTAATTTAACGCATGCGTAAGTCCTGCTTCTTGTAGACACCACTCGTTACTACGAGAAGAACATTAATTTCGTATTAAGAACAAAGATCAAATCTACATATTTTTATCGAACGTGTTTAACACGATGAAAACTCATACAAGAGCTTAAAGATACTTAATTTACGTAAGAAATTCTATGTAGTCACAATAATATGCAAGTTATCGTGTTTAACTTACCGAGGTTCGTCGTGATCGTAATAATCGTAGTCATCGTCGAATTCATTCTCCGTTGAAGACGATAAAAATGTATTGAGATTCGATTTCATTTTTTTCGTGGTATACATCACAGTCTTGTCGACTAGTTTCCAGTGAAGATAATTCACTGTGAGGAAAATTAAAACGAAATTAATCTTCCGAATTACTCTGAGTCTCGATCGAATTCATTTTTTAATTCCTACCAATTGTTTCTTCGGGCGTCGCATTAAGCAGATCAGAAATTAGCAAAAGATATCGTTTATCCACTACGCGAATTTTCTCTTGACTGTCGATACCATTATTCGGAATGCCGACAAATGCTCTCTTTATCGTGTTAAGCCAGTTTATCTGAAAAGACGTTTTAATAAATATGTTTCGTAAAAAATGTTGCATTGTTTATTTAATCATATAATTATAATTAAATGCATACGTTAGAAATGGAATCATCCGAATTAACACTATCGTAATAAGCCTGCAGTTCGTCAATCGTCATCAATTCAAATCCTAGGTCATGCGGATCGAGCATCAAAGTAATCTACAATTCATGTCATTTAGGGAATAATAATTCAAATAAAATCGTAAAGATTATCTATTGATATAATAAATAATAATAACTTTAGCAAGATGTGCTTCAAAATCGATCATATCCCACGTTGCTTTGACATACGAATCCGTCAATTGTTGATCTTCTGAGAAATTACCTATCTCCTTCACTATAGTCCAAACATATTTCCTGTAAGACTGCATATTGCTATCGTCGTCGCTAAGAAATGCGAGATCGACATTTGACAACCGAAAGTCGTCGGGCTTGTTTAACTGGAAAATAATCAAAAGGTTTAAGAGTTTGAACGACGTTAAATGCGGACCTGGCCGGTAATAATATTCATTTATTGAATTTCACTTAGACGGTTAATGTTTCGGCAAAAAAAAAAAACGGAATGTGGTAAGCTCCGTTTAATTGTTTTACGCAGTTTATTGTTGTCAGCTTTTATCGGAGAAATACGGAGTATGAAAATCTGGCTATCTCTCTTGGATTTATGGCAATGAGTACCGCGCTAATAAGTAGCACATATCAATGTAAGGTTGTCTCGCTTTAAATCCCACAGACTGAGGTTACATTCAGAGAGATATTGATAAGTTAATCCGCCCAAAGATACGCGTGATGCATTGTCCACATTTAGATATAATATGAGCGACGCAACGAGTCACTTCATGGTCGTCAACAGATTGTCATGTACCTTTAACTAAACGTTACCTCATTATCTATAAGAATACAGCTCGGTTTGTAACAAACCGTATCCTCGGTAATAGTAAAATCGAGAGTGGGTTTTGATTCGAACTTATCTTAGATGAAGCTAAATATTCTGAGTTAAATATTTTCTTACCCATATAATATATAGACCAATGTTAGTTGGATCCGGATTAACGTAAATTTTGAAAAAACCAGACACATCAATGTAATTCATATAATTATTGTGAATGCGTTGCCACCGATATACACCTTTTGTCCAAGTGCCGTTAGGTTGTATCAAGGGCCAACCACCGTTCGAACGAAGAATATCTTTGATACCCTTCATGCCGTATTTTTCGATTTTGTCTGTACAAATTAAATATTTTTTGTAATATACGGGTGACACACACATGTAAATAATATAACGATAAAAAAAATCACATAAATATACTACGACGAGAAAATGCGTCCGAAAATACCAGAATGTTAATATGTTAAAACACAACAAGGTAATAATTGAAATAATATTTAGTGTATTATCTCTGTATATTATGAAAAATGTCGTCAGCGCCCCCCCTCGGGGGGGGGGGGGGTGTATGGGTCAGACTGTGTAATGTGCGCAGGGGGGCAAAGCCCCCCTGATATATTATAATTATATTAAACGAGGCTTTAAAAAGGCTTACAAAAACATCTCAAAAATATACTGTAAAAGTTTCAGACCGAAATAAAAAATATTTCTAGTTATAGACAAAAGAAGAGACCGCGCCGTAGTAATATATTTGAGATACATCGGGGATGGGGACAGTAAAACCCATAAAAATTTCATCGATGATAAACCTTATGGTGGCGATCCAGAAGTAGAGAAGCAACAATGCGTATTGCATGTGTAGAAAACGGAAGGATTGCTCTATGCACCATGCATAACTGATTAATTATTAAATTCTGAATTTCCTCGACAATTCCCGACCACTTGTCTTCTTCTAAGATGAAAATTTGGTAAATCGCAACTCGGGGTCTGAGTCAGCGTTACGTAGATTCCTGCATTATCGATCTTTTTTGGTCGAAAGATGTCAAACAATCGAATCCCTAATTTTTGTCAACTCTGATTGCCTCACTCATTCATTAAGAATTAATGAAGCAACCACACTTGACGGTTTTTCATTTCTAAAGAAATCGTGAAAAAATATCACCACAGAATAACTTATTAATGTAAATATAATTTTTTTTATAAAAAATCTGTTGTCACAACTTTAAACTCGTTTTTCTCGAAACTACGTTTTTTAAATTTTGGGAAAGCACTGACTAAAAACTATTCAACCGATTTGGTTAAAAAATTTATCCACTATTTCAGACACACATAGCTAAATACCTAACCTATAAAACATTCAATTTTTTAATAATAAATTCATTTTTTTTAACAATTTCTCTTTAACAATTTTTTTTTAATATGCATATTATAGGTTAGTTCATTAGAATTAAGCTTACAGAATAATAATCTCTTTGAATTTTTTATTTCAGATGAATACGGAAGGCTGTGTGCTTCCCCGAAGCAACCCACTTTTTTTTCGAGAATTCTACTTTAACATAAAAAATCATAAACAAAATAATGTCAAATTCAGTAAAAAAAAATTTTTTTATATACTTCAATATACCAACAAAAAATATTTAAAATTTTCAAAACGGTCGCATTTAATTTTCTTATTTAAAAAATTCCTGAAATAATGTCGAAATTTCGGTCGTCACACCGGACTACTTCCTTTAAAAAGTAATCGATTTCCAAAGTCTAGTTTAATAGTTTATTTCTCAAAGCCATTAGTTCCAGCCTTTTAAAAACCCTTTGAAAGAAATTTGAGGGCTTACCTTCGTTCATGCATGTTGCAAAACTCAGCTTTGCCTTTCGCACTGCGTCAATGTCTTTCCAGTCAATTTTCCTTAGTAAAATATCTATAAACGAAATAAGATTGACAAAGTTTTTAAAATAATTTCTTATTTATCATTGAAAAAAAAAAAAAAAAACAACGTATAATGCTTTCTCATATATTTCAACTTAACTTTCAAAATTTCGTCAGTTTTCGTATTCGCAATTTCAAAATTATCCAACATTTCTTCACCGGATGAAAGACTATGTTCTTTGCCCCAATTTCCACACGCGTAATCGTAATAATTGTGGCAACGATCCGCATTTTGCATCATCCCCGAAAGAATCAAATTTGCTGCAGAGCAGTAATTTAAAAATTGTTATTTTGTTACAAGTTTCAAGAATTGTATATTTCAAAGATAAATTGTTGTAAATTAAATTTTACCTGCAGACTCGCAAGATCTTTTTGTATATTTCAATCCTGTTACCGATTTCGACCATGAAGGAACATTTAAGCAACGTTTCGCAGTTATTTGCATAATTAATGCAAAAACCACGAAGATCCTATAAATATATTGAAAAATAAAATAAAATACCAATCGTTGAGAGATTAGAAGACATTATTTTTATATATTTTCTAACCTTATGCCTGTCAACGTTTTCATTTCGATGCGCAATCACTCGTGGTCTCGATAACACTGAACACTCCGATTGTATCAAGTACTTGCTTTATATAAGGATTGTACTACTCGTTGTTACGAAATCTCGTTTTATCATTTTTTCCTCGCAAGAACGGCGTATCGGTGGAGGTCGGGGAAGGGAGAGTTAGAGCACGTGCGAAGGGACGAAAAGATGTAAAACCAATTGAGAGATTATTAAAGGAAGAAGCAGTGCGGATAAAGGATCAGGATAAATAGGAAGATTGGAACTGGATATGAATCTCCAGTTATACTGCAAGTATTGTAAAGATATTAAAAACAAATTATGGAAGTCTGAGCGAGGGTAAGATGTGGAAACATCGGTAGATTTTAAAAGAAAGGGTTCGAGGAGTGGCACTGCGGAATTTGTGGAGAAAAGAAGAAAGGACTTAGATCACATATATGAAATTGCAAAGTATCATTGATAAAGGAAATAAAGAAAGTTTGTGCGGGAAGTAAGGAGAAAGAAGAATGGAATTTAACGTTGATGGAGAAACTGAGAGGTACAATGTGATTGGTACTACAAATATTATTTAGAAGAACGAGAGGATAGGGACTGAGGGAGAAAAGATAGACAAGGTAATCGCAAAAGATAAAACCAAGATTGTTAAAGTAACAAATGATCTGTATGTAATAATATTTTACGTAATTGTAATAGGAAGAAGGAAAAATGGAGTGTACAATGCCGGAAGGTCGTATGTGGAAATAAATCAATCATACACGTGTCAGTTCGCAATTAAATAATGATATAACATGATAAATCAAAGTCCCCAAAGAATAAGATCGAAACGACGTTGTTTTATCATCTCCGCGTCGTAGATTATTCGATCGTATGTTTATCATTCTCAAACGTCTTTGTTTATCTTAAATTTGCAGTAAGTCCGCATTGATATTATAACATAAGAATATTGAGTCGAGATTTACGATAACAATAAGTCGTTAATTACAATAATTTTGTTACAAATGTTGAGAAATTTTTACATAAATAATGAATTACGGATACCATTGATAATTAAAAGCATCGAAATATTTATAAAGAAAGTCTGAATTTTTAGTACGCATCTTAATGTATTAAATCAACAACGTCATTTCAGAGTCAATCAATTAATAAGGTCTTGTATTAAAAATATAATAACATTAGCTGACGGAAATTAGTTATTATTCGTTTGAACGATATTTTTAACTCCCGACTGATCGACACGACAAATAAAATGGGAGATATATGCGTTTGGTATCGATTGAAATATCTCATCTCGAGTTTAATGTTTCTAATGTTCGTCAAGATTGATAAACATTTATTTACAACTTTCGTCACGGAATTTTTATGGCCTGAACGGATCGGTTTAGACTTTTGTTAAATAGACACGTTTTTTCTGACACGTGTCTGTTTAATCTTCTTCTCTCCGTTCCTTCTATCAACAAAAAGAAAAATAGGAGTTACGTATACAACCGATTATACAAGCATTTGCTTAGTATATTAAAAAGATTGCCAACAATTGATATCGTATCGTCATATAGATATCTGAAACTATTAATATGAGCGAAGTTGGTAACCAAATAGTCTGCCATAAAATGTGTTTACCTTCTTCGGTACATATGGTATGTACATAGATGAATAATGATAAACGTGATTCGTATAGCATCGATTGAATTGTCGTTTATTACAATAATTTACTCGTTGGTCGTACACACAATTTTAGATTGTGGGAAAAAAATCTACGAAAAAAATTATCCATGATAACGCTCGATGGAATAACAATAAAAAAAAATAGGATAATCTATCAGAAAAAATATGCATAATCGGAGCGAAATATTAAGCTAGTGTGCACGGTGTTAAAAAAATTCTGCAAAATTGAATCTTGCAAATTGCTTCCTAATTATTTTTACCACCTTTCTCTACGACGAAGCCAAAATCGATCAATCAATTTTCTCATATATCAGAGGCGGCTTTGTGAGTTAGAAAATAACGAGGAAGTAATTTAAAAGTTCCTACTCTGCCTTTTCAACAATATTTCCAATTGTGCGTCTAGGAGAAAAACGTAAACGAGGGGATGTCTTATGGGGGAAGCCCAGGAGGGATGTCAATACGTTTAATCTACCTCCGTGATATGCGCAGCTTAAAATGATATTATAATCTATACCGGATGATAATAAAAATTTCGTATAGTCCTGTATCATCAATCAAGTATTATCTCTAAATTATTATATTTGGAATGTTATTCATGGAATGGTTAATAAATAAAAGTATTTGCGGTGGTGTACGATGACTGAGCCGTTTGACGTCTCACGTAAACTTATGTCACGTGACATATCGTATAAAGCTGTACATGTGTATATAGTATGTCACATGACATATCGCGCACAGCCAAATATGACATTAGGTAATTAAGTAGCCAAATAGTCTGACGTAAAATGTTTAATGGAGTAAAATACACCCGAAAAAAATTCTATAGAAAATCTTAACTAAAAATAGTACATGAGTTATGTCGTTCAGAAAAATATTGACTGTCGGGCTCCATTCTCGATTCCGTCTCGGATTATTTTTTTCTGCGCGTGACAACAGCACTTGTCCAGATTTAAGAGGCAAGTTATGTAATCCCACAAGTGTATAGCTATTCACGTTAATATCACATGATATATTGGAAACAGCTGTACGCGTGTATGTTACATAACATGATGTTCACACCTGGACACGTGTATGTCGTACTACACAGAAAGAAATAGTCCAGGATGGAGTCTAAGATGAAGCCCGGGCAGTCTAGGAGAGAGTCGAGGATGGTATTTGATTAGATTTCATTATCGATCCTGGACTTGATCCCGGACTATTTTTAAATAGACATATATATAGAAACGACAAATAAAATATCACGTCGTTCATATCGATATCGCAATTTTTTTTCGATGTATAAAATTTTTTAAAGCTCTATTATATTGGGTCTGGGAAAAAGTTCGTGGCGTTTTTTTAGTAAAATTCAACTGGTTTTCTTATAGTGTGAAAATGAATTCATTTAAACCAAATATACTCCATTATTATCGACAATGTTTCGCCATTTTTCGGGTAGAGCCATGATGCCATCGGTGAAGAACTTCTGTGGTTTCTGGTTGAAAAACTGAATCAAGTGGTTTTCTCACCCTTCTTTTGAAAGCAGCTTAATTCCATTGAGAGAGTTCTGCAGAGATCGGAATAAGTGATAGTCAGAGGCTGCTATGTTTGGACTATAGGGTGGATGCATCAAAACTTCCCAACCAAGCTCCCGCAATTTTTGACGGGTCATCAAAGAAGTGAGTGGTCGGGCGTTCTCATGATGGAAGACAACATCTTTCCTATTAATCAATTCGGGCCGTTTTCTTTCAATTGCTTGGCGTAATCTCCCTAGTTGTCCACAGTAGAGTTGAGAATCAATCGTCTGACCAACTGGAAGTAGCTCATGGTGGATGATCCCCTTCCAGTCCCACCACACACACAGCATCAAATTTTTTCGCCGTCAATCCTGGCTTCGCGAACGCTTGTGACGACTCACCATCCCCTGTGCACCATCTTTGACGCTTCCGTTTGTCGTACGTGATCCATTTTTCATCACCGGTTATGACACGTTTCAGAAATGGCTCGATTTCATTGGGGTTCAGCAGCGCATCGCAAATGTTAATTCGGTCTATCATGTTTTTCGCCCTCAACTCATGAGGAACATACATCGAGCTTCTTTTTATAGCCAGCTTTGTGTAAATGGTTCAAAACAGTTTTGTGGTTAATGCCTAACTCCATACCAATATCGACACTGCTGATATGCTTATCTTGCTGGAATTTTTCAAGAATTTCATCAGCTTTTTCAGTGATTCGACGACCAGAGCGTGACTCATCTTTCACATAAAAATTACCAGAACGAAAGCGAGCGAACCATTTCCGCGCAGCAGATTTTGATTAAGTACCTTCGCCGTACACACCACAAATTTTTTTACAAGCCTGCCCAGCGTTGTTCTCTTTATCGTAATAATATTGCAAAATATAGCGCAATTTTTCATTACTTTTATCCATTTTTAAACGCAAACAACTTTCCAACCACTGCACCAATTTCGATGTTTATACACTCAAAGAAACGCTCGAAGTGTCACCTTTCCAACGAGTGTTTCGTGGTGTCGCTGCGATCTGTGTTTCCTGACTTATTTGCAATTGATGCCATCTATAGGGAAAAACGCCACGAACTTTTTCCTAGATCCAATAATATACGAGATATCTTGATTCGATCATAAATTGCGCACTTTCGAGACCTGGAAATTAAGTCCCAGTCTGCTGTCGGTCGATATCTCAACTTGAATTGCGGTATTTGAATTTTTTCTTCTTTCTTCTTTCGGATTTAAACATCTAAACATGTTCTCCTGGATATATCGGAGAACGAGAATCTTTTAATTTACTGTAACTATTAATTCTCCACTGTCAGACAGATAACAAAGAGTACGCTTGACACAGTCATCTTCGATTACTCTTTTGAGGACGATTGTGCAGACTTGCGTCGATTAAGATGTGTTCGGAATAAAAAAAATTGTAGCTTTTATGGGTGGAGGTTTCATGGCCCCCAACATCCCTCCGGGGCTTCACCAGTGGAACCCCCGCTCTCCTTGTTTGCGTCTTTTCGCTGAGACACACATTTCACAGTTGAGAATGTAAAAAATATTCATAAAAAACAAGACTTGTAAGGAAGTAAATTGCACATTACTTCCTCTTGATTCTCGCCAATCCATAGATTTTTCCCGACGGGAAATGATTATCTCAATTCTAATTACCTCATAGAGCAAGTAGTATTAAAATTCTCAATTTTATTGAAAATTTGATAAAATTGAAAATCTGATAAAATTGAAAATCTGATAAAATTGAAAATCTGATAAAATTGAAAATCTGATAAAATTGAAAATCTGATAAAATCTAAACGTCTTAATCGATTCTCACCAAATTCAAGATCTAGTATCCTTCCACCCTAGATAATTTGTATGATAAGTTTCAGTTTGATAGATCAACGTTTACGAAAGTCAAAGCAAAAGTACTTTTTTTAATCGAAAAATTACTAAAATTCGTGGTTCAACAAAATCTCGATTGATTTATCCTAAACTCAATGCCGAACAACCTTGTCCCTTGATCTAATCTTGTAGAAAGTTTTAACTCGATAGCTAAAAATTTACGAAAGCAAGAGAGCGTACATCCTTTTTTCAAAAAATTCAAACAACCATAAAATGAGACACCCGTTAGCGTATTAGCCGAAAATTATAGCAAACTGACGGTGGTTGCGATCCGACACGTGTACAAAGTTTCATGATGATCGAGTAAATCCATTCTCGAGTTATATCCATTGCAAGTTCATCGCACACACACGCACTGATATTTTTTTTCAATATGATTTCTCGACGTTTTGCGATTTTTTTAAGTACTCTGATATCAAAATCTCGAGATAATTTTTTTACACAAAAACATAGCTGCCTCTATGAGAAAGCACAAAGCCTGTTGAGTCGAAACTTTCATATTGCTCTCTCGTTATTTTCTAACAGTCACAAAGTTACCTTTGATATATGAGAAAATTGATTGTTCAATTTTGTCTTCGATATACAGGGTGGCCGATTTATCTGAAGACATTGAAATATTTCGAAAACTACGCATCGGATCAAAAAAAGTTCTGAATAAAATTTTTTCGCCTGGAATAGGGTCATCCAATGATACCAGAGTCAACTTTGAAATCGTAAATAGGAACCCCCATTTATGGGGAATCCATTGATTTGACTTTATTGTTGATATTAAATTGTCTCACACATAGCGCTGCAATCGAAAGCATGTATTCATTTATCAATAAGTTAACAACCACTTTTAGCGTTACCCAGAAACATTTAGAATCTTTTCCTCGTAAAAGTTCCTATTGTAATAGTTGTCGATCGTTTTCGCTGAATCACTGGCCGAAAAATATACCATTTTTAGCGTGAATGTATATAAGACAGTTTTAATTCGGCACGTGTACCGCGTTTCTTGATATTTTTTCCTTTATAATTCCATTTGCTTATGGATGACAAGACAAACAATATCCCGAATGCCTGCGTATCTCTGAGCATTCAAGTGTATTTAATAGCTTAAATAGAACTAGCGTTCTGTCTACGTCCTTGGTTTCATAGGCAAACAAAGGCTTCTTAAAAAATTATAAGCGAATAAATTCCACTGGCGATAAATCAATCATACGAAAGTACAGATGTCGACTGAAGGTGAAAAACGCGTAACGTTAACGATAAGAATGAGGCAATTGTGCGAATAACGATGCTGTACATTTTTTTGGCAAGGTAAGGTCCGTGATATTGTTTAAGTATCAAATGTCAAAACAATTGAATGCATCACATTTCCGGTTGTATTAAAATACTTTGGTTTTATAGATCAACGTTACAGTTACGAAAAAAGGGTGCAAATTTGAAATTTGTATTTTGTTTCCTCGTGATTCTCATTCACCCACAGATTCCCATTTACGAGTTTTCTCAATTCTGGCTTCCTCTCGGAGGAAATTTTCTTTTGTGAATGTGCGTTTCATGGATTCGTTTCAAAGTACAAACATTTAGTCGTAAACATTTTCAAAATTGCAAGTTTAAGTTTCGGCTGGATAGGTGAAAGAACTCGAAAGTTGAACGTAGTTGGTTTATTTAAAACAAATAATAAATAATTTACTAAAATTGCAATATTTCATTAAATCGAAACTCGTTGATCGATTTTCATAAAATTTAAGACCAACCGATCTTATTCCCTGACTAATTTGTATGCCAAATTTCAGTTTTATATAAAAAAATTTACGGAAATTAGAGCGAAGAACGATTTCTTCAAAATTCAAAATACGTATAATTTTTTGTAACGTAAGATTCCTACCAAACTCAATGATAATAACATGCTTGTCTCCTAGCCTATTTTTTGTAGGAAAACCTTAAACTCGGTAGATCAAAATTTACCAATGTAGAGAGATCACACCCTTTGTTCGATCATTTCAAACTACTATAAAATGAGACACCCGTTAGTGATTAGCTTTGTAATACTCGTGTGCAAAGTTTTAGGCAAAACGATCAACCTGTTCACGAAATACAGCTATTTCAATATTCAAAGCTCACCGCACACACATTTTGAAACATTTCAAGTACATTGTCATAAAAATTTCGAAATCAAAGCTCTGTGAGAAAGCAAAATGAACTACAAATCGTCAGATGTATTAATTATAAAGAATACCTTAGGAATTGAGGGGTTTAGGAAAAAATAAAATGTTTCATCAAAAAAGTGCCTTACCCTTGATTTACGTGGATTTCTGTCGTTTAATACTGTCATTGTAATTCATTTGTCTTTTACTCTCAAATAAAGGTAATCAGAGCCTGTTGGAATTACCGAAGTAAGAAAAATACAAATAATTTTTGCCATTCGTTATTACAAATTGTAAGGTGATACTCACGGCATTTACATGGATAACGTATAAAGCACCAGGCTTAGTCGGAGAGGTACTTGACCGTCTGTAATAATAAAGAATCATACATATTTAATTAAAATTATGAAAATCAATGCCTCGAGTCATGTGTTTCCTTCACAGCTGAATTGTCACGTTCTTTTTATTCCGACAGCTGTGATAATCCATAGATTGCCCTCTTTTTCTTGAAACTCCTTTTCTTCGTTAATTCTGCTGATTATATATTATACAAAAACGAGACCCGGGCTTACGCACGCTCATATAATCGTGTCCGCAAGAATGAAATTTTATATGAATTTTATAAAAATATTTCCCTAAAGGGTATAATAGTTTTTATATGCAAGGTATGAGTGTTTAGCGTACAGGGCTTGCCATGTATGTAGGATCTGCTATCACTCCTTATCTTTGGAGCGCATTTATCCGACATTTTTATCTATTGGATCGTGTGTATTTATTATACCATATAGGTCTCTTTTAGGTGTCAACTCTCGGTAACTCAACTGCTGGACTTCGTAATTGTCGAATAGGTCAGCTGTTGGACTTGGAAGATGTTCGTATTGAGAAGCTCAGAAGTATCAGGCTCGGTCCTTGGAGTGGTGTTGTTCGTATGCTCCTTCGTTTGTTGGCTAGGTGGTCCTCCTTTGGCTGCTTAGCTGGTCTTCCTTTGGCTTGCTGGCTGGTCCTGGATGTTGGTGAGACACTGTGGACAGAAAAACTACTCCTCGATCGTCGAGTTTCGTGTTCTTTTATACCCGCTTTTCCCACTCTTCTTCCATGTTCTTGGTATATCTATATTTGGTAGTCGTCCTGTAGCCCATCTCCTGTAGACCATTTCTTCTTAATTCATACTTCTGATGATCGTATTTAACGTATCTCTTGAGAATTTCTTTTTGTACATATTTTGATACTATAGGAGTACGTGTGATTGCTGTTGAACTTCCTGGAATTTCTATCTTTAGTAGTGTTGGTTGTATGTATTACAGGTCGCTCTGGCTGTATATGTAGGGCATACTACGGTTTACTACTCTATGTTTATATTTTATAGTAGATGAGCCTGATGCTTCGCTGTGTGTGTGTCGTATTCTAGTATCGTGTATATGAGACGATCCTCAAAGTTCTTTTTGCATTCAAAAGATGACAGAAAAACAAAGAAAATGCGACTAGGCTCATCCCGATATTACAATTTTTCGATCCGAGAGCGCAGATTGTGTGTCACCTCCAAAATAACATTTTTCACCTAACTGAAAAATCGATTATCTTTCGCAAAAAAATTGAAAAAAATTATTCTACGGTTCTAAATTCAGGGAAATTGATGTATTATCAAGCCTTGTTCGTTAGAAAGCCAAAGAGCAGCGGAAACAATGGTTATTAGCGAGGAAACAACAGATATCGTCATTTCAATAAACGTAAAGAAGGTGGTTTTTGGTTAACTCGGTTTTTTGCGATTTTCTCAGCTCCTGTTGGAGATATCGCAAATCCACGGCCAGATTCGTGATCAGCGCGGCGAAATACATCAGATAACGTCCATCCCATGTGGGAAATATCCCAAAAATCGTTTTTCGGGTTTTTCTCGGCTCCTGTAGGAGATAGAGCGAAAAGGAGCTTAATTCGTGATCCTTGATTTTCCCTGATTTTGGTAGTCGTAAAAAAGGTCATAACTTTTGAATCGTTCGACCGATCCTTAAAATTCCTTTTGCATTCGAAAGAGCACAGAAAAACAAAGAAAATGCGACTAGGCTCATCCCGATATTTCAATTTTTCGATCCGAGAGCGCAGATTGTGTGTCACCTCCAAAATAACAGTTTTCACCCAACTAAAAAATCGATTATCTTTCGCAAATAAATTAAAAAAAATTATTCTACGGTTCTAAATGCAAGGAAATTGATGTATTATCAAGCCTTGTTCGTTAGAAAGGCAAAGCGCAGCGGAAACAGTCGATATTAGCGAGAAAAGATCGATATAGTGATTTTTGTAAACGTAAAGCAGGTGGTTTTTGGTTAACTCGGTTTTTTGCGATTTTCTCAGCTCCTGTTGGAGATATCATAAATCCACGGCAAGATTCGTGATCAGCGCGGCGAAATACATCAGATAACGTCCATCCCATGTGGGAAATATCCCAAAAATCGTTTTTCGCGTTTTTCTCGGCTCCTGTAGGAGATAGAGCGAAAAGGAGCTTAATTCGTGATCCTTGATTTTCCCTGATTTTGGTAGTCGTAAAAAAGGTCATAACTTTTGAATCGTTCGACCGATCCTTAAAATTCCTTTTGCATTCGAAAGAGCACAGAAAAACAAAGAAAATGCGACTAGGCTCATCCCGATATTTCAATTTTTCGATCCGAGAGCGCAGATTGTGTGTCACCTCCAAAATAACAGTTTTCACCCAACTAAAAAATCGATTATCTTTCGCAAATAAATTAAAAAAAATTATTCTACGGTTCTAAATGCAAGGAAATTTATGTATTATCAAGCCTTGTTCGTTAGAAAGGCAAAGCGCAGCGGAAACAGTCGATATTAGCGAGAAAACGATCGATATCGTGATTTTTGTAAACGTAAAGCAGGTGGTTTTTGGTTAACTCAGTTTTTTGCGATTTTCTCAGCTCCTGTTGGAGATATCGCAAATCCACGGCCAGATTCGTGATCAGCGCGGCGAAATACATCAGATAACGTTCATCCCATGTGGGAAATATCCCAAAAATCGTTTTTTGCGTTTTTCTCGGCTCCTGTGGGAGATAGAGCAAAAAGGGGCTTAATACAGGATCCTTGATTTCCCCTGATTTTGTTAATAGATGAAAAGGCCATAACTTTTGAATGGTTCAACCGATCCTTAAAATTCTTTTCGCATTCGAAAGAGCACAGAAAAACAAAGAAAATGCGACTAGGCTCATCCCTATATTTCAATTTTTCGATCCGAGAGCGCAGATTGTGTGTCACCTCCAAAATAACATTTTTCACCTTACTAAAAAATCGATTATCTTCCGCAAAAAAATTAAAAAAAATTATTCTACGGTTCTAAATGCATGGAAATTGATGTATTATCAAGCCTTGTTCGTTAGAAAGTCAAAGCGCAGCGGAAACAGTCGATATTAGCGAGAAAACGATCGATATCGTGATTTTTGTAAACGTAAAGCAGGTGGTTTTTGGTTAATCCGGTTTTTTGCGATTTTCTCAGCTCCTGTTGGAGATATCATAAATCCACGGCAAGATTCGTGATCAGCGCGGCGAAATACATCAGATAACGTCCATCCCATGTGGGAAATATCCCAAAAATCGTTTTTCGCGTTTTTCTCGGCTCCTGTAGGAGATAGAGCGAAAAGGAGCTTAATTCGTGATCCTTGATTTTCCCTGATTTTGGTAGTCGTAAAAAAGGTCATAACTTTTGAATCGTTCGACCGATCCTTAAAATTCCTTTTGCATTCGAAAGAGCACAGAAAAACAAAGAAAATGCGACTAGGCTCATCCCGATATTTCAATTTTTCGATCCGAGAGCGCAGATTGTGTGTCACCTCCAAAATAACAGTTTTCACCCAACTAAAAAATCGATTATCTTTCGCAAATAAATTAAAAAAAATTATTCTACGGTTCTAAATGCAAGGAAATTGATGTATTATCAAGCCTTGTTCGTTAGAAAGGCAAAGCGCAGCGGAAACAGTCGATATTAGCGAGAAAACGATCGATATCGTGATTTTTGTAAACGTAAAGCAGGTGGTTTTTGGTTAACTCGGTTTTTTGCGATTTTCTCAGCTCCTGTTGGAGATATCGCAAATCCACGGCCAGATTCGTGATCAGCGCGGCGAAATACATCAGATAACGTTCATCCCATGTGGGAAATATCCCAAAAATCGTTTTTCGCGTTTTTCTCGGCTCCTGTAGGAGATAGAGCGAAAAGGAGCTTAATTCGTGATCCTTGATTTTCCCTGATTTTGGTAGTAGTAAAAAAGGTCATAACTTTTGAATCGTTCGACCGATCCTTAAAATTCCTTTTGCATTCGAAAGAGCACAGAAAAACAAAGAAAATGCGACTAGGCTCATCCCGATATTTCAATTTTTCGATCCGAGAGCGCAGATTGTGTGTCACCTCCAAAATAACAGTTTTCACCCAACTAAAAAATCGATTATCTTTCGCAAATAAATTAAAAAAAATTATTCTACGGTTCTAAATGCAAGGAAATTGATGTATTATCAAGCCTTGTTCGTTAGAAAGGCAAAGCGCAGCGGAAACAGTCGATATTAGCGAGAAAACGATCGATATCGTGATTTTTGTAAACGTAAAGCAGGTGGTTTTTGGTTAACTCGGTTTTTTGCGATTTTCTCAGCTCCTGTTGGAGATATCGCAAATCCACGGCCAGATTCGTGATCAGCGCGGCGAAATACATCAGATAACGTCCATCCCATGTGGGAAATATCCCAAAAATCGTTTTTCGCGTTTTTCTCGGCTCCTGTGGGAGATAGAGCGAAAAGGGGCTTAATACAGGATCCTTGAATTCCCCTGATTTTGGTAGTCGTAAAAAGGTCATAACTTTTGAATCGTTCGACCGATCCTTAAAATTCCTTTTGCATTCGAAAGAGCACAGAAAAACAAAGAAAATGCGACTAGGCTCATCCCGATATTTCAATTTTTCGATCCGAGAGCGCAGATTGTGTGTCACCTCCAAAATAACAGTTTTCACCCAACTAAAAAATCGATTATCTTTCGCAAATAAATTGAAAAAAATTATTTTACGGTTCTAAATGCAAGGAAATTGATGTATTATCAAGCCTTGTTCGTTAGAAAGGCAAAGCGCAGCGGAAACAGTCGATATTAGCGAGAAAACGATCGATATCGTGATTTTTGTAAACGTAAAGCAGGTGGTTTTTGGTTAACTCGGTTTTTTGCGATTTTCTCAGCTCCTGTTTGAGATATCGCAAATCCACGGCCAGATTCGTGATCAGCGCGGCGAAATACATCAGATAACGTTCATCCCATGTGGGAAATATCCCAAAAATCGTTTTTTGCGTTTTTCTCGGCTCCTGTGGGAGATAGAGCGAAAAGGGGCTTAATACAGGATCCTTGATTTCCCCTGATTTTGTTAATAGATGAAAAGGCCATAACTTTTGAATGGTTCAACCGATCCTTAAAATTCTTTTCGCATTCGAAAGAGCACAGAAAAACAAAGAAAATGCGACTAGGCTCATCCCTATATTTCAATTTTTCGATCCGAGAGCGCAGATTGTGTGTCACCTCCAAAATAACATTTTTCACCTTACTAAAAAATCGAATATCTTTCGCAAAAAAATTAAAAAAAATTATTCTACGGTTCTAAATGCATGGAAATTGATGTATTATCAAGCCTTGTTCGTTAGAAAGTCAAAGCGCAGCGGAAACAGTCGATATTAGCGAGAAAACGATCGATATCGTGATTTTTGTAAACGTAAAGCAGGTGGTTTTTGGTTAATCCGGTTTTTTGCGATTTTCTCAGCTCCTGTTGGAGATATCGCAAATCCACGGCCAGATTCGTGATCAGCGCGGCGAAATACATCAGATAACGTACATCCCATGTGGGAAATATCCCAAAAATCGTTTTTCGCGTTTTTCTCGGCTCCTGTAGGAGATAGAGCGAAAAGGAGCTTAATTCGTGATCCTTGATTTTCCCTGATTTTGGTAGTCGTAAAAAAGGTCATAACTTTTGAATCGTTCGACCGATCCTTAAAATTCCTTTTGCATTCGAAAGAGCACAGAAAAACAAAGAAAATGCGACTAGGCTCATCCCGATATTTCAATTTTTCGATCCGAGAGCGCAGATTGTGTGTCACCTCCAAAATAACAGTTTTCACCCAACTAAAAAATCGATTATCTTTCGCAAATAAATTAAAAAAAATTATTCTACGGTTCTAAATGCAAGGAAATTGATGTATTATCAAGCCTTGTTCGTTAGAAAGGCAAAGCGCAGCGGAAACAGTCGATATTAGCGACAAAACGATCGATATCGTGATTTTTGTAAACGTAAAGCAGGTGGTTTTTGGTTAACTCGGTTTTTTGCGATTTTCTCAGCTCCTGTTGGAGATATCATAAATCCACGGCAAGATTCGTGATCAGCGCGGCGAAATACATCAGATAACGTCCATCCCATGTGGGAAATATCCCAAAAATCGTTTTTCGCGTTTTTCTCGGCTCCTGTAGGAGATAGAGCGAAAAGGAGCTTAATTCGTGATCCTTGATTTTCCCTGATTTTGGTAGTCGTAAAAAAGGTCATAACTTTTGAATCGTTCGACCGATCCTTAAAATTCCTTTTGCATTCGAAAGAGCACAGAAAAACAAAGAAAATGCGACTAGGCTCATCCCGATATTTCAATTTTTCGATCCGAGAGCGCAGATTGTGTGTCACCTCCAAAATAACAGTTTTCACCCAACTAAAAAATCGATTATCTTTCGCAAATAAATTAAAAAAAATTATTCTACGGTTCTAAATGCAAGGAAATTGATGTATTATCAAGCCTTGTTCGTTAGAAAGGCAAAGCGCAGCGGAAACAGTCGATATTAGCGACAAAACGATCGATATCGTGATTTTTGTAAACGTAAAGCAGGTGGTTTTTGGTTAACTCGGTTTTTTGCGATTTTCTCAGCTCCTGTTGGAGATATCATAAATCCACGGCAAGATTCGTGATCAGCGCGGCGAAATACATCAGATAACGTCCATCCCATGTGGGAAATATCCCAAAAATCGTTTTTCGCGTTTTTCTCGGCTCCTGTAGGAGATAGAGCGAAAAGGAGCTTAATTCGTGATCCTTGATTTTCCCTGATTTTGGTAGTCGTAAAAAAGGTCATAACTTTTGAATCGTTCGACCGATCCTTAAAATTCCTTTTGCATTCGAAAGAGCACAGAAAAACAAAGAAAATGCGTCTAGGCTCATCCCGATATTTCAATTTTTCGATCCGAGAGCGCAGATTGTGTGTCACCTCCAAAATAACAGTTTTCACCCAACTAAAAAATCGATTATCTTTCGCAAATAAATTGAAAAAAATTATTCTACGGTTCTAAATGCAAGGAAATTTATGTATTATCAAGCCTTGTTCGTTAGAAAGGCAAAGCGCAGCGGAAACAGTCGATATTAGCGAGAAAACGATCGATATCGTGATTTTTGTAAACGTAAAGCAGGTGGTTTTTGGTTAACTCAGTTTTTTGCGATTTTCTCAGCTCCTGTTGGAGATATCGCAAATCCACGGCCAGATTCGTGATCAGCGCGGCGAAATACATCAGATAACGTTCATCCCATGTGGGAAATATCCCAAAAATCGTTTTTTGCGTTTTTCTCGGCTCCTGTGGGAGATAGAGCAAAAAGGGGCTTAATACAGGATCCTTGATTTCCCCTGATTTTGTTAATAGATGAAAAGGCCCTAACTTTTGAATGGTTCAACCGATCCTTAAAATTCTTTTCGCATTCGAAAGAGCACAGAAAAACAAAGAAAATGCGACTAGGCTCATCCCTATATTTCAATTTTTCGATCCGAGAGCGCAGATTGTGTGTCACCTCCAAAATAACATTTTTCACCTTACTAAAAAATCGATTATCTTCCGCAAAAAAATTAAAAAAAATTATTCTACGGTTCTAAATGCATGGAAATTGATGTATTATCAAGCCTTGTTCGTTAGAAAGTCAAAGCGCAGCGGAAACAGTCGATATTAGCGAGAAAACGATCGATATCGTGATTTTTGTAAACGTAAAGCAGGTGGTTTTTGGTTAATCCGGTTTTTTGCGATTTTCTCAGCTCCTGTTGGAGATATCATAAATCCACGGCAAGATTCGTGATCAGCGCGGCGAAATACATCAGATAACGTCCATCCCATGTGGGAAATATCCCAAAAATCGTTTTTCGCGTTTTTCTCGGCTCCTGTAGGAGATAGAGCGAAAAGGAGCTTAATTCGTGATCCTTGATTTTCCCTGATTTTGGTAGTCGTAAAAAAGGTCATAACTTTTGAATCGTTCGACCGATCCTTAAAATTCCTTTTGCATTCGAAAGAGCACAGAAAAACAAAGAAAATGCGACTAGGCTCATCCCGATATTTCAATTTTTCGATCCGAGAGCGCAGATTGTGTGTCACCTCCAAAATAACAGTTTTCACCCAACTAAAAAATCGATTATCTTTCGCAAATAAATTTAAAAAAATTATTCTACGGTTCTAAATGCAAGGAAATTGATGTATTATCAAGCCTTGTTCGTTAGAAAGGCAAAGCGCAGCGGAAACAGTCGATATTAGCGAGAAAACGATCGATATCGTGATTTTTGTAAACGTAAAGCAGGTGGTTTTTGGTTAACTCGGTTTTTTGCGATTTTCTCAGCTCCTGTTGGAGATATCGCAAATCCACGGCCAGATTCGTGATCAGCGCGGCGAAATACATCAGATAACGTCCATCCCATGTGGGAAATATCCCAAAAATCGTTTTTCGCGTTTTTCTCGGCTCCTGTGGGAGATAGAGCGAAAAGGGGCTTAATACAGGATCCTTGAATTCCCCTGATTTTGGTAGTCGTAAAAAAGGTCATAACTTTTGAATCGTTCGACCGATCCTTAAAATTCCTTTTGCATTCGAAAGAGCACAGAAAAACAAAGAAAATGCGACTAGGCTCATCCCGATATTTCAATTTTTCGATCCGAGAGCGCAGATTGTGTGTCACCTCCAAAATAACAGTTTTCACCCAACTAAAAAATCGATTATCTTTCGCAAATAAATTGAAAAAAATTATTTTACGGTTCTAAATGCAAGGAAATTGATGTATTATCAAGCCTTGTTCGTTAGAAAGGCAAAGCGCAGCGGAAACAGTCGATATTAGCGAGAAAACGATCGATATCGTGATTTTTGTAAACGTAAAGCAGGTGGTTTTTGGTTAACTCGGTTTTTTGCGATTTTCTCAGCTCCTGTTTGAGATATCGCAAATCCACGGCCAGATTCGTGATCAGCGCGGCGAAATACATCAGATAACGTTCATCCCATGTGGGAAATATCCCAAAAATCGTTTTTCGCGTTTTTCTCGGCTCCTGTAGGAGATAGAGCGAAAAGGAGCTTAATTCGTGATCCTTGATTTTCCCTGATTTTGGTAGTCGTAAAAAAGGTCATAACTTTTGAATCGTTCGACCGATCCTTAAAATTCCTTTTGCATTCGAAAGAGCACAGAAAAACAAAGAAAATGCGACTAGGCTCATCCCGATATTTCAATTTTTCGATCCGAGAGCGCAGATTGTGTGTCACCTCCAAAATAACAGTTTTCACCCAACTAAAAAATCGATTATCTTTCGCAAATAAATTAAAAAAAATTATTCTACGGTTCTAAATGCAAGGAAATTGATGTATTATCAAGCCTTGTTCGTTAGAAAGGCAAAGCGCAGCGGAAACAGTCGATATTAGCGAGAAAACGATCGATATCGTGATTTTTGTAAACGTAAAGCAGGTGGTTTTTGGTTAACTCGGTTTTTTGCGATTTTCTCAGCTCCTGTTGGAGATATCGCAAATCCACGGCCAGATTCGTGATCAGCGCGGCGAAATACATCAGATAACGTCCATCCCATGTGGGAAATATCCCAAAAATCGTTTTTCGCGTTTTTCTCGGCTCCTGTGGGAGATAGAGCGAAAAGGGGCTTAATACAGGATCCTTGAATTCCCCTGATTTTGGTAGTCGTAAAAAAGGTCATAACTTTTGAATCGTTCGACCGATCCTTAA
This sequence comes from Cylloceria caligata, assembly GCA_963942595.1. NCBI lineage: Eukaryota > Metazoa > Arthropoda > Insecta > Hymenoptera > Ichneumonidae > Cylloceria > Cylloceria caligata. Next base: position 4,175,251 of record OZ012707.1, on the reverse strand, counting down.
AATTCCTTTTGCATTCGAAAGAGCACAGAAAAACAAAGAAAATGCGACTAGGCTCATCCCGATATTTCAATTTTTCGATCCGAGAGCGCAGATTGTGTGTCACCTCCAAAATAACAGTTTTCACCCAACTAAAAAATCGATTATCTTTCGCAAATAAATTGAAAAAAATTATTTTACGGTTCTAAATGCAAGGAAATTGATGTATTATCAAGCCTTGTTCGTTAGAAAGGCAAAGCGCAGCGGAAACAGTCGATATTAGCGAGAAAACGATCGATATCGTGATTTTTGTAAACGTAAAGCAGGTGGTTTTTGGTTAACTCGGTTTTTTGCGATTTTCTCAGCTCCTGTTTGAGATATCGCAAATCCACGGCCAGATTCGTGATCAGCGCGGCGAAATACATCAGATAACGTTCATCCCATGTGGGAAATATCCCAAAAATCGTTTTTTGCGTTTTTCTCGGCTCCTGTGGGAGATAGAGCGAAAAGGGGCTTAATACAGGATCCTTGATTTCCCCTGATTTTGTTAATAGATGAAAAGGCCATAACTTTTGAATGGTTCAACCGATCCTTAAAATTCTTTTCGCATTCGAAAGAGCACAGAAAAACAAAGAAAATGCGACTAGGCTCATCCCTATATTTCAATTTTTCGATCCGAGAGCGCAGATTGTGTGTCACCTCCAAAATAACATTTTTCACCTTACTAAAAAATCGAATATCTTTCGCAAAAAAATTAAAAAAAATTATTCTACGGTTCTAAATGCATGGAAATTGATGTATTATCAAGCCTTGTTCGTTAGAAAGGCAAAGCGCAGCGGAAACAGTCGATATTAGCGAGAAAACGATCGATATCGTGATTTTTGTAAACGTAAAGCAGGTGGTTTTTGGTTAACTCGGTTTTTTGCGATTTTCTCAGCTCCTGTTGGAGATATCGCAAATCCACGGCCAGATTCGTGATCAGCGCGGCGAAATACATCAGATAACGTCCATCCCATGTGGGAAATATCCCAAAAATCGTTTTTCGCGTTTTTCTCGGCTCCTGTGGGAGATAGAGCGAAAAGGGGCTTAATACAGGATCCTTGAATTCCCCTGATTTTGGTAGTCGTAAAAAAGGTCATAACTTTTGAATCGTTCGACCGATCCTTAAAATTCCTTTTGCATTCGAAAGAGCACAGAAAAACAAAGAAAATGCGACTAGGCTCATCCCGATATTTCAATTTTTCGATCCGAGAGCGCAGATTGTGTGTCACCTCCAAAATAACAGTTTTCACCCAACTAAAAAATCGATTATCTTTCGCAAATAAATTGAAAAAAATTATTTTACGGTTCTAAATGCAAGGAAATTGATGTATTATCAAGCCTTGTTCGTTAGAAAGGCAAAGCGCAGCGGAAACAGTCGATATTAGCGAGAAAACGATCGATATCGTGATTTTTGTAAACGTAAAGCAGGTGGTTTTTGGTTAACTCGGTTTTTTGCGATTTTCTCAGCTCCTGTTTGAGATATCGCAAATCCACGGCCAGATTCGTGATCAGCGCGGCGAAATACATCAGATAACGTTCATCCCATGTGGGAAATATCCCAAAAATCGTTTTTTGCGTTTTTCTCGGCTCCTGTGGGAGATAGAGCGAAAAGGGGCTTAATACAGGATCCTTGATTTCCCCTGATTTTGTTAATAGATGAAAAGGCCATAACTTTTGAATGGTTCAACCGATCCTTAAAATTCTTTTCGCATTCGAAAGAGCACAGAAAAACAAAGAAAATGCGACTAGGCTCATCCCTATATTTCAATTTTTCGATCCGAGAGCGCAGATTGTGTGTCACCTCCAAAATAACATTTTTCACCTTACTAAAAAATCGAATATCTTTCGCAAAAAAATTAAAAAAAATTATTCTACGGTTCTAAATGCATGGAAATTGATGTATTATCAAGCCTTGTTCGTTAGAAAGTCAAAGCGCAGCGGAAACAGTCGATATTAGCGAGAAAACGATCGATATCGTGATTTTTGTAAACGTAAAGCAGGTGGTTTTTGGTTAATCCGGTTTTTTGCGATTTTCTCAGCTCCTGTTGGAGATATCGCAAATCCACGGCCAGATTCGTGATCAGCGCGGCGAAATACATCAGATAACGTACATCCCATGTGGGAAATATCCCAAAAATCGTTTTTCGCGTTTTTCTCGGCTCCTGTAGGAGATAGAGCGAAAAGGAGCTTAATTCGTGATCCTTGATTTTCCCTGATTTTGGTAGTCGTAAAAAAGGTCATAACTTTTGAATCGTTCGACCGATCCTTAAAATTCCTTTTGCATTCGAAAGAGCACAGAAAAACAAAGAAAATGCGACTAGGCTCATCCCGATATTTCAATTTTTCGATCCGAGAGCGCAGATTGTGTGTCACCTCCAAAATAACAGTTTTCACCCAACTAAAAAATCGATTATCTTTCGCAAATAAATTAAAAAAAATTATTCTACGGTTCTAAATGCAAGGAAATTGATGTATTATCAAGCCTTGTTCGTTAGAAAGGCAAAGCGCAGCGGAAACAGTCGATATTAGCGACAAAACGATCGATATCGTGATTTTTGTAAACGTAAAGCAGGTGGTTTTTGGTTAACTCGGTTTTTTGCGATTTTCTCAGCTCCTGTTGGAGATATCATAAATCCACGGCAAGATTCGTGATCAGCGCGGCGAAATACATCAGATAACGTCCATCCCATGTGGGAAATATCCCAAAAATCGTTTTTCGCGTTTTTCTCGGCTCCTGTAGGAGATAGAGCGAAAAGGAGCTTAATTCGTGATCCTTGATTTTCCCTGATTTTGGTAGTCGTAAAAAAGGTCATAACTTTTGAATCGTTCGACCGATCCTTAAAAATCCTTTTGCATTCGAAAGAGCACAGAAAAACAAAGAAAATGCGACTAGGCTCATCCCGATATTTCAATTTTTCGATCCGAGAGCGCAGATTGTGTGTCACCTCCAAAATAACAGTTTTCACCCAACTAAAAAATCGATTATCTTTCGCAAATAAATTAAAAAAAATTATTCTACGGTTCTAAATGCAAGGAAATTGATGTATTATCAAGCCTTGTTCGTTAGAAAGGCAAAGCGCAGCGGAAACAGTCGATATTAGCGACAAAACGATCGATATCGTGATTTTTGTAAACGTAAAGCAGGTGGTTTTTGGTTAACTCGGTTTTTTGCGATTTTCTCAGCTCCTGTTGGAGATATCATAAATCCACGGCAAGATTCGTGATCAGCGCGGCGAAATACATCAGATAACGTCCATCCCATGTGGGAAATATCCCAAAAATCGTTTTTCGCGTTTTTCTCGGCTCCTGTAGGAGATAGAGCGAAAAGGAGCTTAATTCGTGATCCTTGATTTTCCCTGATTTTGGTAGTCGTAAAAAAGGTCATAACTTTTGAATCGTTCGACCGATCCTTAAAATTCCTTTTGCATTCGAAAGAGCACAGAAAAACAAAGAAAATGCGACTAGGCTCATCCCGATATTTCAATTTTTCGATCCGAGAGCGCAGATTGTGTGTCACCTCCAAAATAACAGTTTTCACCCAACTAAAAAATCGATTATCTTTCGCAAATAAATTAAAAAAAATTATTCTACGGTTCTAAATGCAAGGAAATTGATGTATTATCAAGCCTTGTTCGTTAGAAAGGCAAAGCGCAGCGGAAACAGTCGATATTAGCGACAAAACGATCGATATCGTGATTTTTGTAAACGTAAAGCAGGTGGTTTTTGGTTAACTCGGTTTTTTGCGATTTTCTCAGCTCCTGTTGGAGATATCATAAATCCACGGCAAGATTCGTGATCAGCGCGGCGAAATACATCAGATAACGTCCATCCCATGTGGGAAATATCCCAAAAATCGTTTTTCGCGTTTTTCTCGGCTCCTGTAGGAGATAGAGCGAAAAGGAGCTTAATTCGTGATCCTTGATTTTCCCTGATTTTGGTAGTCGTAAAAAAGGTCATAACTTTTGAATCGTTCGACCGATCCTTAAAATTCCTTTTGCATTCGAAAGAGCACAGAAAAACAAAGAAAATGCGTCTAGGCTCATCCCGATATTTCAATTTTTCGATCCGAGAGCGCAGATTGTGTGTCACCTCCAAAATAACAGTTTTCACCCAACTAAAAAATCGATTATCTTTCGCAAATAAATTAAAAAAAATTATTCTACGGTTCTAAATGCAAGGAAATTTATGTATTATCAAGCCTTGTTCGTTAGAAAGGCAAAGCGCAGCGGAAACAGTCGATATTAGCGAGAAAACGATCGATATCGTGATTTTTGTAAACGTAAAGCAGGTGGTTTTTGGTTAACTCGGTTTTTTGCGATTTTCTCAGCTCCTGTTGGAGATATCGCAAATCCACGGCCAGATTCGTGATCAGCGCGGCGAAATACATCAGATAACGTTCATCCCATGTGGGAAATATCCCAAAAATCGTTTTTTGCGTTTTTCTCGGCTCCTGTGGGAGATAGAGCGAAAAGGAGCTTAATTCGTGATCCTTGATTTTCCCTGATTTTGGTAGTCGTAAAAAAGGTCATAACTTTTGAATCGTTCGACCGATCCTTAAAATTCCTTTTGCATTCGAAAGAGCACAGAAAAACAAAGAAAATGCGACTAGGCTCATCCCGATATTTCAATTTTTCGATCCGAGAGCGCAGATTGTGTGTCACCTCCAAAATAACAGTTTTCACCCAACTAAAAAATCGATTATCTTTCGCAAATAAATTGAAAAAAATTATTTTACGGTTCTAAATGCAAGGAAATTGATGTATTATCAAGCCTTGTTCGTTAGAAAGGCAAAGCGCAGCGGAAACAGTCGATATTAGCGAGAAAACGATCGATATCGTGATTTTTGTAAACGTAAAGCAGGTGGTTTTTGGTTAACTCGGTTTTTTGCGATTTTCTCAGCTCCTGTTTGAGATATCGCAAATCCACGGCCAGATTCGTGATCAGCGCGGCGAAATACATCAGATAACGTTCATCCCATGTGGGAAATATCCCAAAAATCGTTTTTTGCGTTTTTCTCGGCTCCTGTGGGAGATAGAGCGAAAAGGGGCTTAATACAGGATCCTTGATTTCCCCTGATTTTGTTAATAGATGAAAAGGCCATAACTTTTGAATGGTTCAACCGATCCTTAAAATTCTTTTCGCATTCGAAAGAGCACAGAAAAACAAAGAAAATGCGACTAGGCTCATCCCTATATTTCAATTTTTCGATCCGAGAGCGCAGATTGTGTGTCACCTCCAAAATAACATTTTTCACCTTACTAAAAAATCGAATATCTTTCGCAAAAAAATTAAAAAAAATTATTCTACGGTTCTAAATGCATGGAAATTGATGTATTATCAAGCCTTGTTCGTTAGAAAGTCAAAGCGCAGCGGAAACAGTCGATATTAGCGAGAAAACGATCGATATCGTGATTTTTGTAAACGTAAAGCAGGTGGTTTTTGGTTAATCCGGTTTTTTGCGATTTTCTCAGCTCCTGTTGGAGATATCGCAAATCCACGGCCAGATTCGTGATCAGCGCGGCGAAATACATCAGATAACGTACATCCCATGTGGGAAATATCCCAAAAATCGTTTTTCGCGTTTTTCTCGGCTCCTGTAGGAGATAGAGCGAAAAGGAGCTTAATTCGTGATCCTTGATTTTCCCTGATTTTGGTAGTCGTAAAAAAGGTCATAACTTTTGAATCGTTCGACCGATCCTTAAAATTCCTTTTGCATTCGAAAGAGCACAGAAAAACAAAGAAAATGCGACTAGGCTCATCCCGATATTTCAATTTTTCGATCCGAGAGCGCAGATTGTGTGTCACCTCCAAAATAACAGTTTTCACCCAACTAAAAAATCGATTATCTTTCGCAAATAAATTAAAAAAAATTATTCTACGGTTCTAAATGCAAGGAAATTGATGTATTATCAAGCCTTGTTCGTTAGAAAGGCAAAGCGCAGCGGAAACAGTCGATATTAGCGACAAAACGATCGATATCGTGATTTTTGTAAACGTAAAGCAGGTGGTTTTTGGTTAACTCGGTTTTTTGCGATTTTCTCAGCTCCTGTTGGAGATATCATAAATCCACGGCAAGATTCGTGATCAGCGCGGCGAAATACATCAGATAACGTCCATCCCATGTGGGAAATATCCCAAAAATCGTTTTTCGCGTTTTTCTCGGCTCCTGTAGGAGATAGAGCGAAAAGGAGCTTAATTCGTGATCCTTGATTTTCCCTGATTTTGGTAGTCGTAAAAAAGGTCATAACTTTTGAATCGTTCGACCGATCCTTAAAAATCCTTTTGCATTCGAAAGAGCACAGAAAAACAAAGAAAATGCGACTAGGCTCATCCCGATATTTCAATTTTTCGATCCGAGAGCGCAGATTGTGTGTCACCTCCAAAATAACAGTTTTCACCCAACTAAAAAATCGATTATCTTTCGCAAATAAATTAAAAAAAATTATTCTACGGTTCTAAATGCAAGGAAATTGATGTATTATCAAGCCTTGTTCGTTAGAAAGGCAAAGCGCAGCGGAAACAGTCGATATTAGCGACAAAACGATCGATATCGTGATTTTTGTAAACGTAAAGCAGGTGGTTTTTGGTTAACTCGGTTTTTTGCGATTTTCTCAGCTCCTGTTGGAGATATCATAAATCCACGGCAAGATTCGTGATCAGCGCGGCGAAATACATCAGATAACGTCCATCCCATGTGGGAAATATCCCAAAAATCGTTTTTCGCGTTTTTCTCGGCTCCTGTAGGAGATAGAGCGAAAAGGAGCTTAATTCGTGATCCTTGATTTTCCCTGATTTTGGTAGTCGTAAAAAAGGTCATAACTTTTGAATCGTTCGACCGATCCTTAAAAATCCTTTTGCATTCGAAAGAGCACAGAAAAACAAAGAAAATGCGACTAGGCTCATCCCGATATTTCAATTTTTCGATCCGAGAGCGCAGATTGTGTGTCACCTCCAAAATAACAGTTTTCACCCAACTAAAAAATCGATTATCTTTCGCAAATAAATTAAAAAAAATTATTCTACGGTTCTAAATGCAAGGAAATTGATGTATTATCAAGCCTTGTTCGTTAGAAAGGCAAAGCGCAGCGGAAACAGTCGATATTAGCGACAAAACGATCGATATCGTGATTTTTGTAAACGTAAAGCAGGTGGTTTTTGGTTAACTCGGTTTTTTGCGATTTTCTCAGCTCCTGTTGGAGATATCATAAATCCACGGCAAGATTCGTGATCAGCGCGGCGAAATACATCAGATAACGTCCATCCCATGTGGGAAATATCCCAATAATCGTTTTTCGCGTTTTTCTCGGCTCCTGTAGGAGATAGAGCGAAAAGGAGCTTAATTCGTGATCCTTGATTTTCCCTGATTTTGGTAGTCGTAAAAAAGGTCATAACTTTTGAATCGTTCGACCGATCCTTAAAATTCCTTTTGCATTCGAAAGAGCACAGAAAAACAAAGAAAATGCGTCTAGGCTCATCCCGATATTTCAATTTTTCGATCCGAGAGCGCAGATTGTGTGTCACCTCCAAAATAACAGTTTTCACCCAACTAAAAAATCGATTATCTTTCGCAAATAAATTAAAAAAAATTATTCTACGGTTCTAAATGCAAGGAAATTTATGTATTATCAAGCCTTGTTCGTTAGAAAGGCAAAGCGCAGCGGAAACAGTCGATATTAGCGAGAAAACGATCGATATCGTGATTTTTGTAAACGTAAAGCAGGTGGTTTTTGGTTAACTCGGTTTTTTGCGATTTTCTCAGCTCCTGTTGGAGATATCGCAAATCCACGGCCAGATTCGTGATCAGCGCGGCGAAATACATCAGATAACGTCCATCCCATGTGGGAAATATCCCAAAAATCGTTTTTCGCGTTTTTCTCGGCTCCTGTGGGAGATAGAGCGAAAAGGGGCTTAATACAGGATCCTTGAATTCCCCTGATTTTGGTAGTCGTAAAAAAGGTCATAACTTTTGAATCGTTCGACCGATCCTTAAAATTCCTTTTGCATTCGAAAGAGCACAGAAAAACAAAGAAAATGCGACTAGGCTCATCCCGATATTTCAATTTTTCGATCCGAGAGCGCAGATTGTGTGTCACCTCCAAAATAACAGTTTTCACCCAACTAAAAAATCGATTATCTTTCGCAAATAAATTAAAAAAAATTATTCTACGGTTCTAAATGCAAGGAAATTGATGTATTATCAAGCCTTGTTCGTTAGAAAGGCAAAGCGCAGCGGAAACAGTCGATATTAGCGACAAAACGATCGATATCGTGATTTTTGTAAACGTAAAGCAGGTGGTTTTTGGTTAACTCGGTTTTTTGCGATTTTCTCAGCTCCTGTTGGAGATATCATAAATCCACGGCAAGATTCGTGATCAGCGCGGCGAAATACATCAGATAACGTCCATCCCATGTGGGAAATATCCCAAAAATCGTTTTTCGCGTTTTTCTCGGCTCCTGTAGGAGATAGAGCGAAAAGGAGCTTAATTCGTGATCCTTGATTTTCCCTGATTTTGGTAGTCGTAAAAAAGGTCATAACTTTTGAATCGTTCGACCGATCCTTAAAATTCCTTTTGCATTCGAAAGAGCACAGAAAAACAAAGAAAATGCGACTAGGCTCATCCCGATATTTCAATTTTTCGATCCGAGAGCGCAGATTGTGTGTCACCTCCAAAATAACAGTTTTCACCCAACTAAAAAATCGATTATCTTTCGCAAATAAATTAAAAAAAATTATTCTACGGTTCTAAATGCAAGGAAATTTATGTATTATCAAGCCTTGTTCGTTAGAAAGGCAAAGCGCAGCGGAAACAGTCGATATTAGCGAGAAAACGATCGATATCGTGATTTTTGTAAACGTAAAGCAGGTGGTTTTTGGTTAACTCGGTTTTTTGCGATTTTCTCAGCTCCTGTTGGAGATATCGCAAATCCACGGCCAGATTCGTGATCAGCGCGGCGAAATACATCAGATAACGTTCATCCCATGTGGGAAATATCCCAAAAATCGTTTTTTGCGTTTTTCTCGGCTCCTGTGGGAGATAGAGCGAAAAGGGGCTTAATACAGGATCCTTGATTTCCCCTGATTTTGTTAATAGATGAAAAGGCCATAACTTTTGAATGGTTCAACCGATCCTTAAAATTCTTTTCGCATTCGAAAGAGCACAGAAAAACAAAGAAAATGCGACTAGGCTCATCCCTATATTTCAATTTTTCGATCCGAGAGCGCAGATTGTGTGTCACCTCCAAAATAACATTTTTCACCTTACTAAAAAATCGAATATCTTTCGCAAAAGAATTAAAAAAAATTATTCTACGGTTCTAAATGCATGGAAATTGATGTATTATCAAGCCTTGTTCGTTAGAAAGTCAAAGCGCAGCGGAAACAGTCGATATTAGCGAGAAAACGATCGATATCGTGATTTTTGTAAACGTAAAGCAGGTGGTTTTTGGTTAATCCGGTTTTTTGCGATTTTCTCAGCTCCTGTTGGAGATATCGCAAATCCACGGCCAGATTCGTGATCAGCGCGGCGAAATACATGAGATAACGTCCATCCCATGTGGGAAATATCCCAAAAATCGTTTTTCGCGTTTTTCTCGGCTCCTGTAGGAGATAGAGCGAAAAGGAGCTTAATTCGTGATCCTTGATTTTCCCTGATTTTGGTAGTCGTAAAAAAGGTCATAACTTTTGAATCGTTCGACCGATCCTTAAAATTCCTTTTGCATTCGAAAGAGCACAGAAAAACAAAGAAAATGCGACTAGGCTCATCCCGATATTTCAATTTTTCGATCCGAGAGCGCAGATTGTGTGTCACCTCCAAAATAACAGTTTTCACCCAACTAAAAAATCGATTATCTTTCGCAAATAAATTAAAAAAAATTATTCTACGGTTCTAAATGCAAGGAAATTGATGTATTATCAAGCCTTGTTCGTTAGAAAGGCAAAGCGCAGCGGAAACAGTCGATATTAGCGAGAAAACGATCGATATCGTGATTTTTGTAAACGTAAAGCAAATGGTTTTTGGTTAACTCGGTTTTTTGCGATTTTCTCAGCTCCTGTTGGAGATATCGCAAATCCACGGCCAGATTCGTGATCAGCGCGGCGAAATACATCAGATAACGTCCATCCCATGTGGGAAATATCCCAAAAATCGTTTTTTGCGTTTTTCTCGGCTCCTGTGGGAGATAGAGCGAAAAGGGGCTTAATACAGGATCCTTGATTTCCCCTGATTTTGTTAATAGATGAAAAGGCCATAACTTTTGAATGGTTCAACCGATCCTTAAAATTCCTTTTGCATTCGAAAGAGCACAGAAAAACAAAGAAAATGCGACTAGGCTCATCCCTATATTTCAATTTTTCGATCCGAGAGCGCAGATTGTGTGTCACCTCCAAAATAACAGTTTTCACCCAACTAAAAAATCGATTATCTTTCGCAAATAAATTAAAAAAAATTATTCTACGGTTCTAAATGCAAGGAAATTGATGTATTATCAAGCCTTGTTCGTTAGAAAGGCAAAGCGCAGCGGAAACAGTCGATATTAGCGAGAAAACGATCGATATCGTGATTTTTGTAAACGTAAAGCAGGTGGTTTTTGGTTAACTCGGTTTTTTGCGATTTTCTCAGCTCCTGTTTGAGATATCGCAAATCCACGGCCAGATTCGTGATCAGCGCGGCGAAATACATCAGATAACGTTCATCCCATGTGGGAAATATCCCAAAAATCGTTTTTTGCGTTTTTCTCGGCTCCTGTGGGAGATAGAGCGAAAAGGGGCTTAATACAGGATCCTTGATTTCCCCTGATTTTGTTAATAGATGAAAAGGCCATAACTTTTGAATGGTTCAACCGATCCTTAAAATTCCTTTTGCATTCGAAAGAGCACAGAAAAACAAAGAAAATGCGACTAGGCTCATCCCTATATTTCAATTTTTCGATCCGAGAGCGCAGATTGTGTGTCACCTCCAAAAGAACATTTTTCACCTTAATAAAAAATCGAATATCTTTCGCAAAAAAATTAAAAAAAATTATTCTACGGTTCTAAATGCATGGAAATTGATGTATTATCAAGCCTTGTTCGTTAGAAAGTCAAAGCGCAGCGGAAACAGTCGATATTAGCGAGAAAACGATCGATATCGTGATTTTTGTAAACGTAAAGCAGGTGGTTTTTGGTTAATCCGGTTTTTTGCGATTTTCTCAGCTCCTGTTGGAGATATCGCAAATCCACGGCCAGATTCGTGATCAGCGCGGCGAAATACATCAGATAACGTCCATCCCATGTGGGAAATATCCCAAAAATCGTTTTTCGCGTTTTTCTCGGCTCCTGTAGGAGATAGAGCGAAAAGGAGCTTAATTCGTGATCCTTGATTTTCCCTGATTTTGGTAGTCGTAAAAAAGGTCATAACTTTTGAATCGTTCGACCGATCCTTAAAATTCCTTTTGCATTCGAAAGAGCACAGAAAAACAAAGAAAATGCGACTAGGCTCATCCCGATATTTCAATTTTTCGATCCGAGAGCGCAGATTGTGTGTCACCTCCAAAATAACAGTTTTCACCCAACTAAAAAATCGATTATCTTTCGCAAATAAATTAAAAAAAATTATTCTACGGTTCTAAATGCAAGGAAATTGATGTATTATCAAGCCTTGTTCGTTAGAAAGGCAAAGCGCAGCGGAAACAGTCGATATTAGCGAGAAAACGATCGATATCGTGATTTTTGTAAAAGTAAAGCAAATGGTTTTTGGTTAATTCGGTTTTTTGCGATTTTCTCAGCTCCTGTTGGAGATATCGCAAATCCACGGCCAGATTCGTGATCAGCGCGGCGAAATACATCAGATAACGTCCATCCCATGTGGGAAATATCCCAAAAATCGTTTTTCGCGTTTTTCTCGGCTCCTGTGGGAGATAGAGCGAAAAGGGGCTTAATACAGGATCCTTGAATTCCCCTGATTTTGGTAGTCGTAAAAAAGGTCATAACTTTTGAATCGTTCGACCGATCCTTAAAATTCCTTTTGCATTCGAAAGAGCACAGAAAAACAAAGAAAATGCGACTAGGCTCATCCCGATATTTCAATTTTTCGCTCCGAGAGCGCAGATTGTGTGTCACCTCCAAAATAACAGTTTTCACCCAACTAAAAAATCGATTATCTTTCGCAAATAAATTGAAAAAAATTATTTTACGGTTCTAAATGCAAGGAAATTGATGTATTATCAAGCCTTGTTCGTTAGAAAGGCAAAGCGCAGCGGAAACAGTCGATATTAGCGAGAAAACGATCGATATCGTTATTTTTGTAAACGTAAAGCAGGTGGTTTTTGGTTAACTCGGTTTTTTGCGATTTTCTCAGCTCCTGTTGGAGATATCGCAAATCCACGGCCAGATTCGTGATCAGCGCGGCGAAATACATCAGATAACGTTCATCCCATGTGGGAAATATCCCAAAAATCGTTTTTTGCGTTTTTCTCGGCTCCTGTGGGAGATAGAGCGAAAAGGGGCTTAATACAGGATCCTTGATTTCCCCTGATTTTGTTAATAGATGAAAAGGCCATAACTTTTGAATGGTTCAACCGATCCTTAAAATTCCTTTTGCATTCGAAAGAGCACAGAAAAACAAAGAAAATGCGACTAGGCTCATCCCGATATTTCAATTTTTCGATCCGAGAGCGCAGATTGTGTGTCACCTCCAAAATAACAGTTTTCACCCAACTAAAAAATCGATTATCTTTCGCAAATAAATTAAAAAAAAATTATTCTACGGTTCTAAATGCAAGGAAATTGATGTATTATCAAGCCTTGTTCGTTAGAAAGGCAAAGCGCAGCGGAAACAGTCGATATTAGCGACAAAACGATCGATATCGTGATTTTTGTAAACGTAAAGCAGGTGGTTTTTGGTTAACTCGGTTTTTTGCGATTTTCTCAGCTCCTGTTGGAGATATTATAAATCCACGGCAAGATTCGTGATCAGCGCGGCGAAATACATCAGATAACGTCCATCCCATGTGGGAAATATCCCAAAAATCGTTTTTCGCGTTTTTCTCGGCTCCTGTAGGAGATAGAGCGAAAAGGAGCTTAATTCGTGATCCTTGATTTTCCCTGATTTTGGTAGTCGTAAAAAAGGTCATAACTTTTGAATCGTTCGACCGATCCTTAAAATTCCTTTTGCATTCGAAAGAGCACAGAAAAACAAAGAAAATGCGACTAGGCTCATCCCGATATTTCAATTTTTCGATCCGAGAGCGCAGATTGTGTGTCACCTCCAAAATAACAGTTTTCACCCAACTAAAAAATCGATTATCTTTCGCAAATAAATTAAAAAAAATTATTCTACGGTTCTAAATGCAAGGAAATTGATGTATTATCAAGCCTTGTTCGTTAGAAAGGCAAAGCGCAGCGGAAACAGTCGATATTAGCGAGAAAACGATCGATATCGTGATTTTTGTAAACGTAAAGCAGGTGGTTTTTGGTTAACTCGGTTTTTTGCGATTTTCTCAGCTCCTGTTGGAGATATCGCAAATCCACGGCCAGATTCGTGATCAGCGCGGCGAAATACATCAGATAACGTCCATCCCATGTGGGAAATATCCCAAAAATCGTTTTTTGCGTTTTTCTCGGCTCCTGTGGGAGATAGAGCGAAAAGGGGCTTAATACAGGATCCTTGAATTCCCCTGATTTTGGTAGTCGTAAAAAAGGTCATAACTTTTGAATCGTTCGACCGATCCTTAAAATTCCTTTTGCATTCGAAAGAGCACAGAAAAACAAAGAAAATGCGACTAGGCTCATCCCGATATTTCAATTTTTCGATCCGAGAGCGCAGATTGTGTGTCACCTCCAAAATAACAGTTTTCACCCAACTAAAAAATCGATTATCTTTCGCAAATAAATTGAAAAAAATTATTTTACGGTTCTAAATGCAAGGAAATTGATGTATTATCAAGCCTTGTTCGTTAGAAAGGCAAAGCGCAGCGGAAACAGTCGATATTAGCGAGAAAACGATCGATATCGTGATTTTTGTAAACGTAAAGCAGGTGGTTTTTGGTTAACTCGGTTTTTTGCGATTTTCTCAGCTCCTGTTTGAGATATCGCAAATCCACGGCCAGATTCGTGATCAGCGCGGCGAAATACATCAGATAACGTTCATCTCATGTGAGAAATATCCCAAAAATCGTTTTTTGCGTTTTTCTCGGCTCCTGTGGGAGATAGAGCGAAAAGGGGCTTAATACAGGATCCTTGATTTCCCCTGATTTTGTTAATAGATGAAAAGGCCATAACTTTTGAATGGTTCAACCGATCCTTAAAATTCTTTTCGCATTCGAAAGAGCACAGAAAAACAAAGAAAATGCGACTAGGCTCATCCCTATATTTCAATTTTTCGATCCGAGAGCGCAGATTGTGTGTCACCTCCAAAATAACATTTTTCACCTTACTAAAAAATCGATTATCTTTCGCAAAAGAATTAAAAAAAATTATTCTACGGTTCTAAATGCATGGAAATTGATGTATTATCAAGCCTTGTTCGTTAGAAAGTCAAAGCGCAGCGGAAACAGTCGATATTAGCGAGAAAACGATCGATATCGTGATTTTTGTAAACGTAAAGCAGGTGGTTTTTGGTTAATCCGGTTTTTTGCGATTTTCTCAGCTCCTGTTGGAGATATCGCAAATCCACGGCCAGATTCGTGATCAGCGCGGCGAAATACATGAGATAACGTCCATCCCATGTGGGAAATATCCCAAAAATCGTTTTTCGCGTTTTTCTCGGCTCCTGTAGGAGATAGAGCGAAAAGGAGCTTAATTCGTGATCCTTGATTTTCCCTGATTTTGGTAGTCGTAAAAAAGGTCATAACTTTTGAATCGTTCGACCGATCCTTAAAATTCCTTTTGCATTCGAAAGAGCACAGAAAAACAAAGAAAATGCGACTAGGCTCATCCCGATATTTCAATTTTTCGATCCGAGAGCGCAGATTGTGTGTCACCTCCAAAATAACATTTTTCACCTAACTAAAAAATCGATTATCTTTCGCAAAAAAATTGAAAAAAATTATTCTACGGTTCTAAATGCATGGAAATTGATGTATTATCAAGCCTTGTTCGTTAGAAAGGCAAAGCGCAGCGGAAACAGTCGATATTAGCGAGAAAACGATCGATATCGTGATTTTTGTAAACGTAAAGCAGGTGGTTTTTGGTTAACTCGGTTTTTTGCGATTTTCTCAGCTCCTGTTGGAGATATCGCAAATCCACGGCCAGATTCGTGATCAGCGCGGCGAAATACATCAGATAACGTTCATCCCATGTGGGAAATATCCCAAAAATCGTTTTTCGCGTTTTTCTCGGCTCCTGTGGGAGATAGAGCGAAAAGGGGCTTAATACAGGATCCTTGATTTCCCCTGATTTTGTTAATCGATAAAAAGGCTATAACTCTTAAATGGTTCAACTGATCCTTAAAATTCTTTTTGCATTCGAAAGAGCACAGAAAAACAAAGAAAATGCGACTAGGCTCATCCCGATATTTCAATTTTTCGATCCGAGAGGGCAGATTGTGTGTCACCTCCAAAATAACAGTTTTCACCCAACTAAAAAATCGATTATCTTTCGCAAATAAATTAAAAAAAATTATTCTACGGTTCTAAATGCAAGGAAATTGATGTATTATCAAGCCTTGTTCGTTAGAAAGGCAAAGCGCAGCGGAAACAGTCGATATTAGCGACAAAACGATCGATATCGTGATTTTTGTAAACGTAAAGCAGGTGGTTTTTGGTTAACTCGGTTTTTTGCGATTTTCTCAGCTCCTGTTGGAGATATCATAAATCCACGGCAAGATTCGTGATCAGCGCGGCGAAATACATCAGATAACGTCCATCCCATGTGGGAAATATCCCAAAAATCGTTTTTCGCGTTTTTCTCGGCTCCTGTAGGAGATAGAGCGAAAAGGAGCTTAATTCGTGATCCTTGATTTTCCCTGATTTTGGTAGTCGTAAAAAAGGTCATAACTTTTGAATCGTTCGACCGATCCTTAAAATTCCTTTTGCATTCGAAAGAGCACAGAAAAACAAAGAAAATGCGACTAGGCTCATCCCGATATTTCAATTTTTCGATCCGAGAGCGCAGATTGTGTGTCACCTCCAAAATAACAGTTTTCACCCAACTAAAAAATCGATTATCTTTCGCAAATAAATTAAAAAAAATTATTCTACGGTTCTAAATGCAAGGAAATTGATGTATTATCAAGCCTTGTTCGTTAGAAAGGCAAAGCGCAGCGGAAACAGTCGATATTAGCGAGAAAACGATCGATATCGTGATTTTTGTAAACGTAAAGCAAATGGTTTTTGGTTAACTCGGTTTTTTGCGATTTTCTCAGCTCCTGTTGGAGATATCGCAAATCCACGGCCAGATTCGTGATCAGCGCGGCGAAATACATCAGATAACGTCCATCCCATGTGGGAAATATCCCAAAAATCGTTTTTCGCGTTTTTCTCGGCTCCTGTGGGAGATAGAGCGAAAAGGGGCTTAATACAGGATCCTTGAATTCCCCTGATTTTGGTAGTCGTAAAAAAGGTCATAACTTTTGAATGGTTCAACCGATCCTTAAAATTCCTTTTGCATTCGAAAGAGCACAGAAAAACAAAGAAAATGCGACTAGGCTCATCCCTATATTTCAATTTTTCGATCCGAGAGCGCAGATTGTGTGTCACCTCCAAAATAACAGTTTTCACCTAACTAAAAAATCGATTATCTTTCGCAAATAAATTAAAAAAAATTATTCTACGGTTCTAAATGCAAGGAAATTGATGTATTATCAAGCCTTGTTCGTTAGAAAGGCAAAGCGCAGCGGAAACAGTCGATATTAGCGACAAAACGATCGATATCGTGATTTTTGTAAACGTAAAGCAGGTGGTTTTTGGTTAATCCGGTTTTTTGCGATTTTCTCAGCTCCTGTTGGAGATATCGCAAATCCACGGCCAGATTCGTGATCAGCGCGGCGAAATACATCAGATAACGTCCATCCCATGTGGGAAATATCCCAAAAATCGTTTTTCGCGTTTTTCTCGGCTCCTGCAGGAGATAGAGCGAAAAGGAGCTTAATTCGTGATCCTTGATTTTCCCTGATTTTGGTAGTCGTAAAAAAGGTCATAACTTTTGAATCGTTCGACCGATCCTTAAAATTCGTTTGCATTCGAAAGAGCACAGAAAAACAAAGAAAATGCGACTAGGCTCATCCCGATATTTCAATTTTTCGATCCGAGAGCGCAGATTGTGTGTCACCTCCAAAATAACAGTTTTCACCCAACTAAAAAATCGATAATCTTTCGCAAATAAATTTAAAAAAATTATTCTACGGTTCTGAATGCAAGGAAATTGATGTATTATCAAGCCTTGTTCGTTAGAAAGGCAAAGCGCAGCGGAAACAGTCGATATTAGCGAGAAAACGATCGATATCGTGATTTTTGTAAACGTAAAGCAAATGGTTTTTGGTTAACTCGGTTTTTTGCGATTTTCTCAGCTCCTGTTGGAGATATCGCAAATCCACGGCCAGATTCGTGATCAGCGCGGCGAAATACATCAGATAACGTCCATCCCATGTGGGAAATATCCCAAAAATCGTTTTTCGCGTTTTTCTCGGCTCCTGTGGGAGATAGAGCGAAAAGGGGCTTAATACAGGATCCTTGAATTCCCCTGATTTTGGTAGTCGTAAAAAAGGTCATAACTTTTGAATCGTTCGACCGATCCTTAAAATTCCTTTTGCATTCGAAAGAGCACAGAAAAACAAAGAAAATGCGACTAGGCTCATCCCGATATTTCAATTTTTCGATCCGAGAGCGCAGATTGTGTGTCACCTCCAAAATAACAGTTTTCACCCAACTAAAAAATCGATTATCTTTCGCAAATAAATTAAAAAAAAATTATTCTACGGTTCTAAATGCAAGGAAATTGATGTATTATCAAGCCTTGTTCGTTAGAAAGGCAAAGCGCAGCGGAAACAGTCGATATTAGCGACAAAACGATCGATATCGTGATTTTTGTAAACGTAAAGCAGGTGGTTTTTGGTTAACTCGGTTTTTTGCGATTTTCTCAGCTCCTGTTGGAGATATCATAAATCCACGGCAAGATTCGTGATCAGCGCGGCGAAATACATCAGATAACGTCCATCCCATGTGGGAAATATCCCAAAAATCGTTTTTCGCGTTTTTCTCGGCTCCTGTAGGAGATAGAGCGAAAAGGAGCTTAATTCGTGATCCTTGATTTTCCCTGATTTTGGTAGTCGTAAAAAAGGTCATAACTTTTGAATCGTTCGACCGATCCTTAAAATTCCTTTTGCATTCGAAAGAGCACAGAAAAACAAAGAAAATGCGACTAGGCTCATCCCGATATTTCAATTTTTCGATCCGAGAGCGCAGATTGTGTGTCACCTCCAAAATAACAGTTTTCACCCAACTAAAAAATCGATTATCTTTCGCAAATAAATTAAAAAAAATTATTCTACGGTTCTAAATGCAAGGAAATTGATGTATTATCAAGCCTTGTTCGTTAGAAAGGCAAAGCGCAGCGGAAACAGTCGATATTAGCGAGAAAACGATCGATATCGTGATTTTTGTAAACGTAAAGCAAATGGTTTTTGGTTAACTCGGTTTTTTGCGATTTTCTCAGCTCCTGTTGGAGATATCGCAAATCCACGGCCAGATTCGTGATCAGCGCGGCGAAATACATCAGATAACGTCCATCCCATGTGGGAAATATCCCAAAAATCGTTTTTCGCGTTTTTCTCGGCTCCTGTGGGAGATAGAGCGAAAAGGGGCTTAATACAGGATCCTTGAATTCCCCTGATTTTGGTAGTCGTAAAAAAGGTCATAACTTTTGAATCGTTCGACCGATCCTTAAAATTCCTTTTGCATTCGAAAGAGCACAGAAAAACAAAGAAAATGCGACTAGGCTCATCCCGATATTTCAATTTTTCGATCCGAGAGCGCAGATTGTGTGTCACCTCCAAAATAACAGTTTTCACCCAACTAAAAAATCGATTATCTTTCGCAAATAAATTAAAAAAAATTATTCTACGGTTCTAAATGCAAGGAAATTGATGTATTATCAAGCCTTGTTCGTTAGAAAGGCAAAGCGCAGCGGAAACAGTCGATATTAGCGAGAAAACGATCGATATCGTGATTTTTGTAAACGTAAAGCAGGTGGTTTTTGGTTAACTCGGTTTTTTGCGATTTTCTCAGCTCCTGTTTGAGATATCGCAAATCCACGGCCAGATTCGTGATCAGCGCGGCGAAATACATCAGATAACGTTCATCCCATGTGGGAAATATCCCAAAAATCGTTTTTTGCGTTTTTCTCGGCTCCTGTGGGAGATAGAGCGAAAAGGGGCTTAATACAGGATCCTTGATTTCCCCTGATTTTGTTAATAGATGAAAAGGCCATAACTTTTGAATGGTTCAACCGATCCTTAAAATTCCTTTTGCATTCGAAAGAGCACAGAAAAACAAAGAAAATGCGACTAGGCTCATCCCTATATTTCAATTTTTCGATCCGAGAGCGCAGATTGTGTGTCACCTCCAAAAGAACATTTTTCACCTTAATAAAAAATCGAATATCTTTCGCAAAAAAATTAAAAAAAATTATTCTACGGTTCTAAATGCATGGAAATTGATGTATTATCAAGCCTTGTTCGTTAGAAAGTCAAAGCGCAGCGGAAACAGTCGATATTAGCGAGAAAACGATCGATATCGTGATTTTTGTAAACGTAAAGCAGGTGGTTTTTGGTTAATCCGGTTTTTTGCGATTTTCTCAGCTCCTGTTGGAGATATCGCAAATCCACGGCCAGATTCGTGATCAGCGCGGCGAAATACATCAGATAACGTCCATCCCATGTGGGAAATATCCCAAAAATCGTTTTTCGCGTTTTTCTCGGCTCCTGTAGGAGATAGAGCGAAAAGGAGCTTAATTCGTGATCCTTGATTTTCCCTGATTTTGGTAGTCGTAAAAAAGGTCATAACTTTTGAATCGTTCGACCGATCCTTAAAATTCCTTTTGCATTCGAAAGAGCACAGAAAAACAAAGAAAATGCGACTAGGCTCATCCCGATATTTCAATTTTTCGATCCGAGAGCGCAGATTGTGTGTCACCTCCAAAATAACAGTTTTCACCTAACTAAAAAATCGATTATCTTTCGCAAATAAATTAAAAAAAATTATTCTACGGTTCTAAATGCAAGGAAATTGATGTATTATCAAGCCTTGTTCGTTAGAAAGGCAAAGCGCAGCGGAAACAGTCGATATTAGCGACAAAACGATCGATATCGTGATTTTTGTAAACGTAAAGCAGGTGGTTTTTGGTTAACTCGGTTTTTTGCGATTTTCTCAGCTCCTGTTGGAGATATCATAAATCCACGGCAAGATTCGTGATCAGCGCGGCGAAATACATCAGATAACGTCCATCCCATGTGGGAAATATCCCAAAAATCGTTTTTCGCGTTTTTCTCGGCTCCTGTAGGAGATAGAGCGAAAAGGAGCTTAATTCGTGATCCTTGATTTTCCCTGATTTTGGTAGTCGTAAAAAAGGTCATAACTTTTGAATCGTTCGACCGATCCTTAAAATTCCTTTTGCATTCGAAAGAGCACAGAAAAACAAAGAAAATGCGACTAGGCTCATCCCGATATTTCAATTTTTCGATCCGAGAGCGCAGATTGTGTGTCACCTCCAAAATAACAGTTTTCACCCAACTAAAAAATCGATTATCTTTCGCAAATAAATTAAAAAAAATTATTCTACGGTTCTAAATGCAAG
Organism: Cylloceria caligata; assembly: GCA_963942595.1. Taxonomy (NCBI): domain Eukaryota; kingdom Metazoa; phylum Arthropoda; class Insecta; order Hymenoptera; family Ichneumonidae; genus Cylloceria; species Cylloceria caligata. The sequence goes on along the minus strand of OZ012707.1, from coordinate 4,154,466 downwards.
GAAATTGATGTATTATCAAGCCTTGTTCGTTAGAAAGGCAAAGCGCAGCGGAAACAGTCGATATTAGCGAGAAAACGATCGATATCGTGATTTTTGTAAAAGTAAAGCAAATGGTTTTTGGTTAATTCGGTTTTTTGCGATTTTCTCAGCTCCTGTTGGAGATATCGCAAATCCACGGCCAGATTCGTGATCAGCGCGGCGAAATACATCAGATAACGTCCATCCCATGTGGGAAATATCCCAAAAATCGTTTTTCGCGTTTTTCTCGGCTCCTGTGGGAGATAGAGCGAAAAGGGGCTTAATACAGGATCCTTGAATTCCCCTGATTTTGGTAGTCGTAAAAAAGGTCATAACTTTTGAATCGTTCGACCGATCCTTAAAATTCCTTTTGCATTCGAAAGAGCACAGAAAAACAAAGAAAATGCGACTAGGCTCATCCCGATATTTCAATTTTTCGCTCCGAGAGCGCAGATTGTGTGTCACCTCCAAAATAACAGTTTTCACCCAACTAAAAAATCGATTATCTTTCGCAAATAAATTGAAAAAAATTATTTTACGGTTCTAAATGCAAGGAAATTGATGTATTATCAAGCCTTGTTCGTTAGAAAGGCAAAGCGCAGCGGAAACAGTCGATATTAGCGAGAAAACGATCGATATCGTTATTTTTGTAAACGTAAAGCAGGTGGTTTTTGGTTAACTCGGTTTTTTGCGATTTTCTCAGCTCCTGTTGGAGATATCGCAAATCCACGGCCAGATTCGTGATCAGCGCGGCGAAATACATCAGATAACGTTCATCCCATGTGGGAAATATCCCAAAAATCGTTTTTTGCGTTTTTCTCGGCTCCTGTGGGAGATAGAGCGAAAAGGGGCTTAATACAGGATCCTTGATTTCCCCTGATTTTGTTAATAGATGAAAAGGCCATAACTTTTGAATGGTTCAACCGATCCTTAAAATTCCTTTTGCATTCGAAAGAGCACAGAAAAACAAAGAAAATGCGACTAGGCTCATCCCGATATTTCAATTTTTCGATCCGAGAGCGCAGATTGTGTGTCACCTCCAAAATAACAGTTTTCACCCAACTAAAAAATCGATTATCTTTCGCAAATAAATTAAAAAAAAATTATTCTACGGTTCTAAATGCAAGGAAATTGATGTATTATCAAGCCTTGTTCGTTAGAAAGGCAAAGCGCAGCGGAAACAGTCGATATTAGCGACAAAACGATCGATATCGTGATTTTTGTAAACGTAAAGCAGGTGGTTTTTGGTTAACTCGGTTTTTTGCGATTTTCTCAGCTCCTGTTGGAGATATTATAAATCCACGGCAAGATTCGTGATCAGCGCGGCGAAATACATCAGATAACGTCCATCCCATGTGGGAAATATCCCAAAAATCGTTTTTCGCGTTTTTCTCGGCTCCTGTAGGAGATAGAGCGAAAAGGAGCTTAATTCGTGATCCTTGATTTTCCCTGATTTTGGTAGTCGTAAAAAAGGTCATAACTTTTGAATCGTTCGACCGATCCTTAAAATTCCTTTTGCATTCGAAAGAGCACAGAAAAACAAAGAAAATGCGACTAGGCTCATCCCGATATTTCAATTTTTCGATCCGAGAGCGCAGATTGTGTGTCACCTCCAAAATAACAGTTTTCACCCAACTAAAAAATCGATTATCTTTCGCAAATAAATTAAAAAAAATTATTCTACGGTTCTAAATGCAAGGAAATTGATGTATTATCAAGCCTTGTTCGTTAGAAAGGCAAAGCGCAGCGGAAACAGTCGATATTAGCGAGAAAACGATCGATATCGTGATTTTTGTAAACGTAAAGCAGGTGGTTTTTGGTTAACTCGGTTTTTTGCGATTTTCTCAGCTCCTGTTGGAGATATCGCAAATCCACGGCCAGATTCGTGATCAGCGCGGCGAAATACATCAGATAACGTCCATCCCATGTGGGAAATATCCCAAAAATCGTTTTTTGCGTTTTTCTCGGCTCCTGTGGGAGATAGAGCGAAAAGGGGCTTAATACAGGATCCTTGAATTCCCCTGATTTTGGTAGTCGTAAAAAAGGTCATAACTTTTGAATCGTTCGACCGATCCTTAAAATTCCTTTTGCATTCGAAAGAGCACAGAAAAACAAAGAAAATGCGACTAGGCTCATCCCGATATTTCAATTTTTCGATCCGAGAGCGCAGATTGTGTGTCACCTCCAAAATAACAGTTTTCACCCAACTAAAAAATCGATTATCTTTCGCAAATAAATTGAAAAAAATTATTTTACGGTTCTAAATGCAAGGAAATTGATGTATTATCAAGCCTTGTTCGTTAGAAAGGCAAAGCGCAGCGGAAACAGTCGATATTAGCGAGAAAACGATCGATATCGTGATTTTTGTAAACGTAAAGCAGGTGGTTTTTGGTTAACTCGGTTTTTTGCGATTTTCTCAGCTCCTGTTGGAGATATCATAAATCCACGGCAAGATTCGTGATCAGCGCGGCGAAATACATCAGATAACGTTCATCCCATGTGGGAAATATCCCAAAAATCGTTTTTTGCGTTTTTCTCGGCTCCTGTGGGAGATAGAGCGAAAAGGGGCTTAATACAGGATCCTTGATTTCCCCTGATTTTGTTAATAGATGAAAAGGCCATAACTTTTGAATGGTTCAACCGATCCTTAAAATTCTTTTCGCATTCGAAAGAGCACAGAAAAACAAAGAAAATGCGACTAGGCTCATCCCTATATTTCAATTTTTCGATCCGAGAGCGCAGATTGTGTGTCACCTCCAAAATAACATTTTTCACCTTACTAAAAAATCGAATATCTTTCGCAAAAAAATTAAAAAAAATTATTCTACGGTTCTAAATGCATGGAAATTGATGTATTATCAAGCCTTGTTCGTTAGAAAGTCAAAGCGCAGCGGAAACAGTCGATATTAGCGAGAAAACGATCGATATCGTGATTTTTGTAAACGTAAAGCAGGTGGTTTTTGGTTAATCCGGTTTTTTGCGATTTTCTCAGCTCCTGTTGGAGATATCGCAAATCCACGGCCAGATTCGTGATCAGCGCGGCGAAATACATCAGATAACGTCCATCCCATGTGGGAAATATCCCAAAAATCGTTTTTCGCGTTTTTCTCGGCTCCTGTAGGAGATAGAGCGAAAAGGAGCTTAATTCGTGATCCTTGATTTTCCCTGATTTTGGTAGTCGTAAAAAAGGTCATAACTTTTGAATCGTTCGACCGATCCTTAAAATTCCTTTTGCATTCGAAAGAGCACAGAAAAACAAAGAAAATGCGACTAGGCTCATCCCGATATTTCAATTTTTCGATCCGAGAGCGCAGATTGTGTGTCACCTCCAAAATAACAGTTTTCACCTAACTAAAAAATCGATTATCTTTCGCAAATAAATTAAAAAAAATTATTCTACGGTTCTAAATGCAAGGAAATTGATGTATTATCAAGCCTTGTTCGTTAGAAAGGCAAAGCGCAGCGGAAACAGTCGATATTAGCGACAAAACGATCGATATCGTGATTTTTGTAAACGTAAAGCAGGTGGTTTTTGGTTAACTCGGTTTTTTGCGATTTTCTCAGCTCCTGTTGGAGATATCATAAATCCACGGCAAGATTCGTGATCAGCGCGGCGAAATACATCAGATAACGTCCATCCCATGTGGGAAATATCCCAAAAATCGTTTTTCGCGTTTTTCTCGGCTCCTGTAGGAGATAGAGCGAAAAGGAGCTTAATTCGTGATCCTTGATTTTCCCTGATTTTGGTAGTCGTAAAAAAGGTCATAACTTTTGAATCGTTCGACCGATCCTTAAAATTCCTTTTGCATTCGAAAGAGCACAGAAAAACAAAGAAAATGCGACTAGGCTCATCCCGATATTTCAATTTTTCGATCCGAGAGCGCAGATTGTGTGTCACCTCCAAAATAACAGTTTTCACCCAACTAAAAAATCGATTATCTTTCGCAAATAAATTAAAAAAAATTATTCTACGGTTCTAAATGCAAGGAAATTGATGTATTATCAAGCCTTGTTCGTTAGAAAGGCAAAGCGCAGCGGAAACAGTCGATATTAGCGAGAAAACGATCGATATCGTGATTTTTGTAAAAGTAAAGCAAATGGTTTTTGGTTAATTCGGTTTTTTGCGATTTTCTCAGCTCCTGTTGGAGATATCGCAAATCCACGGCCAGATTCGTGATCAGCGCGGCGAAATACATCAGATAACGTCCATCCCATGTGGGAAATATCCCAAAAATCGTTTTTCGCGTTTTTCTCGGCTCCTGTGGGAGATAGAGCGAAAAGGGGCTTAATACAGGATCCTTGAATTCCCCTGATTTTGGTAGTCGTAAAAAAGGTCATAACTTTTGAATCGTTCGACCGATCCTTAAAATTCCTTTTGCATTCGAAAGAGCACAGAAAAACAAAGAAAATGCGACTAGGCTCATCCCGATATTTCAATTTTTCGCTCCGAGAGCGCAGATTGTGTGTCACCTCCAAAATAACAGTTTTCACCCAACTAAAAAATCGATTATCTTTCGCAAATAAATTGAAAAAAATTATTTTACGGTTCTAAATGCAAGGAAATTGATGTATTATCAAGCCTTGTTCGTTAGAAAGGCAAAGCGCAGCGGAAACAGTCGATATTAGCGAGAAAACGATCGATATCGTTATTTTTGTAAACGTAAAGCAGGTGGTTTTTGGTTAACTCGGTTTTTTGCGATTTTCTCAGCTCCTGTTGGAGATATCGCAAATCCACGGCCAGATTCGTGATCAGCGCGGCGAAATACATCAGATAACGTTCATCCCATGTGGGAAATATCCCAAAAATCGTTTTTTGCGTTTTTCTCGGCTCCTGTGGGAGATAGAGCGAAAAGGGGCTTAATACAGGATCCTTGATTTCCCCTGATTTTGTTAATAGATGAAAAGGCCATAACTTTTGAATGGTTCAACCGATCCTTAAAATTCCTTTTGCATTCGAAAGAGCACAGAAAAACAAAGAAAATGCGACTAGGCTCATCCCGATATTTCAATTTTTCGATCCGAGAGCGCAGATTGTGTGTCACCTCCAAAATAACAGTTTTCACCCAACTAAAAAATCGATTATCTTTCGCAAATAAATTAAAAAAAAATTATTCTACGGTTCTAAATGCAAGGAAATTGATGTATTATCAAGCCTTGTTCGTTAGAAAGGCAAAGCGCAGCGGAAACAGTCGATATTAGCGACAAAACGATCGATATCGTGATTTTTGTAAACGTAAAGCAGGTGGTTTTTGGTTAACTCGGTTTTTTGCGATTTTCTCAGCTCCTGTTGGAGATATTATAAATCCACGGCAAGATTCGTGATCAGCGCGGCGAAATACATCAGATAACGTCCATCCCATGTGGGAAATATCCCAAAAATCGTTTTTCGCGTTTTTCTCGGCTCCTGTAGGAGATAGAGCGAAAAGGAGCTTAATTCGTGATCCTTGATTTTCCCTGATTTTGGTAGTCGTAAAAAAGGTCATAACTTTTGAATCGTTCGACCGATCCTTAAAATTCCTTTTGCATTCGAAAGAGCACAGAAAAACAAAGAAAATGCGACTAGGCTCATCCCGATATTTCAATTTTTCGATCCGAGAGCGCAGATTGTGTGTCACCTCCAAAATAACAGTTTTCACCCAACTAAAAAATCGATTATCTTTCGCAAATAAATTAAAAAAAATTATTCTACGGTTCTAAATGCAAGGAAATTGATGTATTATCAAGCCTTGTTCGTTAGAAAGGCAAAGCGCAGCGGAAACAGTCGATATTAGCGAGAAAACGATCGATATCGTGATTTTTGTAAACGTAAAGCAGGTGGTTTTTGGTTAACTCGGTTTTTTGCGATTTTCTCAGCTCCTGTTGGAGATATCGCAAATCCACGGCCAGATTCGTGATCAGCGCGGCGAAATACATCAGATAACGTCCATCCCATGTGGGAAATATCCCAAAAATCGTTTTTTGCGTTTTTCTCGGCTCCTGTGGGAGATAGAGCGAAAAGGGGCTTAATACAGGATCCTTGAATTCCCCTGATTTTGGTAGTCGTAAAAAAGGTCATAACTTTTGAATCGTTCGACCGATCCTTAAAATTCCTTTTGCATTCGAAAGAGCACAGAAAAACAAAGAAAATGCGACTAGGCTCATCCCGATATTTCAATTTTTCGATCCGAGAGCGCAGATTGTGTGTCACCTCCAAAATAACAGTTTTCACCCAACTAAAAAATCGATTATCTTTCGCAAATAAATTGAAAAAAATTATTTTACGGTTCTAAATGCAAGGAAATTGATGTATTATCAAGCCTTGTTCGTTAGAAAGGCAAAGCGCAGCGGAAACAGTCGATATTAGCGAGAAAACGATCGATATCGTGATTTTTGTAAACGTAAAGCAGGTGGTTTTTGGTTAACTCGGTTTTTTGCGATTTTCTCAGCTCCTGTTGGAGATATCATAAATCCACGGCAAGATTCGTGATCAGCGCGGCGAAATACATCAGATAACGTTCATCCCATGTGGGAAATATCCCAAAAATCGTTTTTTGCGTTTTTCTCGGCTCCTGTGGGAGATAGAGCGAAAAGGGGCTTAATACAGGATCCTTGATTTCCCCTGATTTTGTTAATAGATGAAAAGGCCATAACTTTTGAATGGTTCAACCGATCCTTAAAATTCTTTTCGCATTCGAAAGAGCACAGAAAAACAAAGAAAATGCGACTAGGCTCATCCCTATATTTCAATTTTTCGATCCGAGAGCGCAGATTGTGTGTCACCTCCAAAATAACATTTTTCACCTTACTAAAAAATCGAATATCTTTCGCAAAAAAATTTAAAAAAATTATTCTACGGTTCTAAATGCATGGAAATTGATGTATTATCAAGCCTTGTTCGTTAGAAAGTCAAAGCGCAGCGGAAACAGTCGATATTAGCGAGAAAACGATCGATATCGTGATTTTTGTAAACGTAAAGCAGGTGGTTTTTGGTTAATCCGGTTTTTTGCGATTTTCTCAGCTCCTGTTGGAGATATCGCAAATCCACGGCCAGATTCGTGATCAGCGCGGCGAAATACATCAGATAACGTCCATCCCATGTGGGAAATATCCCAAAAATCGTTTTTCGCGTTTTTCTCGGCTCCTGTAGGAGATAGAGCGAAAAGGAGCTTAATTCGTGATCCTTGATTTTCCCTGATTTTGGTAGTCGTAAAAAAGGTCATAACTTTTGAATCGTTCGACCGATCCTTAAAATTCCTTTTGCATTCGAAAGAGCACAGAAAAACAAAGAAAATGCGACTAGGCTCATCCCGATATTTCAATTTTTCGATCCGAGAGCGCAGATTGTGTGTCACCTCCAAAATAACAGTTTTCACCCAACTAAAAAATCGATTATCTTTCGCAAATAAATTAAAAAAAAATTATTCTACGGTTCTAAATGCAAGGAAATTGATGTATTATCAAGCCTTGTTCGTTAGAAAGGCAAAGCGCAGCGGAAACAGTCGATATTAGCGAGAAAACGATCGATATCGTGATTTTTGTAAACGTAAAGCAAATGGTTTTTGGTTAACTCGGTTTTTTGCGATTTTCTCAGCTCCTGTTGGAGATATCGCAAATCCACGGCCAGATTCGTGATCAGCGCGGCGAAATACATCAGATAACGTCCATCCCATGAGGGAAATATCCCAAAAATCGTTTTTCGCGTTTTTCTCGGCTCCTGTGGGAGATAGAGCGAAAAGGGGCTTAATACAGGATCCTTGAATTCCCCTGATTTTGGTAGTCGTAAAAAAGGTCATAACTTTTGAATCGTTCGACCGATCCTTAAAATTCCTTTTGCATTCGAAAGAGCACAGAAAAACAAAGAAAATGCGACTAGGCTCATCCCGATATTTCAATTTTTCGATCCGAGAGCGCAGATTGTGTGTCACCTCCAAAATAACAGTTTTCACCCAACTAAAAAATCGATTATCTTTCGCAAATAAATTAAAAAAAATTATTCTACGGTTCTAAATGCAAGGAAATTGATGTATTATCAAGCCTTGTTCGTTAGAAAGGCAAAGCGCAGCGGAAACAGTCGATATTAGCGAGAAAACGATCGATATCGTGATTTTTGTAAACGTAAAGCAGGTGGTTTTTGGTTAACTCGGTTTTTTGCGATTTTCTCAGCTCCTGTTTGAAATATCGCAAATCCACGGCCAGATTCGTGATCAGCGCGGCGAAATACATCAGATAACGTTCATCCCATGTGGGAAATATCCCAAAAATCGTTTTTTGCGTTTTTCTCGGCTCCTGTGGGAGATAGAGCGAAAAGGGGCTTAATACAGGATCCTTGATTTCCCCTGATTTTGTTAATAGATGAAAAGGCCATAACTTTTGAATGGTTCAACCGATCCTTAAAATTCTTTTCGCATTCGAAAGAGCACAGAAAAACAAAGAAAATGCGACTAGGCTCATCCCTATATTTCAATTTTTCGATCCGAGAGCGCAGATTGTGTGTCACCTCCAAAATAACATTTTTCACCTTACTAAAAAATCGAATATCTTTCGCAAAAAAATTAAAAAAAATTATTCTACGGTTCTAAATGCATGGAAATTGATGTATTATCAAGCCTTGTTCGTTAGAAAGGCAAAGCGCAGCGGAAACAGTCGATATTAGCGAGAAAACGATCGATATCGTGATTTTTGTAAACGTAAAGCAGGTGGTTCTTGGTTAATCCGGTTTTTTGCGATTTTCTCAGCTCCTGTTGGAGATATCGCAAATCCACGGCCAGATTCGTGATCAGCGCGGCGAAATACATCAGATAACGTCCATCCCATGTGGGAAATATCCCAAAAATCGTTTTTCGCGTTTTTCTCGGCTCCTGTAGGAGATAGAGCGAAAAGGAGCTTAATTCGTAATCCTTGATTTTCCCTGATTTTGGTAGTCGTAAAAAAGGTCATAACTTTTGAATCGTTTGACCGATCCTTAAAATTCCTTTTGCATTCGAAAGAGCACAGAAAAACAAAGAAAATGCGACTAGGCTCATCCCGATATTTCAATTTTTCGATCCGAGAGCGCAGATTGTGTGTCACCTCCAAAATAACAGTTTTCACCCAACTAAAAAATCGATTATCTTTCGCAAATAAATTAAAAAAAATTATTCTACGGTTCTAAATGCAAGGAAATTGATGTATTATCAAGCCTTGTTCGTTAGAAAGGCAAAGCGCAGCGGAAACAGTCGATATTAGCGAGAAAACGATCGATATCGTGATTTTTGTAAACGTAAAGCAGGTGGTTTTTGGTTAACTCGGTTTTTTGCGATTTTCTCAGCTCCTGTTGGAGATATCGCAAATCCACGGCCAGATTCGTGATCAGCGCGGCGAAATACATCAGATAACGTTCATCCCATGTGGGAAATATCCCAAAAATCGTTTTTTGCGTTTTTCTCGGCTCCTGTGGGAGATAGAGCGAAAAGGGGCTTAATACAGGATCCTTGAATTCCCCTGATTTTGGTAGTCGTAAAAAAGGTCATAACTTTTGAATCGTTCGACCGATCCTTAAAATTCCTTTTGCATTCGAAAGAGCACAGAAAAACAAAGAAAATGCGACTAGGCTCATCCCGATATTTCAATTTTTCGATCCGAGAGCGCAGATTGTGTGTCACCTCCAAAATAACAGTTTTCACCCAACTAAAAAATCGATTATCTTTCGCAAATAAATTGAAAAAAATTATTTTACGGTTCTAAATGCAAGGAAATTGATGTATTATCAAGCCTTGTTCGTTAGAAAGGCAAAGCGCAGCGGAAACAGTCGATATTAGCGAGAAAACGATCGATATCGTGATTTTTGTAAACGTAAAGCAGGTGGTTTTTGGTTAATCCGGTTTTTTGCGATTTTCTCAGCTCCTGTTGGAGATATCGCAAATCCACGGCCAGATTCGTGATCAGCGCGGCGAAATACATCAGATAACGTTCATCCCATGTGGGAAATATCCCAAAAATCGTTTTTTGCGTTTTTCTCGGCTCCTGTGGGAGATAGAGCGAAAAGGGGCTTAATACAGGATCCTTGATTTCCCCTGATTTTGTTAATAGATGAAAAGGCCATAACTTTTGAATGGTTCAACCGATCCTTAAAATTCTTTTCGCATTCGAAAGAGCACAGAAAAACAAAGAAAATGCGACTAGGCTCATCCCTATATTTCAATTTTTCGATCCGAGAGCGCAGATTGTGTGTCACCTCCAAAATAACATTTTTCACCTTACTAAAAAATCGAATATCTTTCGCAAAAAAATTAAAAAAAATTATTCTACGGTTCTAAATGCATGGAAATTGATGTATTATCAAGCCTTGTTCGTTAGAAAGTCAAAGCGCAGCGGAAACAGTCGATATTAGCGAGAAAACGATCGATATCGTGATTTTTGTAAACGTAAAGCAGGTGGTTTTTGGTTAATCCGGTTTTTTGCGATTTTCTCAGCTCCTGTTGGAGATATCGCAAATCCACGGCCAGATTCGTGATCAGCGCGGCGAAATACATCAGATAACGTCCATCCCATGTGGGAAATATCCCAAAAATCGTTTTTCGCGTTTTTCTCGGCTCCTGTAGGAGATAGAGCGAAAAGGAACTTAATTCGTGATCCTTGATTTTCCCTGATTTTGGTAGTCGTAAAAAAGGTCATAACTTTTGAATCGTTCGACCGATCCTTAAAATTCCTTTTGCATTCGAAAGAGCACAGAAAAACAAAGAAAATGCGACTAGGCTCATCCCGATATTTCAATTTTTCGATCCGAGAGCGCAGATTGTGTGTCACCTCCAAAATAACAGTTTTCACCCAACTAAAAAATCGATTATCTTTCGCAAATAAATTAAAAAAAAATTATTCTACGGTTCTAAATGCAAGGAAATTGATGTATTATCAAGCCTTGTTCGTTAGAAAGGCAAAGCGCAGCGGAAACAGTCGATATTAGCGACAAAACGATCGATATCGTGATTTTTGTAAACGTAAAGCAGGTGGTTTTTGGTTAACTCGGTTTTTTGCGATTTTCTCAGCTCCTGTTGGAGATATCATAAATCCACGGCAAGATTCGTGATCAGCGCGGCGAAATACATCAGATAACGTCCATCCCATGTGGGAAATATCCCAAAAATCGTTTTTCGCGTTTTTCTCGGCTCCTGTAGGAGATAGAGCGAAAAGGAGCTTAATTCGTGATCCTTGATTTTCCCTGATTTTGGTAGTCGTAAAAAAGGTCATAACTTTTGAATCGTTCGACCGATCCTTAAAATTCCTTTTGCATTCGAAAGAGCACAGAAAAACAAAGAAAATGCGACTAGGCTCATCCCGATATTTCAATTTTTCGATCCGAGAGCGCAGATTGTGTGTCACCTCCAAAATAACAGTTTTCACCCAACTAAAAAATCGATTATCTTTCGCAAATAAATTAAAAAAAATTATTCTACGGTTCTAAATGCAAGGAAATTGATGTATTATCAAGCCTTGTTCGTTAGAAAGGCAAAGCGCAGCGGAAACAGTCGATATTAGCGAGAAAACGATCGATATCGTGATTTTTGTAAACGTAAAGCAGGTGGTTTTTGGTTAACTCGGTTTTTTGCGATTTTCTCAGCTCCTGTTGGAGATATCGCAAATCCACGGCCAGATTCGTGATCAGCGCGGCGAAATACATCAGATAACGTTCATCCCATGTGGGAAATATCCCAAAAATCGTTTTTTGCGTTTTTCTCGGCTCCTGTGGGAGATAGAGCGAAAAGGGGCTTAATACAGGATCCTTGATTTCCCCTGATTTTGTTAATAGATGAAAAGGCCATAACTTTTGAATGGTTCAACCGATCCTTAAAATTCTTTTCGCATTCGAAAGAGCACAGAAAAACAAAGAAAATGCGACTAGGCTCATCCCTATATTTTAATTTTTCGATCCGAGAGCGCAGATTGTGTGTCACCTCCAAAATAACATTTTTCACCTAACTAAAAAATCGATTATCTTTCGCAAAAAAATTAAAAAAAATTATTCTACGGTTCTAAATGCATGGAAATTGATGTATTATCAAGCCTTGTTCGTTAGAAAGTCAAAGCGCAGCGGAAACAGTCGATATTAGCGAGAAAACGATCGATATCGTGATTTTTGTAAACGTAAAGCAGGTGGTTTTTGGTTAACTCGGTTTTTTGCGATTTTCTCAGCTCCTGTTGGAGATATCGCAAATCCACGGCCAGATTCGTGATCAGCGCGGCGAAATACATCAGATAACGTCCATCCCATGTGGGAAATATCCCAAAAATCGTTTTTCGCGTTTTTCTCGGCTCCTGTGGGAGATAGAGCGAAAAGGGGCTTAATACAGGATCCTTGAATTCCCCTGATTTTGGTAGTCGTAAAAAAGGTCATAACTTTTGAATCGTTCGACCGATCCTTAAAATTCCTTTTGCATTCGAAAGAGCACAGAAAAACAAAGAAAATGCGACTAGGCTCATCCCGATATTTCAATTTTTCGATCCGAGAGCGCAGATTGTGTGTCACCTCCAAAATAACAGTTTTCACCCAACTAAAAAATCGATTATCTTTCGCAAATAAATTGAAAAAAATTATTTTACGGTTCTAAATGCAAGGAAATTGATGTATTATCAAGCCTTGTTCGTTAGAAAGGCAAAGCGCAGCGGAAACAGTCGATATTAGCGAGAAAACGATCGATATCGTTATTTTTGTAAACGTAAAGCAGGTGGTTTTTGGTTAACTCGGTTTTTTGCGATTTTCTCAGCTCCTGTTTGAGATATCGCAAATCCACGGCCAGATTCGTGATCAGCGCGGCGAAATACATCAGATAACGTTCATCCCATGTGGGAAATATCCCAAAAATCGTTTTTTGCGTTTTTCTCGGCTCCTGTGGGAGATAGAGCGAAAAGGGGCTTAATACAGGATCCTTGATTTCCCCTGATTTTGTTAATAGATGAAAAGGCCATAACTTTTGAATGGTTCAACCGATCCTTAAAATTCTTTTTGCATTCGAAAGAGCACAGAAAAACAAAGAAAATGCGACTAGGCTCATCCCTATATTTCAATTTTTCGATCCGAGAGCGCAGATTGTGTGTCACCTCCAAAATAACATTTTTCACCTTACTAAAAAATCGATTATCTTTCGCAAAAAAATTAAAAAAAATTATTCTACGGTTCTAAATGCATGGAAATTGATGTATTATCAAGCCTTGTTCGTTAGAAAGTCAAAGCGCAGCGGAAACAGTCGATATTAGCGAGAAAACGATCGATATCGTTATTTTTGTAAACGTAAAGCAGGTGGTTTTTGGTTAACTCGGTTTTTTGCGATTTTCTCAGCTCCTGTTTGAGATATCGCAAATCCACGGCCAGATTCGTGATCAGCGCGGCGAAATACATCAGATAACGTTCATCCCATGTGGGAAATATCCCAAAAATCGTTTTTTGCGTTTTTCTCGGCTCCTGTGGGAGATAGAGCGAAAAGGGGCTTAATACAGGATCCTTGATTTCCCCTGATTTTGTTAATAGATGAAAAGGCCATAACTTTTGAATGGTTCAACCGATCCTTAAAATTCTTTTTGCATTCGAAAGAGCACAGAAAAACAAAGAAAATGCGACTAGGCTCATCCCTATATTTCAATTTTTCGATCCGAGAGCGCAGATTGTGTGTCACCTCCAAAATAACATTTTTCACCTTACTAAAAAATCGATTATCTTTCGCAAAAAAATTAAAAAAAATTATTCTACGGTTCTAAATGCATGGAAATTGATGTATTATCAAGCCTTGTTCGTTAGAAAGGCAAAGCGCAGCGGAAACAGTCGATATTAGCGAGAAAACGATCGATATCGTGATTTTTGTAAACGTAAAGCAGGTGGTTTTTGGTTAATCCGGTTTTTTGCGATTTTCTCAGCTCCTGTTGGAGATATCATAAATCCACGGCAAGATTCGTGATCAGCGCGGCGAAATACATCAGATAACGTCCATCCCATGTGGGAAATATCCCAAAAATCGTTTTTCGCGTTTTTCTCGGCTCCTGTAGGAGATAGAGCGAAAAGGAGCTTAATTCGTGATCCTTGATTTTCCCTGATTTTGGTAGTCGTAAAAAAGGTCATAACTTTTGAATCGTTCGACCGATCCTTAAAATTCCTTTTGCATTCGAAAGAGCACAGAAAAACAAAGAAAATGCGACTAGGCTCATCCCGATATTTCAATTTTTCGATCCGAGAGCGCAGATTGTGTGTCACCTCCAAAATAACAGTTTTCACCCAACTAAAAAATCGATTATCTTTCGCAAATAAATTAAAAAAAATTATTCTACGGTTCTAAATGCAAGGAAATTGATGTATTATCAAGCCTTGTTCGTTAGAAAGGCAAAGCGCAGCGGAAACAGTCGATATTAGCGAGAAAACGATCGATATCGTGATTTTTGTAAACGTAAAGCAGGTGGTTTTTGGTTAACTCGGTTTTTTGCGATTTTCTCAGCTCCTGTTGGAGATATCGCAAATCCACGGCCAGATTCGTGATCAGCGCGGCGAAATACATCAGATAACGTCCATCCCATGTGGGAAATATCCCAAAAATCGTTTTTCGCGTTTTTCTCGGCTCCTGTGGGAGATAGAGCGAAAAGGGGCTTAATACAGGATCCTTGAATTCCCCTGATTTTGGTAGTCGTAAAAAAGGTCATAACTTTTGAATCGTTCGACCGATCCTTAAAATTCCTTTTGCATTCGAAAGAGCACAGAAAAACAAAGAAAATGCGACTAGGCTCATCCCGATATTTCAATTTTTCGATCCGAGAGCGCAGATTGTGTGTCACCTCCAAAATAACAGTTTTCACCCAACTAAAAAATCGATTATCTTTCGCAAATAAATTAAAAAAAATTATTCTACGGTTCTAAATGCAAGGAAATTGATGTATTATCAAGCCTTGTTCGTTAGAAAGGCAAAGCGCAGCGGAAACAGTCGATATTAGCGAGAAAACGATCGATATCGTGATTTTTGTAAACGTAAAGCAGGTGGTTTTTGGTTAACTCGGTTTTTTGCGATTTTCTCAGCTCCTGTTGGAGATATCGCAAATCCGGGGCCAGATTCGTGATCAGCGCGGCGAAATACATCAGATAACGTCCATCCCATGTGGGAAATATCCCAAAAATCGTTTTTCGCGTTTTTCTCGGCTCCTGTGGGAGATAGAGCGAAAAGGGGCTTAATACAGGATCCTTGAATTCCCCTGATTTTGGTAGTCGTAAAAAAGGTCATAACTTTTGAATCGTTCGACCGATCCTTAAAATTCCTTTTGCATTCGAAAGAGCACAGAAAAACAAAGAAAATGCGACTAGGCTCATCCCGATATTTCAATTTTTCGATCCGAGAGCGCAGATTGTGTGTCACCTCCAAAATAACAGTTTTCACCCAACTAAAAAATCGATTATCTTTCGCAAATAAATTAAAAAAAATTATTCTACGGTTCTAAATGCAAGGAAATTGATGTATTATCAAGCCTTGTTCGTTAGAAAGGCAAAGCGCAGCGGAAACAGTCGATATTAGCGAGAAAACGATCGATATCGTGATTTTTGTAAACGTAAAGCAGGTGGTTTTTGGTTAACTCGGTTTTTTGCGATTTTCTCAGCTCCTGTTGGAGATATCGCAAATCCGGGGCCAGATTCGTGATCAGCGCGGCGAAATACATCAGATAACGTCCATCCCATGTGGGAAATATCCCAAAAATCGTTTTTCGCGTTTTTCTCGGCTCCTGTGGGAGATAGAGCGAAAAGGGGCTTAATACAGGATCCTTGAATTCCCCTGATTTTGGTAGTCGTAAAAAAGGTCATAACTTTTGAATCGTTCGACCGATCCTTAAAATTCCTTTTGCATTCGAAAGAGCACAGAAAAACAAAGAAAATGCGACTAGGCTCATCCCGATATTTCAATTTTTCGATCCGAGAGCGCAGATTGTGTGTCACCTCCAAAATAACAGTTTTCACCCAACTAAAAAATCGATTATCTTTCGCAAATAAATTAAAAAAAATTATTCTACGGTTCTAAATGCAAGGAAATTGATGTATTATCAAGCCTTGTTCGTTAGAAAGGCAAAGCGCAGCGGAAACAGTCGATATTAGCGAGAAAACGATCGATATCGTGATTTTTGTAAACGTAAAGCAGGTGGTTTTTGGTTAACTCGGTTTTTTGCGATTTTCTCAGCTCCTGTTGGAGATATCGCAAATCCACGGCCAGATTCGTGATCAGCGCGGCGAAATACATCAGATAACGTCCATCCCATGTGGGAAATATCCCAAAAATCGTTTTTTGCGTTTTTCTCGGCTCCTGTGGGAGATAGAGCGAAAAGGGGCTTAATACAGGATCCTTGAATTCCCCTGATTTTGGTAGTCGTAAAAAAGGTCATAACTTTTGAATCGTTCGACCGATCCTTAAAATTCCTTTTGCATTCGAAAGAGCACAGAAAAACAAAGAAAATGCGACTAGGCTCATCCCGATATTTCAATTTTTCGATCCGAGAGCGCAGATTGTGTGTCACCTCCAAAATAACAGTTTTCACCCAACTAAAAAATCGATTATCTTTCGCAAATAAATTGAAAAAAATTATTTTACGGTTCTAAATGCAAGGAAATTGATGTATTATCAAGCCTTGTTCGTTAGAAAGGCAAAGCGCAGCGGAAACAGTCGATATTAGCGAGAAAACGATCGATATCGTGATTTTTGTAAACGTAAAGCAGGTGGTTTTTGGTTAACTCGGTTTTTTGCGATTTTCTCAGCTCCTGTTTGAGATATCGCAAATCCACGGCCAGATTCGTGATCAGCGCGGCGAAATACATCAGATAACGTTCATCTCATGTGAGAAATATCCCAAAAATCGTTTTTTGCGTTTTTCTCGGCTCCTGTGGGAGATAGAGCGAAAAGGGGCTTAATACAGGATCCTTGATTTCCCCTGATTTTGTTAATAGATGAAAAGGCCATAACTTTTGAATGGTTCAACCGATCCTTAAAATTCTTTTCGCATTCGAAAGAGCACAGAAAAACAAAGAAAATGCGACTAGGCTCATCCCTATATTTCAATTTTTCGATCCGAGAGCGCAGATTGTGTGTCACCTCCAAAATAACAGTTTTCACCCAACTAAAAAATCGATTATCTTTCGAAAATAAATTAAAAAAAATTATTCTACGGTTCTAAATGCAAGGAAATTGATGTATTATCAAGCCTTGTTCGTTAGAAAGGCAAAGCGCAGCGGAAACAGTCGATATTAGCGAGAAAACGATCGATATCGTGATTTTTGTAAACGTAAAGCAGGTGGTTTTTGGTTAACTCGGTTTTTTGCGATTTTCTCAG
This sequence comes from Cylloceria caligata, assembly GCA_963942595.1. Classification (NCBI taxonomy): domain Eukaryota; kingdom Metazoa; phylum Arthropoda; class Insecta; order Hymenoptera; family Ichneumonidae; genus Cylloceria; species Cylloceria caligata. The sequence continues at coordinate 4,137,153 of OZ012707.1, read as the reverse complement.
CTCCTGTTGGAGATATCGCAAATCCACGGCCAGATTCGTGATCAGCGCGGCGAAATACATCAGATAACGTCCATCCCATGTGGGAAATATCCCAAAAATCGTTTTTCGCGTTTTTCTCGGCTCCTGTGGGAGATAGAGCGAAAAGGGGCTTAATACAGGATCCTTGAATTCCCCTGATTTTGGTAGTCGTAAAAAAGGTCATAACTTTTGAATCGTTCGACCGATCCTTAAAATTCCTTTTGCATTCGAAAGAGCACAGAAAAACAAAGAAAATGCGACTAGGCTCATCCCGATATTTCAATTTTTCGATCCGAGAGCGCAGATTGTGTGTCACCTCCAAAATAACAGTTTTCACCCAACTAAAAAATCGATTATCTTTCGCAAATAAATTGAAAAAAATTATTTTACGGTTCTAAATGCAAGGAAATTGATGTATTATCAAGCCTTGTTCGTTAGAAAGGCAAAGCGCAGCGGAAACAGTCGATATTAGCGAGAAAACGATCGATATCGTTATTTTTGTAAACGTAAAGCAGGTGGTTTTTGGTTAACTCGGTTTTTTGCGATTTTCTCAGCTCCTGTTTGAGATATCGCAAATCCACGGCCAGATTCGTGATCAGCGCGGCGAAATACATCAGATAACGTTCATCCCATGTGGGAAATATCTCAAAAATCGTTTTTTGCGTTTTTCTCGGCTCCTGTGGGAGATAGAGCGAAAAGGGGCTTAATACAGGATCCTTGATTTCCCCTGATTTTGTTAATAGATGAAAAGGCCATAACTTTTGAATGGTTCAACCGATCCTTAAAATTCTTTTTGCATTCGAAAGAGCACAGAAAAACAAAGAAAATGCGACTAGGCTCATCCCTATATTTCAATTTTTCGATCCGAGAGCGCAGATTGTGTGTCACCTCCAAAATAACATTTTTCACCTTACTAAAAAATCGATTATCTTTCGCAAAAAAATTAAAAAAAATTATTCTACGGTTCTAAATGCATGGAAATTGATGTATTATCAAGCCTTGTTCGTTAGAAAGTCAAAGCGCAGCGGAAACAGTCGATATTAGCGAGAAAACGATCGATATCGTTATTTTTGTAAACGTAAAGCAGGTGGTTTTTGGTTAACTCGGTTTTTTGCGATTTTCTCAGCTCCTGTTTGAGATATCGCAAATCCACGGCCAGATTCGTGATCAGCGCGGCGAAATACATCAGATAACGTTCATCCCATGTGGGAAATATCCCAAAAATCGTTTTTTGCGTTTTTCTCGGCTCCTGTGGGAGATAGAGCGAAAAGGGGCTTAATACAGGATCCTTGATTTCCCCTGATTTTGTTAATAGATGAAAAGGCCATAACTTTTGAATGGTTCAACCGATCCTTAAAATTCTTTTTGCATTCGAAAGAGCACAGAAAAACAAAGAAAATGCGACTAGGCTCATCCCTATATTTCAATTTTTCGATCCGAGAGCGCAGATTGTGTGTCACCTCCAAAATAACATTTTTCACCTTACTAAAAAATCGATTATCTTTCGCAAAAAAATTAAAAAAAATTATTCTACGGTTCTAAATGCATGGAAATTGATGTATTATCAAGCCTTGTTCGTTAGAAAGGCAAAGCGCAGCGGAAACAGTCGATATTAGCGAGAAAACGATCGATATCGTGATTTTTGTAAACGTAAAGCAGGTGGTTTTTGGTTAATCCGGTTTTTTGCGATTTTCTCAGCTCCTGTTGGAGATATCATAAATCCACGGCAAGATTCGTGATCAGCGCGGCGAAATACATCAGATAACGTCCATCCCATGTGGGAAATATCCCAAAAATCGTTTTTCGCGTTTTTCTCGGCTCCTGTGGGAGATAGAGCGAAAAGGGGCTTAATACAGGATCCTTGAATTCCCCTGATTTTGGTAGTCGTAAAAAAGGTCATAACTTTTGAATCGTTCGACCGATCCTTAAAATTCCTTTTGCATTCGAAAGAGCACAGAAAAACAAAGAAAATGCGACTAGGCTCATCCCGATATTTCAATTTTTCGATCCGAGAGCCCAGATTGTGTGTCACCTCCAAAATAACATTTTTCACCTAACTAAAAAATCGATTATCTTTCGCAAAAAAATTGAAAAAAATTATTCTACGGTTCTAAATGCATGGAAATTGATGTATTATCAAGCCTTGTTCGTTAGAAAGGCAAAGCGCAGCGGAAACAGTCGATATTAGCGAGAAAACGATCAATATCGTGATTTTTGTAAACGTAAAGCAGGTGGTTTTTGGTTAACTCGGTTTTTTGCGATTTTCTCAGCTCCTGTTGGAGATATCGCAAATCCACGGCCAGATTCGTGATCAGCGCGGCGAAATACATCAGATAACGTCCATCCCATGTGGGAAATATCCCAAAAATCGTTTTTCGGGTTTTTCTCGGCTCCTGTAGGAGATAGAGCGAAAAGGAGCTTAATTCGTGATCCTTGATTTTCCCTGATTTTGGTAGTCGTAAAAAAGGTCATAACTTTTGAATCGTTCGACCGATTCTTAAAATTCCTTTTGCATTCGAAAGAGCACAGAAAAACAAAGAAAATGCGACTAGGCTCATCCCGATATTTCAATTTTTCGATCCGAGAGCGCAGATTGTGTGTCACCTCCAAAATAACAGTTTTCACCCAACTAAAAAATCGATTATCTTTCGCAAATAAATTGAAAAAAATTATTTTACGGTTCTAAATGCAAGGAAATTGATGTATTATCAAGCCTTGTTCGTTAGAAAGGCAAAGCGCAGCGGAAACAGTCGATATTAGCGAGAAAACGATCGATATCATTTTTGTAAACGTAAAGCAGGTGGTTTTTGGTTAACTCGGTTTTTTGCGATTTTCTCAGCTCCTGTTTGAGATATCGCAAATCCACGGCCAGATTCGTGATCAGCGCGGCGAAATACATCAGATAACGTTCATCCCATGTGGGAAATATCCCAAAAATCGTTTTTTGCGTTTTTCTCGGCTCCTGTGGGAGATAGAGCGAAAAGGGGCTTAATACAGGATCCTTGATTTCCCCTGATTTTGTTAATAGATGAAAAGGCCATAACTTTTGAATGGTTCAACCGATCCTTAAAATTCCTTTTGCATTCGAAAGAGCACAGAAAAACAAAGAAAATGCGACTAGGCTCATCCCGATATTTCAATTTTTCGATCCGAGAGCGCAGATTGTGTGTCACCTCCAAAATAACAGTTTTCACCCAACTAAAAAATCGATTATCTTTCGCAAATAAATTAAAAAAAAATTATTCTACGGTTCTAAATGCAAGGAAATTGATGTATTATCAAGCCTTGTTCGTTAGAAAGGCAAAGCGCAGCGGAAACAGTCGATATTAGCGACAAAACGATCGATATCGTGATTTTTGTAAACGTAAAGCAGGTGGTTTTTGGTTAACTCGGTTTTTTGCGATTTTCTCAGCTCCTGTTGGAGATATCATAAATCCACGGCAAGATTCGTGATCAGCGCGGCGAAATACATCAGATAACGTCCATCCCATGTGGGAAATATCCCAAAAATCGTTTTTCGCGTTTTTCTCGGCTCCTGTAGGAGATAGAGCGAAAAGGAGCTTAATTCGTGATCCTTGATTTTCCCTGATTTTGGTAGTCGTAAAAAAGGTCATAACTTTTGAATCGTTCGACCGATCCTTAAAATTCCTTTTGCATTCGAAAGAGCACAGAAAAACAAAGAAAATGCGACTAGGCTCATCCCGATATTTCAATTTTTCGATCCGAGAGCGCAGATTGTGTGTCACCTCCAAAATAACAGTTTTCACCCAACTAAAAAATCGATTATCTTTCGCAAATAAATTAAAAAAAATTATTCTACGGTTCTAAATGCAAGGAAATTGATGTATTATCAAGCCTTGTTCGTTAGAAAGGCAAAGCGCAGCGGAAACAGTCGATATTAGCGAGAAAACGATCGATATCGTGATTTTTGTAAACGTAAAGCAGGTGGTTTTTGGTTAACTCGGTTTTTTGCGATTTTCTCAGCTCCTGTTGGAGATATCGCAAATCCACGGCCAGATTCGTGATCAGCGCGGCGAAATACATCAGATAACGTCCATCCCATGTGGGAAATAGCCCAAAAATCGTTTTTTGCGTTTTTCTCGGCTCCTGTGGGAGATAGAGCGAAAAGGGGCTTAATACAGGATCCTTGATTTCCCCTGATTTTGTTAATAGATGAAAAGGCCATAACTTTTGAATGGTTCAACCGATCCTTAAAATTCTTTTCGCATTCGAAAGAGCACAGAAAAACAAAGAAAATGCGACTAGGCTCATCCCTATATTTCAATTTTTCGATCCGAGAGCGCAGATTGTGTGTCACCTCCAAAATAACATTTTTCACCTTACTAAAAAATCGAATATCTTTCGCAAAAAAATTAAAAAAAATTATTCTACGGTTCTAAATGCATGGAAATTGATGTATTATCAAGCCTTGTTCGTTAGAAAGTCAAAGCGCAGCGGAAACAGTCGATATTAGCGAGAAAACGATCGATATCGTGATTTTTGTAAACGTAAAGCAGGTGGTTTTTGGTTAATCCGGTTTTTTGCGATTTTCTCAGCTCCTGTTGGAGATATCGCAAATCCACGGCCAGATTCGTGATCAGCGCGGCGAAATACATCAGATAACGTCCATCCCATGTGGGAAATATCCCAAAAATCGTTTTTCGCGTTTTTCTCGGCTCCTGTAGGAGATAGAGCGAAAAGGAGCTTAATTCGTAATCCTTGATTTTCCCTGATTTTGGTAGTCGTAAAAAAGGTCATAACTTTTGAATCGTTCGACCGATCCTTAAAATTCCTTTTGCATTCGAAAGAGCACAGAAAAACAAAGAAAATGCGACTAGGCTCATCCCGATATTTCAATTTTTCGATCCGAGAGCGCAGATTGTGTGTCACCTCCAAAATAACAGTTTTCACCCAACTAAAAAATCGATTATCTTTCGCAAATAAATTAAAAAAAATTATTCTACGGTTCTAAATGCAAGGAAATTGATGTATTATCAAGCCTTGTTCGTTAGAAAGGCAAAGCGCAGCGGAAACAGTCGATATTAGCGACAAAACGATCGATATCGTGATTTTTGTAAACGTAAAGCAGGTGGTTTTTGGTTAACTCGGTTTTTTGCGATTTTCTCAGCTCCTGTTGGAGATATCATAAATCCACGGCAAGATTCGTGATCAGCGCGGCGAAATACATCAGATAACGTCCATCCCATGTGGGAAATATCCCAAAAATCGTTTTTCGCGTTTTTCTCGGCTCCTGTAGGAGATAGAGCGAAAAGGAGCTTAATTCGTGATCCTTGATTTTCCCTGATTTTGGTAGTCGTAAAAAAGGTCATAACTTTTGAATCGTTCGACCGATCCTTAAAATTCGTTTGCATTCGAAAGAGCACAGAAAAACAAAGAAAATGCGACTAGGCTCATCCCGATATTTCAATTTTTCGATCCGAGAGCGCAGATTGTGTGTCACCTCCAAAATAACAGTTTTCACCCAACTAAAAAATCGATTATCTTTCGCAAATAAATTAAAAAAAATTATTCTACGGTTCTAAATGCAAGGAAATTGATGTATTATCAAGCCTTGTTCGTTAGAAAGGCAAAGCGCAGCGGAAACAGTCGATATTAGCGAGAAAACGATCGATATCGTGATTTTTGTAAACGTAAAGCAGGTGGTTTTTGGTTAACTCGGTTTTTTGCGATTTTCTCAGCTCCTGTTGGAGATATCGCAAATCCACGGCCAGATTCGTGATCAGCGCGGCGAAATACATCAGATAACGTTCATCCCATGTGGGAAATATCCCAAAAATCGTTTTTTGCGTTTTTCTCGGCTCCTGTGGGAGATAGAGCGAAAAGGGGCTTAATACAGGATCCTTGAATTCCCCTGATTTTGGTAGTCGTAAAAAAGGTCATAACTTTCGAATCGTTCGACCGATCCTTAAAATTCCTTTTGCATTCGAAAGAGCACAGAAAAACAAAGAAAATGCGACTAGGCTCATGCCGATATTTCAATTTTTCGATCCGAGAGCGCAGATTGTGTGTCACCTCCAAAATAACAGTTTTCACCCAACTAAAAAATCGATTATCTTTCGCAAATAAATTGAAAAAAATTATTTTACGGTTCTAAATGCAAGGAAATTGATGTATTATCAAGCCTTGTTCGTTAGAAAGGCAAAGCGCAGCGGAAACAGTCGATATTAGCGAGAAAGCGATCGATATCGTGATTTTTGTAAACGTAAAGCAGGTGGTTTTTGGTTAACTCGGTTTTTTGCGATTTTCTCAGCTCCTGTTGGAGATATCGCAAATCCACGGCCAGATTCGTGATCAGCGCGGCGAAATACATCAGATAACGTTCATCCCATGTGGGAAATATCCCAAAAATCGTTTTTCCCGTTTTTCTCGGCTCCTGTAGGAGATAGAGCGAAAAGGAGCTTAATTCGTGATCCTTGATTTTCCCTGATTTTGGTAGTCGTAAAAAAGGTCATAACTTTTGAATCGTTCGACCGATCCTTAAAATTCCTTTTGCATTCGAAAGAGCACAGAAAAACAAAGAAAATGCGACTAGGCTCATCCCGATATTTCAATTTTTCGATCCGAGAGCGCAGATTGTGTGTCACCTCCAAAATAACAGTTTTCACCCAACTAAAAAATCGATTATCTTTCGCAAATAAATTAAAAAAAATTATTCTACGGTTCTAAATGCAAGGAAATTGATGTATTATCAAGCCTTGTTCGTTAGAAAGGCAAAGCGCAGCGGAAACAGTCGATATTAGCGAGAAAACGATCGATATCGTGATTTTTGTAAACGTAAAGCAGGTGGTTTTTGGTTAACTCGGTTTTTTGCGATTTTCTCAGCTCCTGTTGGAGATATCGCAAATCCACGGCCAGATTCGTGATCAGCGCGGCGAAATACATCAGATAACGTCCATCCCATGTGGGAAATATCCCAAAAATCGTTTTTTGCGTTTTTCTCGGCTCCTGTGGGAGATAGAGCGAAAAGGGGCTTAATACAGGATCCTTGAATTCCCCTGATTTTGGTAGTCGTAAAAAAGGTCATAACTTTTGAATCGTTCGACCGATCCTTAAAATTCCTTTTGCATTCGAAAGAGCACAGAAAAACAAAGAAAATGCGACTAGGCTCATCCCGATATTTCAATTTTTCGATCCGAGAGCGCAGATTGTGTGTCACCTCCAAAATAACAGTTTTCACCCAACTAAAAAATCGATTATCTTTCGCAAATAAATTGAAAAAAATTATTTTACGGTTCTAAATGCAAGGAAATTGATGTATTATCAAGCCTTGTTCGTTAGAAAGGCAAAGCGCAGCGGAAACAGTCGATATTAGCGAGAAAACGATCGATATCGTGATTTTTGTAAACGTAAAGCAGGTGGTTTTTGGTTAACTCGGTTTTTTGCGATTTTCTCAGCTCCTGTTGGAGATATCGCAAATCCACGGCCAGATTCGTGATCAGCGCGGCGAAATACATCAGATAACGTTCATCCCATGTGGGAAATATCCCAAAAATCGTTTTTTGCGTTTTTCTCGGCTCCTGTGGGAGATAGAGCGAAAAGGGGCTTAATACAGCATCCTTGATTTCCCCTGATTTTGTTAATAGATGAAAAGGCCATAACTTTTGAATGGTTCAACCGATCCTTAAAATTCTTTTTGCATTCGAAAGAGCACAGAAAAACAAAGAAAATGCGACTAGGCTCATCCCTATATTTCAATTTTTCGATCCGAGAGCGCAGATTGTGTGTCACCTCCAAAATAACATTTTTCACCTTACTAAAAAATCGATTATCTTTCGCAAAAAAATTAAAAAAAATTATTCTACGGTTCTAAATGCATGGAAATTGATGTATTATCAAGCCTTGTTCGTTAGAAAGTCAAAGCGCAGCGGAAACAGTCGATATTAGCGAGAAAACGATCGATATCGTGATTTTTGTAAACGTAAAGCAGGTGGTTTTTGGTTAATCCGGTTTTTTGCGATTTTCTCAGCTCCTGTTGGAGATATCATAAATCCACGGCAAGATTCGTGATCAGCGCGGCGAAATACATCAGATAACGTCCATCCCATGTGGGAAATATCCCAAAAATCGTTTTTCGCGTTTTTCTCGGCTCCTGTAGGAGATAGAGCGAAAAGGAGCTTAATTCGTGATCCTTGATTTTCCCTGATTTTGGTAGTCGTAAAAAAGGTCATAACTTTTGAATCGTTCGACCGATCCTTAAAATTCCTTTTGCATTCGAAAGAGCACAGAAAAACAAAGAAAATGCGACTAGGCTCATCCCGATATTTCAATTTTTCGATCCGAGAGCGCAGATTGTGTGTCACCTCCAAAATAACAGTTTTCACCCAACTAAAAAATCGATTATCTTTCGCAAATAAATTAAAAAAAATTATTCTACGGTTCTAAATGCAAGGAAATTGATGTATTATCAAGCCTTGTTCGTTAGAAAGGCAAAGCGCAGCGGAAACAGTCGATATTAGCGAGAAAACGATCGATATCGTGATTTTTGTAAACGTAAAGCAGGTGGTTTTTGGTTAACTCGGTTTTTTGCGATTTTCTCAGCTCCTGTTGGAGATATCGCAAATCCACGGCCAGATTCGTGATCAGCGCGGCGAAATACATCAGATAACGTTCATCCCATGTGGGAAATATCCCAAAAATCGTTTTTTGCGTTTTTCTCGGCTCCTGTGGGAGATAGAGCGAAAAGGGGCTTAATACAGGATCCTTGATTTCCCCTGATTTTGTTAATAGATGAAAAGGCCATAACTTTTGAATGGTTCAACCGATCCTTAAAATTCTTTTTGCATTCGAAAGAGCACAGAAAAACAAAGAAAATGCGACTAGGCTCATCCCTATATTTCAATTTTTCGATCCGAGAGCGCAGATTGTGTGTCACCTCCAAAATAACATTTTTCACCTTACTAAAAAATCGATTATCTTTCGCAAAAAAATTAAAAAAAATTATTCTACGGTTCTAAATGCATGGAAATTGATGTATTATCAAGCCTTGTTCGTTAGAAAGTCAAAGCGCAGCGGAAACAGTCGATATTAGCGAGAAAACGATCGATATCGTGATTTTTGTAAACGTAAAGCAGGTGGTTTTTGGTTAACTCGGTTTTTTGCGATTTTCTCAGCTCCTGTTGGAGATATCGCAAATCCACGGCCAGATTCGTGATCAGCGCGGCGAAATACATCAGATAACGTCCATCCCATGTGGGAAATATCCCAAAAATCGTTTTTCGCGTTTTTCTCGGCTCCTGTGGGAGATAGAGCGAAAAGGGGCTTAATACAGGATCCTTGAATTCCCCTGATTTTGGTAGTCGTAAAAAAGGTCATAACTTTTGAATCGTTCGACCGATCCTTAAAATTCCTTTTGCATTCGAAAGAGCACAGAAAAACAAAGAAAATGCGACTAGGCTCATCCCGATATTTCAATTTTTCGATCCGAGAGCGCAGATTGTGTGTCACCTCCAAAATAACAGTTTTCACCCAACTAAAAAATCGATTATCTTTCGCAAATAAATTGAAAAAAATTATTTTACGGTTCTAAATGCAAGGAAATTGATGTATTATCAAGCCTTGTTCGTTAGAAAGGCAAAGCGCAGCGGAAACAGTCGATATTAGCGAGAAAACGATCGATATCGTTATTTTTGTAAACGTAAAGCAGGTGGTTTTTGGTTAACTCGGTTTTTTGCGATTTTCTCAGCTCCTGTTTGAAATATCGCAAATCCACGGCCAGATTCGTGATCAGCGCGGCGAAATACATCAGATAACGTTCATCCCATGTGGGAAATATCCCAAAAATCGTTTTTTGCGTTTTTCTCGGCTCCTGTGGGAGATAGAGCGAAAAGGGGCTTAATACAGGATCCTTGATTTCCCCTGATTTTGTTAATAGATGAAAAGGCCATAACTTTTGAATGGTTCAACCGATCCTTAAAATTCTTTTCGCATTCGAAAGAGCACAGAAAAACAAAGAAAATGCGACTAGGCTCATCCCTATATTTCAATTTTTCGATCCGAGAGCGCAGATTGTGTGTCACCTCCAAAATAACATTTTTCACCTTACTAAAAAATCGATTATCTTTCGCAAAAAAATTAAAAAAAATTATTCTACGGTTCTAAATGCATGGAAATTGATGTATTATCAAGCCTTGTTCGTTAGAAAGTCAAAGCGCAGCGGAAACAGTCGATATTAGCGAGAAAACGATCGATATCGTGATTTTTGTAAACGTAAAGCAGGTGGTTTTTGGTTAATCCGGTTTTTTGCGATTTTCTCAGCTCCTGTTGGAGATATCGCAAATCCACGGCCAGATTCGTGATCAGCGCGGCGAAATACATCAGATAACGTCCATCCCATGTGGGAAATATCCCAAAAATCGTTTTTCGCGTTTTTCTCGGCTCCTGTAGGAGATAGAGCGAAAAGGAGCTTAATTCGTGATCCTTGATTTTCCCTGATTTTGGTAGTCGTAAAAAAGGTCATAACTTTTGAATCGTTCGACCGATCCTTAAAATTCCTTTTGCATTCGAAAGAGCACAGAAAAACAAAGAAAATGCGACTAGGCTCATCCCGATATTTCAATTTTTCGATCCGAGAGCGCAGATTGTGTGTCACCTCCAAAATAACATTTTTCACCTAACTAAAAAATCGATTATCTTTCGCAAAAAAATTGAAAAAAATTATTCTACGGTTCTAAATGCATGGAAATTGATGTATTATCAAGCCTTGTTCGTTAGAAAGGCAAAGCGCAGCGGAAACAGTCGATATTAGCGAGAAAACGATCGATATCGTGATTTTTGTAAACGTAAAGCAGGTGGTTTTTGGTTAACTCGGTTTTTTGCGATTTTCTCAGCTCCTGTTGGAGATATCGCAAATCCACGGCCAGATTCGTGATCAGCGCGGCGAAATACATCAGATAACGTTCATCCCATGTGGGAAATATCCCAAAAATCGTTTTTCGCGTTTTTCTCGGCTCCTGTGGGAGATAGAGCGAAAAGGGGCTTAATACAGGATCCTTGAATTCCCCTGATTTTGGTAGTCGTAAAAAAGGTCATAACTTTTGAATCGTTCGACCGATCCTTAAAATTCCTTTTGCATTCGAAAGAACACAGAAAAACAAAGAAAATGCGACTAGGCTCATCCCGATATTTCAATTTTTCGATCCGAGAGCCCAGATTGTGTGTCACCTCCAAAATAACATTTTTCACCTAACTAAAAAATCGATTATCTTTCGCAAAAAAATTGAAAAAAATTATTCTACGGTTCTAAATGCATGGAAATTGATGTATTATCAAGCCTTGTTCGTTAGAAAGGCAAAGCGCAGCGGAAACAGTCGATATTAGCGAGAAAACGATCAATATCGTGATTTTTGTAAACGTAAAGCAGGTGGTTTTTGGTTAACTCGGTTTTTTGCGATTTTCTCAGCTCCTGTTGGAGATATCGCAAATCCACGGCCAGATTCGTGATCAGCGCGGCGAAATACATCAGATAACGTCCATCCCATGTGGGAAATATCCCAAAAATCGTTTTTCGCGTTTTTCTCGGCTCCTGTGGGAGATAGAGCGAAAAGGGGCTTAATACAGGATCCTTGAATTCCCCTGATTTTGGTAGTCGTAAAAAAGGTCATAACTTTTGAATCGTTCGACCGATCCTTAAAATTCCTTTTGCATTCGAAAGAGCACAGAAAAACAAAGAAAATGCGACTAGGCTCATCCCGATATTTCAATTTTTCGATCCGAGAGCGCAGATTGTGTGTCACCTCCAAAATAACAGTTTTCACCCAACTAAAAAATCGATTATCTTTCGCAAATAAATTAAAAAAAATTATTCTACGGTTCTAAATGCAAGGAAATTGATGTATTATCAAGCCTTGTTCGTTAGAAAGGCAAAGCGCAGCGGAAACAGTCGATATTAGCGAGAAAACGATCGATATCGTGATTTTTGTAAACGTAAAGCAGGTGGTTTTTGGTTAACTCGGTTTTTTGCGATTTTCTCAGCTCCTGTTGGAGATATCGCAAATCCACGGCCAGATTCGTGATCAGCGCGGCGAAATACATCAGATAACGTCCATCCCATGTGGGAAATATCCCAAAAATAGTTTTTCGGGTTTTTCTCGGCTCCTGTAGGAGATAGAGCGAAAAGGAGCTTAATTCGTGATCCTTGATTTTCCCTGATTTTGGTAGTCGTAAAAAAGGTCATAACTTTTGAATCGTTCGACCGATCCTTAAAATTCCTTTTGCATTCGAAAGAGCACAGAAAAACAAAGAAAATGCGACTAGGCTCATCCCGATATTTCAATTTTTCGATCCGAGAGCCCAGATTGTGTGTCACCTCCAAAATAACATTTTTCACCTAACTAAAAAATCGATTATCTTTCGCAAAAAAATTGAAAAAAATTATTCTACGGTTCTAAATGCATGGAAATTGATGTATTATCAAGCCTTGTTCGTTAGAAAGGCAAAGCGCAGCGGAAACAGTCGATATTAGCGAGAAAACGATCAATATCGTGATTTTTGTAAACGTAAAGCAGGTGGTTTTTGGTTAACTCGGTTTTTTGCGATTTTCTCAGCTCCTGTTGGAGATATCGCAAATCCACGGCCAGATTCGTGATCAGCGCGGCGAAATACATCAGATAACGTCCATCCCATGTGGGAAATATCCCAAAAATCGTTTTTCGGGTTTTTCTCGGCTCCTGTAGGAGATAGAGCGAAAAGGAGCTTAATTCGTGATCCTTGATTTTCCCTGATTTTGGTAGTCGTAAAAAAGGTCATAACTTTTGAATCGTTCGACCGATCCTTAAAATTCCTTTTGCATTCGAAAGAGCACAGAAAAACAAAGAAAATGCGACTAGGCTCATCCCGATATTTCAATTTTTCGATCCGAGAGCCCAGAATGTGTGTCACCTCCAAAATAACATTTTTCACCTAACTAAAAAATCGATTATCTTTCGCAAAAAAATTGAAAAAAATTATTCTACGGTTCTAAATGCATGGAAATTGATGTATTATCAAGCCTTGTTCGTTAGAAAGGCAAAGCGCAGCGGAAACAGTCGATATTAGCGAGAAAACGATCAATATCGTGATTTTTGTAAACGTAAAGCAGGTGGTTTTTGGTCAACTCGGTTTTTTGCGATTTTCTCAGCTCCTGTTGGAGATATCGCAAATCCACGGCCAGATTCGTGATCAGCGCGGCGAAATACATCAGATAACGTCCATCCCATGTGGGAAATATCCCAAAAATCGTTTTTCGCGTTTTTCTCGGCTCCTGTGGGAGATAGAGCGAAAAGGGGCTTAATACAGGATCCTTGAATTCCCCTGATTTTGGTAGTCGTAAAAAAGGTCATAACTTTTGAATCGTTCGACCGATCCTTAAAATTCCTTTTGCATTCGAAAGAGCACAGAAAAACAAAGAAAATGCGACTAGGCTCATCCCGATATTTCAATTTTTCGATCCGAGAGCGCAGATTGTGTGTCACCTCGAAAATAACATTTTTCACCTAACTAAAAAATCGATTATCTTTCGCAAAAAAATTGAAAAAAATTATTCTACGGTTCTAAATTCAGGGAAATTGATGTATTATCAAGCCTTGTTCGTTAGAAAGTTAAAGCGCAGCGGAAACAGTCGATATTAGCGAGAAAACGATCGATATCGTGATTTTTGTAAACGTAAAGCCGGTGGTTTTTGGTTAACTCGGTTTTTTGCGATTTTCTCAGCTCCTGTTGGAGATATCGCAAATCCACGGCCATATTCGTGATCAGCGCGGCGAAATACATCAGATAACGTTCATCCCATGTGGGAAATATCCCAAAAATCGTTTTTTGCGTTTTTCTCGGCTCCTGTGGGAGATAGAGCGAAAAGAGGCTTAATACAGGATCCTTGATTTCCCCTGATTTTGTTAATAGATGAAAAGGCCATAACTTTTGAATGGTTCAACCGATCCTTAAAATTCTTTTTGCATTCGAAAGAGCACAGAAAAACAAAGAAAATGCGACTAGGCTCATCCCGATATTTCAATTTTTCGATCCGAGAGCGCAGATTGTGTGTCACCTCGAAAATAACATTTTTCACCTAACTAAAAAATCGATTATCTTTCGCAAAAAAATTGAAAAAAATTATTCTACGGTTCTAAATTCAGGGAAATTGATGTATTATCAAGCCTTGTTCGTTAGAAAGTTAAAGCGCAGCGGAAACAGTCGATATTAGCGAGAAAACGATCGATATCGTGATTTTTGTAAACGTAAAGCAGGTGGTTTTTGGTTAACTCGGTTTTTTGCGATTTTCTCAGCTCCTGTTGGAGATATCGCAAATCCACGGCCATATTCGTGATCAGCGCGGCGAAATACATCAGATAACGTTCATCCCATGTGGGAAATATCCCAAAAATCGTTTTTTGCGTTTTTCTCGGCTCCTGTGGGAGATAGAGCGAAAAGAGGCTTAATACAGGATCCTTGATTTCCCCTGATTTTGTTAATAGATGAAAAGGCCATAACTTTTGAATGGTTCAACCGATCCTTAAAATTCTTTTCGCATTCGAAAGAGCACAGAAAAACAAAGAAAATGCGACTAGGCTCATCCCTATATTTCAATTTTTCGATCCGAGAGCGCAGATTGTGTGTCACCTCCAAAATAACATTTTTCACCTTACTAAAAAATCGATTATCTTTCGCAAAAAAATTAAAAAAAATTATTCTACGGTTCTAAATGCATGGAAATTGATGTATTATCAAGCCTTGTTCGTTAGAAAGTCAAAGCGCAGCGGAAACAGTCGATATTAGCGAGAAAACGATCGATATCGTGATTTTTGTAAACGTAAAGCAGGTGGTTTTTGGTTAATCCGGTTTTTTGCGATTTTCTCAGCTCCTGTTGGAGATATCGCAAATCCACGGCCAGATTCGTGATCAGCGCGGCGAAATACATCAGATAACGTCCATCCCATGTGGGAAATATCCCAAAAATCGTTTTTCGCGTTTTTCTCGGCTCCTGTAGGGGATAGAGCGAAAAGGAGCTTAATTCGTGATCCTTGATTTTCCCTGATTTTGGTAGTCGTAAAAAAGGTCATAACTCTTAAATGGTTCAACTGATCCTTAAAATTCTTTTTGCATTCGAAAGAGCACAGAAAAACAAAGAAAATGCGACTAGGCTCATCCCGATATTTCAATTTTTCGATCCGAGAGCGCAGATTGTGTGTCACCTCCAAAATAACATTTTTCACCTAACTAAAAAATCGATTATCTTTCGCAAAAAAATTGAAAAAAATTATTCTACGGTTCTAAATGCATGGAAATTGATGTATTATCAAGCCTTGTTCGTTAGAAAGTCAAAGCGCAGCGGAAACAGTCGATATTAGCGAGAAAACGATCGATATCGTGATTTTTGTAAACGTAAAGCAGGTGGTTTTTGGTTAATCCGGTTTTTTGCGATTTTCTCAGCTCCTGTTGGAGATATCGCAAATCCACGGCCAGATTCGTGATCAGCGCGGCGAAATACATCAGATAACGTCCATCCCATGTGGGAAATATCCCAAAAATCGTTTTTCGCGTTTTTCTCGGCTCCTGTAGGGGATAGAGCGAAAAGGAGCTTAATTCGTGATCCTTGATTTTCCCTGATTTTGGTAGTCGTAAAAAAGGTCATAACTCTTAAATGGTTCAACTGATCCTTAAAATTCTTTTTGCATTCGAAAGAGCACAGAAAAACAAAGAAAATGCGACTAGGCTCATCCCGATATTTCAATTTTTCGATCCGAGAGCGCAGATTGTGTGTCACCTCCAAAATAACATTTTTCACCTAACTAAAAAATCGATTATCTTTCGCAAAAAAATTGAAAAAAATTATTCTACGGTTCTAAATGCATGGAAATTGATGTATTATCAAGCCTTGTTCGTTAGAAAGGCAAAGCGCAGCGGAAACAGTCGATATTAGCGAGAAAACGATCAATATCGTGATTTTTGTAAACGTAAAGCAGGTGGTTTTTGGTTAACTCGGTTTTTTGCGATTTTCTCAGCTCCTGTTTGAGATATCGCAAATCCACGGCCAGATTCGTGATCAGCGCGGCGAAATACATCAGATAACGTTCATCCCATGTGGGAAATATCCCAAAAATCGTTTTTTGCGTTTTTCTCGGCTCCTGTGGGAGATAGAGCGAAAAGGGGCTTAATACAGGATCCTTGATTTCCCCTGATTTTGTTAATAGATGAAAAGGCCATAACTTTTGAATGGTTCAACCGATCCTTAAAATTCTTTTTGCATTCGAAAGAGCACAGAAAAACAAAGAAAATGCGACTAGGCTCATCCCGATATTTCAATTTTTCGATCCGAGAGCGCAGATTGTGTGTCACCTCGAAAATAACATTTTTCACCTAACTAAAAAATCGATTATCTTTCGCAAAAAAATTGAAAAAAATTATTCTACGGTTCTAAATTCAGGGAAATTGATGTATTATCAAGCCTTGTTCGTTAGAAAGTTAAAGCGCAGCGGAAACAGTCGATATTAGCGAGAAAACGATCGATATCGTGATTTTTGTAAACGTAAAGCAGGTGGTTTTTGGTTAATCCGGTTTTTTGCGATTTTCTCAGCTCCTGTTGGAGATATCGCAAATCCACGGCCAGATTCGTGATCAGCGCGGCGAAATACATCAGATAACGTCCATCCCATGTGGGAAATATCCCAAAAATCGTTTTTCGCGTTTTTCTCGGCTCCTGTAGGGGATAGAGCGAAAAGGAGCTTAATTCGTGATCCTTGATTTTCCCTGATTTTGGTAGTCGTAAAAAAGGTCATAACTCTTAAATGGTTCAACTGATCCTTAAAATTCTTTTTGCATTCGAAAGAGCACAGAAAAACAAAGAAAATGCGACTAGGCTCATCCCGATATTTCAATTTTTCGATCCGAGAGCGCAGATTGTGTGTCACCTCCAAAATAACATTTTTCACCTAACTAAAAAATCGATTATCTTTCGCAAAAAAATTGAAAAAAATTATTCTACGGTTCTAAATGCATGGAAATTGATGTATTATCAAGCCTTGTTCGTTAGAAAGGCAAAGCGCAGCGGAAACAGTCGATATTAGCGAGAAAACGATCGATATCGTGATTTTTGTAAACGTAAAGCAGGTGGTTTTTGGTTAACTCGGTTTTTTGCGATTTTCTCAGCTCCTGTTGGAGATATCGCAAATCCACGTCAAGATTCGTGATCAGCGCGGCGAAATACATCAGATAACGTCCATCCCATGTGGGAAATATCCCAAAAATCGTTTTTCGCGTTTTTCTCGGCTCCTGTAGGAGATAGAGCGAAAAGGAGCTTAATTCGTGATCCTTGATTTTCCCTGATTTTGGTAGTCGTAAAAAAGGTCATAACTTTTGAATGGTTCAACCGATCCTTAAAATTCTTTTTGCATTCGAAAGAGCACAGAAAAACAAAGAAAATGCGACTAGGCTCATCCCGATATTTCAATTTTTCGATCCGAGAGCGCAGATTGTGTGTCACCTCGAAAATAACATTTTTCACCTAACTAAAAAATCGATTATCTTTCGCAAAAAAATTGAAAAAAATTATTCTACGGTTCTAAATTCAGGGAAATTGATGTATTATCAAGCCTTGTTCG
The DNA here is from genome assembly GCA_963942595.1 of Cylloceria caligata. NCBI lineage: Eukaryota > Metazoa > Arthropoda > Insecta > Hymenoptera > Ichneumonidae > Cylloceria > Cylloceria caligata. Next base: position 4,119,544 of record OZ012707.1, on the reverse strand, counting down.
TTAGAAAGTTAAAGCGCAGCGGAAACAGTCGATATTAGCGAGAAAACGATCGATATCGTGATTTTTGTAAACGTAAAGCAGGTGGTTTTTGGTTAACTCGGTTTTTTGCGATTTTCTCAGCTCCTGTTGGAGATATCGCAAATCCACGGCCATATTCGTGATCAGCGCGGCGAAATACATCAGATAACGTCCATCCCATGTGGGAAATATCCCAAAAATCGTTTTTCGCGTTTTTCTCGGCTCCTGTGGGAGATAGAGCGAAAAGGGGCTTAATACAGGATCCTTGATTTCCCCTGATTTTGTTAATAGATGAAAAGGCCATAACTTTTGAATGGTTCAACCGATCCTTAAAATTCTTTTTGCATTCGAAAGAGCACAGAAAAACAAAGAAAATGCGACTAGGCTCATCCCGATATTTCAATTTTTCGATCCGAGAGCGCAGATTGTGTGTCACCTCGAAAATAACATTTTTCACCTAACTAAAAAATCGATTATCTTTCGCAAAAAAATTGAAAAAAATTATTCTACGGTTCTAAATTCAGGGAAATTGATGTATTATCAAGCCTTGTTCGTTAGAAAGTTAAAGCGCAGCGGAAACAGTCGATATTAGCGAGAAAACGATCGATATAGTGATTTTTGTAAACGTAAAGCAGGTGGTTTTTGGTTAACTCGGTTTTTTGCGATTTTCTCAGCTCCTGTTGGAGATATCGCAAATCCACGGCCATATTCGTGATCAGCGCGGCGAAATACATCAGATAACGTCCATCCCATGTGGGAAATATCCCAAAAATCGTTTTTCGCGTTTTTCTCGGCTCCTGTAGGAGATAGAGCGAAAAGGAGCTTAATTCGTGATCCTCGATTTTCCCTGAATTTGGTAGTCGTAAAAAAGGTCATAACTTTTGAATCGTTCGACCGATCCTTAAAATTCCTTTTGCATTCGAAAGAGCACAGAAAAACAAAGAAAATGCGACTAGGCTCATCCCGATATTTCAATTTTTCGATCCGAGAGCGCAGATTGTGTGTCACCTCCAAAATAACATTTTTCACCTTACTAAAAAATCGATTATCTTTCGCAAAAAAATTGAAAAAAATTATTCTACTGTTCTAAATGCATGGAAATTGATGTATTATCAAGCCTTGTTCGTTAGAAAGTCAAAGCGCAGCGGAAACAGTCGATATTAGCGAGAAAACGATCGATATCGTGATTTTTGTAAACGTAAAGCAGGTGGTTTTTGGTTAACTCGGTTTTTTGCGATTTTCTCAGCTCCTGTTGGAGATATCGCAAATCCACGGCCAGATTCGTGATCAGCGCGGCGAAATACATCAGATAACGTCCATCCCATGTGGGAAATATCCCAAAAATCGTTTTTCGCGTTTTTCTCGGCTCCTGTGGGAGATAGAGTGAAAAGGGGCTTAATACAGGATCCTTGAATTCCCCTGATTTTGGTAGTCGTAAAAAAGGTCATAACTTTTGAATCGTTCGACCGATCCTTAAAATTCCTTTTGCATTCGAAAGAGCACAGAAAAACAAAGAAAATGCGACTAGGCTCATCCCGATATTTAGATTTTTCGATCCGAGAGCGCAGATTGTGTGTCACCTCCAAAATAACAGTTTTCACCCAACTAAAAAATCGATTATCTTTCGCAAATAAATTGAAAAAAATTATTTTACGGTTCTAAATGCAAGGAAATTGATGTATTATCAAGCCTTGTTTGTTAGAAAGGCAAAGCGCAGCGGAAACAGTCGATATTAGCGAGAAAACGATCGATATCGTGATTTTTGTAAACGTAAAGCAGGTGGTTTTTGGTTAACTCGGTTTTTTGCGATTTTCTCAGCTCCTGTTTGAGATATCGCAAATCCACGGCCAGATTCGTGATCAGCGCGGCGAAATACATCAGATAACGTTCATCCCATGTGGGAAATATCCCAAAAATCGTTTTTTGCGTTTTTCTCGGCTCCTGTGGGAGATAGAGCGAAAAGGGGCTTAATACAGGATCCTTGATTTTCCCTGATTTTGGTAGTCGTAAAAAAGGTCATAACTTTTGAATCGTTCGACCGATCCTTAAAATTCCTTTTGCATTCGAAAGAGCACAGAAAAACAAAGAAAATGCGACTAGGCTCATCCCGATATTTCAATTTTTCGATCCGAGAGCCCAGATTGTGTGTCACCTCCAAAATAACATTTTTCACCTAACTAAAAAATCGATTATCTTTCGCAAAAAAATTGAAAAAAATTATTCTACGGTTCTAAATGCATGGAAATTGATGTATTATCAAGCCTTGTTCGTTAGAAAGGCAAAGCGCAGCGGAAACAGTCGATATTAGCGAGAAAACGATCAATATCGTGATTTTTGTAAACGTAAAGCAGGTGGTTTTTGGTTAACTCGGTTTTTTGCGATTTTCTCAGCTCCTGTTTGAGATATCGCAAATCCACGGCCAGATTCGTGATCAGCGCGGCGAAATACATCAGATAACGTTCATCCCATGTGGGAAATATCCCAAAAATCGTTTTTTGCGTTTTTCTCGGCTCCTGTGGGAGATAGAGCGAAAAGGGGCTTAATACAGGATCCTTGATTTCCCCTGATTTTGTTAATAGATGAAAAGGCCATAACTTTTGAATGGTTCAACCGATCCTTAAAATTCTTTTTGCATTCGAAAGAGCACAGAAAAACAAAGAAAATGCGACTAGGCTCATCCCGATATTTCAATTTTTCGATCCGAGAGCGCAGATTGTGTGTCACCTCGAAAATAACATTTTTCACCTAACTAAAAAATCGATTATCTTTCGCAAAAAAATTGAAAAAAATTATTCTACGGTTCTAAATTCAGGGAAATTGATGTATTATCAAGCCTTGTTCGTTAGAAAGTTAAAGCGCAGCGGAAACAGTCGATATTAGCGAGAAAACGATCGATATCGTGATTTTTGTAAACGTAAAGCAGGTGGTTTTTGGTTAACTCGGTTTTTTGCGATTTTCTCAGCTCCTGTTGGAGATATCGCAAATCCACGGCCATATTCGTGATCAGCGCGGCGAAATACATCAGATAACGTTCATCCCATGTGGGAAATATCCCAAAAATCGTTTTTTGCGTTTTTCTCGGCTCCTGTGGGAGATAGAGCGAAAAGAGGCTTAATACAGGATCCTTGATTTCCCCTGATTTTGTTAATAGATGAAAAGGCCATCACTTTTGAATGGTTCAACCGATCCTTAAAATTCTTTTCGCATTCGAAAGAGCACAGAAAAACAAAGAAAATGCGACTAGGCTCATCCCTATATTTCAATTTTTCGATCCGAGAGCGCAGATTGTGTGTCACCTCCAAAATAACATTTTTCACCTTACTAAAAAATCGATTATCTTTCGCAAAAAAATTAAAAAAAATTATTCTACGGTTCTAAATGCATGGAAATTGATGTATTATCAAGCCTTGTTCGTTAGAAAGTCAAAGCGCAGCGGAAACAGTCGATATTAGCGAGAAAACGATCGATATCGTGATTTTTGTAAACGTAAAGCAGGTGGTTTTTGGTTAATCCGGTTTTTTGCGATTTTCTCAGCTCCTGTTGGAGATATCGCAAATCCACGGCCAGATTCGTGATCAGCGCGGCGAAATACATCAGATAACGTCCATCCCATGTGGGAAATATCCCAAAAATCGTTTTTCGCGTTTTTCTCGGCTCCTGTAGGGGATAGAGCGAAAAGGAGCTTAATTCGTGATCCTTGATTTTCCCTGATTTTGGTAGTCGTAAAAAAGGTCATAACTCTTAAATGGTTCAACTGATCCTTAAAATTCTTTTTGCATTCGAAAGAGCACAGAAAAACAAAGAAAATGCGACTAGGCTCATCCCGATATTTCAATTTTTCGATCCGAGAGCGCAGATTGTGTGTCACCTCCAAAATAACATTTTTCACCTAACTAAAAAATCGATTATCTTTCGCAAAAAAATTGAAAAAAATTATTCTACGGTTCTAAATGCATGGAAATTGATGTATTATCAAGCCTTGTTCGTTAGAAAGTCAAAGCGCAGCGGAAACAGTCGATATTAGCGAGAAAACGATCGATATCGTGATTTTTGTAAACGTAAAGCAGGTGGTTTTTGGTTAATCCGGTTTTTTGCGATTTTCTCAGCTCCTGTTGGAGATATCGCAAATCCACGGCCAGATTCGTGATCAGCGCGGCGAAATACATCAGATAACGTCCATCCCATGTGGGAAATATCCCAAAAATCGTTTTTCGCGTTTTTCTCGGCTCCTGTAGGGGATAGAGCGAAAAGGAGCTTAATTCGTGATCCTTGATTTTCCCTGATTTTGGTAGTCGTAAAAAAGGTCATAACTCTTAAATGGTTCAACTGATCCTTAAAATTCTTTTTGCATTCGAAAGAGCACAGAAAAACAAAGAAAATGCGACTAGGCTCATCCCGATATTTCAATTTTTCGATCCGAGAGCGCAGATTGTGTGTCACCTCCAAAATAACATTTTTCACCTAACTAAAAAATCGATTATCTTTCGCAAAAAAATTGAAAAAAATTATTCTACGGTTCTAAATGCATGGAAATTGATGTATTATCAAGCCTTGTTCGTTAGAAAGGCAAAGCGCAGCGGAAACAGTCGATATTAGCGAGAAAACGATCGATATCGTGATTTTTGTAAACGTAAAGCAGGTGGTTTTTGGTTAACTCGGTTTTTTGCGATTTTCTCAGCTCCTGTTGGAGATATCGCAAATCCACGTCAAGATTCGTGATCAGCGCGGCGAAATACATCAGATAACGTCCATCCCATGTGGGAAATATCCCAAAAATCGTTTTTCGCGTTTTTCTCGGCTCCTGTAGGAGATAGAGCGAAAAGGAGCTTAATTCGTGATCCTTGATTTTCCCTGATTTTGGTAGTCGTAAAAAAGGTCATAACTTTTGAATCGTTCGACCGATCCTTAAAATTCCTTTTGCATTCGAAAGAGCACAGAAAAACAAAGAAAATGCGACTAGGCTCATCCCGATATTTCAATTTTTCGATCCGAGAGCGCAGATTGTGTGTCACCTCCAAAATAACAGTTTTCACCCAACTAAAAAATCGATTATCTTTCGCAAATAAATTAAAAAAAATTATTCTACGGTTCTGAATGCAAGGAAATTGATGTATTATCAAGCCTTGTTCGTTAGAAAGGCAAAGCGCAGCGGAAACAGTCGATATTAGCGAGAAAACGATCGATATCGTGATTTTTGTAAACGTAAAGCAGGTGGTTTTTGGTTAACTCGGTTTTTTGCGATTTTCTCAGCTCCTGTTGGAGATATCGCAAATCCACGGCCAGATTCGTGATCAGCGCGGCGAAATACATCAGATAACGTCCATCCCATGTGGGAAATATCCCAAAAATCGTTTTTCGCGTTTTTCTCGGCTCCTGTGGGAGATAGAGCGAAAAGGGGCTTAATACAGGATCCTTGAATTCCCCTGATTTTGGTAGTCGTAAAAAAGGTCATAACTTTTGAATCGTTCGACCGATCCTTAAAATTCCTTTTGCATTCGAAAGAGCACAGAAAAACAAAGAAAATGCGACTAGGCTCATCCCGATATTTCAATTTTTCGATCCGAGAGCGCAGATTGTGTGTCACCTCCAAAATAACAGTTTTCACCCAACTAAAAAATCGATTATCTTTCGCAAATAAATTAAAAAAAATTATTCTACGGTTCTAAATGCAAGGAAATTGATGTATTATCAAGCCTTGTTCGTTAGAAAGGCAAAGCGCAGCGGAAACAGTCGATATTAGCGAGAAAACGATCGATATCGTGATTTTTGTAAACGTAAAGCAGGTGGTTTTTGGTTAACTCGGTTTTTTGCGATTTTCTCAGCTCCTGTTGGAGATATCGCAAATCCACGGCCAGATTCGTGATCAGCGCGGCGAAATACATCAGATAACGTCCATCCCATGTGGGAAATATCCCAAAAATCGTTTTTTGCGTTTTTCTCGGCTCCTGTGGGAGATAGAGCGAAAAGGGGCTTAATACAGGATCCTTGATTTCCCCTGATTTTGTTAATAGATGAAAAGGCCATAACTTTTGAATGGTTCAACCGATCCTTAAAATTCTTTTTGCATTCGAAAGAGCACAGAAAAACAAAGAAAATGCGACTAGGCTCATCCCGATATTTCAATTTTTCGATCCGAGAGCGCAGATTGTGTGTCACCTCCAAAATAACATTTTTCACCTAACTAAAAAATCGATTATCTTTCGCAAATAAATTGAAAAAAATTATTCTACGGTTCTAAATGCAAGGAAATTGATGTATTATCAAGCCTTGTTCGTTAGAAAGGCAAAGCGCAGCGGAAACAGTCGATATTAGCGAGAAAACGATCGATATCGTGATTTTTGTAAACGTAAAGCAGGTGGTTTTTGGTTAACTCGGTTTTTTGCGATTTTCTCAGCTCCTGTTGGAGATATCGCAAATCCACGGCTAGATTCGTGATCAGCGCGGCGAAATACATCAGATAACGTCCATCCCATGTGGGAAATATCCCAAAAATCGTTTTTCGCGTTTTTCTTGGCCCCTGTGAGAGATAGAGCGAAAAGGGGCTTAATACAGGATCCTTGATTTCCCCTGATTTTGTTAATAGATGAAAAGGCCATAACTTTTGAATGGTTCAACCGATCCTTAAAATTCCTTTTGCATTCGAAAGAGCACAGAAAAACAAAGAAAATGCGACTAGGCTCATCCCGATATTTCAATTTTTCGATCCGAGAGCGCAGATTGTGTGTCACCTCCAAAATAACAGTTTTCACCCAACTAAAAAATCGATTATCTTTCGCAAATAAATTGAAAAAAATTATTTTACGGTTCTAAATGCAAGGAAATTGATGTATTATCAAGCCTTGTTTGTTAGAAAGGCAAAGCGCAGCGGAAACAGTCGATATTAGCGAGAAAACGATCGATATCGTGATTTTTGTAAACGTAAAGCAGGTGGTTTTTGGTTAACTCGGTTTTTTGCGATTTTCTCAGCTCCTGTTTGAGATATCGCAAATCCACGGCCAGATTCGTGATCAGCGCGGCGAAATACATCAGATAACGTTCATCCCATGTGGGAAATATCCCAAAAATCGTTTTTTGCGTTTTTCTCGGCTCCTGTGGGAGATAGAGCGAAAAGGGGCTTAATACAGGATCCTTGATTTTCCCTGATTTTGGTAGTCGTAAAAAAGGTCATAACTTTTGAATCGTTCGACCGATCCTTAAAATTCCTTTTGCATTCGAAAGAGCACAGAAAAACAAAGAAAATGCGACTAGGCTCATCCCGATATTTCAATTTTTCGATCCGAGAGCGCAGATTGTGTGTCACCTCCAAAATAACATTTTTCACCTAACTAAAAAATCGATTATCTTTCGCAAAAAAATTGAAAAAAATTATTCTACGGTTCTAAATGCAAGGAAATTGATGTATTATCAAGCCTTGTTCGTTAGAAAGGCAAAGCGCAGCGGAAACAGTCGATATTAGCGAGAAAACGATCGATATCGTGATTTTTGTAAACGTAAAGCAGGTGGTTTTTGGTTAACTCGGTTTTTTGCGATTTTCTCAGCTCCTGTTGGAGATATCGCAAATCCACGGCCAGATTCGTGATCAGCGCGGCGAAATACATCAGATAACGTCCATCCCATGTGGGAAATATCCCAAAAATCGTTTTTCGCGTTTTTCTCGGCTCCTGTAGGGGATAGAGCGAAAAGGAGCTTAATTCGTGATCCTTGATTTTCCCTGATTTTGGTAGTCGTAAAAAAGGTCATAACTCTTAAATGGTTCAACTGATCCTTAAAATTCTTTTTGCATTCGAAAGAGCACAGAAAAACAAAGAAAATGCGACTAGGCTCATCCCGATATTTCAATTTTTCGATCCGAGAGCGCAGATTGTGTGTCACCTCCAAAATAACATTTTTCACCTAACTAAAAAATCGATTATCTTTCGCAAAAAAATTGAAAAAAATTATTCTACGGTTCTAAATGCATGGAAATTGATGTATTATCAAGCCTTGTTCGTTAGAAAGTCAAAGCGCAGCGGAAACAGTCGATATTAGCGAGAAAACGATCGATATCGTGATTTTTGTAAACGTAAAGCAGGTGGTTTTTGGTTAACTCGGTTTTTTGCGATTTTCTCAGCTCCTGTTTGAGATATCGCAAATCCACGGCCAGATTCGTGATCAGCGCGGCGAAATACATCAGATAACGTCCATCCCATGTGGGAAATATCCCAAAAATCGTTTTTCGCGTTTTTCTCGGCTCCTGTGGGAGATAGAGCGAAAAGGAGCTTAATTCGTGATCCTTGATTTTCCCTGATTTTGGTAGTCGTAAAAAAGGTCATAACTTTTGAATCGTTCGACCGATCCTTAAAATTCCTTTTGCATTCGAAAGAGCACAGAAAAACAAAGAAAATGCGACTAGGCTCATCCCGATATTTCAATTTTTCGATTCGAGAGCGCAGATTGTGTGTCACCTCCAAAATAACAGTTTTCACCCAACTAAAAAATCGATTATCTTTCGCAAAAAAATTGAAAAAAATTATTCTACGGTTCTAAATTCAGGGAAATTGATGTATTATCAAGCCTTGTTCGTTAGAAAGCCAAAGAGCAGCGGAAACAATGGTTATTAGCGAGGAAACAACAGATATCGTCATTTCAATAAACGTAAAGAAGGTGGTTTTTGGTTAACTCGGTTTTTTGCGATTTTCTCAGCTCCTGTTGGAGATATCGCAAATCCACGGCCAGATTCGTGATCAGCGCGGCGAAATACATCAGATAACGTCCATCCCATGTGGGAAATATCCCAAAAATCGTTTTTCGGGTTTTTCTCGGCTCCTGTAGGAGATAGTGCGAAAAGGGGCTTAATACAGGATCCTTGATTTCCCCTGATTTTGTTAATAGATGAAAAAGCCATAACTTTTGAATGGTTCAACCGATCCTTAAAATTCTTTTTGCATTCGAAAGAGCACAGAAAAACAAAGAAAATGCGACTAGACTCATCCCGATATTTCAATTTTTCGATCCGAGAGCGCAGATTGTGTGTCACCTCCAAAATAACATTATTCACCTTACTAAAAAATCGATTATCTTTCGCAAAAAAATTAAAAAAAATTATTCTACGGTTCTAAATGCATGGAAATTGATGTATTATCAAGCCTTGTTCGTTAGAAAGGCAAAGCGCAGCGGAAACAGTCGATATTAGCGAGAAAACGATCGATATCGTGATTTTTGTAAACGTAAAGCAGGTGGTTTTTGGTTAACTCGGTTTTTTGCGATTTTCTCAGCTCCTGTTGGTGATATCGCAAATCCACGGCCAGATTCGTGATCAGCGCGGCGAAATACATTAGATAACGTCCATCCCATGTGGGAAATATCCCAAAAATCGTTTTTCGCGTTTTTCTCGGCTCCTGTGGGAGATAGAGCGAAAAGGGGCTTAATACAGGATCTCTGAATTCCCCTGATTTTGTTTATCGATAAAAAGGCTATAACTCTTAAATGGTTCAACTGATCCTTAAAATTCTTTTTGCATTCGAAAGAGCACAGAAAAACAAAGAAAATGCGACTAGGCTCATCCCGATATTTCAATTTTTCGATCCGAGAGCGCAGATTGTGTGTCACCTCCAAAATAACATTTTTCACCTAACTAAAAAATCGATTATCTTTCGCAAATAAATTGAAAAAAATTATTCTACGGTTCTAAATGCAAGGAAATTGATGTATTATCAAGCCTTGTTCGTTAGAAAGGAAAAGCGCAGCGGAAACAGTCGATATTAGCGAGAAAACGATCGATATCGTGATTTTTGTAAACGTAAAGCAGGTGGTTTTTGGTTAACTCGGTTTTTTGCGATTTTCTCAGCTCCTGTTGGAGATATCGCAAATCCACGGCCAGATTCGTGATCAGCGCGGCGAAATACATTAGATAACGTCCATCCCATGTGGGAAATATCCCAAAAATCGTTTTTCGCGTTTTTCTCGGCCCCTGTGAGAGATAGAGCGAAAAGGGGCTTAATACAGGATCCTTGATTTCCCCTGATTTTGTTAATAGATGAAAAGGCCATAACTTTTGAATGGTTCAACCGATCCTTAAAATTCTTTTCGCATTCGAAAGAGCACAGAAAAACAAAGAAAATGCGACTAGGCTCATCCCTATATTTCAATTTTTCGATCCGAGAGCGCAGATTGTGTGTCACCTCCAAAATAACATTATTCACCTTACTAAAAAATCGATTATCTTTCGCAAAAAAATTAAAAAAAATTTCTCTACGGTTCTAAATGCATGGAAATTGATGTATTATCAAGCCTTGTTCGTTAGAAAGGCAAAGCGCAGCGGAAACAGTCGATATTAGCGAGAAAACGATCGATATCGTGATTTTTGTAAACGTAAAGCAGGTGGTTTTTGGTTAATCCGGTTTTTTGCGATTTTCTCAGCTCCTGTTGGAGATATCGCAAATCCACGGCCAGATTCGTGATCAGCGCGGCGAAATACATCAGATAACGTCCATCCCATGTGGGAAATATCCCAAAAATCGTTTTTCGCGTTTTTCTCGGCTCCTGTAGGGGATAGAGCGAAAAGGAGCTTAATTCGTGATCCTTGATTTTCCCTGATTTTGGTAGTCGTAAAAAAGGTCATAACTCTTAAATGGTTCAACTGATCCTTAAAATTCTTTTTGCATTCGAAAGAGCACAGAAAAACAAAGAAAATGCGACTAGGCTCATCCCGATATTTCAATTTTTCGATCCGAGAGCGCAGATTGTGTGTCACCTCCAAAATAACATTTTTCACCTAACTAAAAAATCGATTATCTTTCGCAAAAAAATTGAAAAAAATTATTCTACGGTTCTAAATGCAAGGAAATTGATGTATTATCAAGCCTTGTTCGTTAGAAAGGCAAAGCGCAGCGGAAACAGTCGATATTAGCGAGAAAACGATCGATATCGTGATTTTTGTAAACGTAAAGCAGGTGGTTTTTGGTTAACTCGGTTTTTTGCGATTTTCTCAGCTCCTGTTGGAGATATCGCAAATCCACGGCCAGATTCGTGATCAGCGCGGCGAAATACATTAGATAACGTCTATCCCATGTGGGAAATATCCCAAAAATCGTTTTTCGCGTTTTTCTCGGCCCCTGTGAGAGATAGAGCGAAAAGGGGCTTAATACAGGATCCTTGATTTCCCCTGATTTTGTTAATAGATGAAAAGGCCATAACTTTTGAATGGTTCAACCGATCCTTAAAATTCTTTTCGCATTCGAAAGAGCAAAGAAAAACAAAGAAAATGCGACTAGGCTCATCCCGATATTTCAATTTTTCGATCCGAGAGCGCAGATTGTGTGTCACCTCCAAAATAACATTTTTCACCTAACTAAAAAATCGATTATCTTTCGCAAAAAAATTGAAAAAAATTATTCTACGGTTCTAAATTCAGGGAAATTGATGTATTATCAAGCCTTGTTCGTTAGAAAGCCAAAGAGCAGCGGAAACAATGGTTATTAGCGAGGAAACAACAGATATCCTCATTTCAATAAACGTAAAGAAGGTGGTTTTTGGTTAACTCGGTTTTTTGCGATTTTCTCAACTCCTGTTGGAGATATCGCAAATCCACGGCCAGATTCGTGATCAGCGCAGCGAAATACATCAGATAACGTCCATCCCATGTGGGAAATATCCCAAAAATCGTTTTTCGCGTTTTTCTCGGCTCCTGTGGTAGATAGAGCGAAAAGGGGCTTAATACAGGATCCTTGATTTCCCCTGATTTTGTTAATAGATGAAAAGGCCATAACTTTTGAATGGTTCAACCGATCCTTAAAATTCTTTTCGCATTCGAAAGAGCACAGAAAAACAAAGAAAAAGCGACTAGGCTCATCCCTATATTTCAATTTTTCGATCCGAGAGCGCAGATTGTGTGTCACCTCCAAAATAACATTTTTCACCTAACTAAAAAATCGATTATCTTTCGCAAAAAAATTGAAAAAAATTATTCTACGGTTCTAAATTCAGGGAAATTGATGTATTATCAAGCCTTATTCGTTAGAAAGTCAAAGCGCAGCGGAAACAGTCGATATTAGCGAGAAAACGATCGATATCGTGATTTTTGTAAACGTAAAGCAGGTGGTTTTTGGTTAACTCGGTTTTTTGCAATTTTCTCAGCTCCTGTTGGAGATATCGCAAATCCACGGCCAGATTCGTGATCAGCGCGGCGAAATACATCAGATAACGTCCATCCTGTGTGGGAAATATCCCAAAAATCGTTTTTCGCGTTTTTCTCGGCTCCTTTAGGAGATAGAGCGAAAAGGAGCTTAATTCATGATCCTCGATTTTCCCTGATTTTGGTAGTCGTAAAAAAGGTCATAACTTTTGAATCGTTCGACCGATCCTTAAAATTCCTTTTGCATTCGAAAGAGCACAGAAAAACAAAGAAAATGCGACTAGGCTCATCCCGATATTTCAATTTTTCGATTCGAGAGCGCAGATTGTGTGTCACCTCCAAAATAACAGTTTTCACCCAACTAAAAAATCGATTATCTTTCGCAAATAAATTGAAAAAAATTATTCTACGGTTCTAAATGCAAGGAAATTGATGTATTATCTAGCCTTGTTCGTTAGAAAGTCAAAGCGCAGCGGAAACAGTCGATATTAGCGAGAAAACGATCGATATCGTGATTTTTGTAAACGTAAAGCAGGTGGTTTTTGGTTAACTCGGTTTTTTGCAATTTTCTCAGCTCCTGTTGGAGATATCGCAAATCCACGGCCAGATTCGTGATCAGCGCGGCGAAATACATCAGATAACGTCCATCCTATGTGGGAAATATCCCAAAAATCGTTTTTCGCGTTTTTCTCGGCTCCTTTAGGAGATAGAGCGAAAAGGAGCTTAATTCATGATCCTCGATTTTCCCTGATTTTGGTAGTCGTAAAAAAGGTCATAACTTTTGAATCGTTCGACCGATCCTTAAAATTCCTTTTGCATTCGAAAGAGCACAGAAAAACAAAGAAAATGCGACTAGGCTCATCCCGATATTTCAATTTTTCGATCCGAGAGCGCAGATTGTGTGTCACCTCCAAAATAACATTTTTCACCTAACTAAAAAATCGATTATCTTTCGCAAAAAAATTGAAAAAAATTATTCTACGGTTCTAAATTCAGGGAAATTGATGTATTATCAAGCCTTGTTCGTTAGAAAGTCAAAGCGCAGCGGAAACAGTCGATATTAGCGAGAAAACGATCGATATCGTGATTTTTGTAAACGTAAAGCAGGTGGTTTTTGGTTAACTCGGTTTTTTGCAATTTTCTCAGCTCCTGTTGGAGATATCGCAAATCCACGGCCAGATTCGTGATCAGCGCGGCGAAATACATCAGATAACGTCCATCCTGTGTGGGAAATATCCCAAAAATCGTTTTTCGCGTTTTTCTCGGCTCCTTTAGGAGATAGAGCGAAAAGGAGCTTAATTCATGATCCTCGATTTTCCCTGATTTTGGTAGTCGTAAAAAAAGTCATAACTTTTGAATCGTTCGACCGATCCTTAAAATTCCTTTTGCATTCGAAAGAGCACAGAAAAGCAAAGAAAATGCGACAAGGCTCATCCCGATATTTCAATTTTTCGATTCGAGAGCGCAGATTGTGTGTCACCTCCAAAATAACAGTTTTCACCCAACTAAAAAATCGATTATCTTTCGCAAATAAATTGAAAAAAATTATTCTACGGTTCTAAATGCAAGGAAATTGATGTATTATCAAGCCTTGTTCGTTAGAAAGGCAAAGCGCAGCGGAAACAGTCGATATTAGCGAGAAAACGATCGATATCGTGATTTTTGTAAACGTAAAGCAGGTGGTTTTTGGTTAACTCGGTTTTTTGCGATTTTCTCAGCTCCTGTTGGAGATATCGCAAATCCACGGCCAGATTCGTGATCAGCGCGGCGAAATACATTAGATAACGTCTATCCCATGTGGGAAATATCCCAAAAATCGTTTTTCGCGTTTTTCTCGGCCCCTGTGAGAGATAGAGCGAAAAGGGGCTTAATACAGGATCCTTGATTTCCCCTGATTTTGTTAATAGATGAAAAGGCCATAACTTTTGAATGGTTCAACCGATCCTTAAAATTCTTTTCGCATTCGAAAGAGCAAAGAAAAACAAAGAAAATGCGACTAGGCTCATCCCGATATTTCAATTTTTCGATCCGAGAGCGCAGATTGTGTGTCACCTCCAAAATAACATTTTTCACCTAACTAAAAAATCGATTATCTTTCGCAAAAAAATTGAAAAAAATTATTCTACGGTTCTAAATTCAGGGAAATTGATGTATTATCAAGCCTTGTTCGTTAGAAAGCCAAAGAGCAGCGGAAACAATGGTTATTAGCGAGGAAACAACAGATATCCTCATTTCAATAAACGTAAAGAAGGTGGTTTTTGGTTAACTCGGTTTTTTGCGATTTTCTCAACTCCTGTTGGAGATATCGCAAATCCACGGCCAGATTCGTGATCAGCGCAGCGAAATACATCAGATAACGTCCATCCCATGTGGGAAATATCCCAAAAATCGTTTTTCGCGTTTTTCTCGGCTCCTGTGGTAGATAGAGCGAAAAGGGGCTTAATACAGGATCCTTGATTTCCCCTGATTTTGTTAATAGATGAAAAGGCCATAACTTTTGAATGGTTCAACCGATCCTTAAAATTCTTTTCGCATTCGAAAGAGCACAGAAAAACAAAGAAAATGCGACTAGGCTCATCCCTATATTTCAATTTTTCGATCCGAGAGCGCAGATTGTGTGTCACCTCCAAAATAACATTTTTCACCTAACTAAAAAATCGATTATCTTTCGCAAAAAAATTGAAAAAAATTATTCTACGGTTCTAAATTCAGGGAAATTGATGTATTATCAAGCCTTATTCGTTAGAAAGTCAAAGCGCAGCGGAAACAGTCGATATTAGCGAGAAAACGATCGATATCGTGATTTTTGTAAACGTAAAGCAGGTGGTTTTTGGTTAACTCGGTTTTTTGCAATTTTCTCAGCTCCTGTTGGAGATATCGCAAATCCACGGCCAGATTCGTGATCAGCGCGGCGAAATACATCAGATAACGTCCATCCTGTGTGGGAAATATCCCAAAAATCGTTTTTCGCGTTTTTCTCGGCTCCTTTAGGAGATAGAGCGAAAAGGAGCTTAATTCATGATCCTCGATTTTCCCTGATTTTGGTAGTCGTAAAAAAGGTCATAACTTTTGAATCGTTCGACCGATCCTTAAAATTCCTTTTGCATTCGAAAGAGCACAGAAAAACAAAGAAAATGCGACTAGGCTCATCCCGATATTTCAATTTTTCGATTCGAGAGCGCAGATTGTGTGTCACCTCCAAAATAACAGTTTTCACCCAACTAAAAAATCGATTATCTTTCGCAAATAAATTGAAAAAAATTATTCTACGGTTCTAAATGCAAGGAAATTGATGTATTATCTAGCCTTGTTCGTTAGAAAGTCAAAGCGCAGCGGAAACAGTCGATATTAGCGAGAAAACGATCGATATCGTGATTTTTGTAAACGTAAAGCAGGTGGTTTTTGGTTAACTCGGTTTTTTGCAATTTTCTCAGCTCCTGTTGGAGATATCGCAAATCCACGGCCAGATTCGTGATCAGCGCGGCGAAATACATCAGATAACGTCCATCCTATGTGGGAAATATCCCAAAAATCGTTTTTCGCGTTTTTCTCGGCTCCTTTAGGAGATAGAGCGAAAAGGAGCTTAATTCATGATCCTCGATTTTCCCTGATTTTGGTAGTCGTAAAAAAGGTCATAACTTTTGAATCGTTCGACCGATCCTTAAAATTCCTTTTGCATTCGAAAGAGCACAGAAAAACAAAGAAAATGCGACTAGGCTCATCCCGATATTTCAATTTTTCGATCCGAGAGCGCAGATTGTGTGTCACCTCCAAAATAACATTTTTCACCTAACTAAAAAATCGATTATCTTTCGCAAAAAAATTGAAAAAAATTATTCTACGGTTCTAAATTCAGGGAAATTGATGTATTATCAAGCCTTGTTCGTTAGAAAGTCAAAGCGCAGCGGAAACAGTCGATATTAGCGAGAAAACGATCGATATCGTGATTTTTGTAAACGTAAAGCAGGTGGTTTTTGGTTAACTCGGTTTTTTGCAATTTTCTCAGCTCCTGTTGGAGATATCGCAAATCCACGGCCAGATTCGTGATCAGCGCGGCGAAATACATCAGATAACGTCCATCCTATGTGGGAAATATCCCAAAAATCGTTTTTCGCGTTTTTCTCGGCCCCTGTGAGAGATAGAGCGAAAAGGGACTTAATACAGGATCCTTGATTTTCCCTGATTTTGGTAGTCGTAAAAAAGGTCATAACTTTTGAATCGTTCGACCGATCCTCAAAATTCCTTTTGCATTCGAAAGAGCACAGAAGAACAAAGAAAATGCGACTAGGCTCATCCCGATATTTCAATTTTTCGATTCGAGAGCGCAGATTGTGTGTCACCTCCAAAATAACAGTTTTCACCCAACTAAAAAATCGATTATCTTTCGCAAATAAATTGAAAAAAATTATTCTACGGTTCTAAATGCAAGGAAATTGATGTATTATCAAGCCTTGTTCGTTAGAAAGGCAAAGCGCACCGGAAACAGTCGATATTAGCGAGAAAACGATCGATATCGTGATTTTTGTAAACGTAAAGCAGGTGGATTTTGGTCAATCCGGTTTTTTGCGATTTTCTCAGCTCCTGTTGGAGATATCGCAAATCCACGGCCAGATTCGTGATCAGCGCGGCGAAATACATCAGATAACGTCCATCCCATGTGGGAAATACCCCAAAAATCGTTTTTTGCGTTTTTCTCGGCTCCTGTGGGAGATAGAGCGAAAAGGGGCTTAATACAGGATCCTTGATTTCCCCTGATTTTGTTAATAGATGAAAAGGCCATAACTTTTGAATGGTTCAACCGATCCTTAAAATTCTTTTCGCATTCGAAAGAGCACAGAAAAACAAAGAAAATGCGACTAGACTCATCCCGATATTTCAATTTTTCGATCCGAGAGCGCAGATTGTGTGTCACCTCCAAAATAACATTTTTCACCTAACTAAAAAATCGATTATCTTTCGCAAAAAAATTGAAAAAAATTATTCTACGGTTCTAAATTCAGGGAAATTGATGTATTATCAAGCCTTGTTCGTTAGAAAGCCAAAGAGCAGCGGAAACAATGGTTATTAGCGAGGAAACAACAGATATCGTCATTTCAATAAACGTAAAGAAGGTGGTTTTTGGTTAACTCGGTTTTTTGCGATTTTCTCAGCTCCTGTTGGAGATATCGCAAATCCACGGCCAGATTCGTGATCAGCGCGGCGAAATACATCAGATAACGTCCATCCCATGTGGGAAATATCCCAAAAATCGTTTTTCGCGTTTTTCTCGGCTCCTGTAGGAGATAGAGCGAAAAGGGGCTTAATACAGGATCCTTGATTTCCCCTGATTTTGTTAATAGATGAAAAAGCCATAACTTTTGAATGGTTCAACCGATCCTTAAAATCCTTTTTGCATTCGAAAGAGCACAGAAAAACAAAGAAAATGCGACTAGACTCATCCCGATATTTCAATTTTTCGATGCGAGAGCGCAGATTGTGTGTCACCTCCAAAATAACATTTTTCACCTAACTAAAAAATCGATTATCTTTCGCAAAAAAATTGAAAAAAATTATTCTACGGTTCTAAATTCAGGGAAATTGATGTATTATCAAGCCTTGTTCGTTAGAAAGCCAAAGAGCAGCGGAAACAATGGTTATTAGCGAGGAAACAACAGATATCGTCATTTCAATAAACGTAAAGAAGGTGGTTTTTGGTTAACTCGGTTTTTTGCAATTTTCTCAGCTCCTGTTGGAGATATCGCAAATCCACGGCCAGATTCGTGATCAGCGCGGCGAAATACATCAGATAACGTCCATCCAATGTGGGAAATATCCCAAAAATCGTTTTTCGCGTTTTTCTCGGCCCCTGTGAGAGATAGAGCGAAAAGGGGCTTAATACAGGATCCTTGATTTCCCCTGATTTTGTTAATAGATGAAAAGGCCATAACTTTTGAATGGTTCAACCGATCCTTAAAATTCTTTTCGCATTCGAAAGAGCACAGAAAAACAAAGAAAATGCGACTAGGCTCATCCCTATATTTCAATTTTTCGATCCGAGAGCGCAGATTGTGTGTCACCTCCAAAATAACATTTTTCACCTTACTAAAAAATCGATTATCTTTCGCAAAAAAATTAAAAAAAATTATTCTACGGTTCTAAATGCATGGAAATTGATGTATTATCAAGCCTTGTTCGTTAGAAAGTCAAAGCGCAGCGGAAACAGTCGATATTAGCGAGAAAACGATCGATATCGTGATTTTTGTAAACGTAAAGCAGGTGGATTTTGGTCAATCCGGTTTTTTGCGATTTTCTCAGCTCCTGTTGGAGACATCGCAAATCCACGGCCAGATTCGTGATCAGCGCGGCGAAATACATCAGATAACGTCCATCCCATGTGGGAAATACCCCAAAAATCGTTTTTTGCGTTTTTCTCGGCTCCTGTGGGAGATAGAGCGAAAAGGGGCTTAATACAGGATCCTTGATTTCCCCTGATTTTGTTAATAGATGAAAAGGCCATAACTTTTGAATGGTTCAACCGATCCTTAAAATTCTTTTTGCATTCGAAAGAGCACAGAAAAACAAAGAAAATGCGACTAGGCTCATCCCTATATTTCAATTTTTCGATCCGAGAGCGCAGATTGTGTGTCACCTCCAAAATAACATTTTTCACCTAACTAAAAAATCGATTATCTTTCGCAAAAAAATTGAAAAAAATTATTCTACGGTTCTAAATTCAGGGAAATTGATGTATTATCAAGCCTTGTTCGTTAGAAAGTCAAAGAGCAGCGGAAACAATGGTTATTAGCGAGGAAACAACAGATATCGTTATTTCAATAAACGTAAAGAAGGTGGTTTTTGGTTAACTCGGTTTTTTGCGATTTTCTCAGCTCCTGTTGGAGATATCGCAAATCCACGGCCAGATTCGTGATCAGCGCGGCGAAATACATCAGATAACGTCCATCCCATGTGGGAAATACCCCAAAAATCGTTTTTTGCGTTTTTCTCGGCTCCTGTGGGAGATAGAGCGAAAAGGGGCTTAATACAGGATCCTTGAATTCCCCTGATTTTGGTAGTCGTAAAAAAGGTCATAACTTTTGAATCGTTCGACCGATCCTTAAAATTCCTTTTGCATTCGAAAGAGCACAGAAAAACAAAGAAAATGCGACTAGGCTCATCCCGATATTTCAATTTTTCGATCCGAGAGCGCAGATTGTGTGTCACCTCCAAAATAACAGTTTTCACCCAACTAAAAAATCGATTATCTTTCGCAAATAAATTAAAAAAAATTATTCTACGGTTCTAAATGCAAGGAAATTGATGTAAAGGGTGATTTTTTAAGAGCTTGAGAACTTTTTTTAAAAAAAAAACGCATAAAATTTGCAAAATCTCATCGGTTCTTTATTTGAAACGTTAGATTGGTCCATGACATTTACTTTTTGAAGATAATTTCATTTAAATGTTGACCGCGGCTGCGTCTTAGGTGGTCCATTCGGAAAGTCCAATTTTGGGCAACTTTTTCGAGCATTTCGGCCGGAATAGCCCGAATTTCTTCGGAAATGTTGTCTTCCAAAACTGGAATAGTTGCTGGCTTATTTCTGTAGACTTTAGACTTGACGTAGCCCCACAAAAAATAGTCTAAAGGCGTCAAATCGCATGATCTTGGTGGCCAACTTACCGGGCCATTTCTTGAGATGAATTGTTCTCCGAAGTTTTCGCTCAAAATGGCCATAGAATCGCGAGCTGTGTGGCATGTAGCGCCATCTTGTTGAAACCACATGTCAACTAAGTTCAGTTCTTCCATTTTTGGCAACAAAAAGTTTGTTAGCATCGAACGATAGCGATCGCCATTCACCGTAACGTTGCGTCCAACAGCATCTTTGAAAAAATACGGTCCAATGATTCCACCAGCGTACAAACCACACCAAACAGTGCATTTTTCGGGATGCATGGGCAGTTCTTGAACGGCTTCTGGTTGCTCTTCACTCCAAATGCGGCAATTTTGCCTATTTACGTAGCCATTCAACCAGAAATGAGCCTCATCGCTGAACAAAATTTGTCGATAAAAAAGCGGACTTTCCGAATGGACCACCTAAGACGCAGCCGCGGTCAACATTTAAATGAAATTATCTTCAAAAAGTAAATGTCATGGACCAATCTAACGTTTCAAATAAAGAACCGATGAGATTTTGCAAATTTTATGCGTTTTTTTTTTAAAAAAAGTTCTCAAGCTCTTAAAAAATCACCCTTTATTATCAAGCCTTGTTCGTTAGAAAGGCAAAGCGCAGCGGAAACAGTCGATATTAGCGAGAAAACGATCGATATCGTGATTTTTGTAAACGTAAAGCAGGTGGTTTTTGGTTAACTCGGTTTTTTGCGATTTTCTCAGCTCCTGTTTGAGATATCGCAAATCCACGGCCAGATTCGTGATCAGCGCGGCGAAATACATCAGATAACGTTCATCCCATGTGGGAAATATCCCAAAAATCGTTTTTTGCGTTTTTCTCGGCTCCTGTGGGAGATAGAGCGAAAAGGGGCTTAATACAGGATCCTTGATTTCCCCTGATTTTGTTAATAGATGAAAAGGCCATAACTTTTGAATGGTTCAACCGATCCTTAAAATTCTTTTCGCATTCGAAAGAGCACAGAAAAACAAAGAAAATGCGACTAGGCTCATCCCTATATTTCAATTTTTCGATCCGAGAGCGCAGATTGTGTGTCACCTCCAAAATAACGTTTTTCACCTTACTAAAAAATCGATTATCTTTCGCAAAAAAATTTTAAAAAATTATTCTACGGTTCTAAATGCATGGAAATTGATGTATTATCAAGCCTTGTTCGTTAGAAAGTCAAAGCGCAGCGGAAACAGTCGATATTAGCGAGAAAACGATCGATATCGTGATTTTTGTAAACGTAAAGCAGGTGGTTTTTGGTCAATCCGGTTTTTTGCGATTTTCTCAGCTCCTGTTGGAGATATCGCAAATCCACGGCCAGATTCGTGATCAGCGCGGCGAAATACATCAGATAACGTCCATCCCATGTGGGAAATACCCCAAAAATCGTTTTTTGCGTTTTTCTCGGCTCCTGTGGGAGATAGAGCGAAAAGGGGCTTAATACAGGATCCTTGATTTCCCCTGATTTTGTTAATAGATGAAAAGGCCATAACTTTTGAATGGTTCAACCGATCCTTAAAATTCTTTTTGCATTCGAAAGAGCACAGAAAAACAAAGAAAATGCGACTAGGCTCATCCCTATATTTCAATTTTTCGATCCGAGAGCGCAGATTGTGTGTCACCTCCAAAATAACATTTTTCACCTAACTAAAAAATCGATTATCTTTCGCAAAAAAATTGAAAAAAATTATTCTACGGTTCTAAATTCAGGGAAATTGATGTATTATCAAGCCTTGTTCGTTAGAAAGTCAAAGAGCAGCGGAAACAATGGTTATTAGCGAGGAAACAACAGATATCGTTATTTCAATAAACGTAAAGAAGGTGGTTTTTGGTTAACTCGGTTTTTTGCGATTTTCTCAGCTCCTGTTGGAGATATCGCAAATCCACGGCCAGATTCGTGATCAGCGCGGCGAAATACATCAGATAACGTCCATCCCATGTGGGAAATACCCCAAAAATCGTTTTTTGCGTTTTTCTCGGCTCCTGTGGGAGATAGAGCGAAAAGGGGCTTAATACAGGATCCTTGATTTCCCCTGATTTTGTTAATAGATGAAAAGGCCATAACTTTTGAATGGTTCAACCGATCCTTAAAATTCTTTTTGCATTCGAAAGAGCACAGAAAAACAAAGAAAATGCGACTAGGCTCATCCCGATATTTCAATTTTTCGATCCGAGAGCGCAGATTGTGTGTCACCTCCAAAATAACAGTTTTCACCCAACTAAAAAATCGATTATCTTTCGCAAAAAAATTGAAAAAAATTATTCTACGGTTCTAAATGCATGGAAATTGATGTATTATCAAGCCTTGTTCGTTAGAAAGTCAAAGCGCAGCGGAAACAGTCGATATTAGCGAGAAAACGATCGATATCGTGATTTTTGTAAACGTAAAGCAGGTGGTTTTTGGTTAACTCGGTTTTTTGCAATTTTCTCAGCTCCTGTTGGAGATATCGCAAATCCACGGCCAGATTCGTGATCAGCGCGGCGAAATACATCAGATAACGTCCATCCAATGTGGGAAATATCCCAAAAATCGTTTTTCGCGTTTTTCTCGGCCCCTGTGAGAGATAGAGCGAAAAGGGGCTTAATACAGGATCCTTGATTTCCCCTGATTTTGTTAATAGATGAAAAGGCCATAACTTTTAAATGGTTCAACCGATCCTTAAAATTCTTTTCGCATTCGAAAGAGCACAGAAAAACAAAGAAAATGCGACTAGGCTCATCCCTATATTTCAATTTTTCGATCCGAGAGCGCAGATTGTGTGTCACCTCCAAAATAACATTTTTCACCTTACTAAAAAATCGATTATCTTTCGCAAAAAAATTAAAAAAAATTATTCTACGGTTCTAAATGCATGGAAATTGATGTATTATCAAGCCTTGTTCGTTAGAAAGTCAAAGCGCAGCGGAAACAGTCGATATTAGCGAGAAAACGATCGATATCGTGATTTTTGTAAACGTAAAGCAGGTGGTTTTTGGTCAATCCGGTTTTTTGCGATTTTCTCAGCTCCTGTTGGAGATATCGCAAATCCACGGCCAGATTCGTGATCAGCGCGGCGAAATACATCAGATAACGTCCATCCCATGTAGGAAATATCCCAAAAATCGTTTTTCGCGTTTTTCTCGGCTCCTGTGGGAGATAGAGCGAGAAGGGGCTTAATACAGGATCCTTGATTTCCCCTGATTTTGTTAATAGATGAAAAGGCCATAACTTTTGAATGGTTCAACCGATCCTTAAAATTCTTTTTGCATTCGAAAGAGCACAGAAAAACAAAGAAAATGCGACTAGGCTCATCCCGATATTTCAATTTTTCGATCCGAGAGCGCAGATTGTGTGTCACCTCCAAAATAACAGTTTTCACCCAACTAAAAAATCGATTATCTTTCGCAAAAAAATTGAAAAAAATTATTCTACGGTTCTAAATTCAGGGAAATTGATGTATTATCAAGCCTTGTTCGTTAGAAAGCCAAAGAGCAGCGGAAACAATGGTTATTAGCGAGGAAACAACAGATATCGTCATTTCAATAAACGTAAAGAAGGTGGTTTTTGGTTAACTCGGTTTTTTGCAATTTTCTCAGCTCCTGTTGGAGATATCGCAAATCCACGGCCAGATTCGTGATCAGCGCGGCGAAATACATCAGATAACGTCCATCCCATGTAGGAAATATCCCAAAAATCGTTTTTCGCGTTTTTCTCGGCTCCTGTGGGAGATAGAGCGAGAAGGGGCTTAATACAGGATCCTTGATTTCCCCTGATTTTGTTAATAGATGAAAAGGCCATAACTTTTGAATGGTTCAACCGATCCTTAAAATTCTTTTTGCATTCGAAAGAGCACAGAAAAACAAAGAAAATGCGACTAGGCTCATCCCGATATTTCAATTTTTCGA
Organism: Cylloceria caligata; assembly: GCA_963942595.1. Taxonomy (NCBI): domain Eukaryota; kingdom Metazoa; phylum Arthropoda; class Insecta; order Hymenoptera; family Ichneumonidae; genus Cylloceria; species Cylloceria caligata. The sequence goes on along the minus strand of OZ012707.1, from coordinate 4,095,880 downwards.
TCCGAGAGCGCAGATTGTGTGTCACCTCCAAAATAACAGTTTTCACCCAACTAAAAAATCGATTATCTTTCGCAAAAAAATTGAAAAAAATTATTCTACGGTTCTAAATTCAGGGAAATTGATGTATTATCAAGCCTTGTTCGTTAGAAAGCCAAAGAGCAGCGGAAACAATGGTTATTAGCGAGGAAACAACAGATATCGTCATTTCAATAAACGTAAAGAAGGTGGTTTTTGGTTAACTCGGTTTTTTGCAATTTTCTCAGCTCCTGTTGGAGATATCGCAAATCCACGGCCAGATTCGTGATCAGCGCGGCGAAATACATCAGATAACGTCCATCCAATGTGGGAAATATCCGAAAAATCGTTTTTCGCGTTTTTCTCGGCCCCTGTGAGAGATAGAGCGAAAAGGGGCTTAATACAGGATCCTTGATTTCCCCTGATTTTGTTAATAGATGAAAAGGCCATAACTTTTGAATGGTTCAACCGATCCTTAAAATTCTTTTCGCATTCGAAAGAGCACAGAAAAACAAAGAAAATGCGACTAGGCTCATCCCTATATTTCAATTTTTCGATCCGAGAGCGCAGATTGTGTGTCACCTCCAAAATAACGTTTTTCACCTTACTAAAAAATCGATTATCTTTCGCAAAAAAATTTAAAAAAATTATTCTACGGTTCTAAATGCATGGAAATTGATGTATTATCAAGCCTTGTTCGTTAGAAAGTCAAAGCGCAGCGGAAACAGTCGATATTAGCGAGAAAACGATCGATATCGTGATTTTTGTAAACGTAAAGCAGGTGGTTTTTGGTTAACTCGGTTTTTTGCGATTTTCTCAGCTCCTGTTGGAGATATCGCAAATCCACGGCCAGATTCGTGATCAGCGCGGCGAAATACATCAGATAACGTCCATCCAATGTGGGAAATATCCCAAAAATCGTTTTTCGCGTTTTTCTCGGCTCCTTTAGGAGATAGAGCGAAAAGGAGCTTAATTCATGATCCTCGATTTTCCCTGATTTTGGTAGTCGTAAAAAAGGTCATAACTTTTGAATCGTTCGACCGATCCTTAAAATTCTTTTTGCATTCGAAAGAGCACAGAAAAACAAAGAAAATGCGACTAGGCTCATCCCTATATTTCAATTTTTCGATCCGAGAGCGCAGATTGTGTGTCGTCTCCAAAATAACATTTTTCACCTAACTAAAAAATCGATTATCTTTCGCAAAAAAATTGAAAAAAATTATTCTACGGTTCTAAATTCAGGGAAATTGATGTATTATCAAGCCTTGTTCGTTAGAAAGCCAAAGAGCAGCGGAAACAATGGTTATTAGCGAGGAAACAACAGATATCGTCATTTCAATAAACGTAAAGAAGGTGGTTTTTGGTTAACTCGGTTTTTTGCGATTTTCTCAGCTCCTGTTGGAGATATCGCAAATCCACGGCCAGATTCGTGATCAGCGCGGCGAAATACATCAGATAACGTCCATCCAATGTGGGAAATATCCCAAAAATCGTTTTTCGCGTTTTTCTCGGCTCCTGTGGGAGATAGAGCGAAAAGGGGCTTAATACAGGATCCTTGAATTCCCCTGATTTTGGTAGTCGTAAAAAAGGTCATAACTTTTGAATCGTTCGACCGATCCTTAAAATTCATTTTGCATTCGAAAGAGCACAGAAAAACAAAGAAAATGCGACTAGGCTCATCCCTATATTTCAATTTTTCGATCCGAGAGCGCAGATTGTGTGTCACCTCCAAAATAACGTTTTTCACCTTACTAAAAAATCGATTATCTTTCGCAAAAAAATTTTAAAAAATTATTCTACGGTTCTAAATGCATGGAAATTGATGTATTATCAAGCCTTGTTCGTTAGAAAGTCAAAGCGCAGCGGAAACAGTCGATATTAGCGAGAAAACGATCGATATCGTGATTTTTGTAAACGTAAAGCAGGTGGTTTTTGGTCAATCCGGTTTTTTGCGATTTTCTCAGCTCCTGTTGGAGATATCGCAAATCCACGGCCAGATTCGTGATCAGCGCGGCGAAATACATCAGATAACGTCCATCCCATGTGGGAAATACCCCAAAAATCGTTTTTTGCGTTTTTCTCGGCTCCTGTGGGAGATAGAGCGAAAAGGGGCTTAATACAGGATCCTTGATTTCCCCTGATTTTGTTAATAGATGAAAAGGCCATAACTTTTGAATGGTTCAACCGATCCTTAAAATTCTTTTTGCATTCGAAAGAGCACAGAAAAACAAAGAAAATGCGACTAGGCTCATCCCTATATTTCAATTTTTCGATCCGAGAGCGCAGATTGTGTCACCTCCAAAATAACATTTTTCACCTAACTAAAAAATCGATTATCTTTCGCAAAAAAATTGAAAAAAATTATTCTACGGTTCTAAATTCAGGGAAATTGATGTATTATCAAGCCTTGTTCGTTAGAAAGTCAAAGAGCAGCGGAAACAATGGTTATTAGCGAGGAAACAACAGATATCGTTATTTCAATAAACGTAAAGAAGGTGGTTTTTGGTTAACTCGGTTTTTTGCGATTTTCTCAGCTCCTGTTGGAGATATCGCAAATCCACGGCCAGATTCGTGATCAGCGCGGCGAAATACATCAGATAACGTCCATCCCATGTGGGAAATACCCCAAAAATCGTTTTTTGCGTATTTCTCGGCTCCTGTGGGAGATAGAGCGAAAAGGGGCTTAATACAGGATCCTTGATTTCCCCTGATTTTGTTAATAGATGAAAAGGCCATAACTTTTGAATGGTTCAACCGATCCTTAAAATTCTTTTTGCATTCGAAAGAGCACAGAAAAACAAAGAAAATGCGACTAGGCTCATCCCGATATTTCAATTTTTCGATCCGAGAGCGCAGATTGTGTGTCACCTCCAAAATAACAGTTTTCACCCAACTAAAAAATCGATTATCTTTCGCAAAAAAATTGAAAAAAATTATTCTACGGTTCTAAATGCATGGAAATTGATGTATTATCAAGCCTTGTTCGTTAGAAAGTCAAAGCGCAGCGGAAACAGTCGATATTAGCGAGAAAACGATCGATATCGTGATTTTTGTAAACGTAAAGCAGGTGGTTTTTGGTTAACTCGGTTTTTTGCAATTTTCTCAGCTCCTGTTGGAGATATCGCAAATCCACGGCCAGATTCGTGATCAGCGCGGCGAAATACATCAGATAACGTCCATCCAATGTGGGAAATATCCCAAAAATCGTTTTTCGCGTTTTTCTCGGCCCCTGTGAGAGATAGAGCGAAAAGGGGCTTAATACAGGATCCTTGATTTCCCCTGATTTTGTTAATAGATGAAAAGGCCATAACTTTTAAATGGTTCAACCAATCCTTAAAATTCTTTTCGCATTCGAAAGAGCACAGAAAAACAAAGAAAATGCGACTAGGCTCATCCCTATATTTCAATTTTTCGATCCGAGAGCGCAGATTGTGTGTCACCTCCAAAATAACATTTTTCACCTTACTAAAAAATCGATTATCTTTCGCAAAAAAATTAAAAAAAATTATTCTACGGTTCTAAATGCATGGAAATTGATGTATTATCAAGCCTTGTTCGTTAGAAAGTCAAAGCGCAGCGGAAACAGTCGATATTAGCGAGAAAACGATCGATATCGTGATTTTTGTAAACGTAAAGCAGGTGGTTTTTGGTCAATCCGGTTTTTTGCGATTTTCTCAGCTCCTGTTGGAGATATCGCAAATCCACGGCCAGATTCGTGATCAGCGCGGCGAAATACATCAGATAACGTCCATCCCATGTAGGAAATATCCCAAAAATCGTTTTTCGCGTTTTTCTCGGCTCCTGTGGGAGATAGAGCGAGAAGGGGCTTAATACAGGATCCTTGATTTCCCCTGATTTTGTTAATAGATGAAAAGGCCATAACTTTTGAATGGTTCAACCGATCCTTAAAATTCTTTTTGCATTCGAAAGAGCACAGAAAAACAAAGAAAATGCGACTAGGCTCATCCCGATATTTCAATTTTTCGATCCGAGAGCGCAGATTGTGTGTCACCTCCAAAATAACAGTTTTCACCCAACTAAAAAATCGATTATCTTTCGCAAAAAAATTGAAAAAAATTATTCTACGGTTCTAAATTCAGGGAAATTGATGTATTATCAAGCCTTGTTCGTTAGAAAGCCAAAGAGCAGCGGAAACAATGGTTATTAGCGAGGAAACAACAGATATCGTCATTTCAATAAACGTAAAGAAGGTGGTTTTTGGTTAACTCGGTTTTTTGCAATTTTCTCAGCTCCTGTTGGAGATATCGCAAATCCACGGCCAGATTCGTGATCAGCGCGGCGAAATACATCAGATAACGTCCATCCAATGTGGGAAATATCCCAAAAATCGTTTTTCGCGTTTTTCTCGGCCCCTGTGAGAGATAGAGCGAAAAGGGGCTTAATACAGGATCCTTGATTTCCCCTGATTTTGTTAATAGATGAAAAGGCCATAACTTTTGAATGGTTCAACCGATCCTTAAAATTCTTTTTGCATTCGAAAGAGCACAGAAAAACAAAGAAAATGCGACTAGGCTCATCCCGATATTTCAATTTTTCGATCCGAGAGCGCAGATTGTGTGTCACCTCCAAAATAACAGTTTTCACCCAACTAAAAAATCGATTATCTTTCGCAAAAAAATTGAAAAAAATTATTCTACGGTTCTAAATGCATGGAAATTGATGTATTATCAAGCCTTGTTCGTTAGAAAGTCAAAGCGCAGCGGAAACAGTCGATATTAGCGAGAAAACGATCGATATCGTGATTTTTGTAAACGTAAAGCAGGTGGTTTTTGGTTAACTCGGTTTTTTGCAATTTTCTCAGCTCCTGTTGGAGATATCGCAAATCCACGGCCAGATTCGTGATCAGCGCGGCGAAATACATCAGATAACGTCCATCCAATGTGGGAAATATCCCAAAAATCGTTTTTCGCGTTTTTCTCGGCCCCTGTGAGAGATAGAGCGAAAAGGGGCTTAATACAGGATCCTTGATTTCCCCTGATTTTGTTAATAGATGAAAAGGCCATAACTTTTAAATGGTTCAACCGATCCTTAAAATTCTTTTCGCATTCGAAAGAGCACAGAAAAACAAAGAAAATGCGACTAGGCTCATCCCTATATTTCAATTTTTCGATCCGAGAGCGCAGATTGTGTGTCACCTCCAAAATAACATTTTTCACCTTACTAAAAAATCGATTATCTTTCGCAAAAAAATTAAAAAAAATTATTCTACGGTTCTAAATGCATGGAAATTGATGTATTATCAAGCCTTGTTCGTTAGAAAGTCAAAGCGCAGCGGAAACAGTCGATATTAGCGAGAAAACGATCGATATCGTGATTTTTGTAAACGTAAAGCAGGTGGTTTTTGGTCAATCCGGTTTTTTGCGATTTTCTCAGCTCCTGTTGGAGATATCGCAAATCCACGGCCAGATTCGTGATCAGCGCGGCGAAATACATCAGATAACGTCCATCCCATGTAGGAAATATCCCAAAAATCGTTTTTCGCGTTTTTCTCGGCTCCTGTGGGAGATAGAGCGAGAAGGGGCTTAATACAGGATCCTTGATTTCCCCTGATTTTGTTAATAGATGAAAAGGCCATAACTTTTGAATGGTTCAACCGATCCTTAAAATTCTTTTTGCATTCGAAAGAGCACAGAAAAACAAAGAAAATGCGACTAGGCTCATCCCTATATTTCAATTTTTCGATCCGAGAGCGCAGATTGTGTGTCACCTCCAAAATAACGTTTTTCACCTTACTAAAAAATCGATTATCTTTCGCAAAAAAATTTAAAAAAATTATTCTACGGTTCTAAATGCATGGAAATTGATGTATTATCAAGCCTTGTTCGTTAGAAAGTCAAAGCGCAGCGGAAACAGTCGATATTAGCGAGAAAACGATCGATATCGTGATTTTTGTAAACGTAAAGCAGGTGGTTTTTGGTCAATCCGGTTTTTTGCGATTTTCTCAGCTCCTGTTGGAGATATCGCAAATCCACGGCCAGATTCGTGATCAGCGCGGCGAAATACATCAGATAACGTCCATCCCATGTGGGAAATACCCCAAAAATCGTTTTTTGCGTTTTTCTCGGCTCCTGTGGGAGATAGAGCGAAAAGGGGCTTAATACAGGATCCTTGATTTCCCCTGATTTTGTTAATAGATGAAAAGGCCATAACTTTTGAATGGTTCAACCGATCCTTAAAATTCTTTTTGCATTCGAAAGAGCACAGAAAAACAAAGAAAATGCGACTAGGCTCATCCCGATATTTCAATTTTTCGATCCGAGAGCGCAGATTGTGTGTCACCTCCAAAATAACAGTTTTCACCCAACTAAAAAATCAATTATCTTTCGCAAAAAAATTGAAAAAAATTATTCTACGGTTCTAAATGCATGGAAATTGATGTATTATCAAGCCTTGTTCGTTAGAAAGTCAAAGCGCAGCGGAAACAGTCGATATTAGCGAGAAAACGATCGATATCGTGATTTTTGTAAACGTAAAGCAGGTGGTTCTTGGTTAACTCGGTTTTTTGCAATTTTCTCAGCTCCTGTTGGAGATATCGCAAATCCACGGCCAGATTCGTGATCAGCGCGGCGAAATACATCAGATAACGTCCATCCAATGTGGGAAATATCCCAAAAATCGTTTTTCGCGTTTTTCTCGGCCCCTGTGAGAGATAGAGCGAAAAGGGGCTTAATACAGGATCCTTGATTTCCCCTGATTTTGTTAATAGATGAAAAGGCCATAACTTTTAAATGGTTCAACCGATCCTTAAAATTCTTTTCGCATTCGAAAGAGCACAGAAAAACAAAGAAAATGCGACTAGGCTCATCCCTATATTTCAATTTTTCGATCCGAGAGCGCAGATTGTGTGTCACCTCCAAAATAACATTTTTCACCTTACTAAAAAATCGATTATCTTTCGCAAAAAAATTAAAAAAAATTATTCTACGGTTCTAAATGCATGGAAATTGATGTATTATCAAGCCTTGCTCGTTAGAAAGTCAAAGCGCAGCGGAAACAGTCGATATTAGCGAGAAAACGATCGATATCGTGATTTTTGTAAACGTAAAGCAGGTGGTTTTTGGTTAACTCGGTTTTTTGCAATTTTCTCAGCTCCTGTTGGAGATATCGCAAATCCACGGCCAGATTCGTGATCAGCGCGGCGAAATACATCAGATAACGTCCATCCAATGTGGGAAATATCCCAAAAATCGTTTTTCGCGTTTTTCTCGGCCCCTGTGAGAGATAGAGCGAAAAGGGGCTTAATACAGGATCCTTGATTTCCCCTGATTTTGTTAATAGATGAAAAGGCCATAACTTTTGAATGGTTCAACCGATCCTTAAAATTCTTTTTGCATTCGAAAGAGCACAGAAAAACAAAGAAAATGCGACTAGGCTCATCCCGATATTTCAATTTTTCGATCCGAGAGCGCAGATTGTGTGTCACCTCCAAAATAACGTTTTTCACCTTACTAAAAAATCGATTATCTTTCGCAAAAAAATTTAAAAAAATTATTCTACGGTTCTAAATGCATGGAAATTGATGTATTATCAAGCCTTGTTCGTTAGAAAGTCAAAGCGCAGCGGAAACAGTCGATATTAGCGAGAAAACGATCGATATCGTGATTTTTGTAAACGTAAAGCAGGTGGTTTTTGGTCAATCCGGTTTTTTGCGATTTTCTCAGCTCCTGTTGGAGATATCGCAAATCCACGGCCAGATTCGTGATCAGCGCGGCGAAATACATCAGATAACGTCCATCCCATGTAGGAAATATCCCAAAAATCGTTTTTCGCGTTTTTCTCGGCTCCTGTGGGAGATAGAGCGAGAAGGGGCTTAATACAGGATCCTTGATTTCCCCTGATTTTGTTAATAGATGAAAAGGCCATAACTTTTGAATGGTTCAACCGATCCTTAAAATTCATTTTGCATTCGAAAGAGCACAGAAAAACAAAGAAAATGCGACTAGGCTCATCCCGATATTTCAATTTTTCGATCCGAGAGCGCAGATTGTGTGTCACCTCCAAAATAACAGTTTTCACCCAACTAAAAAATCGATTGTCTTTCGCAAATAAATTAAAAAAAATTATTCTACGGTTCTAAATGCAAGGAAATTGATGTATTATCAAGCCTTGTTCGTTAGAAAGGCAAAGCGCAGCGGAAACAGTCGATATTAGCGAGAAAACGATCGATATCGTGATTTTTGTAAACGTAAAGAAGGTGGTTTTTGGTTAACTCGGTTTTTTGCGATTTTCTCAGCTCCTGTTGGAGATATCGCAAATCCACGGCCAGATTCGTGATCAGCGCGGCGAAATACATCAGATAACGTCCATCCCATGTAGGAAATATCCTAAATCGTTTTTCGCGTTTTTCTCGGCTCCTGTGGGAGATAGAGCGAGAAGGGGCTTAATACAGGATCCTTGATTTCCCCTGATTTTGTTAATAGATGAAAAAGCCATAACTTTTGAATGGTTCAACCGATCCTTAAAATTCTTTTTGCATTCGAAAGAGCACAGAAAAACAAAGAAAATGCGACTAGACTCATCCCGATATTTCAATTTTTCGATCCGAGAGCGCAGATTGTGTGTCACCTCCAAAATAACATTTTTCACCTAACTAAAAAATCGATTATCTTTCGCAAAAAAATTGAAAAAAATTATTCTACGGTTCTAAATTCAGGGAAATTGATGTATTATCAAGCCTTGTTCGTTAGAAAGTCAAAGCGCAGCGGAAACAGTCGATATTAGCGAGAAAACGATCGATATCGTGATTTTTGTAAACGTAAAGCAGGTGGTTTTTGGTTAACTCGGTTTTTTGCAATTTTCTCAGCTCCTGTTGGAGATATCGCAAATCCACGGCCAGATTCGTGATCAGCGCGGCGAAATACATCAGATAACGTCCATCCTATGTGGGAAATATCCCAAAAATCGTTTTTCGCGTTTTTCTCGGCTCCTTTAGGAGATAGAGCGAAAAGGAGCTTAATTCATGATCCTCGATTTTCCCTGATTTTGGTAGTCGTAAAAAAGGTCATAACTTTTGAATCGTTCGACCGATCCTTAAAATTCTTTTTGCATTCGAAAGAGCACAGAAAAACAAAGAAAATGCGACTAGGCTCATCCCTATATTTCAATTTTTCGATCCGAGAGCGCAGATTGTGTGTCGTCTCCAAAATAACATTTTTCACCTAACTAAAAAATCGATTATCTTTCGCAAAAAAATTGAAAAAAATTATTCTACGGTTCTAAATTCAGGGAAATTGATGTATTATCAAGCCTTGTTCGTTAGAAAGCCAAAGAGCAGCGGAAACAATGGTTATTAGCGAGGAAACAACAGATATCGTCATTTCAATAAACGTAAAGAAGGTGGTTTTTGGTTAACTCGGTTTTTTGCGATTTTCTCAGCTCCTGTTGGAGATATCGCAAATCCACGGCCAGATTCGTGATCAGCGCGGCGAAATACATCAGATAACGTCCATCCAATGTGGGAAATATCCCAAAAATCGTTTTTCGCGTTTTTCTCGGCTCCTGTGGGAGATAGAGCGAAAAGGGGCTTAATACAGGATCCTTGATTTCCCCTGATTTTCTTAATAGATGAAAAGGCCATAACTTTTGAATGGTTCAACCGATCCTTAAAATTCTTTTCGCATTCGAAAGAGCACAGAAAAACAAAGAAAATGCGACTAGGCTCATCCCTATATTTCAATTTTTCGATCCGAGAGCGCAGATTGTGTGTCACCTCCAAAATAACAGTTTTCACCCAACTAAAAAATCGATTATCTTTCGCAAATAAATTAAAAAAAATTATTCTACGGTTCTAAATGCATGGAAATTGATGTATTATCAAGCCTTGTTCGTTAGAAAGGCAAAGCGCAGCGGAAACAGTCGATATTAGCGAGAAAACGATCGATATCGTGATTTTTGTAAACGTAAAGAAGGTGGTTTTTGGTTAACTCGGTTTTTTGCGATTTTCTCAGCTCCTGTTGGAGATATCGCAAATCCACGGCCATATTCGTGATCAGCGCGGCGAAATACATCAGATAACGTCCATCCCATGTGGGAAATATCCCAAAAATCGTTTTTCGCGTTTTTCTCGGCTCCTGTGGGAGATAGAGCGAAAAGGGGCTTAATACAGGATCCTTGATTTCCCCTGATTTTGTTAATAGATGAAAAGGCCATAACTTTTGAATGGTTCAACCGATCCTTAAAATTCTTTTCGCATTCGAAAGAGCACAGAAAAACAAAGAAAATGCGACTAGGCTCATCCCTATATTTCAATTTTTCGATCCGAGAGCGCAGATTGTGTGTCACCTCCAAAATAACGTTTTTCACCTTACTAAAAAATCGATTATCTTTCGCAAAAAAATTTTAAAAAATTATTCTACGGTTCTAAATGCATGGAAATTGATGTATTATCAAGCCTTGTTCGTTAGAAAGTCAAAGCGCAGCGGAAACAGTCGATATTAGCGAGAAAACGATCGATATCGTGATTTTTGTAAACGTAAAGCAGGTGGTTTTTGGTCAATCCGGTTTTTTGCGATTTTCTCAGCTCCTGTTGGAGATATCGCAAATCCACGGCCAGATTCGTGATCAGCGCGGCGAAATACATCAGATAACGTCCATCCCATGTGGGAAATACCCCAAAAATCGTTTTTTGCGTTTTTCTCGGCTCCTGTGGGAGATAGAGCGAAAAGGGGCTTAATACAGGATCCTTGATTTCCCCTGATTTTGTTAATAGATGAAAAGGCCATAACTTTTGAATGGTTCAACCGATCCTTAAAATTCTTTTTGCATTCGAAAGAGCACAGAAAAACAAAGAAAATGCGACTAGGCTCATCCCTATATTTCAATTTTTCGATCCGAGAGCGCAGATTGTGTGTCGTCTCCAAAATAACATTTTTCACCTAACTAAAAAATCGATTATCTTTCGCAAAAAAATTGAAAAAAATTATTCTACGGTTCTAAATTCAGGGAAATTGATGTATTATCAAGCCTTGTTCGTTAGAAAGCCAAAGAGCAGCGGAAACAATGGTTATTAGCGAGGAAACAACAGATATCGTCATTTCAATAAACGTAAAGAAGGTGGTTTTTGGTTAACTCGGTTTTTTGCGATTTTCTCAGCTCCTGTTGGAGATATCGCAAATCCACGGCCAGATTCGTGATCAGCGCGGCGAAATACATCAGATAACGTCCATCCAATGTGGGAAATATCCCAAAAATCGTTTTTCGCGTTTTTCTCGGCTCCTGTGGGAGATAGAGCGAAAAGGGGCTTAATACAGGATCCTTGATTTCCCCTGATTTTCTTAATAGATGAAAAGGCCATAACTTTTGAATGGTTCAACCGATCCTTAAAATTCTTTTTGCATTCGAAAGAGCACAGAAAAACAAAGAAAATGCGACTAGGCTCATCCCGATATTTCAATTTTTCGATCCGAGAGCGCAGATTGTGTGTCACCTCCAAAATAACAGTTTTCACCCAACTAAAAAATCGATTATCTTTCGCAAAAAAATTGAAAAAAATTATTCTACGGTTCTAAATGCATGGAAATTGATGTATTATCAAGCCTTGTTCGTTAGAAAGTCAAAGCGCAGCGGAAACAGTCGATATTAGCGAGAAAACGATCGATATCGTGATTTTTGTAAACGTAAAGCAGGTGGTTTTTGGTTAACTCGGTTTTTTGCAATTTTCTCAGCTCCTGTTGGAGATATCGCAAATCCACGGCCAGATTCGTGATCAGCGCGGCGAAATACATCAGATAACGTCCATCCAATGTGGGAAATATCCCAAAAATCGTTTTTCGCGTTTTTCTCGGCCCCTGTGAGAGATAGAGCGAAAAGGGGCTTAATACAGGATCCTTGATTTCCCCTGATTTTGTTAATAGATGAAAAGGCCATAACTTTTAAATGGTTCAACCAATCCTTAAAATTCTTTTCGCATTCGAAAGAGCACAGAAAAACAAAGAAAATGCGACTAGGCTCATCCCTATATTTCAATTTTTCGATCCGAGAGCGCAGATTGTGTGTCACCTCCAAAATAACATTTTTCACCTTACTAAAAAATCGATTATCTTTCGCAAAAAAATTAAAAAAAATTATTCTACGGTTCTAAATGCATGGAAATTGATGTATTATCAAGCCTTGTTCGTTAGAAAGTCAAAGCGCAGCGGAAACAGTCGATATTAGCGAGAAAACGATCGATATCGTGATTTTTGTAAACGTAAAGCAGGTGGTTTTTGGTCAATCCGGTTTTTTGCGATTTTCTCAGCTCCTGTTGGAGATATCGCAAATCCACGGCCAGATTCGTGATCAGCGCGGCGAAATACATCAGATAACGTCCATCCCATGTAGGAAATATCCCAAAAATCGTTTTTCGCGTTTTTCTCGGCTCCTGTGGGAGATAGAGCGAGAAGGGGCTTAATACAGGATCCTTGATTTCCCCTGATTTTGTTAATAGATGAAAAGGCCATAACTTTTGAATGGTTCAACCGATCCTTAAAATTCTTTTTGCATTCGAAAGAGCACAGAAAAACAAAGAAAATGCGACTAGGCTCATCCCGATATTTCAATTTTTCGATCCGAGAGCGCAGATTGTGTGTCACCTCCAAAATAACAGTTTTCACCCAACTAAAAAATCGATTATCTTTCGCAAAAAAATTGAAAAAAATTATTCTACGGTTCTAAATTCAGGGAAATTGATGTATTATCAAGCCTTGTTCGTTAGAAAGCCAAAGAGCAGCGGAAACAATGGTTATTAGCGAGGAAACAACAGATATCGTCATTTCAATAAACGTAAAGAAGGTGGTTTTTGGTTAACTCGGTTTTTTGCAATTTTCTCAGCTCCTGTTGGAGATATCGCAAATCCACGGCCAGATTCGTGATCAGCGCGGCGAAATACATCAGATAACGTCCATCCAATGTGGGAAATATCCCAAAAATCGTTTTTCGCGTTTTTCTCGGCCCCTGTGAGAGATAGAGCGAAAAGGGGCTTAATACAGGATCCTTGATTTCCCCTGATTTTGTTAATAGATGAAAAGGCCATAACTTTTGAATGGTTCAACCGATCCTTAAAATTCTTTTTGCATTCGAAAGAGCACAGAAAAACAAAGAAAATGCGACTAGGCTCATCCCGATATTTCAATTTTTCGATCCGAGAGCGCAGATTGTGTGTCACCTCCAAAATAACAGTTTTCACCCAACTAAAAAATCGATTATCTTTCGCAAAAAAATTGAAAAAAATTATTCTACGGTTCTAAATGCATGGAAATTGATGTATTATCAAGCCTTGTTCGTTAGAAAGTCAAAGCGCAGCGGAAACAGTCGATATTAGCGAGAAAACGATCGATATCGTGATTTTTGTAAACGTAAAGCAGGTGGTTTTTGGTTAACTCGGTTTTTTGCAATTTTCTCAGCTCCTGTTGGAGATATCGCAAATCCACGGCCAGATTCGTGATCAGCGCGGCGAAATACATCAGATAACGTCCATCCAATGTGGGAAATATCCCAAAAATCGTTTTTCGCGTTTTTCTCGGCCCCTGTGGGAGATAGAGCGAGAAGGGGCTTAATACAGGATCCTTGATTTCCCCTGATTTTGTTAATAGATGAAAAGGCCATAACTTTTGAATGGTTCAACCGATCCTTAAAATTCTTTTTGCATTCGAAAGAGCACAGAAAAACAAAGAAAATGCGACTAGGCTCATCCCTATATTTCAATTTTTCGATCCGAGAGCGCAGATTGTGTGTCACCTCCAAAATAACGTTTTTCACCTTACTAAAAAATCGATTATCTTTCGCAAAAAAATTTAAAAAAATTATTCTACGGTTCTAAATGCATGGAAATTGATGTATTATCAAGCCTTGTTCGTTAGAAAGTCAAAGCGCAGCGGAAACAGTCGATATTAGCGAGAAAACGATCGATATCGTGATTTTTGTAAACGTAAAGCAGGTGGTTTTTGGTCAATCCGGTTTTTTGCGATTTTCTCAGCTCCTGTTGGAGATATCGCAAATCCACGGCCAGATTCGTGATCAGCGCGGCGAAATACATCAGATAACGTCCATCCCATGTAGGAAATATCCCAAAAATCGTTTTTCGCGTTTTTCTCGGCTCCTGTGGGAGATAGAGCGAGAAGGGGCTTAATACAGGATCCTTGATTTCCCCTGATTTTGTTAATAGATGAAAAGGCCATAACTTTTGAATGGTTCAACCGATCCTTAAAATTCATTTTGCATTCGAAAGAGCACAGAAAAACAAAGAAAATGCGACTAGGCTCATCCCGATATTTCAATTTTTCGATCCGAGAGCGCAGATTGTGTGTCACCTCCAAAATAACAGTTTTCACCCAACTAAAAAATCGATTGTCTTTCGCAAATAAATTAAAAAAAATTATTCTACGGTTCTAAATGCAAGGAAATTGATGTATTATCAAGCCTTGTTCGTTAGAAAGGCAAAGCGCAGCGGAAACAGTCGATATTAGCGAGAAAACGATCGATATCGTGATTTTTGTAAACGTAAAGAAGGTGGTTTTTGGTTAACTCGGTTTTTTGCGATTTTCTCAGCTCCTGTTGGAGATATCGCAAATCCACGGCCAGATTCGTGATCAGCGCGGCGAAATACATCAGATAACGTCCATCCCATGTAGGAAATATCCTAAATCGTTTTTCGCGTTTTTCTCGGCTCCTGTGGGAGATAGAGCGAGAAGGGGCTTAATACAGGATCCTTGATTTCCCCTGATTTTGTTAATAGATGAAAAAGCCATAACTTTTGAATGGTTCAACCGATCCTTAAAATTCTTTTTGCATTCGAAAGAGCACAGAAAAACAAAGAAAATGCGACTAGACTCATCCCGATATTTCAATTTTTCGATCCGAGAGCGCAGATTGTGTGTCACCTCCAAAATAACATTTTTCACCTAACTAAAAAATCGATTATCTTTCGCAAAAAAATTGAAAAAAATTATTCTACGGTTCTAAATTCAGGGAAATTGATGTATTATCAAGCCTTGTTCGTTAGAAAGTCAAAGCGCAGCGGAAACAGTCGATATTAGCGAGAAAACGATCGATATCGTGATTTTTGTAAACGTAAAGCAGGTGGTTTTTGGTTAACTCGGTTTTTTGCAATTTTCTCAGCTCCTGTTGGAGATATCGCAAATCCACGGCCAGATTCGTGATCAGCGCGGCGAAATACATCAGATAACGTCCATCCTATGTGGGAAATATCCCAAAAATCGTTTTTCGCGTTTTTCTCGGCTCCTTTAGGAGATAGAGCGAAAAGGAGCTTAATTCATGATCCTCGATTTTCCCTGATTTTGGTAGTCGTAAAAAAGGTCATAACTTTTGAATCGTTCGACCGATCCTTAAAATTCTTTTTGCATTCGAAAGAGCACAGAAAAACAAAGAAAATGCGACTAGGCTCATCCCTATATTTCAATTTTTCGATCCGAGAGCGCAGATTGTGTGTCGTCTCCAAAATAACATTTTTCACCTAACTAAAAAATCGATTATCTTTCGCAAAAAAATTGAAAAAAATTATTCTACGGTTCTAAATTCAGGGAAATTGATGTATTATCAAGCCTTGTTCGTTAGAAAGCCAAAGAGCAGCGGAAACAATGGTTATTAGCGAGGAAACAACAGATATCGTCATTTCAATAAACGTAAAGAAGGTGGTTTTTGGTTAACTCGGTTTTTTGCGATTTTCTCAGCTCCTGTTGGAGATATCGCAAATCCACGGCCAGATTCGTGATCAGCGCGGCGAAATACATCAGATAACGTCCATCCAATGTGGGAAATATCCCAAAAATCGTTTTTCGCGTTTTTCTCGGCTCCTGTGGGAGATAGAGCGAAAAGGGGCTTAATACAGGATCCTTGATTTCCCCTGATTTTCTTAATAGATGAAAAGGCCATAACTTTTGAATGGTTCAACCGATCCTTAAAATTCTTTTCGCATTCGAAAGAGCACAGAAAAACAAAGAAAATGCGACTAGGCTCATCCCTATATTTCAATTTTTCGATCCGAGAGCGCAGATTGTGTGTCACCTCCAAAATAACAGTTTTCACCCAACTAAAAAATCGATTATCTTTCGCAAATAAATTAAAAAAAATTATTCTACGGTTCTAAATGCATGGAAATTGATGTATTATCAAGCCTTGTTCGTTAGAAAGGCAAAGCGCAGCGGAAACAGTCGATATTAGCGAGAAAACGATCGATATCGTGATTTTTGTAAACGTAAAGAAGGTGGTTTTTGGTTAACTCGGTTTTTTGCGATTTTCTCAGCTCCTGTTGGAGATATCGCAAATCCACGGCCATATTCGTGATCAGCGCGGCGAAATACATCAGATAACGTCCATCCCATGTGGGAAATATCCCAAAAATCGTTTTTCGCGTTTTTCTCGGCTCCTGTGGGAGATAGAGCGAAAAGGGGCTTAATACAGGATCCTTGATTTCCCCTGATTTTGTTAATAGATGAAAAGGCCATAACTTTTGAATGGTTCAACCGATCCTTAAAATTCTTTTCGCATTCGAAAGAGCACAGAAAAACAAAGAAAATGCGACTAGGCTCATCCCTATATTTCAATTTTTCGATCCGAGAGCGCAGATTGTGTGTCACCTCCAAAATAACGTTTTTCACCTTACTAAAAAATCGATTATCTTTCGCAAAAAAATTTTAAAAAATTATTCTACGGTTCTAAATGCATGGAAATTGATGTATTATCAAGCCTTGTTCGTTAGAAAGTCAAAGCGCAGCGGAAACAGTCGATATTAGCGAGAAAACGATCGATATCGTGATTTTTGTAAACGTAAAGCAGGTGGTTTTTGGTCAATCCGGTTTTTTGCGATTTTCTCAGCTCCTGTTGGAGATATCGCAAATCCACGGCCAGATTCGTGATCAGCGCGGCGAAATACATCAGATAACGTCCATCCCATGTGGGAAATACCCCAAAAATCGTTTTTTGCGTTTTTCTCGGCTCCTGTGGGAGATAGAGCGAAAAGGGGCTTAATACAGGATCCTTGATTTCCCCTGATTTTGTTAATAGATGAAAAGGCCATAACTTTTGAATGGTTCAACCGATCCTTAAAATTCTTTTTGCATTCGAAAGAGCACAGAAAAACAAAGAAAATGCGACTAGGCTCATCCCTATATTTCAATTTTTCGATCCGAGAGCGCAGATTGTGTGTCGTCTCCAAAATAACATTTTTCACCTAACTAAAAAATCGATTATCTTTCGCAAAAAAATTGAAAAAAATTATTCTACGGTTCTAAATTCAGGGAAATTGATGTATTATCAAGCCTTGTTCGTTAGAAAGCCAAAGAGCAGCGGAAACAATGGTTATTAGCGAGGAAACAACAGATATCGTCATTTCAATAAACGTAAAGAAGGTGGTTTTTGGTTAACTCGGTTTTTTGCGATTTTCTCAGCTCCTGTTGGAGATATCGCAAATCCACGGCCAGATTCGTGATCAGCGCGGCGAAATACATCAGATAACGTCCATCCAATGTGGGAAATATCCCAAAAATCGTTTTTCGCGTTTTTCTCGGCTCCTGTGGGAGATAGAGCGAAAAGGGGCTTAATACAGGATCCTTGATTTCCCCTGATTTTCTTAATAGATGAAAAGGCCATAACTTTTGAATGGTTCAACCGATCCTTAAAATTCTTTTCGCATTCGAAAGAGCACAGAAAAACAAAGAAAATGCGACTAGGCTCATCCCTATATTTCAATTTTTCGATCCGAGAGCGCAGATTGTGTGTCACCTCCAAAATAACAGTTTTCACCCAACTAAAAAATCGATTATCTTTCGCAAAAAAATTGAAAAAAATTATTCTACGGTTCTAAATGCATGGAAATTGATGTATTATCAAGCCTTGTTCGTTAGAAAGTCAAAGCGCAGCGGAAACAGTCGATATTAGCGAGAAAACGATCGATATCGTGATTTTTGTAAACGTAAAGCAGGTGGTTTTTGGTTAACTCGGTTTTTTGCAATTTTCTCAGCTCCTGTTGGAGATATCGCAAATCCACGGCCAGATTCGTGATCAGCGCGGCGAAATACATCAGATAACGTCCATCCAATGTGGGAAATATCCCAAAAATCGTTTTTCGCGTTTTTCTCGGCCCCTGTGAGAGATAGAGCGAAAAGGGGCTTAATACAGGATCCTTGATTTCCCCTGATTTTGTTAATAGATGAAAAGGCCATAACTTTTAAATGGTTCAACCGATCCTTAAAATTCTTTTCGCATTCGAAAGAGCACAGAAAAACAAAGAAAATGCGACTAGGCTCATCCCTATATTTCAATTTTTCGATCCGAGAGCGCAGATTGTGTGTCACCTCCAAAATAACATTTTTCACCTTACTAAAAAATCGATTATCTTTCGCAAAAAAATTAAAAAAAATTATTCTACGGTTCTAAATGCATGGAAATTGATGTATTATCAAGCCTTGTTCGTTAGAAAGTCAAAGCGCAGCGGAAACAGTCGATATTAGCGAGAAAACGATCGATATCGTGATTTTTGTAAACGTAAAGCAGGTGGTTTTTGGTCAATCCGGTTTTTTGCGATTTTCTCAGCTCCTGTTGGAGATATCGCAAATCCACGGCCAGATTCGTGATCAGCGCGGCGAAATACATCAGATAACGTCCATCCCATGTAGGAAATATCCCAAAAATCGTTTTTCGCGTTTTTCTCGGCTCCTGTGGGAGATAGAGCGAGAAGGGGCTTAATACAGGATCCTTGATTTCCCCTGATTTTGTTAATAGATGAAAAAGCCATAACTTTTGAATGGTTCAACCGATCCTTAAAATTCTTTTTGCATTCGAAAGAGCACAGAAAAACAAAGAAAATGCGACTAGACTCATCCCGATATTTCAATTTTTCGATCCGAGAGCGCAGATTGTGTGTCACCTCCAAAATAACATTTTTCACCTAACTAAAAAATCGATTATCTTTCGCAAAAAAATTGAAAAAAATTATTCTACGGTTCTAAATTCAGGGAAATTGATGTATTATCAAGCCTTGTTCGTTAGAAAGTCAAAGCGCAGCGGAAACAGTCGATATTAGCGAGAAAACGATCGATATCGTGATTTTTGTAAACGTAAAGAAGGTGGTTTTTGGTTAACTCGGTTTTTTGCGATTTTCTCAGCTCCTGTTGGAGATATCGCAAATCCACGGCCAGATTCGTGATCAGCGCGGCGACATACATCAGATAACGTCCATCCTATGTGGGAAATATCCCAAAAATCGTTTTTCGCGTTTTTCTCGGCCCCTGTGAGAGATAGAGCGAAAAGGGGCTTAATACAGGATCCTTGATTTCCCCTGATTTTGTTAATAGATGAAAAGGCCATAACTTTTGAATGGTTCAACCGATCCTTAAAATTCTTTTCGCATTCGAAAGAGCACAGAAAAACAAAGAAAATGCGACTAGGCTCATCCCTATATTTCAATTTTTCGATCCGAGAGCGCAGATTGTGTGTCACCTCCAAAATAACAGTTTTCACCCAACTAAAAAATCGATTATCTTTCGCAAATAAATTAAAAAAAATTATTCTACGGTTCTAAATGCAAGGAAATTGATGTATTATCAAGCCTTGTTCGTTAGAAAGGCAAAGCGCAGCGGAAACAGTCGATATTAGCGAGAAAACGATCGATATCGTGATTTTTGTAAACGTAAAGAAGGTGGTTTTTGGTTAACTCGGTTTTTTGCGATTTTCTCAGCTCCTGTTGGAGATATCGCAAATCCACGGCCATATTCGTGATCAGCGCGGCGAAATACATCAGATAACGTCCATCCCATGTGGGAAATATCCCAAAAATCGTTTTTCGCGTTTTTCTCGGCTCCTGTGGGAGATAGAGCGAAAAGGGGCTTAATACAGGATCCTTGAATTCCCCTGATATTGGTAGTCGTAAAAAAGGTCATAACTTTTGAATCGTTCGACCGATCCTTAAAATTCCTTTTGCATTCGAAAGAGCACAGAAAAACAAAGAAAATGCGACTAGGCTCATCCCGATATTTCAATTTTTCGATCCGAGAGCGCAGATTGTGTGTCACCTCCAAAATAACATTTTTCACCTAACTAAAAAATCGATTATCTTTCGCAAAAAAATTGAAAAAAATTATTCTACGGTTCTAAATTCAGGGAAATTGATGTATTATCAAGCCTTGTTCGTTAGAAAGCCAAAGAGCAGCGGAAACAATGGTTATTAGCGAGGAAACAACAGATATCGTCATTTCAATAAACGTAAAGAAGGTGGTTTTTGGTTAACTCGGTTTTTTGCGATTTTCTCAGCTCCTGTTGGAGATATCGCAAATCCACGGCCAGATTCGTGATCAGCGCGGCGAAATACATCAGATAACGTCCATCCAATGTGGGAAATATCCCAAAAATCGTTTTTCGCGTTTTTCTCGGCTCCTGTGGGAGATAGAGCGAGAAGGGGCTTAATACAGGATCCTTGATTTCCCCTGATTTTGTTAATAGATGAAAAGGCCATAACTTTTGAATGGTTCAACCGATCCTTAAAATTCTTTTTGCATTCGAAAGAGCACAGAAAAACAAAGAAAATGCGACTAGGCTCATCCCGATATTTCAATTTTTCGATCCGAGAGCGCAGATTGTGTGTCACCTCCAAAATAACAGTTTTCACCCAACTAAAAAATCGATTATCTTTCGCAAAAAAATTGAAAAAAATTATTCTACGGTTCTAAATTCAGGGAAATTGATGTATTATCAAGCCTTGTTCGTTAGAAAGCCAAAGAGCAGCGGAAACAATGGTTATTAGCGAGGAAACAACAGATATCGTCATTTCAATAAACGTAAAGAAGGTGGTTTTTGGTTAACTCGGTTTTTTGCAATTTTCTCAGCTCCTGTTGGAGATATCGCAAATCCACGGCCAGATTCGTGATCAGCGCGGCGAAATACATCAGATAACGTCCATCCAATGTGGGAAATATCCCAAAAATCGTTTTTCGCGTTTTTCTCGGCCCCTGTGAGAGATAGAGCGAAAAGGGGCTTAATACAGGATCCTTGATTTCCCCTGATTTTGTTAATAGATGAAAAGGCCATAACTTTTGAATGGTTCAACCGATCCTTAAAATTCTTTTCGCATTCGAAAGAGCACAGAAAAACAAAGAAAATGCGACTAGGCTCATCCCTATATTTCAATTTTTCGATCCGAGAGCGCAGATTGTGTGTCACCTCCAAAATAACGTTTTTCACCTTACTAAAAAATCGATTATCTTTCGCAAAAAAATTTTAAAAAATTATTCTACGGTTCTAAATGCATGGAAATTGATGTATTATCAAGCCTTGTTCGTTAGAAAGTCAAAGCGCAGCGGAAACAGTCGATATTAGCGAGAAAACGATCGATATCGTGATTTTTGTAAACGTAAAGCAGGTGGTTTTTGGTCAATCCGGTTTTTTGCGATTTTCTCAGCTCCTGTTGGAGATATCGCAAATCCACGGCCAGATTCGTGATCAGCGCGGCGAAATACATCAGATAACGTCCATCCCATGTGGGAAATACCCCAAAAATCGTTTTTTGCGTTTTTCTCGGCTCCTGTGGGAGATAGAGCGAAAAGGGGCTTAATACAGGATCCTTGATTTCCCCTGATTTTGTTAATAGATGAAAAGGCCATAACTTTTGAATGGTTCAACCGATCCTTAAAATTCTTTTTGCATTCGAAAGAGCACAGAAAAACAAAGAAAATGCGACTAGGCTCATCCCTATATTTCAATTTTTCGATCCGAGAGCGCAGATTGTGTGTCACCTCCAAAATAACATTTTTCACCTAACTAAAAAATCGATTATCTTTCGCAAAAAAATTGAAAAAAATTATTCTACGGTTCTAAATTCAGGGAAATTGATGTATTATCAAGCCTTGTTCGTTAGAAAGCCAAAGAGCAGCGGAAACAATGGTTATTAGCGAGGAAACAACAGATATCGTCATTTCAATAAACGTAAAGAAGGTGGTTTTTGGTTAACTCGGTTTTTTGCGATTTTCTCAGCTCCTGTTGGAGATATCGCAAATCCACGGCCAGATTCGTGATCAGCGCGGCGAAATACATCAGATAACGTCCATCCCATGTGGGAAATACCCCAAAAATCGTTTTTTGCGTTTTTCTCGGCTCCTGTGGGAGATAGAGCGAAAATGGGCTTAATACAGGATCCTTGATTTCCCCTGATTTTGTTAATAGATGAAAAAGCCATAACTTTTGAATGGTTCAACCGATCCTTAAAATTCTTTTTGCATTCGAAAGAGCACAGAAAAACAAAGAAAATGCGACTAGGCTCATCCCGATATTTCAATTTTTCGATCCGAGAGCGCAGATTGTGTGTCACCTCCAAAATAACAGTTTTCACCCAACTAAAAAATCGATTATCTTTCGCAAATAAATTTAAAAAAATTATTCTACGGTTCTAAATGCAAGGAAATTGATGTATTATCAAGCCTTGTTCGTTAGAAAGGCAAAGCGCAGCGGAAACAGTCGATATTAGCGAGAAAACGATCGATATCGTGATTTTTGTAAACGTAAAGCAGGTGGTTTTTGGTTAACTCGGTTTTTTGCGATTTTCTCAGCTCCTGTTGGAGATATCGCAAATCCACGGCCATATTCGTGATCAGCGCGGCGAAATACATCAGATAACGTCCATCCCATGTGGGAAATATCCCAAAAATCGTTTTTCGCGTTTTTCTCGGCTCCTGTGGGAGATAGAGCGAAAAGGGGCTTAATACAGGATCCTTGATTTCCCCTGATTTTGTTAATAGATGAAAAGGCCATAACTTTTGAATGGTTCAACCGATCCTTAAAATTCTTTTTGCATTCGAAAGAGCACATAAAAACAAAGAAAATGCGACTAGACTCATCCCGATATTTCAATTTTTCGATCCGAGAGCGCAGATTGTGTGTCACCTCCAAAATAACATTTTTCACCTTACTAAAAAATCGATTATCTTTCGCAAAAAAATTGAAAAAAATTATTCTACGGTTCTAAATGCATGGAAATTGATGTATTATCAAGCCTTGTTCGTTAGAAAGTCAAAGCGCAGCGGAAACAGTCGATATTAGCGAGAAAACGATCGATATCGTGATTTTTGTAAACGTAAAGCAGGTGGTTTTTGGTTAACTCGGTTTTTTGCAATTTTCTCAGCTCCTGTTGGAGATATCGCAAATCCACGGCCAGATTCGTGATCAGCGCGGCGAAATACATCAGATAACGTGCATCCAATGTGGGAAATATCCCAAAAATCGTTTTTCGCGTTTTTCTCGGCCCCTGTGAGAGATAGAGCGAAAAGGGGCTTAATACAGGATCCTTGATTTCCCCTGATTTTGTTAATAGATGAAAAGGCCATAACTTTTGAATGGTTCAACCGATCCTTAAAATTCTTTTTGCATTCGAAAGAGCACAGAAAAACAAAGAAAATGCGACTAGACTCATCCCGATATTTCAATTTTTCGATCCGAGAGCGCAGATTGTGTGTCACCTCCAAAATAACATTTTTCACCTTACTAAAAAATCGATTATCTTTCGCAAAAAAATTGAAAAAAATTATTCTACGGTTCTAAATGCATGGAAATTGATGTATTATCAAGCCTTGTTCGTTAGAAAGTCAAAGCGCAGCGGAAACAGTCGATATTAGCGAGAAAACGATCGATATCGTGATTTTTGTAAACGTAAAGCAGGTGGTTTTTGGTTAACTCGGTTTTTTGCGATTTTCTCAGCTCCTGTTGGAGATATCGCAAATCCACGGCCAGATTCGTGATCAGCGCGGCGAAATACATCAGATAACGTCCATCCCATGTGGGAAATATCCCAAAAATCGTTTTTCGCGTTTTTCTCGGCTCCTGTGGGAGATAGAGCGAAAAGGGGCTTAATACAGGATCCTTGATTTCCCCTGATTTTGTTAATAGATGAAAAAGCCATAACTTTTGAATGGTTCAACCGATCCTTAAAATTCTTTTTGCATTCGAAAGAGCACAGAAAAACAAAGAAAATGCGACTAGACTCATCCCGATATTTCAATTTTTCGATCCGAGAGCGCAGATTGTGTGTCACCTCCAAAATAACATTTTTCACCTAACTAAAAAATCGATTATCTTTCGCAAAAAAATTGAAAAAAATTATTCTACGCTTCTAAATTCAGGGAAATTGATGTATTATCAAGCCTTGTTCGTTAGAAAGCCAAAGAGCAGCGGAATCGATGGTTATTAGCGAGGAAACAACAGATATCGTCATTTCAATAAACGTAAAGAAGGTGGTTTTTGGTTAACTCGGTTTTTTGCGATTTTCTCAGCTCCTGTTGGAGATATCGCAAATCCACGGCCAGATTCGTGATCAGCGCGGCGAAATACATCAGATAACGTCCATCCTATGTGGGAAATATCCCAAAAATCGTTTTTCGCGTTTTTCTCGGCTCCTGTGGGAGATAGAGCGAAAAGGGGCTTAATACAGGATCCTTGATTTCCCCTGATTTTGTTAATAGATGAAAAAGCCATAACTTTTGAATGGTTCAACCGATCCTTAAAATTCTTTTTGCATTCGAAAGAGCACAGAAAAACAAAGAAAATGCGACTAGACTCATCCCGATATTTCAATTTTTCGATCCGAGAGCGCAGATTGTGTGTCACCTCCAAAATAACATTTTTCACCTAACTAAAAAATCGATTATCTTTCGCAAAAAAATTGAAAAAAATTATTCTACGCTTCTAAATTCAGGGAAATTGATGTATTATCAAGCCTTGTTCGTTAGAAAGCCAAAGAGCAGCGGAAACAATGGTTATTAGCGAGGAAACAACAGATATCGTCATTTGAATAAACGTAAAGAAGGTGGTTTTTGGTTAACTCGGTTTTTTGCGATTTTCTCAGCTCCTGTTGGAGATATCGCAAATCCACGGCCAGATTCGTGATCAGCGCGGCGAAATACATCAGATAACGTCCATCGTATGTGGGAAATATCCCAAAAATCGTTTTTCGCGTTTTTCTCGGCTCCTGTGGGAGATAGAGCGAAAAGGGGCTTAATACAGGATCCTTGATTTCCCCTGATTTTGTTAATAGATGAAAAAGCCATAACTTTTGAATGGTCCAACCGATCCTTAAAATTCTTTTTGCATTCGAAAGAGCACAGAAAAACAAAGAAAATGCGACTAGACTCATCCCGATATTTTAATTTTTCGATCCGAGAGCGCAGATTGTGTGTCACCTCCAAAATAACATTTTTCACCTAACTAAAAAATCGATTATCTTTCGCAAAAAAATTGAAAAAAATTATTCTACGGTTCTAAATTCAGGGAAATTGATGTATTATCAAGCCTTGTTCGTTAGAAAGTCAAAGCGCAGCGGAAACAGTCGATATTAGCGAGAAAACGATCGATATCGTGATTTTTGTAAACGTAAAGCAGGTGGTTTTTGGTTAACTCGGTTTTTTGCAATTTTCTCAGCTCCTGTTGGAGATATCGCAAATCCACGGCCAGATTCGTGATCAGCGCGGCGAAATACATCAGATAACGTCCATCCTATGTGGGAAATATCCCAAAAATCGTTTTTCGCGTTTTTCTCGGCTCCTGTAGGAGATAGAGCGAAAAGGAGCTTAATTCATGATCCTCGATTTTCCCTGATTTTGGTAGTCGTAAAAAAGGTCATAACTTTTAGATGGTTCAACCGATCCTTAAAATTCTTTTTGCATTCGAAAGAGCACAGAAAAACAAAGGAAATGGGACTAGGCTCATCCCGATATTTCAATTTTTCGACCCGAGAGCGCAGATTGTATGTTACCTCCAAAATACATTTTTTCACATAACTAAAAAATCGATTATCTTTCTCAAAAAAATTGAAAAAATTATTCTACGGTTCTAAATTCAGGGAAATTGATGTATTATCAAGCCTTGTTCGTTAGAAAGCCAAAGAGCAGCGGAATCGATGGTTATTAGCGAGGAAACAACAGATATCGTTATTTCAATAAACGTAAAGAAGGTGGTTTTTGGTTAACTCGGTTTTTTGCAATTTTCTGAGCTCCTGTTGGAGATATCGCAAATCCACGGCCAGATTCGTGATCAGCGCGGCGAAATACATCAGATAACGTCCATCCTATGTGGGAAATATCCCAAAAATCGTTTTTCGCGTTTTTCTCGGCTCCTGTAGGAGATAGAGCGAAAAGGAGCTTAATTCATGATCCTCGATTTTCCCTGATTTTGGTAGTCGTAAAAAAGGTCATAACTTTTAGATGGTTCAACCGATCCTTAAAATTCTTTTTGCATTCGAAAGAGCACAGAAAAACAAAGGAAATGGGACTAGGCTCATCCCGATATTTCAATTTTTCGACCCGAGAGCGCAGATTGTATGTTACCTCCAAAATACATTTTTTCACATAACTAAAAAATCGATTATCTTTCTCAAAAAAATTGAAAAAATTATTCTACGGTTCTAAATTCAGGGAAATTGATGTATTATCAAGCCTTGTTCGTTAGAAAGCCAAAGAGCAGCGGAATCGATGGTTATTAGCGAGGAAACAACAGATATCGTTATTTCAATAAACGTAAAGAAGGTGGTTTTTGGTTAACTCGGTTTTTTGCAATTTTCTGAGCTCCTGTTGGAGATATCGCAAATCCACGGCCAGATTCGTGATCAGCGCGGCGAAATACATCAGATAACGTCCATCCTATGTGGGAAATATCCCAAAAATCGTTTTTCGCGTTTTTCTCGGCTCCTGTAGGAGATAGAGCGAAAAGGAGCTTAATTCATGATCCTCGATTTTCCCTGATTTTGGTAGTCGTAAAAAAGGTCATAACTTTTAGATGGTTCAACCGATCCTTAAAATTCTTTTTGCATTCGAAAGAGCACAGAAAAACAAAGGAAATGGGACTAGGCTCATCCCGATATTTCAATTTTTCGACCCGAGAGCGCAGATTGTATGTTACCTCCAAAATACATTTTTTCACATAACTAAAAAATCGATTATCTTTCTCAAAAAAATTGAAAAAATTATTCTACGGTTCTAAATTCAGGGAAATTGATGTATTATCAAGCCTTGTTCGTTAGAAAGTCAAAGCGCAGCGGAAACAGTCGATATTAGCGAGAAAACGATCGATATCGTGATTTTTGTAAACGTAAAGCAGGTGGTTTTTGGTTAACTCGGTTTTTTGCAATTTTCTCAGCTCCTGTTGGAGATATCGCAAATCCACGGCCAGATTCGTGATCAGCGCGGCGAAATACATCAGATAACGTCCATCCCATGTGGGAAATATCCCAAAAATCGTTTTTCGCGTTTTTCTCGACTCCTGTAGGAGATAGAGCGAAAAGGGGCTTAATACAGGATCCTTGATTTCCCCTGATTTTGTTAATAGATGAAAAGGCCATAACTTTTGAATGGTTCAACCGATCCTTAAAATTCTTTTTGCATTCGAAAGAGCACAGAAAAGCAAGGAAAATGCGACTAGGCTCATCCCGATATTTCAATTTTTCGATCCGAGAGCGCAGATTGTGTGTCACCTCCAAAATAACATTTTTCACCTAACTAAAAAATCGATTATCTTTCTCAAAAAAATTGAAAAAATTATTCTACGGTTCTAAATTCAGGGAAATTGATGTATTATCAAGCCTTGTTCGTTAGAAAGCCAAAGAGCAGCGGAATCGATGGTTATTAGCGAGGAAACAACAGATATCGTTATTTCAATAAACGTAAAGAAGGTGGTTTTTGGTTAACTCGGTTTTTTGCGATTTTCTCAGCTCCTGTTGGAGATATCGCAAATCCACGGCCAGATTCGTGATCAGCGCGGCGAAATACATCAGATAACATCCATCCCATGTGGGAAATATCCCAAAAATCGTTTTTCGCGTTTTTCTCAGCTCCTGTAGGAGATAGAGCGAAAAGGAGCTTAATTCGTGATCCTCGATTTTCCCTGATTTTGGTAGTCGTAAAAAAGGTCATAACTTTTAGATGGTTCAACTGATCCTTAAAATTCTTTTTGCATTCGAAAGAGCACAGAAAAACAAAGGAAATGGGACTAGGCTCATCCCGATATTTCAATTTTTCGACCCGAGAGCGCAGATTGTATGTTACCTCCAAAATACATTTTTTCACATAACTAAAAAATCGATTATCTTTCTCAAAAAAATTGAAAAAATTATTCTACGGTTCTAAATTCAGGGAAATTGATGTATTATCAAGCCTTGTTCGTTAGAAACCCAAAGAGCAGCGGAAACGATGGTTATTAGCGAGGAAACAACAGATATCGTCATTTCAATAAACGTAAAGAAGGTGGTTTTTGGTTAACTCGGTTTTTTGCGATTTTCTCAGCTCCTGTTGGAGATATCGCAAATCCACGGCCAGATTCGTGATCAGCGCGGCGAAATACATCAGATAACGTCCATCCCATGTGGGAAATATCCCAAAAATCGTTTTTCGCGTTTTTCTCGACTCCTGTAGGAGATAGAGCGAAAAGGGGCTTAATACAGGATCCTTGATTTCCCCTGATTTTGTTAATAGATGAAAAGGCCATAAATTTTGAATGGTTCAACCGATCCTTAAAATTCTTTTTGCATTCGAAAGAGCACAGAAAAACAAAGAAAATGCGACTAGGCTCATCCCGATATTTCAATTTTTCGATCCGAGAGCGCAGATTGTGTGTCACCTCCAAAATAACATTTTTCACCTAACTAAAAAATCGATTATCTTTCGCAAAAAAATTGAAAAAAATTATTCTACGGTTCTAAATTCAGGGAAATTGATGTATTATCAAGCCTTGTTCGTTAGAAAGTCAAAGCGCAGCGGAAACAGTCGATATTAGCGAGAAAACGATCGATATCGTGATTTTTGTAAACGTAAAGCAGGTGGTTTTTGGTTAACTCGGTTTTTTGCAATTTTCTCAGCTCCTGTTGGAGATATCGCAAATCCACGGCCAGATTCGTGATCAGCGCGGCGAAATACATCAGATAACGTCCATCCTATGTGGGAAATATCCCAAAAATCGTTTTTCGCGTTTTTCTCGGCTCCTGTAGGAGATAGAGCGAAAAGGAGCTTAATTCATGATCTCCGATTTTCCCTGATTTTGGTAGTCGTAAAAAAGGTCATAACTTTTGAATCGTTCGACCGATCCTTAAAATTCCTTTTGCATTCGAAAGAGCACAGAAAAACAAAGAAAATGCGACTAGGCTCATCCCGATATTTTAATTTTTCGATCCGAGAGCGCAGATTGTGTGTCACCTCCAAAATAACATTTTTCACCTAACTAAAAAATCGATTATCTTTCGCAAAAAAATTGAAAAAAATTATTCCACGGTTCTAAATGCAAGGAAATTGATGTATTATCAAGCCTTGTTTGTTAGAAAGCCAAAGAGCAGCGGAAACAATGATTATTAGCGAGGAAAGAACAGATATCGTTATTTCAATAAACGTAAAGAAGGTGGTTTTTGGTTAACTCGGTTTTTTGCGATTTTCTCAGCTCCTGTTGGAGATATCGCAAATCCACGGCCAGATTCGTGATCAGCGCGGCGAAATACATCAGATAACGTCCATCGTATGTGGGAAATATCCCAAAAATCGTTTTTCGCGTTTTTCTCGGCTCCTGTGGGAGATAGAGCGAAAAGGGGCTTAATACAGGATCCTTGATTTCCCCTGATTTTGTTAATAGATGAAAAAGCCATAACTTTTGAATGGTCCAACCGATCCTTAAAATTCTTTTTGCATTCGAAAGAGCACAGAAAAACAAAGAAAATGCGACTAGACTCATCCCGATATTTTAATTTTTCGATCCGAGAGCGCAGATTGTGTGTCACCTCCAAAATAACATTTTTCACCTAACTAAAAAATCGATTATCTTTCGCAAAAAAATTGAAAAAAATTATTCTACGGTTCTAAATTCAGGGAAATTGATGTATTATCAAGCCTTGTTCGTTAGAAAGTCAAAGCGCAGCGGAAACAGTCGATATTAGCGAGAAAACGATCGATATCGTGATTTTTGTAAACGTAAAGCAGGTGGTTTTTGGTTAACTCGGTTTTTTGCAATTTTCTCAGCTCCTGTTGGAGATATCGCAAATCCACGGCCAGATTCGTGATCAGCGCGGCGAAATACATCAGATAACGTCCATCCTATGTGGGAAATATCCCAAAAATCGTTTTTCGCGTTTTTCTCGGCTCCTGTAGGAGATAGAGCGAAAAGGAGCTTAATTCATGATCCTCGATTTTCCCTGATTTTGGTAGTCGTAAAAAAGGTCATAACTTTTGAATCGTTCGACCGATCCTTAAAATTCCTTTTACATTCGAAAGAGCACAGAAAAACAAAGAA
This sequence comes from Cylloceria caligata, assembly GCA_963942595.1. Taxonomy (NCBI): domain Eukaryota; kingdom Metazoa; phylum Arthropoda; class Insecta; order Hymenoptera; family Ichneumonidae; genus Cylloceria; species Cylloceria caligata. Next base: position 4,065,613 of record OZ012707.1, on the reverse strand, counting down.
AATGCGACTAGGCTCATCCCGATATTTCAATTTTTCGATCCGAGAGCGCAGATTGTGTGTCACCTCCAAAATAACATTTTTCACCTAACTAAAAAATCGATTATTTTTCGCAAAAAAATTGAAAAAAATTATTCTACGGTTCTAAATTCAGGGAAATTGATGTATTATCAAGCCTTGTTCGTTAGAAAGTCAAAGCGCAGCGGAAACAGTCGATATTAGCGAGAAAACGATCGATATCGTGATTTTTGTAAACGTAAAGCAGGTGGTTTTTGGTTAACTCGGTTTTTTGCGATTTTCTCAGCTCCTGTTGGAGATATCGCAAATCCACGGCCAGATTCGTGATCAGCGCGGCGAAATACATCAGATAACGTCCATCCCATGTGGGAAATATCCCAAAAATCGTTTTTCGCGTTTTTCTCGGCTCCTGTGGGAGATAGAGCGAAAAGGGGCTTAATAAAGGATCCTTGATTTCCCCTGATTTTGTTAATAGATGAAAAGGCGATAACTTTTGAATGGTTCAACCGATCCTTAAAATTCTTTTTGCATTCGAAAGAGCACAGAAAAGCAAAGAAAATGCGACTAGGCTCATCCCGATATTTCAATTTTTCGATCCGAGAGCGCAGATTGTGTGTCACCTCCAAAATAACATTTTTCACCTAACTAAAAAATCGATTTTCTTTCGCAAAAAAATTGAAAAAAATTATTCTACGGTTCTAAATTCAGGGAAATTGATGTATTATCAAGCCTTGTTCGTTAGAAAGTCAAAGCGCAGCGGAAACAGTCGATATTAGCGAGAAAACGATCGATATCGTGATTTTTGTAAACGTAAAGCAGGTGGTTTTTGGTTAACTCGGTTTTTTGCAATTTTCTCAGCTCCTGTTGGAGATATCGCAAATCCACGGCCAGATTCGTGATCAGCGCGGCGAAATACATCAGATAACGTCCATCCTATGTGGGAAATATCCCAAAAATCGTTTTTCGCGTTATTCTCGGCTCCTTTAGGAGATAGAGCGAAAAGGAGCTTAATTCATGATCCTCGATTTTCCCTGATTTTGGTAGTCGTAAAAAAGGTCATAACTTTTGAATCGTTCGACCGATCCTTAAAATTCTTTTTGCATTCGAAAGAGCACAGAAAAACAAAGAAAATGCGACTAGGCTCATCCCTATATTTCAATTTTTCGATCCGAGAGCGCAGATTGTGTGTCACCTCCAAAATAACATTTTTCACCTAACTAAAAAATCGATTATCTTTCGCAAAAAAATTGAAAAAAATTATTCTACGGTTCTAAATTCAGGGAAATTGATGTATTATCAAGCCTTGTTCGTTAGAAAGCCAAAGAGCAGCGGAAACAATGGTTATTAGCGAGGAAACAACAGATATCGTCATTTCAATAAACGTAAAGAAGGTGGTTTTTGGTTAACTCGGTTTTTTGCGATTTTCTCAGCTCCTGTTGGAGATATCGCAAATCCACGGCCAGATTCGTGATCAGCGCGGCGAAATACATCAGATAACGTCCATCCCATGTGGGAAATATCCCAAAAATCGTTTTTCGCGTTTTTCTCGACTCCTGTAGGAGATAGAGCGAAAAGGGGCTTAATACAGGATCCTTGATTTCCCCTGATTTTGTTAATAGATGAAAAGGCCATAAATTTTGAATGGTTCAACCGATCCTTAAAATTCCTTTTGCATTCGAAAGAGCACAGAAAAACAAAGAAAATGCGACTAGGCTCATCCCGATATTTTAATTTTTCGATCCGAGAGCGCAGATTGTGTGTCACCTCCAAAATAACATTTTTCACCTAACTAAAAAATCGATTATCTTTCGCAAAAAAATTGAAAAAAATTATTCTACGGTTCTAAATTCAGGGAAATTGATGTATTATCAAGCCTTGTTCGTTAGAAAGTCAAAGCGCAGCGGAAACAGTCGATATTAGCGAGAAAACGATCGATATCGTGATTTTTGTAAACGTAAAGCAGGTGGTTTTTGGTTAACTCGGTTTTTTGCGATTTTCTCAGCTCCTGTTGGAGATATCGCAAATCCACGGCCAGATTCGTGATCAGCGCGGCGAAATACATCAGATAACGTCCATCCCATGTGGGAAATATCCCAAAAATCGTTTTTCGCGTTTTTCTCGGCTCCTGTGGGAGATAGAGCGAAAAGGGGCTTAATAAAGGATCCTTGATTTCCCCTGATTTTGTTAATAGATGAAAAGGCGATAACTTTTGAATGGTTCAACCGATCCTTAAAATTCTTTTTGCATTCGAAAGAGCACAGAAAAGCAAAGAAAATGCGACTAGGCTCATCCCGATATTTCAATTTTTCGATCCGAGAGCGCAGATTGTGTGTCACCTCCAAAATAACATTTTTCACCTAACTAAAAAATCGATTTTCTTTCGCAAAAAAATTGAAAAAAATTATTCTACGGTTCTAAATTCAGGGAAATTGATGTATTATCAAGCCTTGTTCGTTAGAAAGTCAAAGCGCAGCGGAAACAGTCGATATTAGCGAGAAAACGATCGATATCGTGATTTTTGTAAACGTAAAGCAGGTGGTTTTTGGTTAACTCGGTTTTTTGCAATTTTCTCAGCTCCTGTTGGAGATATCGCAAATCCACGGCCAGATTCGTGATCAGCGCGGCGAAATACATCAGATAACGTCCATCCTATGTGGGAAATATCCCAAAAATCGTTTTTCGCGTTATTCTCGGCTCCTTTAGGAGATAGAGCGAAAAGGAGCTTAATTCATGATCCTCGATTTTCCCTGATTTTGGTAGTCGTAAAAAAGGTCATAACTTTTGAATCGTTCGACCGATCCTTAAAATTCTTTTTGCATTCGAAAGAGCACAGAAAAACAAAGAAAATGCGACTAGGCTCATCCCTATATTTCAATTTTTCGATCCGAGAGCGCAGATTGTGTGTCACCTCCAAAATAACATTTTTCACCTAACTAAAAAATCGATTATCTTTCGCAAAAAAATTGAAAAAAATTATTCTACGGTTCTAAATTCAGGGAAATTGATGTATTATCAAGCCTTGTTCGTTAGAAAGCCAAAGAGCAGCGGAAACAATGGTTATTAGCGAGGAAACAACAGATATCGTCATTTCAATAAACGTAAAGAAGGTGGTTTTTGGTTAACTCGGTTTTTTGCGATTTTCTCAGCTCCTGTTGGAGATATCGCAAATCCACGGCCAGATTCGTGATCAGCGCGGCGAAATACATCAGATAACGTCCATCCCATGTGGGAAATATCCCAAAAATCGTTTTTCGCGTTTTTCTCGACTCCTGTAGGAGATAGAGCGAAAAGGGGCTTAATACAGGATCCTTGATTTCCCCTGATTTTGTTAATAGATGAAAAGGCCATAAATTTTGAATGGTTCAACCGATCCTTAAAATTCCTTTTGCATTCGAAAGAGCACAGAAAAACAAAGAAAATCCGACTAGGCTCATCCCGATATTTTAATTTTTCGATCCGAGAGCGCAGATTGTGTGTCACCTCCAAAATAACATTTTTCACCTAACTAAAAAATCGATTATCTTTCGCAAAAAAATTGAAAAAAATTATTCCACGGTTCTAAATGCAAGGAAATTGATGTATTATCAAGCCTTGTTTGTTAGAAAGCCAAAAAGCAGCGGAAACAATGATTATTAGCGAGGAAAAAACAGATATCGTTATTTCAATAAACGTAAAGAAGGTGGTTTTTGGTTAACTCGGTTTTTTGCGATTTTCTCAGCTCCTGTTGGAGATATCGCAAATCCACGGCCAGATTCGTGATCAGCGCGGCGAAATACATCAGATAACGTCCATCCTATGTGGGAAATATCCCAAAAATCGTTTTTCGCGTTTTTCTCAGCTCCTGTAGGAGATAGAGCGAAAAGGAGCTTAATTCGTGATCCTCGATTTTCCCTGATTTTGGTAGTCGTAAAAAAGGTCATAACTTTTAGATGGTTCAACCGATCCTTAAAATTCTTTTTGCATTCGAAAGAGCACAGAAAAACAAAGGAAATGGGATTAGGCTCATCCCGATATTTCAATTTTTCGACCCGAGAGCGCAGATTGTATGTTACCTCCAAAATACATTTTTTCACGAAACTAAAAAATCGATTATCTTTCTCAAAAAAATTGAAAAAATTATTCTACGGTTCTAAATTCAGGGAAATTGATGTATTATCAAGCCTTGTTCGTTAGAAAGCCAAAGAGCAGCGGAAACGATGGTTATTAGCGAGGAAACAACAGATATCGTCATTTCAATAAACGTAAAGAAGGTGGTTTTTGGTTAACTCGGTTTTTTGCGATTTTCTCAGCTCCTGTTGGAGATATCGCAAATCCACGGCCAGATTCGTGATCAGCGCGGCGAAATACATCAGATAACGTCCATCCCATGTGGGAAATATCCCAAAAATCGTTTTTCGCGTTTTTCTCGCCTCCTGTGGGAGATAGAGCGAAAAGGGGCTTAATACAGGATCCTTGATTTCCCCTGATTTTGTTAATAGATGAAAAGGCCATAAATTTTGAATGGTTCAACCGATCCTTAAAATTCTTTTTGCATTCGAAAGAGCACAGAAAAGCAAAGAAAATGCGACTAGGCTCATCCCGATATTTCAATTTTTCGATCCGAGAGCGCAGATTGTGTGTCACCTCCAAAATAACATTTTTCACCTAACTAAAAAATCGATTATCTTTCTCAAAAAAATTGAAAAAATTATTCTACGGTTCTAAATTCAGGGAAATTGATGTATTATCAAGCCTTGTTCGTTAGAAAGCCAAAGAGCAGCGGAATCGATGGTTATTAGCGAGGAAACAACAGATATCGTTATTTCAATAAACGTAAAGAAGGTGGTTTTTGGTTAACTCGGTTTTTTGCGATTTTCTCAGCTCCTGTTGGAGATATCGCAAATCCACGGCCAGATTCGTGATCAGCGCGGCGAAATACATCAGATAACATCCATCCCATGTGGGAAATATCCCAAAAATCGTTTTTCGCGTTTTTCTCAGCTCCTGTAGGAGATAGAGCGAAAAGGAGCTTAATTCGTGATCCTCGATTTTCCCTGATTTTGGTAGTCGTAAAAAAGGTCATAACTTTTAGATGGTTCAACTGATCCTTAAAATTCTTTTTGCATTCGAAAGAGCACAGAAAAACAAAGGAAATGGGACTAGGCTCATCCCGATATTTCAATTTTTCGACCCGAGAGCGCAGATTGTATGTTACCTCCAAAATACATTTTTTCACATAACTAAAAAATCGATTATCTTTCGCAAAAAAATTGAAAAAAATTATTCTACGGTTCTAAATTCAGGGAAATTGATGTATTATCAAGCCTTGTTCGTTAGAAAGTCAAAGCGCAGCGGAAACAGTCGATATTAGCGAGAAAACGATCGATATCGTGATTTTTGTAAACGTAAAGCAGGTGGTTTTTGGTTAACTCGGTTTTTTGCAATTTTCTGAGCTCCTGTTGGAGATATCGCAAATCCACGGCCAGATTCGTGATCAGCGCGGCGAAATACATCAGATAACGTCCATCCTATGTGGGAAATATCCCAAAAATCGTTTTTCGCGTTTTTCTCGGCTCCTGTAGGAGATAGAGCGAAAAGGAGCTTAATTCATGATCCTCGATTTTCCCTGATTTTGGTAGTCGTAAAAAAGGTCATAACTTTTAGATGGTTCAACTGATCCTTAAAATTCTTTTTGCATTCGAAAGAGCACAGAAAAACAAAGGAAATGGGACTAGGCTCATCCCGATATTTCAATTTTTCGACCCGAGAGCGCAGATTGTATGTTACCTCCAAAATACATTTTTTCACATAACTAAAAAATCGATTATCTTTCTCAAAAAAATTGAAAAAATTATTCTACGGTTCTAAATTCAGGGAAATTGATGTATTATCAAGCCTTGTTCGTTAGAAAGCCAAAGAGCAGCGGAATCGATGGTTATTAGCGAGGAAACAACAGATATCGTTATTTCAATAAACGTAAAGAAGGTGGTTTTTGGTTAACTCGGTTTTTTGCGATTTTCTCAGCTCCTGTTGGAGATATCGCAAATCCACGGCCAGATTCGTGATCAGCGCGGCGAAATACATCAAATAACATCCATCCCATGTGGGAAATATCCCAAAAATCGTTTTTCGCGTTTTTCTCAGCTCCTGTAGGAGATAGAGCGAAAAGGAGCTTAATTCGTGATCCTCGATTTTCCCTGATTTTGGTAGTCGTAAAAAAGGTCATAACTTTTAGATGGTTCAACTGATCCTTAAAATTCTTTTTGCATTCGAAAGAGCACAGAAAAACAAAGGAAATGGGACTAGGCTCATCCCGATATTTCAATTTTTCGACGCGAGAGCGCAGATTGTATGTTACCTCCAAAATACATTTTTTCACATAACTAAAAAATCGATTATCTTTCTCAAAAAAATTGAAAAAATTATTCTACGGTTCTAAATTCAGGGAAATTGATGTATTATCAAGCCTTGTTCGTTAGAAACCCAAAGAGCAGCGGAAACGATGGTTATTAGCGAGGAAACAACAGATATCGTCATTTCAATAAACGTAAAGAAGGTGGTTTTTGGTTAACTCGGTTTTTTGCGATTTTCTCAGCTCCTGTTGGAGATATCGCAAATCCACGGCCAGATTCGTGATCAGCGCGGCGAAATACATCAGATAACGTCCATCCCATGTGGGAAATATCCCAAAAATCGTTTTTCGCGTTTTTCTCGCCTCCTGTGGGAGATAGAGCGAAAAGGGGCTTAATACAGGACCCTTGATTTCCCCTGATTTTGTTAATAGATAAAAAGGTCATAACTTTTAAATGATTCAACCGATCCTTAAAATTCTTTTTGCATTCGAAAGAGCACAGAAAAGCAAAGAAAATGCGACTAGGCTCATCCCGATATTTCAATTTTTCGATCCGAGAGCGCAGATTGTGTGTCACCTCCAAAATAACATTTTTCACCTAACTAAAAAATCGATTATCTTTCGCAAAAAAATTGAAAAAAATTATTCTACGGTTCTAAATGCATGGAAATTGATGTATTATCAAGCCTTGTTCGTTAGAAAGTCAAAGCGCAGCGGAAACAGTCGATATTAGCGAGAAAACGATCGATATCGTGATTTTTGTAAACGTAAAGAAGGTGGTTTTTGGTTAACTCGGTTTTTTGCGATTTTCTCAGCTCCTGTTGGAGATATCGCAAATCCACGGCCAGATTCGTGATCAGCGCGGCGAAATACATCAGATAACGTCCATCCCATGTGGGAAATATCCCAAAAATCGTTTTTCGGGTTTTTCTCGGCTCCTGTAGGAGATAGAGCGAAAAGGAGCTTAATTCGTGATCCTTGATTTTCCCTGATTTTGATAGTCGTAAAAAAGGTCATAACTTTTGAATCGTTCGACCGATCCTTAAAATTCCTTTTGCATTCGAAAGAGCACAGAAAAACAAAGAAAATGCGACTAGGCTCATCCCGATATTTCAATTTTTCGATCCGAGAGCGCAGATTGTGTGTCACCTCCAAAATAACAGTTTTCACCCAACTAAAAAATCGATTATCTTTCGCAAATAAATTAAAAAAAATTATTCTACGGTTCTAAATTCAGGGAAATTGATGTATTATCAAGCCTTGTTCGTTAGAAAGGCAAAGCGCAGCGGAAACAGTCGATATTAGCGAGAAAACGATCGATATCGTGATTTTTGTAAACGTAAAGCAGGTGGTTTTTGGTTAACTCGGTTTTTTGCGATTTTCTCAGCTCCTGTTGGAGATATCGCAAATCCACGGCCAGATTCGTGATCAGCGCGGCGAAATACATCAGATAACGTCCATCCCATGTGGGAAATATCCCAAAAATCGTTTTTCGGGTTTTTCTCGGCTCCTGTAGGAGATAGAGCGAAAAGGAGCTTAATTCGTGATCCTTGATTTTCCCTGATTTTGGTAGTCGTAAAAAAGGTCATAACTTTTGAATCGTTCGACCGATCCCTAAAATTCCTTTTGCATTCGAAAGAGCACAGAAAAACAAAGAAAATGCGACTAGGCTCATCCCGATATTTCAATTTTTCGATCCGAGAGCGCAGATTGTGTGTCACCTCCAAAATAACAGTTTTCACCCAACTAAAAAATCGATTATCTTTCGCAAATAAATTGAAAAAATTTATTTTACGGTTCTAAATGCAAGGAAATTGATGTATTATCAAGCCTTGTTCGTTAGAAAGGCAAAGCGCAGCGGAAACAGTCGATATTAGCGAGAAAACGATCGATATCGTGATTTTTGTAAACGTAAAGCAGGTGGTTTTTGGTTAACTCGGTTTTTTGCGATTTTCTCAGCTCCTGTTTGAGATATCGCAAATCCACGGCCAGATTCGTGATCAGCGCGGCGAAATACATCAGATAACGTCCATCCCATGTGGGAAATATCCCAAAAATCGTTTTTCGGGTTTTTCTCGGCTCCTGTAGGAGATAGAGCGAAAAGGAGCTTAATTCGTGATCCTTGATTTTCCCTGATTTTGATAGTCGTAAAAAAGGTCATAACTTTTGAATCGTTCGACCGATCCCTAAAATTCCTTTTGCATTCGAAAGAGCACAGAAAAACAAAGAAAATGCGACTAGGCTCATCCCGATATTTCAATTTTTCGATCCGAGAGCGCAGATTGTGTGTCACCTCCAAAATAACAGTTTTCACCCAACTAAAAAATCGATTATCTTTCGCAAATAAATTGAAAAAAATTATTTTACGGTTCTAAATGCAAGGAAATTGATGTATTATCAAGCCTTGTTCGTTAGAAAGGCAAAGCGCAGCGGAAACAGTCGATATTAGCGAGAAAACGATCGATATCGTGATTTTTGTAAACGTAAAGCAGGTGGTTTTTGGTTAACTCGGTTTTTTGCGATTTTCTCAGCTCCTGTTTGAGATATCGCAAATCCACGGCCAGATTCGTGATCAGCGCGGCGAAATACATCAGATAACGTTCATCCCATGTGGGAAATATCCCAAAAATCGTTTTTTGCGTTTTTCTCGGCTCCTGTGGGAGATAGAGCGAAAAGGGGCTTAATACAGGATCCTTGATTTCCCCTGATTTTGTTAATAGATGAAAAGGCCATAACTTTTGAATGGTTCAACCGATCCTTAAAATTCCTTTTGCATTCGAAAGAGCACAGAAAAACAAAGAAAATGCGACTAGGCTCATCCCTATATTTCAATTTTTCGATCCGAGAGCGCAGATTGTGTGTCACCTCCAAAAGAACATTTTTCACCTTAATAAAAAATCGAATATCTTTCGCAAAAAAATTAAAAAAAATTATTCTACGGTTCTAAATGCATGGAAATTGATGTATTATCAAGCCTTGTTCGTTAGAAAGTCAAAGCGCAGCGGAAACAGTCGATATTAGCGAGAAAACGATCGATATCGTGATTTTTGTAAACGTAAAGCAGGTGGTTTTTGGTTAATCCGGTTTTTTGCGATTTTCTCAGCTCCTGTTGGAGATATCGCAAATCCACGGCCAGATTCGTGATCAGCGCGGCGAAATACATCAGATAACGTCCATCCCATGTGGGAAATATCCCAAAAATCGTTTTTCGCGTTTTTCTCGGCTCCTGCAGGAGATAGAGCGAAAAGGAGCTTAATTCGTGATCCTTGATTTTCCCTGATTTTGGTAGTCGTAAAAAAGGTCATAACTTTTGAATCGTTCGACCGATCCTTAAAATTCGTTTGCATTCGAAAGAGCACAGAAAAACAAAGAAAATGCGACTAGGCTCATCCCGATATTTCAATTTTTCGATCCGAGAGCGCAGATTGTGTGTCACCTCCAAAATAACAGTTTTCACCTAACTAAAAAATCGATTATCTTTCGCAAATAAATTAAAAAAAATTATTCTACGGTTCTAAATGCAAGGAAATTGATGTATTATCAAGCCTTGTTCGTTAGAAAGGCAAAGCGCAGCGGAAACAGTCGATATTAGCGACAAAACGATCGATATCGTGATTTTTGTAAACGTAAAGCAGGTGGTTTTTGGTTAACTCGGTTTTTTGCGATTTTCTCAGCTCCTGTTGGAGATATCATAAATCCACGGCAAGATTCGTGATCAGCGCGGCGAAATACATCAGATAACGTCCATCCCATGTGGGAAATATCCCAAAAATCGTTTTTCGCGTTTTTCTCGGCTCCTGTAGGAGATAGAGCGAAAAGGAGCTTAATTCGTGATCCTTGATTTTCCCTGATTTTGGTAGTCGTAAAAAAGGTCATAACTTTTGAATCGTTCGACCGATCCTTAAAATTCCTTTTGCATTCGAAAGAGCACAGAAAAACAAAGAAAATGCGACTAGGCTCATCCCGATATTTCAATTTTTCGATCCGAGAGCGCAGATTGTGTGTCACCTCCAAAATAACAGTTTTCACCCAACTAAAAAATCGATTATCTTTCGCAAATAAATTAAAAAAAATTATTCTACGGTTCTAAATGCAAGGAAATTGATGTATTATCAAGCCTTGTTCGTTAGAAAGGCAAAGCGCAGCGGAAACAGTCGATATTAGCGAGAAAACGATCGATATCGTGATTTTTGTAAAAGTAAAGCAAATGGTTTTTGGTTAATTCGGTTTTTTGCGATTTTCTCAGCTCCTGTTGGAGATATCGCAAATCCACGGCCAGATTCGTGATCAGCGCGGCGAAATACATCAGATAACGTCCATCCCATGTGGGAAATATCCCAAAAATCGTTTTTCGCGTTTTTCTCGGCTCCTGTGGGAGATAGAGCGAAAAGGGGCTTAATACAGGATCCTTGAATTCCCCTGATTTTGGTAGTCGTAAAAAAGGTCATAACTTTTGAATCGTTCGACCGATCCTTAAAATTCCTTTTGCATTCGAAAGAGCACAGAAAAACAAAGAAAATGCGACTAGGCTCATCCCGATATTTCAATTTTTCGATCCGAGAGCGCAGATTGTGTGTCACCTCCAAAATAACAGTTTTCACCCAACTAAAAAATCGATTATCTTTCGCAAATAAATTAAAAAAAAATTATTCTACGGTTCTAAATGCAAGGAAATTGATGTATTATCAAGCCTTGTTCGTTAGAAAGGCAAAGCGCAGCGGAAACAGTCGATATTAGCGACAAAACGATCGATATCGTGATTTTTGTAAACGTAAAGCAGGTGGTTTTTGGTTAATCCGGTTTTTTGCGATTTTCTCAGCTCCTGTTGGAGATATCGCAAATCCACGGCCAGATTCGTGATCAGCGCGGCGAAATACATGAGATAACGTCCATCCCATGTGGGAAATATCCCAAAAATCGTTTTTCGCGTTTTTCTCGGCTCCTGTAGGAGATAGAGCGAAAAGGAGCTTAATTCGTGATCCTTGATTTTCCCTGATTTTGGTAGTCGTAAAAAAGGTCATAACTTTTGAATCGTTCGACCGATCCTTAAAATTCCTTTTGCATTCGAAAGAGCACAGAAAAACAAAGAAAATGCGACTAGGCTCATCCCGATATTTCAATTTTTCGATCCGAGAGCGCAGATTGTGTGTCACCTCCAAAATAACATTTTTCACCTAACTAAAAAATCGATTATCTTTCGCAAAAAAATTGAAAAAAATTATTCTACGGTTCTAAATGCATGGAAATTGATGTATTATCAAGCCTTGTTCGTTAGAAAGGCAAAGCGCAGCGGAAACAGTCGATATTAGCGAGAAAACGATCGATATCGTGATTTTTGTAAACGTAAAGCAGGTGGTTTTTGGTTAACTCGGTTTTTTGCGATTTTCTCAGCTCCTGTTGGAGATATCGCAAATCCACGGCCAGATTCGTGATCAGCGCGGCGAAATACATCAGATAACGTTCATCCCATGTGGGAAATATCCCAAAAATCGTTTTTCGCGTTTTTCTCGGCTCCTGTGGGAGATAGAGCGAAAAGGGGCTTAATACAGGATCCTTGATTTCCCCTGATTTTGTTAATCGATAAAAAGGCTATAACTCTTAAATGGTTCAACTGATCCTTAAAATTCTTTTTGCATTCGAAAGAGCACAGAAAAACAAAGAAAATGCGACTAGGCTCATCCCGATATTTCAATTTTTCGATCCTAGAGCGCAGATTGTGTGTCACCTCCAAAATAACAGTTTTCACCCAACTAAAAAATCGATTATCTTTCGCAAATAAATTAAAAAAAATTATTCTACGGTTCTAAATGCAAGGAAATTGATGTATTATCAAGCCTTGTTCGTTAGAAAGGCAAAGCGCAGCGGAAACAGTCGATATTAGCGAGAAAACGATCGATATCGTGATTTTTGTAAACGTAAAGCAGGTGGTTTTTGGTTAACTCGGTTTTTTGCGATTTTCTCAGCTCCTGTTGGAGATATCGCAAATCCACGGCCAGATTCGTGATCAGCGCGGCGAAATACATCAGATAACGTCCATCCCATGTGGGAAATATCCCAAAAATCGTTTTTCGCGTTTTTCTCGGCTCCTGTGGGAGATAGAGCGAAAAGGGGCTTAATACAGGATCCTTGAATTCCCCTGATTTTGGTAGTCGTAAAAAAGGTCATAACTTTTGAATCGTTCGACCGATCCTTAAAATTCCTTTTGCATTCGAAAGAGCACAGAAAAACAAAGAAAATGCGACTAGGCTCATCCCGATATTTCAATTTTTCGATCCGAGAGCGCAGATTGTGTGTCACCTCCAAAATAACATTTTTCACCTTACTAAAAAATCGATTATCTTTCGCAAAAAAATTGAAAATAATTATTCTACGGTTCTAAATGCATGGAAATTGATGTATTATCAAGCCTTGTTCGTTAGAAAGTCAAAGCGCAGCGGAAACAGTCGATATTAGCGAGAAAACGATCGATATCGTGATTTTTGTAAACGTAAAGCAGGTGGTTTTTGGTTAACTCGGTTTTTTGCAATTTTCTCAGCTCCTGTTGGAGATATCGTAAATCCACGGCCAGATTCGTGATCAGCGCGGCGAAATACATCAGATAACATCCATCCCATGTGGGAAATATCCCAAAAATCGTTTTTCGCGTTTTTCTCGGCTCCTGTAGGAGATAGAGCGAAAAGGAGCTTAATTCATGATCCTCGATTTTCCCTGATTTTGGTAGTCGTAAAAAAGGTCATAACTTTTAGATGGTTCAACCGATCCTTAAAATTCTTTTTGCATTCGAAAGAGCACAGAAAAACAAAGGAAATGGGACTAGGCTCATCCCGATATTTCAATTTTTCGACCCGAGAGCGCAGATTGTATGTTACCTCCAAAATACATTTTTTCACATAACTAAAAAATCGATTATCTTTCTCAAAAAAATTGAAAAAATTATTCTACGGTTCTAAATTCAGGGAAATTGATGTATTATCAAGCCTTGTTCGTTAGAAAGCCAAAGAGCAGCGGAATCGATGGTTATTAGCGAGGAAACAACAGATATCGTTATTTCAATAAACGTAAAGAAGGTGGTTTTTGGTTAACTCGGTTTTTTGCGATTTTCTCAGCTCCTGTTGGAGATATCGCAAATCCACGGCCAGATTCGTGATCAGCGCGGCGAAATACATCAGATAACATCCATCCCATGTGGGAAATATCCCAAAAATCGTTTTTCGCGTTTTTCTCGGCTCCTGTAGGAGATAGAGCGAAAAGGAGCTTAATTCGTGATCCTCGATTTTCCCTGATTTTGGTAGTCGTAAAAAAGGTCATAACTTTTAGATGGTTCAACTGATCCTTAAAATTCTTTTTGCATTCGAAAGAGCACAGAAAAACAAAGGAAATGGGACTAGGCTCATCCCGATATTTCAATTTTTCGACCCGAGAGCGCAGATTGTATGTTACCTCCAAAATACATTTTTTCACATAACTAAAAAATCGATTATCTTTCGCAAAAAAATTGAAAAAAATTATTCTACGGTTCTAAATTCAGGGAAATTGATGTATTATCAAGCCTTGTTCGTTAGAAAGTCAAAGCGCAGCGGAAACAGTCGATATTAGCGAGAAAACGATCGATATCGTGATTTTTGTAAACGTAAAGCAGGTGGTTTTTGGTTAACTCGGTTTTTTGCAATTTTCTGAGCTCCTGTTGGAGATATCGCAAATCCACGGCCAGATTCGTGATCAGCGCGGCGAAATACATCAGATAACGTCCATCCTATGTGGGAAATATCCCAAAAATCGTTTTTCGCGTTTTTCTCGGCTCCTGTAGGAGATAGAGCGAAAAGGAGCTTAATTCATGATCTCCGATTTTCCCTGATTTTGGTAGTCGTAAAAAAGGTCATAACTTTTGAATCGTTCGACCGATCCTTAAAATTCCTTTTGCATTCGAAAGAGCACAGAAAAACAAAGAAAATGCGACTAGGCTCATCCCTATATTTCAATTTTTCGATCCGAGAGCGCAGATTGTGTGTCACCTCCAAAATAACATTTTTCACCTAACTAAAAAATCGATTATCTTTCGCAAAAAAATTGAAAAAAATTATTCTACGGTTCTAAATTCAGGGAAATTGATGTATTATCAAGCCTTGTTCGTTAGAAAGCCAAAGAGCAGCGGAAACAATGGTTATTAGCGAGGAAACAACAGATATCGTCATTTCAATAAACGTAAAGAAGGTGGTTTTTGGTTAACTCGGTTTTTTGCGATTTTCTCAGCTCCTGTTGGAGATATCGCAAATCCACGGCCAGATTCGTGATCAGCGCGGCGAAATACATCAGATAACGTCCATCCCATGTGGGAAATATCCCAAAAATCGTTTTTCGCGTTTTTCTCGACTCCTGTAGGAGATAGAGCGAAAAGGGGCTTAATACAGGATCCTTGATTTCCCCTGATTTTTTTAATAGATGAAAAGGCCATAAATTTTGAATGGTTCAACCGATCCTTAAAATTCTTTTTGCATTCGAAAGAGCACAGAAAAACAAAGAAAATGCGACTAGGCTCATCCCGATATTTCAATTTTTCGATCCGAGAGCGCAGATTGTGTGTCACCTCCAAAATAACATTTTTCACCTAACTAAAAAATCGATTATCTTTCGCAAAAAAATTGAAAAAAATTATTCTACGGTTCTAAATGCAAGGAAATTGATGTATTATCAAGCCTTGTTCGTTAGAAAGGCAAAGCGCAGCGGAAACAGTCGATATTAGCGAGAAAACGATCGATATCGTGATTTTTGTGAACGTAAAGAAGGTGGTTTTTGGTTAACTCGGTTTTTTGCGATTTTCTCAGCTCCTGTTGGAGATATCGCAAATCCACGGCCAGATTCGTGATCAGCGCGGCGAAATACATCAGATAACGTCCATCCCATGTGGGAAATATCCCAAAAATCGTTTTTCGCGTTTTTCTCGACTCCTGTAGGAGATAGAGCGAAAAGGGGCTTAATACAGGATCCTTGATTTCCCCTGATTTTGTTAATAGATGAAAAGGCCATAAATTTTGAATGGTTCAACCGATCCTTAAAATTCTTTTTGCATTCGAAAGAGCACAGAAAAACAAAGAAAATGCGACTAGGCTCATCCCGATATTTCAATTTTTCGATCCGAGAGCGCAGATTGTGTGTCACCTCCAAAATAACATTTTTCACCTAACTAAAAAATCGATTATCTTTCGCAAAAAAATTGAAAAAAATTATTCTACGGTTCTAAATTCAGGGAAATTGATGTATTATCAAGCCTTGTTCGTTAGAAAGTCAAAGCGCAGCGGAAACAGTCGATATTAGCGAGAAAACGATCGATATCGTGATTTTTGTAAACGTAAAGCAGGTGGTTTTTGGTTAACTCGGTTTTTTGCAATTTTCTCAGCTCCTGTTGGAGATATCGCAAATCCACGGCCAGATTCGTGATCAGCGCGGCGAAATACATCAGATAACGTCCATCCTATGTGGGAAATATCCCAAAAATCGTTTTTCGCGTTTTTCTCGGCTCCTGTAGGAGATAGAGCGAAAAGGAGCTTAATTCATGATCTCTGATTTTCCCTGATTTTGGTAGTCGTAAAAAAGGTCATAACTTTTGAATCGTTCGACCGATCCTTAAAATTCCTTTTGCATTCGAAAGAGCACAGAAAAACAAAGAAAATGCGACTAGGCTCATCCCTATATTTCAATTTTTCGATCCGAGAGCGCAGATTGTGTGTCACCTCCAAAATAACATTTTTCACCTAACTAAAAAATCGATTATCTTTCGCAAAAAAATTGAAAAAAATTATTCTACGGTTCTAAATTCAGGGAAATTGATGTATTATCAAGCCTTGTTCGTTAGAAAGCCAAAGAGCAGCGGAATCGATGGTTATTAGCGAGGAAACAACAGATATCGTTATTTCAATAAACGTAAAGAAGGTGGTTTTTGGTTAACTCGGTTTTTTGCGATTTTCTCAGCTCCTGTAGGAGATATCGCAAATCCACGGCCAGATTCGTGATCAGCGCGGCGAAATACATCAGATAACATCCATCCCATGTGGGAAATATCCCAAAAATCGTTTTTCGCGTTTTTCTCGGCTCCTGTAGGAGATAGAGCGAAAAGGAGCTTAATTCGTGATCCTCGATTTTCCCTGATTTTGGTAGTCGTAAAAAAGGTCATAACTTTTAGATGGTTCAACTGATCCTTAAAATTCTTTTTGCATTCGAAAGAGCACAGAAAAACAAAGGAAATGGGACTAGGCTCATCCCGATATTTCAATTTTTCGACCCGAGAGCGCAGATTGTATGTTACCTCCAAAATACATTTTTTCACATAACTAAAAAATCGATTATCTTTCGCAAAAAAATTGAAAAAAATTATTCTACGGTTCTAAATTCAGGGAAATTGATGTATTATCAAGCCTTGTTCGTTAGAAAGTCAAAGCGCAGCGGAAACAGTCGATATTAGCGAGAAAACGATCGATATCGTGATTTTTGTAAACGTAAAGCAGGTGGTTTTTGGTTAACTCGGTTTTTTGCGATTTTCTCAGCTCCTGTTGGAGATATCGCAAATCCACGGCCAGATTCGTGATCAGCGCGGCGAAATACATCAGATAACGTCCATCCCATGTGGGAAATATCCCAAAAATCGTTTTTCGGGTTTTTCTCGGCTCCTGTAGGAGATAGAGCGAAAAGGAGCTTAATTCGTGATCCTTGATTTTCCCTGATTTTAATAGTCGTAAAAAAGGTCATAACTTTTGAATCGTTCGACCGATCCTTAAAATTCCTTTTGCATTCGAAAGAGCACAGAAAAACAAAGAAAATGCGACTAGGCTCATCCCGATATTTCAATTTTTCGATCCGAGAGCGCAGATTGTGTGTCACCTCCAAAATAACAGTTTTCACCCAACTAAAAAATCGATTATCTTTCGCAAATAAATTAAAAAAAATTATTCTACGGTTCTAAATTCAGGGAAATTGATGTATTATCAAGCCTTGTTCGTTAGAAAGGCAAAGCGCAGCGGAAACAGTCGATATTAGCGAGAAAACGATCGATATCGTGATTTTTGTAAACGTAAAGCAGGTGGTTTTTGGTTAACTCGGTTTTTTGCGATTTTCTCAGCTCCTGTTGGAGATATCGCAAATCCACGGCCAGATTCGTGATCAGCGCGGCGAAATACATCAGATAACGTCCATCCCATGTGGGAAATATCCCAAAAATCGTTTTTCGGGTTTTTCTCGGCTCCTGTAGGAGATAGAGCGAAAAGGAGCTTAATTCGTGATCCTTGATTTTCCCTGATTTTGGTAGTCGTAAAAAAGGTCATAACTTTTGAATCGTTCGACCGATCCCTAAAATTCCTTTTGCATTCGAAAGAGCACAGAAAAACAAAGAAAATGCGACTAGGCTCATCCCGATATTTCAATTTTTCGATCCGAGAGCGCAGATTGTGTGTCACCTCCAAAATAACAGTTTTCACCCAACTAAAAAATCGATTATCTTTCGCAAATAAATTGAAAAAAATTATTTTACGGTTCTAAATGCAAGGAAATTGATGTATTATCAAGCCTTGTTCGTTAGAAAGGCAAAGCGCAGCGGAAACAGTCGATATTAGCGAGAAAACGATCGATATCGTGATTTTTGTAAACGTAAAGCAGGTGGTTTTTGGTTAACTCGGTTTTTTGCGATTTTCTCAGCTCCTGTTTGAGATATCGCAAATCCACGGCCAGATTCGTGATCAGCGCGGCGAAATACATCAGATAACGTTCATCCCATGTGGGAAATATCCCAAAAATCGTTTTTCGCGTTTTTCTCGGCTCCTGTGGGAGATAGAGCGAAAAGGAACTTAATAAAGGATCCTTGATTTCCCCTGATTTTGTTAATAGATGAAAAGGCCATAACTTTTGAATCGTTCGACCGATCCTTAAAATTCCTTTTGCATTCGAAAGAGCACAGAAAAACAAAGAAAATGCGACTAGGCTCATCCCGATATTTCAATTTTTCGACCCGAGAGCGCAGATTGTATGTTACCTCCAAAATACATTTTTTCACATAACTAAAAAATCGATTATCTTTCTCAAAAAAATTGAAAAAATTATTCTACGGTTCTAAATTCAGGGAAATTGATGTATTATCAAGCCTTGTTCGTTAGAAAGCCAAAGAGCAGCGGAAACGATGGTTATTAGCGAGGAAACAACAGATATCGTCATTTCAATAAACGTAAAGAAGGTGGTTTTTTGTTAACTCGGTTTTTTGCGATTTTCTCAGCTCCTGTTGGAGATATCGCAAATCCACGGCCAGATTCGTGATCAGCGCAGCGAAATACATCAGATAACGTCCATCCCATGTGGGAAATATCCCAAAAATCGTTTTTCGCGTTTTTCTCGGCTCCTGTGGGAGATAGAGCGAAAAGGGGCTTAATACAGGATCCTTGATTTCCCCTGATTTTGTTAATAGATGAAAAGGCCA
The DNA here is from genome assembly GCA_963942595.1 of Cylloceria caligata. NCBI lineage: Eukaryota > Metazoa > Arthropoda > Insecta > Hymenoptera > Ichneumonidae > Cylloceria > Cylloceria caligata. The sequence continues at coordinate 4,046,813 of OZ012707.1, read as the reverse complement.
TAACTTTTGAATGGTTCAACCGATCCTTAAAATTCTTTTTGCATTCGAAAGAGCACAGAAAAGCAAAGAAAATGCGACTAGGCTCATCCCGATATTTCAATTTTTCGATCCGAGAGCGCAGATTGTGTGTCACCTCCAAAATAACATTTTTCACCTTACTAAAAAATCGATTATCTTTCGCAAAAAAATTGAAAATAATTATTCTACGGTTCTAAATGCATGGAAATTGATGTATTATCAAGCCTTGTTCGTTAGAAAGTCAAAGCGCAGCGGAAACAGTCGATATTAGCGAGAAAACGATCGATATCGTGATTTTTGTAAACGTAAAGCAGGTGGTTTTTGGTTAACTCGGTTTTTTGCAATTTTCTCAGCTCCTGTTGGAGATATCGTAAATCCACGGCCAGATTCGTGATCAGCGCGGCGAAATACATCAGATAACATCCATCCCATGTGGGAAATATCCCAAAAATCGTTTTTCGCGTTTTTCTCGGCTCCTGTAGGAGATAGAGCGAAAAGGAGCTTAATTCGTGATCCTCGATTTTCCCTGATTTTGGTAGTCGTAAGAAAGGTCATAACTTTTGAATCGTTCGACCGATCCTTAAAACATCTTTTGCATTCGAAAGAGCACAGAAAAACAAAGAAAATGCGACTAGGCTCATCCCTATATTTCAATTTTTCGATCCGAGAACGCAGATTGTGTGTCACCTCCAAAATAACATTTTTCACCTAACTAAAAAATCGATTATCTTTCGCAAAAAAATTGAAAAAAATTATTCTACGGTTCTAAATTCAAGGAAATTGATGTATTATCAAGCCTTGTTCGTTAGAAAGTCAAAGCGCAGCGGAAACAGTCGATATTAGCGAGAAAACGATCGATATCGTGATTTTTGTAAACGTAAAGCAGGTGGTTTTTGGTTAACTCGGTTTTTTGCGATTTTCTCAGCTCCTGTTGGAGATATCGCAAATCCACGGCCAGATTCGTGATCAGCGCGGCGAAATACATCAGATAACGTTCATCCCATGTGGGAAATATCCCAAAAATCGTTTTTCGCGTTTTTCTCGGCTCCTGTGGGAGATAGAGCGAAAAGGAACTTAATAAAGGATCCTTGATTTCCCCTGATTTTGTTAATAGATGAAAAGGCCATAACTTTTGAATCGTTCGACCGATCCTTAAAATTCCTTTTGCATTCGAAAGAGCACAGAAAAACAAAGAAAATGCGACTAGGCTCATCCCGATATTTCAATTTTTCGACCCGAGAGCGCAGATTGTATGTTACCTCCAAAATACATTTTTTCACATAACTAAAAAATCGATTATCTTTCTCAAAAAAATTGAAAAAATTATTCTACGGTTCTAAATTCAGGGAAATTGATGTATTATCAAGCCTTGTTCGTTAGAAAGCCAAAGAGCAGCGGAAACGATGGTTATTAGCGAGGAAACAACAGATATCGTCATTTCAATAAACGTAAAGAAGGTGGTTTTTTGTTAACTCGGTTTTTTGCGATTTTCTCAGCTCCTGTTGGAGATATCGCAAATCCACGGCCAGATTCGTGATCAGCGCAGCGAAATACATCAGATAACGTCCATCCCATGTGGGAAATATCCCAAAAATCGTTTTTCGCGTTTTTCTCGGCTCCTGTGGGAGATAGAGCGAAAAGGGGCTTAATACAGGATCCTTGATTTCCCCTGATTTTGTTAATAGATGAAAAGGCCATAACTTTTGAATGGTTCAACCGATCCTTAAAATTCTTTTTGCATTCGAAAGAGCACAGAAAAGCAAAGAAAATGCGACTAGGCTCATCCCGATATTTCAATTTTTCGATCCGAGAGCGCAGATTGTGTGTCACCTCCAAAATAACATTTTTCACCTTACTAAAAAATCGATTATCTTTCGCAAAAAAATTGAAAATAATTATTCTACGGTTCTAAATGCATGGAAATTGATGTATTATCAAGCCTTGTTCGTTAGAAAGTCAAAGCGCAGCGGAAACAGTCGATATTAGCGAGAAAACGATCGATATCGTGATTTTTGTAAACGTAAAGCAGGTGGTTTTTGGTTAACTCGGTTTTTTGCAATTTTCTCAGCTCCTGTTGGAGATATCGTAAATCCACGGCCAGATTCGTGATCAGCGCGGCGAAATACATCAGATAACATCCATCCCATGTGGGAAATATCCCAAAAATCGTTTTTCGCGTTTTTCTCGGCTCCTGTAGGAGATAGAGCGAAAAGGAGCTTAATTCGTGATCCTCGATTTTCCCTGATTTTGGTAGTCGTAAGAAAGGTCATAACTTTTGAATCGTTCGACCGATCCTTAAAACATCTTTTGCATTCGAAAGAGCACAGAAAAACAAAGAAAATGCGACTAGGCTCATCCCTATATTTCAATTTTTCGATCCGAGAACGCAGATTGTGTGTCACCTCCAAAATAACATTTTTCACCTAACTAAAAAATCGATTATCTTTCGCAAAAAAATTGAAAAAAATTATTCTACGGTTCTAAATTCAAGGAAATTGATGTATTATCAAGCCTTGTTCGTTAGAAAGTCAAAGCGCAGCGGAAACAGTCGATATTAGCGAGAAAACGATCGATATCGTGATTTTTGTAAACGTAAAGCAGGTGGTTTTTGGTTAACTCGGTTTTTTGCGATTTTCTCAGCTCCTGTTGGAGATATCGCAAATCCACGGCCAGATTCGTGATCAGCGCGGCGAAATACATCAGATAACGTCCATCCCATGTGGGAAATATCCCAAAAATCGTTTTTCGCGTTTTTCTCGGCTCCTGTGGGAGATAGAGCGAAAAGGGGCTTAATACAGGATCCTTGATTTTCCCTGATTTACTTAATCGATAAAAAGGTCATAACTTTTAAATGATTCAACCGATCCTTAAAATTCTTTTTGCATTCGAAAGAGCACAGAAAAACAAAGGAAATGGGACTAGGCTCATCCCGATATTTCAATTTTTCGACCGGAGAGCGCAGATTGTATGTTACCTCCAAAATACATTTTTTCACATAACTAAAAAATCGATTATCTTCCGCAAATAAATTTAAAAAAATTATTCTACGGTTCTAAATTCAGGGAAATTGATGTATCATCAAGCCTTGTTCGTTAGAAAGCCAAAGAGCAGCGGAAACAATGGTTATTAGCGAGGAAACAACAGATATCGTCATTTCAATAAACGTAAAGAAGGTGGTTTACGGATAATTCGGTTTTCTGCGATTTTTTCAGCTCCTGTTGGAGATATCGCAAATCCACGGCCAGATTCGTGATCAGCGCGGCGAAATACATCAGATAACGTCCATCCCATGTGGGAAATATCCCAAAAATCGTTTTTCGCGTTTTTCTCGGCTCCTGTGGGAGATAGAGCGAAAAGGGGCTTAATACAGGATCCTTGATTTCCCCTGATTTTGTTATTAGATGAAAAGGCCATAACTTTTGAATGGTTCAACCGATCCTTAAAATTCTTTTTGCATTCGAAAGAGCACAGAAAAGCATAGAAAATCCGACTAGGCTCATCCCGATATTTCAATTTTTCGATCCGAGAGCGCAGATTGTGTGTCACCTCCAAAATAACATTTTTCACCTAACTAAAAAATCGATTATCTTTCGCAAAAAAATTTTAACAAATTATTCTACGGTTCTAAATGCAAGGAAATTGATGTATTATCAAGCCTTGTTTGTTAGAAAGGCAAAGCGCAGCGGAAACAGTCGATATTAGCGAGAAAACGATCGATATCGTGATTTTTGTAAACGTAAAGCGGGTGGCTTTCGGATAATTCAGTTTTTTGCGATTTTCTCAGCTCCTGTTGTAGATATCGCAAATCCACGGCCAGATTCGTGATCAGCGCGACGATATACATCAGATAACGTCCATCCCATGTGGGAAATATCCCAAAAATCGTTTTTCGCGTTTTTCTCGACTCCTGTGGGAGATAGAGCGAAAAGGAGCTTAATACAGGATCCTTGATTTCCCCTGATTTTGTTAATCGATAAAAAGGCTATAACTTTTAAATGGTTCAACCGATGCTTAAAATTCTTTTTGCATTCGAAAGAGCACAGAAAAACAAAGAAAATGCGACTAGGCTCATCCCGATATTTCAATTTTTCGATCCGAGAGCGCAGATTGTGTGTCACCTCCAAAATAACATTTTTCACCTAACTAAAAAATCGATTATCTTTCGCAAAAAAATTTTAAAAAATTATTCTACGGTTCTAAATTCAGGGAAATTGATGTATCATCAAGCCTTGTTCGTTAGAAAGCCAAAGAGCAGCGGAAACAATGGTTATTAGCGAGGAAACGACAGATATCGTCATTTCAATAAACGTAAAGAAGGTGGTTTTCGGATAATTCGGTTTTCTGCGATTTTCTCAGCTCCTGTTGGAGATATCGCAAATCCACGGCCAGATTCGTTGTCAGCGCGACGAAATACATCAGGTAGAGTCTATCCTAACTGCCAATCATAGTAAAGCCCGTCTATTCCGTCGGCATGGCACGATTTTCTTATCTGGGTATAGTTGTATATCTTGTTGTATCTTATCGGTCAGTGTACTATAACTTCTTATGAAATATAGTAACAATATTTTCTTTGAAAGTTTACACATCTTTGTACATTTCTTGTGTACCTCAAATAAACATTATGTCTGCATTAAATAAATTCATGCACAAAAATGATATACAAACTGTTTTGTGTACCAACAGTACCCTTCCTTTTTTATTGCTATCCCTTTCTTCAAATACATTCGTTTTACATCTTGACTTATATCCAATTCCAGCAAAAAACAGCTTGTGTCTTCACAACACTATATACAATTCCACTTACTCAGTATATATATTTATATATATATTTTTTTTTTATCAATGATATATTTACATATCGTTGCAAAGACCAGTAGATAGAAAATTAAGTCGTAAATAAAAAATATATTTCAGTAGGGCAGAATGTTCTGGTTAAAATAAAAACCGACGCCGTAAATAACTTCATTATTTTCGATATTGCAGAAGGCGCGGCGATAGCGACTATTTTGGTTTTAACTGAACCAGAACCCAGATTTTATCTATCTTCTCACACCCACCAAGGTGAACGATAAAAATATTTTAACTTATTACTATAATTAAAGTGATAGAGACAAACTAGTGTTATGATTGGCGAACAGTGCTTTTGGACAAAGAAAGCGGTCGCTCATTACTATTACTGACCAATATTTAACCTGCAATAATTCCCGTTTCATTCAACCAGATAAGAACCAAAAAGAAAATAACACACACACACACGCACGCATTTACAACTAAACGAATAAACAAAAGCGATGCATCGCATTAATATAATAATAGCCGTTGGCTTTGGGCTAATATGTAGTAAGAAAAATTCCTGCAAGCGAGAAAGTAAAGTTTAAGAGTATAAATTACTACGACGTATTTTTATGAGCCATGTTAAGTTAAGATATCAACTGCGCAATTTCTCGTGCTGCGAGATTATTTTCTTTCGAAAATGTTGAATATGAGATTTTGACTTTATCCCACGAGTTATATATCATCAGGCGCTTCGGGCACAACGGCTATCATAATCGCCAGCGACAGCAGCTTCAGCAGCGGCGGCCGTGTGCCACTAGCAGACGAAATGTGAATGACGAAATCGAAATATCAAGCGAATCGAACGAGCTTTGGGAATCTCCGTACTACGTCAAGTCGCATAATACTACGCACGATTCACAGACTCGATTGTGCACTCATTGGGACATTGGAAGCGTCAAACACGTGCTAACACGAACGGCGGCTCTTGACATGCCGGTCAAACTTGTTATAGTCACTTCGTGATTCAGACGTCCATCAAATTTCTTCTTTCAGATGCACTTTCATCAACATCTCATTTGATACATCGGTGTTATAATCGCACGGAGACAATCGCGCAGCTTCAAGACATTTTGTAAAATCCCGTTCCTTTCTACAACCAAGCAAATTATCCTCTCACGGTACTTTCTCAGTTGCAGCTTGTTGGCCAATTCTTCAAGAACGATGCATTAATGAATTACCTAACAACTAGCCGTCATTATTTGTATCACGAGCAATAGCCAGACTATAACGAAACCGCGTTTACTTTTTAATTATACTTTTCTCGTGTCTAACGCATATACACTATTGAATAATCAGTAACGAAAATATCTAAAATCGCTCGTCGTCCTACTCAAGAAAAAATTACATTTCAACCTCAATTCTGCGAGCACATGCTAGTTCATTCAAAAGACTTAAACAACAAATCTCATTCGTTTCTTATTCCAACTCCGATTAATTTATATTATGGAATAAAATTAGTTTCGTTTACCAAAGTAACCAACTATCTTCATAAACGTTTTTCGGCTACCTTATTTCGCCGTACGTTTTATAAAATAAAATATCAAAATATTCCAATTTTAATACGTAAATATAAATATAATCGGATCTTTGAAAAATGTTATTCTATTCTCTCTCGTACGTATCGATTGAACTTGCGTGTTCTATCGGATGTAAGAAAAAATGTTTAAAAAAAGAAACCATACGACGGAAAAGCACAAATTTCTAGACTCATTGCTTACGCATTGAATGGCGCTTCCATCGTCGGATTTCTTGTTCATAGATAACAATTCGTCTAACCTGATGAATGTGTGCAAATTTTTTTATTACAATAATTCGACTTGCGAATCGAGCTACTTATATTCCGGATGAACACTGGAGTGTCGCTAGCGATGCGGCTGATACTTTTCTTTTATTCTCTTGAAGTGGTTCTTGCTACATTGTCAAGACACTTATAAATAGTGAAACGAAAAAGAAAGAAAGAAATACACTATCTCTATTATGTATCGATGTAATTTGTTTCCATTTCAATTGCCTCTCGGCAAACGCGTTAGGTGTAGTAAAAAAATTCTAATCTTTTGTCCCTCAGCAAGCTGCCCTACGACGAACTACGTCGATAACGTATCAAAACGATTGACACGAGGTTAAAGAAATTATTTGTTGAATGCGTCGGGAGGAATCTGTCCGCGATTGTGAATCTCGTGAAATGCAGCTAACGCCGTCATAAAATCCCACTTGACCTCTTCGAGACACTTGAGGCTCCATTGCAAGTTCATATTTGTACGCTCGCTAAGAGCCAATGTCATTTGTGTTCTTACGTCATCGGAGATGGGCACTACAACGGAAGGTCCAACGGCAGCAGTAGCAGCAGCAGTAGCAGTCGATACTGTTGCTGAACTGGAAGCCGGTGCGACTACAATTTGCGATTCACTTGAATCCCGGGTTGCTTGAAGAGCTTGCTTCTCCTGTTTCTCCGTTGCTTTTCTAATGTGAAGCATCTCGTTACTGATACAGTAACCGCTACCTTCGGGCACGATAATTAATGTTCGGCTGAAGTACCGTATCGCTGAATCTCTGGTCTCGATCTCTTTAAATATTCCTGATACCGTGATCATCATCATTCTTTCCTGCAAATACAATTAATTCGTCGCTATCAATCTGTCTTGACGGGTTTTTTTTAGTTCTTTTCCAATGAATATTAATGTATTACGTATTTCGCATCACTCACCGTCACAAGACCAATGTCCATTGTGAAGCTAGTAAGATCATGTCGGGTCCGTGGCAGCTCCGATATAAATGAAACGACCGGCAATCGACCTTGTTTGAGTAACTTCCTCCGCCTCGTTGCGTCAACAACTTTGCAAAGATTACGGTTGTCGGAGATGTAACTGCCGAATCTGAAAGAGCCATCGATAGTTGAGCAGTTATTTTGTTTTCTTCTTCTCTTCCTCCCTCCTATCTTTCCATTTCGACTCACTTATTGCTGTTGTACGTGTGAGTCACCGTCAGGCTAAAAGATGCTTGCTCGTGATACGCGTCCAATAGTGGTTGCCGATTTCCACAATCAAAAATACGAAAATATTGTTGCACGAATTCACTAGCTATCTCCTGTGCTTTCACGTTTGGTACAAACAGCCTCTGAGCAGATGGCAAATCGATCCGATCGTTGGCAAGGTCAAAGCGTATTGCTGCAGGAAGTTCGGCGCCATCCTATAATTTCATAAGGAGAGAGAAAGAAAGAGAGAGAGAGAGAGAAAGAAAGGGAGAAATAGTTGAACAAAATTCGAATGAACGTAAACACGAAAACAAAAGAAAGATACTTACTAAACGTACGATTTCGGGAAATTTGTTCCGCACATCACTGTTGTGAAGGAAAACATCCAGGAGGATGGAAAATCCGAGTTAATCGTCGTGGAAGAAATAAAAATGAAAATAGTTTGTTATTAATAGAGGGATAAAGTGACCACGACGGCGGCAGTCCGCTCTGACCAATCAATTAATTCCATGTAACTTACGTTCCTCATTGAATATACCTATTATTCGGTCGAATGATAAGGGAAAGAACGAGCTTGTGCTGTCAAAAGAGTGGTGTACGGTGTTTACGTTACCTGACATATTCGTCGTGACGTCCCTTGTACTTTTCACAAAGAGGATTCCCAGCTAAGCGCAACTCCTCCAGCTTTAAGCCTTTTATCGCGTTTAACTGCTGCATATCCTTGATCTACAAGCCAGTTGAAGAATGTAGTTGTGCAACGTAAATCGTCGAGTATTTTATATGATAGAGAATACAAACATTATTGTCGCCTATGTAGAGAATCTTCAGAGAGGGCAATTTCTTGGACAACAAATACAGTTTGTCAAAGCTGGCCAAATGATTGTTATCGAGATTGAGGGCTTTTAGATTTGGAATAACGGTAGCGACGATATCGAGTACCGCTATGAGAATCGATGGTCGAGTCAATGCGCAGTAGTAATCATCAACGAGTTCTGGATCGTGGTGGAAGCGCGACAGATCGAGTGCATTCGTCTGTTCGACGTATCTCTTGGCCATGGCTTGCCTCATCTTATCTTTCATCTGCTGATCAAGATTGTACTGAGGGAACCCACGTTCGATGCGAACTTGCATTTTAAAACCGTCGGCGTTCGGGGTCTTCCAACCACAATTTTGAAGCTTTTGTGCAGTTTTCTGCTCGTCGACATAGAAAACTGCCGCTGAATTTTCGTTTATTCGATACTGAAACAAGTAAATATCTTATATGTACACGCTCGAGAAACAGAGAAAGAAATATTATTGCTCTCACCATTATCGGTACAAAAGTATCAGGAGCTATAGAGCTAAGCAACGAGCTTATGATAAATTCCTTTTCTTGCTTGTGGGCGAGCGGTATCTGTAAAAAATGTGTTTACTCTAGTTTACCCTAAAATTCGTCACCCTCGTTGTATCGAGGTGTATACTTACAGTTATTCTATACCCATGAGATGACTTAACACCGGCATGCCATACTGTATCGCCCAATAGCATTCTCTTTGATTCAAGATAACGACATCTGGTCCCTCCTCTGTGAGCAAGAGGGCTGCTTCGTCCACGTGGAATTCCTCTGGCAGTCATGCCACTGCGTCCCTGCTGAATCGATACATCACGAGCATTGTTGTTAGACGCACCGCCTGACATGGGACTGTCGTCGTCTAAAATCCTCTTCATCCCCAACTCTATGTTTTGCCGTCTAGCTCTAGCAGGATTGCGCGACTGATTTTGGAAGGGTGGATTTTTAAAAGAAACTCGTGGTCTATTTCCTCTATTCATTTTCATTCCTTTTGTTGGTAAATCGCGAGTCGTTCGATCGTCGTGACCTGAAAACAGATTGGGCCTCGTCAAAACAATAATAATATTCTTTAATATTTGTTTCAAAACCATTAAAATTGATTTATAAATGCCACAAATACTTTTCAGAATTTCAAATTAATTTCAAAGAAATACGAATAAAACATCCTGTTAGTTTGATACCCATGGTCGATAGCCAATTTCTACTCACCAAAGAAATGTTTGTCCTCAGAATTTGTTGAATTTCGGCCACCGCTGCCGCCACCGCGAGAACCACCCCACGACGATTTTCCCGATTTTTTCGGCATTTTCTTTTTCTCTTTGCTTTTGTCAACAAGAATTAGGCCTTGAAGGTTGTCTGTTGAAAAACGATCTCTCACAGAATCAAACCACTTTGATGGTTAAAACCGTGAAACGTATATTTGTGGGTCGTGTCACATCAAAAACACAATGGAAAACGAATAAGAGGCAAGCTTCTTGTACGTATATCAACTACAGGGACGACTACCGCCTCCAGATTTCTTATCTATATTTACCAAGTAGCCGTTGATTGTTCACTTGTAATAAAAAAAAAGAGAAGAACATTTGC